>OX421966.1:43506183-44778655 GCA_949128115.1 Anaspis maculata | reverse complement strand
GTTCATTGGCACAGAGGGATCACGTGACTACTTGCGCCACGCTGCGCGGGTTGCAACTTGGACTTGAAATTTAGCTCTAAGGGGCTATTTTAAGTCCGACTTGCAACCAGCGCAAAGTTTATGCTGTTAAAATAACACGAGAAATAACAGAACGTTGAATTTTGATTTCCATTTACATCACTCGTAAGCCCCAAATCTTGACCAGATACTGGGAGATTTTCAAAAACAAAATTAATTCCTCGATCTCCACGAGGTGCGGCAGTTAACTTGTTTACCGTGCGCGTCAAAGTTGCCTTGCCAAGTCGAACCGCAGCTACCCGCACGGCGTTATCATTACCGGAGAAAATTCGTACCATTCTTCCAAGCGGCCAGTTGAGCAGAAACGACGGTTGGGTGACAAAAACCGAATCACCTTCTTGAAGCCTAGTCACCACCTGTTAGAAAGTGACTAGGTAACAAATAATCGACACTATCATCTGGAATCGATGACAAAGAGCACAACGGCCATGAATTGAGAATGGCCTCAATTTTGGTCGAAAAAGCTTGAAATTCTTCGAAGGTATAGTTCTGTTCTCCTACAATCCGCTTCAAGTGATGTTTGGCAGATTTACTTCCAGCCTCTCACAAACCACCGAAATTTGGGGCATAAGGAGGATTTAAATTCCATTTGACGTGACGTTGAGCCAAAGAGTCGGATATTTCAGGGGTGGACTGCTTCAAGAACGCATACACTTCATCCAAAGGACGAGCCGCATCTCGAAAATTGCGCTCTTGGTCCGAATAAAGGTTGGAGGGAAGTCCACGGCGAGAAAAAATTCGATCTAAAGCCGCCAAACGTGACTCCGAAGATAGAGAATGAACGAGTTCGAGATGAATGGCCTTTGTTGCCATACAAACGAACAGAGCTACGTAGCCTTTCAACAATTTGGAATTTCGACGGGAACCTTATTTCAGCAAGGAGTTGAATAAGGTACTTCAAGTAAAAAACAACAGGACTCAAATACCCATCAACATCGAACGTTCTTGCTAGCTGAGAAAGAACATTGCGTTTGGCAGGAGCAGCAGAGCCAAGACTTACAGAGTAATGAAAACAATCATAACCAGAATCCCAAAAAAGACCAAGAACTTTGATCTCCTGAAAAGAGTTTGATGGATGAGGGAACTCGCGGAGATGATTGGCAAGATCTTTGATGACGTCAGCATGCGAGCATGCTCACTTGCAAAGCTAAAAAGAACCAGATTGCAAAAACTGCATCATTTCCTGTTGAAGAGGAATAGCTTCATCAGTTGAACGCGCACCAATAACAGTATCATTAATGTAGCAGCAAGAGGAAAGTATCTGATGAGCTGCACAAGGGAAATTGTTCCCTTCATCTTGTATCAACTGCTCCTAAAACTCGCTGAGCCAGAAAAAGTGACGACGTCATACCAATGGTTACTGTCCGAAGCTCCTACTCCAGGACTGGGTCTTCAGGTGAAAAACGCCAAAAAAGTGCTGATAGTGACAATCATCGAAGAAAAGATTGATAGCCCGATAGATTTGTTTGATGTCACAAGTCAGACCCACAAGAGAGAAACGGAAATTTGTAATAACATTACCGATATCACTCTAAAGCTTGGGGCCTGGATGAAGAGCAGCATTCAAAGTTCGCGCGTTATCACTTCTCTCAGAAGGGTTGAAGATAACTCGCAAGGTGGTGGTTGAACTTTCTTTGAAAACTCCATGATGCGTGAGGACAAATGGCGACGATTTCGAAGCAGGAATCATGTGGTTCGGATCAACGTGATCTTTCAAGTTGTCACAATATAAAACAGCAAATCTGGCACCTCTAGAGAAGCGAATTTCAAGTTTGTGGAATCTCTGGAGGGCAATAGATCGAGTACTTTCGAAGTCAGGACGAAGACCTTCCTTGAAAAGTAAAGAAACAGTGTAACGACCTGTTGATCACGTGATACATGTTTTAAAAAATTATTCTCTCATTCAATCTCATCAGGAGAAGAAGGTACAGGGCCGGCTGCTTCTTTGGTTTCCCAGAAAGAACGAATCAAGTTGTCAAGAGATGAGGAAGCCAAAACAAATAGCGACGAAAACAAAGAAAGTTGATTTTCTTCCACAGAGCTCAGAATGATCTACCCGAGATCAGTACAAATTGCTGAAGATTGGCCCTTGTTAATGAAAGAAGACGCTGGCAAAATGTCAGTGTAAGCTTGTGCTCCGAGAAGAGTGTCAACATGTGATAGCTGAACAAACGATGGATCGGCCAAAGAAAGCGAACGGGAACGTTGAAAAAGAGCATGAGAGAGGGGAGCAAAAGGTCTAAAATCAAGGATCTTATTAAAGTGATGAGTCGCAACCACCCGTTTTTAGTGCAACGTTCAACAAGCGTCGTGTAGGCCTGGTCATAATAACCAGCAAAAAAGCAAATCGTTTTTACTAAACCCCTGTTGGGCCCTGTTTTTTTTTCATTTTTTTGGCAGACAGGTTTAGCCGGGAGTCACCGCGGAAGAAAAAACACTAGGAAATGACGTCCTTAAAGACTGCATCTCCTGAAGTTGCTGATCTAAGGGCTTGTCGCAGATGCTGGCGGTGCCATTATGCGGCGACGTGAAAAAGTGAAGAAAAATGGGCACAAACGGCACAAAAGTTAATGAATGTTAACACAGCATTGGCCTCGTTTGTGTCAGACAATTCGACACCGCAAGGCAAAACTGACGCGCAAGTTGGCAACTTAACGAACTTTATTACCACTATGTCACAACCTCGGTCACAACGAATAGCAGTGAATCTGCGCACAAGCCAAGTGCGAAAAAACAAATGCACTACTGGACAGGGAGCTGGTGCCTCAAAACTTACGCCATAAGGTACTATTGATAACAAAATTAACTCATACAGCTATATTTTGGCTGCGTGAATTGAACATTTCTGTCAGTGCCAAGGTGACAAAGCTCAATCAAGCTTCCGTCAATCATGCCTCGATTCAGCATGAACGAAAAAACGAAATTGCTATACAGCTGAAAGAAAGTCTTTCTAGGAAGGTCACTTTGATGTTTGGCATCGACAAAATGATAGTACTGTCTGTGAAGAAGCAATGGGCGGAACACGGGAACTTTGCTAGAAGAGGTGGTGCCGGAAGGCCAAGAATTTCCACTGTGGACCAAGACCAAGCGCTGCTCGATCAACTACGACATGATCCCTTCAGTACGACACGAGAAGCGACAAACGAAACTGCCTTTCTGGGCTGCTTGATGACTGCGAACCGCCGAGTTGAGAGACTGAACTGTCTCTCAGTGAAGAGAGAACTGTGCTGCAGGGTAGCTGCTAGGAAGACGTTTTCAACAGACTTGAGGAAGGAAACTCATCTGCTATTTTCGCTCACCCACATTTATCGAGAGTAGGCTTTTGGGATCGGAGTGCAGCATCCAAGGCAGATTTAGTTCAAAAACCACCAATATTTTCAAATTTCAACTTGACTTTGATAGCTAGATCTTTCAAAAATGACGACTCTGGGAGACATGACGACGAAATCGTCAAAAAGTCGAATCCACCCCAACCAAATGATAAATAATCACGGCGACTGGATTCAGACGCTGTATGAGTTTATTTTGTTACCAATAGTACATGATTTTAACCTTGTAGGTCTAATGTGCATTGGTAAGGTTGTTGAACATTTCTTTGTCTTACATGTCAGACCGGGGGCTTTAGGCTGGTATAGGCTTGTCAATTTTCGAGAAATGTCAAAAATTTACGCCATAAGGTACATGAATGAAATCAACGGGCTTTTATGTGGGAACATCCCCTTAATCAAAAATCGGGTCATAAGACAACATTTTTTGAGGCTCTCGGTCCATAAGACAAGTTTGAAATTTTCAAAAAGGGCCAAAATTCACGTCCTCCTGGAGACTTCTCTTTTGACATAGTTAATTTTAGGAATGAAAAACGATTCTTACATAATTTTTCACGTAAGTTTCGAATTTGTTCACAAATTTTTTCAATGGTACATCGCTTCCAGGGTGCAACATCGAAAACTTTTTCTCAAATCGTACACCTTGTATTTTAATATGGAAATTGATTCCGTCTTCTATCGCGTCTTCTACAAATATATATCACACTTAGTGGGTTAATCAACAAAGCGCCTGTATAAAAATTGATAAATTTTGGACCTTTTTTGAAAATTTCACAGTTGTCTTATGGACTGAAAGCCCCCAAAATTTTTGTCTTACGATCAGATTTTCAACTAAGGGGATGCTCCAACACAAAATCCAGTTGGATTCATTCATGTACCTTATGACGTAAATTTTTGGCCATTTTTTTGAAAATTGACAAGCTCATACCAGCCTAGACCCTCCGGTCTGACATGTAAGACAAAGCAATTTTTAACAACCTCATCAACGCACATTAGACCTATAGGGTTACAATTATGTACCTCATGACGTAAGTTTTGAGGCACCAGCTCCCTGTCCATACGAAGTGAACGCGAAGAAAATATTAATTTACAAACGCCGAGAAGCGGATCTGTAGGTACATAGTACGCCAATGTCTCAGGAACAAAAGACCATAACATGAAGAATATACGCTGAGTTTAACCAAGAAATAAAATTGAGGGTACTTACACAACGCTGTTCGAACTCTTGAAGGGAGTCGACTCCTGTTGCAGGGTTCTATAGCAGACGTCATGTAGGTAATACACGATAGAAAGGGGCAAATCACAGGTAAACTCAGGATAACACATAAAAGTTAAATATGTGGAATATTTTATGTGAATTTGTACTAAACACCGATATATGTGTACTTACTACTAAGCCACTTCTTCCTTTTTCAGTCGCCTTTTATACATATATTAGGTATAAACTTTTGGAGGCGGAAGTTATCATCGTACAGTACTTTCCATTTCCACCCCGAGGTGGAAAAGTATAAGTTTTTCGATTTAGTTTCAGTGCTTACTGAATGCAAGATGCAAGACGCGTCGTGTGTCACATTACCACGTAAAATGTCAACGATGGTGCCGACCCCATGCACCGTGGTGCATGCTAAAGATTCCTACCCTGTGTTGAATGTGTTGAAACATAAAGAGGTTCGGCAAAATTCCCGATATTGTGGAAGAGAGTGCCTATTCACCGACGTCGATGTTTGGCCTCGTTGCAAAAATGTTGAAGCCAGGCCATCACCAGATGTTAGATGGAAGAAAGAAAAAAACTCAAATTTGGAATAATAAGAAAAAACTTGACTGTATGTTGATGAATCTTCGTGGAGATTTATACATTTCATCGCCCACCAGTGACATATACACGCCTGAAGTGAACTGTTTCTTGTTTCTTGCAGGCATTAAAATAAGAAAAGCGTGCATCCAAATTGAAATTTAGAGCTCCGCAATAATGGGCTTTGGCACATAAAGCTCCGGCCCACAAAGTCTCATAAAGCACACAGCACACCACCGTACTGGCATTGCACGTCTACACTACTAGACTCTACACAATATAAAATACATAACGTGGTGTGTACTTACTGTATACTGTATACATACACCTTATACCTGCAGCAGTTCATGCACTATACAGTGCTCATATAACTGCTGTTAATCAAAACACCGCATGACTGATTAAACTCTGGCGTGGAAACTCTGGTGCGAAGCTTGGGTGTGCACTATGCAGCCTGCAGACCGGAGCCATAAGATGCAGAATTTATTGAAAAAAGTCTGAGTCGGTGTTAACTCCTTATAGTTAGTCTAGTCTAGACTATTAGATCTTAATTAGATCCAGCAAGGGCAAAAAAAAAGAAAAACACACACAGAAATATCTAGGCAATAAATTCATATTACCGACCTCCCACTAATGGAAGGGAAAGTATTATGATCGTGACGGAATTTTTTTAAGAAAACGATGGCACTGAATGTTACATCTATGGGTGAAAAACTGTAAGAGCCGCCACCGGTGACATTTGACATTGATGATGGTTTTAACAAGACATTCGCTTGCTGTCACCCACATGGTGGGGTGAGAACTGCGGCTTTATCCTGAGAATTTTTCAGAAAAGAAGGGCACACTTACACCAGATCGAAATCCTCCCGGTTACTTCATTCTATACATATAAGAAAACGATCCGTTGCAAGACTGGTTTCGGAAGTTGCTTGTAGCGTGGCGTCATCTACCGGTATATAATATCAGGTTGCCATGGCGCCCCTATGTATTTATTTTGACGCAACGGCTAAAAATGAAGAACTGAACGTTGAATTGAAAAATAGCCTAGAAATGGTGGAGGTGCTGGACTATTTGTTTTTTATTCGTGTTAAAGATGTCTAGTTCCTGACCCTGACCTGACCCTACTTTGATTCTGTATTATATTTTACAGTTTTAAGTCAATTGTAGGAAGTAGGTCAAGGGGTTGATTACCCCGGAATTCAGTGTACATTTCATTCCGGAATTCCCGGAAATCTTTCAAAAATCACCAGAACTCCCGGAAGTCTTTCGAAAATCACCGGAATTCCCGGAAATCTTTTGGAAATCACCGGAATAGGGTCCTTGCATGGATTTTATATTGAGACGATTACTCATGAAATCATTCAAAATGTTATCCACAAAAATTTTTGCCCAAAAAAAAAATTAAAAAAAATTGGTCCATCCTTTAAATGAAGATCAAAGTTTGTTTTTTTTTTGCGCCAAAAACGCGGTCGCTTCTGCAATGACCTTGTGTGATCACGATGACGTCAGCCCGAAAGTTCTATTTTTCGTTTGCAAGTTTTACTTCCCCGACCCCCACCAACATGGAAGGGGAAGTATTGTAATCGTGCAAAAAAAAAGTTTCGAGATTCCAACGGATATATCCGTTTTCAGGTCCCCAAGATGACTAAGACCATTTTCAGAATGATATCTGTCTGTGTGTGTGTCTGTCTGTGTGTGATCTTCCACGATAACTGCCGAACCGTTGACCCGATCGACTTGAAATTTGGTGTGCGGACATGGTTTTTTCGTGGAATATGCCCATTAGTTTTTGACTGTCATCTGTCAAACTGAACTGTCACTATCATCAAATGTCAGAAGCTATATATCTCACGGAACTCTACTTGAAATGTCGAAAAAAACTGTACATATAGTATACTAAAGATATACAATCATTTTCCTACATATATCACAGGTTTACCCCTCGAATCAATAAGACCAAAACTTAAATCTTTTTTAATTGCCAAGGGTTACTATTCGGTGGAAGAATTCCTGAATGAGGATGTGCGTTTTTAAAGTGTTTTGTTTTGTTCGATGTTTTTATTCATATTTATTTATTTATTTATTGCTTTTATTTATACATACTTTGTACATATATTTTTATTTATACACTTATCTAAATTATCTATATACATATGAATGACGGGTTCAACAATTTTATGGTATTATATGAACGAATAAAGAGTATTGATTGATTGATTGATTGGAACTCGACTTGAAATGTGTGATTTGAAAGCCCTTGGAAAACTGTATTCAGAAATTTTGGAAGTATTGCTCTATCTGTCATCTGTCATATAATAAAAAATGTCAAAATTCAAAACTTTACCATTCAATTATTCAAAATCTATCAGATGGATTGGAACCAAATTTGGCTGAAAGCAACACAACAAAAGAGTCAAATTGAGGATGCAGTTGCAGTTTTCCACCATATTCCAGTAGGGCGTTGAGAGTTTCAAAAATTTCTCCTGGCTGTTGCCACCCGAAAAGGCCTCCCGCCCGTGTTTTGACCAGAACGACTCGCTTTTGTAGCAGGACTCCACTCAAAAATTCATTCCTGCTCGGGGATAGACTTTTTTTGAAAAATTCTAACTGATATCGAAAGTAGATTAGATTGGGCGTCGTGTAGGCCTATTTTCGGAATCGGAACGGTTTTGGTTTTCCGACGGTAATTTTTTCAAAATGAGATGTGCACATTCCGTGGATTAGAAAAAAATGCAGTGCAATTTTCGACACGCGGTGAGCCCCACGAAATATTCATTTCAGGTGCAGACATGCTGTAAATGAAAGTAGGAGAAAAGATTGAATTAATTTCTAGAGGGAAATATTTTGAAATCGGAACCTGGGATCTGGGATCCAACATGGCGCCGACTAGCGAACACGCACTGAATGATCCTCTGTGTAAAAAGTGCAAGAAGTACGTCAAAAATTGTGTAAAGTGCATTGAATGTGGATCCGCTTTCCACCTGAGCTGTGCCAAGCTAGTTAGTTCAGTTGTTTTTGTCGATGATGTCACCGTCACCTGTTGCAACGTGATTGCGGACTCCAAGCCTGCAGCTCCCGACGTGGACAGTGAGTTTTGGGGTGCACTTGCCGACCCCGAACCTATCCAGGACGGTAAAAGAGTGGATGTGCGTCTTTTTAATTACGTAGTTAAGCAGAAAGATATAGACTAGGCAGAAAATCTCAAAAAAGACTTCCTAGAAGCAAATCATGTAACAATTGATTACCAGGTTGTTTCTTAGGTTTTAGACCCCGCTGAACACGACTAGGGGTGTTATCTTTTCGAAATTTCACCCTTTGCCCCTTAAATCCAAGATGGCGGAAAGTTAAGGGTAAAAACTGGGTGCACGCATAAAAAGCTTATTTCCGGCCCGATTTTGCTCGAAATTGGTTCTATTCTTATGTTTTCGGGGTCGTAGAAGATGATGAAGCCAATTTCAATTATCTCTGTAAAGCCATTCGGCCTGAAACTAGTGTTGTCTAACTTTCAGGAGCAAATCAGAAACAAATTTACGAATAACTCAAGATAAAATCATGTAACAATCAGTTAACAGGTGACTGGTTATGTTTTGGACTCTGCTGATCACAACCAGGTATGTTAAAAGTTGAATTGTTTACTCCCTATGTCTCAAATTCAAGATGGCGTATAGTCAGAGAAGAGTGGCGATCGCACAAAAACGCATTTCTAGCTCGATATTCCTCAAAATTTTTCCATTTTGAATATTTTTGGGGGTGTAGAAGATTACTAGACTAATTTTAAAGACCTGTGGGCGGTCATTCGTCCTTGAATTGATGTTGCCTGAGTTCCAGGGGCGAATCAAAGTAAAAAATTAGGAATAAACGATGATAAGAATGTTGGAACATTTTTGAATCAAAGTATAGATATAGGTACCCAATCATGCATAATCCACATGCAATTGAGAAAGGCAAATATGTAAGAAAGTGTCAAAGTTAGCCCATGATTTTCTTAGGTATCACGAGTCTTTTATTTTGTTTCGAAATTTTTCAGGCAGGCATCTACACAGAGCAGTGCATGCGAATCCCTTCTTTCTGCAGCCACAATTTTTTGTGCGACAGGAAGTTGCACACCCACAGTATACTAGAGACAAGGTTTCTTCTGGAACCGGCCCTCGGGTCGTCCACACCTCCAGTAAAACTTTGCCATCTGCCATGCACCTTCCAGCCGCAGTCACTGGGCGACTGTGCCTGTTCAAAAATTCGCCAAAAATAATTAATTGCGGTTTAGGAATTATCAATTAACAACTATAAACAACTAGACGTATTTGTAATGCAATATTCTATGTATGAAAGTCAGACATATTTTACTTTGGACAAGTAAAAGACAAGACAATTGATTTCATTATCAAATCTGCTAAAAATTGGAGTAGAACAGATTCAACTACAGTAAGTAATAAGACAAAAGTTTCAGAACCAATCATCACCTGTCTGCTGCAACTCCGCACCTTTACATCTTGAGACAATTATAATAAAAAACAGTAGAGACCTCTTGCACCATAATAGCGCCCGCCCGAACATCATTGGCGGGAAACCGGGGTATTACCACCAAGTCTAACATATCTAGTCATGTTCAGCAGAGCTCAAAATATCAGTAGTTAACAATCCGTAAACTGTTGTTGCATAATTTGATTTCCTTTAAAGTGAGACAACACGCATAATGAGTCGGAATGGTCACTCAGATGTCTTCGAAATTGGGCCCCTATCCTTCTACAACTCCGAAAGCAGAATTTTGAAAAAAATCAGACAAGTGTGATTCAGAAAAATCAATGTGTTTTTTGTACGTTCATCACTCTTCGCTAACTATAGGTACCTATGCCATCTTGAATGTGAGGCACAAGAAGTGAAATTTTCAACTAATAACAGACCTAGCATTGATCAGCACAGTCCAGAACATAATTAATTGCCTGGTAACTGATTTTACGTGATTTTATCTTAAGCAGAAAGAAGAGAGAGACTTTTTCCCATCCACATTGTACCTGCATACCTATGATTGCTATTTTATGAAGAAAATCAGATTTTTTTTACTTTTTACCCTTGACCTTTCTTACATTTGCCTTAATCCATATCATGTGTGATAATACATAATAATTGGGTACCTACATAATTATATTCTATGCTTTGATACAAAAATGTACCAACATTCTAATTATCGTTTATTTCTAACTTTTCACTCTGATTTGCACCTGAAACTTAGGCAACACTAATTCTAGGACGAATGACCACCCACAGGTCTTCGAAATTATTCTAATTATCTTCTACACCCTCAAAAACATTCAAAAAGGAAGGATTTTGAGGAATATCGAGCTAGAAATGCCTTTTGGTGCGCTCGCCACTCTTCTCTGACTATACGCCATCTTGAATTTGAGATATAAGGAGTGAACATTTCAACTGTTAACATACCTAGTTGTGATCAGCAGAGTCCAAAACATAACTTATCACCTGTAAACTGATTGTTACATGATTTTATCTTGAGTTACTCGTAAATTTGTTTCTGATTTGCTCCTGGAAGTTAGACAACACTAATTTCAGACCGAATGGCTTCCCAGAGGTATTTGAAATTGGCCTCATCATCTTCTACGACCCTGAAAACATAAGAAAAGAACCAATTTTGAGGAAAATCCGGCCAGAAATAAGCTTTTTATGCGCGCACCCTGTTTTTACCCTCAATTTTCCGCCATCTTGGATTTAAGGGACAAGGGGTGAAATTTCGAGAAGATAACACCCCTAGTCGTGTTCAGCGGGGTCTAAAACCTAAGAAACCACCTGTTAATCAATTGTTACACGATTTGCTTCTAGGAGTGATTTCTAGGCCTCTTTCGAGATTTTCTGCCTAGTCTAATATACTAATCAACGAATTACAAAGCAAAATAAGCATTCTTCAAGATCAAATTGGTATGCTGAAAAAAGCACCTAAAATCCCAGCAAATATTGTTGATAAGGAAAATGCAACACAAAAACCAATCGTTGTAGTAAATAAACATTCATCAGCTGGTGTAATTTGTAAAGACGCTACAACCAGCAAGTCGGTGAAAAAGACGAATTCAGTCCAGGATACCAAGGCCAGGAATCCATCCATCCCCCTGAATGCGACGAGTGTTCGTACTGAGAAGCGGAATGACTCCAATCGTGATCGCGTTAATGATGATGATAATGATGTGGGCTCCCAACAATGGAAGTCTGTGCCTACCGGGAGGCGAAGTCAACGTAAATCGGGCCGTGTGTCGCTCATTGGTTCCGGTAATACCGAGACTGCAAATCTCAAAACAGCGCCAAAGAAAGCATATCTCCATATCTGCAGGCTGTTGCCCAGCACCACAGCTGAAGATGTCACTCTGTTTTTGAAGAACGATTTCTCCGAAGTGGAGTGTGAAAAACTTCAATCGAAGTCCCCTTCACACTATTCGTCATTCAAGGTTACAATTGATTCACATAATTTGAACAACTGTTTGCAGTCCGACAGATGGCCAGCTGGATGTCGAGTGTCTCGGTTTTTTCACCCGAGAACGAAGCTGAACAACAAAAAATGACCTTTCGTATCGCTCATTTGAATATTAGAAGTCTTCGCAGTAAGTCTACTGAACTGGAATTTCTCCTAGAGTCCATGGAATTTCCTGACGTGATTTGCGTCTCTGAAACCTGGTGTGATCGTCATGAGATCCAGAGAATTCATATCAATTCCTACACGTTAGCTGACTCCTTTTCCAGGGAAAGTTCGAGAGGCGGCGGTGTGGCGATATTTGTGCGTGACGATGTTTTGTTTGAGCCAGTTCCAAACACCAGTGTTCCGATGGAATCGGTTTTTGAGTGCGCCTTATCAAGAATCAAAACTAAAACTTCGTCTCTTCTTATTGGTTGCTACTACAGAAGTCCTGGATCCTGTGTGCGAACTTTTGATAACCACTTGAATGATCTCTTGGCAAATGTATTGATATCACATGAAACATCCGTCATGTGCGGTGATTTCAATGTGAATTTTCACAACTCTTATGACAATGCTAGCACTCTTATTGTGAACTCATTTTCCTCATATGGACTAATCGGCTTAATATCTGATTTTACTCGCATACAGGGTGACTGTAAATCTACTCTGGATAATGTATTCTGTAATGCCAGTGAACTTTATTCAAAAACAGAGTCAATTCACGTTGAATTCTCTGATCACCTTTTACAAAGCTTAAGTCTTGATTTGTTTGACAGCGCCCACAAGGGTACCCAGACTTTTTTGCCTTACCGCAATTTTCGTAATGATTCCAACATCCATCATTTCATCGAAATTATTTCTGGAATGGATTATTCCTTTCTGTTTGACTCCTCCTTGCCGTACGAGGATAAGTGTGGTGTTTTCTTCGACTTATTTGCTGACTCGATAGAAGCCGCATTTCCGCTTATCTCTCGTATTAGTGAGAAAAAAAATAAAGCCCATTCCCGACCTTGGATTACTGCAACCATGATTAAGCATGGGGCTTTTTTGAGAAATATGTTCAAGCAATGGAAGACTACTGGTAGCCTCGAACTTTTTGATAGATATAAGATTTTGAAGCGTGAGCATCGTGCTGAGATTGCTCGTGCACGGAAGGTCTTTTACGAGAGTAAATTTTTGAAACCTAACTGTAACATTTCCAAGGTGGCTTGGAGCATCATTAATGAGACTGTCAACTCTACTAAAAGCGTACCTAAATATCCCCAGTCCTTCACTGACATCGAGGGAAATAAAATTCCTGACTTGAGGACCGCCGCTCATTGTTTCAATGAATATTTTATTGATTCCGTTAAGAAGATTGCTGATACAGTGAAGACTGACCATGCTGTAAAGTCTTCCTCCAAGGGGTGTTCTAAAAGTTCCAAAAATCTGTTTCTTTCACCTGTTACCCCCTTGGAGATAGCCGACATAATTTTTGAAATTTCGAATAAATCTTCCTGTGGCTCCGACGGTGTGCCGTGTTCACTTCTGAGACATGTTGTTGATTTCATCTGTGCGCCGTTGGCTGAACTGATTAATACCTCTTTTGAGGAAGGCACTTTTCCATCTAAACTCAAGCATGCTCAGATAATCCCCGTTCATAAGAAAAATGATGAGAAAGTAATTAGCAACTACGGACCTATTGCCTTGCTATCCGTATTTTCGAAAATCTTTGAGAAATGTTTCCACTCGAGACTATCCGATTTTCTTGTCAAGAATGAGGTTTTGTCTGATCGTCAATTTGGTTTCCGCCGCGGATCTTCTACTGCAGATGCAATGTTGCATTTGTACAAATTTGTTTTACAGAGTCTTGAGTCCGGTGAGTCAGCGGCTTGTATGTTCTTCGACTTATCCAAGGCCTTTGATGTCGTCAATCATAAACTTCTTTTGTCTAAGTTGGATCGATGTGGAATTCGTGGGGTTGCCCTCGAATGGATATCTACATATCTGAAGGATAGAACCCAGTGTGTTATTCTGACTGACGGAGCTAGGTATTGCTCAGACTCCCTTCGGGTTGACACCGGAGTGCCCCAGGGTAGCATACTGGGACCCCTGCTTTTTCTAATTTTTGTGAACGACATTGATATAAATTTTCACATGACAATGTTTGCCGATGACACAACTCCGCTGTTTCTGCTGCCGATCTTGACTCCCTCTCTTTGAAAGCAACTGAGACCATTGAGGCTATGCAGGCTTACTGCGACTCCAATGGGTTGAAACTAAACAATGACAAAACAGATCTTCTTCTATTCTCGAAAAAGGCGACCAACTTGAGTCTTCTGGTGCGTACCGATGGAAAGTCTTTAAAACAGAATTATTCTGTTAAATTTTTGGGGTTTACCTTAAATAGCCAGCTCTCTTGGTCTTGTCATGTTGATGACTTAATCAAGAAAATGAAAGTGTCTCAATTCGTTTTGTGGCAGCTGCGAGACAAAGTTAATGTAAATATTTTAAAGATGTACTATTATGCATATGTTCATTCTATTTTGAGTTATGGAATTGTTTGTTGGGGCAATGCTTCACGTGTGGCTGACTTGTTTATTGCTCAAAAGAGAATTTTGCGGACCATGTTATCCAAAAATAATAGACAATCTTGCAGACCCCTGTTTGATAGGCTCAATATTTTAACTGTTCCGTCAATTTATATTTTAAACTGTGTTTTGTACGTCCACAAGAATAAATCTGATTTCAATTCGTCCAGAAGCGATAACAACTCATATAATTTTAGACAGAATTTTAATATTGACATTCCTGTGCATAGATTGAGTAGCTCAGCTAGGGGTCCATTTGTAATGGCTGTGAAACTCTTTAATAAGTTACCTGCTTCCCTTAAAGCTATGAATAACCTTGTTTTATTTAAGAAAAATGTGAAATATTTATTATTGACCCATACATTTTATAGTGTTAAGGAATTTTTTGACTGTGATACACTGGGTGAATGACCCGTGTAAGTACAACTTGTCTGTGATATTTTTGATTATTTTTTGTTATTGTTATTGCTTCTAAACATTTATTATTCTTGTTGTTACTTGGCAATGTTTGTAGACTATTCTCATATGCTGTATATACTCAGTCGAAAGAGAGAAATAAAGTTGAAGTTGAAGTTGAAGTTGAACCACGATTTTCGAGTTTTCCTTCTGGAAAAACTGCAAATTTTCCAACTTTTTATCCCGTGAACAGATTTCCACCATTTGGTTTTCAATAAGAGGTAACTGATTCTTGAAGATCATTCAACAATTTTTCTCCAATTTTCCGGGACATTTTCGGTTTAAAATGTAAAATCGGTCTGGGTTTTCGAGACCGGACTTGAATGATGGAGCTTATCAAAGTGTGAAGCCCTAATTGACAATTTCTACAAAAAGATGATTTGGAAAAAGATAAGAGGTTTTCCCGGAAAATTCAAATTTTACTGACAAAATTTCCGATTTCCTGCAAATTAGTTTCAATCCTTCTGTCCAACTGCCCACCTAATGGACGTGGTACAACCGAAATAGGGAATATAAGTTGCAAATGATGATAAAAGCGAACCACTTGGCAGGGTTACAACTGAGACCTAAATAAACGATTTGACCCGCAGTGTTTTACTTTTCGTCCCTTGGGATTTGAATATTCGAATTTTTGAATTTTGATTTCGCCCCTTTTTCAAAATGGTGGATATTATCCAGGGGCAGAAGGTATCGAATAATAGCCTGGTGATGTCCAGCTTAGAAGGAATATATGGGGCTATGTCTCAATCAAATTCTGGGACATCAAACACTAATTAAAAAATGGTGGAGCATTGCCATCTACCGCAGGCAAATTTGGTGGAGGCGCCAAAAGGAATTTAGTACTGTCGTAAGAAAACTGTTGTAACATTTTTATTTTTCAACGGATTTCAACACAAAACATTTCATTTTGTGAAAAAGTGAATTCTTCTTGTTACCTTATACCTCCCATTAAAAAAAAACGTTAAGGAATGTTGAAAAAAAATTGAAAATAATTTGAAAAAAAAAAGATTTTTTTTGCAATTTGCCCTATTTGTGGACTTTGATGTGCCCTTTCTAAATTTGCACTTTTCCTATTTATATCTTTGCAGTACGCGCCGCCATATCGAAAAAATTATGTCTGAAAAGAAGTTTTTGACAATATCTAAATTTTGGCCCGTGTCACATTGCAATGTTTCTAACCATATGAAAGCACATTCAATCCTCCACAGTTTGACATCTAAACCAGTTCTGTGCGACCCACGGTTCTTGAGCTAGACCTTCTGGAAGTATCAATTTTCGGTTCCAGAAAAATTAAAAATCACCTCTTGGGGCTGTGCCAGGTCCACCAATGTTCATAATTTGAGATAAATGACGACGCGATATTGATGGGTAACGTGATTAAGACATGGTGGTGATCCAGTGGTGAAATCCGGTAGGCGCGGTCACTATTTAACACCGAAAATTGATATTTCCGGAAGCTCTAGCTCAAGAACCCCGAGTCACACAGAGATGGTTCAGGTGTCAGAACGTGGAAAATTAAATGTTCTTTCATACGCGTATAAACATTTCCATCTCGGATGGACTTGAATTCAAATATTGTCAAAAACTTCTCTTCAGATATCATTTTTTCAACATGGCGGTGCGCACTGCAAAGATATAAATCAGAAAAGTGCAAATTCAGAAAGGGCACAATCAAATCAACAAATAAGGCAATTTTCATAAAAATGAGAAAAAAAAATACAAAAATCCTTTTTTTTCAAATTATTTTTTATTTTTTTCTTCAACATTCCTCAATGTCTTTTTTATGGAAGGTGAAAGATAACAAGAAGAGTTTTTTTTCTACAAAATAAGATACCTTGTGTTGCAATCGGTTGAAAAATGAAAATGTTATAGCAATTTTCTTATGACCGTACTAAATTCATTTTGGCGCCTCCACCAAATTTGCCTGCGACAGATGTCAATGTTCCACCGTTTTTTAAAAAAGTGTTTGATGTCCCGGAAACCGATCGAGACATAGCTCCATATATTTTAACGAAGCTGGACATCACCAGGCTATTTGATACCTTCTGCCCCTAGATAAAATCCGCCATTTTGAAAAAGGGGCGCCATTCAAATCCTAAGGGACGAGAATGAGAGCACTGCGGGTCAAATCGTTTATTTAAGTCTTAGTTACGATCCTGCAAAGTGGTTTGCCTTTATCATCATTTGCAACTTGTTTTTTCGTACCACGTCCTCTAACCCGAAGGGACAGACGTTTCGAACAAAATTTCTATAGGTTCCTGGATACTAGTCGGGAAAGTTTTGGGGTGACACAACCAATTTTTTTCTTTGCGAGGTTGCAGCTCTGCGCTCTGAAACCCCGCAAAAATTCAAATCTTCATTATTTTACAGACCTATTTCAATTTTGGAGCCGCGAAATGCGCCGTCGCCCTTGCTCACGTGTCAGGGCCATCCCCAAGCTCGTGCTACCCGCTTTTCAACCCGAAAAGCGTCAGTCCCACAAACGTCAGAGACGGTGACAGTGAGATATGTCAAACATTTAAAATTCGTAGTCGTAATCTGTAAGTGTAGAATCAAGTAGCCCCAGCCCGAGGCACGATGTCATCCCGCAGCTGACACATCGGTGCATGGAAGTTGCATGCTTAACAGTTCTTGTGTTTTAAATTTACGAACTAAAATAATATATTAAGATTTTTGAAAAACCGTTCAGTCTGTGGTGCTATTCGGCTACCAAAGCATCATTGGATGCAATAAGAAAAATCGTGCAAGGACCTTATTTCCGGAAATCTTTCGGAAGTCATCGGAATTTTCGGAAATCACCGAAATTCCCAAAAATCTCTCGGAAATCACCGAAATTTTCCCGGAAGTCTCTCGGAAATTACCGGAATTCCCGAAAGTCTTTCGGAAATCACTGGAGTTCCCGGAAGGCTTTCGGAAATCAACGGAATTCCCGGAAGTCTTTCGGAAATTACCGGAATTCACAGAAATCTTTCGGAAATCACAGGAATTCCCGAAAGCTTTTCGGAAATCACTGGAGTTCCCGGAAGTCTTTCGGGAATCAACGGAATTCCCGGGGATTTCTCGGAAATCACTGAAGTTCCCGGAAGACTTTCGGAAATCAACGGAATTCCCGGAAGTCTTTAGGAAATTACAGGAATTCACAGAAACTTTTGGGAAATCACATCATCGGAATTCCTGGAAATCTCTTGGAAATCACAAGAATTTTTTTGAAATCATCGGAGTTCCCGGGAGTCTTTCGGAAGTCACAAGAATTTTTTTGGAAATCATCGGAATTCCCGGAAATCTCTCGGAAATCACCGGAATTCTCGGAAGTCACCGGAAATCCTCGTAATTCCGGAAGTCTGAATTCTTGCGTACATTTTTTTCTCGGGGAATCAACCTCTCGAAGTAATAGGTAAAAATTACTGGTGATTAAGATCATCTACCAAATTCGATTATTAGCATGGGCACGGGCGATGGAAAAGCTATAGTATTACCACAGAGTAAGTGCTATAGACAACATAAATAAGGACCTTTCTTCAGGGGCTTCTTCAAAGCCTCACCCCCAATATCATATCAAAAAATTTAACTGAACTGTCAGTAAAGAACTCTCAAGACTTAGTTCACCTTCGAACTTTCATGATTCATGCTTGGAAAAAATATATCAGGTGGATAAGACCAGTACCTAACCTTGTATATTTTTTGGAAGCTCGTTTTTAAGTTACTTCCTGAACACAATTATTGAACATGAAACGTGAAAATTCGGTAAAAAGGTTCTTTTGTCCAAAACCGCATTCAAATTGGCTGATAATATTGGGGGTGAATCCCGTTCGAGCTCAAAGTAAGTTAAAAAATCCCATATTCCAATTAACATTGAGAATTCTCCAACTCTCACCACTCTCTAAAGGGTGTCCCTAAATTAGCCTGCCATACTTCAGCAGCAGATTCTACGGTCAAGAATAAGAAGAAAAGTTTCCATAAACTTGGGTCTGGATTCCATTTTGGGGAGTCGGTGGTACACAGTTTCACCTGGCACGTAGGCCTCATGAACTTGGGTCGAAAAATGCTTCATAAGGAAGCTACAGCCCCCTGAAGGTAGGGCCCTAAAGATGGTTCTTATTTATTATCTCCGAAACTAGTTGGAGCAAAATGATGAAATTTGGCACATACTCAGAAGTTTCTATGCTCAACAGGATGGGATAAGAGTCTATTGCAAAATTTGCGCCCGGGAGTTAGTACAGGCGGTACGGAGCACATTTCATAACAATCCTGCATTCAATAAAGAAAGCAAACCACTTTGCACAGTGACTCTTAGAATCATTTCGAGCGATTTGACCCGCAGCACCCGATAATTCGCTCCTTAGGGAGGCCATGGGGGCCCTCCAAATTTTCAAGATAAAGAACTTTCACAAAACGATCATTGAGTATCGTCATGTGTGTCATAAAATGAGCTTATGGGTCTATTGAAAATGTTCTCAGCAATTATCGTTGTGTCCGTTCCATTCTTCACACTTGAAAAAAAAATTCTTAAGCAGATGTCAAAAAAACTGTTTTTATTTTTAAATCTACGTAAGGAAACGATAAATTCATATGTTTTGTTTAGTTCCCAAACAAATCGCATTCCGTGAGCCCAATTATAGAGACAACATTTTTATAATGGTATTTTCCAAAGAAGTGGTGTCCTCTTCAGTACAACTTTTTCAACAGCATTTTTTTCAATGCTCCCACTGGATAACAGTGTTAATTTTCACAGGTATGAGAAGCTTGAAGTCTTTTCTTAGTAATTTGGATGCAACAAGGCTTCAAAACGCGCAAGGGAGCCCTAAAAGAATTTTTTTCTGCTCGGCTATCAAATTTTTGGCATGTTGATTTTGTAGTAGGGGAGAAGTGGACAAAAATTCAATCTCGGTCGCGCGGGCGGCGGCGGCGGTTTCATTTTAGCGGCAAATATATTTACGCACAACGACTCTGTATTCCGTTGTACTGCGGGAAAACTTGGCACAGGAGTAGCTTGTACCAAAGCAAATGATTTGGCCCGCAGCACCAACCTCAGAACTGAAGAAATTAATTAAGTATTGCTTCTGCGCTGTGCCCAGCCTTTAATAATAAAAGCGAGCAAAATACTCGAGTTCCAGTCATTCAAAATTTATTTGGAAATTATTGAATATAAACTTGAAACATCTCCACCCTCGTCTCCACCATTACTTCCTAACCTCTTAAGAATTCTTCCTCCTCTTTTGAAACTTTTCCGGTCTCCGATGTAGCCATACTGAGACCAAATACAAAGATGTTCAGAAGTTTGTATAAGCAAAAAAATACGTACTTGAGTTTCAGCTCATTGCAGTCCACCCATACTTCTGCAATATGCATCCAGACCGCCGGCGACCAGTTTACAACTCCTTTTGAGCCCCAGGAGGACAGCGAAGAAAATCTATGATAGCATCAGTTTGGCTCCAGATATGTCCAACCCGATAGAAATTTTTACTGTATGCCTCAGAGAAGGTATCAAAAGTGGGTGTTATGGCATGCAGCAACCGCTTCGTCCATGTCGCAAAGAGATCTTTTTGCGCCGTGTGCAATAATCATCGACTTGCAATAAGATATTCCCCCCACGACATACCTGATTTCTGATTTTTGATGTCAAATCAAGTCTTTTACATGTATTTCTGCTATAACCTTCAACATAATTTAAGAAATGAAGTGTTGCTTCTGCGCCGTGCCCAGCGTGGTCCTCGAGTAATAAAAATGAACAAGGTACTTAAATACTCTAGGTCCATCAACATGATTGAGCAATTTTGGAAATAAACTTGGAACATCTCCCCGGCTAGATGTATTTCTCAACCTCTTCAGAATTTCTCCTCCTCTTCCAAAACTTTTTTGATGCCGCCATACTGAAATCAAATACAGGGATGTTTATATTATGATAATAAGTACCCCATTGGAATGACAATAATAGCGCCTCTGTTTTTTAGAAAGGCTCTGAAATAACCTAGGAGTGGCGAAGAACCCACCTTTTGTTGCAGCATTCTCCTTTGCATATTTTGCATTGGAGCGTACACAGAAGTCCGGCTTTTCGACAAGTACACGTTATTGTTTTGCAGTCAGTCTTACATTTTGCAGCTGTTGAAATTTAGAAGTTCTTATAGGTTCACAAAAAAAAAAGAAAAACGTACTTGTGTAGCTCACTGCAGTCCCCCCACACTTCAGCAATCAGTGTCCAGACTGGCGACCAGCTCTCATCGATTTTCTTCCAGCCCCAAGAGGACGGCAAAACAACGTCCAGGAGAGTCAGCTTCAGAGTCGGAGAGCAGAGTCAAGACACAAAATGCGGAAGTCGCTTTCTCCATGCTCTTCCAGGTCTTCCATGCGTTTGGACGAAAAGAACGACGTGGTATCGCAACCGCAGAACGCGTGAAAGCCTCTCAGAGCAAAAAGATTTCTCTTCGCCCAAACCTCCTGCAATCCGATGGATAGCGATGAATCTTTTGTGCAGTCCGCTACCGAGTCGTGCCCACAGTTTTGGAAGTTCTTGAGAGCGAAGACAGAAGAAAAACGATATACCCAATACCACAACATCCGTAACAACGGTGAGGAAAACAATACTCTTTTCTCCGTGAGACACCAATCCCTGATGTGCAAGATTATGCGGCCATCTGCCATGTCTCCTATGGTGACTTCAACGAATGAAGTTGACGCATCAGCAGAGGAAAAAATCGTTCCGTGCATATTTGTGACAACTGGTGCCCAATATGAATCACAGAGAGCATTCGATCCTAAAAAATCGAAGAGCTACGCTTTGTTCTTCGAATTTTTAAGGAAGTCGGTCCAGTTACGAGTAACTACTCGCATTTAACACTTCATTGATTTCTTGAATTTTGTTGAACATTACAACAAGAATATGACAGTTACGCTACTGAACTGATGAATTTTTCATCTATTTCAGACTACAGCTCTCGATTTTGCCAATAAACATTGCACAGAAATGACCATCAAGTCGATGCATCAGCTCTTATAACAGAAACAGTTGCATTGTGGGTCATGTTCTGAAGAATGGTCACGATGCAGAGTACCCTGGGTAAAAAATGTTGGTGCTGCGGGCCAAATCACTTGCTTTGGTACAAGCTACTCCTGTGCCAAGTTTTCCCGCAGTACAACGGAATACAGAGTCGTTGTGCGTAAATATATTTGCCGCTAGAATGAAACCGCCGCCGCCGCCCGCGCGACCGAGATTGAATTTTTGTCCACTTCTCCCCTACTACAAAATCAACATGCCAAAAATTTGATAGCCGAGCAGAAAAAAATTCTTTTAGGGCTCCCTTGCGCGTTTTGAAGCCTTGTTGCATCCAAATTACTAAGAAAAGACTTCAAGCTTCTCATACCTGTGAAAATTAACACTGTTATCCAGTGGGAGCATTGAAAAAAATGCTGTTGAAAAAGTTGTACTGAAGAGGACACCACTTCTTTGGAAAATACCATTATAAAAATTTTGTCTCTATAATTGCAATTGGGCTCACGGAATGCGATTTGTTTGGGAACTAAACAAAACATATGAATTTATCGTTTCCTTACGTAGATTAAAAAATAAAAACAGTTTTTTTGACATCTGCTCAAGAATTTTATTTTTAAGTGTGAAGAATGGAACGGACACAACGATAATTGCTGAGAACATTTTCAATAGACCCATAAGCTCATTTTATGACACACATGACGATACTCAATGATCGTTTTGTGAAAGTTCTTGCATCTTGAAAATTTGGAGGGCCCCCATGGCCCCCCTAAGGGACGAATTATCGGATGCTGCGGGTCAAATCGCTCGAAATGATTCTAAGAGTCACTGTGCAAAGTGGTTTGCTTTCTTTATTAAATGCAGGATTGTTTTGCCTACCGCTTGTACTAAGTGGGGTACCTTGTTAGGAGGTGGGGTAAAAATTACCCCATCTTTTTTCGAAATTTTATGCAAAGTTATGAAATTTCAGGGTGTTTTACGGAAAAAAGATGCTTTTGTTGAACTTCGATAGCTTGCCCCATTTTCGAGTAAAATCATTTTGAAATTTTCTTGCATGCTGAATAATCGAATTGTGGACGATGGACTTTTTTCTAGTTTAAAAATCAGCCCTGAGTATTTCATAAGCGTATTCCACAACCAAAAATTGAAAAAAAGTTCCTATGAACCCTGAAATTATATAATTTCGCATAAAATCTGGGAAAAAAACATACACAAAAAGTTGGGGTAATTGTTACCCCACCTCCTACTAAGTTACCCCACTACCGGGCAAATTTTTCAAATGATTTTACCTCATCTTGTTAAGCGTAAAAACTTCTGAGAGCATGCCAAATTAATTCATCTTGATCCGACTAGTTTCGGAGATATTAAATAAAAATCATCTTTAGGGACCCACCTTTAGAGGGCTGTAGCTCCCTTATGAAGAATTTTTAGACCCAAGTTTATACCGTGTGATCCAAGCTATTCCGAATTGGAGTAGGCTGTGCGGTGCCCTGGCGAAAAGCAGCTCTACGTCCCGGAATTCAATCATGTCACAGCCTACCCCAATTTGGAATGGTTTGGATCACACGGTATGAACTTTTTTTCTTATTTTTGATCGTAGAATCATGGCGTAGAATCTACTGCTGACGTATTCCAGGCTAATTCCGTGACACCTGTATAGACTTGTGAAAAGTAGGGACTAGGTACCATCAAGCTTTTTCAGAAGTGAATCAACATTCTAAACCTCTCTGCCGATTTGTCACGAAACTGTCACATCTTCGAATACTTTATAGAAAGCCCTGTTGAATTTCACAAAACTGAGAAGTTATCAAAACAAACAAAAACTAACCGTGAAATTCAGAAATTGAATTACCTATCGATTATCTACCTACTCTCTAAATATTATTATTATAATCAAATTAAAACTTCAAAGGCCGGTTTACCTTTTTTTGTCTCATTTGTTAACACATTCGAGTGCTGCCACTCACCATACAGCGGTGAAAGGAAAACGTATCAAAAAATTCCCAAGTGCATATTCGTATTCGCGATTTTCTTATAGGCAACCAGTAATTTTTTGTTGCACCTGTGCGTACTTTCTTGCAGTATCTACCCACCTATGCCATCAATATCGTATAAAGATCATTGAAAAAACCCAGCAATGATTTTATGAGCTAGGTACTTGAAGATTATTAGGTACTTATTGGAACTAAGTAATCAATAATAAATTAGACCCTACTAAAACGGCTCCAGAAACGTTCCACAGACGGTAATTAAAAGAAATTTTCTCGAAATTCAACCGAAGCCTCATCAAAGCTGAAGTAAATGGCCATTGATTTCTACACGTAGATATCCTGAATCGTGGTGCCTTGAAGGGCTTCGGGGAAAATAGTATTGAGCTCGTTGATATAGGGTGTCGCTCGTCTTTGTTAGTTTTATTGAATTTTGATTTTTCAAAGGTTTGGAAACAGCGACCCAACACCAATTGATATTTGGATTTGAATTGAAACGCGGGAATCACTATTTCATTTGAATCACATATAAGTAGGTACCTAGGTACTTGAAAAAATCTTATTTCCACAAAAGATAACCCCTGAATAAATATCACCGGCTCACCTACTTACTTTAATCAGTGCCATGCTATAGTAATAATATGCCGTTATCAATATTACCTTCCCAGTTCTCAACTCTGTATGCTGACTTTTAATACCTACCTGTTCACATAGGTATGTCTTATTTTACCCGGTCAGAGAAGTGAAACTGTTGCGTTACCTCTACTTGGTTCAGCAAAATATATTTTCCCAAGCCTAAAGTCAAGATTTACTGGCTGTTGAAGGAATATAATCATTTAAAAAAGTTCTTCCACCGAAAAACCAATAAAAAACTACCAAGTGAGAGTGGGTGAGTTCATGTTTTTTTTTTTCAATGATTTAATATGTGAGTGATCGAGTGGGCCTATCAACACAAAAGTCCACTTGAGGTGGAGCAGGAGGTAGGTATTTGCATTATACGTATTATTATCGGAAAACGGGAAATGAAGTAATCAAGAGGGTTTTATTAATATTGAAAAATCAGCTCTGTTGTTTACAGAGAGCTCTGTGATAAATTGTGGGATAAATAATAAATGTTTGGTTTACCTTCTGGATAGGTCTATTGGGATTATTACTATTTTCCATTTTAGTCCTGTACACTCCTGTAGAACGACTAGTATAAATTTTGAGGTCGGCATCGATTTGAAAACTTGGAAAACTTGGACATCGGGATTTGATGAATTATTTCTTTTTATTTATTTATTTATGTATTCATTTTTCTTATATACTCGTCATATTGGGTATTTTTTTTACTATTATAGTACCTCTTGTCTGTAGCATGTATGCCATACGCTAAATAAATAATATGAAAAAGTGACTTCGGTGATCTTGACTGCATTTTTTACATGTTGTAGATTTTGACTTGATGGGATAATTGGAATCAGACCAACGAGTTTCGAGTGTTCCTCCCTGGAAAAACTGCAAATTTTCAACTTTTTATCCCGCTGAAAAATGTAAATGTTAAACGAGAGGTAACTGGTCCTTGAACCTTTTCCGACAATTTTCTTTTCAAATTCCCCGAGTTTTTCGAGAGTCTCCACTTGAAAATGCAAAACAGGCCTGGCCTGACCAGACTTAAATCATGGAGCAAACAATGACGCCCTTATTGACGATTTTTACAATTGAGATTATTTGAGAAAAGCTTTGAGATTTTACTGGAACAGCCAATTTTCCCAAGAAAAAATCAATTTCTTGTTCAATTGTTCAATGAGTTTCCACACAATCGATCTTTTATTAACTTTTGAATTCATAACTTTTATACGGCTGAGCCAATTTCAACCAAAATGTACTGAAATTTGTACATACCTATATAGGTATGTAATCAAATGATAATGGCGTGATTGGTTAAAAATGCCCAATGGCGTAGATCGATGCGTAGATAGTGAGAAGGTTTCCGTTCTTCTCCCCTCAACTCTCTACGCCCTTGAAGATTTTTTTAAATCACTTTTCGAGATTCTTTGTTCAATCTATGAAAAAGTTATTGGTGTAAAATTCTGGCTAGAGACTTTGTTTTCAAGATATTCGAGTTTGAATGTTTAAAAACATAAATTCAAGGGCCTAAAAAAAAAATCCAACCAAATTCATAATTTTTCAGCTGAATAGGTATTCCAGGAATTCAAGTTGAGAGACCTTTGTTTTAGCTGGAGAAACCGTGAGAAATAACAAGTTCTCAGAAAATTACATTTTCAAGCTTTAGAAATGTTGGAGTTCTCGGAATTTTTTCAAACAGTCGGACTCGAAATATCTGAAAATAAAGTTTCTAATCAAAATTTTAGAGGAGACTTTGCTACTACTTGTTCTTCTATTGTTGTGATTACTGGAAAAACGATTATTTTTGTGGGTGTCTGTTTTACGTCTGGTAAATTAAATTTCCAATTATGGTATGATCGAGGGTATGATAGTGCGAAGAAGTTAAGAATTGGCACAAACCATTTCATAAAATAAATATGCATCAGAAAGTCGCGCGTATGATTTTTTGTAGTCCATTCATTTGTGTACAATTTGATGTATCAACAATTTCTCTCAGACAGATTGTTCTTGAAATAAAGCGTCTGGAAGTAAGAGCATTTTTCGGAACAGCGCAGCGTCTGCCGTTGGATTTTGAAAACTGAATACCCCGTAGTGACAAAAGGAATTCAATCAAAGATATCTCTCGAAACTCTAGAGCTGGGAACGTACAAATAGTTTTGAACCTCTTGCCTTTAAATACAGGATTAAGAAGCTTTTATTATGATTACTTCTAACTAGTGCATGTACAGGGTGTATCAAAGAAACAAACAGAGTTCTTTGGAAACAAAGACATTTCTTCATTTTTGTCCGGTTGAACCTTGATGATAATGATAGCACCACAAAATCCTAGCATATACTTAGCAGGATATTAGGAGAAATGTGGAAGAGCTGGTACCACGTCTATGTTGGGAAAATAATTTCTTTAGGCGTTTGGTTGACAGTATGATATCGTTTGTCGTAAAATGCTAGAAAAAGTCACTGTCGCAACTCTCCTGTGCTGCCAACTTTCTCGCATTTACCCTAACAACCTCTTGACTCGACTCTAAAAATCAGCGATTTTGTGTCTCTTAAAATCTAAGATGCGTAAGCTGTGACTTTGAACTATCCTTGTTTCAGTGAGCTCAGTGAACAAATGTATTCCCAGGCAAAAATGAAGAAATGTGTTATAGTTTTTAGAAAGCTCCGTTCGTTTTTTTTTGTGCATCCGAGAGTGCATCTGGATATGCATTGATGAATCAAATTATTCACAATTAAATAGTTTACAAAAGATAATACGTGCAAGTTTGTCAGACGGCCAGAAATTGAGTATATTCTACATAAACCAATTTCTTGCACTTCTTGTTGATAATGGCGACATGGAGTCGTCATCTCCGCCAGGCACAAAATAATAAAGTATGCTATAGCCTAAGCTATGAAGCTAATTTTGAGCTAGTTTCCAGCTTACTGGGAATTACATCTTCACTTATTGACCCAATTTTTCATCCCTGGCACATGACTCTTGTACGGTGTACGTGTAGTATTGAAAACAGAAAGTGATATTTTAAAACTGAAACTATTTCTTGGATGAATATGTATGACATTATTTGATTACCGTCGACGGGACTGCCCAAGACTTTTTGTTAGTGAAAGAGAGTATTTTGCAATGCTCTGTACCAAATTTTAACTTTATCACAGTAATACCAACCTTAACAACTTGAGTTTATCAGACGATATGCACTCAACAAAATCACTTTTCCTCCAGACGCGTGCTGGTACCCTTGAAAAGGCCTGGGCAACTTCATGGCAAAAGGCCTATCCCCTCCTCCCCCCCCCGTCTAGAGGTGGACTGGAGTTCAATTATTCAATAGTAAATTTTACGCTTAAAAAAATTCAAAAATATATAAAAGACAAGAAAGGCCCTTTGAGGTCCTACGGCTGAGGGCCTACCGGGAAATGCCCACCTGCTCTGCTTTCCTCCTGAGGCAATCTCAAGAAAAAAAGAAGAAAACATGGAAACCTTTTTTCATTGTTTGTTTTGCAATACACACATCTTATAGAACACGAATTATTCGACGATTTTCTCCGCATCACACGTAACGTTTGTTGGCGACTGAGACAATGTTAAGATATCCGCTGTGGAACACCGAGGCCGACTAATGTCTCTGTGTTCCAAATCTAGCCCCAACTTTGAATGTGGTTTGCAATAGTTGAGTAGGAACTAGTATCAAAGCGGGTGATATTTTGTTGGATGCACAATTAATTGCTGAGTTTTTTTGGCTCCTGGCTTTTTCCATCCAAGTAGATACTGATTTGGCTGAAAAAATGGAAACTTCTACGCGAAGTTCCTTGATGGGGTGGTTTTTCACCCCTAATTTGGCTAGAGCCAAAGGGATTCCTATGGACTTTCGATTGGTAGTAGAGAGGCGATATTCACGATGGTTCATGTCAAAGTTCATCACATCACCGCAAGTTGATGCCGGCCTCAAAACCTAAATTTACTGGACTGATTTTGAGAATATTTGATGTCCTTGATGGTGTACTTGTGAAAAATTAAGTTGACTTACTTCCGGTGTCGTCTGGCGGAACCTCGGGCGAAACCGAAAATACTTAAAGAAAAAAGAAATCAACGAAAAATATCGGAAAAATGGCTTGTTGGGATCTGATTTTATTATACATATACCTACCTATCTGCCATGCACCTGCTTTTCATTTTGATATTTTGAAAAGTGTAAAAATCTGGTTTATCACCCCAAAACTTCCCCGACGAGTAGCAAGGAACGGATGGAAATTTTATTATGAGACGTCCCTTCGGATGGGAAGTTAGGATTTGAGAAAAAGATTGAAGAATTGGGATATTTCCTCTCATAAGGGCTTTATTTTGAGCTCCATCATTTGAGTCCGGTCGCGATAAGCCGAACTACTCCTGCTTAAAACGTTACTTATTTCAAAGTGGAGAACTCTCGGGAAACTTGGAGTATTTCAAGATAAATTGCCTGAAAATGTTCAAGAAATACTTACCATTTGCTTTAGAAAAGTTGGTATAAATCTAAATCTGTTCTTAAGCTTAAAAGTTAGTTTGAAAAATTCACAAGAAACCAAATTATGTAGAAAAAAGCGAGTGAGGCAGTCAGAAGCATTGATACATGGATGGAGGTGAATGATCTGAAACTGGCACCACAGAAAGATTGTCGTTAAGCCAGAGGTCTGTTTTACATTTTCAACAGGGAAATTCCCAGGAAATTGAAAAGAAAATTGTTAGAAAATGTTCAAGAGCCAGTTACCTCTTGTTTCAAGAAAAAATGGTGAAAATCTGTTCACAGGACAAAAAGTTGGAAAACTTGCGGTTTTTCCAGAGATGAAAAAGATTTCGAAAATTTTTCCTCCAAAAATTAATTCAATCTTTTCTTCAAATTCTATTTCCAGCATATCTGCACCTTAAATGAATATTTCGTGAGGCTCACCCACGGATCCTCCGTATTCAAAGTTTGCATTGCAGTTTCTTCTTATTCACGGAATATGTTGATTTCATTTTGAAAAAATTCCCGTTGAAGAACCGGAACCGTGTGAATTTGAAAATGAGTCTACACGACGCTCAATCCAATCTGCTTTTGATATCGGTTGAAATTTTTTGAAAAAAGTCGATCCCAAAGCAGGAATGTGTTTTTGAGTGGAGTCATGCATCAAAAGCGAGTCGCCTGGTCAAAATAGGGGCGAGAGGCCATTTCGGGTGGTAATGGCTAGGAGAAATTTAGAAAATTCATAACGCTCGACTGGAAAATGGTGGAAAATTGCGACTGCAGACTGTTTTTTCACTGTTTTGTTGTGTAGTTGTTGGTGTTCCTGCCAAATTTGGTCCCAATCTATCGAATAGATTTTGAATAATTAAATAGTAAAGTTTGAACTTTGACATTTTTTATTATTTGACAGATGACAGATAGGGCAATGCTTTTTAACTGTTCTGAATACAGTTTTTCATGGGCTTTCAAACCACATACAGAGTTATTCAAATGTCCAGAATAAAATTTTTAATTTTTTTCCATATTTATTCCGGAAAAAACGCTCGAACCGGTCGATTTCGGTAAGCCGTTTTTTCATGACACGTGTCATGTTCTACCGTCAACCCCCTAACCCCAAGCTATCCTTAGTATTTTTTTTCAAATGGCGCCCTATGGCTTGTGGAGGCTCGTTGGAAAGCTTGTCAAAAACTCTATTCAAATCTACTATTGAAAATTGGATTGGACGCTTCATCATGAAGTTTTGAGGAACCCCAGTTTTACTTAACAGTCCGGAACAAAATTCATAATTTCTTACCATATTTTTTCAGGAAGAAAACGCTCGAACAGGTAGATTTCTAAAAACGGTAAGCCGTTTTTTCATGACACGTGTCATGTTCTACCGTCAACCCCCTTACTCCAAGCCACCCTTAGTATTTTTTTTCAAATGGCATTTTATGGCTTGTGGGGGCTCGTTGGAAAGCTTGTCAAAAACTCTATTCAGATCTACAATATAAAATTAGATCGGACGCTTCACCATGAAGTGTTAAGGAACCCCAGTTTTACTTGAGAGTCCAGAATGAAATTCATAATTTTTTTCTATATATATTTCGGAAAAAACGCTCGAACAGATCGATTTCTAAAAACGGTAGGCCGTTTTCCATGACACGTGTCATGTTCTACCGTCAACCCTTTGACCCCAAGCCACCCTTAGTATTTTTTTTCAAATGGCACCCTATAGCTTGTGGGGGCTCGTTGTATTCCTTTAAAATTCATGGTCAAACGTCCGATCTAATTTTCAATGGTAGATCTGAATAGAGTTTTTGACAAGCTTTCCAACGAGCCCCCACAAGCCATAGGGTGCTATTTGAAAAAAAAAAACTAAGGATGGCTTGGGGTTAGGGGGTTGACGGTAGAACATGACACGTGTCATGGAAAAACGGCTGACCGTTTTCAGAAATCGACCTGTTCGAGCGTTTTTTCCGAAATAAATATGGAAAAAAATTATAAATTTTATTCCGGACTGTTAAGTAAAACTGGGGTTCCTCAAAACTTCATGGTGAAGCGTCCGATCTGATTTTCAATGGTAGATCTGAATAGAGTTTTTGACAAGCTTTCCAATGAGCCCCCACAAGCTATAGAGTGCTATTTGACAAAGATACTAAGGGTGGCTTGGGATTAGGGGGTTGACGGTAGAACATGACACGTTACATGAAAAAACGGCTTACCGTTTTAAGAAATCGACCTGTTCGAACGTTTTTTCCGAAATAAATGTTGGAAAAAAATTATGAATCTCATTTCAGACTTTTGAATAACCTTGTATAGCAAGTCAAGTTCCGTGAGATATAGCTTCTGTCATTTTATTTTGATAGTGACACTTCCGTTTGACAGATGACAGCCAAAAACTAATGGGCTTATCAACGGTGAACACATGTCTGTGTACCAAATTTCAAGTCGATCGGATAGATGTTGCGGCTGTTATCGTGGAAGGTTGCAGCCACACATATAGACAGAGATCAATCTGGAAATGGTCTTAATCGTCATATGGGACTTCAAAACGGATAAATCCGTAAAAATCTCGATTTTGTTTAGCGTGGTCACGATACTTCTCGTTGGGTGGTGTGTCGGGGAAGTAGAATGGCAGGAGGGCAGAGTAGGTATGTCCGAAGTATAATTAATAATTATGTCCTATCTTTACCCTGAGTGCCTGGCCCATATACAGGGTGTCTCATAATTAGCGTACAATACTTCACCAGCAGATTCTGCGACTCAAACTAAGAAAAAAGTTCTCATAATCATGAACATAGGTCGAAAAATGCTCCATAAGCGAGCTACAGCCCTCTAAAAGTGGTACCCTGAAGATGGTTTCCATTTGATATCTGCGAAAGTGTCAACAGCAGAATCATGAAATTTTGCACATCGGCCAATCTCCTCATGTCTAATAATATGCAGTAATAACAATTTCAAAACTCTATCTAAAAATGGGTCAGACTGTGGGGGGTGGGGGGTAAAATCAGCCCAACTTTTTCAAGTGCCGTTTTTTCGCAACTTTAGCATGAAATTATGAAACCCCAAAGCATTTTGCATTAAAAATGTCTCCCTGTTCAACTTCGATAGGAAGCACCGTTCTCGAGTAAAATCGATTTGAAATTTACCCCACATGTCATAAAAATTCATAATGAAAATTACAAAAACAATAAAAATTGAACGTAGGCCATGGAACACGACTACTATGTTTGGGAAAAAAATAATCGAGACAGGTGACAGGCCAGAGCACGACCATTACAGAAGCCATACACGAGGTGCATGTCCGCCATCTCTTGGTTTGTGAAACGTTCAATTTTTATAAAACAGTACACGCAATAAAACTTCTTTAATTAACTCTAAGGGGTTTCTGATTCGACTGAAGAAGTTGTTGACGGAAAACGGTCCTATTTTTAGCGCATTTTCCATCTTGATGAAAATCGCTATTGCAACCGCTTTGTCCGTCCGTCCGTCCGTCCGTCCGTCCGTCCGTTCCTCGAACTCCTCCCAAACTAGACGACCTAGCTTTCTAATTTTTTCGCTGTTACATAGCTGCCACTCTCAAAGGAGGACTAGGCTATATTGGATGTCTATATGGCGCCGGCAACATAGAGAAAACCGCCCCTGATAAACTTGAAATAACATAATATTGCACTTTCTACCAGACCTGATGCTCTGGTGCTCTCATTTTTTGAGTAATACATAGTTGCCACTTATAAACGTAAGTCAAGAAACATTCCGTCTTCAATATGCGCCGCCGACATGAAAAAACTGCTAAGAACCGCCCCCAATCACTTTAAAATGAAAAACATAAACCCGAAGACATAGCGATCTGATTCTTTCGGTATATAAATACCTGACTAAAAATGGGAACGGATAGGCTACTTTTGGTTAGTCGCCGCCCCCAGATTCCGCCCCCAAACGATAAAAAGTGCAACTTTCACAAATGTTACTGATTAAGATGTTCCCTTAAACATTTAGGAACTGCCAACTCAAATTGTGCAACATTTGCTCAGCCGAACGCTGCCGCTCCCACACGCCGCCCCCAAAGTAAGAGATAAATGAAAAACATGAACCCAAAGACATAGCGATCTAATTCTTTCACTATATTGATAGTTGACTGAAATTGGAAAAATATAGGCCACTTTTAATTAGCCGCCTCCAGCTGCCGCCTCCAGCTGCTGCCTCCAAACAAAAAAAATGCAACTTTCACAATTTTCACTGATTGTCATATTTCCCTCACATTTAGAAACTCCCAACTCAAACTGTGCAACAGTTACTTTTCCGAATGCTGCCGCCCCCACACGCTGCCCTCAAAGTGAGAGATGAATGAAAAACATAAACCCGAAGACATAACGATCTAATTCTTTCGCTATATGGATAGCTAACTAAAAATGGGAAAGAATAGGCTACCTTTGACATGGCGCCGCCTCTAACTTCCACCCCCAAAAGAAAAAAGTGCAACTTTCAATAATTTCCACTGAATTACATTTTAATGTTACCTCAAACATTCAGAAACTCCCAACTCAAACTGTGGAAGAATTTCTTTGCCAAACTCTGCCGCTCTCACACGCCGCCCCCAAAGTAAGAGATAAATGTAAAACATAACCCTGAAGACATAGCGATCTAATTGTTCCGCTATATAGATAGCTGACTAAAAATGGGAAGAGATAGGCCACTTTTGATTAGTCGCCGCCTCCAGCTCCCGCCCCCAAACAAAAAAATGCAACTTTCACAATTTTCACTGATTGTCATATTTCCTTAAACATTTAGAAACTCTTAACTCAAACTGTGCAACAGTTACTTTGCCGAATGCTGCCACCCCCACACGCTGCCCTCAAAGTAAGAGATAAATGGAAAACATAAACCCGAAGACATAGCGATCTGATTCTTTCGCTATATGGATAGCCGACTAAAAATGGGAAAGAATAGACTACTGTTGATTAGTCGCCGCTCCCAGCTCCCGCCCTCAAACAAAAAGATATATTGATGAGTGAAAGAATTTTCATTCAAATCTATTTCATTGGCAAGTACCCCATTCTGATAACACAATATCACAATGAGTTTCGAATGAAGAAAGTGGGCAAGGAATGGTGTTTCTCCTTCAACCAAATTTCTTTACGTTCACAATATGCCTTTTTTGAGAAAATGCGCTACTGAGACTCACGCACGTGAAGGCATACTCACTTGTTTTTTTTCGTCAAGTAAAAACTCCTCTAAAAACAGAATGTACGGGCAATGCTATCAAATTTTGAAATTTTCCAAAAAAATTTGAAAATCTTTGATTTTGATTTTTGAAAATTCAAAAACTAGATAGCATCGACAATGCATATTTTCCCAAGAAAGTCGCATGCCAAATTTGAACTTTCTATTTTCTAAAAAGGGTACCAAAAATGATTTCTCGTAGACATGAAAAAGTGAATTAGTAGAAATCATTTTTGGTACCTTTTTTGAAAATAGAAAGTTCAAATTTGGCAAGCGACTTTCTTGGAGAAAGATGCATTGTCGATGCTATCTAGTTTTTGAATTTTGAAAAATCAAAATTGAAAATTTTCAATTTTTTTTGAAATTTCCAAGATGTGATATCAATACTTGACGAAAAAAATGAAATGAAACCTATTCCCGTCAACAACTTTTTTAGTCGCATTAGAAACCCCTTAAACACAACTTTCAAACACAGTATCACTTATTTCATCAATCTGTCACCCTGTCTTAATTATTTTTCCCCAAACATAGTAGTCGTGTTCCATGACCTACGCTCAATAATTTGTTTCTTTTTGTAATTTCATAATGAATTTTTTTGACAGGTGGGGTAATTTTCAAATCGATTTTACTCGAGAACGGTGCTTCCTATCGGAGTTGAACAAGAGGACCTTTTTCAAGCAAAATGCTTCGGCGTTTCATAACTTCATGCTAAATTTGCAAAAAAACGAAACTTGAAAAAGTTGGGGTGATTTTACCCCCCACCCTCCACAGTCTGACCCATTTCTGGATGGAATTTTGAAATTGTTATTGATGCATATTATTAAACATCAAAAGATTGGCCAATGTGCAAAATTTCATGATTCTGCTGTCAACAGTTGCGAAGATATTGAATAAAAATCATCTTCAGGGTACTACTTTCAGAGGGCTGTAGCTCGCTTATGAAGCATTTTTTGACCTATGTTTATGAGAACATTTTATCTTATTTTTAGCCGTAGAATCTGCTGAAGAAGTATTGCACGCTAATTATGGGACACATGTATAGACGCTTCGGTCCTATAGGTATGTGCAATGTGCATCTCTCAGAAGGAACATGCCGACCACATGCCGACTAATTCTAGGTTTGAAATGCTATAATTATTAAAGTGTATTTAGGTAATGCTTCTAAAACTCACAATGAAGCATGATTGATTAATGAGTAGCAATAGCAAGAATAGTTTTTGTTGCCACTCAACCTTCCACCCCTTTTGCAGATTTCTCTCGACCGCACACGCACCGACACCGGACCCGTTCGAACCACGTGGCGCCATCCCGCGTCTTCCTCGCCAACCGCTTAACGACGCCTGCGTGAAACTCGGCGCTTCCAACCGCACCCGATGGACGCCAGTACGCTCGCAACCATGGATAAGGACGCTCTCAAGAAACAGATAGAGAACATGAAATACCAGGCATCAATGGAGCGCTGGCCCCTGTCGAAATCCATAGCCGCGTGAGTACAATTTTTTTCAATTTCCCCTCCGTAAACCGTCGAAAATTGCTCAGTTTTCCCTCGCCCCGATAATATTTTTAGAAAATTGATGCACTCGCCGATCGGGGCTGAACGGTGGTGTGCTTTTGTCGAAGCGGCATATTGAGCGCCGAGCGTCGCGATGCCATCGGACGTCGACGTCGTCGTGCAAAAGCGTGCTGGTACTTTTCAAATCACCGTCACATTCGTTCAAGTCAACGTATAGAAAAAATTCACAGTAAAAATTATACTGCGGCTATTTTTAGCGGGCGAAAAATTCACGTGGATTATTGAAGTGTTATTATTATAATCACAATAATAAACGCGGCAGGCTGGGGATTTTTCATGTTTTATTTATGTTTGCAGTAAAAGTGCATCGAGAAATTCGAATGCATGTTTATAATCCACTATTCATGTGGATACGTGTAGTTAAAAGATTAGTGAATATTTAATATAATCATCAACCACCTACTTAAGTAGCAGTACAATAAGTGCTTAAATTGTTATGTCCACTAGACTTGTCGCGTGGGGCAAATTATTAGGTGAAAGTACCTACGTACTTCCATTCAGAGGTACTTATTAACTCAATTTTTTCATACTTATAGTTTTACTTTGCTCAAAAAAACAGCATACTTGCTATTTGACATGTCTGTTACAGAAGGTTCTCTCTGTTAGAATGTGAAAATAGACAAACAAATGTTTCGATCTTTGAGTTAAAATTTGATTCAGGGCTCTAATAATAATAAATACTAACTTGATAGATAAAATGGAAGAAAATTTATTTTTAGGTCACTTTTTTCTCAAAGCAAATTGACTCTAATGAGCTTAAGTTGTTTGGGTTTTTGTATACAAATATGAGAGTGTGATGAATTGACATTTCGGTTGTAGATAATAAAAACAACGAAATGGTGGTCATCATTATTAAAAGACTTCATTTTGCATGTCACTGGACAATTATGTCCGGTTTCGTGGTTGATTATGTGCATGATACAGGTGCAAGACTTTGTGCTACAAAATTAGGCTACCTATAACGATATTTAATTTCTTAGCTTTCCGGTTTTCTTTCCACCTAAAACATACAGTAGTAACCAAAAATGTGGTGTATAGACTTAAACACTTGTTCGTAGCATCGTAGCTTTCTAAATAATGTCACTTTCTTGGTCACTTGATATTACTTATACCTACCCCTCGACAACCGGGACTATTATTGGAATGGAAAAGGGAACTAATTAGGTAGGTATAATATTTTTTGGGTGATTTCTCACGATAAACCTTTAAAAAATTCGCTGCTTGTGACGGGCGAATTTTTTCAGGCATGAAAATTGTACAAACAAAATCAAGGCTCTAGTGCCCCATCGGCATTGCAATGGAATAAATTGAGAGTATTGAGATTCACTGATAGTAAGTAGGTACAGGGTGTTCACGATAAAATTCACCTCCCTCCAGTAGATTCCCTTTTAAGATATTTCGAAGAGCTAAACACTTCTTCTTCACGATTTTTCCCAGGGACCTCAGATCGATCCTCTAAAAATTTCTAATTGGTACCATAAACATATAGGTTGTGATATGTAACTTTTTATCTCAAATGCAACAGCCTATATTTTATCCCGTTATTTGGTGGAGTCTTTTTTTCTGATTACAAATATATATGACACTTGATTTATTATTTTTTATGATTTATTTTGACAAGTAATTGTTCTGAAAAATAATAAAATAGGTAGTCAAATAATTTTGTTTCGCGGCAAGATGGCTTTGGTTTCTACAGTTCACTTGAAAAAAAGTTACTCTTGCAACATTTTGTCAGCAGGGTTCAACTCTGCATGGAAAAATGGTCTAATTTGTTCCTAATACAGGGTGTCGCGTACTTTTCAATTTTTAATTTATTTGACTACCTATTTTATTTTTTTTTAAGCTTCCTTGGATAAATGTTATATTATATCTTTGTAATCAGAAAGTAAGGCTTCATCATGTGAAGTAATAAAATATAGGGTGTTGCATTTGAAATAAAAAGTTACATGTCACACCCTGTTTACGGTACTAATTGAAAACTTTTAGACAATCGATTCAATATCCCTGGGAAAAATCGTTGAGAAAAAGTTTTTAGTTTTTCAAAATATCTCGAAGGGGAATCTCCTAGAGGAGGTGAATTTTATCGTGAACAGCCTGTATATACTTGAGTTTATAAATGGGAACACTTGACATCACTTCCATTATTCATTTTCATATTTTTGCCGATTTTGAAGTAATACCATGAAAAGTTGACTAGCAATACAAGAGAACCTCTTTTTTATCTACTATCTACTGAAATAGTGCGAAAATTGGAGATTGAATGGGTCAAAAGCAAAAACCAAATAAGGGTTAATTCAAAATTGATGATGCAATTGCCAGCTGTAAAAAAAATTGAAATCAGGTATCATGTGAACAAATGAATTTTTAATTCAGGCAGGCTGTGTCAAAAAGAACGTAATTCGAGAAACCATTGAATTCTGCTGAATGTCGCTGTCAGAACATTATAATTTGACTTACTTAGAAATACGTTCTACATGTCTCAGCCTGCCTGAATAGTTAGGAATTCATTTGACCTCACAATAATAATAAGCTGACAAATCATTTTTTATCCTAGGTGGTATACTCTGTAAAAAGTTGATCTAGGATGTATCAGTAATATTATTATCGTGATGCAGACTTCAAGAAGAAAATATTCTTTCCACAACAACCCTGGAATATATTTATTTTTCTTCGCCTATTAGTGAATAGTGGACAAAGTTACACTTTTTGAAAATTGAAATATTCTCGTAAAATCCAACTTGAGGCAATTTTTTAAAAACTATGTGAGGGCGTACCAATTTTTGGGCGTCCATTTTGAACGCTGTTCATTTTGAACAAAAATAGTGGCAGAAAAACTAAAACAGAAACTAAGGAGAGAATCAACAAGCATTCATTAAGAAATTTTAAAGAGAGAGAGAGAGATTTTAAATTATTTGGTACAATATACCTCATCTGCCGAATTTTACTTTTATAAGCTACCATCAGTGCATCCGTTTCATTCACCTCGCCTATTTCTTTATTGTATTCAGCTACCGGCTGAGAAACTTTGTTGTTTTGGAAGGTCTGTCTCAGTGAGGAGCACTTCCGGTTCAATCTTCGTCAAAATTGGAAATCAAGGACACCACCCTGTTTTCTTTTTAGTTTTCATCAGACCAAAACTGATAGCTGAGACTTGTCAAGTCGGTTGTCACAGGTTGTTCCAGCAATATTTTTGAGCACACAAATGAGCCAACATAGGCAAACTGGTAAAATATTGTTACGAGCGGAGATCCCGTCCATTCTGGTGAACAAGGGATCTTTCTAGATTCTTCCATCCATTAGGTCGCGGTGTAGATACAAGTGCGGAGCTCTGGACATTTTTCCAGAAGTATACGTAATGGCTTGGCATTGGGAGCCTTCAACGCTCGATTAAAACACATCCGTTAATTTTGGCGGAGGCGCCGGTTCTAGAGCACGGCAAAATTATACGGGTAATGTGCAAGATTTCTCGAGAGTCGTATGAAAACCGTATGTCGGATCACTATGAAAACTGCTGGAGAATGCATGGAACATTCGAGATGAATTAGTCGGACCTATATAAGGCATCAATCGTCGCCTCACGAGCAGTGATGAATTGGAATGCGAAGTAGTAGCGAGCGGGTGAAAGCGAAGTACCTGCCATATTTTCAACCGTAATAATTGTTGGCGTCCATTTATTGTGGTGCGCAGTAAAAAACATTGTGTGACAATATTTATCAATGTAAATTTTATACCCTCGCTTCGTGGCACTTCAGCCGTAGTAGAGCCAAAAAACAACATATTCACTTGGATGTTATTGACAGTTCGGTTGTCACTACTCATTACAATCCGCTTTTAGCAGCCATGTCGTGGCAGGAAAAAATAAATTGGCAATATCTTTAGATGTTATCATCATTCAAATTTAGAGGGAAAATTCCCAATATCTACGCTACTAGAGGCATTTTTTTGAAGCTCGGATAGGCGTCTTCTTTAGCGTCTTTTTGACAATAATTTGAGTTTTTCTGTGACTTCCGAATGGCCATATCTCCCTTATAAAAAAGAATTTTGAAAAACGGTCCCGTACCTACGTACCTAAACCTACTAGATTTATTTATCTTTCATGTCTGTGTGAAAAATCTGGTCAAGCATTTCCTGCTTGATTTTGGGTGAGTGAGACACCCTGTAGTCGACTCGATAATCTTGTTTTAGTAGATAGCAGATGCGATACTAACTTGACCTTAGCACGGCAGTAGAGCCCTATTCTTAAAAGTAGAATTGAAATTAGTGCATTAGTAATTCACTATTTTTTAGGGGAAAAATTACCACAAAGACAGTACCCGTAAAAAATATCACCTATAAAAAAATAATAGGAAAAATATTGGCCGCGAAATGATTAACTGCGAGATGATTTATACCTACCGCAAATAATTTTGGTCGCGGCAAGTAGAACTTTTTTCGCAGTAATTTTTTTAGCAATGATTTTTTCCAGTGAATTTTTTGCTAGAAAGATGGGGAATAACCACGTTGCCTGAAGCCACAGCCTCTCAAGAGATGGTTAGGTGCTCACCAGAGGTAGAGGTCTACTACCACATTGAAATAAAACCAACATAGGTACTAAATAATATAATCCCCTTCTTCAAGTAGGATACTCTCATAATAATTATTATAATGTACAGTAAGTACCATAGCGACTGTTACGTACCCACATAATAAGATTAATAAGTTACCTTAGTGAAAATGTTCAAGTTTGGAATTCATGGAAGGACCGTATTGTTTGATTTTTTGTTGCATCATTCAAATGATGGAGATCTGAAAACCACGTCGGGTATATTTTTGATATTTAGTTCAGAAAAAATTGTTTGTTGCACACCTTATTTGAATAATGCGTAGCTATTTTTAATCTCAATAAAGTGTGTCATACGTTGTGGCGCTAAATTGTTTAACTGTTTGCCGTTTTTATTAACAATAACTGCGATAGTGTTCTGTGTGCATTTCTTTAATGAACTTGAAATTTTGATGAAGGTTACTTGATACAACAGTTGACGATGAAAATGATCTCGAATAGTTTTGTGGCAAAAAAACTTGGGATTTGTAAAATTCCGCATTTTGAACATCTTGATACCTACAGGGTGAGTCAGTGGTCATTCTGAATATTGTGGCAACATATTCAAGTGCGATTTATTACTCGATTTTAATTTTAGTCGTAACGTTAAACGCAATTTTAACGAAGTTCAAAGCTACGATTTCCTCTGTACCTTTTATAACCTGATTTTAAGCGCAAGACGCGATCGCATCGATTTTAAGGATTTTGAGAAGTTGGCCAATATCCAACTCTTGCGATCCGATCCTTACGATTGACCAATAAAAATGAAGATCATATCAAGATTAGCGAAAATTAACACGGTAGTCTTATTGATTAGCAAGGTTATGTAAGAGGATTTTCTGGGAGCATTTTGATTTTCTTCGTCAGAATTGTGACTGGCAATTACTAATAATTGTTGATAATAACCTCAAAGGTGATAACACTTGTATTTGTGACTTGACAGCTGACAGTTGAGTGACACACACAGTGACCCTAGTGACAGGCAAGTTTTCCCCCAAAATCCCTAGGTCTTCTCTTTTTATCATTCCTTGCTTCCGTAAGATGCGATTAAGTAATAAACTGACAAGATGAATATGTTCTCGATCGATCCGACTAAAATTGCGACTAAAATCAAAATCGAGTTATAAATCGCACTTTACTCGTTGCTCCGATCCAGAAAAATGGACCGTATACAGAGTGTTGCATTGGTTGTGTCCGGCGCCTAAAGGGCCATTTACAGGTAATTCAAAAATGGCGAGAAATAGTGTGAAAAATTCATCGGCTTTGATTTGCAAGTTATTGACCGAAACAAATTTAAAGAACATCCACAATACATACCGGAGGAAATGCGCCATTTTTTATTCACCCTTTATAATCCAGATGAAAAATTCAAGATGGGCAAAAATTTCCTACAATGAGATGTATTCTCGCAATTGCATTGCAGAGGGCGCGGCATGGACTGGGGACCACTGTTATCTTAGGGACCACGGCCGCTATTCTTGAATCGTGTGAGAAAAGTCCCTGGGAGTAAAATACATTCCGCAGTACACTGTTGTAGCGAATGTTGCCTAAAATCGTGGTTTTTAGGCAACTTTCGCTAAAGAAGTGTTGTACGGATTATATAAAACTCCCAGGGACTTTTCTCACACGATTCAAGAATAGCGGCCCACGTCAGTCGTAGAGCTCTTGTCATTATTGTCAGCCTGTCCTAACCTAACCCATTGTCAGTGTCATTTCAAAAGTCAAATTATTCATGACACTCATGCTATTGACAAAACTTTCTATTTACATGGACAGGTATCAGGTCTCACCCACCCCAGCGCACTCTTCCGGGAGCAAAATGCCGGGAGGGCCATGGCTCCCATTATTAATGCATACTGCAAACTGCAAGATAGCCAGCGGTTTTTTTTTGTTTTAGTTCTTACTTCAAATAGCCAAGTATCTACTTCTGGCGTTTTCGACTGGCCAGAGCAGAGCCAGTTCAGCTCGAAAATCGCTATCACTGATTGGGCAAGGATTTTCGAGAACCAATTGAATGCCCTGATTTTAGAGCCGGACTGGTTCGGTCCTAGTGACTCGAAAGCACCATTAGTATCGAAATAATTTAAGCGTTACATGTTTGATTTTTTTAAGTGAGCCACTATAAAATGTTACCAATTTGAACCTCGATTTGAACAGAGGCGTGACTGGAGCACATTTTTCTCTCAAAATATCGAGAATTTCACACTTTCACAGTTGTAAGAGGGTTGTCGCCTCGTTCAGGAGCAGGCTGGCTCGAAGTTATACAGTGTATTGTATTACATATTACACTGCAGATTTTTTAATGCTACTCGCTGTGTCGGTCACCAGTATAAAAGTTCATTTTCTAAAGATGCTACTTGTATCATGTGAACATTGACATCGTGTATCTATCTCAAGGGGCGATTCACGATGGGCGTGCTATTTTTCTGAATCAAGACAACGACGAGATTTCCAAGAGGTTGTTTCCTAAGCTAAATAAAATCAACAAAGACTTTGTACCGATCACTCATCAAGACGAATATGTAATTGGAAAATAATGAAAATACTTATAGGCTTCTGAAATACCATTGTGAAGAGCATGATACCTACGTGTGAAATTTAAAACTTCGTGAGATTAAGGACGGAGTCATATTGGTGAAATAAGCGTTGCGAAATCAATCCGTCTAGGTTTATTCCTTGACGGATTCTTACCATTTTGGTCTCTTTTGAAAGCTACAAGGATGTACTTTGGTTTGAGTTAATTGGCATTTCCGAAATCCAACAAAAATAATATTTTGACATTTGAAAAAATCATTTTTGGATTATGGAAATGCCAATGGGCTCAAACCAAAGTACATCCTTGTAGCTTTCGAAAGAGACCAAAATGGTGGAAATCCGTCAAGGAATGAACCCAGACGGATTGATTTCGCAACGCTTATTTTACCAACTGAACTCCGTCCTTAAGGCAAATAAAATAGAAGTTTATGTAATGGGTGCTAAAAGTGCATCATTTCGCTTTGCTTAGTCTATAACAGTCGCGCTCATACCGAAACAACATTTTTAGCATGAGATGCATACACTGCTTTATGTGCAATCGCATAACTTTTTACAATGAAAAATGAGCAAAAATATCAAGAAAATTATAATTATTCTATATAACGAATGTTAATATCCAGTTGCCATAAGACAACTCACACAAAACAAAAGACAGTCTTGACAGCCTTCAAAATTAATTTATTTTGCTGCAAAATATTCGACGATTCAGGAAGCGATGTCGACGTCCCCCGAGAAATTTTGAAAGCTGCGTCCTTTTGTCTTCCTTTCCTACTTTTTTGCGTTCACGATTCGTATTTCTAGACTGCGGTCACAATAATTGACGTTGACCAGACATTTGCGTTGACACACCAGTGCCAAGAAATGACCTTGAAAGCATAACAGTGCTAAAAAGTGACATAAGAGTGCCGAAATGTGACATAAGAGATCTGAAATCTGTCGGAATACTGAAAAATGCCACTTTCAAAACGGTCCTTGTTAATGATAAGTAAGCAATAAGGGACGATTGCACATAAATAAATTTCTTGCAATGCAAAGGCTTCTGCCGATCTGCTCATAGAAAAAGGCGTGACTGATCAATTTGTTCTCTTCAAAAGTTGATAGTTTCGAAAATAATTCGGTTTTTCTAAAAACTGGACACAAATTTCATTGATTAAACTTAGCGTGCAATGGAAATCAATTAATTCTGACAACCAATGTCCAAGTGAATTCTATTGTACGCCACTTTCAAATTTTGACAAGAAATTTTGTTATTTTGAACAGTTTTTACGATTGCAAATGTAGTAGTAAATGTTATCACTATTGATTTGTTGCACTACTTCAATAAATAATATTGTTTAGTTCCTTGTTCCCACATTTTGAGTTTTTCAATTTTTACACAATAATTTCTTGTTAAAATTTGAAAGTGACGTACAATAGAAGTCATATTGACGTTAGTTGTCAGAATTAGTTGATGCAGTTTAGATTTAGAATTAGTTTGATTTTTAAGTGGATTACTTGTTCCGGTGCCATGGCCTACGAGGTCACCTGACTTGACTAACCCGATTTTTTCTTCAGGGCTTTGTTTACGATCGGGTGTATGAAGTTCAAGTCAATACCAGGGAAAATATGCAAGAAATAATTAGAGAGGCTTTCCGTAGCATTCTTTATCTTCACTTGATAATTTCTTGTCAAAATTTAAAAGTGACGTACAATAGAAGTCACTTTGACGTTGATTGTCAGAATTAGTTGATTTTCATTGCACGCTAAGTTTAATCGATGAAATCTGTGTCCATTTTTTAAAAAAACCGAGTTATTTTCCAAACTATCAACTTTTGAGAAAAAAAATATAGGAGATAGAAAAGATGTGAAATGAGACGCTTGATACGAATAAAAAATAAAAAACAGGGGGTGCTATTTGAAAAAATGAAGTTATGGCCCTTCAAAGTTTATCAAAATCAATGTGTCACGGCAAGGTGATACCAAAACGAAAATAGGCGATATTACCGCCAAAAGATATCCAATGCTATTGCTTAAACACGAGCAAAGTCCCAACTCGATAACCTAAAAACCAAGTTAGTATGGGGGCATAGGTCGTGCCGAGTGCAGCTTTGTGAAGATATATAGAGATATGTCCTAATGGATTCCTGGGCGATCAAGGACCATGAAAAATTATGGTGGAATGTTGACATGTGCTGCAGGCGAATTAGGTTGAAGCGCCAAAATGGGCTTCATCTGGTAATAAGAAACTGGCTGTAGCTCGTTTATTTTTCAACGGATTTCAACATCTGGTACGTCATTTTGTAGACGAAAAATTTTACTTCCTATTTCACACCTGAATTTACAAACGTCATTACGTGAAACTGTCAAAATTGTCTTTATAAGATATGCTAAATTCCGCCATTTTTTGAAGGTTATCCGATATTTTTTAAACCTGGCAGTATCATAGTTCTTGAGGTGCCCTTTCCAAATTTCTATTTTTCCATTTCGTATCTTTGCCATTTTGGCCGCCATATTGAAAAGATTGCGCCCAAAAAACAGTTTTTTGTCAATATCTTGAATTCAACCGACTAAAGATTGAAACGTGTATATGCGGAGGAAAGTCCATTCAAATCTCTACAATTTGACATATCAGTCATTTATGTGCAATCCACGGTTCTTGAGTTAGAGCTTTCAGAGCTTCCGGAAGCAACAACTTTCGGCATTCAATCAGCATGTTAAATTGATACCACCGTTATGTAGTAAGCAAATTAACCATAAATAGCTCTTGGCCATTAACCATAGATAATAAAAATTAAGAAAATCGATCATGATGATGTGATTTGTATAATTACAGGGTGAACTATGGAAGCAAACTGACTTTAGAAAGAAATAAAGGTAATATAGCATTTGAAGGATATCAGATACATTCCAAACTCATTATTATGATGAAACTTGGGGTCATTATTCAGAATATCCACTTTTGCATTTTGTATCTCTCATGTTCTGGCCATAATTTTGGAAAGATGGCGTCAAAAAAACATATTTTCGGAAAAAAATTGGGAAATTTGTCATGAAATTTCAAGATTCATATCAAGAGTGGAGGTCTATTTAATTCTCTAGAATTTGACATCTAAATCATTCATGTGGGACTTACGGTTCTCAAGCTATACCTTTTCAAAGTCAATTTTCCCTTAGAGTTCACCCTGTAGTTGCATAACAACCGTTACCATGATTGATTTTTTGGATATTATTGGTCTGTGGCTGACAACTTATCATTATTTATTGTCAATTAGACTGCCATGTGGAGCTAAGATCAACTTGATATGCTGATTGGATGACAAAAGTTGATGCTTCAGCGAGTTCTAGAAGCCATAACTCAAGAACCGGAAGTAGCACGTACACAAATAAAGTGTCAAATTGTAGATAATTGAATAAGCTTCCATTCGCATACAAACTCATATCGACTGAAATAAAGATATTGGAGAAAAACTGTTTTTTTAGCGCCATCTTTTCAATATGGCGGCCAAAACGGCAAATACACGCAGTGGAAAAATGGGAATTCAGAAAAGGCACCTCAAGATCTATAATTTTGCCAAGTTTGAAAAATATCAAATAACCTTAAAAAAAAGCTGGAATTTAGCATATCTTATAGAGACAATTTTGACAGTTACCCGGAATGAGGTTCATAAATTTAGGTATGAAATAAGAAGAGAATTTTTTTGTCCACAAAATGACGTGCCAGATGTTGAAATCCGTTGAAAAACAAACGAGCTACAGCCAGTTTCTTATTACCAGATGAAGCCCATTTTGGCGCCTCCACCACATTTGCCTGCAGCAGATGTCAACATTCCACCATAATTTTTCATGGTCCTTGATCGCCCAGGAATCGATTAGGACATATCTCTATATATCTTCACGAAGCTGCACACGGCCAAGCTTTTTTTGACCCTATGCCCCCAGACTAAGTGCCTTGCGATTTATTTAGTAAGTGCCTACAAACGCATCAATTTTTAGAAAAAAATCAATAACTTCTGAACGGTTGAAGCGAATTGCAAAAACTGAACGAATTTGTAAGCCTAAGAACGGGCGAATCCAAATATGCAAAAATTTACAGGGAGTGCCATTTAAAAAAGCTCGCTCAAAAACTGCTCTGCAAAAATGGGGCACTGTGTATAGAGCAAAATAATTTTACAAACTGCACTTTGACCTCCCGTTTGCAGTGCTGTTTGGTTCATTTTGATATCATTAATGGCGTAGGTGTAATTGAGCTCGCCCATATCAATGACTCACCCTGTATGTATAGGTAGGTATGTGCTTACCCAATCAGGGAGAATTTCACGTTTCCGTATAAAAATATCGATTTGTTTGCTCTGCATCGCCATTAGTTTGAAATTTGTTTGTAGACACATAAAAAAAATCGCAATTGAAAAACTCCCCCTCTCCATGTGCTCGAAATCAAATTATTCCGCATCTCTTTGATTTCGCCGATTTCGCCCCCTCCCCTCGTTTGGTCGGTATACTCACCTGCGCATGGTTAATTGGATTTTAAATTATAATTCGTAGGCGTAATGTGTCAATATCCCGTCAAACGAGAGTCAATACTGAATATTTCAATTATATTTCAAGCGATGGGAGGCCCGGATGTCCTTTCAGCCTGTACCTACCTAAATATGGGCTTGATGGATAATATGAATATGTAATGGGCGCCTGACGATTTTCGAGTGCTTTTATAATTGTATTGCATTGTTCGACAGGATTGATAATATTGTTGTTGTGTGTAAGTTAATGGAATAATAATTTGTTGGGTTGCGGTTTGTACGGTTGCAGTTTTCGTTTTCAGCAGTAATTGAGGTTTAATTGCCGTTTTGATTTATTGATCTGGGAGACAGGGACTTAGCGTGATGAATTTCTATATTTGTTATTATACTGCGAACCCTTTTATAAGGCAAGTACTCAATTTAATGTTTCCTGCTCGGTTTCCTGAGTGAGGTCTGGTAAGTTGTAACCTACGCTGTATATATTTGAGCAGGTGCTTTTGAACTGTCACCCTTGTGAGTTCTTAAGGGGGGCAAAATAGCTCTTTCAATTCTCAGAGCCAGTGTCAAAGCAAGACCCGTGATGGTAGATGTCACCGCATCGTGAGGTTTACCTACCATTAATTTAAAACGAAGTGTATGAAAAAAGATATGTTTGATGCCGGTGACATGGACAAATTTACGAATGGCATGTATCTATTTTGAATGAAGTGCAGAAGTGTAGGTATGTTATGTGAGGTCCCTATACCGAGACCTATACAGTATACATTATTATCGTAACGAAATACATCAGCGTTCACATCAGTGTCAAGACTGTCAAGCTTCACTCTCCCTCTCCCGGCCGGGCTTCTCAACATTTTGCATGTGATGGACAGTGCATGATGTCGGAGCTTTTACGCAACAGCAAATCGCTAATGCCCGATTGCACAAACATGGAATCAAATTAAAGCTCAGTATCAAATACGTGATCAAATATTCAAAATCAAATAAAAATCAACAAATAAAATAATGTTTTTCTCTTTATCGGCTCTTATCGCGGTCATAGGAGTTTATGTTGCCTTTATTTGTAAAATATATTGTCAAAATAAAATAAGAGAACTATACTATGTTCACTTGTACCGTGATTCTAGTCGGCTGTGAGATTTTGTGTCTAAGTTTCCAAATGTGAATTATAGAAAATCCCCAAAACTTTGCAGTTGGCTGCTCTGGCCGGACCAGTTTTGAAACACATTTTTACGGGACGTGATGTCTGACGCTTTTTTCCATTTTATTGGAAAATGTAGCAATTTTTCGACCTTTTTTTAATTTTCGCCAATGAACAAATAAATCAAAAGAGCCTTGACATTTGACAGTTGTCAAAAATATTTCTAACCTCTCGAAGCCGGTTCAACTTTCGATGCTTCAAATTTAAGAGTATACAATGCCTTTCGTCCAAAAAAGGGACCCCGTGCAATCATCAACCCTTTCGTCTCTTCCAGTCAAAAATACAAGCCAAACCCTGAAGAATTATAGGCGATACAAGAATCGCCGTGCAGTCTGCCACTAGCAAAAGAATTTACGTCTAAAAAGTAAATTAAACCAAATTCCAAAAAACCCAGCCGCTCAAAGTTGCGTATTGGACCGAAATTCATGTTAGTACCTTCAATTTGCAATTTGATTTCGTTTTGGGGCTTCCCGGGACGAGTTTCTGTCGACCCTGAATGGGCCGCCAAGATGACTTAGATTTACGGCCGCCCCGTGCTCTTTTGGTGTCTACATGACGGTAACACAGCTCTGCGTCTCCCTAGTCGCACTCCCACATAAATGACCTGCTGATCAGTTTTCCAAGATTTTAATATCAATTTGATATGAAATATGACTTCATTCCAGAGAAGTCAGTTTCACACCAGGTGCATGAAGAGGCGGCAAGCCTACAATGCTGAAGTAGAAAATTTGCCCAGCCAACTAGAGTCACAGTACAAGTGAACCTACTACTTATAACTATGTGATGGAAATAGAGAACATGGCCCTAAATGATTATTTTGATATCGAAATATGTACCTTGTCAGTGGTGAACGTCACTGCGTCATTTTTAATGGACTTCCACGTTCATTTTGGGTTTTATACTTAGCACTAATTGAAATTTCGCTGCAGTGGCCGGCCGGGCTCACGTTGCACTCTAGGACAAGAAAATTTCGGTGATCAGCCGTAGGTCACTCATGTTTGGCCCATGATCAATGTCCAATCAATGGTTTAATTAATAGGTCTTCGTTACCACCTGGGTGCTCTTGTGTGTTCATGAAGCTCAAAAGAGTAATCCGCCGTTGTGAAGGGGGATGAGAGGTGGGTTTTGAGAAGTGTGGCATATAAAACCGGATTCCTTTGAGGTTCAAGTTCTGCAGCCCCCTGGGGCTTTTCGAGCCACAGTACTGTTTGATGTGATTATATGTGATTGTTTTAATTGTATCACCCACAACAATTTTTTTAATAATTACTGAACTAATATTTGATGCTACGTTTATGCAGTCAGGCAAACTCGTTTTTTTTCATTATTACTTGAAACTGCTCAGTCATTACTGAACAAAATCAACGCAAGATGGTGCGCGCCACTCAAACATTTACCAGCACACAACTCGTCCCCGGAGCGAATCTAATTAAATGTTCTTCGACTCGGGTAGACGCAGAAAGCTTTCCGCATGCGGTGCCAAACTTTTAACACTCTCTACGTCTATCAGTTCTACCAACATGCCAACCTCACAGAAAATTCCCCGGCATCATCGTCCTCTCCGCTTGCTATGGGACCGTGTTTTCCCACCGAGATCAATTAAGTACCGAAGTTTAATTGGTGTTTACAGAAGTTCCAAAGAACAATGTTTTATTATTAAATTGTAACTTATTAGCTTCGCGGCGGAGCAGCGAGTTCATGTAAGTCGTGAGAAATTACGACCCGAGTCACTGTCTTGAGGGGCCTGTGCCGGGCCTTTGCAGATGGCGCCGCCTCTGAAGGCTTATAAACTCATAATTATGCAAACGAAGGGGTGGTGGAGGGCGTTAAGGGTTTCATAGATGCGGCCGGCGGTGTCTTAATTTCGCATCCAGTGACGCAAGTAGTCTTTGTTCCAGAACAGCTAGCAAAGATGCATGATTTGTTTAGTTCATGCCTTATTTGCATAGTTTTCTAGAACATAGCGGTGGGAATTTAAAATAAATCAAAACTGTCTGGAGACGTATGATAGTCGTCGTGATGGACGTTCGGTATCAACCCACCAGATCTCTATCCCTAGCCATATGAGACTGCGAATCCTTTTCTTTGATACGGCCAATTTTTCATCGACTCTACGCCTCCCCCAGGGCATAAGAACGAAACTTTTTGGGCGATGAAAAATGGGTCCCATATGCTGCTCCTCTGTTTCGGAATTTCAATATGAAAGTGGGAAATTCATCATCGCATAAAAGGACCTTTCCACTCGGAGAGGCACCCATCAGGATGTTGCGTTGCCTTCTAAATTTTGAAGGATGCACACCGTATATACTTATACGTCTCAGTTTTCGGGGCGTCATAATATCGCTTTCAGAGAGCGCTTTCAGCGGGCTCATTCGTAATGCCGACGGAGGGATTTATTTATTTATTTATTCGAAACTCCAATAAGAGGTCTTTCTGGGGTAGGCTCTGGGTTCTGCTTTGATCGATTGTTTAATAGGAAAATATTGCCTCTCGTGTCGTGGAAGTGTCGGTAAACATTCATTGAGATCCGAAGAGATGGAGCCGGCAGGCTCGCCATGCTCTAACACAGGATAATATTATACAAAAGACGCGGCGACATAAAGAACATAGACAATGGTCATCAAAGGGACATGAGGGGATGCAAACAATGTCAATGGTTGAGCTGTTTGTGGTGGCGATCTCGTGTTTATACAGGGTGATGACTGCGGACAATACCGCAAACACGCATTTTCATAACATCTCAAACTCGTCCCTCGCCATACTAATGATTTTCCCTGGTTTTGAAGGTTTTCCCGAATGAGAAGACATCATTCGTCGCCGAATCACATACGTTGGCGTTAACACATGCTGATAGAAGAACCCGCCGGCGTCGTCTCCTTCGGTATACCCACCATAGAAAAAAGTTCAATACCCAATGGAAATGAAATGTTCTATAGTTCAGTACCTGTACACTCAACTATTTCCGCAAGAGGGAGACCCTTTTGTTCGCCATGTTGAAGGGGTCAAATAAGCTCATCTGGCCTCGATTTGACCCAAGCATGTTTGGGCGGCTTCATCTTCTGTGCCAAGGGAACATGATGAGCACCAATGTTAGCTATCCACTCTTATAACCAGAAAAAATCATCGTCAATGAAAGGTCACTTTCCGCTCAAGGCCTCGCTCAAGGCCTGCTTTCAGATAATAATTAAGCGCTTTCTGGCGTTCACCGGAAACATTCTAGGAGTTTATATTCTGATGAAACATTTAAATTCACCAAACTTGCAACAATAAAGCCCGCGCGCAGTCCATTTGCACGAAACAAAGAACACATCAGTGGTGTAACGACTCAACAACAGAGCACACAATAAACACACCACCACTGCTTACTCCCCCGACCATGACAGGTATAAAAGGAGTGTTACTCACTCCTTCAAGTCCCCGTTTTGAGCGGGTGGTAGCAAGAAATGATACGCTCTGTTGTGTAAACTTTTCCCATTTTCGAGAAGTAAGTCTTTCTGGGGCTGAGGAACTGAAATTTCGGATCGCCCCGAGGAACATAGCGATTTCCTGCAAATTGCCCACAAAGTCCCGTTAATTTCCCTCGTTCCGTTTCCTTGTCGTCGGTTGCGTCCCATACCTCTGCATCACCCTTCGTCGCTCGACCTACTTATCGCCATATTATACCGCTCCTTGCTTGCTCTTTTTTTTTGCTTTAATAGAGACGATGGATAACGATGGCCAGTACACACAAAGCTTATCGATCGCCGTGTTTCCTTTTTGATCGAGTGAATGGGGATATTATGACTGACGTGAAAGCCTATAGCCTGCAGCGGTTGTAGGTACTCTGCAAATTTCCATCAAAGCACGAAGCAAACTGCTTTTTTAGAACCCAAGTCACTCCTATAGCGAATAAAAAAAAACCTGTGACATTGTCATATTTGAATTGTTGATGGCTTTGTGATCCTTCAAGATTGAAAGTCAACAGCTGGAATGTTGCGAACATTGATTTTACTGAAATAGATCTGTCAGTGTCTAGATGTAAAATACCTGTGTAAGGTCTCAGTGGCACTTTAAATAAATTATTCCATTCTATTCATTCGTACTTTTAGTGCCGATATTTACATTATGAACTCACTTATTTAATCAAGTATTTTCTATTTCATCATTTGAGTCAAAATCCGCCTCAATTCTCCTTTTGCGGGGAACTATTATATCATCCTCAAATCTAATCACATAAAAAAATGCATCCAATCAATCTATACTGTTTAATTTGTTAATCTCCGCTCCTTAGTTCATAGCAGTCCATGCATGCCGGTGGGGAGGCAACCAACAGTTTTTGCAGTTTTTCCAGAAAAGTAGAAAACAAATCCAATTTTCCGCAGATTGGCTACGTAGCTATTTTAGTGAGGTATTCATATTTGAAGCATTATCACCAATGAATCTCACCAAATTTGTGCATATGCAGATGATATAATCATCATGGCGAGGGATGTCAAGACTCTGAAAGAAATATTTTTGAAGCTTGAAGAAGAAAGTGGCCAAGTGGAATTAAGTATCAACGAGAGCAAAACAAAATATATCAACTTATCTAGAAGTAATCATGGCAGGGTCCCTGAAGACCTGAATATTAGAGAAAAATTTTAATTTGAAGGAATCAGGCAGTTCAGGTATTTAGGGGTCTCATCACAGACAAAAATAACATATCAGCCAGCATACAGGATAGGATACAAAGGGCTAACAAGACATACTATGCTCACAGAAAATTATTTCAATCCAAATTACTGAAAAGAAGCACAAAAATGCGTATGTATGCTACAATTATAAGACCAATTCTAACCTATGAATCTGAAACCTGGACGATGACAACAACGGATGAGAACAAACTCAGAACATTCGAGATAAAGGTAATGAGAAGAATTTATGAACCGGTGAGAGAGGGTATTGATGTGAGAAGCAGGATGAACTTTGAGTTAGCGGAACTTCTGGGTGGTGAGGTCGCGGTCAGATTCATCAAGTCTCGAGTCATGTCTCAAAGACTCAGATGGGCAGGATACCTGATGAGAATGAACGAGACTACAGCACCACGTGTAGCGAGAATCACATGAACAAGGAACAGGGGACGTCCAAGAAAAAGATGGATAGACGAGGTGGAAGAGGACCTGAGAAGTATGAACGTGGGAAGATGGAAGATGATGGCGGAGGATAGAGGAGCATGGAGGCAGATTGTGCTGGAGGCCAAGGTCCACCTGAGGCTGTAGCGACATTCAAGAAGAAATTCATATTTGAAGCATCAGTTCTCTGAGCTTTACAACAGAAGAAAGGACGTGCATTTTTAATGCATTTTCCTCAAATGGGTACAAACAAACGACAAAAGTTATGCTGAAATAATGTTACGTATTATTGAACGGGCGAACGGGTTCGAATATAATTGAGACGATCATTTTAAAACACACACGATCTATTACTGTCGCGCTGAGGACGGTGCTTATACAGGATGTCTCAAAACTCGCGCCCCAAGGAACACTGACATGTGCCGACGACAATAGGTTCCCAGAAAATGGAAGAAATTTTTGAAGTAAAAATCTTCCAATCTTCTAATCGCTCGCTTAGATCACAACAGCCACAGATGAGGGACTCAGTGGATGAGGGTGAATTCAGTTGATGCGAGGATGATGTGTAAAGCTGGGTTCCCAGATGCGAATATTCGGACAGAAAATGCGATTTTATATGTCAAATTTTGAATTCGAGGGCTCTGATAGGCCGATATGACGACTTTGACACGAAATTTTGCATTTTCTGTCCGAATATTCGCATCTGGGAACCCAGCTTAACGCTCTGGTGTAACGTTTTAGTAGGTGACCAGTGGCGTCCCAGAGAATGGAAAAGGGAATGTGTTGTGAGGCTCGCTTTTAACTGTTATGTTAGTATTTTTTCACCGCTTGCATCGTGTTTCAAGTACTTCAGATTTCATCTTGAATGAAAATTTGATCTGATCAATGAATTCTAACTTACGAAAGTGTTTCATTTGCAATCAGAAAATGATCAATTTATTTCTTATCGGTCGCCGCAGCTGTGTTGCAATGGGGCGACCTCTATACAATCATCGAATATACAAACTTCCATAATTACAGACCTTTGCTGCCGGCGCGGCGCGGCGTTGCCGGCATGTTAGTCTCAAAATAGAAACCTATTCATCATTCTCAACTTTTCTGTGTACCTAAACTAGGGATGTCCAAATGTTGTCAGTGAATCGATTACTGTTAGTCGAGCTAAATCGCAATGAATAGTTTGATTCGATGAAAAAACTCGCATAAGATGAATCGAGAACCGATTGTAGATGAATAATAATCCACCTCTCGCATTAGACCAATCACTTGCGCGCATACCTGTGAGCGCAGATTTCCGCTAGTACGGACTACGGACGGCTACTACAGACCGTCAGTTGTGCCCTCACAAGTATGCGTGATACTCTCATGGGGAAGGTGAATTGTACTAAATCAATGTGAAAGCTCTAAAAAAGCCTCGAAAAAAACTTTCACGCAAAAAGATACAAACGATGAATTTCATCCAGACTTGACAAACCAACCAAGTTAGCAAGCGAAGCGACTAACGAGTTGCCTTGCCAAATACCTAGGTAGGGGCTATCTGATTTTATAGACATTTGGCCACCTAATTTTGGGATACCTGTAAGTATAGGATACTGTTGAATAGGATAAGTATATACAGGTTGTGACACTTTTTTTCGTCAATATTTCAGGAGGTCGTAGAGCATCAAAAAATAAGTTTTACTTCTTCCGAGGGTGACCATGGTCACGCACCCACGTTTTTTTTATTGCTGCATAAAGGAGTCGTGAGTCTTTTGAATTCACCAATCCCGGAGGGTCAATTCGAGGTAAATTTGCAAAATTCAACCGGTCGCTACGTTCCGAAAGTAATACCAGCTACCTGTTATTTTGCAATAAATGTTTAGCCCACTGTTGATAGAAGGAAACCTAGCAACTTAAAATTAAGGTAACACAGCTAAAAGGTGCAGGTCTCTGATTGGTAAATTCAACCTTGTCTTTTCTCGAATACCATTTGAGGTAGATTTTTTTCCCTCGGTATTACACATCCGACTGACGTCTAGTGTTGCTTCATTTTCTCTGGAGCGCGAGTTTTAAGACACCCTGTATATGCCTCCGATTAGCGTTCTCGAACTTTCCATCATCTTCCAGCAATTTCCATAGTGACCCGGCATATGGTTTCTAGACGACTCCCGAATAATCACACACCGTTCTGGTATTTGACACCTCCGCCAAAATGGACAGATGTAGCTTGCGCCACTGCTGAAGTCTCCATACAGTTGTACGGAGAAAAGCCTACACGCGCGCTTTGGAACACACCAGAACACTTCGCACTTGTACACCGCGATCTAACGGGAAGAGTCTAGAAAGATCGCGTGTTATCCAGAATCGCCGCTCGTAAAAATAAGAAGAAAATCTTTGCTTTGTTTGCTTTTTTCCGAACGCTTGCAAAAAGAACTAGAATTTCATAATCGGCTGACACTGAAGACTGCTCGTTATTGCTCGAACTAAAGATATTTTGGAGAATTACTAGACACATTTTCAGGGAACGAAAGAACAACAGACTGAAAAACGATCCCATAATGGTTTTAAAACGACCTAAAGCTAAGACGATGCCTTCGCGAGTTCACATAATTGGAATATCATGTTCAGCCTAATGGAAACTTTTTGAATTAATTTTGTATCAAAGCCATTTCCTTCGCGGCATTTTTCTTTCGCGTTGCTCTCCCACTAGGTACACTTACTTCTCGAACGGTTTTATCCGTCGTTCCATTCGGGGTTCCATTTAAATTTCACAGTAGGTATTTACGAATATAATAATGTTGTACTTTGTAATTCAAAACAGACACAAAGAAAACATCTCTGCGAGAGAGTGTTTTGGATTTAGAGAGCGAAGACTGCAGCTCCATTCCGACGATAATCTATTATAATCCTCGCAACTCATGGAATTACGGCTAAGTCTTTTTTTGTTTGATCAATATTTCACTCACGGCTGGATTAGCGAGGGATTATTGCCGGTTATATTATTAAAATGGTGTGTGAAAAAAACTGTTTCAAGTTTTCGGAGAAGCCTCTTGAGATTAAGGTATGAGCATAATGACTGAGAAAAGTAGGAAGTGAAATTTTATAAAAATGAAAATTGGGAGCTGACTGGTCGCCGTTTTGTATTACCAATCAGCACTGAATTTCGAAACTAAAAAATCGGTTGTATCACCCCAAAACTTTCCCGACTAGAATCCAGGAACTTATGGAAAATTTTGTTCGAAACGTTCCTTCGGGTGGGAAGTTGGAATTAGAGAGAAACATTGAGAATAATTTGCAGGAAAATTTGAATTTTCCGGAAAAACTACATATTTTATTTCAATCATCTTATTGTAAAAGTCGTCAATGAAGTCTTCACTTCAAGCTCCATCATTTGAGAGTCCGGTCTCGAAAACCCAGGCCGGTTTAAAATTCTCAACAAAAAAAATTCCCGGGAAATTGGAAAAATAATTGTACAATTTCAAAAGTTTTTCTTCCAAAAATAAATTCAATATTTTCTCCAAATTTCATTCCCAGCGTGTCGTCTGCACCTAAACTCACCGCATGTCGAAGTTTGCACAGCAGAATTTCCAAATTCACGTAATGTGAAAATTTCATTTTGAAAAAATTACCGCCGGAAAACCGGAACCGTGTCGATTTTGAAAATGGGTCTACACGACGCTTAATCTAATGTACTTCCAATATTAATTGAAATCAAAAAAAAAAGTCGGTCACCGAGAAGAAATGAATTTCTGAGTGGAGTCCTGCATCAAAAGCGAGTCGTCCTGGTCAAATCACGGACTGCACCGGCCAGGAGGAATTTTGAACACTCATAAACGCTCTACTGGAAAATGATGGAGATGTGCCACTGCAGACTTAATTTAACTCTTTTGTTGTGTTGCTTCCTGTCAAATTTGGTTCCAATACATCGGATAGATTTTGAATAATTAAATGGTAAAATTTTGATCTTTGACATTTTTTTATGGGCTCTTTCCAGAGAAAAACTATGTCCGTATAACAAATTTCAAGTCAATCGGATCAACGGTTCGGCAGTTATTGTGGAAGATCACAGACAGACAGACACACAGACAGACAGACATCATTCTAGAAATGGTGCTAATCATCTTGGGGTATTGGGGGACCTAAAAATAGATATATCCGTCGAAATCTCAGAACTTTTTTCTGCACGATTACAATACTTTCCCGTTGGTGGGGGGGGGGGGTCGAGGAAGTTAAATAAATAATTTTAGCCATGGATGATTATTAAGGGTGAGGATAAGGTGCATACAGGTGATCCTGGAAGTTCGGAACAAAACAGTATATAGAATTTTCATTTTCGATGTAGCCCTCCCCCCCAAAAAGTTGACATTCAATTTTGAAATTATAAACAGTCAAAGAATGGTCGTTCGAATAACCCTTCCAGTTTCGTTATTTTGAAATATTTCAGTGAACTAACTAATGGTAACGAATAATGAGAAGAATGATGAGAAAGAAATATCAACCACTGGATATGTATTTAATCTGTGTTCTGTGGAAAGAGACTAAAAATCCTCGAAAATTGTTTTTGTTGAAAAAATGCCTCTAAACCATTTGGTTGGTGCCTCAGTTATCTGGTTTCTTATCTATGAAATTTTTATTTGGGAGGAGTTTTTAGAAAAATAAGATTTCTTCATTTCATGACTTATCGTGTACCTATGTACCTAATGGAAATCTAGTACACACCCACTAGTTAATGTTTTCGTTTCATAATTCTACCACCAACAATTTAGTAAAAACTTCTGGAATAAATAAGGAAACTAGAAGGGTTCAAGGGACCACCTCTAGTTTCAAAACTTGAAGTCGAAGCGTTGTGTGAAAATATATAATGAGACGCCATGCAATCTTTTGTCATAGGCCGGTAGATTACGCCACACTGCAAGCAACTTCTGAAACCAGCTCTTCAGCATACCGGGTGATCATTTGAAAACTATCCACCTGCAATAACTCCCGATTCCTATAGAAAATGTCTTCGAGCAAAAACAGGTCGATTTTTATATCGAGGGGGATATCTTAAACATACATTGGCTAATTTCTATCTTTAGCCCCCTCGCCCCTACCCATCCCAACTTTGAAATTTCGAATGACACCACCTATTTTGCAATACATCAATTTAAACAAAATTAAATTATCTCTCTGAAAAAATATTTAGAAAATTTTTAACTCTACCCCCCTCTGTCCATTTAAATATTTTTGACCTCTCAATTCTCTTCAATGCAGTCAACGTCGTCCTGCACAGCATCGAAAGAGAAAATTTTCTATGGAAAAAATACATCCCAAATTCACCCCTTCGCTCCCCTCACCTCACCTTAAAAATCTAAAATGACAATACCTACTTTGTGATATAGAGTTGACGGCACACCACAGGGACCTGTGGGCGGGGCTAAACAGAAAAACAAAAATCGTTTTGAACGAGTCCTTGTGCTGGAATAGGGGAAGCAACACCGTCAGCTGGAGTGGTGGACCCAGGGCCGATTCTGAGTGGTGTGCTGGGTGTGCCCCTGCACAGGGGCGGCCAAAATTCAAGGGCGGCGAAAAGTCGCCAATTTTTTCTAATGAAAAATTGAGTGTCGAAAAAGGAACTGATGTTATGATTTTCGAGACCGACGGCAGCCGCCCTGCGTAAATTGTGATTTTTTAGTGCCGAAAAAATACAACAGGTTGTCAAGAATGGAGGCGAGGCGGCCGTCCTGCGTCAACTATCATAGATCTGAGACTTCTTCCTCAGATAAGTATCTGAGAAAGGGCAAGAATTTTCATCTCCTGGTAACATTTCGGATAGTCTGTTTGAAATCGGATTGGCGTGAAAAAATGCGGTGTAGTACAAAAAAAAATCACAACTTTCAAAAAAACCGCACTACGATCAAAATTCGAAAGCCGTTTAGAGATATTGATATGTGATTTTCAGAACTGCACTCAGGAAAAATCTGGGATCTTTTTCACAGGAGCGGGGCATTGAATAATGTGGCCGATTAACCGGTTTTGCACTTCTTCTGTTTTCACCCTGTATAGCTCACTCAATAACGTCGTTGAACCTCTGTACCATCCAAGTATCTTACAGCCAAAAGAACACGCTATCCAGCATGACCACGATTTCCAAAATCTATCTTCGATCCATTTTTACCTGAGATATTCACATTTGAAGTGAGGCAAAATTTTCTAGTGAATCAGTTCAATTGTTGCCCAGTTTATTTGAACAGCTTTATCTGATTCCATTCAACTACAAAATCAATATACTTACCAATGAATTGGTATAAGTGCCTAAAAACTCATCTATAGGTCGCGGGAACATAACCGTCACCTTGGCACCCGCTATGGCAACGTTGCAAGTATGCCTGACGTGGCAACTGCGCAATGCGCATCCTTTCCGTCGTTGAATTGACATAAAACGCTCGCGCAAGCGCAGACAGGGTGCCAAGGTACCGCTGTAGAGACTCGTTTGTCTTTAACATTTCTTAGACAAATCTTGAGCTTAGCACAATTTTTTTTTTTCAATCAAGTGGCAATTGTTCAATAAATCATCTATATAATTTATTACAACTGAAGAAAACGGTATTCACAAGTACTAGTGAAAATAACATTATGCCATATATCCATCTCTAGCACGCGATTTTCGCTCCCGAGGCCTATTGGGTGAGCCGAGGGATATGCTGAAGTGAGGTGGCCATAGACGCACCTTGATCCTCAGCGGAAAATAGACTATAATTGTTATAATTTTGTTTAAAATGAGGAGGGCTTTGGCGGTTTTAGGCCCGCAAAAGTGAAAAAAATTGCCTGCGGTGCAATTTCTAGAGAGCCCAGACGCCCCCGCTAGAAAATTGCTGCGGGGTTACAGCTGGCGGGCGGCCAAATATTTTTCGCACAAGGGCAGCCGACGAGCCAGAATCGGCCCTGGGTGGACCATTACCCGGTCACAAGCAAACCTAAAATCCCACTGCAAATCTAGGTGCACCACTAGATGAACTAAGTTCGCGCAGTCAGGCTCCGCTCACAGGTCCCTGTGGTGTGCCGTCAACTCTATCAAATTGAAGGAAATTAAATTCTCTTCCTCGACAATTATTTATCCAAATTTTTAATGTCCCCCGTTTCCCTCCTAAAATACTTCAAATGTCCAATTTAATGGAGGTGGGGTTGAAAATTCCAAAAAAATTGTTTCCTGAAAGAGAATTCGATTCCCTTTAATTTGATGTATCACAAAGTAGGTGGTGTTTTGTTGAATTTTAAAATGAGATAGGGGGGGGGGGGAGCAAAGGGGTGAATTCGGGGAGCTTTTTTTTCAAAAAAATTCTCTTCTTCGATGCTATCTAGGATGACATTGACTAAATTGAAGAGAATTGAGGGGTCCAGAATATTAAATGAGACACTCGAAGAATTTTTGAGGGTGAAGGGGGGGTGGGTTAAAAATTTTGAAAATATTTTTTTCGGAAAGAGAATATATTTCTTTTCAATTTGACGTATCGCAAGGTGGTAGCACAAAGCACAAGGAATAAGAATTACCATGCACCAGTCGGCAACTGCTAGAGTAATACCATTGTGTAATACAATCAAAAAGTCGTCCCCTGGATGCCCAATTACCTAGGCTATACCAAAAATGCAAAGTGACGAGATAAAAGCGGTTTCATAAGCCAGGATTTACATTTTAAAAATTCACAGCCCCATTTCGCAGCTTCGAGAATCGGATTCTCTCCTACCAGAACCGTTCGCATAATAAAATACTCGTCTTGGATAATTCACTCATACATAATACATACATACATGGTCTTTGTGCATACACTGGAGCTCCACTATGCCTACACAAGAGTTACGAAAAGTTGGGATTTCCTGACGCAAAGTCCAATTTCTCCGGGGGCGTAATCTCTTAAAGTTAATAAATAATTCATGGCCGTTCGTGTATTAACACAAACACACACTCGGTTCGTTCTCGCACACATTGAAGAGGGAAAACCGTGGAAAGCCTCTCTCTGTGTATATACCTACGTATTTTCCCTTTCGCCCCCTTCCTTCTCTCGCACCCGCATATCCAGCTTTCCTCCTCGAGTGTTCATCTGGTGGTCGGTTTGAGGCGTATAGGCATGCCGGAAATTAGCCGCTGATATAAATTTTATCGTCGGCATTATTCGTGTCGGTTACGCGCTTTATCTTTCTCCAACTTGTTACATGAAGCCATAATTCTCTGTGTTCTGTGTACACACTTACTTTTTTTACCGTACATCCACCCTCTACTACCCCGCGTGGTGTATCGGGAATGGCACCATCAGCGGCACTGGGAAAATTTATCGAGTCCTTCGGGGCTCTGGCTGATAAGTTTCCAGTGTGTATTTTCCAGTCATTCCGGCGTGGGATTTATCGGTTCGTATTTATTTGTCTGTGTTTTTTTTTTAATCGTCACTTTGTTTCAATGTAGCGGCAGTTGATTTTGAGTTGGATAAAGCTTTCAGATCTCTTCGATAGCTCGTTGATAGGCGGGCAATCCATTATTATTCATCAAATTTAATGCGACGGCTCCAGCTGTCAACGATATCAATGAATTTCAATTCGAATATCAGAACTAAAGGGATGATATCTTTTGCGTTAGAGATTCCGTAATGAGGAGAGAATTCTTCAAAAAAATGTTCGTGGAAAAATGTGTATTTCTCGAGTTTTCTTGACAAAGTAGAGACATGTTGTGTTGTACCATGCATGCGATCAACAAAATTCGGTATTGGGGTAGGCTGTGCCCTGGCCGAAAGCAGCTTGATATCCAGAAATTTGACCTGGTCACAGCCTACCCCATATCCGAATTTTGTTGATCGCATGGTAGTTGTTGACATTGTTGACAATGACAGTTCGAAAAACTATGCGTCTTCAATCAACTCAAAAGTTGAGAAAAGACAGAAGACTATTCAATAGGTTCAGGTGTCAAGAGCACTGGAATTACGTACCTGTCACTTCTGTCATCCAAAAAATCCGGGATACGTTTTTATTGTTAACCCAGAGGTGCAGTGGAGGAAGATTATTCATCAGACCGCAATTGTTCCATCCGATGATGGATTAACTTATCATTGCGCCTCCTAAGTAGCAATAGATAAAGCATGTATCCCGGATATTTTGAATGCCACAAATACGTGCTCTCAAGGATGGCGTTAGAGTTTTTGACGTATTTTCGTTCAACTCACCGCCGGCGCCGAATCGTTAGGAAAGTGTTATTGTTGTTATTTTTCGAACAAATGATTTTTTTCGTACGCGTCGTCTGATAGATTTTCATCTTCTTAAGCCTCGCCAGACATAGTGACCACAAGCTTTTTTTCCGTAAGCTTGTTTCCTCATTTCCTGAAGCAATTTTTTTCCTGAATCTCCCATCTACGAAGGCGCAGAGCGGACATACTACTTTTTTCATAATTTTAACTTTTAAACTCAAAATTTTGGCTTTAATAATCAAGAAATTTTGGCTTTTGAATTCAAATTCTCGACTTTAATCTCGAAATTCTACTTAGAGTTTCTACTTTAAACTCGGAATTTCGACTTTTAAACTCAAAACTTCGACTTTGAAAGGAAGTGTCTGTTGAACTGCTCCTCTCGTAACTCAGAGACAGATTTGATACTCCCCGATTCATACGCTTGGATCAATTATCCATTATTTGCTCTTTTCCTACATCTGTGTCGCTTCGGTTGAATGCATCAACCTCACACTCGACCTCACACAACTAGAAGTCCGGAAACTAAGGTCTCAAAGTATCTTCAGTGTCTCCGTTTTTTTTTGCGCGCGATCGTACCTCTAAAATCGTTATTTGTCAGACATACCCTGCTATTTTTCTGTTTTTTTTTAAATTGACACTTATCTATCAAATTACCAGGTTAGGCTATTCGCCCCGTGAACGACGCCAGCGTCACCTAGCTTACGCAACTTTGTAGGCGCAAAACGTCACTCATGTCATGAATTACAATTCAATTCAATTTCAATTTCAATTTCAAGCCCTTTCGGGCACATTTATTCAGGACTTTTTCGAAATTAACAAAATGTGGAGAGGTACCGATGACCCTCTCAGACCACGAAAAAAAAAAAAAAAGACTTAAGATAATATGATGTAACGTAAGATGGCTTCTTCTTGATATAGCACATATGGACGGCACAGGTTTGACTCTGGATTCGATTCAGCGGCGGTCGAGACTTTTCTTGCTTCTCGCCCCAGGTGTAACAACCTGAGGCCGGTGGGTTACGTCGGAGTGGCGGCGAGCATCCCCGGTTCCAGATGGTGATTTCCTCGAAGTGGGTTGTTGTCAGGAGTGTTGCGTGTAACAGAAATTCAGAGACGAAGGAGAATTAGTAAGTGGCAGACACAAGAGGAACTGCCACTGCAAAGAGACATGGGAGTGCAGCACCACCACTTTCATCGTTTCTTTTTGGTGACCCAACATAACTTTTGGACATAATTGGTATTTAATGACATAATCGGGTTTGACATAACAGGTTATTTTCCAAAACCACACCAGTTCGCCTGACTGGCTCTGCTGAAACAGCAGAAGTGGAGTTGGACGTAAACTCCAAGAGTTTAAATGTCTTAGACACATTTAGAGATTTAGATGTATAGAGTGGACATTGTAGAGTTTATAAATTAGGTTTAGACATTGCAGAGATATATGTGTACGCTGAGCCGTCAGACACGTGCCACTGCGAAGGCCGCAAGGAGGCGCAGAGAATCAGAGTTTCGGAGGAGATTGAAGATGTCACTTAGCGGCAAGACAAGACGGCGCTGTCCAAGTTCTGCACACAGTTCGGCTCGTTCGTCCTCGTAGAGGGGACAGCTGGTTATGCGGTGTGAAGGATCGTCGGAGACCCGACAGAGGAGACACATGCCATCGTGTTGGCCGATGCGCGCCTTATGCGCGAGAAAGTCGCCATGGCCTGTAAGAATTTGGACAATCCTCCGATCCCCAGAGTAAACACCGCCGTCGCTGACGTTCGGGATGAAGTCGAAAGTTGTACGTCCCTTAGACGAAGTGGCCCATTCCGCCTGCCATGCAACCTCGGTGATTCGCCTCAGTTCCGCTACGCTCTCAGACCTGGAAAGAATAGACGTATCGACCTCGACACCCAGGTGCAACACCGTCGGGGATCTCTTCATCTGCCTGATGCAGATTAATTCTGGTAGAAGAAGATGGAGTGGAGGAATTCCAGCGATGACAGCCGCTGCCTCGGCGGAAGTGGACATGTAGCTACCTACTGCACATCTGCAGCACAGACCGTGAAGAGAACGAAGTTTTCTCTTAACCAACGACATGCCCATTGCATGTTTCCAGATGTCTATGGCGTACGAGATTATTGGAATTATTGCGTGTTCGTAAATGGTTAGGATAGACTTGGCGACCTGTCCCCAGCTGGATCTTACGTATCTAATAAGCATCGAAAAAATCTGTCTTGCCTTATCAACCACTTTGGCTACGTGCTGGGAGAAACCCAGACCTTCGGAAAGGTACACCCCTAGATATTTAACTGTCGACAGTCTTCTCAACGAGACGCCATCGATCCTTATAATCGGACTTCTCTTGAGTTTACCTTTGAGAAGTATGAAATTTGTCTTAGATGTAGAGATGGAGAGTTTGGACGCACTGACCCAGTCGGTCATCACCCTGAGCGAGGTTTCGGATTTTTGTTCTAACTCATTGCGCGATGAGGCACTTATAAGAAGCGCAATGTCATCGGCATACGCCACGAATTTCCCACCCACAGGGAGCTCCCTTTCCAGTAATCCGTCCATTACAGTGTTCCAAAAGAACGGTCCTAATTTTGAGCCTTGCGGGCTGCCCTTGGTTAAGACTTTCTCAGCTTTAGAGTGGATGGTAGAAAGTTCAACAACTCGGTCATGGAGATAACTCTTTATAATTTGGACTATGTTAGAGGGGAAGCGCTGCTGCGCCAGCCGCGCCAGCAGTACATCCCAACGCAGATTATCGAACGCACCCGCAATGTCGATCATTATCGCCAACACATACTTTTGAGGACTCTCTCGCACGAAGGAAGTAACAGCCTGAAGGGCATCAACCGTGGATTTATTTTTGCGGAAGCCAAATTGGTTTTCGTTGTGGAGAACACTCTCATCTCGGAAAGCGTGTATCTTGGACAGAATTATACCTTCGAGTGTCTTACCCAGGACAGAGAGAAGAGTTATGGGTCTGTAGTCTTTAGGATTTGTGGGATTTGGATTGATTCCCTTTGGAATAATCACAAGACGACCTTTTTTCCAGACATTTGGGAAGTAACCTTGAGTAAGACAATCAGAGAGAAGACGTAGAAGGTAATCCGCGATTGCGGGAAAAGAAATTTGTAGAATGAGACCTGGAAGACCATCCGGTCCCGGAGCTTTTCTGCCGTTCATGCGGAAGAGAACCGCTTCAACCTCGCTCAATGTCAACGGCCCACAAGGTGGAACTCCAGCTAAATCGACATCATCAGCATGCTGATCAGGGTCGTCGGAGAGAAGAGTGTGAAGAATCGCGTCAAGAGTGGAAGATGTGTCAGAAGAGTGCTCACCGTTGCCCAGACTCACAGTGGACAACGTGAGGGGAACCTTAGACTTCTTGGCTGCCATCTTGTAGACCGCGCCCCATGGGTTAGCTTTCAGCTGCTTCTCCACGAACTTGTCCCACGACTTGGCCTTTGCCCGCTCCAGGGCTTGTTTGTAGTTTTCGAGGGAAACTCTGTATCTCTCGTGGAATATGTCTCGCTCACGACGGACTCGAGACCTTTGGAAAAGTCTTCGCAGACGACGGGACTCACGCCTTAGATCGAGAAGTTCCCGGTTCCACCAGGGGGTGCTACCACGAGCGGGCCTCACCACCTTAAGTACCCTGTCACAAAGATCGCATAGCTCCGCTGTGAAAATTTCGGCGCGACGTTCCAAGGCTTCGACCCCAGGAGTCCACAGCTCCCTTCTCTCTACTCCGATCATACATCGTATTGCCTCATCCAAAACTGCGTTCCTGTTGATGTTTTCAAGATGGAATCTCTTGTGTATTAGCGGATCACTTGTTTCTGTGGTAGAGATAGAGAAACTGATCGCATTATGGTCACTTTGGATGAGATCCGGCCTGATGCACCAGGCGTTTATCCTGTCGAGAATATCGTCGGAGACGGCGGTGACGTCTATGTATGACTCTCCCATAATGGAGGAAAAAGAAGGTGGATTGCCGGGTTCATTAACGCAGTTGAGATTGCAATCAATGAGAAATTCCTCCACAGACTCTCCTCTATCATTTGTAAAGGCCGAATGCCATAGGAGTGAACGCGCATTCATGTCTGCACCCAAGACGACTTTTTGACCTCGCAGACAGAAGGCAATCTCTCTTAGATGGTCAAGATACAGATTTATGTCCTGTGAAGGAGGAGCGTAGAGACTAATGAAGTAGACTCTGTCGCCACCCTGGTTGACCTCTGCCACAGAAACATGAGGAGTGCACAGATGACTGAGAACGAGAAAGTCTAAGTTCGGGTTGAAGGCAATAACTGCCGAGTAAAACCTGTCTTCGGAAGAATGAGATGCAACCCTGGCGACCGCGGACATGCCGGGAATTTTACGTCTGTTCTGGCCAACTTGAAGGAAAGTGTAAGGGTCTTGGACAAGTGCGATGTCGAAGCTATTAGAGAGACAGAGTTCGCGAAGCTCGCTGGTAGCTAGTTTAGATGTTTGGAGATTTATTTGTATGATGCTGAGTTTAGAAGAAGAGGGGGACCTATTCTCCATAATCAATTTTCTCTACAAGTTCCCTTAACCTCCGACCGTATGTGGGACAAGATTTATGGTCCGCAGCATGACGACATTCGGCCTCAGAGAGTTTTGCACGGGTGCAGTTAATACATTTAGGAGTTTGTTTCTTATTCTGGCATTCCTTATAAATGTGGTCACCGGCACAGTGCCCGCACGCACGGTCGCTCCTACAGTTCGCGGCCGCATGGCCGTATTTTTGACAGGCATAGCATCTCTGAATACGCACATGATCGCTCACCCGACAGGACTGCCAGCCCATGTAGAGTCGGCCCTCTGCTAGAATTTTTGTCCGAATGGCAGGAGATACCTCGCACAGCCATGTGGCGACAGTGGCACCCCTCGCACCTATTTTGTAAAGGACCTTTAGGTCTTCCTCATTTGCGCCTACCAGGGAAGAGTTTTGATCGACCAATGCAGAACGAACTTCCTTGTCACTCATGTTCTGGGGTACCCCGTATACCGCCACCCTGGGCTTGAACCTGCCCAGAACTTTGATGTTAAGGCCGGCATTTTTGAGTTTTTGTGTGTGTTCTGAGAATTTGGCCAGATCGACCGATTCCGAGCTGCTCGTCTCGATAACCACGCCCGCATCACGGGTACTAAAGACCTTGTTGACAGTAAAGCCTAGTTGGGGCGGCTTGATAAGCCCATACAGAGTTTTTTTCGTATCATCAGATGTTTTGTTTTCTGGGACTGTCTGCGTGACGAGCAGTCTGACATTGTTAGATGGAACTACCTTTTTGCCAGAGGGTAATTGAATTTTGGAAGAGGCTGCCGCAGCAGCGTAAGAGCCGGGTTTGGAAGATTGAGCAGGTTTAGAGGAAGTGAGCTCATTACAGAGTGCCCCGTAGGCGTTCGACATTGTAATGACTGCTTTACTGATGGCACTACAGGCAGAGGAGATGGCCTCCCTTCGGACGAGACTTTCTTTGGACGTCAGGTTGCATTTCGTGATGGACTCAACGGCCCTGCTAACGAGCAAAGCAAACTCATGGAACTCATCTTGGGATTTCGGAATCGCAAATTGTTCGGGTTCATCCCCGCCATCGTCCACAGACACAGAAGTTCTTCCTTGAGAAAACGCCATAACGAAAGTGGCCGTCCGCGGACGGACCACTTAGAGAGTAGAAAAAGTACCAAAGAAGTACGCAGGCCCGAAGCTGCAACTCACAACCACACAGATGACACTCGTCAGAAAAGAATATTAATTAAAAAGGCAAACTCGCCTCGACCGTTAAGTGCTTCTTAGCCGGTTGTGGTGCTTATTGCGCGGTCAACGTTCCGCGTGTTATTGCCACAACACGTTGCCCGCCCTTCACCCCGTGGAGGTGAGCACAGGACTCCGTAGAAGTGGATCAACTCAAATATATAATAACAAATTTCAAACACTATGAACAATTGTTAAACACTTTGATCTCACAATGTCCTCGAGGGCGAAAGATTTATTCGCAGCTGAAGGGAATCCAGAGTCATGAAGTCATGAAGGGTCATGAATTACAGATGGCTGAACTGTCATAAATGACAGATCGCTGGCCTGGACTGTCATTATTTTGTGGTTAAGTGCTTTGTCAACATAGACAATGGCCGCATTCATAAGTCACAACAGTTGTGGAACTGTTACCGATTTGTCCTGTGAACGGTGCGCTACTTTTCCGCTCCGCTCGGAGCGGACGGCCATGTTTTGTAGCGGCTCGGAAGTTCGCTACATTTTGGTAGCATAGTGAGCGATAGGAGTGGGAGGTGGAAGAATGAGAGAAACGTTGAATTTTGATGTTCGCAAGTGCCATTCTGACATTTTATGGGTTCAAGAGTGTTGTTCGGTGCTGTTTACCTTGCGTGCTGTTTTGAATTTTTGTAGATTTCAAGTTTTTTCTCAGCTAATGTGAATCGTTTGTTGAATATAGACCATCGAGCTATAGCACTGGGTGAAATTCTCCAAGACCAGATTATATTTTTGGCTATTCTTGACGCGGCGCTGGATGTGTCACCGCCAGTCACCGCTACTTCCAACAATGCGTTCGTAAGACGCCAACAGTTCCGAAGGAGCGTAGCGGTAGCTGCTCCCGTCTTATGAAAGCGGCCTTTGTCATTGACAAATTGTCAGTCAACTGACAGCCCAATCACACAATGCCAAGCCATGAATGTTGCTCTTTTTGTCCACATAAAGCGCTGTGATCGGTTTCGTTACCCCCACTATGTACTTCGCACGGGGCGAATAGTGTGATCAGTATAGGTATAGGTCTTTCCCTGCGTATTTATCGGGGTTGAATCAAGCTTCTATTTCGAAGCCTGCAGAGGGTTTTTTGACAATTCGTCGGTTTTGTGGAGGAAGTTCTCATCGGACACACCATCCATACCGTCTCTCTTGTCCGTCAACGGCCGGGACAGAAATGCGCTGCTCCTTGAAGCCCTACAACATTTAAATTTTTCAATTCATATTTCTCGTAAATTGAAACTTTGACTTCAAATTAATTATTTCACATTTCACCTGTTTGCATTGTAATAACATTCAAATACGTTGAGTAAAATTCAAACAAGTCCTTCACACACTTTTATTGCTTCTTTTACTTTGCGTATGCGTTTTTGGTTGTTTTTCTACAGCCGTCAGCTGTTGATATATCGGGTGTTTGCTCCTAGCGACTAACCGAGAGTCTGGAGCCATTCGTCACAGCGCTCGATTGGCGCTCTAAAAAATAAATTAGGCAAATTTACCACCCCACCGGAATCCACGACCCAGCTTACCAACAAAACCCAAGAGCTCCGCGCAGTGATACAAAAAGTTGGGACAATCGGAGTATTCCAAATAAATTATATTTCTGCATTCCCAACCTCTATCTCCGTAAAGACTTTTCATCTTTGCTCATCCCAAGCCAATTTTTTCTCTTCACTTCTTGTTACATTTCTTCTCTCCAGCATTTTCCCGATCGTGTCATCGCAACTTTTTGGCGGTCTTCCGCTTCCTCTTCCCCTTCCGCTTCTAACTCTTGCCTCCCATGCCTGATACTTGTCTCACTTGCCTGTCGTATTCATGTCATGGAGCTTAAAATGAAGCCTCAATTGACGATTTGGGTTATTGAGGACAATGAGATGATTTGGAAAAGGCTTTTACCAACTCTTCCAATTTTTTGTCAAGTATTATCAAGATGCAGGAAATTGGTTTTGATATTTCTCTCAAATGCCAACTTCCCACCCGGAAGGAAATCTCGAACAAAAATTTTCATAGGCTCCTGGATACTAATCAGAAAAGTATTGTGATGCCACAACAGATTTTACTTTCCCGGCCCCTCACCAACATGGAAGGGATAGTAGAACTGACCGTAGAACTGACGGTTACACGATGTACTGATATGGATGTACCCCCTTTTGTGTCTATTTGTGAGGTTCAAGGCAACAGCTGGCTCAGATCCTTTGTTATTCAAGTGTCGTTTGGAGCTTCGAGAGGCCTATCATTGTGTTCGTTTAAGCCGAGTTGTAGCTTTCCGGACTCCAGTGTCCTTTGATCTGTGCGACTCTCTTGTGTGGTTTGGTACCAGGATCCCATGGTGTCTTCCAGTCTTCTTGTCATTTGGAGTCCTGATGGGGCTTCTACTTACATTGTTTTGTAGCTTTCGCGCGCGTCTCTTATTGTGTGTCTCTTGGATTTGCTTCGTCATCGGAGGCTGAAGCAGACGCATACCATTTATGTCGGCAGCAGCCCAGCGGCCAAGAAAAAATTGAGGTGTAGATATAATCTGAAACCCTATCGGTCCCCTGAGTTAGCCCGCTCAACTCCGCAGACTTTCTTCATCAATTTTCAAAAAAAAACTCTTCTTCCCGAAGGGACGCTCCAAAATTTTTACTGAAGTCTCTAGATACCGCCGGGAAAGTTTTGGGGTGACACAACCGATTTTCATTAGAATTGAATGATGACGCTGCTAAGCGTCGAAACATGATGTAGGTAGTCAGTTGGTCACTTAGTATTTAAATGACAAATACTTAACAAAATTGTGGTTTGACAATGAGGCATAGGTACATTTTTTCATGAGTGTAATAAGTAATATTCCCTCCATCCAGTCTTCCTTCATCAGAGCTGACAACACCATCTCTCCCGCCCGAGTCTAATTTTAATTTACATCACCGCAGCATTCACAGCACAAAACACGTAACGACGGGCTATAATAATGCTGATGATAATTGCTGCAGGCAAAATAATGCGCCTCTAATGATATGTCACATAGACGCCTCCTCTGATTCTGAAACTCCAATTTAATTAATTAGGGACGAAAGCATCAGAGCCGCGTCTGCATTTGGCTTAAGCTGTGTTCTGGCGCCATGTACCCTTCCACTGCTTGTCAGCTCGTATTATCTCACATAACACGATGGCGGTTCATTAGGCAGGACTTGTGTGTTAGCGTCTCAGAAAAGGCAAAAATAATTCGGAGAGAGAGAGACCGGGTTTCAGCGCGGAATAACCCAGAGGATCATCCCTTAACAATATCCCCGCATTAGTCACTCACCGCACCTGTCGTCTCCAACTGTTTCTTTGGAAACCGCAGGAGGGAGAACAAAAAACTGGGCACAAACGGGAGTACCTATATGAGAAATTGTACGTGTAAGAGAAAAATCCGCACCTCGCATCCTACTGACGTATATTGACGTAATTCAATGTGAAAGAACACTAAGGCGGTGCGCCATCTATAATCCCCGGTGCTAATGCCTCAAATCTTTTCACTTGACGCGTCGATTTTCTTCGTAAAAAACGTGCGGAGCGAACGTCAATTATTTATGATTTTCTCATTTCTGCCATTAGTATTTTATCACAGCACCATTAGAGATTTTCTTTATCCCGTTTTTTTTTTCCAACGGACTTGGCTTGGTTTGGATTCTCATAGGCGTTCAAGTAGAGTGTAGGTACTCAACAGAATAAATTGACGCCACACGGTGACAGTTTGACATTAGAGAGCATCGGATCTCCCTCTCTATATATAGATATCTCTCTCTTCTGTCGAGTACACTTTGATGGTGGGACTCAGCAATACGCCATCCAGCGGGCACTTTCAACACCAGCGAAGATTGAAAAGTGAAAACGAGGGTAAAAGACTCACGGCTCAATCCCAAGTTGAGGTCCAACCGCGCAAAGTATCATCACTGTATGTCTGTCTATCGTATCTGCCCAACACCATCAGTTATGAAAAGGTAGCCGCTGATGGCGCTGCGATTCTGAACTGAAACGCCTTGCATGGCTTTGACAGGCTGTTGTTGACGTTTCTGTTGTCACTTGTCAACTTGGGGGGTGGAAAACTTGGAAATTTGCTTACGGTTAAATAGATTTTGCCCTAGCTTTCGGCTGATGCCATTTAAATAACTAAACTCGTTCACCAGCAAACTCTGCAAGTTTAAATTGAATTATTTTCAAACAGAAAAGCCCAGCCTCGGCTACATTCTATCCAGTTACCCAGTCGTTCACAATTACTACCATCAGAGTGAATTCTGCTGAAGTTTCACATAAATATCAACTTACTCCTATACCTCTTTGCTAAAATTGACTATGTAAAGCGACGCAATATACAACACTGATCGATAGAAAACTGATGTTTGCCGTTACACCATCGTGCTTGATGCGATACCGTTTCAAAAGCTGTTGATATTATTTGAAGTTTCGTATTCCCGACTCTTTCTGGAATACTTCGGTGTGCTTGAGGTTCGATTCCTGCAATTTGTGCAAGTTGCGAAAAAGTCGTTCGAAAGCAATTTTTTGGGGAATTGAAAAGCGAAAAAGGCGAACGTGAGGCACGCCAAGGGAGCATTTTTCCAGCGTTTTATTTTTATTACCTACAACACACTCGGGGAGTGGATTTATGGCTTCTCGTTTTGATGATGGCGGATGGAATATTTCATTTCAATTTCGTTGCCGTCCCGAATTACTGCCGAAAAATTACGGCGTTTCCGTTATTCGCCTGCTTGCCGGAAATCGTTTTCAATCATTTTTAGCGGAGTCCAAAAACTGCGTTGACAGCTTCGGATATTATTCAGGGGAAACCAGACGCATAAAATGATCGAACTGTATATGATGATGCACCAAAATGAGAGAAATGTTATACGCTCCATAAGACTCACAAGACAAGACTCAGCTAAATGAAGTTACTTTTGTAACAATGACAAAACTTCCAAACCAAATCTGACACAATATCGTTAGAAAACAGAGAAATCTTCAAAGTTTCACTTTTAACAACTGCAGCGTGTCAAGACATTACTTGAGTATGTCTATGACCGAGTGTATGACACTGTCACTAAATCAAAAAAACAAATGAAACCATCACTTCATCACTTGCAATGACCAACATTTGTCAAAAAATCAAAAGAAAATTTATTGTTATTTGTTGTCCGGTCTCGACTTCTCGACATGCATAGATTACGTTTTAAAGAAAAGTGAATAGAGAGAGAATAGAGTGAGAGAGAGTAGAAAGGAGTCGTGAGAAAAACTGTTGAATTAACAACATCACCAAGGCCTGATTTCATATTTCACCAGTGGTTTTTCACCAACATTTTCTGTACGGTAAAAAAAAATTTTTTTTACACTGTATAATGTGAGTGATATATTACCTAAAAAGACTTTAGATGTTCAATGAACAAGTGCAAAAAAGTAAAAAAAAATCCATCGATTTTCGTTTTATGATAAAAACAAAACACCTTGAAAAACCTGAAGAAACAGAGGATTTTGAGATCTTTCGAAATCAAAATTTTCATATGTAGAATTGAATTATTGCCTCGAAATTTTGAAAAAAACTTTTCCATATTGAATTATACACCATACTAACCGTTTTTATAAGTTCTATTCTTTTCTCCTGAGCCAATCAAGTGTTAATGATTGTGCGAATATTGTATTATGTTACGTATTTAAAAATGAAAATTTGTTAATTACTGATAATTAACCATGATTGTGTACATATGACCAAATGCAAAGAAACACTCAATAAAAAGGGTACCCTCCTATGACAAAAAATATGTCGATAAGGAGTAAAATATTAATATTATTATTATTATTATAAGTTCTATTGAATGCCGTTTGCAGTTTGAAAAAATATCCATCGATTCTCATTCTATACCTACGGAAAAACGTGTTTTTACACGATTTTGGGAAAAAAAAATCTGTTGGAATATTATGAAATCGGACCTTGAAGATAGTTATTGTCAACTCAACAGTTTTTCCCGCAACTCGATACCTTGAACGGTTCTCGAGAAAAATGGGGGTGAGCATGTTTTATGAATCACCCTGTATTTATGGCCACTTTTTGATCGTTCTTCAACCTTGATTCTTCCAGATCCTTGCAAACCCTTTTTCTTTATAGGTATTCTTCGTCCTGAATTGCAATTTGACTCATCCAGTATTGTTTTGTACCAACATCTAGTAACTTGCGATACCCTTGTTGTCCATGCACAATAACCGAATTTTCGTAATGTTTCACTTGACTATAATTATTTCCTCCAAAGTTTACCTGCTGAATGCTAAAAATAGTTGTTTGTTTGCAATGGCACTTGAATTTTTTTTCCATCATGTATCTTCGTGGTTTATTGCTGAGACGCAATCGAAGCTGAATAATCACGTACATCATGAAAAGAACTTCAGTGACGAATTGCACATTACGTTTTACCTAAAACCAAGCTACACAATTTTCGTTCCGCGAGATACTGTGATACTGACGCCTTCAAATCGTCGGCCATGATGTTTTTGATATTTTCTGGCGATTTTAAAAAAAGTGGGCGTTCTGACATAGAAAGATTGACTAAAATGTGCTAACTGAATGTTTTAGAAACAGTATCCACCCTTGCCTGCTGTTTTTATTAGTTGTCCCAAGTGCCAAATAGAAATCGTCATAATCGGATTAAGTACTTTATTGCCCATTTCAAGTTCTTCAATGACGATTTCCGAGAATACTTTAAGACGATTTCAGATGAAGGCGTTTTTATTATAGAACTTTTCTCGCATGCAGAAAGCGGTTTCCCCCAACTTGTTTCTTTCTGCACCGAAACCAGCAGTTCAAGTACCGTATATATATGATGAAAAACTTTTTTCCTCTAGAGTGCTATGGGAGTTATTGTTTTATTTATCAGAGGTTGGCCATAATGACGGAATAAATTATTAAATTTCAGTTCACTCTAAGTATGTACTTTCTATCTAGAAGGTACAAACACCGTCAGGCGGAACATGTTCCATTAGTTCGGCACACAATTTTATGTGATCCGCTGAATAGTACAGTACTGTGTATGTACTTATACATGCTGGTAAAAGGTCGAGAACGTTATCAAAAATTAAAATGCAGATGTCACTGAAGTTAATTGCAGTACTCCCAACAGAATTGAAAAAGTCAAAAAAAAAATCACAGACTAGTTACGATTATTATTATCACAAAACAAAGATTTCCTGTGCACTCCTAAGAAGTTGAACTCCTCCTCGGAGAATGGAGCTAGAGCCCTGGAACGTTCAGAACCGATGGATAGCTCAGGTGCCCAAAGGTGGCCAGCGGGCAGATTGGATTCCACGATTCCGCCTCCATCTTGGCCGCCATATTGAAATTTCTTATTTGTGGAACGATTTTCATAAAACTTTGAACTTACCCTTGCCTCGTATGATGATCATTCCTATTTTCAAGCTAATTTCCATGGTTTCGCCGGCATCTTGGCCGCCATATTGAAATTTCTTGTAAGTGGAACGATTTCTATGGAACTTTGAACTCACCTTTGTCACATAGGCAATAGACAAAGATTGATGTGTCCATGCTCAACGCTACTTTGGCTTTTCAAATCTGTAAATTCATCAACATTGCCGACAGTGCATTTATGTTCAACTCGAAAAACACTATGTTCTATATATCTGATAGAACAGGCAGATTCCAATGATTGCAATGTTGCCAAAATCAAGTCGTTATGCTTTTTGATTACGTTCAACTGACAAGACCTCATCACTGATTAGAGTAGTTATCATCGTTACTGACAAAACATGTATTACCCAAGACTAAAAATTCACAAGACACCATTGAGAACATACCATTCTTGAAGTCATGCTCAACAGCCTCGACTTTTCCTAATTTCCTGTCAGTTTTGTGAAGTTTGATTCATTGATAGTGGTGTCAGTATAGTGAGTGGGGACAGAAAAATCTCGTTGATTCATTCTTCCGCGTCACAAATTAGATGACGAGGCATTCGGATATTGAAGAGGCTACCAGAGAGAAAAACGTTGGGCGTCGCCCAAGAATTGAACCAAGGTTTCCTGATTACCAGTTAGTCGCTGTATCGCTGAGCTAACAAAGATGACACCAACCTATATACCCCGCTATTTGTCTATTTGGTAGACGTGTCGTTTTGCCGCACTATCATAAAAGAACGCCGGTGTTTATTCGCATAAAGAGGAATCAACCAACAATACCAACAATCAACAATATACAAATTGTGAACCTGAACATGTAGTCAGGATTCACAACATGTGAAGTCGAGAATTTGACCACGAAACAAACATTGATAAAAGAATTATATTATATCACAACTGCTGGGGAAATCTCAAATGCTCTTGCGGAGCAGTCGGCAGCCAAAACACAACTTGAATTCAAACTTCTCTGTTATGCATAAATTTGCCGAATCGCTTATGTGTGGAAAGCGGGCCAGAAGTTCCCAAAGTCAAACACATCACCTCTCTCATACCTCCCGCATCCTGCGCCAACAGAATCTGGGATAGTTTCGCGATATGGGCACATAATGTTTGTCTCGAATGTCTTTGATTTTGGCCCCTGTATAGTATGCACCAAGCGGCATAACACCCGAAAGCACGTATCTTCACAGTAAATTTCCCTTTGCGCCGGGGAATCCTCCTTGGCATGTTTCCAAGCGCGCACACATCAGCAACAAACGGCACCGCCATACCTATCCCACCACGAATGCAATTATGTAACGTGCAAGGAGCTTCGGATGGTGGTTTGGTGTGCATGTGTGTGTGCTTTATTATTCTCTCAAAAGCTCACATACCTCCAGATAGGAGTATTAACTGTGCGGGTGCAATGCAGCCTGCATACAATGGGAGTAAACCCCTCCAGGTCCCTTCTTTGCGTGTTCCAGCAAAGGGAACACTTTTGGGAGAGTAGAAGAGTTATCCTCCACCTCCTTCTCCCCCTGTATGGTTCCAGATGCAAGGATTTATCTCTGCCACTCGAAGAGGAGGGGCTCTAATCCGAGATATAAATTTCCAACGCTGACCGTTTACAAGGGGTGCTGGTGGTGCTTCTACATAGGTGATACTAATGGTGTTTGTCAATTGGATTATTTATGCGGGAGAGGTCAGCGAAAATTTTAAAATATCACCATCCATAAACTTGGAAAATTGGCACGACTGGCTGTCCTCTGACATTTTTCAACGTCGTTTCCCATTGATTGCGCTTTTACACATTTTGTTGAAATAGGGTGGTGGTATATGCGATCGCCACTGGAGTATTTCGAAGAGAATTAGGTACGTAATATAAGCTGTGAACGTGTGCGCAATGGATCCGAAGTTGCTTTTATGGAGAACGTGGAGACGTAAAGTTTCACACAAAGTATGTTATGTAGCGAATTTACTGCGCCACTCAAGCAAGTGGCAATCGAGGAAAGGAATAATAACGCCATGCTTTTACATCCTTGCTGCCGCTGAAGAGTCTTTCGACTGGCGATATTATACTATCGCTGCGTGCCAAGCTTCTGGTTTGATGCGGTTTTTTCTTTGCTTCTCGATGCAGACAAAGTCAGCTCGCCAGTCTCAATGGTCCATCCTTCATTCTTCAAAACTGGATCAACGGTGATCAACAACAGAGTACCCACTTCTATTTCTTGGGAGTCAATTACTGCCACGAATGCTTTCCAAGTATACCTATTATGGTGCTTGTTGGAAAATATGACCAGTATTTCCATCTGCGATAACCCTCTTCCTCTTGATACCTCGAGGCCGTATGCACTGTAGTGAAGGCTGTAGTTTTTGCCACCCGCCACCCCCCATGCCACGTCATCACATAGACTGAAGAAAACCGAGTTGAAATTGACCGCTTCAACAACATTGTGCCAAACCTACCGTTTAATTTCCCTTAATTTTTGCCTCTTATCCGTTCGTCTCAGCAAGTCGAAAAGACCTGAGCTCTTTTCAGTCATTCAGAATACAGTCTTATATCTATCGTAGATTCACAGTTATCTAAAATCCCATTCCGGACTTTCGAAGATTATGCAAAGAGGAACTTGGATTTTTCACGTTCAACTGATTCTCTAGCATAGAAGTTTGCCATTATTTAAAAATGAATTCAATTGGCAAAAAAAAGGTTATGCACTAACCTTAGAGAATAACTGGAGAGTTATAATAAACTTGAATGCTCCGTATCTCGTACTTGACTTCCATTACAGTACTTGGTCCTTATTCAAGTATTTCCACATCTCGTCCTGTTCTCAGCCGTGGTGAAAGGTGAAAGTGAAGCACAGGTGACCCGACGCATTGAAATCAAACAGATAGGGTGTGCTCGTTACGGTGGTGCTTTAGAGTATTCAGTTAGGACGTTTCGTCTCGTAGTCACGTTCTTCTATTGTTCTGTTTTCCTTAAATACGACCGCGACGCGTTCCTCACTAATTGAATGCATTCATGCTACATAACCCTTTCGCACGCTTGCCCGGCAGAACACCGGCAGATTGCCGATCCCGTGCCGTTAGAGGATTTAATCAGGCTTCCTTATGCCAGCCTTAATTAATTTGCACGGCAATCTGAGGTCTGAGCGGCCGATGGATGGCGTATTATGGCTGTCGCTTTTTTCGCAAACTGTCAACGGCTTTGAGCACACACAAAATAACTTCACAGTGTTCCACTCGCGGCGCCCTTAATAGGCCACGCAACTTTGCTGCACATTGGTGGTGAAGATCGCATTCAGTTTTGGAAATTTCTTTCGACTGTTGAACTTTCAAATCAGCAAAGTTAGAAAGTTCCAACGAGATGGTGGCTTTAAAACTTTTAGATTCGACTTGGAGAATTGTTCTCATAGCTTCATCGATTTCATGGTTTATTGTCTATTTCTTGAATTGAATGACATCTAAGTTTGAGTTTAATTACTATCGCCAATGTTATATTTTGAAAAAACTGAACACAGCCCCTTGTAGATTATCACTGAAGTAATATGACCTTAGATTTACCTGGAGAAATCTTGAATTTGGACCGTCTATACAGGTGTCTGAGTGATTCGAGGTTGATCCCAATTAAGTAAGAGTGACCCTCATGAACCAACACATCATCTTTGCAAAAGCTTAGCTCTGGCTCAAAATACGATTGGTTTTAATGATGAAACACTATGAACAAATTCGAATTCCGCATTCGAGTATATTTACTCTAATCGAATAAGTGATCAATGAATGATGCGATTCTCTAAAAAATTACATTCCATAAAGGCTCTGTTCCGCTGTTACTGCCTGGGCAACAGCCAATGGCCGACAGGATTTTTTACATAACACAGCGTTTATGGAATGTTATTTTTTACAGAATCGCAGTATAGGTTAACTTAAGGTTAAATACCGTAGATAGCACTGTTCCAAATAATCGTTGCTATGGTATTGTGACGAGCGGCGATTCTTGTGCATTCTGGAGCACACCACGCGGTCTTTCTAGGCTCTTCCCATTAGATCGCAGTGTACAAGTGCAAAGCTCTAGTGCATTCCAGAACATGCATGTAGGCTTCGGCCCGTCTAAGTGGACTGGCCACTTCAACGGCCGAGTACCACACATCTGTTTATTTGGCGGAAGCTGTCACCGGCGCCGGCAAGCCGTCGCCTGGGTGACAGCATTGGTTGAAAAGTAGACAGGGAATTTGTTCCACTGACACCGGGCAAGTGGAAAGGGAATTGTATACATTATGTTGATTTTCCGTTGTTTTAGGCAAATGTCAGGTTCTTCCTTGGCGAGTTTAGTAATTTGATACATGTCCGTCGATAGTGTCTTGGTCTTGGGAAGTTTTCCAAGAAGCGTAAGTGATTGATTGTGTACGAGTAACACGAATTCGAGAAAATGTTTGTTTTTCGCGTGTTTTGAAATTTCTGTCTGGACTTGTAGGGTGCTATTGTGAACGAAACGTATGTCACTGAGAGTAGTGTCTGATCAGTGAAGAGTTGTTGGAGAAAATTGAGACACCATTACTTTGTTCATAAATGTATGTATTTCTACTTTTGGTCAAGGTAACTACTTGAAATAATGGAAACGTGATGAAGCTTTGAAAATGAAAGCGACGATATGTGTTTTGGAAACCTGGATCGTGAAGAAGGTAACTGTCGTGGAAGACACCGTGTAGTGAAAGGAAAAGCAAAACCGTGTATTTGTATTATTTAGGAGCCTTTTTAAATATTTGTAGGAGAAATTGAGATGGAATAAAAATATGTGCAAAATTCAAAATTTGACAGTTACGTTTCAATTGTTCATCTGAACCAAATCTAGGTTTGAAAACTCAATGGATTCGGTTAAAAAAAGCCAGAGTTCAATACGGCGGCTTCAAACTGCCAAATTGTCGAATTTGACGAATGGATTTCGATTGTCCATCTTGACAAGTATTTGTTAAAATCTCAATATAATCTGTTGAAAAATACAATTATTCAATATGGCAGCCTTGAACATGTCAAAATGGCAAGTTTGACAGATGCAACCCGATTGTCTACTCCAAGTAGGTAAGGGCTTGAAATATCAATCATATAAGTTGAAAGATGCAGAAGTTCAATATGGCGGCCTCTTGAAACGTCAAAAATCAAAATTTGACAGATGCATTTCAATCGCCAACCTCAAGTGGGTGTAGGTTCAAAGTCTCAATCAGATCGGTTGAAAAATGCATAAGTTCAATATGGCGGTCTGTTGAAACGTCGACTTCTTGAAACTTTAAAAATCAAAATTTGACAGATGCATTTTGATCGCCAGTCTCAAGTGGCTATGGGTTCAAAATACCAATCAGATCGGTTGAAAGATGCAAAAGTTCAATATGGCGGTCTCTTGAATCGTCAAAAATCAAAATTCGACAGATGCATTTTGATCGCCAATCTCAAGTGGCTATGGGTTCAAAATACCAATCAGATCGGTTGAAAAATGCCAAAGTTCAATATAGCGACCTCTAGAAACGTCAAAAATCGACATTTGACAGATGCATCTCGACTGCCTAACCAAAGCAAGTATAAATCCTAAATCCCAATCGGATAGGTCAAAGAATGTGGAAGTTCAATATGGCGGCCTCTTGAATCGTCAATAATCAGAATTTGACAGATACATTTCGGTTGTACGTCTCAAGTGGTTATAGGTTTCAAATCCCAACCGAATCGGTTGAAAAATGCAAAAGTTCGATATGGCGGCCTTGGAACTGTCAAAACGTCAAATTTGACAGATACACCTCGATTGTCCACCTCAAGTGGGTACCTATTATGTTAAAAATCCCAATCGGATCGGGTGAAAATGCAAAAGTTGAATATGGCGGCGGCCTTCGAACTGTCAAAATGACAAATTTGACAGATATATTCAAATTGCCTATTTCAAGTTGTCATAGAGCTTCTCCCAATCGGATCGGTTGAAAAATGCAAAAAATCAATATGACGGCCTTGGGACTGTCAAAATATCACATTTGACAGATGCATCTTGGTCGTCCACCCCAAGTGGGTATAGGTTCTACATCCCAATCGAATAGGTTGAGAAATGCAAGAGTTCAATATGGCGGCCTCTCGAAACGTCAAAAATCGAAATTTGACAGATGCATTTAGACTGTCTGTTTCTAGTTGGCATAGGTTCAAAATCCCAATCGGATCTTGTGGTAATAGGTTTGTTCGCGTCGCATGAACTTTTTGCACTTTCTGCACCCTAGCCAATAGCGTGGGGTCCCTGGCAGCAGCTGACCAATCACAGCAGTTTGAGTGCAGAAAGTTCTTGCGACGCGAACAAACCTAATGATGATAGAAAAATGTCATGTAACGATTTCCGCTTTCATCATTACATTTACTCGCGAAAACGTCCATAACTGTCAGCATCATTCCAACGTATTTAAAAGCACTCGCGAAAAATGGCACAAAGAGTCCGCGAAAAATTGCCCCAAAGGAGTGTTGTGACATTACATTGACATTTGCAAATGGCACAACACAACTGCGACGCTCAATAATACTGCCGATGTTTGAAGTGAAATTTTGGAAAATTTGACAAGAAAAACCCCGAAACAAGGACGTGCATCAAAACACGGACCCTTTCTGGAGGTCTGGCCAGAAGGTCCGATGGAATTATCATGGATTCCGTGGAAAACAAGTCACGACAAGGAACCCCTGTAACCGACATGAAATTTAAAGTTGTAGTAAATCAGTCTTCTCCACTTGTTTTTTTTTATTTTTTATATCATATGTTTTATATATCGTTGTTGAGATAAGATAGGTGTGCGAGTGGTCGTGTGATTTGTGCTCCGCTGTTTGGTCTGTTTGTTGGCGTATTTTCGGTTTTTTGGGTTGTGATTTTGGATCCTTTGAACTGTGTGGGGGCTGTGGCCTCTGGTTTGGGTGCTTTCCTGGCCCGTTGGCCCGAATTCTGCCGGTTTCTACAGTTTGGTGAGTTCGTTCCATAATATTCTTGCGTTTTTGTGCGGTCGTACTTTTTGTCTTCTTCTGGCTGATAGTGAACGTACACCTGAGCGGATTATTGTTTATGTTGTTTATTTTCGGTGCAGTTGCACCGCACTGCTGGGCGCAGTGCTTGTATGCTACCTACTGACATTTATCTATTTACCTATTATATAATATATTACCTTATTTCTGACCTTCTGCACCAATGTGACAGACCATAATACCTACCTCTACTCTGTGCTACGCCCGGCCTCAAAAGGCTTCCTATATTTGTGCGACACTTGCAGATTGCGATGCGAGGTGAACCTGAAAGATGGGTGGACCTCTCTCTTCGATGCCAAGTTCGATAAGCTCAGGAAGGATTTGCAGGCTGGTTTCGATCTTAAGTTTGAGATTTTGGTCGAGGATAAGCTGGAGAAGCTCTCGAAGTTGCTATCCGATAAGTGCGATGATGTTGCGACTGGAGGTAGGCTGGAGGCTTCGGAGTTGTTGGAGGAGGTGCGCTTGTTGAGGGGTGAGAATGGAGAGCTTCGGGAGCAGATTGGGAGGTTGAGCACACTTATGGAGTGTAAGTCGGCTGGCGCTTTGGGTTGTGGCACGGCACTGTCGCAGCCGGTTGGTTCGGCCACTCCTCGGAGTTATGCTGGCGCTGCCTCAAAAACTAAGTCAAAGGTTGTAATAAGGTCTAAGACTGCAAATGTTCCAGCCTCCGAACTCAAGGCTGATATTCTGAAGAAAATTAACCCCGTAGAAAATGATATCAACATCAGTGAGGTTAGGGATCTGCGCAATTCGGGTATATTGATAAACTGCAGTGACACCGCGGACCGTGTAAAACTTTTGAAGCTTGCCGAGGAAAAACTTAATTCTGATTATAATGTTCGCGGGCTCAAATCAATTCAGCCTCAGGTTCGCATTGTAGGAGTTACGCAGGATCTTGAGGAGGGCGAATTTATCCGCTTTCTCAAGGCTCAGAATCGCTCAATTTTTGCGGAGGACTCGAAGTGTAGCTTGATCAAGTTCGCTCCTACTAAGAGTAACAAAAAGATTTTCCAAGCGACAATTGGTGTTGATGCTGACACTTACAGAGCCCTCATCCGCTGTAAACATGTTATAATAGGTTTTGACAACTGTGTAGTATACGACGCTATCTCTGTACTGCGATGTTTCAAGTGTAACTCTTTCCACCATGGCTCGGCAAACTGCGATAACCCCGTCAGTTGTCCCATATGCGCTGGCCCACATGATTTGAAAAGCTGTGAAGCCAAGGTCAGACAGTGCTGTAACTGCATTTCTTTGAAAAACAAAAAGAGCATCGATATAAAAACTGATCATGCCGCGTTCGAATATAACAGCTGCCATGCTTACGGCCTAGTGGCTGACAGGCTGAGGGAGGAGTTGCTCGGTTCTGTTGCCGGATAGCAATTAGCGGTCAATGCGGCTGATGCCTCGCAGCTGTCCTCCCCTCCTGTTCCGTTTCTACCTGGTTCTGGCTCCATTCTGCGACCTGGCCCTTTTGTCTCCTGCTACTACCAGAACGTCAGGGGGTTGTGCTCGAAGGTTTCTGAGTTGTCTCGGTCGGTATCGTCGATGTCTCACATTGACGTGTTTGTCTTGACTGAAACTTGGCTCAATGATGGCGTATGTGATGGCGAGCTGTTTGATCTGCGTAGCTTTTGTGTTTTCAGGTGCGACAGGGATTTTTCATCTACTGGATCTTCAAGAGGTGGTGGTGTGCTGCTGGCTGTGGGCAGTAACCTGGGCTCATCGGTGATTAATATAAAATCTCTTGATTTCTTTCCTCAGGAATTGTTCTTTGTTGACATCCTGGGGGTCAAGATTAAGGTCAATTTCCGTACTGTTTACATTATTGTGATCTACATTCCCCCATCTACTGCTCCCCATCATTATGTTGCCCTCTTTGATTGTATTATGTCTTTACCATTCCTCAGCGGCACCGAGGAATTGGTCATTCTGGGTGATTTCAACATTCCCGAATACTCTGAGGACACTCCGTCCTTGAAGCGTGTCGCGTCCGACAATCTTGTTAGTTTTTTTAACTTTGAGCAATACAACACCGTTCGGAATGACATGGATAGGACGCTGGACTTGGTTTTTTCCAATACGGTGTTGCGGGTTTCTGAGTCTGCCATTGCTGTTTTGCCTCAGGATAGCCATCATCCGGCCCTGGATGTGCTGTTGTCCGTCAGTCTTGCGAGAAGTAGGAGTCCGATCGGCGTGGGCAAAGGTGAGTTCAACTTCAGAAGGGGTAACTATGCTGCGCTTTACTCCGATCTCGCTTTGGTCGATTGGACTTTTCTTTGCGGATTGAAGGACGTTGACACTGCTGTTGAGGCTTTTTATTCCAAACTGAATACCTTGTTTGATAAGCACATACCTTTTAAGAGGCAGCCAACCCGCAAATATCCACCATGGTTTAACGGCAGAATTATCTCTTGCATTAGACGGAAGGACAGGGCGTGGAGGGGGTTTTTGAGGGGCGGGAATGATGCTGACCTGGCTCGCTTTAGGGAGTTGCGTGGGCTTCTCAAGCGTGAAATCGACATCAGCTATAAGAGCTACCTCATCCGTATCGAGAGGGACATCGTCCATAATCCGTCAACCTTCTGGAAAAACATCAACTCTAGAAGGCAGTGTGGAGACATTCCACCAGTGATGGTTCACGATGGCGTCGAGTACAATACGCCTCAAGGCATCGCTGACGCTTTTGCGGCGCGGTTTTCCTCCGTTTTTGTGAGCCCCTCCTATACATCGCCTCGACGGCCTGCGTGCGCATTCCCTGAGTCCGGTGGTTTGTTGATTGTCAGTGTGATAGGTGAGGGTGACGTTCTTGATGCTTTGAGAAAACTTAAGGCCGGAATGACAACTGGTCCCGATTCTGTGCCTGCCTTCCTCATTAGGGACTGCTCCTCAGTTTTCGTGAGGCCTCTGACCGACATGTTCAATCTGATATTGAGAACGTCCACATTCCCTAAAATATGGAAACGTACACGTATTTGTCCAGTTCATAAGAAAGGCAATAAAAATGAAATGTCAAATTATAGACCAATCTCCCTCTTGAGCAACTTCAGTAAGGTCTTTGAGACTGTGCTGCATTCCTTTCTCTATAATCATACCTCCAGGTTGTTGTCTCCAAATCAGCATGGTTTTGTTAGGGGACGCTCAACTGCGTCCAATCTCATGTGTAAGACCCAGTTCATCGGTGGTGTGCTTGATTCTGGTGGTCAGGTGGACGTTATTTACACCGATTTTTCAAAAGCTCTTGATACCCTGGACCACGACACTTTACTGCATAAGTTATCTGCCTTTGGCTTGTCCCCTTCGTTGGTCAGGCTCTTGAAATCATACTTATGTGACAGACACCTGTTTGTCCAGCATAACGGTTGTAGGTCTGGTGAGTTCCTTCAGCCATCGGGTGTGCCACAGGGTTCTAATCTTGGTCCTGAGCTTTTTGATATATATGCTGACGACATAGTAGCTAATCTATCTGTGAAACATTTATTATATGCCGATGATCTGAAGATATTTGACTGTCGGTTACTTCAGGCAAATCTTGACTTGGTTGATGAGTGGTGCAAAGCTAATTTTCTGTCACTAAATGCCTCGAAGTGCTACGTACAGTCTTACACTCGGAAGCGCAACCCAACTTTCTATGACTACAACCTGGGCGAGTACACTCTTTCCAGACCTGGCAGCGTGAGAGATCTTGGTGTTTGTTTTGACCCAGAGCTTTCCTTCAGAGTGCACATAAACGATGTCGTCAAATCGGCGTTTAAAAGTCTGGGTTTTGTCATCCGAAACTCAAGGGACTTTGCGGATGTGGCTACGCTTCGTCTGCTGTACTGCACGTTTGTCAGGTCGAAGCTTGAGTATGCTTCTATTATTTGGAGCCCCCTATATAAGACTCATATTAACAGCCTGGAGAGAGTGCAGCGAAGATTTTTGAAATTTCTGTCCTTCAGGTTGGACAGTGTCTATCCTCCTAGGGGTTTCCCTAACAGTGAGCTGCAGAACAGGTTCCACTTACAGAGTTTGAACAATCGCAGGGCTGCCCACTCCGTTATTTACCTGCACAAGATTCTTTTTGGGGGAGTTGACTGCGCTGAGATTCTGAGCAGGATTGACTTTCGCGTGCCTGGTGCTCATTTGAGATCAAAAGCTCTGTTTCTGCTGCCTTTTGCCAGAACAAATCTTATGGCATCTTCTCCTCTCAGCAGGATGTACTCAAATCACAGCTTGATCGAGAATGAAGTCGACATCCTGTTCTGCACTCCTGCTTCTGTATATGCTGCCTTCTCTAAACTCGACCTGTAATTGGGCTCTGGCCTGTTGGTCGTTTTAATCAATAATAATAATAATAATAATAATAATAATAATAATAATAATATCATTTACTCGAGTTTCGGCTAATTAAATATATAAAGCCATTCTCCTTCATTTTCTTTTGTTGTTTTACCTGTTACGTCTATTCTTCATTGTTACATCATTACTTAGACATAAAGTTCTATGCTATGTCACATTATTTTTGAAAATGGCTTTATATATTTAATTAGCCGAAACTCGAGTAAATGATATAAAAAACAAGTGGAGAAGACTGATTTACTACAACTTTATATTATACAACTCCATTTTGAGTACTATGGATCCCTTTATCGACATGAAATTTGCTCTGGTGGGCCGAAAAGGCCCTTCTCGAAATGTGAAGCCGCTGGAAATTGCAAATAAATTGTGAGTACCCTCCAGACGTGTTTTCCCCCTCAACTTGTCTGTTTTTGTGGAACACGTCGTCAACGTCTGGCCCGGCCCGTGAATTTTTTATCAAAGCGCCGTCGAATTCGAAGGAGATGTTGGGTTTGTGGTGTCTGGTGGACGCTCAAAATTCTCCTCGAGACCACAATTCAATTTCGCACGCTGACACGGTACGCTTTCTCTGAAAACACTGTTCAAATGTACCGAGGTGTTGAGTTCTCCAAAATCCAGTGCGTCAATTGACGTTCCTGTCACTTTGGCCGTGCCGTGGTCAAATTTGATCAATTATACGGCAAATATACGGCAAAAGAAAAACGCCACATGGCCCGCACCGGACAACACTAGGTCCCCGAAACCCTCTGGTCGGCATTTCACACCAAATTTTTCTAAATTCTCCCCAAAAAGCCGAATTTTTGCCGCAAAAACGTAACAAGATGTTTAAAATGGACTACTCGAAGCGGCGGTTCCCTGGAAAAAATTGGAATGAATTATGAATTTTTGAAAAATCCCCTCAAATTCAACAAAAATTCTGGAAACATGCCACTTCAAACTCGGGATGCGGTTTGTGCGCGAAAATAAGAAAAAAAATACCCCGTCAAAATCCGACGTCTGGTTTTCACAGACGGCCGTAAATAGCGTCGAGAGTTTGGCACCAGTTATACATTGGTTGGAAAGGTTTCGGATTTTCAGCACGTTGGTAATGCCCGCGAGATGTGTAGGATTTTTCGGGAGTCGCCTAGAAACTGTATGCCAGGTCACTGTGAAATTTGCTCGAGGACCGATTGAAGATTCGAGATGGATAGTAGGAGCTATATTAAGCACCGATCTTCGGCCTACGGACCAATATTGAATCCGAAGTGATCGAGAGCGAAAGAGAGCGAGTAGTAATCAGCGATATTCCTAAGCGCAATAATTGTTGGCGTCTATTTATTGTAGTACGCAGTAATGAACGGTGTGCGTTTTAAAACGATCGACTCAATTATAAACGAATCTGAACACAAAATACGTAACCGTATTCACCCTTTAGTTAAGGTTAACCAGAAATGGAAATACTGGGCCTTAAAGACTTTTATCGCGAACAAAATCGCTTTGGCCGAGGCAGCCATCTCGTTACGGAACGTCTTCTCCAATTTATCGAATTTTAATTCAATCAAGAATAATCTCCGTGTCACTCTGCTCTCCTCCAGCTTCCGGAACATAACGCGAATTATTCCACTTGACGGTCCAGGGAAGCGCATGATGCATGGCCGCATATAAATTTCCAGGATATCCCCACGCAGGCGGCTACGCCGCTGAGTAGGTCTGGTTTCCCCGAATCTGAAATTCAAATCTGAAACCATCAACCCGCCAGTTGAGAGTCCCTAAGGATGACTGGGAAACGGGAAGCGCGGGAGGATATAATTAAACTTGTGTGCATCAGGTTTTAAGTGAGGTAATCGGAGCATAAGAATAAAACAATCAATTCAAAATATTGGCAGAGGGTTGTTATTCCTCCAAAACAACATGGCCTCGGGGGGATTCGCCTTGTGGCTTTATTACGTCGTCAGAAATAGGTCAGGTGGAAACATTCCGGAGGAAATGTTTTCGATCCCTGCATGAATTTAAAATTATCCGCGATATCCTCGTATCCTCGGACTCGTTAAATTGCGCTCTCCTTGCTCGACGAAAAAAAACTTTTGATCGGATTTTCCTGCATCTCCTACCTTACACGTCTTCGACGTCGTCGGCTGGAACTGGTGGAGCGTGGAAATACTGGAAATCGTGCTGGGTACCCACCTGAGCATGTAAAACTGAATAGCCTCGAATATCCGTTTGAGGTTTGCCGGGAATGTCTTGGAATTGGCGAAAATTCGATAATCCCCTTTCCCGGAGCTCGAGTGTAGGCTGAGAGTGATAGACAAAGGTGTGTAGTTCTGTGTTGATGGTCGGAATTACTCAGGCATAACAATGAGGCTTTGAAGTACAAGCGTCGAGATCTGTTCTCATCATTGTTTCATCAACAGCCTGTACAGTCCAGTTTGGAGGATCAATAGTTTAGGTACAAGTACCTTTCTTTGTTTTTAAATCGTGCAGATTTCTCGTAACTCTAGCAATATTGGCGTCTGTTGAAGTGTTGAATCGAATCAATGAACCAAGACCCTTAAACCAATCGCTAATAATTGATTATTATTATGGTGGAGCAAAATACTGCATGAATTTTGCCTCGCCATGAGTTAGTTAACTTATAAAGAGGATGTCCCAAACCAAAACTTGACGTTCACATTTTTTCCTGCACCATAGCCCAAGTCGGCTTTCGCAAAGTTATACGAACGTTTGAGATTAAAAAATTCAGTCCCTGGTTTTGGATGCCGAGCCATTTGGAGTTGTCTTGTCTAGTAGTAGACTTGTTGTAGACAACAATCGAAAAGTGAGCAGGCCCAGAACTAAACGCAAGTTACGCGATTCACCAGGGCTGAGAGTGCACGTATGAAATATGAATTCACAGAAACATCTAGCTCAATCTTCCCCAGAGTTCACTCGATGGAACAGCGTCGGACGCCATCCGATTGCTCTGACCACCAAATAAGAGAGATGGAGCTATAATTTTTTTTATAAACTCGACAGTTGACATTTATTTGAGATAGAGGAAGATATCCAATGTTCTCTGATGTCAAACCATGACGTTACTCTCTTCTATCAAATACACTCTAGCCTTCAAGTCTAGCAGCGCCCTTACCGGCAGGCGAAACAGCAAACGAACGCATTCCATATTTAGACGTCTCTGATGTTGAATTGTTCGAAAAAAAAGTTGACTGAAAAGTTTTGTTCGGGCTGTTAGCTAGGTCAAAAGTTCCACCCTTTACGCCTGAAAATTTATATAACAACCTGGATAAGCCAATCGCATTTCCAACGGACTGTTCCAGATTGTTTATATATATATATATATATATATATATATATATATATATATATAATGTTGACTTGACATTGATTTGTTACTGTCACTTATTTGAATGTATTGTATGTTCACGCCTACAAGGCTCACAAAACTGGAAATATTATAACCCTAAAATAGTTGGATATCGGAATAATAAATCTCTATACCCTAACCGTCGAAACTGCCTTTCTCTCTCCTAATTCTGGGCTGAGGACCCCGTAACAATAAGTTCACTGATAGTAATCTAGAATTTTGAACCAAATCAATTGATTTACTCCTGAACAAATCAACTTGCAACTTTCAGAACTCATAATCATTGACCTCTGTTTCCTGTTTCCTAAGGACATGATTAATCCGAATTGAAATCCTAATTTTCTGACCGCTGAGCGCGTGGGCCATTAGGTTGACAGCTGAAAAGAAAAACCTAATCAAATCTGAACACAAATAAATCCCCAACTGAAGCTAAATTTCAAAGGTTCAACGCCAATATCTGAAATGTCTAATTTTGACCATGACATTCAGTCCTAATTTCTGAATAAACGATTACGCCGGATAAAACTATTCTCAGATACTATAAAATAAATATACTCAGAAACAAATTCAACCTTCATTCTGTAAACACAGTTTGAAGCAGGTGAAATCAATGTGACATAGTAATAAGCTTACATATTGCATTTTTGTGTAGTGTTTCGGACGAGACGAGACGAGACGAGATTTTGATGATCTTGATCTCGGAAAATCTCGAAAGTAACGTCTCGATTTTCCGAGAATCTCGAGTATAAGATCTCGATCTCGCCGAGATCTCGACGAGATTATTAAAAAAAGATAAAACAAGAAGGTTTGTTTGTTGTTTGTTGTTTGATTTTTGTTTAATACCATCCTTAAAGCATATTTCTAGGAAGCTTGTCATTTGAGTCAGTTTTGATCCAATCCCTTTTCCAGAATTTATACTATCCAAAGTCAATTCCGATTCTTGATCCTTCTAACCTGAACCTTTAGCTTAATCACGAGCCCTCATTTTCCAAAATCGGTCGATAGCGAATAAAGTTATTACCGCGGAATCAAAAGGTTACATATTTGAGATGACCCTGTTATTGGAGGCGATAGACCCAAAATTTTGAAAACCGTCTCGAGGTATGGGAACATATCTCCCCTGAAACACTTGGAAAAAACAAAAACCATTTTTTGTGGATAGAAGGCTATTCAAACTTTTCGATTTTTGAAGTACAGGGTGTTCACGATAAAATTCACTCCCCCCCTCTAGGAGACTCACCTTTGAAATATTTTGAAAAACTAAAAACTTTTTCTCAACGATTTTTCCCAGGGATCTTGAATCGATCGTCCAAAAGTTTTCAATTGGTACCGTATACAGGGTGTGACATGTAACTTTCTTATTTCAAATGCAACACCCTATATTTTATTACGTCATTTGATGAAGCCTTTCTTCCTGATTACAAAGATATATAACATTTATGATTTATTTTGACAAGGAAGCTGTCAAAAAAATAATAAAATAGGTGGTCAAATATAAATTAAAAATTAAAAATTACGCGACTCCCTGTATTAGGCACGAATTACACCATTCATTCATGCAGAGTTGAATTCTGCAGACAAAATGCTACGAAAATAACTTTATTTCAAGTGAGCTGTAGAAACCAAAGCCATCTTGCCGAGGAACAAAATTATTTGACTACCTATTTTATTATTTTTCCGACAACTTACTTGTCAAAATAAATCGTAAGTGTCATATATATTTGTGATCAGAAAAAAAAAGCTCCACCAAATAACGAAATAAAATATAGGGTGTTGCATTTCAAATAAAAAAGTTACATATCACACCCTGTATACGGTACCAATTAGAAACTTTTATGCCCGATTGCATAAAGGTGATTTCAAATTTTAGTTAAAATTTTGAAGTGAGACAAAATGCAAACCCAGTTACTTCAAGGAGAGATTATGATGGAAACACAAAATATGACTCCAAGTGATTATTTGGATACCAAAACACAGGTGAGACAGCCTTTATTTTGGCTTGTGGAACAAATCTTGCGGGAACTGTCAGATCTTTTCTTTGGAATAAAAAATAAGCAACAAGTGCGTGTTACTTTAACTTTTTCTCTTTATACAAATAATCGTAAGGGGGCATATTTTGTATTCCCATCATTTTCTTTCCTTGAAGTAATCGGATTTGCATTTTGTTTCACTTTTAAATAGTTGATCCGCTGTTTGGTACCGAACTAAAATTTGATACCACGTTTGTGCAATCGGGCATTAGAGGATCGACTCAAGGTCCCTGGGAAAAATCGTGAAGAAAAAGTTTTTATTTCTTCGAAAAATCTTGAAGGGGAATCAACTGGAGGGGGGTGAATTTTATCGTGAACACCCTGTACCTGATTGAGCGTCGTGTCCGTGTATAATTAATACGAAAGGACCTGCACCAAAAATGGCCTATGACAAGTTGTAGTTTACTTCGTGATCTGATCAGTAAATAAAAAATTATTCAAAATAGTTCACTCATTTAAGAGTTATGACACCTTGAATGTGAATGACATTTTTGGGTGGCCCACTTCAATTGGTGCGCAGTTTTTTTTATAGATGGCGCTCTTGGGTTTATCGAGATCTCGACGAGATCTCGACATGATAGATCTCGTTCTCGACTTTGAAGGTTACAAGTGATCTCGATCTCGATCTCGTCTCGAAATCTCGACGAGATCGAGACGAGATCGAGATTTTTCTCGTCTCGTCCGAAACACTATTTTTGTGACAGACTTGCATTTGATTATGGTTACTAACATCGCCTAATTCAAGACTTCACTTTGAGGCATCATCAAAAATCAATTTTATATGTGATACGGTTAGACTCGTCACAGGCGAGATTCTCAAATTGTTATAAAACACCATGAATAGACAATTTGCTACCTTTACGCCTCTCCAGAGGCAGTTAGTCAATTTTTTTTAAACTTTGCAAGGGTTCCTAGCCTACCATATCTACATTTTGATGAGAAGAACAACAGGGTAAGCCGTATGGAACTGGAACAAGCTGAAAATTACGAATTGGCTAAGAAGTCGCGAAGGATCTCTGCGTTAGCTTTAGAAGACAATGCTGTGTAGAGTCAGCAGAGAAGAATTTAGCGGTAGAATGCAACCAGATAAAAAGTGAATAATCTATGAAGCTATGCTTGCACTCACAATGCAAAGAAAGACCTAATTTTGTACAAGAAAACGGCCCATTCACGACATTAACCTGCAGATAGAAAACAACCCTTTTCGATTTGCCAACGCTCAAGCCAAAGCGCTTCTCGCCGGTGATCTTTCGGCAATCATTTGGTAACTATTGGGTGAACTCCGCAAGGCCATGACCATGGTTCATCAGGAATCGCGCTGGCCACTTAGTCCTCTAGTAGCTGAATCCATCTTGATGAGCATTCAAATAAAGCAATCAATGAATCGGCAACAGTTCTGTTTCATTTGGCAGATCCGACCGATGGAAGGTCCGCTAAGACGAGGCTCGGCTAAAAGCAAGCACCACGGATCGCCAGAGATGGATGACCTTGAATTGTCCACAATTGACCTCAGGATACAGTTAACCCGGGCTGGCAGCATCTTCACATCACACGCAAATCATCGGTTCACTAACAAGCTTTTGTAACGTCATACTGCTCCGTTTTTGATCAACTTCAACTGACCAGACCTCATTCACTGACATGTGCTTTGCTACCAGCCAGTGCAACTCCTACAGACAAGATAGAGTTCTACAAACTACCAACATAAACACCACGGCTATGGTGGACGTCTAGCGGCAGATGTTATGTCTGAGAGCATAATAGAAGCTGCTATAGAAGCTATTCAGTAATTTAGAAATGAGAGCCTATCAAGACTGTTTACTGTTTGAGAAGCACTACCATCGCATCCTTTGGAATTATAAAAAGTCTGCACAAACCTAGCAGGCCTGACAAGACGATGACAGAATGATCCTCCTGGACCCGACAAAGTTCTTCGAGAACAAAATCGACTAGACGGCTGTCTCACGCGGGATCTGAGATAGCTTCTTTCGAGCCTGGGACCTCTTCACGGTTCTGGCTGGTTACTAATGAATTGAAGGTTGTTTGAATAAGGAATTTCGTATTTCCCAGATCAATCTTAGACCAATTTGACATCAACAGCTGATGACTGATAAGCGATCCTACTGCTTCTTTTGTCTACCAAGTCATCAGTGACGTTGACGACAGGGAACATCAACCTTTTGGTAGATGTTTCCAGTCCCTAATCCTACTCATGACGTCATAGGAATTTTTGCGTCTGCATATTTGTTGTGTTATGAAGCATTCTTGCATATCTAGGCCCTGAAGTTAGCCGGTGTTAATCGTACGCATATTCCACGATGATTTCTCTTCAACGTGGTGACAAATAAATGAAGTTGAACGTCGCGCTTGGAGCAGAACTTCAGGCATGGTTGGGTAATCCTTGAATGACGTGGAAGAATTTTTCAGACAAACAAAAACGAATGTAAACGGAGTCCTGGGATTAGCATTACCCCGACCACTCCAATCATTTCTGCAAAATCGAAACAAAATATTTACTCAGCGTAGCTAAGCGACTTCCCTTGTAACTGGCGCGGCGTCCACATCATGAATATCCGCATATAGAGATTTTTAACGAACCAACCCTAAATCTCACAGCTTACTTTCTCATAAATAACCTATCCAGCGTCCTCCCTATACTCCTTTGCGAATGCCCTGCAGTAAACATATTCGACACCAGCCACCCATGAAATTTCCTAAAGACATAATGAAATGCAAACACGAGGAATCGGCTCTCTTTATAGTGCAGAGCCAGAGTGGGCCCGTCGGCCATACATCACCATCATGGAGGACATAAAAACCCAAGTGAAATTGGCCTTTTCTATATGCCACACACATCAACTAGCACCATATACCGTACATAAGACGTCACAGAAAGCGGGGCTTTCAATGCTGCCAATATAGCGAGGCAAATATAATAAAGTTTCTGTATAGTGACAGATTACGGCGCTTTACAAGGATCGTAAAGATTCCATCAATGTGATCCTTCAACGAACTTATGGCAGTGTGGCTGTGGGCCTGGGTGGTAGGACTCGAGAAAGAACTGAGGCACGACTGCGAGAATTTAATCAGCGGAATGGATTTAAACGATCAATTAGGTTTAAGAAGACGAGGCTTTTTGAAACAATGGTTTGGAACGCTGAATTACACAAACATTAGATGGAGGTAGGTGAGTATATAGTAGGTACACCTGAAGCTGTGAGAAAACCACGCCTGTTACGTCACAAGCACAAGTGCAATATGAACTGAGTAAAAGTGAATTTATGTAGGTTCATTAGGATTCGAAATCAAGTTAACGTCGAAGCAGGCCGTGGAGGCGGTGGATGGTGGCGTTGCAGTCAGAGGGCGGATAGGAATGACGTTTAATTTGATTGGTTCGATGTCGCTATTATCGTATCTAATTGGTCCGTTCTATGTGATCTTCCACATCGCGCTCCACATTATTAATTTGCGTTTCGTCGTCAATTTGTAGTTCGTCAATTTCCCACCGCATTCATTAGTCCATGATTGGCTGCGATAAACTTGCGATATAAACTAATTTGCGTGCAGGTTGCTTGAGGAATCGCAGACACAAACAGTAATACAGTACCTATAGGAATCATTGGAATCTTCCAGGAAGCTCACAGAAAGTAACAAAAACCTTTGTTGATTTTGATTTTCGATGTTGGTCAAAGCCTGGTCCTTCGAACCCTTCTATTGTTGTAATGAAAGATTTTGGACCACTTCTTATTGCAGAATATAGAATTGAAAGTAACAACAACTGGTGATTTATTAAATTTCGTTTTCTATAGGTACAAGTTGCATAATGCTCAGTTTATGATGAGCGATACCTGGCGGAGCGGAGCTGAGCTGAGCGATTTTTTTTTGTCTGGACCAATCCTGTCCATTCATGATGTCACGTCCCCGCATCGTAATTGGCCTAGGCAAAAAAATCGCTCCGCTCCGCTCAGCTCAGCTCAAATCGCGGTAAAAAATCGCTCATCATAAACTCAGCTTTAAGCTCGGAAATGCCTGCAAATGATTCTTCCGGTCCCTTAATCGATTTAGAGCAGATGTAAGGGTTCTGCTTCAACAATTTTTTTGTACGACTTTTTTTTCTAACACGCACTCTGTACCGAATAGAGATTCAGTACACACCCTGTAGTTTGAACTGCTCACTCATAATTCTGCGATAAACCTGTTCACTAAAATCTTACGACACAACGGAACTAGAAGGGATCGAAAGACCACTTCTAAAATAAAGAAGGCAAAATATCTTTTGTAGGGTTCCTGGAAGATTCTTTACTATACAAGTGGCACATTTTTGAACAGTTGTTTTTTATTTTGGGGACGTGATGTTTGACGCTTTTCAAGTATTTTCCAGATCAGTTTTTAATTTTTGTCAATGAACGTAGAAATCGAAATAGCCTGTGACATCTTACAGTTAAAAGAAATATTGCTAACCCCTTGAAGCGAGTTCGGTTTCTCGACGCTCTAATCTTGAAATTGCGACGCCTTGCCCAAAAAAAGTCGCAGTGGAACCACCGACCTTTTAGTCCGTTCCAGCCAAAAAGACGTGTCAGTAAGCCTGAAGGATTATTCACAGAATAAGGAACGATTTCAAGATTTTTATGTCAGTTTTGACAGCAAGCCTAACTTTAAGATAAGCAAGTTTCACTATCATTAAGTAAAAAGGCGACAAGCCTACAACGCTAAACTAGAAATTTGCACAGGTCACTTGAATCACAGTTCATGTGGAAGGACTATATTTTTCACATGTTATTTCTATATTATTTTATTCAGGAGAGGAGCCAGGAATTAATTGCTATGACAATTGATGAACAGCCCACGATCGCAGAAGTGTGGTTTAATTAAGTACCCACCTCCAGATAATTACTAATTACCACTGAACCGTAAATGTAATTTCCTCTTCACCCCATTATTTTGAGGGTGGGTGTATATGCACAAGCATGCCAATCCGCAGGCCCGGGATTTTATCCAGCTGACATTAATTTCACGTTTTACGTTTATAAAAACCAGTCGAACAAGGAAAAATGCGAGCACCGCAATATTTTCCCATTTCCGGCAAATAATTGGAAACTTCGGAACGGGGTAGAGGCCATCAAGCACCCCCTAACCCAACCCCTCAACCTCCCTCAATTGGGAGCGAGACTTGAGTGTTCGTTATATTCAGTCGGTTCCGATTTAATTTATGTGACTAATTGATAAATTGCCCTCTTTCCATGAAAAACTGAAAGAGAAAAACCCGAGGAGAACGACGAATCTTTTCTGTCATTTATCAAGCGCGCTGCGAGTGGAGATCTTGATTCCATCTTTGAGAGAGTCGTAAAATTCCCTCGACTGCTTTCGCAGCCCTCTTATACATTAGGTACATCCGTGGAATATTGATAAAGAAAATTGAGCAATTTTCGTAGTAGTGGGCCACGTAAATGTGACTGATTTGCATCGCTAACTGATTTATCTCGTTTCTAATCTTGGCTTTCTTTTTGCAGGATGAGGGAGTACGTGGAAGAGAACGAGAAAAACGACCCTCTGATCCACGCCCCCGACAAGAAAAACAACCCCTGGGCCGAAAAGGGCAAATGCGTCATTATGTAGAATTTCATGCAGCTCCTCTTTAGTTTTTTGATTATCATTTTCCCGTTTGTTTTTATTATCTATCTTAATTTCAACAGTTTGATGTTAGATGGAATAACTACCCTCATCTACACTTTTAAAATTTCCAAAATCGTCGAGACTTCTTCGTAAATTTTCCGTTTCATTTCATTCAAAAGAAGAGCTTTGAGAAGGAGGACAACCAAAAGGAAAAAAAAAGGAACAAAAGAAGACGCGCGCGAGAGAAAAACCAAAACACACGAACTTCCTCACCAATATTCCGGCGCCATCTTTTTCTGGACGACGCGGAAATTGTTATAATATTAATATTACAATTAACATATTAATTGTTATGTAGTTTAAAACATACTCAAAAAGAAGCATTTGAAAATGTAAAACAATCATGATAACTTCTCTTCGCATTTCCTTATAATTATTGTGTTATATTTTTATTATTTGTTTTTAGTAATTTATTGTATTTTTTACAGTTTTTTGTTATTGTTATACATAGACTTAATTAATGATATGATTATTGTCTAGTCAATATTGAAATTGACAATGGTTAACATTTAGAGATCCACGTCCGGTGCACTGTATTTGTTTATTTTTTAACTCTAGTCTATTTTTAATTTTCTTCCACTATAAGCCAAAATTGGACCGAGTCAGACGCGCACATGAATTTCGGTCAAAAGTTGAGGAAAAAATTGAGCAACTTCCGTTTACCATCACGAAACTTTTAGACTGTTAACCCAACATCACATGTGTCCGGTGTCGATCCAGTTTTGTCCACGTAGTCCGATGACAGTTTAAATAACGGGAATATTTGAAATTTCAAATATTTAAATTTTAAAAGCGAATTTCGCGCCTAAATATAACCTCGTGGCCACCCGTCGGTGGCCACGTGGCTCTGACAGATGCCAGCGAGGCACTTGTCACCGCCACCCCTAATAAATCGAGCCATTAAACAAGTTAATAAACATTAAGAGAGATAGATGACTGTCATTTTGACTAATAACAACACTAACATCACGCGAATATGACTCAACATTTAACTTAAGCTAAGCTTCGATCGCTTTATAGTTTCCCCATATTTATATAAGTCTTCCCGATGGAATAATAACCTGTAACGATAATATTGAACCTCCTGTGCGGGGTTCCATAAAACTTGTTCGTAGAAATATAATATTCTAAAGCTCTAGAGTTTCGTGGTAGGCATATAAAAATATGATAATCAAAGTAACTAAAAATGATATAGAATAGGTTCCAGAAACAAACATGTAACCTTTTAACTTTAAGCAACTTGTTGCTGTTAATTTAGAGAAAGAAAAACTCTTGTATCGCCACTATATTATACTCTTGTCTTTGTCTTGTTATTTCTAGGTAATTTAGAATAATTTAAAACAACGTAATAAAATAAACACTATTATTGTACTTGACTAATTGACTATATGAAATTAATTATCGAAAGGATTTGACTAAAACAAAAAAAAACATGTTGCACCGGACGGAAATGTAACGAGGAATTGTGGATGATCTCCATTGAAGATTTCATTTCGTTTATACTAAGTACTATAATGAGAATAATGTTATTAGTAAGGATACTTCAATTAAACCTTGTAATTTTAAACAAATAATATGTAATGTGAAATACTTGAGATAATAAACCGTGAGAAAATCGACACAGTTTGTAAAATATCACTTCCAAAATAATGTTCTTGTTTTTCGGCTTGGTATCATGTTGCGGCTCAGGCCACCGTCGGTGAGGGTTACCATGGCAACCAATAAGACCCCTGTATTTATGGAAAATTACACTACCTTAACTTCGCGTCTAGCATAATTTCGAGCTGCTAGATCCTTGTAAGACTAGGCTCACTTCTCATTTTGTGTCTCTGATTTCTCTAGCTTGTTTGTTGTTCACCTGCAATGCTAGGCTGTCCACATGATCATGGTCACATATGGAATGAAAAAAAAATAGATTGTATTTTATTGCTATAGTATGTTCACCTGTACCGTGATTCTAGTCGGCTGTGAGATTTTGTTTCCTAGTTTCCAAATCTGAAATATAGAAAATCCCCAATACTTTGCGGTTGGCTGCTCCGGCTTGGCTTGGGGGGACAACTTTGGGTTTTTTCAAACTGAAAAAGTACTAGGCCTTTGTCCAAAAAAAGGGGTCCCGTGGAATCATCAATTCTTTCACCTCTTGCAGTCGAAAAGACACGACGAATTCTGAAGAACTATTGGCAAGACAAGGAACATCCCAGCAGGCCTGCAGATGCAGCAGGATTTACGTATAAAAAGTCAATTAAACCGAATTTCAAAAAACCCAGCCGCTCAAAGTTGCGTATTGGACTGAAATTCACGGAGTACTTTCAGTTTGTAATTTGCTTCTGTTTTGGAGCTTGGCGGAACGAGTTTTTGTCGGCCTTGAACGGCTACCGTCAAGATGACTTGAATTGAAGACGACCCCGTGTGGTTTTGGTGTCTAAATGATGATAATACGGCTCTGCGCCCGTCTAGTGGCATTTCCACGTATGACAAGCTCAGTTTTTCATGATTTTAATATCAATTTGATGAGAAATATATAACTTTACTTTCAGAGAAGTCAGTTTCACACCAGGTAAAAAAGCGGCAAGCCTACAATGCTAAAGTAGAAAATTTGCCCAGCCAACTAGAGTCACAGTACAAGTGAACCTACTATGGTTTGAAATCCTTGTCATTCCTTTTCTTAGGTAAGTTAGGAACTGAAAAGACCCTCCCTAGACGTAAAGTGTCGGATAGGTAGTCAACATGTTGTCCTTATATTCAAGTCAAACTTACTGGAATTTTTTTTCTATCGCTCTTAGTTAGACAGCTCGGCCGGTAAACGTCTATATCAGAATTCTGTTCCGCTGTATTTCTCCTTTCCAATCTAAGATTATCTAACAAAATCAAAGCTTCCACAATTAGGAGTTTGAGCATAGTAAAACATTAGTTAAGCTTCATCAGAGGTTTGTTCCATCAGAAATCTCGAACTAATCAGAGCCAATGAGAAGCGCCCAAATCAGTTTGCAGTCTTAGTAAATGCAGTCTTTGACTCTTTGTTCCTCACATCATTGAGTTTGCGATAGTTCATAATAAATCGTGTGAGTACTCACATCTTTCTTCGTAACCAAAAGAACCGGTGATGACCATGGGAGTCGGTTCTCCTATTGATGCGATGTCGAGCTCAAGAGAAAATGATAGTCTCATGCCTCCCATTTAGCGAATATGGTGGTCAGAGCAATCAATGACGCCACATCGTTCCTATACAGTTGGACAGGGAGCTGGTGCCTCAAAACTTACGTCATAAGGTAAATCATTTCAACCCTGTGGGTCTTATGTGCGTTGATGAGGTTGTTAAAAATTGCTTTGTCTCACATGTCAGACCGGGGGCTCTAGGCTGGTATGAGCCTGTCAATTTTCGAAAAAATGGCAAAAAATTTACGTCATGAGGTACATGAATGAAACCAACTGGATTTTGTGTGAGAACATCTCCTTTATCGAAAATCTGATCGCAAGACAAAAATTTTGGGGGCTTTCGGTCCATAAGACAAGTTTAAAATTTTCAAAAAATGACCAAAATTCATCAATTTTTCACAGGCGTTTTGTTGACCAACCCACTAAGTGTTATATATAGTGACATGGAATGAAATAGAATGACCGATAGAAAATCCGGGACATATCTGATTTCCGAAATGGAACCCATCTTTCTAAACAAGAAAATGTTGACGTTGACATTACTTGCGTCAAAAACCGTCAACAGTAAACATTGTTGCGGGCTGTCAAATAACAAAATGTATAAATGAAAGGTCGTTCCAGGTAGGAATCACAAGGTGCAAGGAAGATCAAGGAAGTGCAAGTCAAAAGTGTGTTCAACGTCAACTGTCATTTCGGGTTTGTATCCTTGTAGCCATAGCAACGGCGTCCTGACCAAACATGAACTTCGAGTGTCGGCTGGCAGGGGTCGCTAGTCGCATACTCTTGCGGCCTGCACCCGATGTCGCGATGTCCGATGTCTTGAATTGTTGTAGTAGTTTATTAGCAAATTCGGATCGGGCAGCATGCCAGTCTTTTTGGTTTCTATTTTTCACTTTTATTAGGTACTTGACCACACTAAAACGTAACTATCAAAATGGACAAAATGATAGGTATTCTGATAAATTTTAGACAAAGAATTCAATAGTACCTATTCATTCACTCGCTTGTAAGTACCTATCTGCAGCATTTTTTTTTACATAACACCTCACGGAATCACTCGTGATGGTTCAATTAAAATGGTCGAGCGAGTAGTCGCGGATCGTCAAAGTAGGCCATGGGGTTACCTGGCGCTGAGCTGTGTTGTGCCACTCCCACCATGGTGCCAATAATAATACCTATACCGAGTACCGAATACAAAAACTGAAACGAAGAGGATGGAAATAAGAAACGCTTCAATTCTTGGGTGATGGGCTGATGGTCATTTCTCCATTGTTAAAAATGCTTTTTACACCAGACAATAACAACTGGTGTGGTTTTTGTTATAGTGTTGTACATAATGCAGGAACGAATGGATTACGGTGATACAGTTGCGGTTCCACTGGATACTTAGCAATGTTTTTGTTGGTGATGGTTTTTCTTCTGTCAGAGTTGCCGAAAATCCGGTTGTCATTGAGACCGGAAAAATTCATCCGGTTTAGTGAACCTTGCATAGGCTTTGTTCTCGCTAATTTTAGCAAAAGTTTCAGGAAAATTGGATACTGATATTGGCCTACAAAAATGAATTCCGGCAAAAACCCATAATGAGTGTGATCTTCCAAATGGTATATCGACTGAACTAGGCAGTTGCTTCCTCCATTTTCAAATACGGTGACGTAATATTCACTAGTAGAATGACACTGAACGATGGCAATGGGCTATAGACAGATATATGTTTGAGAGCCATGTCAGTAAGATTCATGATTCAATTTTGTTATGGTACTTTTATGTTACAGCTAATGAAATTTTGAGCACCAGATAGCGCTTCATCACATATTAGAATTATATTACTTTTTTCGACTACTCATTTGCCTCACGCCTGAGAACGCCCATGAAAAATTTGACTATGAGGTTCCAGTAATTTTGACCTCTTAACAACTCCGGTGAGTTTCCCACTTAAAGTTCTGGAGCGTTTGTTTTGTTGAGCAATACTTTACGGACCAGCCTGTGTACAAGAACTTTCATTAGCTGCGCGGCACCCAACGAACTTCTAGTCTCTAGAATGTGTGTCACTGGGTCTTCTATAGGTACCATGCATGCGAGCCGTATACACCATACACATTTCTTTTGCACACCATAATTATTCCGAATCGGACCTCCGGACCTCGCTGATACCTTAACTCTTAAGACTTGAGGTGTGAACCTTTCACCTCGTGGCTCTGTTTCTCAGCAGCCTCCTGCAAGCGACTGAGCGAAGAGAGAGAGTACCGCATGCAATATAGGTACCTACCTACCTACCTGCTTGGTCGGCACCGAGGAAACAACTAGCAGTTGGCAGTATCAACAGGTGAATACTATACCTACTACTACTACTACTACTACTACCACCATCACTTTGATTTTACTAGTTCAAATATTACATGTTGTTGGTGCATTCTGCTCAGTGTGGTACCAGTTCATTCAGTCAGTGTGTCGGTGGTACCCGCCTTTTCTACTTCAATACCTCCGGTAGCAGCTAGCCGCGTCCTGCTGTCCCTATTTCTCCAGGATATACGAAATTTTAGTCTACGAATTCGTAACAAAATTGGTACTCTAGCGACAGTTTAAGCACTGTAAGTACATAATAATCTTCTATACAAATTCTTTAGATAATTATTGTGATGTTGAGGTAAATATATTGTATCTTATGTAGGCATGTCTGTCATCGCCATTGTGTACTTTTGAAAAAATATAAATTATGCCTGTTTGCTTGACGACTAATTATGGTCCATTAGTACTTTATGTTGACACTATTCGCTAATTCTTTGTTATTCATGAGCATTATGAGAATCACACAATTGCAGTAGGTACCTGTACCTACTAGAGGTTAGCTGTAAGAGTACGTATTCAACTGAAATTTTCATACTGTGTGCTTGTCCTTTATATCTGCCTAATTTCCACAATAGGTTTAAGAAAAATGGCATAATTCATGTGTACCTATTATACGAGTATACCTACGTTGTGGAAATTTTTTTTGGACGCGATAGTATCTAAACCATCATACCTCTACCATAAAATCATATTTTATTCCAATGCCGTGAATGTTGACCACAAAATTCTACACCAAGTTTCTTCACAACAGTCTCGTCTGTTCAAAAATGATCAGGCTTTAAGTTAGCAATAATCGAGGTAATAATTATTATACCTAGTGTAGGAGGATGGCAGGTATCTTGGTACGTAAATACCAATACTAATGCAGTTATGTAAAGATGGCTGACTAAAGAAGATTGAACGACGACTTCAGTAAATTAAGATTACGAATACATAGATAGAAAAATTTTGAATGCCTTATGGCTTTTCAAGTGCATAATTATGTTTTCAATTTTTTGCTTTGAAGTGGATGGCAAATGAACCAAATGCACTGATTGTATTACCTACTCCGTAAATAGACTGAAACCATTCAACAGAATCCGTCAGCTTTATTGCTGCCATTAGGGGGTGGTGAAGTTTGAATTGGGGAATTGAACATTGAACACTGGATGATACAAACAAGTCACTTTACACTTCGCGCAAATTTCGACACACAATTGATATCCCAGCTAAAAATACGCCCCTGACAAAATATCCCAGGACAAAAATATCTCCGTCTGTGAAATCCCTGATGCCAAAAATATCTATGCGACAAAACATCACCGCGATAAATTATCCCAGGTCGTCTTTTTATCCAAGATTCAAGCGCCCATGGCGCCCTCGTAAGAAGCAACAAACCTTTTAGCTCAAATGAGATTCTAGATTCCACATGCCCCCTTCATATGCTCTCCCCCTTCCGCCCCCCCCCCTTCAGGTGCAGAGTCAATACGTGCTTTTCTTTTACTACTATAATACCCATATACCTATAATACCTGACCTTTTATTCTGAAAAATTAATAATAGGAATATTTTTTCACAGGGATACTTTTGGATTGGATGTCATTGGCGAAAATATTATTGGCCTAGAATACTTGTCGCGGGGAGGTATATTTTTTGCTGGTGCTGGTATATTATTGGCAGGGATATTTTTGGCTTTGATTATGCTGGTCGCGGGGATGTTTTTGAGTGGGATATTTGATTTGTGGAAAGATATTTGGCTGGAATCTGCTGTTATCCAACCGAACCAGAAGCTACAAAATATCCAAATGTCAGCAAAATTGACCGTGAACCAATTTTTCCATCAAATATGCGGGGTCCTTCCTTTTTTTTTTTTCTTTTTTTTTTCACAACAGTCAGTGATGTATTCTTTATACATACAATATACAAATAGATACAGGTGTCTCAAAAGCATCGCATTCTGAGTCCAAAGCGATATATGAAGTTCATTCAAGAACAGGAAACAAATATTTATTTAAAAATTATCAATATGTTTTTTGTCAATATGTATTTAGTTTATTTTTCTTTTCTGGTAACCACCACACTTTGGATTTTCTTCATGTGTGTAATCTTGTTATTGGACGTCAAGTTCATAAAAACCATAGATCTATTTATTTATTTACTTATTTATATATCCCCCCGACTAGCCTTCCCGAATGTTCCATAGGTCCTCCAGACAATTCCACAGTGACATGGTTTCTAGGCGACCCCCGAATAATCTTACACCTTTCGCGTGCAATCCCAACGTGAGGTGAAAGCGGCACCTCCGCCAAAACGGACAGATGTATGTGTTTTTTTCGCATGTTCAAGTCTCCACGTGTTCTAATCGCCAAACCATCGCGCATATTCTGGAAATGTCCAGAGCTCCGCACTTGTACACTGCGAGCTAATGGGAAGAGTCTAGGAAGATCGCGTGTTCTCCAGAATCGCCGCTCGTAACAATATACAGGATGATTCATAAATCCCAAAAGTTTATTTTTCTTTGAAAACGCCCCTCAAAATCCTCCGATGTCCTCCTATGAAAAGGAGGATAGTCATAGCTGGTTATAATTTATTTTAGAGACCAACTGAATATTTCACAGGTACTAATAAATAGAACTGGTTTTTTGTCATTCATGGCTTAGTCTGTATCGCGAGCAAAAATTCAGTGCACAACCACTGATTGCTAATTTTTACTGATAATCTATCACAAACAGTTCCACAAAATCACATCAAATAGCTATGGAATAGAGAGGGGCCAAGTCCCACCATTTGATCCTCCAGCCCTCAAGAATAAGTGTCATGAATTTTTTCAAATATTTCTCTAGTTTCTTTCTACATAAGTACTGCTATGGATTCAGAATGCGATACTCTCGAAACACAAGCTCTGTGAATAAGGCCCTAGAACTGGCGTTCACTTAGCTTATAGTACATATATTGTTATATGAGTTTAATAAGACGTGATATTGTAACACGACTGGTTTTGGGGCACGACGAGCTTGCGAGTATAGTGTTCCAAAGAAAGGAGTGTGACAATAATACGTCTTATTGAACGAGTGTAATATTAGCTATTTACGATACGAGTGCTTCGCGAACAAAATAAGACACTTTTAACGCATGTATCGTACAGGATTTTATCTACAATGGTCTTTGAAATGTTTGGTAAATGTCAGAATTTATTGAAAATATGACAGGAACGCGCAGAATCATCATTTTTTCACGTCGTCCATGACGACGTGCTAAAAGTGACGGGTATTATTTAACGCTTGTAGATGAACTATTTTATCTACTTTGCCCGATAATTCTTCGTAAATTCGAAATTCTAGCTGCTAAAAATATGAATGTTTGACAAGTGACACTTCGAGGCTGACGTTCGCCTACCTTCTAGTAGCAGTAGAATGTTTCTATTTATTAAGAAGTGTCCATTGTTAAACCAAAGTAAATAGTGAATAAAAATTTATACAGTGGCGTAGATAGCTGGGAAAATGCTTTTTTTTATCCACATTACCTTCTACACCGATCATACCTTCGAATGGTCTGTGGCTTGGAAGGTCCATAGTTGAGAATATTCATAGATTAGGAGGTTCATAGCTCAAAAATTTCTAGTATGGAATGGTCCATGGCTTAGAATGTCCATAGCTCAGAAAGTCTATAGTAAGCTATGCAGTATGCTTACATAGTATGCTATGCATAGTATATCTCTATGCTACGGATATTCCAAGGATTCCTTAGAATATCCGTAGCATAGAGAGATCATACTTTCGAATGGTCCGTAGCTTAGACAGTCCATAGCTTATAGTGTTCGTAGGTTAGAATGGTACAAACTACTGAAGATGACGACCCATCTAGACAGATCGGTGTGCAAAATTGTCGAGAAAGTTGACAATCTCATTGGTGGGTATTCCGATTGCGGGTCTACAAAAAAAAACTATTTAACCTGACGACATCCATGTACACAGCTTGGTGTGCAAAATTGTTGAGAACGGTTGAGAATTTGAATTTCGAGTATACGCGCTCTGTGCGCGCAAGTTTCCATCGAATGCTAAGCTATGAACTTTCTAAGCTACGGGTCATTCGAAGGTATGATCTTTCTAAGCTATGGACATTCTAAGCTACGAACCAATCTGAAGTGCAAATTTCCTCAACTGCGGACCATTCTAAGCTATGAACCTTCTAAGCTACGAGCATTCTACGCTATGAACATTCTAAGCTATTTTTCTTCTTCAGGTTAACTCCCTTGGTTTGTATTTAAATTTCGATGTTGGTTTTTCACCAATGTGGAAGTGTCAAAATTCCTTCTAAATTTATTTAGTCCTTTTCAAATTTTTTTCAAAGGAGTTTTTTAAAAGTGATAAGTGTACGCTACCACCATCGATGCTTTTTGCGACGGCTTTGCTTTACGTCTACCTGTTGCTCAAGTAATAGTATCGCGGAATGCCTTAAATAGATGGCCTTACATGGGAAAGTGGGAAACTCGCATCATTTTATGATTATTCCAATAGTGTACTTCACGGATCACTGACTGCTACTTCATTGGACGGTCTGACCTGGATGCCTGCGCACTGATGAGCCCCCGATAGGGGCAAAACACGTATCCATGGAGCTCTGATCTGGTGGTCCGATGTTACAATAGTCTGAGAGCTCTTCTAATCGTCTCAAAAATAAGTGGTTCCGTACGGAACTACTGTAGGGAACAGTATGAGCTCGAAAGCTCCTTGGAGCTGTCGGCAACATTTGAACAAAATGGTAGTAAGTACTCGACAGTACTTGGGGAGTACTAGGCAATGCTAGACGGCACTTGGGCAATACCTACTTGGTAGTACATCTTCGGCAGAGCTTGAGCAGTACTATGAAGTGTTTGGGCAATACTTATGGCTGTACTGAGCAGTACCTGCTCGGCAATTCTTGTATACAAAAAGAAGAGCAGTGGGACAACCTTGTTGTAGGAATGAGGCAGTTTCCATGCTGCTGTGTAGGCTATAAATTTATTTCGAAGAAAGTATGATCTAGAGATCTTTTGCGAGAAAACAGAAGAACGTATTTGCTGGTGTTTCTACATCAAGTCAAATATTTGAGGATTTGGTTGTGCACTGACAAAAGAATATACTACTGCGAAAACTTCGAGCAAAATAAACTTTTTTGCTATAGCAATGAACATGGACAACATATGGTTTTACATATTTAACAAAGAAACTTGAACCTTTTTCTTTGTTCTTCATTTGAAAATTTGCTATTTTTGCAAAACATCCCATCCATTTGGAAATCGTATAATAATTTTTTATTTTCCACTATTCCACTTTCTCTCTCATTTTCAATTATACGTCTCCACTAAAAAGTTGGAATGGCTGTGCTTTTATTGAAACAGAGAGCTCTTTATCGCATAGCTATCGCTATAAATGAGGACTTACCAGCATCAGCATTGTATTGACATTTAGGTTTATAATGCAGTTAATTTCAAAAGTGCGTGACCATAAAACACGTTAGGTACTTTGACGATTATAAGGAAAAAGAAACAACTAGCCAGGTACTTTTACCACTGCTGGGCATCATAAGGAATTTTATTGGAGTTGCATATTTCACGATCAATGAAACGTGAATTTTGTTTATAAGTTGTGATTACCCTGCACACTACTCAACCTATATGATCCCACAGGTACCCTTCTTTTGAATGGATGGTGGGACCTGTCAAATCATTTCTATTTGTGCAGATAACAGCGAGCCCCATGACCACGCGATAGGTACGTCAAATAACCGTTTAAAAACCGTATTCATCGTTGTATCAACGTTTGAAGTTTGTATTCCAAAGTTTTTTTTTTAGGTTAAACTGAAAACTAATAATTAAACGGTGATTGATTGACATCTAATAAACGTTAGTAGAAACCGTATTTGGTTGAATAAGAAACGATTGATTCCAATTTTGACGCAAACGTTCTCAAAACGTCTAAAGTACCTTAAAAAGCGTTATATTACTTCGAAAACACATCCTAAAATAAACGGAACTTGAGAAACGTTTAACTGGCGTTGGTGATGATCCAAAAAACGTCGCTGGTTGAAAAATTGACTTTAATCTTTCATTTTGATGGAAACGTTCCAAGACATACGTGAAGCGCTATATTTATTAGGTACTTAAGAAATTATTGTTGAATAAACGGAAATTGACATAGGTACGTTTATTAAGCGTTAGTCATCATCCTAAAACCATGTCTGGCTAGAAATTCAACGATTAATTTTGGTTTTGATGAAAACGTTCCAAAGACGTAAGAAGTGTAGTGTTATACCGTGTGATCCAAACCATTCCGCATTGGAGTAGGCTGTGACCTGGTCAAATTCCAGGATGTTGAACTGATTATCGCCAGGGCACAGCCTACCCCAATTCGGAATGGTTTGGATCACACTGTATCATTGTAAAGGATCATGGAACAAACGCATGCGCGTGCACTGATATATGCAAGTTACCCCAGTAAGTCAGGGCCACACCAAGAGAAGGCGTCCTGAATTCTAACTCACTGCTTTGGCCTACAAGGCCAGCCTAAGAAACTATAAAAGTATATGTATAACCCCTCGATATTATCAGGTGAACTTTTGGATTTTTTTTAATAGAAAATCGAATTAAATCGAGGGGGTGAGCCCCAAAATCCGGAGTATCTACAAAAATTGTTTTAACCTTTCATGGTATGGTAACCATGAAAGAAAAAATATTATTCCATTTTTGGAATCCCTGTGAAATATTCAGGTCGGTCGTGGCGAGGTACCATAAGTACTCTTAACATAATTACACACAGATACAGTATGTTTCAATGGGAACAAGCCACACTGGATGAATTTTTGCCTGGTGACATTTAGAAAATTACCCGAAACCCGTCGATTTTTGTTTCGAGAGGGACATCTAAAGCAGACATTGGCAAATTTTGATCTCCAGCCCCCTCACCTTCACCCATCCCAACTTCAAAATTTTAAATGACACCACCTACCTTGGGAGGTACCCTACATCAAATTGAGGAGAATGAAATTCTTTCTGTGAAAAAATATTTCCAAAATCTTTAACCCCACCTCTATTTTCTTCTAAAATTCTCTTTAAGGGTCCAATTTTATATTCTCGACCCCTGAATTCTCGTTAATTTAGTCAGTTTCATCATAAATAGCATCGAAAAATAAAATGTTTGGTGGAAAAAGTGCTACCCAAATTCACCCCTTTTGCTTTCCCTCGCCCCAACTTCAAAATTCATCAAGACACCACCTATCTTGTGATACATCGCATTGAAGGGAATTTAATTTCCTCTCTGGAAACTTTTTTTCCAATTTTTAACCCCTCCTCTAATAAATTTGACATTTAGAGTATTTCAGGAGGGAAAGGGGGTTTTTGAATATTTTGAAAATATTTTTTTTTTTCGAGGAAAGAATTCAATTCTCTTCAATTTGATATATCACAAAGTAGGTAGTGTCATTTCAGAATATGGAATTGGACATTCAGAGCATTTTAGAAAAAAAGAGGGGAAGGTTAAAAATTTAGAAATATTTTTCCAGAAAGAGATTCAAGTTTTCTTCAATTTGATGTATCGCAAAGTAGGTAGTGTCATTTGAAATTTCGGAGTTAAGGTGGGTGGAGGTGATGAGGTTGAAACAAAAATCGACGGATCTCGGGAAATTTTCTAATATTCACCTGGCAAAAATTCATTCAGGGTAGCTCGTTCCCATTGAAACACCCTGTATACAAAAGGATCAATAAACAAAGCAATTACAGGACCCAAAGAAGAAAAGAAATGGACCATTGTAGTAGGCACCAACTAACTAAAATGAAGGAAGCAAAAAAGAAAGACAAAGGAATAATTATAGTTATGATTAAAAATCAAATATGATTTTTTGAAAACGAATAACGGATTTGATGATATAAACTCGTATTTTATTTTTGATGGAAAATAACGACCGATTTCTCGTTTCATTTTGAAACAGAAGTAACTTTTCCTAGTATTCTTTGCCTGCTAGATGAAAACTGGCCTGCGGGAGCCGAACCTTGACCGGCTATGTCTGAAAATTATCACAGTTGCTCATGAAGGGAAGTTCTTGTTGTAACGGTGATATGGACGGGCGCGTTGTTACAATACACCTGGGGCCCTATAACGGGGAACAGATCATCAGGTAATGTTGTCTAGGTGACAGCCAATCACAGCCCTGGTTGCCTAGCAACTTTGCATAGGAACGGATCACACGTTTTCCGAAAATAGGGCCCCTGGTTTGAAATTTGTAACTTGACTAGATTTTAAAGTTTCACGATGCATTTTTCCAATTGTCTTGTACCAAGTTTGATTTTCATTAATTATTCATGTCGATATTCACCTGATAATGAGAGGATGCTCTCGGAATCGGTAGTGTAATAAGCTTTTGATAAAGATTGACGAAGTACCGTCAGATTTCAATTCATTTGAATATGATTGCGTCAATAGCAAAAATGAACATGTTTTTATGAGGTTTTTGACTTTTTGCTTCACTCCATAAATGTTACAGTTATATATCCGAACTATAATTGTTGAATTGAAACAAATCAAGTAGGTACAAGAATATTTTCAATGGCCTTTATGGAAAGGATACTACGATGGGTACGATGCTCGGGGGAGGTCCCGCGATAGACATGAGAACGATTTTTTTCAAATTAAGAATTGACAGAATGTGAGTATCGTTTTTCATTTAATTTTCCTAGTTCTTGATCAAAATTGAAGTCAAAAATCGAGAATTCCCGCCACCTACCTGTTTCTTTCTTCAAAAATCGATGATATGTCAGAAACTACCAGTCCAATGTTCATCTGAAATCACAATTTGACATTCTTCCTGAATAGGGCATTTATCTTGGGATAATCAGCTCGAGGGAAACGCTTGGCCAAAATTATCTGGAAAAATCTAGAGCACGAGTGATATTTTGATGATTATTGCAAAAAATAAGTCAGTGACAGCTGTCAGATTTTGTTGTTTACATCAATTTCTTTCCATTGCCGTTGACAGTTTTGATTAGTGAATATAATCCTTGTAGGTCTAATAATCAAGGGCGTCGTATGTAATAATCAACAGTTATATCACAAGTGCTTGGATTTTCTCGATAATTTTGGACAGGCCTTCGCGAGTGCTGGTTGTAGCGATAAATGCCCGACTCCGTAAGAGGAGGGCATTTATCTAGGGACAACCAGCCCGAGGGAAACGCCTGGCAAAAATTATCTGGGAAAATCTCGAGCACGAACGATATTTTGGTGATAATTACAAAAAAGAAGTCCTAAGTGACAGCTGTCAGATTTTGTTGTTTACATACATTTTATTCCGTTGCTATTGACAGTGGGATTTAGATAAGTGAATATTATCCTTGTAGGTCTATTAATCAAGGGCGTTGTGTGTAATAATCAACAGTTATATCACAAGTGCTTGGATTTTCTCGATAATTTTGGCCTAGCGATCGCTAGTGCTGGTTGTAGCGATAAATGCCCGACTCCGCAGGAGGAGGGCATTTATCTAGGGACAACCAGCCCGAGGGAAACGCTTGGCCAAAATTATCTGGGAAAATCTCGAGCACGAGTGATGTTTTGATGATTATTGCAGAAAATGAATCCGAAGTGACAGCTGTCAGATTTTGTTGTTTACATCAATTTTATTCCGTTGCCATTGACAGTGGGATTTAGATAAGTGAATATTATCCTTGTAGGTCTAATAATCAAGGGCGTTCTGTGTAATAATTATTGAAAGATGGCGATGATATCACCCTTTGAAAACAAGAAGGGGTAGAAAAATTCTTTCACACAATTCTAAACTTTTGACACGCACTGTATGTGAATAATGTAATATTATGCTGGTCGTGCTGTTACTATAGGATACATTATAGTAATATAAATGACTCAATAAGATAGCAATCAACTCAGTGCCAATGTTGCCTTCATTAACACTCTCAATTTTACCGTTTCCAGATTACCGTCAGCTGTCTGTCGTCGCAAGAAACTCTGTACCAAAATACATAATAATACTTACATCGAAAATGCCAGAAAATTGTAAGTCGTGCACTTTGCGAGACGCCAACAATAACACTTATCCCGCTCCTGTAACAGGCAGCATGACGGAGAGGGGCCATCCACCAGGGAACAAACAGAGAAACATCCAAGTGACTGCCAAAGTCCTGTTCGGATCGGTGCACGCCATTACCAGATTGAAACAGGAGGAAAAAGCCGCCAAAGAGAACAAGAGGATCTGAGAAATGTGTGAGTAATTTTCCAATCTTCAACGTAAATTTGGCTTATACGAGCGAACAGTTCGGTGGGGTCTCTTGCGATGTTTCCGCACCGCACACCGAGACGCCATCAGAATCGGGATTTCTGGAGCGCGTCGCATCCTCAGGGATTCCGTGATGTGGTTTTGGAAGGGAAGAAAAAATGTAACGCGATAAAGAAAGAGAACATGGCTTGAGAGGGGTTGAGAATGGATACGGGGAATGTGAGTTAGTACGGGATTTTTTTCTGAGAGCTTTTTATGAAAATGAAAAATCTTGGGAAATTGACTTTGTCATACGTGGGAATGCGATAAGGAGGCGGAGAAACGTGTTATTTAGACACCAAAACCGTACGGGCCGCTTTTCATTTCGATATCATCTTGACGGCGGTCAGACAAGGCCGACAGCAACTCGTCTCATCGAGCTCCAAAACGAAAGAAAAAGGCAAATTGGAAGTACTTACATCAATATGGATCCAATACGTAACTTTGAGCAGCTGGATTTTTTTGAAATCTGGTTTATTGAACTTTTTACACGTAAATCCTGCTGCCTATCATAATAGACCGCCGCTGAGATCTATGTTATGCCAATAATTCTTCAGGACCTTGGTGTATTTCTTCGGCTGGAACAGGCGAAAGAGTTGATGGTTCCAGAATCCATGAGCCTAGGGCCCTTTTTTCTGACTGAAGTAGCGCATTATTTAGTTTGAAGTATTGAATATAATATTTTGCAAGATGATTTTCCTTCTAAATAAATCGCAGAATCAAAAGTGTCATCATTTTAGGAAAATTTCCATTGCTGCAAATTATGTTCAAATAAATAGTTATGACTTGAATTTTTCAAAGTCAGTTCTTTCCACGTCCGTTTTTTTTTCCAAAAAATAGAGCACCAAATATTTTTCGATACAAAGCTATTGAAAATCGATTAAAAGAAGAATGAGGCTTTCATATTACATAGATATGCCAAACAAAGGAGGCATCTAAAACCTAACGATCTCTGCCTGGTGTTCCCTTTTTCTTAGCTTTTCTGTTACACATTATTCTGGATTGATGAGAATACAAGTAATTCATTAAGACATTACCAACAAAATTACAATGTGATCGAGCGGCAGTTGAAGCAGCTCCAGTCATAATTTGAAAAAAAAATAGCATTGAGGCACACACATAATATTTTCCTTTGAAGGTGTGGCAAATTTCTTATTCACAAAAAAGCTCTCATAAACAACCACTAATCCACTTTTCAGCCGCATCAGAAACCTCCCATATTGTCAATATTGACCGTTTATTGCCGTTGCTTGCATTTAGCAACAAAACCAACGTGATTCAAACTGTTAGGTAGACCCCAATATGTGAATAGAATAGCTCGAGAAAATAGCTGATTAAGAAGAAGTGGTTTGCACTTTCGTGGTCAACTTACTGACTATTTATTGGCAGAAAACGGTTGCTTAAATAGGCACCCACCTTCCTCAGTTTTTTCTCACTAACCGACCGATATGGAACATAAATTTCAATAAAATCTCAATCGAATGATATCTGCTAGGTATTAAAAAAAAATCATAGAAATGCTCCGACTTAATGGCGCTGAATAAGGCGTTTTCCATTGAACACACCAAAGCCCAAGCAAAGACAAGTAGAACGACGAGCCAATTTCTAATCCTATCTCTAATGCAATAAAATTGCATTTCAGGGCAGGACTGCATATCCTGCGTACCGCAAAGTGCATATAAGACACGCTTCATTTTGCTTTCTCTCCTATTTTATTTTGTAATTTTTTTCCTTTTCCACTATTCACGGGCATAGTGGTGGGTCAAACAACTTTCTTCTGCACTTGTGTCTTTCTCTCTTTCTCCGAGGGGACCCCGTCGTCTCTTCAGCAGCAACTACACCATCAACTACCTACAGCTGCTTGCACACAACAGAATTAACCTTGATTTTGTGAAACTGACCCTTATAAAAATCCAGCCAGTAAAGCCGGCGGACGTATCCTTGAACTTTCTAAAATGCATCATCGTAGAGTTGGCGATACTTGTAACAAAAATATAATTCAATGCAACTGTACTTTCAAATCTGATTTTTTTCTGCATTCTACCACTGCGAGATGCCGCATAAGATAATAATTCATGCTTTGAAACGTTCCAGTTTCAGAGTTATGTGGCCTTCGGTACATAACTACCGAAATTTAATGTTGGATTTTGAGCTCTATGGAAATTGGCGGAAAAAAATTGATTAAAGTTAGTACCAAGAAATATTTGGTTCAATGGTAGGTATTACGTAAGGATGCCTAGAGGTTTTGCTGCTTTCCATCTTTCAAAGTGTCCTGATTATTCTGACCAGATAAGCATTCCGTCAACCATCAGCTTCCGTTTTTACAGGGTGTACCATAGTCGACCAAATTAACACCAGAAAAATCGTTCCAGCTAATTAGAACTTTCAATATGGCGGCCACGATGGCGGCGGAACTACAAAACCTAGCTTCAAAATAACAATATCTATAATGCATAATAGACAAGAAAACAGTGAGATCCAAAATTCTATAATAAAATATTTTAAACGTTAAAATCAGCAGATACCAGCATATACGATGGGGGTATCCGGGTATGGCAGACACCCCAAGGGCCACTGCTACTTACTATAGTGAATTAGTAATGCTATTTGAGAGCTTGTTTGTTTAAATAAAACCTTGAAGCTGTATATTACACTACACAATTTCTTGTACAATTTCTTGAACAATCTGCCAAAATAGTGTCAAAAATCAATGAACTTGATTGCTCAACTGACAAATTGTACAGACATTGTACAACAAATTGTGCAGTGTAATACAGCTCTTACGAGTGTTTTGGGTACTATCAAGGGTGATTCAAAACTGTAAGACCACCTGAAAGGTGCGTAATATGGAGGTTTAGTAGAGTGCTGGAAAAATCTACTAAATTTGAAGGCCGTTGAAAGGAAATAAAGAAATCAGTCAATCGTGGAGCCGATTTCTGATCGTTCCTAGGTGACCAGCGCTTTTAAAAATTTTAAATGGTGTTCAAATTTTACAGAATTGCCACTATGAAGGAACAAAAGTTGGCGAAGTTGGGAATCGATTTTTCGTCATAACTTTGAATCTTCGCAACCGATTTTGTTCAAATCTGAACCGAGGCTTACTAAAATAAGTCGGTATCCAACGATAATAACGCGGTCCATTAAAAATTTCCAGGGGCGTGGATAATGGGGTATGCCCTTGCTTTTTTACCCCTATTTTTTACCCCTTGAAGTAATTTTGTGGATTGTTCAAATTTTTGAATTTTCAGTTCAATTTCAAAGAAAAAGTTACCCTTGCAAAATTTTGATTAGAGACTTTGTTTTTAAGATTTTTGCGTTTGAAACTCCTGAAAACACATCAAAATATCCACTATCAAGAGCCAAAAACATATTTTTCCTGAAAACTTCTCGTTTCCTACGAAAACTCATGATTTAGCAACTTGAAACACCTAGAAAACCTATCTCAATAAAGGAATCATCAGTCATCTTGGATTTTAATTTGTAGGGCTTTGAAAGTGGTGTTTTCGAGATGTTTTCCGAAGTTTCAACCTCAAATATCTTGAGAACGAAGCCTCTAATCAAAATTTTGCAGGAGTAACTTTTTCTTTACAATTGAACGTTAAATTCAAAAATATGATCAATTTACCAAATTACCTGAGGGTTAGAAAAATAGGGGTGAAAAAGTGGGGGCACCCCCAATTATCTACGCCCCTGGAAACTTTTGATAGAGCGCGTTATTATTGTTTGATACAGACTTATCTCAGTGACCTTTGATTCAAATTGGAACAAAATCGGTTGAGAAGTTCTAAACCTATGACGAAAAATTGATTTTTAAGGTTCAACTTTGAAGGCCCATATCTGTTATTATACGTTTCTGACATATATTTTTCCGAGAAAGTCTACTTCTTTTGACGTTTCCTATCACTTCCTTAAAGGACGCGATTTAAATCTGAAACACCCTGTATACAAAAAAATTACAGTGTGTATACAGGCTGTTTCAGCAATAATAGCAAAAAAATTAACTGTGGGTAGATCTCGTGGAAATATGATGAAAACCTATGTAACATTTTGCAAAGTTCGGCCTAATGACGAAGATACAGCTCTTCAAAGTTGACTTTTTCCGGATTTCAAAAATTTCTAACTCAGGAACGATTCGATGAAATCAACTTAAATTTCCCATAGACTGATTTGTCGAAACTATCTACCGACCTGCCAAATTTTGAAAGAATCCAGCTAGTGGCGTAGGAGTTAAGAGGGTCAATAATTTAGAAGCATCCAAAGAAAAATTGACTCCAAGGTGACCTCTCAAAATTTCCACGCTACTGATTGAATTCTTTCAAAATCTAGCAGGCTGATGGATAATGTTGATAAACCAGCGTATGCTAAATTTGAACTGATTTTGTCGAAACGTTCCCAAGTTACAAATGTTTGAAATCCGAAAAAAGTGAACTTTCAAGAGCTGTATCTTCGTCATAAGGCCGAACTTTGCAAAATGGTATATAGGTTTTCATCGTATTTTGACAAGATCTACTCACAGTTAATTTTTTTGCTATCATCCCTGAAACACCCTGTATTTTCGTTGTTTCTGAAGATTTTGGTTAACTGTTGATGGAAAAACAATGAGCACAAAAAATCAACCCCTGAATCTATGATGAGTTTCTGTTTTGTATACAGGGTTGTATACAAGTAATTATATTGGACTTCCGACCTTTCATCACCGAAACTCAAAAGTCCGTAACTCCATTTATTCTGGAACAATCTGGAGAAAATAGGATTGTGAAGATGTTGTAAGTCCATTACAGCTTTTTACACCAGTTTTTGGTATATTAGTGTTAAAACTATTATCATTAGATTACTGTGGATTCCAACGGAAGTGGTTCAATGAGCTAGTGGATAACTTGAATCAGATTTCATTAAATATTATAAGAAACTCGCCAAAAATCGTTGCAGTAGTGGACTTTTTGACCTTGTTATCATTCGCTTTATTCGCTTCAATTGATTGTATGATTTTTGAGGACACAACAATATTTTGAAAATACGTTGGCATCATTATTTAGCGACAGGTGGCAGTGCTAACTCATTATCAGTGAAAAGTGAACTTATGACATTTGCATTCTAAGCCGACGATATGTATTTCAGATATATGATGGTTTTTGCGTTTGTTCTTATCGTTTTTCAATTTTTCATGCTCTATAAATCACTGAAATTCTTGAGATAAGTCTGGACTACCTGTATAAATAGATTATGGACGTGCATGTCAATTTGTAGCCTTTATTTAAGTTCTCCATATGGATGATTAAAATGATGAAGTACTTATAGTAATGAGCGCGAACGGTATTCAGTTATGTTGCAATATCTAATAATGTAGGTAACGTGTACAATATCACTACAGTTTACTCGGGTTTACAACAAAACCAGCATTTTCAGCACCAGCAACTTATAACTAACGACTCTATTTCTAGTAGCATGTACGAACACTATACCTACACATCTCTTCAACATTAGTATTAGAACTTTTTTGACACAGCCGAACAAATTCTTTACACGCCACTTGAGTTCTCAAGCACTGGATCACTAGCACGATTAAATTATATAGAAACTACAATTTCCGCTCGTTTCACATAATTTTCAAATAAAATATCTGTGCAATTACATCCAACTTATTAGTACCTACTTGCCTGCCAGTTGTTTGTGAAAATCAACTAATTTTTCTAATTTCACAAAAACACTATAATCAAGTCGTGCTTACAGTAGATCCTTCTCGTTGAACTTTCTATAATATATCCACCCAGTAATTGCTACCTCTAGTAAAGTAACATGTTACTGGAATTAATCTATTTAATTCATTCCAATCGTTTAATAAGCTCAGTACCTGCGTGCCTAGGCACTAACAAGATTTCCAGTGACATTGACCATGGTCAGTGAAAGTTTCCCACAGTGGTTATCCACCCCAAGACATATGCATATCAGATGCAAAGTGCTTTCTTAAAAAAAAAAAAGAATCGAGCATTGAATTTTCTATGTGAACTGAAATTGAGAGATTAGAATGTAAATAGCAATTGAGTTGTTCTAAGTACTTTCTTCGGAGATTCTTCACTTGCGGGTACAAAATGAGGCTTTTATAATTAGGTACTTGGTACTACTCATCAAGAAATGTTAATTGGAAGCTGTCGCACCGTCCTCATCCAAAAGTCTCCTCGAGAGCTCTTCTTGTGCAAAAAAAAGCTACAAAATGCCTGCAAGTCATAACTGTATCTCCACACACACGTCACATCTGAGATTATTATCCCTGGGTTCTTCAGTCATTCGGTTTTTAGCTTTTGTGCGTGTGTGTTACATCACTGGATTCGATTTGGTGCGGTGGTGAAAAAACCGATAAGTGAGAAAATTGGAATTTCAAAAAATTCACGGGAGAGAATAATGAAATATGAGCAGGTAAATGGGTCTCTTATTGATTGACAGTAGCGAGATACCTCATTAACATGTCATTAACATTTTGGTTTGATTAACCTTCTTGGCTTGATTTCTTGTTTCAGCTAACACAAACGAACTGCGATTAGAATACTACTTATATAATCATATTTTATTGGCTAGGTCGGTATCTACTTAGCTGAAAGCTCTAAATTTTCCAATTAGTTCAGTGTTCGCTTACTTACTTGACTGAAATTCCTACACATAATTTTTTGCAATTGAAATCTTGATTGGCTATACGTTTAGGTCTCCTTAGTCTTTGTCTGGTTTAGTCAAACAAAGCTTCCGTTTCATTGAGTATGAACAGGGAACAGTGTTCGGTCAAATTGCAACTAATCTTTGAGAAAAAAGTGACGGAGAATGAGTTCGAGATAGTCTCTATAAGTTGAAAGCTTGGTGATAACGAAGTGTTTATTGAAAAAGTTACAGTGGGTTCCAAACTGCAATGTGTATAAGGTATGCATCATATCGTCACAAACCATGACAAAGTTGGTTGACCATACAAGTGTATTTATAGTGAAATCTTACAGCAACATAACTTCCGCACCAAGAATTCACATAATATGTAGTTATGACCATTGCATCAACGTCAAATGGTCAAAAAGGCCAGTTGTTCAAATTCAAACGTTGCAGTAACGTTCTTTTTAAACTAAGAACACAAAGCACTTTGATAATCAAATCAGTGTTGATGAATCGTTTAAATTTTAACTGTCAAGTTGGTTATTTCGTTAATTGTGAACCAAAAATCCAAGCATAATGATTGTATACCTACCTACATATACGTATGTAATAATAAAGTTGAAATGAAAACGTTAAACAACGGTTTAGTATTCCACGTTTGCAGTTACGTTGATTGTTAACAGAAAAATTTGACTTCACTATCCAATGGTTAGTACATCAATGATGAGGATGAGACGATAATGTTGATAAACTGTCAAACTGTAACGTTGCAAAAACATTAATTGTAGAGTTAACGCGTCCTTCCTGTGTGACTTGTATGGGATGCATGGGACCTTTTTGAAGTCAGGTCATTTTTACGTTTCTTCCATTCACACCCTGTATATCATACATCAAGTCAACAATCGGGTGACCTGAGTGGTACCTTATGGTCAAAAGATTACTCTATCGAGCATCACAAAAATTTGCAAAATCGGGCAATGTTTTCTCGAGAAATTGTCATTTCAACCGAAACAGAATTTCGAGGTGATTTCTAGACCATTTGGGTGTGTATCCATACCGGGTGATCATTTGAAAACTATCCACCTGCAATAACTCCCGATTCCTAGTGAAGATTTCTTCAAGCAAAAGCAGGTCCATTTTTATCGAAGAGGGAATTTAAAACATATGTTGGTGAATTTCTATCTTCAGCTCAGCTCCCTCGTCTCCACCTACCATAACTTTAAAATTCTAAATGACACTATGTACCTACCTTGCGATACATCAAATTAAAGAGAATTAAATTCTTTTTCTAATAAAACATTTATAAAATTTTCAACCCTCACCCCCTTCTTCCTAAAATTCTTTGAATGTCCAGTTTGTTATTCTTGACCTCTAAATTCTCTTCAATGCAGTTAACGTCATCCTGCACAGCATCGAGGGAGAAAATTTTCTGTGGAAAAAGTGATACTCAAATTAACCTCTTAGCTCCCCCCACCTAACTTCAAAATCTGAAGTAACACTACCTAGGTTTTTTTGTGATATGTCAGATTGTAGGAAATTGAATTCTCTTTCTGAACAAAACATTCCAAAAATTTTCAAAAAACCTCCTTTTCTCTCCTCAAATACTTCAAATGTCGAACTACATGGGAGAGGGGTTGAAAGTTTAAAAAAATTGTTCTCAGAAAGAGAGTCCAACTCCCTTGATTTAATGTATCACAAACTAGGTGGTGTCATTTTAGATTTTGAAGTTCGGATAGGGGAGAGCAAAAAGGTGAATTGGGGTAGTTAGCACTTTTTCCACCAAAAATTATCTTCTTCAATGCTATTTAGGATGACGCTGCTAAATAAAAGAGAATTGAGAGGGCCAGAATATTAAATGGGACTCTCGAAGAATTAAAAAAAAGGGGGTGAAGTGATTATTATTTGAAAATATTTTTTTCAGTAAGAGAATATAATTTCTCTTCAATTTGACGTGTCGCAAGGTAGGTAGTGTTATTTCAAATTTTGAAGTTGGGGTAGGTGGGGGCGAGGGGACTGAAGGTAAAAATTCACCAACATATATGTTTTACATGTCCACCTGTTTCTGCTTGAAGAAATATTCACTAGGAATCGGATGTCGGTGCTGGTCGATAGTTCTCAAATGATCACCCGGTACACAAGAAACGTAAAGGGAAAAAGTCATCAGCCGCTCACAGGGCCGGCTTTAGGGTGTGACGAGCGAGGCGACCGCCTCGGGCGCCAAACTTTGGGGAGGCACCTGAGCGCCCTTTATCTCTTACTATCTCGAAAAAATTTCGCCTGCGGCGCTTTTTTACAATTTGTGCGATTTTCAATTATTATCAACATTATTGTCATCATTTAAAAAAAAAAAGATTGCGATGCCATTTTTTCATTCATAAAAGGGCGCATTACAGAACTTCGCCTTGGGCGCCAAAAACTGTAAAGCCGGCCCTGGCCGCTCCCGCTTAGTAAGTAGACCGTTTGGAGTCCGCTGTGAGCGACTGATTACTGGATGTGGACACTATACAGGGACTTTGAAAAGTTTGAGGTAGAAAATTGAACCGCAGTTAAAGAAATGCTTCAAAGCGCCAGAAAAATTGTGGAAAAATTCTAGCTTTTTATTTCTGGAATAAATGGGGTCAAAGTGTGGTCCTTCAAGCCCTTCTATTTCCGTTATTTCAACCATTTTTGAAAGCTCTTTCAAACAGATTGAAAGACTTTTTTGAACCTTTGAATTTGCTCTTGAATTGGGCTCACTATTACATATAAAGGGTGTGACATGAACCCTGAAAAGGCGACTTTCTTGAAAATGCATGCAGGAAATTTTGTACGGGAACGAATCGCATTTTTGTTACTAAACATTAGTTTGAGAGTCTCTGGAACCTTTACCGGGTGTTTTTGGAAAAAATTGGATTGTCAAGATTCATGACTCACACTGTATTGTAAATAGAATTTCATAACACATTCCAAGTTTTGAAAAAATGCTTTTTATTCTGTTAGAAAAGTTCACTAAAATCTTCCACATAACGAAAATAGAAGGGCTGGAACGACCAACCTTCGACTCCCAACCAAAAACTGAACTGAGTTATGATTTCATCCTTTCTACTTTCTCGACCCCCACCAACATGGAAGGGGAAGTATTATTGTAATCGTGCAGAAAAAAAGTTTTGAGATTTCACCGGATATATCCGTTTTGAGGTCACCCAAGACGATCAAGACCAGTCGACCTTGACCATATCGACTTGAAATTTGGTATGCAGACATGGTTTTCTCTGGAAAGATCCCATTAGTTTTTGGCTGTCATCTGTCAAAGGGAAGTGTCACTGTCAACAAATGTCAGAAGATATATCTCACGGAACTTGACTTGCAATATGTCATTTGAAAACCCCTAAAAACTCCATTCATAACAGTGAAAGGTATTGCCCTATCTGTCATCTGTCAAATAATAAAAAATGTCAAAATTCAAAACTTTACCAGTTAATTATTCAAACTCTATCCGATGAATTGAAACCAGATTTGGCAGGAAGCAACACAACAAAAGAGGTTTTCCACCATTCTCCAGTCGGGCGTAATGAATTTTCAAAATTTCTCTTGGCCGTTGCTACTCGAGAGGGGCTCTCGCCGGTGTTTTGACCAGAACGACTCGCTTTTATAGCGGGACTCCACTCAAAAATTCATTCCTACTCGGAGATCGACTTTTTTTAGAAATTTCAACTAATTCCAAAACTAGATTGTATTGGGCGTCGTGTAGGTCTATTGTCAAAACCAACACGGTTCCAGTTTTCCGACGGTAATTTTTTCAAATTGAAATTTGCACATTCAGTGAATTTGAAAAAACGCAGTGCAAACTTCCACATGCGGTAGGCCCCACGAAATATTAATTTTAGGTGCAGACATGCTGCAAATGAAAGTTGGAGAAAAGATTGAGCTAATTTTTGGAGGAAAAATTTTCGAAATCGGACCAACGGTTGCCGAGTTTTTCTTTCTGTAAAAACTGCAAATTGTCCAACTTTTCATTCCGTGGACCGATTTCAATCTTTTTTTCAAACAAGAGGTAACTGGCTCTTGAACATTTTCCAACATATTTTTCAAATTTTCCGGCCCTGAAAATTTCGAAATCGTTGATCGGATGATGTGTCAGATATCAATAGAAGAGTCAACCTACAAAATTTCAATCCAATCCATCCAGTCGTTTTGAAGTTATGGCTTGTCAAGAAATTCTACGAAATACATGAATCACCTGTAGCTTTGGAACGAACAGCGTTAGAAAAATTTCAAAACCAGATCCTGGTTCGCCTGGAAAAACTGGGCCTACCCTTGAGCTATGTCCATTTGGTGGTGAATCACCCTGTATAAGAGGATAAAGAATAAAACAAACGGATGAAGGTTTCCTGATAAAAGAAAACAATAACTTTCAAAATATCACCGCATCAGAGCAACACGTCCTGCTAGCCCTACACAAATAAAAACCCTATCTCTCTGTCTGTCAAATTTAAAAGTCATGAGAGATGTCAAAAATGTATGACGCACTGTCTATTTTCTAAGCTGCATGCTTACCAATTTAGAGGCAAAAGCGTTTTGGGCTACAACAGTGTATTACAGTGGGTAGTATACCCACCGTATACTTATTGATGCATACTCCATCGGTTATATCCAAAAACTGTTTCTAAAACAAACTTCTAATCCACCTGAGATTTCCGTTAATTCCCACACCTGCCTTACCACCCGAATTGATGTCAATCACTTTACGTAACAATCGGAATTTTCCCATCAAACACTCGTTTCTTGTACTCAACTCAACTTTTCCGATAAGTATGCTTACGCCTGCCACAATCGCTCATTATTCCGCAAAAATCTTTTTACTGTAAATTGCATTTCCGTGTACATCACATCGCTTTATGGCATAGCCGCCAGCAATAACGCCTATTATGTCACAATATGTGTGAATTTCCTATATCTCTTATATATCTAAGTACAAGAACAACAGTGTGTTACAATCCATACTATTTTTTTGTTTCAGCAGAATCGAACCATGGACTGTACTTTTTCTACTACTACCATTACTGACGACTACAGGACATACATTTTCACACCGCAACAACGATACGACTACAACAACGCAAGAGACGACTCCCACTACGACTACACCTACAACAACGACGACTGCAAACGACAAAGAAAACCGACAACGATCTGATTTTCACACGTTCTACAAATCATCGGAGGTAATAAAAGAAGATAATAATAATGGTGGAAAAGAAAGTGAACGCCATAAGAAGAAGAATCCACCAGCATCGGCAAATAAGGAAAATGAAAGCGCCGGCGTTGCCGTCGCTTCATGGAGTGAAAGTTTGAAAAATGACGGAGATGGACATCGGGATGTCGATCCTAGAAGGAGCAGGAATGCGAAAAGCATCGTGCCGAATTTCGCTCAGATCAGCGAGAAGATCGAACTTCTGCCGCAGACCAGGGACTTGGAAGACGCCGTCAACTATGGGCTGAAGGCCATGCGTGAGCTTCTGGAGGTTAAGGAACCGAAATGGTACAATATGGGTGAGTATACTTTTCTCCAAAACACAGCGAACTTCATTTGTATATCCTACATAAGGGCGTAGTTTCGGGCTGATTTGGCGCAAATGCAGACGTTCCGGACAAAACCAAAATCAAGTCTCCTGATAGACGAATTTTGTAAAAAAAATTGCTGGATTGGAAAGCTGTGACCTACTGCGGCAAGTAATCCAGGCCCTAGCAGTACCTACTTCTGAGAGGGTCATTTGAAAACAAATAATCACTCGGGTGCTTTCGCGATTTCTGGTACATTTTCCAGTAATATCGCATCAAAGTTGGCGGCTGGTCAATTCTTCAGTTCGCTGATATTTCGTTGAGTTTTTGCGATTCTCTTTGAATAAAAGTATTCATCTACCCTTGGATCTACCCAACAAACAATTCTGGATCGAATGGTGCTGTCAGATATTGGGTACCTACTTACCTTATACCGGGTGAAAAAAAAATAGTTTTATTGTTTTTTCCAACTTTCTAGTTTCTTGGCTGATTTCCACAAACTTGGTGTCAAAAGCTCGCTGACTAAATCGTCTACTTAAATCAATTGTCAATATAGCCAGATTATTAAAAATTAAGATGGCGGCGGCGAACCCAAATAAAAATGTGTCGTATTTCAAGATTTTTTTTTATTCCTAAACTTTGTAAAGAATAAAGAATGACATGGATGGTGAATTCTGGAAGACTCAGCTTTCTTCTGCAATTTAAGACTAGATTCACTTCATTCGTACATTCCACTATGAAAACGTAGTCAAGAGAGCTCCACTTGTAATTTTTTCCAAATTCACAATAAATCAACAGTTTCAAAACCTCCCGTGAATCCTTATTTCTAAAGCAATTTCTACACACTTGATAGTATCGTGAGCTGTGTGTATAGGCTACAAATACTGTGTTCGTGCATGGCCGAAGCTTAAAAATTTTAGATGATAGATGACGTGAATGGTAGAGGTGCGCGTGTCAAATATCGATATTCTGCTATTACAGCCTGAAGGAATTTTCGGCTGATACAGAGTTTCTGAGATTCAGAAAGCTGAATGTTCCAGAATCCAGTACCAATGTCGTTCTTTACAAAGTTTAGGAACAAAAAAAATACTCGAAATACGGCACTTTTTTAGTTAGGTTTGCCACCGCCATCTTGATTTTTGACAATTTGGCTATATTGACAATGGATCTTTTCAATAAAGGCGGTCTCTCTCGCACGATTTACGTCACAGACCCCACATGTACTCAGTGTGATGCCGCGCACTTCATAACGAACAGTTTCCCTTGGAGATATGGGAGGTACGAAGTTTCCGGGGGAAAAAACCCAAGCCAAGGCACCTGATTAAGGTAAATCAATGATGATATTAGGCGCCGTTATAGCTAGACACCACCGGCTGCGCGGTACGAGCGCGCACGCATCTGTCTCTCTCTTCTGAAAAGCTCGATTGATTTGAGTAGACGATTTAGTCAGCGAGCTTTTGACACCAAGTTTGTAAAAATCGGCCAAGAAACTAAATAGTTGGAAAAAATAAAACTCGTTTTATTTATTTTTTTCACCCGGTATAAGGTGAGTACCCAATATCTGACAACACCAGTCGATCCAAAATTGTTTGTTGGGTGGATCAGTACTTTTATTCGAAGAAAATCGCCAACAATTCGAAGAAACATCAGCGAATTGAAGAATTGACCAGCCGCCAACTTTGATGCGATATTGCTGGAAAATGTACCAGGAATCGCGAAAGCACCCGAGTGATTATTTTTCCGGGAATGACCCTTTAACGATTCCAAAAAAAAATTTGATTACATCGTTTTTCCTACAGAATACTGCTAGTGACAGGACTAAAGTTGGGTTTTTGAGTTCACTTTGAAAATTTTGTTGAGATATAACTGTCCGAAATGTCATGAAACTGAACAACTGAAGCTTAACATTGTTCGCAATCTATTTAGTGAGCTAAACTGGTGATTTTGTTGTGACAAAGTTGGCGATTCATAGCTTACACAGTAGGTAGGACTTGTAGTATGGGGGCATAGGTCGTGCCGTGTGCAGCTTCGTGAAGATATATAGAGTTATGTCTTAATCGATTCCTGGGGGATCAAGGACTATGAAAAATTATGATGGAATATCGGTATTTACTGCAGGCAAATATGGTGAAGGCGCCAAAATGGGCTTCATCTGGTGATAGAAACTGGCTCTAGCTCGTTTGTTTTTCAACGCATTCCAACATCTAACACATCATTTTGTAAACAAAAAAACTCTCTTCTTACTTCATACCTAAATTTACAAACGTCATTCTGTGAAACTGTCAAAATTGTCTTTATAAGATATGCTAAATTTCGCCCTTTTTTGAAGGTTATCTGATATTTTTGAAACCTGGCAGTATCATAGATCTTGAGGCGCTCTTTCCAAATTTCTACTTTTCCACTTTGTATCTTTGCCGTTTTGACCGCCATATTGGAAAGATGGCGCTCAAAAAACAGTTTTTTGTCAATATCTCGAATTAAACTGACTCAAGAGTGAAACGTTTATATGCGGAGGAAAGCCCATTCAAATCTCTACAGTTTGAGATATCAGTCATTTATGTGCGATTCACGGTTCTTGAGTTAGAGCTTTCAGAACTTCCGGAAGCATCAACTTTCGACATTCAATCAACATGTTAAATTGATACCACCGTCATGTAGTAAGCAAATTTACCATAAATAGCTCTTGGTCATTAACCATGAATGATAAAAAATTTAGGAAATCGATCATGGTGATGTTATTTGTGTAATTACAGGGTGAACTGTGAAAGTAAATTGACTTTAGAAAGAATTAAAGGTAATATAGCATTTGAAGGATATCAGATACATTCGAAACTCATTGTTATGATGAAATTTGAGGTCATTATTCAGAATATCCACTTTTCCACTTCGTATCTCTGCTGTTCTGGCCATAATTTTGAAAAGATGGCGTTCAAAAAACATATTTTCGGAAAATTTTCGGAAAATTTGTCATAAAATTTCAGGATTCATATCAAAAGTCTATCCAATTCTCTAAAATTTGACATCTGAATCACTCATGTGCGACTTGCGGTTCTCAAGCTATACCTTTTCAAAGTCAATTTTCCCTCAGAGTTCACTCTGTAGTTGCATAACAACCGTTACCATGAGTGTTTTTTTGGATATTAATGGTCTGTGGTTGACAACTTATTATTTATGGTCAATTCACCTGCCACGTGGGGCTAAGATCAACTTGATATGCTGATTGGGTGACAAAAGATGATGCTTCAGGGAGTTCTAGAAGCCATAACCCAAGAACCGGAAGTAGCACGTACACGAGTCAGGTGTCAAATTGTAGAGAATTGAATAAGCTTCCATTCGCATACAAAAGCTTCCACCTCGCATTGACTGAAATGCAGATAGTGACAAAAAACTGTTTTTTGGGCGCCATCTTCTCAATATGGCGGTCAAGACGGCAAATATACGAAGTGAAAAAGTGGAAATTCGGAAAAGGCACCTCAAGATCTATAATACTGCCAAGTTTCAAAAATATCAGACAACCTTCAAAAAAGGCCTGAATTTAGCATATCTTATAAAGACAATTTTGACAGTTTCCCGAAATGACGATTGTAAATTCAGGTATGAAATAAGAAGAGAATTTTTTTGTCTACAAAATGACGTTCCAGATGTAGAAATCCGTTGAAAAACAAACCAGCTACAGCCAGTTTATTATTACCAGATGAAGCCCATTTTGGCGCCTCCACCATATTTGCCTGCAGCAGATGTCAATATTCCACCATCATTTTGTATGGTCCTTGATCGCCCAGGAGTCGATTAGGACATATCCCTATATATCTTCACGAAGTTGCACACAGCCAAGCCTTTTTTGACCCTATGCCCCCAGACTATTGAGTGGCATTCAGTTGAACTTGAAACGACAACAAATCCTACTCTCTTACGAACTGTTGTCTTGTCACGGTGAACCTGGAGGGTAGGTACCACCTACTCTACTCTTTATCCAGGCATGCCAACCTCAACTGAATATAAAGAATTGAAAACGTTTTCGTTTTCACGTCATGAAAGAAGCCTTTAGATAACAGCTTGTGTCCAAATATTCAGTTTGTGACCATTCACTAGAATTAAGAGTTTTTCCAAAACTTGCATAAAGGTCACTTTTGTACTTTCAGGGCTGTATTTGGACAAAAAGGATCCAGCAAGTCACGTGGCGGCTTTCGGGGCGCCCAGCAAGCGAGCTTTGGAACTGAGCACTCTGGGATACGCGGCCATCGAAGCCAGCAGGAAAATTGCGCAAACGTGAGTTTATTTCATGCTCTTTACTTCTTTGAATACTATAAGGTGTAGGCACCCGCCACCTACAGGTGCTTGCTCACAGAAAAAGAAAACTCGACCCAAATCCACAACGATATGTTTGTTATTTTCGTCGGTAATGTGTGTCAAATTCAAGGCCGCACTTTCTCCAGTTCCGTTCGCGCTTCTCTTATTCGCGAAAAAAGAAATTGAAAACAACAACGACAGGCGGCAGCGCAATAAAATAATAATAAGAGGTTTCGAGAGGCTCAAGAAGATCGTGCAGTGATAATGTCGTATTATTTAAAGTTGATTAGATATTTTCAAACGGACCTATCAGGTAGGATAAATATGTACACCTCCAAGTACGAGAGAGGCAAAAGTGAAAACTGTTAATATTCAAGTGGCGGATTACCAATAGTAATAAAATCGTCACGACTTGCAATAAAGTCGTATAATAATAATATTATAGGTATTGTTTTACTACTTTTACTGTACGGTATTTCGATTTTCTTCTTATGATCGTGGAGGACATAAGCTGCCTACTAACGCTTTGTGCTACCTACTAATTACTACTGGTATCCTAAATCTGTAATGTGATAAAAAGTAGGAGAACTAGGGAGACTCTTCAATAATGAAAGCTTCACTCCTAGTTTTGATTTGACGTTACATTTTACATCCAGACACACATTAAACTGTTCCTATTCAGCCAAGCTTTATTTTGATTGCATATTTCCTGTAGGACCTCGAGTAGGACGCGTTTTTGATTGATCATTTTGACAGTTGGTCGGTGGAGCAACTTCCCTGTCGGATTTTATCGTGATAATAAAGTGCCCATTACCCACACACTGAATTTCTTAAACAAGGCTTTCGAGAAACTTCGAACAAATTTTACCGAGAAAACTCTTGACTCTCGTGGTATTCAATACGATTTGAGAATTCCTACACATCTACACGTAGATACGAAACAGCTCAACAAAGTTTAGATTACTTTGAAAGGTTTACAAGATTACCACGTATTCAAGGTTGAATGTCAGGCGCTTGCTGGGACCTTTAAAAGGGCCTGGGCAAATTCATGGCAAAAGCTAGAGGAGGAGGACAGAAGAATTTTTGATTATTAAAATTGAAAAGCGATGTGAAAAGTATTGGAACAATCATTTTGTGCGAGCGAAGCGAGCCAAATGGCGCCGCAGACGAAAATTTTTCGGGATAATGATAGTTATGCTAATAATACTACCAAAAACAAATTTCAAATAGGTAAGTGGTTGTGTGTAATAACAGCTGGAGTTCAGACTCCAAGCTGAACTCCGCCACGAATCAAGGCCAATATTATTGTTATTATCAAGTACTAATTTTTCTATTCTCATCCTCTATTTTTTTAATTTAACATTCAGCAAACTGGAACTACTTGGGTACGTGCCCCCCCCCCCAAAAAAAAACTGGATACGATTACTGTTACAAAATATCCTTACGATCTAAAGAGTCTGGAAATCAGTTTTTTTTTCCACGCCAAGGTACTGAAGAGCGCATGAAAATTTTCACCTGGCCCGAGCCGGATTTGAACCCACGATCTCTAGAATTGCTTCCAAAAACAGAATCCGCCGCGCTACCGCGGCCGGGTTAAATCAGGTATTCAATAGTCAATTTCACGCTTGAAAAAAAATGCATCCAATCGAGATCCAATTTAAATAAAAGACAAGAAAGGCCCCTTGAGACTCTACGGTTGAGGGCCTACCAGGAAATGCCCGGCTGCCCGGCGGGCCAGCACGCGCCTGGTTGAATGTCTGTAAACCACCTAAAATACCAAACTCTGACCTGAAAACTCGGTTTGAGCAAAACCTGAATACGTATATACCTAATTTAAATTACGTCTACAGGGTGTACCGGGCTCAATGATTTTTACTTTTTCAGTCGATAGAGAATCAGAAAACAACAAGACTTCCTCAGGAAAACATATCAAACAAGTGAGTATGCCTTCACGTGCGTGAGTCTCAGTAGCGCATTTTCTCAAAGAGGCATATTGTGAACGTCAAAGAATTTGGTTGAAGGAGGAACACCATTCCTTGCCCACTTTCTTCCTTCGAAACTCATTGTGATATTGTGTTATCAGAATGGGGTACTTGCCAATGAAATAGATTTGAATGAAAATTCTTTCACTCATCAATATATTTTTTTTTTGAGGGCGGAAGCTGGGAGCGGCGACTAATCAACAGTAGTCTATTCTTTTCCATTTCTAGTCGGCTATTCATATAGCGAAAGAATTAGGTCGGGTTTATGTTTACCATTTAACTCTTACTTTAAGGGCAGCGTGTGGGGGTGGCAGCATTCGGCAAAGTAACTGTTGCACAGTTTGAGTTAAGAGTTTCTAAATGTTTAAGGAAATATGACAATCAGTGAATATTGTGAAAGTTGAATTTTTTTTTGTTTGGGGGCGGGAGCTGGAGGCGGAGACTAATCAAAAGTTTCCTCTCTTCCCATTTTTAGTCAGCTATCTATATAGCGGAACAATTAGATCGCTATGTCTTAAGGGTTATGTTTTACATTTATCTCTCACTTTGGGGGCGGCGTGTGGGAGCGGCAGAGTTTGGCAAAGAAATTCTTTCACAGTTTGAGTTGGGAGTTTCTGAATGTTTGAGGTAACATTAAAATGTAATTCAGTGGAAATTTATGAAAGTTGCACTTTTTTCTTTTGGGGGTGGAAGTTGGAGGCGGCGCCATGTCAAAGGTAGCCTATTCTTTCCCATTTTTAGTTAGCTATCCATATAGCGAAAGAATTAGATCGTTATGTCTTCGGGTTTATGTTTTTCATTCATCTCTCACTTTGAGGGCAGCGTGTGGGGGCGGCAGCATTCGGCAAAGAAACTGTTGCACAGTTTGAGTTGGAAGTTTCTAAATAATAGAGAAATATGACAATCAGTAAAAATTGTGAAAGTTGCATTTTTGTTTGTTTGGAGGCGGCAGCTGGAGGCGGCGGCTGATTAAAAGTGGCCTATATTTTTCCAATTTCAGTCAGCTATCAATATGGTGAAAGAATTAGATCGCTATGTCTTCAGGTTCATGTTTTATATTCATCTCTCACTTTGGGGGCGACGTGTGGGGGCGGCAGAGTTTGGCAAAGAAATTCTTGCACAGTTTAAGTCAAGAGTTTCTGAATGTTCGAGGTAACATTATCAGCTAAATCAGTGAAAATTGTTGAAAGTTGCACTTTTTTAGGGGGGGGGGGCGGAAGCTGGAGGCGGCGCCATATCAAAAGTAGCCTATCCTTTTCCATTTTTAGTCAGCTATCCATATAGCGAAAAACTTAGATCACTATGTCTTTGGGTTCATGTTTTTCATATATCTCTTACTTTGGGGGCGGCGGCGTATGGGAGCGGCAGCGTTCGGCTGAGCAAATGTTGCATAATTTGAGTTGGCAGTTCCTAAATGTTTGAGGGAACATCTCAATCAGTAACATTTGTGAAAGTTGCACTTTTTATCGTTTGGGGCCGGAATCTGGGGGCGGCGACTAACCAAAAGTAGCCTATCCTTTCCCATTTTTAGTCAGCTATCTATATATCGAAAGAATCAGATCGCTGTCTTCGGGTTTATGTTTTTCATTTTAAAGTGATTGGGGGCGGTTTTTAGCAGTTTTTTCATGTCGGCGGCGCATATTGAAGACGGAATGTTTCTTGGCTTACGTTTATAAGTGGCAACTATGTATTATTCAAAAAATGAGAACACCAGAGCATCAGGTCTGGTAGAAAGTGCAATATTAAGTTTATCGGGGGCGGTTTTCTCTATGTTGGCGGCGCAATATAGACATCCAATATAGCCTAGCCCTCCTTTGGGAGTGGCAGCTATGTAACAGCGAAAAACTTAGAAAGCTAGGTCGTCTAGTTTGGGAGGAGTTCGAGGAACGGACGGACGGACGGACGGACGGACGGACGGACGGACAAAGCGGTTGCAATAGCGATTTTCATCAAGATGGAAAATGCGCTAAAAATTGAAAATAACAGATAGGTATACAGGTGTCTCGAAATACACCGACAGCGTTTTAGGGCAGCTTCTTCCCATCAAAACAAGAAAAAAGTTCCCACAAACATAAGTCCGGAAACGCTTCCTAAGGGAGCTACAAGCCACTTGACTGGAATCTCGTAAACAGTGCATCCTATCAAGGTTCAAATCCAATTCTTATTGTGTTGCTTTGAAATCGTTTTTTTTTTCGCCTTGAATATCGTCATTATCTCCATGGTAATATTACGCTAAAATCACCATTTATGACCACGTTTTTATATATTCAAACTTAAATATCTCGTTAAATGATGCGTCTTTCGAGGTTGGACAAAAGTATACCTTTTTTTTTGGTATTAAACTCCAGTATTTCATAATTTCCTGTCAAATTTGGGAAAAATCACAATAAAAAATTTTTGGGTTATTTTTACCCCCACACCTCAGCCTGCCCCACTCCTGGTAAGGGTCCCACCTTAAAGGACCTGTAGCTTCCTCAGGAAGCGCTTCCCGATCAATGTTCATAGAGCTTTTTTTCTTGTTTTGATGAGAGGTAGCTGCCTTAGAACATTGTCGGTATATTTTTGGGACACCTGTAGGTACAGACCTCTAGCGTTTGATTTATTGCTATTTTTTTTCATAATACATAAACGGGTTGAGGTATTTGGCTGCAACTTACCAAATAATTGTTTTAAATTATTATCTAGTGGTTCCAAAGTTGAAAAGGGGCTAAGGGGTCATGAAAAGTCAAATTTTGAAGAAAAAACATCATCTGGAGTTAGAGAATTACCTGAAGTTAATAACTGATGCATATTTAATTCAATTCATGTAACAAAAAGATGTCTTGTATAACAATAATTACTGCCACTGCTTCAACTTATTAATATGGATGCAATTCTCGCAAAGCAACTGAAACTGGCCACTGTAACAAAAAAGTTTCTACCCTATGTTCATTTCAATAATTGCGTAAAGGGCGGTCGTGGAAGTTGAAACGTGTGTCTGATTTGGCCTCGGATTTGGTGCCGTATTTATGCAATTAATCGACAAACTAATAATATCGTCAAGATAATTTTTGCTTATATTATTTCTGAAACTCATGCTAACAATAACTGTGAAAATTCAAATCACAATTTTTACAGATTCAAGTAGGTGGTTTTTAGATGACATATTTTGATATAACGACAACAGGGATAACAGCAATAGGGACATTTTGACAGATACAAGCCAAGCGCCATCTATCATCCGATTGGCCATCTGTATTGCTAGTCTGTACCTGGACGATAGATTTGCCAAAACGGACCAGCTAGTATGATGGCCTCCACATTCCCCTGATTTGAACCCATGTAATTTTTATATAGGTATGAAGTCACTTGGAAGAGCTCCGTTTATGCTACTTCTGTCAATGCGTTGCTGGGTATGACTGCATTTTTCTTTTTATTACAGTTTTCATTTCCCAAAGACAGCTCAAAAGCTTTCTCACCCAAAATTACAACAACACAGATAACAACAAACTTTACAAGTAACAATCGGCTACACCTCCACACTACATTTCTCTGGGCGAGGACAATCAGCAGAATCCTTGCATCTTTGATAACAATGCTTCAATACATTTTGTCCACATACCTATACGAAGAAAATAGCTTTTATTGAGGAAATAATAATTTCGACTTCTGCAGCATGAAATAAGGATTTGTTTACGTAAGCACTTCTTGTATTTTCAGCAGCCCACGGAAAAATCCTGCATCGATTTTCCGCTTTCCTCATTTTTTTCGTATTAATATACCCATCATTGAGGAAACAATACACACATTACTGTTCGATCCTGCTTAGCCAAGTAGGTTCCGGACCACTTTTTTTTCGCTGCCCAGCGAAATGAACAGAAACAATTAATTTAACGCTTCAAATTCGAAACGGTCTTCAGCTTTTTCTTCTCATTGCCATAGTTACATCAATGTTCCGCTATCTCCGACCAGAAAGAACATTTTTTCCAATTTTGTAGGGTATCCATAAACCAACCCAATTTCTGACACTTTCTTTTGAATAACCGCAGATCTGCGAATCTTTAAACAAGAATAGGAATACCTGACTGCGTTAGCAATACAAACTAAAACTAATCAAAATATTGTTTGAAACCGCCGGAACGGAACCTTAGTTATAAAACGTTTAATTTGCAACGACATGCTCGTTATGTCACAAAGCGGGGAATTCAAGCAGCTAATTTAGAAATTTATGGTCTAATTGTTCTCTAGTCTTCGTTTGACAGCTATGATGATAGTAATTTCTTGTTTACCATATAGGTACTGATCCATTCGGGTGGTTAGACAGATAGTCGATCGGAAATGTCACAACGAAGCACCAAATTGAACAAAATAAATGTAATTATTATTTTGTGTTAGTGTGTCAGTGTTTTAATTGAGAAAATTGGCATTTACACATTTCAGCAACTCAGAAAATTGTATACAGGTATCTGTCATTGCCAGGCGGATATAAGGAGAATATTGCACAAAATCCAGCGGTGTGAACAAGTCTGGGCCGTTGAACTGTCTACTGCTTGGCGTAATTAGGTGGCTAGTTAGTTAGTAAGACGACAGGATTTGGTTTGTTATTTTTGTTTCTGCAATAATAATTCCTAATTGGTGTCATTTCTCAAGATAGCTACCTACACTGATAACTAGTACTGAGATGTATTTTATTCCTAAGCAATTTATCCTCGCATCAAAGTTCCTTGTTAGTTGAATGGGGTTGAAAAATGGCCCCAGCGGTGGTACTTAACTTTGTGACTGATTAGTGATAAGTAGTGTTCCACCATGTACCTTGAGGGCATCAGACTAGCTTAGCTCCTGAGAATTTGCAATCGATCATTCAATCCTCGCGTCAATCTCTAGTTGATTATACGGCAATTAGGTAGCACATCGATTGTTTAAAGATTATCTAACTCGCTACAGTGGTATATGCGATTTGACTTCTGTGGGCCTAACTTTACAATTCCACAGGTATAATAATGCAATAAAACTGTGGCAGTCAAAAGTTACTCTGATTATTGAGCCGAACAAGTTTTTAGACCCCGACAACTATTTTATTGCGCAGTTTAGTTTACCTGCACTTAAAAGGCAGCGACCCTCATATTTCCACTATCTGCTTCCTGAGTTTCACCGGAATAACATTTCGCTGAAGAAAATGTCAACTGAAACAATACCCGTTTAAGTTATCTGTAAATGTAATTGCCTCATAAAGTCGACAATAATAAGTTCTATTTTAATCGGACTTTAGTCCTAGCTCAAGCTCGAGCCCAAGTACACCCACTGGAGAAAACGTACTTGTTGAGTTGCCTTGTACATTGTACGTCCTACATAATTATCCTGCCTTCATGTTCATGTAAAATTTCTAAAACAAAATGAACATGAACTATTGGACAACATCAGTTTCCTCGAAATTATGCAAAGTGTATTTTGCAAAGTACATTTCCTGGTTCTTCAGTCTTCAAGCTGGTATCGCACAATTGAACACACAAAGTTCATCTAAGTATATGATGGTTTCCATTTCCGTTTTCTTCATAGTGTTCATACCGCGCCTCTAAGACATGACAGAGGAAATTGCCGATAACTGCACTCCAATATAAACCGCAAGAAAAGAAAGCGTACTTCTTCCGGCCCGCAATCTTCCTGTTGTTTATTATTGTCACATTGCGCGGGTATACTTCAATGAGTAGCGGCAGTTTGGTGGTGGGAAAAAAATTTCTTCTTGTTCTTCCACTTGGGCATCATGTACGAAGAGAGACTAGAGAGAGGGACTCGGCGAAGTGGGAAATTTTTATTATATAGATCGAATTCCATCAAGCCCCGAGCCAGTTGGAAAGTTGTGCCTTCTGCACGAGTACCTAACTTTACTAGTCATCAGTCGCCAAAGCCTGATTAATTATTATTTATGTATTTATTTTGTGTGTGGATTTGCAATTGAAAGTTTTCAAGAACATCGCCGGTTTTAGCACAGCTGGTGGTAGCGAGAGCTTGTTGTTGTTGCATTCTGAAATATTTGAATAACAGATTTCCCGAGAATGTGGGTCGACAGTCTGCCGGTTTCCAATTCGAATCCAGACTTTTGGAGGACGAATGCCCGATCCGGGGACTGCCCAGGTGCACCAAGGCTTCGAGGAGGTACAGGACCGCGGATGGGACTTGCAATAATTTGAAAAGGCCATGGCGAGGGTCGTCACTGTTGCCTTACCAGAGGTTCTTGCGGCCGGTCTATGAGGATGGTGAGTTTTTGTATTTGCAGTTTTTTTTTACTTGAATCCAGAGAGAAAAAAACGATTTTATGCAGCATAGTTCTTTTGTTGGAAAACGTTTATCGAGTGTTGTCCTAGTTGCATTCTAAGGATAGTTTTTCGTTAGATTCGTTATTTCGTTCGATTTTCTTTTTTTGAATTTTGGAATTTGCGTTCATTTTGACGGCAAGTGGATGTTCATTCGTGCGAAGAAAGCTTAGCCGTGGTTTATTATTTTTGCAAATTGATATTCTTAACGTGGCTCCCACAATATTTTATTCAATAACTGCAAAAATTTGCACATTATTACGAAGTTCTCAAATGCCGAAATATTTCAAACAATTGATTATTATTGCACTATTAACTATTTTGTATCAAAAGTAGGTACTTATGCATAACATGTTAGTCTTGGATTTCTCTTGAAAAAATTAAAATGCACTGCAATTTGAAATATTGCAGAGGATGCCTAAAAAAGTTGTACCTATCTAGAATTATTTTTAAAAGTTTTGAATAACTTCTGAATCAACTTAATACATTTGTTGCATGAAAGAAATTGATCATAAAATAACTAATCGAAAATTTTCTTTGCTGAATTATAGATAAATGTCGGTTGTTTGACCACAGGCAATGCATACAAGTTGCTATGAACCGAACATTTTTCAGAATCATTCGTATTACTGCGTTTCCCATACGCAAATGCAGTTGACCAGCAATGCTAAAAGTCATTAAAGAAAATCCTCGCTTAGCTATTCCATTATTGAATTCTTTGGTGCAACCGGGGGTAGATGATATTTTTCATCATAGGTACAGGGTGATCCAAAAAGGTCAAAAGCCATTGATTATTATGGTTTTGTTGAACGAGTAGTAGATATAGGTACTCACCTGTACCAATTCGATAGCTAATAAAATTTCACTTTACAGCACAAACATACTTGTGCTTTAGTGTTCTATTTCTATATTTTAATGTTATACAAGGTGTTTCAGCGATGATAGCAAAAAAATCAACTGTTAGTAGATCTCGTTTGAATACGACGAAAACTTCGGCCTAATGACAAAGATACGGCCCTTGAAAGTTCACTTTTTTCGAATTTCAAAAATGTGTAACTTATGAACATTTTGACAAAATCAGCTTAAATTCAGTATAAGCTGGTTCATCAACATTATCTATCGACCTGCCAAATTTTCGAAGAAACCAACCAGTAGCGTAGAAATTATGAGGGGTCACCTTGAGTTAACTTTTCTTCGAATGCTTATTGCTTCGCTTCTAAACTATTGACCCTCGTTACTCCTACGTCACTGGCTGGATTTTTCCAACATTTGGCAGGTCGGTAGATAGTTTCGACAAACCAGTCTGTGCTGAATTAAGGTCAATTTTGTCAAAACGTTGCTGAGTTACAAAGGACCCCGCACATTCCTTATGGGATTTGGATCCCCGGGGGATTTGATTCAAACTTTGATATGTTGTAGCCCTTGTTAAGGTGATCAAACTTTATTATTGCGCAAATCCTCTAAACTCAACGGTTCACCCTCTAGATGGGGTAGAATGCCGGTAGTCACAGAACTCATTTATTGCAATTATGGGTTTCAGTATGCAAAAGGTGGATCTATTTTGACGCCACGAGGTGGTTCTAGGGTTATACTTGCCATAACTTCAAGCTGGTCAAAATATCTCATAGACCCCTAGGGAATTTTTTTGTATTTCTGACACGATATGTTCAAAATGATGCTGATCCATTATTTCTTGCGAACCAACCCCTTGAATCTGACGTTCACCCTCCACTGAACTATCAACTTCTGCTCTGCCCTATTAGAAATAAATTTTTTCTTGATAAGTTAAAATAAGTTTCTACGACTGTAACATGTTATGTGTCAAAAAAAAGTTGCTCCATATTGATCTCTTATGTCTATCCCTTACCCCTATGGCCCCTATAGCCTAATAGTTTCTCCCAAATTGGCAGTGGAAGTACTCGTTGCACATTTTCTAGTTGAACTAATCATTTCTGGAAAAACTACCAGGGTATAGGTGTTATAAGGGTGAGGGTGGGTAGACATAAGGAATGAATATGTATCATGTATCACTCTTTCCTAGATATGATGTTAAAATAGTAGAAATTTATTTCAACTTAACAATAAACAATTTATTTCCAGTAGCCCAGAGCAGAAGTTCATAATTTATTGGAGGGTGAACGCCAGATTTTAGGGGTTGATACGCAAGAAATACTTGATCAGCAACACTTTGAACGTACCGTGTCAGAAATTCAAAAAAATTACCTGTTTATTTTGGTCGTTATTCGACTTTGAATTTTCAGTCATTTTCCAAAAATCTAGGGGTGGTTCTAAAAATAGAGGTCTATGAGATATTTTGACCAGCTTGAAGTTATGTCAAGTATAACCCTAGAAGCACCTCGTGGCGTTGAAGTAGACCCACCTTTTGCTCACTGAAGTCCATAATTGCAATAAATAAGTTCTGTGACTACCGGCATTCCACCCCCTCTAGAGGGTGAACCGTTGAGTTTAGACGATTTGCGCAATGATAAAGTTTGATCACCTCAACAAGGGCTACAACATATCAAAGTTTGAGCCAAATCCTCCGGGGAGCCAAATCCCATAAGGAATGTGCGGGGTCCTTTTTGAATTCTGAAAAAAAGGTCAATTTGAAGGGCACTTAGCATACTTTTTCTTTATTACGGCTTACTCAGCCAAAATCAAAATTATCAAATGTTCCTTAATGTTATTTGTCCGTACGTTAAGGATTATACTTTTTATTATACAGAAGTTCCAGAAAGAATCGAAAGTATTTCAACCTCAGTCTCTTTTTGACTCAGACATTTTTTACTTTACATGAGGATACAGGGTGATTCAAACTCGACGCCTAGGCCATTTTTCTCAAAAATGCTAAGACATAGAGAGGACATTTTTTTTGCGCCTTATAGACATCTACCTTATGTAGGAATTGACACCATATCGACTAGCTTATCCCACCGACGCTCGGCATCGCGATGCCTGAAATCTTTTTCTGCTCAGAAACATATTTTATAATGCTGCTAAACCGTTAAAAAGTTGATAACAAAAATTATGTTGGAAAAATTGCAAATTATTCAGGTTAAATTATCACAGCGATCGCCATGGCACAGCAGAAAAAAAAAATGGCAATGTCATTTTGTGAACCTCTGTCATCTCCAAATTCGGTATTGAGTTCATGATTTTTTCTTAAAGTTTGTTGTTTGAACTTTGAAACTGGCTGTCCTACCTCAAAAAGATCCCAAAATCTGTAATAACATAACTTACAGTCGGACTGATAAGTTTTCCATCGCTGCCACTGAAAACCGCTAAAATAAATTGCAACTTCTCAACATATTTCTGTTAAAAACATTGAAACATCTAAATAGAAAGGAAAGGTGAAAGGCTGAAACACAAAGAAAAACCAGGTAACTATCGAACCGTAACATAAAATATACAGGGTGTTCCGACTTGAACCCTAAGAATTTGAAGGGTGGATAGATAGATCATCAAAAATGAAGCTGACTTAACTATGAAAAAATATGCCTTGCAAACGTCTTAAGCTATGTCAGAGATGGCATTTGACAAAACCATTTGTTTTGAATGGATATCTACTCATAAGTAGAATTTCACTCGAATCCAACTAGTGGTTCCAAAGTTGGGAGGAGCTGAAAGGTCGTAATGTCATAAGAAAGCCGAATTTCGGATAAAAAAAGATTCAGTAGAGCCCTTAGTTAATTTTATAACTCCATAATTTTTTTCCCAAAATTCTACGTTCTCATTGCCCCTCAGCGCCTCCCAACTGTAGAACCATTAGTTGGATTCAAGTAAAATTCTACTTATTGGAATGTAATCATCCAAGAGAAATCTCTCTCTGGTAAGTTACAGCCAAATACCTCAACCCATTTATGGATGAAAAAAGCAAAAATAAGCTAAACTTTGAAGGCCTGTACTTCCGTTTTCAACGTTTTGCGAAGGACGTTCTTATAGACCAGTCAGTTTCATTTTTGATGGCCTATCGATCTTCAAGATCAGGTTGTACAGGTTCTGGAGGAAAACAGATCAGGTCTTTCAGGGGTCGCGACATCCAGCGTCTGGGTCGCGTCGGTGAGATAAAATGGTGGTTATGGTGTCAATTTCTACACAAGATCGATGTCTATGAGGTGCAAAGAAATTCCCTTGTCTTGTGATTATGATGGTGTTATAAAAAAAAATTGCCCGATTACGCTTAACTAATGCGAATGAAATAACAGCAAGAACAAAATTTAAATTTCTTAACAAAAAAAATCTCGCCCGCGATTGTTTTGCGAGACATCTTAAGATTTCTGTATCAGTGTGATATGAGTTCTACTACAGTTTGCTAGTTTGCACTTCATATGTCAAAGAAGTTCTACCCAGAGATATTTCTGTGGAAAGTCGCTTATTATCAACTTAACATGAACCCAGAAAAACTTTAAAACATAATTATTACATTTCAACTGACCAGACCTCACTCACTAACTTGCGCATCTTTACCAATCCATAGTTTTCTTTCTTTAACGACTCGGGATAACTTGGAAGTCAAAGTGATTTGACAGGGGTCGTTTCTTTTATAGCAAAGTGCCCGGTAGCGACTGCAAGTTCCCTTTTACTGTCTCCTCAAGTGTCAGCCCCTAGGGGTCACTAACATGTATAAAAGGTCAAGTTTACTGCTATTACTGCTTTTTTTTACCGTGATCCGATCAGAGTTACTCGGGTCACATTTGACTCTAAAAGGAAGGCAGCTCATTTCTCCAATTACAAACACCCATACCCGTCATTAGCTGAATAAAATCGCTAAGGAGGAATAATGGAAAAACTAAACTTTCAAATCAAAAAGTCATAATTTTGCGAAAAGTGGATTATCCAATAAGCGAAAACTGAATGATGACAATTTCAGGCATACAAGAGGTGAGGCGATCAATTTTCGGCCGGAAACTCCCATCGGCCAGAGACGTGAGCGTCCGAATCCATCGAGACAAAAACCAAGAGCTCCAAACGGTCAACCTGATGCTAATGCAATGGGGCCAGTTGATTGACCACGACGTCACGTCCACAGTCAAATCCCGAAGCTTCAACGGTTCCATTCCCAGATGTTGCGACCGAGGCGGCATCGACCTCCTACCTCCAGATCTTTTGGTAAGAGAAAGGAAAAGTCTCGATCTTCCCACCTCACATCACGTTCAAATAATTGCAGCACCCCAACTGCTTGCCGATAGAAGTTTCCAACGACGACTGGTTCCTGGCGCCTTTCGGCCAGAGATGCATCGAGTTCACGCGCAGCGCACCGTCCACGCGCATCAACTGCGACCTGGGATGGCGAGAACAGCTCAACCAAGTCACTTCGTTCGTGGACGCCTCAACGATCTACGGCAGCGACTTGGAAACGGCCGATTCCATACGGACGTTTTTGAACGGCAAGCTCCAATACGGCAGGCCTCAGGGTCGCGAACCGCTCCAACCTCCGGATCCCCCAGGCGGGGAGCTCTGTCGATCGGGTGCTTTGACCAGCGACTGTTTCGAAAGAGGCGATGGAAGAGTGAGCGAGCAGCCAGGTTTGACGGCGCTCCACACCATTTTGTTGAGATATCACAACAAGGTGGCGACGGTTTTGTCTCAGACCAATGCGCATTGGTCGGACGAGAAAATCTACCAAGAAACCAGACGGATTGTCGGAGCTGTCGTCCAGCACGTTACTTACAAAGAGTTTTTGCCCATAGTGTTGGGGTTGGAAGTAATGGGGTTGTTCGACTTGAAGTTGCTCAAGAAGGGCTTCTATGAAGGTTACGACCAGAGGGTCAATCCATCGATTGCCAATGCGTTCAGCGCCGCTGCGTTCAGATTCGGACACAGCATGGTGCAGAACTCGTTCCTGAGGTTCGACATGAAGCACAGACCGTTGTTCAATAGTAAGTATGCATAGAATTCTCAAAACCTATGCAAATTCTTTTGCCTCAGTTAATATTGGCTAGGAGAAATTTGAAAGAAATTAGGAAAATCGCGGCAATTTAGACGCCATTGCCAGCCCGGTTACATACGTTTGTTTTGTATGTACCACGTTCATAGCTAACAACTAAACTGATTTTATTCAACTGACCGTAATTACTGATTACATGACGATTACTATCTATAAAGATTATCAGACTGCTCCGTCCATTTTAAATTTTAACTAACCATACCTCATTGATTGAAATATGAATCGGTATTTACATACCACTACAGTCAAGGTAGTGTTCTGAAAATACCATCATCTGACAGATGCCTGGCGCAAACGGTTTAATATCGATAAATTTCAACTGACCAGAACTCACCGACCGACGTAGGTACTCATCTTTATCTTCATACTTCAGCTTCAGTCAAGTATTCCCGTCACTAGCTTAAGATAAAAAACGCGCTTCAGTTCCGCGCAGAACATTTTAATAGGATCTCATGAACGATTCGCGTTTGATAGACCGTTTTACAAAACTGAAATGGTTTTCAGACGTCTCTCTGCACCAAGAGCAAGAAAACATCGAAAACATCTGGAGCGAAGGCTCCATCGACCGATTGATCCTCGGCTTCTGCAACCAACCATCGCAGAAACGTGACGAATTCATCTGCGAAGAGCTCACCAATCACCTGTTCCAATCCAGCGACATCCCTTTCGGCATGGACTTGGCGGCCGTCAACATCCAAAGAGGGCGCGATCACGGCCTTCCGCCTTACACTTCATGGCGCGAGCCTTGCGGCTTGAACCCGCTCAAATCCTGGACCGACCTGCAGAGGATCATGAATCCAGACACCGTCCATCGATTCAAGCAGCTCTACGACGACATAGACGATATAGACTTGTTTTCCGGAGGCCTGGCCGAGAAACCCGTGCGAGGAGGCATCGTGGGTCCCACTTTCGCTTGCATCATCGCCCAGCAGTTCTCGAACTTGCGGAAGGGCGACAGGTTCTGGTACGAGAACGGCGACACGGAATCGTCTTTCACTCCGGCCCAGCTGCAACAGCTGAGGCACGTCACCTTGGCTCAAGTTCTGTGCCAGTCGCTCAACGAGATCGAGACGATCCAACCGTTCGTGTTCTTGACTCCCGATGGGTTCAGGAACAAGCGGCTGGATTGCAACGATCCGATCATCAACAATTTCGATTTGAGCCCTTGGATTGAAAAGACGAAAGACGGTCGCGAGCCTAGGAAACGGAAAAAGGGGACGACTCCGAAGCCACTTCCGATAGTTGCCATAGTAAATGTTTCGACTAAAGTTGAACACAAACAGTACGGTTCGTACCAAAGACCAGTGACGTACCTTTACGGGACAGCTCAAAAACCTACCACGTCGAATCCTCAGAAACCTTTAGAAGTGAACATCAAAATCCAATATTATCCTCCACCAGTAACTAGTACGACTACAACTACTACGAGACGACCTACACAAAAAAGACGTAGAACTACGACCAGAAAACCGACGAGAAGCACGACTAGAACGACCACCCGACGACCGTACGAATACAACAGACCAATTTACATACAATCTCAGACGCCTAATTACTATGACGAAATGCCTGCCAGACCGCCTGCAAGACCGCCTACGCAGTACAGACCAGAGTACAGTGACGACTTTTCCGTATACCGTCCTGTGTACACAGTCGAAAGACCTGACGATTACGACCGATACGAAGACAGACCGTTCTCGACCAGTCCTAGACCTTACATCTACCGACCGAACTCGAACCATTACGTATACTCTGACGTTTACTCGACCAGACCTACGACCAAATACCCCCCCTACCTGTACACTTACAACCACAGACCTACCAGCAGCGGTTACGACAAACAACAATCGGAGACGATCGACAAATTCTACACGGAAGTTTTGGACCAATTAGATTTCGGTTCGATGCCGAAAAGACCCAGCTTCGGACAGACTGACGACGACGATGACAGACTGTATTCCATAGCACACATAGAGAAAATACCGTCCGTACATGACAAGTTAGACTTTATGACTAGACAGAAACAAAAGACCAAGTACGTTAAAATCTCAACTGTCAAAGGGCAGAAGATTTTGAGCGCAAACTCTAACCCTAACGTGGAACTGCACATTGCACAAAGAGAAGGTGACACTGAGCTAAACCTAGACGACACGAGAATGGTTGACATTGACGTGATGCCGAACCAAGAGAGATGGATTTTGTTCAATGCTACCGACGAGACTTTGACGGAAGACGTTTACAAATTACCAGACCAACTAGATTACGCTGACGAATTACCTAGACCTATTGTGACAACTACGGACAAAACAACTGTAAAAAGCGAAACGAACGAAGTAAACGATACGATTCAAGGACCCTAATTAAGATTATTTTGAAACATCACATTTAAAGTACCGGCTAGAACGCTGCCATTGGGTGATATGTTTATATTTTTGCTACATAGTTTTTTTAATACGCGTTATTTATTTTGTTATTTATTCAAATCCAATAAAAATCGCCATCAATAAATTGACGTTTGATGTGATTAGCCGGCTGAAGCGTGTTGAATACCTTATCAGTATAGACCAGAAAACAGTGCCGACTTTCAATTATGTATGTGTACAATAATTATCAATCTGTACAATATACAGGCCAGACACTATGATTAAGACCGATACGACAACGTACCTTTTCTTTGACTAGACGGACAAAAACAACGATTACTTTCAAATGTAAGTACCAACCTGTATACAGACAAAGGAGCTTATGACCGATGACTTTGACGACAGTAACAAAAGATCTTTTTTGACAAGCCCAAAGTAACTCTACTGACAATATTCGAACCATACGTACATGATATCTTCTTTGACGTTCATCCTATAAAACTAGACGATTTTTCTTTCATCAATCTTCTTTCTTTATTCTGCATTTCTTACGTTTTCCATCCTCTCTCTTTATCCTATTAGACTTACTCACAACCTTTCTTATCTATACACATACAAGCACCAGATGTTAAACCTGCTAGTAAGGACTTGAGACTATAATGACGAACAGAAATCAGAGAGACAACAATTATAGAGAAATTATGCTAGACGGTTGGAGCTTTGATTCGATGACACTATTATTATGACATATATTTTAGATACATACAAATACAAGTGGACAAAAATCAAAGACGGAGTGTTCAAATACAAAAGATTTTGAACTTATAACGAACAATTTCGACTTCATTACTATGACCACTATGACTGCATCAAACTGACTTGATTACTTTTACCGACGAATCATCTAGACATTGTAGACAAACCACCGACAAAACGACGTTTTTGGTTAGTCGAAGCCAGCTTGACGTTATTGGGACCATACAGTTTAAATATACCTAACTGGACAAAAATTAAAGACGAAATGTCAAAGGACAAAAAAGATTTTGAAGGTTACACATTAGGTATAACAACTAATTTGCCTTCATTACCATGACTATGAGCACTATGATTGTACCAAACTGACTGAAGTACTCACATTGACAAATCATCTAGACACTGACGACAGAACCACTGACAAAACGACGTTATAAATTAGACGAAGCTAGCTTGACGTTATTATAACCATATAGTTTAGATATACCTAAATGGACAAAAATTAAAGACGAAATGTAAAACGACAAGAAAGATTTTGAAGGTTACACATTATAACAAATAATTTGACTCTATGACCATGACTATACTATGACTTTACTAAACTGACTAGATAACCTATACTGACGAATCATCTAGACATTATAGACATAACCACCGACAAAACCACGTTATAAATCAGACGACACAAGGACTTTAATTAAGTTCATTCAAAATATTTTATTCAAAGTACCTACCGGCTAGAATGCCTGCCATTGGGTGATATGTTTATGTTTTTACAATAATTATATTGTTTTTCCACGCAAAATATTTATGTTGTTATTTATTCAAATCTAATAAAAATCGTCATCACTACCCTGATGTTTAATGTGAATCAACTAACCCCTGGATATCGTGTTTTTGAATAACAATAATAACTTGTTTTCCCGCATTGAGAGGGAACATAACTTAGTAAAACTCAGTACATACTTCAAATAAAACGACTTTAGTTATGGTTTTTGACATCAACAAACTTCAAACGTCAGATTTTTTCATTTGATCACCGTCATCTTTGTGCAATCATTTCGATTTATTGTTCCAAAAGTTCTCAAAGGCTTATTAGATCGTTGTTTTTCATTACAGAGAGTTGTTGGAAATAACATTGCATTTTGTAGTAAAGAATTCTATACATACTATCTCAACCTTAAATAACATAAGTACATACATGGTTTTCCATGTGGAAATTAAAAGATTGTGTGATCTCCGATTATTCCCATAACTGCAAGCTGCAAGCAACACTTATCAACAGATCAAAATACAGCAAAAGAACCCCTTTATTACCTCCCGAAAGTTCCATAACTATCAAACAAATATGATACAGGAAAAAAAGACAATTTACAACTAGGGCGATTTTGCGAATACACTGGGTATATTGTGCCTACGTGCATATTACAGGCATGTACATGTACCTGTCAATTCTAAGGAAATTAAAAATCGTCATCACTGATGCTATTCAACATGTTGTTCCTGCTGACGCTGACGTTCTTCGAAGAGGGCGCCCTTTTATTGGTCCTTTCCATCCCGGAAAGCTCCAAACCCAAAGACTCATCATCCGACGGGATCAGCTCAGACTCGTCCTTATCGATGAAGAGCTCGTCAGACTCGGAATCTGAGCTGAACGACGGCGTAGCAGACATCGGTGGTTGCATACCTCCGTAAGCTTTGGCTCCCTTGCCGGTCCTCGAGCGACCTCCGGTGCCGGCCCGCGGCCTTTCCTGCTTGCTGGCTTTGTCATCCTCGATTCCCAAAAACAGGTCCAAGTCTCCGCCGTCCAGAGGAATCGTTTCGATTTTCGGCGAAGCCATGAGGAGTTGCTTTTCGAGCTGAGCTCTTTCGGCGTCCGAAAACAGGCGCTCCAGCTGGTTCAGGACCCTGAGTCGCAAAGCGTACTGTACGAAAAGCTGTTCGAGCTCGGATTCCAGGGCCGTGAATTCGTCAAGGAAAGCCGGTCTGGAAAATGAATACTGAGAAATGTGAACTTCAAGGAGACCGGTAACAAAAAATTAAACGAATAGAGGGCGACATTATAATTTGAAATTGAAGTTGAAAATGTTGCCAATAACGCACATTGAAAATGGCTTGAGGAAACTTCGAACTCACCGGACTTTCTTGAGTGTTTGTAAGCGCTTGTCGTATCTGTCGATTTCTACCTTTCTTCGTTCAATTTTCGAGTCCAAACTGGCTTCAGTGACTGAAACGTTGTCGATGAACTGTTTAGTTTGAGATATTTCTTCTTTTATGCCTTCGATGGCTGTGCGTATTCCTGCTTCCACTTCAGTGAGTTCAAACTGACGTCCAACACTTTTTTGTCTAGCAGACTAGTGAAGAAAAGGTTAGTTTTTTAATAGATCAAGACTATTGGTTAGTGAATGAAAGTGCTGTTTCAATAGGGGGTTGATTGGTTAGCAAAGAAAGAAGATAAAGCAACTGATCTGGCTATGACAGACAATGTTTTTTCTATCATTTCTTGACCGTTGGTCTATTTCCGCTATCAGGGCCAATCAGTGACGCCGGTGAATGCCTTCCTCCACTGTATATCGAATTCATATGTGTTTCAACACATGTTTAGGATCTTTAACGTTCACCAACATCGCATGGGATCGGGACTATCGTTCTTGGTGCCAAACCACCATCGCCTTTGCATTTAGCAACCATTCCAACTAAATCAAGGAACTTGTTTTCGGGATGAAAATATGATCCGCTACTAGTGGAGGTCGAACCCGCGACCCTTGGCATGGCAGTTGGACGCGCTAACCACCATACCACAAGATCCTGTCCAGACGTTGTACCTATAGATAACAGTAGGTAACAAAGAGTCAAAACTTTTCACCTAAATAATGTAGACCATCTGTGAGCGAGGTCGGTAACCTCGCTAAGGTAACGTAGGTAGGTAAATGGTGAGTTCATTAGACAGTTATTCCGGTGCGTACTTCTACTCATCTAGCTTAGAAAACGTCGATTGCATGTAGATTGTACAGGACAATCACGTCGGGTTACGTTTGAAATGGTATTGATGTTATCAATGTCAAACTAGCTGAAAGATCTCTCATCTATCATTTTTAATTCTTTTTTTTTGAAGTGAAACTTCTATTCTCGCGCCTAGATCACAACACAAAACTAACGCAGAACCACACATGGGGGTGAAATTGGTCCATAGCATCAGTGGTTGTAACGAACGCCTGTAACGTTGTCTTGTCTGACCTTGGGGTGACCAGCGTCGTCCCAGGAAATAGAAGAAAAGCTATTGCGGCGTTCGCCGCGTTAGAATATTATTGATGAAAATAGATATTTATTGTATTAGGGGTATGAGTGAGACTTCATGTGACGGAGAATGGGAGTTTAAGCGCCGAGCGCAGCGAGAAAAGAAACAAAAGAATTCTAATCGTGAAAAAATCATGTCGAAAGTATTCTGCCCTTTGAGTGGCTTATGATGATGATGATGATAATAATAATAATAATAATAGTAATAATAATAATAATAATACACGGAACGATGAATGTGTGTTTAAGCCTCCTCTTCCAGGACTATGATGAGGTGAAGTGAGGAAGCGGGCTAAGAGTATGTGCGTAATAATGTCATCGGATGGCGTTGGTGTATAAGAGCTAGACTAGTACCGGCAGTTCAACCCGCTGACAGACAGACGTCGCTACTTGTGCTCGACATTGGTACTTGGGTATTACCCACCAATGTTTCTGAACATATTTTCTGATGCATCCTAAGCACTCATTGAAATGTGAACATAGAGGTCCGTAGGAGATAAACACACGGAAATATCATCACCGCTTGCAGCCCCTCCTGATTGTGTTTTCTGATGAACCCTAATCGATTTTGATTCCGGAACATTCCACAGAACGCATTCAAGTTGTCTGTTGTGCTTTTCAGCATGAAAAATGTTTTTCATCAAAAAAATAAAATCGTTTCTGACCGAAAAAGCGTTTTAGGCGGCGTAAACCTCCACAAAACATTTTTCTTCGATCTGACTCTAATTTTACCTTTCAAAAAATGAATTTTTGAGATTTCATCTCTGGGTGATTAGAATACGTTTCCAGGTGTCGGTTTGACCCGCTGAAGCCAAATTCAACGACAATTTTTTTATGTCCCCTACACCCCCTCCAAAACACCCGCAAAAAAATTTAAAAACCATTATTAGTCGTTCCACGAATCTTCAAAAGAGCTTGCAGCGCATGGAGCAATTCCTCCTTCTTCCTTCCTCCCATTCGAAATTTTTTGAACTTGGATGGATACGTTCCAACATTGTCTGGTACACCGAAACACCCATTAAAATGTCGACATAAGAGGCCATGAGGGATAAACACACTGAAATATTATCACCGCTTGCAGCCCCTGATGATTGTGTTTTTCAATGAACCCTATTCGGTTTTGATTTCCAAACACGCATAAAAACCCATTCAAGCCATCTGTTGTGTTTTTGTGCATGGGAAGTGTTTTTCATAAAAAAAATTAGTTTTTCTCGACCGAAAAAGCGCTTTGGCAAGCATAAACCTTCACAAGACATTTATCTCCAATCTGACTCTAATTTTACTTTTCAAAGAATGAATTTTTCAGTTTTTATCTTTAGATGATCAAAGCACGTTTCCAGGTGTTGGTTTGAGCTGCTGAAGCCAATATCAACGACAATTTTTTCATGTCTCCTCGACCTCCCTCCAAAAGACGCGCGAAAAATTTCAAAACCATTTTTTTCTTCGTTCCATAAATCTTCAAAAGAGCTTGCAGCGCATGGAGCATTTCCTCCTTCTTCCTTCGTACCATTTGAAATTTTTTGAACTTGGATGATGGATACGTTCCAACATTGTCCGGTACACCAAAACACCAATCAAAATGTCGACATAAGAGGCCATGAGAGATAAACACACGGATATATAATCACCGCTTGCAGCCCCTAATGATTGTGTTTCTCAATTAATCCTATTCGATTTTGATTTCCAAACACGCCTAAGAACGCATTTAAGCCGTCTGTTGTGGTTTTCTGCATGGAAAATGTTTTTCATAAAAAACATTTTGTTTTTCTCGACCGAAAAAGCGCTTTGGCCGGCATAAACCTATACAAGACATTTTTCTTGAATCTGACTCTGATTTAACTTTCCAAAAAATGAATTTTCAAGTTTTCATCTCTAGATGATTAGAATACGTTTCCAGGTGTCGGTTTGACCCGCTGAAGCCAAATTCAACGACGATTTTTTCATGTCCCCTCTACCTCCCTCCAAAAGATGCGCGAAAAATTTCAAAACCTTTTTTTTTTTCGTTCCATAAATTTTCAAAAGAGCTTGCAGCGCATGGAGCAATTCCTGCTTCTTCCTTCCCACCATTTGAAATTTTTTGAACTTGGATGGATACTTTCCAACATTGTCCGGTACACCGAAACACCCATCAAAATGTCGACATAAGAGGCCATGAGAGATAAACACACGGATAACTTATGACCGCTTGCAGCCCCTAATGATTGTGTTTTTCAATTAATCCTATTTGATTTTGATTTCCGAACACGCCTAATAACGCATTTAAGCCGTCTGTTGTGGTTTTCTGCATATAAAGTGTTTTTCATAAAAAACATTTTGTTTTTCTCGACCGAAAAAGCGCTTTGGCCGGCATAAACCTTTACAAGACATTTTTCTTGAATATAACACTGATTTAACTTTCTAAAAAATGAATTTTCAAGTTTTCATCTCTGGATGATTAGAATACGTTTCCAAGTGTCGGTTTGACCCGCTGAAGCCAAATTCAACGACGATTTTTTCATGTCCCCTCTACCTCCCTCCAAAAGACGCGCGAAAAATTTCAAAACCATTTTTTTTTGTTCCTTAAATCTTCAAAAGAGCTTGCAGCGCATGGAGCAATTCCTCCTTCTTCCTTCCTACCATTTGAAATTTTTTTTTACTTGGATGGATACGTTCCAACATTGTCTGGTACACCGAAACACCCATCAAAATGTCGACATAAAAGGCCATGAGAGATAAACACACGGATATATTATCACCGCTTGCAGCTCCTAATGATTGTGTTTCTCAATTAATCCTATTCGATTTTGATTTCCGAACACGCCTAATAACGCATTTAAGCCGTCTGTTGTGGTTCTCCACATGGAAAGTGTTTTTCATCAAAAAAATTGAATTTTTCTCAACCTAAAAAGCGCTTTGGCCGGCGTAAGCCTTTACAAGACTTTTTTTTTTCATCTGACTCTAATTTTATATTTCAAAATATGAATTTTCCAGTTTTCATTTCCAGATGATAAGAATACGTTTCCAGGTGTCAGATTGACCCGCTGAAGCCAAATTCAACTGCCATTTTTTCATGTCCCCCACCTTATTACAGAACACCTTCAAAAAAATTTGAAAACCATTTTTTTTCGTTCCATAAATTTTCAAAACAACTTGCAGCGCATGGAGCAATTCCCATTTTGTCCTTCCTCCCATTTGAACTTTTTTGAACTTGGATGGATACGTTCCAATATTGTCCGGTACACCGAACCACCCATAAATACGTCGACATAAAAGGCCATGAGAGATAAACACACGAAAATATTATCACCGCTTGCGGCCCCTAATGATTGTGTTTTTCAACTAATCCTGATCGATTTTGATTTTCAAACACAAAAAAGAACGTATCAAAGTCGTCCGTTGTGGTTCTCCGCATGGAAAGTGTTTTTCATCAAAAAAATTGAATTTTTCTCAACCGAAAAAGCGCTTTGACCGGCGTAATCCTTTACAAGACATTTTTCTTTCATCTGACTCTAATTTTATTTTTCAAAATATGAATTTCCCAGTTCTCATTTCCAGATGATTAGAATACGTTTCCAGGTGTCAGATTGACCCGCTGAAGCCAAATTCAACTGCGATTTTTTCATGTCCCCCACCTTATTCCAGAACACCTTCAACAAAATTTGAAAACCATTTTTTTTCGTTCCATAAATCTTCAAAAGAACTTGCAGCGTATGGAGCAATTCCCATTTTGTCCTTCCTCCCATTTGAACTTTTTTGAACTTGGATGGATACGTTCCAATATTGTCCGGTACACCGAACCACCCATAAATACGTCGACATAAAAGGCCATGAGAGATAAACACACGAAAATATTATCACCGCTTGCGGCCCCTAATGATTGTGTTTTTCAACTAATCCTGATCGATTTTGATTTTCAAACACAAAAAAGAACGTATCAAAGTCGTCCGTTGTGTTTCTCCGCATGGAAAGTGTTTTTCATTAAAAAAATTGAATTTTTCTCAACCGAAAAAGCGCTTTGACCGGCGTAAGCCTTTACAAGACATTTTTCTTTCATCTGACTCTAATTTTATTTTTCAAAATATGAATTTTCCAGTTTTCATTTCCAGATGATAAGAATACGTTTCCAAATGTCAGATTGACCCGCTGAAGCCAAATTCAACTGCCATTTTTTCATGTCCCCCACCTTATTCCAGAACACCTTCAAAAAAATTTGAAAACCATTTTTTTTCGTTCCATGAATTTTCAAAACAACTTGCAGCGCATGGAGCAATTCCCATTTTGTCCTTCCTTCCATTTGAACTTTTTTGAACTTGGATGGATACGTTCCAATATTGTCCGGTACACCGAACCACCCATAAATACGTCGACATAAAAGGCCATGAGAGATAAACACACGAAAATATTATCACCCATTGCGGCCCCTAATGATTGTGTTTTTCAATTAATCCTGAACGATTTTGATTTTCAAACACAAAAAAGAACGTATTAAAGTCGTCCGTTGTGGTTTTCCGCATGGAAAGTGTTCATCATCAAAAAAATTGAATTTTTCTCAACCGAAAAAGCGTTTTGGCCGGCGTAAGCCTTTACAAGACATTTTTCTTTCATCTGACTCTAATTTTATTTTTCAAAATATGAATTTTCCAGTTCTCATTCCCAGATGATTAGAATACGTTTCCAGGTGTCAGATTGACCCGCTGAAGCCAAATTCAACTGCGATTTTTTCATGTTCCCCACCTTATTCCAGAACACCTTCAACAAAATTTGAAAACCATTTTTTTTCGTTCCATAAATCTTCAAAAGAACTTGCAGTTTATGGAGCAATTCCCATTTTGTCCTTCCTCCCATTTGAACTTTTTTGAACTTGGATGGATACGTTCCAATATTGTCCGGTACACCAAACCACCCATAAATACGTCGACATAAAAGGCCATGAGAGATAAACACACGAAAATATTATCACCTATTGCGGCCCCTAATGATTGTGTTTTTCAATTAATCCTGAACGATTTTGATTTTCAAACACAAAAAAGAACGTATTAAAGTCGTCCGTTGTGGTTTTCCGCATGGAAAGTGTTCATCATCAAAAAAATTGAATTTTTCTCAACCGAAAAAGCGTTTTGGCCGGCGTAAGCCTTTACAAGACATTTTTCTTTCATCTGACTCTAATTTTATTTTTCAAAATATGAATTTTCCAGTTCTCATTCCCAGATGATTAGAATACGTTTCCAGGTGTCAGATTGACCCGCTGAAGCCAAATTCAACTGCGATTTTTTCATGTTCCCCACCTTATTCCAGAACACCTTCAACAAAATTTGAAAACCATTTTTTTTCGTTCCATAAATCTTCAAAAGAACTTGCAGCGCATGGAGCAATTCCCATTTTGTCCTTCCTCCCATTTGAACTTTTTTGAACTTGGATGAATACGTTCCAACATTGTCCGGTACACCGGAACACCCATAAATACGTCTACATAAAAGGTCATGAGAGATAAACACACGAAAATATTATCACCCATTGCGGCCACTAATAATTGTGTTTTTCAATGAACTCTAATCGATTTTGATTTTCAAACACGCAAAACAACGTATTCAAGTCATCCGTTGTGGTTTTCCGCATGAAAAGTGTTTTTCATCAAAAAATTGAATCTTCTTCTACCGAAAAAGTGTTTTGGCCGGCGAAACCTTCACAAGACATTTTTCTTCCATCTGGCTCTAATTTAATTTTTCAAAATATGAATTTTCCAGTTCTCATTCCCAGATGATTAGAATACGTTTCCAGGTGTCAGATTGACCCGCTGAAGCCAAATTCAACTGCGATTTTTTCATGTCCCCCACCTTATTCCAGAACACCTTCAACAAAATATGAAAACCATTTTTTTTCGTTCCATGAATCTTCAAAAGAACTTGCAGTTTATGGAGCAATTCCCATTTTGTAATTCCTCCCATTTGAACTTTTTTGAACTTGGATGGATACGTTCCAATATTGTCCGGTACACCGAACCACCCATAAATACGTCGACATAAAAGGCCATGAGAGATAAACACACGAAAATATTATCACCCATTGCGGCCCCTAATGATTGTGTTTTTCAATTAATCCTGAACGATTTTGATTTTCAAACACAAAAAAGAACGTATTAAAGTCGTCCGTTGTGGTTTTCCGCATGGAAAGTGTTCATCATCAAAAAAATTGAATTTTTCTCAACCGAAAAAGCGTTTTGGCCGGCGTAAGCCTTTACAAGACATTTTTCTTACTTCTGACTCTAATTGTCTTTTTCAAAATATGAATTTCCCAGTTTTCATTTCTAGATGATTAGAACACGTTTCCAGGTGTCAGATTGACCCGCTGAAGCCAAATTCAACTGCGATTTTTTCATGTCCCCCACCTTATTCCAGAACACCTTCAACAAAATTTGAAAACCATTTTTTTTCGTTCCATGAATCTTCAAAAGAACTTGCAGCGTATGGAGCAATTCCCATTTTGTTCTTCCTCCCATTTGAACTTTTTTGAACTTGGATGGATACGTTCCAATATTGTCCGGTACACCGAACCACCCATAAATACGTCGACATAAAAGGCCATGAGAGATAAAAAAAAGAAAATATTATCACCGCTTGCGGCCCCTAATGATTGTGTTTTTCAACTAATCCTGATCGATTTTGATTTTCAAACACAAAAAAGAACGTATCAAAGTCGTCCGTTGTGTTTCTCCGCATGGAAAGTGTTTTTCATCAAACAAATTGAATTTTTCTCAACCGAAAAAGCGCTTTGACCGGCGTAAGCCTTTACAAGACATTTTTCTTTCATCTGACTCTAATTTTATTTTTCAAAATATGAATTTTCCAGTTTTCATTTCCAGATGATAAGAATACGTTTCCAAATGTCAGATTGACCCGCTAAAGCCAAATTCAACTGCCATTTTTTCATGTCCCCCACCTTATTCCAGAACACCTTCAAAAAAAATTGAAAACCATTTTTTTTCGTTCCATAAATTTTCAAAACAACTTGCAGCGCATGGAGCAATTCCCATTTTGTCCTTCCTCCCATTTGAACTTTTTTGAACTTGGATGGATACGTTCCAATATTGTCCGGTACACCGAACCACCCATAAATACGTCGACATAAAAGGCCATGAGAGATAAACACACGAAAATATTATCACCCATTGCGGCCCCTAATGATTGTGTTTTTCAATTAATCCTGAACGATTTTGATTTTCAAACACAAAAAAGAACGTATTAAAGTCGTCCGTTGTGGTTTTCCGCATGGAAAGTGTTCATCATCAAAAAAATTGAATTTTTCTCAACCGAAAAAGCGTTTTGGCCGGCGTAAGCCTTTACAAGACATTTTTCTTTCATCTGACTCTAATTTTATTTTTCAAAATATGAATTTTCCAGTTCTCATTCCCAGATGATTAGAATACGTTTCCAGGTGTCAGATTGACCCGCTGAAGCCAAATTCAACTGCGATTTTTTCATGTTCCCCACCTTATTCCAGAACACCTTCAACAAAATTTGAAAACCATTTTTTTTCGTTCCATAAATCTTCAAAAGAACTTGCAGCGCATGGAGCAATTCCCATTTTGTCCTTCCTCCCATTTGAACTTTTTTGAACTTGGATGAATACGTTCCAACATTGTCCGGTACACCGGAACACCCATAAATACGTCGACATAAAAGGCCATGAGAGATAAACACACGAAAATATTATCACCCATTGCGGCCACTAATAATTGTGTTTTTCAATGAACTCTAATCGATTTTGATTTTCAAACACGCAAAACAACGTATTCAAGTCATCCGTTGTGGTTTTCCGCATGAAAAGTGTTTTTCATCAAAAAATTGAATCTTCTTCTACCGAAAAAGCGCTTTGGCCGGCGTAAGCCTTTACAAGACATTTTTCTTTCATCTGACTCTAATTTTATTTTTCAAAATATGAATTTTCCAGTTCTCATTCCCAGATGATTAGAATACGTTTCCAGGTGTCAGATTGACCCGCTGAAGCCAAATTCAACTGCGATTTTTTCATGTTCCCCACCTTATTCCAGAACACCTTCAACAAAATTTGAAAACCATTTTTTTTCGTTCCATAAATCTTCAAAAGAACTTGCAGCGCATGGAGCAATTCCCATTTTGTCCTTCCTCCCATTTGAACTTTTTTGAACTTGGATGAATACGTTCCAACATTGTCCGGTACACCGGAACACCCATAAATACGTCTACATAAAAGGTCATGAGAGATAAACACACGAAAATATTATCACCCATTGCGGCCACTAATAATTGTGTTTTTCAATGAACTCTAATCGATTTTGATTTTCAAACACGCAAAACAACGTATTCAAGTCATCCGTTGTGGTTTTCCGCATGAAAAGTGCTTTTCATCAAAAAATTGAATCTTCTTCTACCGAAAAAGTGTTTTGGCCGGCGTAAACCTTCACAAGACATTTTTCTTCCATCTGGCTCTAATTTAATTTTTCAAAATATGAATTTTCCATTTTTTATTTCTAGATGATTAGAATACGTTTCCAGGTGTCAGTTTGACCCGCTGAAGCCAAATTCAACGACGATTTCTTCGTCTCCCCCACCCCTTCCAAAACACCTTCAAAAAAATTTGCAATCCATTTTTTTTCGTTTCATAAATCTTCAAAAGAACTTGCAGCGCACGGAGCAATTCTCCCTTTGTCCTTTCTCCCATTGGAAATTTCTAGCGCACTTTCCCAAAAAATGGGAAAAAGGCGCTTTTAGTTTCACTTTGTCCGTCCGTCCGTCTGTCCGTCCGTCTTTACCCGGGATAACTCCTCAGGGAAGAAAGATATCGATGTGGTGTAAACGCTGATCAATAATACATATGTCCAGGATGTCAAGTTGACTTTTGGTTTTTTGTTATTCTGCCGCCATCTTCGATCCGCCATTTTGAATTTCTTTTAAAGTGATCCGATTGAGATGAAATTTGTAGGCAATCTAAACCACATCAAGATCTATCCAATTTTCGACAATTGATGCCCCGCCGCCATCTTGTATTTTCACTATTGAACATGTTTCCAAGTGATAGAACTAGGAGAATAATGCCTCAACGAAAAGAGATATCGATGTGGTGCAAACGCCAATCGAATACGTACGTGACCACCATATAAAGTTGACCAATGATTTTTGTCACTTGGCCGCAATCTTCGATCCGCCATTTTGAATTTCTCTGGAAGTGGTCCGATTTGCGTGAGATTCACAGGCAATGTGAACTTCATCAAAATACATCCGATTTTGGACAAATGATGCTCTGCCGCCATCTTGGCCGCCATATTGAAATTTCTCATCATTCAACGATTTTCATGGAGCTTGGGACTTACCTCTTACCTCTTTTTCGTATGATCATTCCTATTCTTCAGTCAAATTTCAACATTCTGCCACCATCTTGGCCGCCATATTAAAATATCCTCGGAAATATCTTATTAGTGAAACGATTTTCATGAAACTTGGGACTTAATCTTGTCTATAGTACGATTCATTTTGATTTTAGAGCCAAATTTCATGATTCTGACGCTATTTTGGCCGCCATATTGAAATTTCTGCCCAAAAAACGGTGGAACCCTAATTAACATTTTGCGTTCACTAACCCTCCTAAAGGGAAGTGCGCTACTTAGCCTAGCCTCATGCCCATGAGGCATATTCACTTGTTTGAACTTGAATGGATACGTTCCAACATTGTCCGGTACACCAAAACAACCATAATTTGTCGACATAAGAGGCCATGAGAGATAAACACACGAAAATATTATCACCGCTTGCGGCCACTAGTAATTGTGTTTTTCAATGAACTCTAATCGATTTTGATTTTCAAACACGCAAAAGAACGTATTTGAGTCGTCTGTTGTGCTTTCCTGCATGGAAAGTGTTTTTCATCAAAAAAATAGAATCTTTTCTGACCGATAAAGCGCTTTGGCCGGCGTAAATTTTCAGGTACAAGGTGAAAGACATTTTTTTCCGATCTGACTCTAATTTTACTATTAAAAAAAATTAAATTTTGAAATTTTGGATGATCAAAATCGTTTCCAGGTGTCAGTCTGACGCGCTGAAGCTGCTAAATCTATAATAATCCCCTTTTTTTCTTGATTCCCGATCATTTCATCATGTTTATCCATTGCGGATATTGGCCTTTTGACTATTAAATCAGACTATTAATGCTTGATTTTTGCCTGCCTACTCTGTCAAGGTACCTAAAGATAGGTAGGTACCTACCTCTAATTACCAATAACCTACGTTTTGGCTGCTGCAGTAATCACTATGATATCTTATTCTAAGGGTAATTTTTCCCAGGGTCTTCACTATTTCTCTTTAATGTTTATTGCCAATCAGAATAGTAGGGGTGAGTACCTAACACGTATTGGGTGACATCTTTTTATAAGGGAAATCAGACGCATTACGCCAAATTATTACGAGTTAATGACGTGTTTCTTTTTTCTACACTTAGGACTATTGTAATCGCATTTATTCCCTGGCGGCAATACGCGATATTACGTGAACATTTTTTGTGTTTCTCTCAACTCTGCACCCACTCCACCACCGGTTGTAGATACCCGAATACAATCGCGGTTGGCCGGTGATAGAGGTGGAGGGCGGAAAGTTGGTCACTCACAAGAATGTGGGCGTAAAAAATTGGCGGGAGAGATGCACCTTGCGGCGTTGCCTGGAGTGGCTAGCATAATTTAGGTACCTTTTTATGGCAATATTTGGTAATAACCCATAGCTCAGGCATAATCGGTGGAATTGACACCTGAAACACGTTGAATATTTCCGACATCATGATCCATAAATCTTTTGAGTGATTATTCACCAAAATTCATCCATCACCGGTTGAGGAGTTCGTTCTTAGCAAGTACCTGAACCACATACTACCTGAACCAAATAAAGCAAGTACGTCTTCAAGCCCATAGCTAGAACAGTAAGTTGCAGCGTCTTTCAAACAGGGATTTTCTGGTTTTTGAAATTCTTTTTTGGAGAAAGCAGCTAGTTATGTTCAAATTCAACGACGATTTTTTCATGCCCCTCCCTCCAAAACACCCGCAAAAAAATTGGAAACTATTTTTTTTTTGTTCCATAAATCTTCAAAACAACTTGCAGCGCATGGAACAATTCCTCCTTTGTCCTTCCTCCCATTTAAAGTTTTCTGAACCTGGATGGATACGTTCCAAGATTGTCCGGTGCACCGAAACACCCATAAATACGTCGACATAAAAGGCCATGAGAGATAAACACACGAAAATATTATCACCCATTGCGGCCCCTAATGATTGTGTTTTTCAATTAATCCTGAACGATTTTGATTTTCAAACACAAAAAAGAACGTATTAAAGTCGTCCGTTGTGGTTTTCCGCATGGGGAGTGTTTTCCATTGAGAAAATTGAATCTTTTTCGACCAAAAAAGCGCTTTGGCCGGCGTAAACCTTTACAAGACATTTTTATTGAATCTGACTTTGATTTCACTTTTCAAAACATGAATTTTTCAGTTTTTATTTCTAGATGATGAGAATACGTTTCCAGGTGTCAGTTTGAACCGCTGAAGCCAAATTCAACGACGATTTTCTCATGCCCCAGCCCCCTTCCGAAACACTTGCGAAAAAAATTAAAAATATATTTTTTTTGTTCCATTAATCTTCAAAAGAACTTGCAGCGCATGGAGCGATTCCTCCTTTGTCCTTTCTCTCATTTGAAGTTTTTTGAACTTGGATGGATACGTTCCCAGATTGTCTGGTGCACCGAAACACCCATAAATACGTCGACATAAGAGGCCGATGAGAGATAAGCACACGGAAATATTATCACCGCTTGCGGCCCCTATGATTGTGTTTTTCAATGAACCCTAATCGATTTTGATTTCTCAACACGCAACAGAACGTATTCAAATCGTCTGTCGTGGCTCTCTTCATGGAAAGTGTTTTCCATCAAAAAAATTGCATCTTTTCCGACCGAAAAAGCGCTTTGGCCGGCATAAACCTCTACAAGATATTTTCATTCAATCTGACTTTGATTCTACTTTTCAAAATATGAATTTCTCAGTTTTTATTTCTAGATGGCAAGAATACGTTTCCAGGTGTCAGTTTGACCCGCTGAAGCGAAATTCATTGACGATTTTTTCATGCTTCTCCCTCCAAAACACCCGCAAAAAAATTTAAAACTATCTTGTTTTCGTTCCATAAATCCTCAAAACAACTTGCAGCGCATGGAGCAATTCCTTCTTCCTCCGCCTTCTAAAATTCCCAATCCAAAACCCACCCTGGAACAAGTACGTTCGACTGTATAAGTAGCTAGTTAACTATGAAGGCATGTACTTGGGTAGATAGGATTATGTAGGTATAGGTACCTATCAAATTTTTCCAACATCAGTCATAATTGAAAGCAGGGCTGGGGCAGCAATGGGGTTTTTGGAAACCCCCTCTTGCCCTTTACGCCATTGCACTGCAAAGTCCTTTTCCTCCTTCTGTCCCTAAATCGGGTTGGATCACTATCGATTTAGGTTCGATGCTTTCCCCTGGAAACATCAAAATCCAAATGACGCGTTTTCCCCGAGAGGTTGTCGCAACCGTGGCGTGCCTAGCTGTGAGTTCTGAGACATAGAGCTGCATGCACCACACACTTCTGACGAAATCCAACGCGCAAGGTTTGCGAGGACCAGACGCTAAGGCTAGCTGCTAGCTTTGACTTCCATCTGTTGTGGAGTAGTTTCTCTATTATGGGAGACATTGTAAATTACAGGTTCCTGCAATTTGTGACCCTGTTTTGAAGGTTTGCGTAGAGCTCAGGGGGAGGAGCAGCAATGGCCGCGATGGACTCTTAATGACACAATAATATTACTCTTAGCCCTGATTGGCAGGGTCGGTCAGGGAGACCTAATAACACAAAAATATGCCAAAAGTGATAGCTAATGTGAATAAAGTCATAATAATAATAATAATAATAATAATAATAATAATAATAAGATTGATAGTCAGGAAAACAAGATGATACAAACCGTTAGGGAGCAGAGCGGAAGTACGAAAAGAACACCTCTTCGAACGTTGTTTGCTGATTGATTCATATCTATAGAAGTTTCACTTCTTCCGAGGGTGACTATGGTCACGCACCCACAATTTTTCTTCTGATTTTCTCTATCGCCCTCGCTATCACCCATCACGATGGTAACTACGTTCGAAACCACGTATACAACTATTCCGCAAGGGGGGTCGACTTGGCCAAATTTTGCTGCTGCCTCAAACGCACATTATCTTGAAACTTGAAATAACGTATGACTTTTTTTCTCTGCAATAAAGAGTGTCTAACAGAAAAACCGATACCAAGCTAATCCTGGCACCAAAGTGATATTCCTTGAACTTAGAATACACAGCTTTGACCTTTGGACGGCTTGTCGGTGACAGCGTGAACAAAAATGCCATGCAATTGCCCTATCGAGTCGTGAGTGCGAATAGAGAGACAAACCCAAAGCTTACCCTCAAATCAACTTCTTTCCCCAACAAATCGAACAGTGTCGCTCCGGTGCTGGTGATCTCGCTGGCCAACTGCCTCGACAGCTTCAGCTCGCTGACCTTGTCGCTCAGATCGAAGTTTCGCAGGCTGAAGCTCTCGTCCTCGAAACTGTCGTCCTGTTTTTCGCTGTCCAAGTCCAAATTTAGGGCATCGTACAGCAATCCGGCAATTTTCAGCAGCTCCTTCACGGCATACCCGTCGGCTTGATAGAGGCGTTTCGTGTTGACCTTGATGTTGGCCTTCAGGGCCATGAACTGGGCCGCGGTTCGCACCAGCTTCACCCGCTGACCTTCGCTCTCGATTTCCAGGGGGATTTCTACGTCGGGGTCGAAGCGTTTGGAAAGCCACACCAAGAGATCGGCCACCAGAGGGAAATTGGGGGTTCTGAAGCTTTCGAGGGAGATAAGGGTCGGGTAGCCGAGAGCTCTGACCATTTCTATAAAATCTAAGAAACAGAGGTCGATCATTTACCCTTTAAGAAGTAGTCGCCTCTGTAAGCTGATTATACCAACCAGGAAGAGTTTTTGAAACTAATAAAGGGTGGCCCAACAAAAACACAGCAGAAAGGTGTTTTTTTCAAGGTAACCTGATTCAAAATGGCACTCGAATTTCAGGTAGAGTTCTCCACTTATTGATGGCCTATTTATTTTATTGTTTCTACCTAGCACTTAGCTCAGTTCAACTGAGATTAGCACGAGATAAAATAATTATGCTACAAGAGCGTTGAGTTACTTCTTATTAGACCTACAATCGTGCGATCAAATGAATTCCTAATTTAGGCAGGCTCTGTTAATGATAATATGACAGTTGCAATAATAATAGTGAAATAAATAAACTTTTATACCTTATAGACCGGGAGCTAGCGGCCTTTAAGATCATGTCATTTCTAACCGCACCATACTTCTTGTGGTGATAGCCACCCACATGGTAGTTGCTGAAACGCCAGTCTGCCTCCCCAAAGCGAGTCGTCTTGGGAGCTGCCAGTTGTCAAAAGTCCCCCAAAAAACCCAAATTCGCACCGTTAAGTCAATCGACTTGAAATTTCGTATACAGACAGGGTCTTGCTGTCAAATGAGCTGATTAGTTTTTGGCTGCCATCTGTCAAGTGGAAGTGTCATTGTTAAAAAATGACAGAAGTTTTATTTCACAAAACTTGACTTGCAATATGTTATTTCAAAGCACTAAAAAAACTGTATCCAGGACAGTTAAAAGTATCCCTCCAACTCTTCGTCAGTAATTAAAAAATATCAAAGCTCAAAACTTTGACATTTAATATTCTTCAAAATCTATCGATAGACTGAGATCAAATTCGGCATAAAGCAACAAACTAAAACAATCTAAATAAATCTGCAGTTGGAGTTTCCCACCATTTCCCAACAAAGCGTTACGAATTTTTCATTTTCTCTTGGCCGTTGCCACCCGAGAGGGCCGCCCACCCGGATTTTGACCAGGACGACACACGTTTAGTGTAGAACTCAACCCAAGACGGTCTTTCCTGCTTGGGGATCGACTTTTTTCTGAAAATTTCAACTGATATCAAAAGCAGATTGGATTGGGCGTCATGTATGCTTATTTTCAACTACGACGCGTCTCCGGTCTTCCGGCGGATATTAATTACGGAATGTGCAATTGCTTTTTGAAAATGTAGCCGCCGGAAAACCACGTCGCATTTGAAAATAGGCCTACATTACACCCAATCCAATCTACTTCTGATGTCAGTTTGAATTTTTCGGAAAAAGTCAATACCCGAGCAGGAAAGACCATCTGAGTTGAGTTCTACACTAAACGTGTGTCGCCCTGGTCAGAATCCGGTTTAACGGCCCTCTCGGGTGGCAACGGCCAGGAGCAAATTTAAAAATTCGTAACGCCTTGTTGGGAAATGGTGAGAAACTCCAACTGCAGATTTATTTAGATTATTTTAGTTTGTTGCTTTATGCCGAATTTGATCTCAGTCCATCGGATAGATTTTGAAGAATATAAAATGTCAAAGTTTTGAGCTTTGATATTTCTTAATTACTGACGAATGAGAGTTGGAGGAATACTTTCAACTGTCCTGAATACAGTTTTTTCAGGACTTCCAAATAACATATTGCAAGTCAAGTTTTGTGAAATAAAACTTCTGTCATTTTTTGACAACAACACTTCTACTTGACAGATGGCAGCCAAAAACTAATCAGCTCATTTGACAGCAAGACCCTGTCTGTATACCAAATTTCGAGTCGATTGGCTCAACGGTGCAAAATTGTTTTTTTTTGGGGGACTTTTGACAACTGGCAGCTCCCAAGATGACTCGCTTTGGGGAAGCAGACTGACGTTTCAGCAACTACCATGTGGGTGGCTATCACCACAAGAAGTATGGCGCGGTCAGAAATGACATGATTTCAAAGGCCGCTAGCTCACGGTCTATTAGGTTGTCAAGCTTTTCAACCAACGGAACATGGAGGGTATATAAAGGAGACTGAACGAGTAGTGAAAGCTATCAAAAAAAAAGTATGATTTTGTGTCGTCAGGGTTCAGTTATAAATTTTTCCACAGCAGCGCAAGTGTTCCACTAAGGCCTAGCTGTTTATAGAAACCTGCATTTTTCAAAAAAAGATCTATAGGGACCTGTCATAATTTATTCTGAAGGTTATTCATTTTGTCAGAAGTCAGATCAGTCAGACGAACAGCTGAAACTGATGCAAGGCTAAAACTCAGGTGTACCCGTGTACCCAATGATTAATTTGCTGCTCCAGTCTGCGACGTCGAAATCTGCGTTTTTTTCGCCATTTTTTTTATTGCACGATTTTAGGTACACTGCCTAATGACAATGGACGGCCGGGCCGGCCAGAAAAAATCACCTGAATAGTGTGGCCGTCGAAGGCCTGGACGAAAGTTTTCTGGCCGGCCGTCCATTCTCGCGCCCGGCGCCGGCGGCCGGTAGCACTATGGATTTGGGTACCTAGTGGAACAGTCTGAACCTCGGTCTAAACCTAGGGTCTAAACAGTACACAAAATGAGGCCCGAAGGTGAGTAAACACAAAAGAACTCAACAGACAGTAACTCGAATACAATACGTAGCACAACGGAACAAAGCAGACATGAACGGAACTCGATAAAAACTGGCGGAAGACAAGCAGAGAGTAGGGACAAAATCGTGACGTGTGAACCTTTCAAAATGACAACGGCTTTGAATTCCTACATGGGTCTAGTAGCCCGCAACAAGCTTGCATAATTTTCCGCTGCAGCGCGGGTGTTCCACTCAGGCTAGAGAGACTGTACATAGAGTGACGAAGCTATGAAAGGGATATATCGGTATTCTCTGTCAGCGTCTCGGCATTTCCTGGCCTCGTCAAAATTTTAAACATAGTTAGCTGGGGTGGGCGTGGTTGCTATTGACATTTGTCATTTCCCCGATTTGTTTACAAATTTGAATTGTCATTATTTTGCATGCCGAAATCGCCGAAATCCGAGCTAAAAATGCCAAAACGAAAAAGGTGCACCGTGAAGCAGTACAAGAGCCGGGAAGATGTGATGTTTTCCTTTCCGAAGAAACCATCAGGTATAGAATCTTGCAAAATTGATGAACTTCTATTATTGTACTTTTTGGGTTTTTCAGCTGTTCGGGGCCAGTACCTACTGAAATACATAATATACCTACTGCGCTTACGGCAATCACAAATCTATCTTCACGATTGGGTCACCACGTCGACGGTTACTGCATTCAACGATCAACGGAATTTGTGTTCGAGGGAATGAGTTGGATGATGAAACCTACGTTCGACGAAATGCCAGCAGTACTTGAAATACGGTGTACGAAAGCATCTGCTATGTATAGAATACAATATACATGCCTAAAACAGTTTTTAAGAGTTTCTGTTAAATTTAGTGACAAAATCTGTGTTGAAAGATGAAACGGTCGACTTAATAACCTCAACAAAAATATTGACAGCTCATGTCATGCATTTTGACTGTGACGCAGGGTGGTTTAGTAACAAGCAATTGCACCACACCCTGACGTGCAAATACCCTAGTGCTCTAGCTTTCTCTCTCTCTATACCCTCTCGCTCAATGACTTGGCTTACGTCTCTCTCTGGGTGACCAGATCCCAGGTCTCTCTAACTCAGGCCTGAAAAACTCTACTACATAGAAACGGACCACTTTTGAGCAGGCCGTGTAGTCTCCTTATCTCTACCCTCCATGCAACGGAACCAAGGTATCCGTGACAACGTCTCGTCTTCGTTCGTGACGTAGTCTCATTACTCCAAAAATGTCAAAGTATCTACTCTTGTCCAATTTTTGTAGATAAATTTGAAACAATTGAGATGTTTTTGTTTATGAAACAGATGTATTTTAACCGTTCAAAGACTAAGTTGAAAGTCCTAGAACTTCATGAAAGCCAACTTGCATATATCTATACTTAACGTGATGCCATAAAATAAAGATTACTTAATTAAAAATGGCACCTTGGAAGACAATACAAACAGAAAACAATAAATGGAATGTGGGGCATTAAGTAGGTATTCTACCTAGTATCTAATTAAATTTGGAAATTGTCGAAAACAACAAAAATAAGGAAAACTTACTGCGAACATCCCTGAACGACATTTCGGTAGGACTTTTGTGTTTATTGCGCGGGGTCGCCACGGCAACGGCTGTAATTGTTATTGAACAGGTGGTCCGCAAATTGGCCACACGTTATACCTCAGGGATCGATATGTCGCGTGTTTAGTACAGTGAGTATCTAGCTGCTTGGGGTTATACAGGGGGAGTTACTGGACTAGAACGCTGAGACTGCCTCGAGACAATGAAAAAATAATACAACAATAATTGCACGATTCGATGATTTTTTATTCATTGATGATAATTATTGGAAAAAATTTAGTGCTAAAATGTTACAGATTTTTTTTCACACTACACTTAGGTACTCTAGTTTTCATTGCACATTCACTGAAATTGTATGGTAATCGGGAATTCAACAATACTAGGATCATGGTAAATAAACACGGGGGACTCCCAGTCACTCGGTATGCTTGAGTAAAATTCACAGAATTTGAGGCGTAGATTTTGAGAAGTTTTAATTGTATTAATTAGATATGATTTTTTTTCTATACACCGCGCACCGTGTGATTAGAATATTCCAATTTCTTTCGTATTTGTCTGCTATTCAATTTTCAAATCCAAGTTTGGGCATACCTTTTGCCATGGAAAGATTCTCACTCGGATTCTCATGTTGTTTCGTTTTCATTTTATTCTAGTTCAGGCAGGTTAGTAAATCATCAAGAGGAAGAAAAATCATTCAACCTTCAGTTTTGCACGTCTTGCATCACTGCGAGAACTGTTTAGGGAGCTATGGAGCAACGGTTAACGAGCCAGGATCGAAAAATCACAACTTTGGTTTTCGTCCAAGAGACTCAAGGTATCATAACTTTTTGGATTCCTCGCAACACCAGTATGATATTTAGCCGCGATACTTCTAAACATCGTGTAGCTTAAGGTCACTATTTCGGAAAAATTGCCGCCAGTTAGTTTTTCAATTTTTTCTCGTCAATGGTGATTCTAATCTTCAGGAATTTCTCCGCTGCGCTGTTTCTCAGTGGGATCGGCTGTATGTGTAACTATGTAGATTGCTCAAAGTCTTCCTTCCCAAAAGTGCTTATTTCGATGTTTATTTCTAGGTAGGTACTGACCGGTTTCGAACGCCTCTAGTCCCTTCTAATCAAGAGTCCACACAATAAATAAAGTCGGTTGTATCAACTCCAAAACTTTCCCGACTAGTATCCAGGAACCTATGGAAATTTTTGTTCGGAACATCCGTTCGGGTTAGAAGTTGGAATTAGAGAGAAAGGTTGGAAATAAATAGCAGGAAATTGAAAATTTTGCCAGGAACATTTGACTGTTTCGGGAAAACATCAAATCTTAATCTAAATAGCATCTTATTGTAAAAATCGTCAATTATGGCTTCACTCAAAGCTCCATCATTTGAGTCCGGTCTCGAAAATCAAGACCGGCTTTACATTTTCAACCAGGAAATTCCCGGGAAATTAAAAGAAAAAAAATGGTTGGAAAATGTTCAAGAAGCAATTACTTACCTCTCGTTTGAAAGAACTGGTGAAAATCTGTCCACGGGATGAAAAGTTGGAAGATCTGCAGTTTTTCCAGAGACAAACTCAAAAACCGTGGGTCCGAATTCAAAAGTTTTTCCTCCAAAAATTGATTCAATCTTTTCTCCAACTTTCATTCTCAGCATGTCTGCACCTAAAATGAACATTTCGTGGGGTTCACCGACGCAGGCTCACCGCATGTTGAAGTTTGCACTGTAGTTTTTTTCAAATTCACGGATTGTGCAAATTTCATTTTGAAAACATTTACGGTCGAAAAATCGGGACCGTGTCGATTTTGAAAATGGGTCTACACGACGCCCAATCCAAACTCCTTCCGATATCAGCCGTAATTTTTCGGAAAAAGTCGAACCCTGAGCAGGAATGAATTTTTGAGTCCTGCATCAAAAGCAAGTCGTTCTGGTCAAAACATGGGTGAGAGGCCCTCTCGGATGGCAACGGCTAAGAAAAGTTTTAAAAATTCATAACGTTCGACTGGAAAATGGTGGTAAACTGCAACTGCAGACTTGATTCCATCCATCGGATAGATTTTGAATGAATAAATAAATGGTAAAGTTTGAACTTTGACATTTTTCATTATTGTCAATTATGACATTAATTATTATTGACAACTGAAAACTAATCCGGTCGCTCGACAGCAACACCTCAAAACCATGTCTGCATAGCAAATTTCAAGTCTTAATCGTCTTGGGGAACCTCAAATTGGATATATCTGGTGAAATCTCGAAACATTTTTCTGCACGATTCGATAACAATACTTCCCCTTCCATATTGGTGGGGGTCGGTAAAGTAAAATTATAACAATACAAATGAAAGAATGAGATAACAGTACATACCATAAAAGTGAACGTGAAAATTCTTGTACAAATTGTTTTTGTCACAAATCTGACAATTCTGACATTATATAAAAAACGAAAATGTTGATGTAACTGATAAAGGTAATTGTTGAGGTGAATTATGGTGGTGATTTTATTGGAAAATTTTATCGATATCCCATGCATTGTGAAAGTTATTGAATGGAAATTCAACGCAATCATTCAAACAATTAACTGTGCTGTTGTTTGATGGCTCACATTTTTTTTTCAATTCTAAATTGAAATTCGGTTGTGGTTGGCAAAAGATGAGGATGTGTCGGAGAAAGAACTACGATAATATTGAACGTCAAAAATTTGAGTACTGTCCAGTGGCGGCTGGTGTGGGAGGGCTCAAGGGCGGCGCCCCCCAACGTTAAAGGCGGCAAGAGATTTTTATTGATAGGAAGACATGGAATGCATTTCATTAATCATACTTATTCCAAAATTTTTGTTCAGTGCAATATTAGTCAATAATCATTGTAACAAAATAATTCTAAGCAATCGCACGGTCGAAGAAGTTCGCCTTGGGCTCCGCATTCAGCGCCCACCGCTGATGCGGTGATGCCGGGGTGCACCCGCGCAAAACATTTGCCGTAACCATGGCAACGCGAGACGCGGCTCCCGCTCTATATGGGCTCCCGTCGCTCGAGCCCCCAGCCGCTCAAGCAGATTGAAATAATCGATATTATTATTTATGTACTCTTTGATTAGTTAACAGTTTGCAAACATGAAGATAGCTGACCTAAGAAAGGTACATTTAGGTCATCAAGCCTACAAGAAAAAATAAATGCAATAAACAACGGACGTCCGACTACAGCGTTGATTTACTGAAGATAAAGCAAATCGATCCCGCAAGAATAAAAATCGTTGTGCATTCACACGTAATTTTGGCAAAACAGTAAATGCTAAAACTCTATGGTTGTGATGCGGATACGACAAAAAAAAGTTTTTGTCTCGCCATTTCGCGAGCTGAGAACTGTTCTATCTGCACTTTTTCAAAAAACTCACGAGCCGCCACTGGTACTGTCAACACTGTCAAAATCCAACATATGCGTCTTTCGACCTGTTCGGATCCAATCGGCGTTGGGGCATTCGTGGATGAGGCTCGTCGATCTGAACATCAAGATTGCCTATATTTACACCCAAAGGGTACTGGTAAGTAAGATACCCGTGCGGCGCTATCTGTTACCGTGTTTCCGCGACCACCACTACCTCCATATACACATTGCGAAAAGCTAATAATAAACTGCTTGACAATTGAACTGCAACACCTAAAAATTAGGTGCGTTTTCAAATTGAGATAGCTCGAAAAATATTTGACGGATTTCAGAAATTCAAGCATGTGAGGAAAGGTCATTCCTTTGACTATCGAGTGCTGGTACTAATGATAAGTTTGATTGCACAATTTGTCATATACAGGGTGCCAACGGAGAGCGTGCAGATATGGGCAATCTTTCACCTTGTACAACTTTCGAAAAAAAAATCCGAGATTTTTTCTATCGCCTGCTTTTGAAAGGTTGAATCATTATGCCGAAACGGTTTCAGAATTTTGACCCTAACTTTTTTTTTCAAAAAATTGTGCTGAATTTCCTGAAATATGCACTTTCTGATTAAGAAAAAGAAATAGAGAAATTGTTTGTTTTCAAACGGCGTCCATATTGAATTTGCTTGCGAAGATTTTTATTTGAGCCTCCACATCCCCTAGAAACTACCCCTTTTGGGACACCGTCTCACAACAAGATATGCAATACTTCATTTAAAAGGCATAAGGTAATTACTCGTCAATAATTGGATTGGAATAAGGATACTGCGATGACCCCACACGTACAGCTCCCTAAAAACCACCCCTTGACTTCAAGGGACAGGGTTGGTATGATAAGACATGCAATATGTACATGAAAATTTCAAAAAAACGTCTTTTTCAACTGTTTTACTGAAAAAGTGATGCTACACGATGGCCCTCTGCGTAGGTCATCCCAACAGTAACTACCCTCTCGGAAAAAGAACTTCCCTTTAAAAAACCAGTACATACTTCCGCAATACCTCATTTGTTGGAATTTTTTAAAAATCTGCCGCAATAGTTTGCCGCTACGATGATTTCATTAACATATCTACCCGAAACTACCCTTTCAACTACCCCTCCAATATCGCATAGCCTTTACCTTGATGCGTATAAGGTCATCGCGAAATCATTTTGAACTTATTCAATCGCACCTTCTCTGAGCTTCCAAATGAGGTATTGCATACCTTTTACTAAAGGGGCGATTTCTAGGGGTAGTTTCAGGAAAAGTTTTGTACTATCGTCGTAGAAAACACCATCATTTCAATGAAACGGTTAGTAGGCAAAAGTTCTTTCAACTCGTAAATAACGCATCAAGGTAGAGGCTATGCGATATTGGAGGGGTAGTTGAAGGGGTAGTTTCGGGTAGATATGTGACTGAAATCATCGTAGCGGCAAACTATTGCGACAGATTTTTAAAAAATCCTAACAAATGAGGTATTGCGGAAGTACTGGTTTTTTAAAGGGTAGTTCTTTTTTCGAGAGGTTAGTTACTGTTGGGATGACCTACGTAAAGGGTCATCGTGTAGCATCACTTTTTTAGTGGAACAGTTGAAAAAGACGTTTTTCGGAATTTTCATCTATTGCATGTCTTATCATACCAACCCTGTCCCTTGAAGTCAAGGGGTGGTTTTTAGGGAGCTGTACGTGTGGGGTCATCCTAGTATACTTATTTCAATCCAATTATTGATCAGTACTTTTCTTAGGCCTTTTAAATGAAGCATTGCATATCTTGTTGTGAGACGGTGTCCCAAAAGGGGTAGTTTCTAGGGGATGTGGAGGCTCAAATGAAAATCTTCGTAAGTAAATTCAATATGGACACCGTTTGAAAACAAAAAATGTCTCTATTTCTTTTTTTTATCAGAAAGTGCATATTTCAGAAAATTGAGCACAATTTTTTGAAAAAAAAAGTTAGGGACAAAATTCCAAAACCGTTTCGGCATAATGATTCAACCTTTCAAAAGCACGCGATAGATAAAATCTCGGACTTTTTTTCCGAAAGTTGCACAAGGTGCAAGATTGCCCATATCTGCACGCTCTCCGTTGGCACCCTGTATATGACAAATTGTGCAATCAAACTCATCATCAATACCAGCACTCGATAATCAAAGAAATGATCTTTCCTCACATGCCTAAATTTCTGGAATCCGTCAGATATTTTTTGAGCTATCTCAATTTGAAAACGCACCTAATTTTTAGGTGTTGCAGTTCAATTGTCAAGCAGTTTAGATAGCGCCGCACGGGTGTCTCACTTACGAGTACCATTTGAGTGTAAATCGAGGTGTAAATATAGACAACGAGTACCATTTGAGTGTAGATATAGATAATCTCGATATTCCAATCGACCAGCCTCATCCTCCAATGCTCCAGCACTGATGAGACCTGAACAGGACAAAACAAGCGTCTGTTGGGTTTCGACGGTTGTCGCTCGGTTGGTCTTATGTTCTGAAATTACTTTCCCGTTTTTGTGAAAAGCCGGCATTACATGAACCATTTAATATTTTCAAGTACTTTCACGCATTCTACCTATAGTCCGGCGGATTAGCTGATGAATCGTGCATTTCGAGTAAAAGCTAGGGTCAAGCTATTTTCGTGTTCTACGATAAAAACGAAAATTTTTGAGGGTGGGAGGCATTCTGGGATTTCACCCAGGGGGGGCCGAGGGGGGGGTTTTTTCGGGACCCTCTGGGTGATTTACTTGTTTTCCATGAGAGAAGCCAAATCCATTTTTTTTCAAATTCTGTGATTTATCTCGAGATTTTTGGGATGTATATTCACCCCCCATTTTCAACCGGGGGGCCTTGGGGGGACTATTTAGGGTTGTTTCCACGATTTTCATCTTCTGCTAAATTAAGACGTATATTGACGTGCTTGATATCGTTTCTCACTAAATTCCGCCTTCTGAATACGAATCTGGCCTTAAAATTACAACACGAGCAGGTTTGAACTAGTTATGCAAGAAAAAACAGTTTTTTTGGGCCCACTTTTTTGACACGCCTTAATTTGGGCCCAAGGCTTAGGCGATCAAAATCCTCATGAGGATCATTAGTTTCAAGTATTTTGAACATAATAATCGTGTACTGGATGCGCCTTTTGCTTTCAGAACCACACCCAATTGTTTTCTTGGAGAACGGTCCAATAATTTTCGAGCGAACTAATTAATTTGCTTAAACAATTGTGCATTTCGTGTAAAAGGCAGACATCGGCAATTTTCCTGGTCTACAATTGAAATGAAAATTTTTGAGAGTGGGAGGCATTCTGGCTTTGCACCCAGAGGGGGCTGAGGGGGGATCTTTTTTGGGACCCTTGGAGTAATTCACTTGTTTTTCATGAGAGAAGCCAAATCCATCATTTTTCCAATTCTGTAATTTTTTACAGAATTTTCGGAATGTTTACTTACCCCCATTTTGAACCAAGGGGCCCTGGAGGGACTTTTTGAGATTGTTTCCACGATTTCTATTTTTTGCTAAGTAAGGATCTATTTTGACGTGCTTGGTATCGTTTCTTACTAAATCCCACCTTTTAAATCCAAATCTGATGTTGGAAATACGATACAAGCAGGTTTGAACTAGTTTTGTGGGAAAAAGCTGGTTTTTTGGATCCAATTCTTTGACATACCCTAATTTGGGCTCAAGGTTCCAAAACCAAAGGCGCATGCTTTATATGTTGTAAATACTTGAAACTATTGATTGTGAGGAGAATTTTGATCCTGAACCCTAAGACCCAAATTGAAAGATGTCATAAAAATGGACCCAAAAAACCTGTTTTTCTTGCCTAACTAGTTAAAACCTGCTCAAATCGTATTTCCAATACCAGATTTGGATTTAGAAGGTGGGATTTAGTAGGAAATGATACCAAGCACGTCAATATAGATCCTAAATTAGCAAAAAATAAAAATCGTGGAAACAACCCCAAAAAGTCCCCCCAGGGCCCCTTGTTCAAAATGGGGGGTGAGTAAACCTTCCGAAAGTCCTATTACAAATTACAGAATTAAAAGAATTATAGATTTGGCTTATCTCATGAAGACTAAGTGAATTACTCAAAGGGTCCCAAAAAAGATCCCCCCTCAGCCTCTTCTGGGTGCAAAGCCAGAATGCCTCTCACCCTCATTAATTTTCATTTTAATCGTGGAACACAAAAATTACTGGTGTTTGCCTTTTACACGGAATGCACAATTGTTTGAGAAAATTAATTATTTTGCTGAAAAATGATTGGACCGCTTCTCCAACAAATCAATTGTGTGTGATTCTGAAATCAAAAGGCGCATTAAGGGCATGATTTTTATGTTCCAAACACTTGAAACTAATGATCCTCAGGAGGATTTTGATCGCAGAAACCTTGGGCCAAAATTTAGGCATGTCAAAAAAGTGGGCCCGAAAAACCTGTTTTTTCTTGCATAACTAGTTCAAACCTGCTCATGTTGTAATTTCAACACCAGATATGGATTTAGAAGGCGGGATTCAGTAAGAAACGATACCAAGCACGTCAATATACGTCCTGATTTAGCAGAAAATGAAAATCGTGGAAACAACTCTAAATTGTCCCCCCAAGGCCCCCTGGATGAAAATGGGGGGGTGAATAAACACCCCAAAAATTTTGGAATAAATCACAAAATGTAAAAAAAAATGGATTTGGCTTCTCGCATGAAAAACAAGTAAATCACCCAGAAGGCGCCAAAAAACCCCCCCTCAGCCTCCCCTGGGTGAAATTCCAGAATGCCTCCCACCCTCAAAAATTTTCATTTTCATCGTAGAACACGAAAATAACTTGACCCTGGCTTTTACTCAAAATGCACGATTCGGCATAAAAATTGCAATAAGCTGCCGGACTACTAGGCAAAATGACAAAACGCGAATTTAACATATGATTCTCATTATGCCTGATAACTTTCAGGCATTTTTCATTTTGCCTGCTACGAATTCGCCACAAAAGATCCCCTCAGGAAACAACGTCCCTGAGCAAAACGTACTGGGCCACCTCTCCTCTTCAATAACTATTGAAGCTTTGTTGAGCCCCCTTATATTTTTCGTAGCTTTCAGAGTTGTAGTGAACCCCTTTCGCCTTCTTGTGTTATCACGAGCCCCCACTGGGCTTCCTTGTCTCTTCAATGTCATCTAAAGCCCTGCTGAGCCATCTTGCGTTATTCCATTGCTTTCGGAGCTTTAGTTAGCACCCCTGTTCTTTGATGTGATATTCTGAGCTCTATCGGGCCACCTTGTTTCCTTATGTGTCGTTTGGAGCCCCAATGAAAACTCGTTGCTTTTTCGTGGCTTTCAAAATTCTAGTCACTCCCCAATGGGGGAAACACGCCGTCAATCGGTTACGAAATTCGTGTTCGTATACGAGTTTTGTTAGCACGCCACTTTCATGTTTCGTGAATAGTGAATATCGTCCAACCCCTTGCGTCTTTTGCCCCGTGCAGAGCATGCGTTCAAATGATTAAGAAGTTCGTTTTCGTATCCGAATTTTGTGAACACGCCACTTTCGTATTTCGTAAAAATCGACCAGCCCCTTGCGTATCCTACCCACAGCCCGCAAGCTCCGTACAAATACGAAAACCTTAGGTTTTACATAAAGTGTCGATCTTTCTTCTCTTTGCCTAGCATAATATATCTGCATCTTCCCTCTTCGTCGCTGAAATTATAGCAATATGGCGACCTTCATCCATGGGCACGACTTTTTACGATCGTTTCCGATTGCAAAGACGAATGACAATACGCAAGTTTATACAAAAGAAAATATGCAAGCTTCATTACGAAATTCGTAAACAGACGGCGTGCTCCCCGCACTGGTACCTAGGCACTTTGTGGCGTCACTTGATTGTCAAAAGCTGTATTGGCCCCCTTGGTTTTTTAAGAGCTGTTTAAAACACTGCTGAGCCTCCTTATACACAGGGTGTCTCCAAAGCATCGAAAAATCAGTACAGGAATTTTAGCTGAAATATCACTTCAACCTCAAAAAAAATACTGTAGTCGTGAAAATCACAGGTTCTGTTTAGAATTTTGTACTCTTCCCAAATTTTTGGGTTTTCGAAAAATCCCAGCGGAGGCTTTTTTTTTAGAGCTGTCAAAAGTCTGAAGACTGATAATTCTGAACAATTTCAAATTAAGCTCAATTTTTCATGAGATTTCAAGTATACACAGTTATGTGGAGACTGCAAATGTTGAGAATGAACATATGAACAGTTCTAAACCAAACACGATGAAAAATTTCATAGTTCTGTTGGAATATTCTGATTTTTTCTGTCAAATGTATATGATCCAGGAAAAATCGTAAAAAAATTGCTAAAACCTTGGAAAAAATATGGACGTTTTGAAAATTTGATATTCTGTTCAGACTTGAATGCCCTACTACATACCTAAAATTGACAGAAATCCCACCCCGGGGTTTTGAGTTATTGGAGGGGGGGTGATCAGTTGCAACTCAAAATGGAGGGGATGGAACCCGTTAATCCATTGGATGCAAATACATCGCAATCCGACGCATCATATCGCGTTGATACCATTTTGGCACAAAAAGTGTCAATTATTGTTGAGGGGGGTCGTGGGAGGGGCGGAGCTCGGCTAGGTGATTCTTTTTGTTTTCCTGGTCATATATAACCGATCACGACAAGTTTGGTATCTTTTCCGACTAAATTGAAACTCCCGACCTCAAATCCGATGTGTAAATTTGAATAGAAACAAGTTTGGACAAGTTACCTTAAAAAAACTTGTTTTTTCTTTGACAATTTCGACAGTTTTTTTTCCACTGTTAGAGGTCTGAACCCCTCAAAGATAGTTCATGGTCCATTAGATTGAAGTGTCTTCTTTATGAAAATCATCCACTTGATGTACTATTTTTTTTCTGGATATTAAAAAATCAATTTGAACCTGTGAGTCGGTCCGGCGCGGTTTCCACTAATAAGCAGAACACTACAACATGCACCTGCAAATAAAACTAGCTCAAACTATTGAACAAATGATAACTTATCTTTGAAAGTTCGAGGATCTCTGCAGAATTGAATTTGCTATAACATTGAACAAAATCGCTATGGATCGCTCTGCAGGGTTTCGAGTTTGAGCTATTTATATCTGCAGGTGCATGTTGTAGTGTTCTGGTCAGTAGAAGATACCGCGCCGGATTGACTCACAGGTTCAAATTGATTTTTTAATATCAAAAAACAAAATAATACGTTGACTGAATGATTTTCGTGACAAAGACACTTGAATCTGATGACTCTTGAAATATTTTCGAGGATTTCAGGCCTCTAACAGTGGAAAAAAAACTGTCAAAATAGCCAAAGAAAGAAACAAGTTTCTTCAAATTAACTTGTTCAAACTTGTTTTTATTGAAATTTACACCTCGGATTCGAGGTCAGGAGTTTGAATTTAGTCGGAAAAGATACCAAACTTGTCGTGATCGGTTCTATACGACCAGGAAAATAAAAAGAACCACCTAGCTGAGCTTCGCCCCTCCCACGACCCCCCCTCAACAATGATCGACACTTTTTGTGCCAAAATGGTATCATCGAGATATGATGCGTCGGATTGCGATGTATTTGCATCCAATGGATTAACGGGTTCATCCCCTCCATTTTGAGTTGCAACTGATCACTTCCCCCCTCCAATAACTCAAAACCCCGGGGTGGAATTTCTGTCAATTTTAGGTATGTAGTAGGGCATTCAAGTCTGAACAGAATATCAAATTTTCAAAACGTCCATATTTTTTCCAAGGTTTTAGCAATTTTTTTACTATTTTTCCTGGATCATATACATTTGAGAGAAAAAATCAAAATATTCCAACAGAACTACGAAATTTTCCATCGTGTTCGGTTTAAAATTGTTCATATGTTCATTCTCAACATTTGCAGTCTTCACATAACTGTATGTACTTGAAATCTTATGAAAAGTTGAGCTCAATTTGGAATTGTTCAGAATTATCAGTCTTCAGACTTTTGACAGCTTAAAAAAAAGGCTCTGCTGGGATTTTTCTGAAACCCAGAAATTGTGAAACAGCACAAAATTCTGAACAAAACCTGTGATTTTCACGACTACAGTATTTTTTTTGAGGTCAAAATCTATTTTTCTTGGGCTAAATAGTATGTTGTGTGGTAAGTACAGAAAGTGTCATATTCCTGGCCGACGACGGAATCTTGCAGACGCCGAGTCGCCGAGCCGCTAGCCGAGGCCTGCAAGCGGCGGAGGCCTGGAAGTCACTTTCTGTACAAACAGAACATACTATTTTTTATTAGCCGATCTAATGAGGTAGTTACACCTATCAAAATGATAATTTTTGAAGCCATGCATTTCATTTGATTCAATAATGACATTGATCTATCAAAGTATCTGAAATGAGATCTGAAATTTTCTTTCTGGCCGGTGGCCAAAAAATATCCAATATCATATCATATCATATCATCATATCATGTATTCAACCATCAATAGTTACATGACAGTCAGAAAAAAAAACAAGCTATGGTGCGTCATAAACATAAACATAAATATATACATTGTAAACAGGACATAATATTCCTGGCCAGCGGCCAGAAAGTTTTTTCCCGTGCTGTTATTCTTCGTTACTGGGGTCACTGAAGTAATCGTTCATCTTGTGGCCTGGTAGTAGGCTGAAAAATCACTTCTTTTTGTCTGATCGGCTAAAAAATTATTAGTCTTTATTTTCAAAAATATGGGAAGGGGGTCAAAGGTTAGGATATCGCCCTTCACTATTCTTGTTATTTAAAGTATTTTTATTCAATCCTATTGAATAATGCACGCATTATCACGCGCTTACATGCCTGCATTTTTCAATAAGACTGGATAAAGCATAGTATTCTACTCGCGGGTAATGGCTGTTACTCATTCGGATGCTTTACGACACTCGCCAAGGCTCGTATCGATAAACTGCATCCTTATGAGTAAGAAGCAACCATTACCTGCTTGTTGAAAAATATACTATTATGGAACTGTATTTATCCAATAGTATAGAATAATGCACGCATTATCACGTGCATACATGCCTGTACTTTTCAATAAGACTGGATAAAGCATAGTATTCTACTCGCGGGTAATGGCTATTACCTTTTCAGATGCTTTACGACACTCGCCAAGGCTCGTGTCGGCAAACTGCATCCTGATGACTAAGAAGCAATCATTACCCGCTTGTTGAATAATATACTAGTGTGCTAGACTAATCAGCAAAAATTATCAAATCGTGAGTGCAGTGCACTGAATTTCCGTTCACGATACAGGGTGAGTCATAAATGACAGAAACTCAGTTTTATTCATCAATGCCTGCAAAGTATTTCTTTGGTCCCTGAAACAATTCAGAGTAAGGTGACTCTCTTCATTTCCATATAAGAGTTTTTACTGGCGTTCGAGGAGAAAAATTAATTTTTGAAATTTATGAATCAAATAGAAGTTTAGTGCACATCCGGAATAAAAAAAAGAGGGCAGCGAAGTATCACCCTTCGTTCTCCTCGTGTCTTCAATATGGCTGGAGCCCTGATGGGCCCCCTGTGTTTCTTTGTGGCTTCCAGAATTACAGTAAGCCCTCTTGGTGTCATTTTGGGTTGGTAAAAGCTCTATTGCCCCCGTGGCTTTTTCTGTGTTATTCGAAGCCCCGTTGAACCCCCTTGCATTTGTTTATGGCTTTCGAAGTTTTAGTAAGCACCTGTGTGTTCATTGTCTTTTTTCATGGTATTCAGAATTCCAGGAGGCCCCCTTCTGCCTTCTTCTGTTATCCAGGGCTCCATTGGGCTCTGCTGGTGCCTTCACTGTTGTTTGGAGCCTTGCTTAGCCCCCTTGCATTTTATTTTTTCATGGCTTTAGCAGCTTCATAAGCCCCAGTGAGCCGCTTTGTATCCGATGTAGGTAATATTGAGCGCTCGTGTTTTGACTATACCTAGCGGCAGACAAAAATGAAAAATGCCTGAAAAAAAAGCTGGCATAATAAGATACGTAAAGATCAACTCTTGTTTTTTCGGCATTAGGTATTTTTTGTCATTTGAATGCATTCGTTTTGCCGGCTTTTTACAAAAAGTCTGAAATTACGTTATGCCTATGACATCTGTATCTTTTAATAGTCGAAGGTCTCTGAATATATCGGAACAATATCTTACTGTTCCCAATAAATCCGATCATTTACCATAAACAACAACATTATGCAATAATAAACGCTCTAAAACCGCCATCAAAATAACGAAAAAATTGATTGTCAATGTCACGGATGAACTTTCTTTTGTATTGGCAAAAAAGTGAGGAAAATGTTATCCATCATTAATTTATTTGACTGCAAAAAATCAACGCTAACCTTGATGGTAGATGGAATATAGGTATCTAGGTACTGCACGTTATGCAATCCATCAAATCAGTTTGATACGGATCGAACGATTATTCGTCGCAGATTTTTACATTAAATAAAATTGGAGTTACTTTCCGGGAAGCTTGTAAATATGCGGAAGCATGTATAATTTTCCGAAATGGTCACATGCACGCTCTAAAAGAGCGACTGCAGGAGTGAGGGGAAGAGAGATAAAATTTAGATCAAGATCATGTACTTTTTTCCAGGTAAACCGCACATTTGAATCAGACAGTGAAAGGAATTCTTCCGATTTTCTGCATGAGTCTGTGATTTCTGAATGGCTAAGGCCGTTATGGTGACAGATTCCACTCCTTCCTGGTGGAATGGAGAATAAAAAACTTATCTCCGTCACCAATCTAGTGTGAAACTCGAGTAATTTTGTAGGTAGGTAATCCAGACAAGAAATTGATGCTTCTAAAGTGGATGAAATAGTTCGACGTTTGACTATCTCAAGTACACTACAGGTGTCACGAAATTAGACCGCAATATTTGACTGGCTTATTCTACGTCAAAAAATAGGAAGAAAAGTTCCAATAAACATGGGTCGAATAATGACCTCTAAGGGAGCTAAAGCCCCTTAGAGGGGGACATCACCTGATAATGGCCTTTTGTAAATACCTCCGAAGCTTCCCAATATAAAATGACGAAATTTGATGTGACCGCTACATGTTATAAGCTTGAGGTTCCTAACATCGTGAAAAAGATTTCCACATTTCATCGGAGACGTCCAACGAAGGAGGGGCGGGGGAAGAATTTAGCCCCTTTTTTTCTGTTCATGACTTTTTCTGAATTTAAATTAAAAAAATCTGAAGGTAAAATCAGAGCTTTCCATGAAAAAAAGTCCTGTTGTACTATTTCATTTCGACGCACTGTTTTCGAGATGAATCACTTTTATAAAAACTTTACCCGAGATTCTTCTGGAATTTGCTAAGAATAGCACCAACTTTGTTTTCTTGGACCAAAAACAGGAAGAAACGTTCTAATAAAGGTGGGTCGAAAATGCTCCTTAGGGGGTCTAGAGGTCCTTGGAAGGGTAACTTGCCGAGATAAGATGAATCGTGCTCTAGGTCCTCTAGGTCCCCCACCATCATCAGGTTCCCCCCTTTAAAGGGCTCTAACTCCGTTAGGGGGCATTATTTGACCCATGTGTATTGGAACTTTTCTTCCAATTTTTTGACGTAGAATAATCTGGTCAAATATTGCGGTCTAATTTCGGGACACCTGTATAGGTGAGCCAAGAGCTACAAGGGACCAGGATTGAGAGCATCCAGAAAAGACGGCTCAGTTGCATTGCATTTGTATTTTCAAAAAACAATATTCCAACAACAAAGAGGGAAGACGTCGTGCGATACTCCGGTAGGTCCTTGCTATCCACTCGAAGGAAACGGTCTCAACTGTATTTTGTTTATAAACTTGTGAACTTATCAACTGATTCACCCCAGCTGATTATCTGGTTAGACTTTTTTGTACCCAGCCCCCTTATGAGGGGATGTTCAAATTTGGCAGGCTAAATTTTTGTGGAGTGTCTTTTGAAAGTTTCAAAAAGATGGTTCAACATGTTGTTTCGTAGATGGATGAATTGGAATGAGGATTTGTCACTGTCGAGTGTGGAAATGTACGTCATATTTCATTGATCTACCAATTTTGTGTGTCTTGTATTACTATTTCAACTTTTTTCACGGTGGCTGATGATCGTTATATTCTATCTTGTACAGCTTATGGCGTAAGTAAACATATTATAAGTACTTTCTGAAAAAATTCTAATAAATCACACAGGCTACTGAAGCACAACAAAAATTCCCTGATTATACCTTATACCTAGTATACCAAACTTCGATCTGCAATGACACATCAAATAAAATGGGTAAATATACCTACGCATCTTTATTGAAAAAAAAGGGAATCTTCACAGAATACTGCGGTGACCGTAATCGTAATACTTATTAAGTGCCTACCTAGCAATTTGTTAAAGGTGGATAATTGAGGCCTTCCTTAAATCACGATTTGAATACAATGTCTCTTCACACTCCAACAAATCTTCTGGCTTGTGGAAACTAAAAACTATTGTAACAATTATGTAAGCACGGAATGTGATGCAAGATGCAAGTCCACGTGGTGGCTGCGAAACAATCAGTATTTGATTAGGTACCATGCCAGTAAAGATGAATCAAAGCAATTTTTCATCGGTACGCACAATTTTCAGTCATTAATTACAACCTTTATTACACCTACCACAACCTTAATGTCTTCATAACCTTTGCAACCCCAACCTAGGCCATCGAGAAATTCGCAAGGTTCGATTGGAAAACAATATTTTCTTGAGTGATTTCTTGAATATCTGAATATCACATGAACATCGTGGGAGTGCGCCTTCAGTCTTGGTCTTGCAGTTTTTCTAATCAGTCGACCATAGAAGACGTTTGCTTGATGCGTCACTGAGGGATTCCTCAAAGTTTTTGCCATAATGCAAACATCACTATTTTAATTAATCTTTCCTGTAGTGATGATAGAACTTAATTAAGACAAACGAAAAATGTGACGTTCTTCTCAAAAGTATTGTTGGTATACCTAACTACCCAATTAGGTAATTTTTACGCAACCAGGTTCCTACTTACCTAAGTATAGGCACATATTTTTTTTTAGTTTTTTTAGGATTTTCCAAAAACTAGATACTAAGAAAGGAAATAACCAATTTCTAGCATAGGCTGCCTGATTTCTACATAATTCTGGTGGGCTGTGTTTCTGGTCGCCATCGGCCGATCGCAGCTTGAATCGCAGCGCAGCCCACTAGAATCATGTAGAAATCAGACAGCCTTTTAGACAGAGTGTTTCATTCAGGCCCACTTGCTCACTTCGAGTTTAACTTCACACTTGATTTGGTTGTCATAGTTTTTATTGATGCAACAATTATTTCCAGAGCAACCAAACTGGGTTTAAGGTTGGAGTGACTGATGAATCTCGGTGGTTCAATTTTAAATCGCATCCTTTCAGCAAGGAATGATAAAATTTAGAAAACTGCAAAATAACTGGATATTTGGAGAATGGCAGCTACGACAATCTGGGCGATTATGGCTTCATGTCATTTTCACCCTTTTCGTAATAATTGCGGTAAAATGCTGGTTTACACAAAAAGCACAAACTTGCTGCATCATTCATTGGCCTGTTTTCACGACAAACAAACCATAATCGCACAAACTGTCATAGTGTCTTTTTCCAAATAACCGATTCAAGTGGACTTTCTTGGGATCTTTTCAAAAATGAATAATAAATAATGGAGATATAGGCCCTTCAAAATGTAACTGAAAGGATCTATTTTTTTTTGCAGTATTTCTTGAACCACTGCGCTGAACCGATTTTTTCCGGATTTGAAACCTTACAAAAAAAATTGTCGGATACTTCGTTTCCAAGATATCTGATTGTGAATATTCGAAAAAACCCAAAAAAAAAAACTTGAAAGGCTTGAAAACTCAGTTGAGAAGAAGCTATGCTAGGTCGGCAAAACAATTTTTTCCCAAACTTAGTACTTATATCGAAATAGTATATTACATAACAAGCGACGAAAGTGATAGTTTCCGCACGAGTGTGAAAAATTGCGCACGAGCGCTAGCGAGTGCAGTAATCACACAAATGCAAGAAAAGACACTTTCTTGCGAGTTGTGTACACTATTTTTCCTTCGACCGACCTATTTTCTCCGTCCGACGTCTGCTCATTGACGATCGAAATATCAAAATACCTATGTCAGAAGGCGTCACTTACCGATACTAAACTGCTTGACAATTGAACTGCAACACCTAAAAATTAGGTGCGTTTTCAAATTGAGATAGCTCGAAAAATATCTGACGGATTCCAGAAATTCGGGCATGTGAGGAAAGACCATTTCTTTGACTATTGTGACCGTTCCCTGTCGGTTCTGATCACACTCAGCCGCTCATGGTGATTTTCGGAGAGCTTACGGGCGTGGTTTCAGGGCGCCAAGTGATTTCTTGTCTTTAGTAGCTAAGAGTAGTTTCAAAATCACTAAATAACTACTTTTGTTATGAATCAAAGAAGGAGGTAGAGAAAGAGTTCAGTAATGGCCATTAATATTTAATAATTGGAAATAATTGTAATTTAACAAGTTTAAATTATGAAAGAGATGATGATAATGAAAGAATAATGCCCAGGGAAAGTAGATGTGGACGAAATATACACTCTAGGTAAGTATAATCAAAATAAAGAATTGGGGAAACGAACCAGTACCTCTGTATACTTTACGTGAGTGCACTCCCGAAAATGAGGGTAGCTAGAGTTTTCTCTAAGTTCTTTTTACAATATATTGAAGAATTTAATACTAGAAATTTGATTGCTCTTGAATAACGATAACTTTCCAAAATAGTAGCACGCTAATAAGCATGAATAATAATTGAATATACAAGAATGAATGAATAGTCAGATGTTAATTGATAAATTTTGAGTTCTGGCCTTATTGATGAATTAAAGTTGAGCCCACGAGAGGATTGCCTTGCTTGCTTGACTTCAAGCCTGGAGGACCTTCACTTTCAAGGATCCAGTGCTGATCAGCAGGTGTTCACGATCGTTGGCTTAGGTGCACAACCCTTCCGTGGAACAAGGCACTAGCTTCAACATTCCATCTTCATCATTGGTCTGGTGGTTGGAATTGAAATGGGCCAATTAACTTGATCCTTAGCAGCTTATTGCTGGTCCCTTGAAGGCCGATTTTCATTCCAAGCGCAGCGTATAGGTACAGGAAACACCATTTCAGGAGCTTGCGGTAACGGTATGCGAATAAAAAAAAAACCCTGTTGGAAAGTTCTGGCTCAATAAACGAAATTTAAAGAAACTAAAGTTTGCCTTTACCTTCCAATGGTCAAAGGGTTCGCTCCTGGTATAATTTACTTGTGGCTTTAGTAATTTTAGTTGGACACCATCAGTCCTCTGGCAGCTCAAAATTCATTCTGCTTATCTTTTCGTTACACTCTCTTCTTGCCACCCATAAGTTGATGCGATAAGAAGTTTTTATATTCACTTTCGGGATTCGGATTGAGTTATTTACAGGGTGGCTCGTCACACTATCGAGTGCTGGTATTGATGATAAGTTTGATTGCACAATTTGTCATATACAGGATGCCAACGGAGAGCGTGCAGATAAGGGCAATTATTCACCTTGTACAACTTTCGAAAAAAAATTCCGAGATATTTTCTATCGCCTGCTTTTGAAAGGTTGAATCATTATGCCGAAACGGTTTTGGAATTTTGACCCTAACTTTTTTTTTCAAAAAATGGTGCTCAATTTTCAGAATTATTCACTTTTTGATTAGGAAAAAGAAATAGAGACACTGTTTGTTTTCAAACGGCGCGGCGTCCATATTGAATTTGCTTACGAAGATTTTCATTTGAGTCTCCACATCCCCTAGAAACCACCCCTTTTGGGACACCGTCTCACAACAAGATATGCAATGCTTCATTTAAAAGGCATAAGGAAAGTACCTACTCATCAATAATTGGATTAGAATAAGGATATTGCGATGACCCCACACGTACAGCTCCCTAAAAACCACCCCTTGACTTAACGCGACAGGGTTGGTATGATAAGACAATAAATGAAAATTCCAAAAAACGTCTTTTTCAACTGTTCCACTGAAAAAGTGATGCTACACGATGACCCTTTGCGTAGGTCATCCCAACAGTAGCTACCCTCTCGGAAAAAGAACTACCCTTTGAAAAACCAGTACTTCCGCAATACCTCATTTGTTGGAATTTTTTCAAAATCTGTCGCAGTAGTTTGCCGCTGCAATGATTTCATTCACATATCTACCCGAAACTATCCCTTCAACTACCCCTTCAATATCGCATAGCCTTTACCTTGATGCGTGTAAGGCACGTGTAAGGTCATCGCGAAATCATTTTGAACTTATTCAATCACACCTTCTCTGAGCTTCCAAATGAGGTATTGCATACCTTTCACTAAAGGGGTGACTTCTAGAGGTGGTTTTAGGAAAGGTTTTGTACTATCATCGTAGAAAACACCATCATTTCAATGAAACGGTTAGTAGGCAAAAGTTCCTTCAACTTATAGACAACACATCAAGGTAGAGGCTATGCGATATTGAAGAGGTAGTTGAAGGGGTAGTTTCGGGTAGATATGTGAATGAAATCATCGTAGCGGCAAACTGTTGCGACAGATTTTAAAAGAATCCTAACAAATGAGGTATTGCGGAAGTACTGGTTTTTTAAAGGGTAGTTCTTTTTTCGAGAGGGTAGCTTCTATTGGGATGACCTACGTAAAGGGTCATCGTGTAGCATCACTTTTTTAGTGAAACAGTTGAAAAAGACGTTTTTTGGAATTTCCATGTATTGCATGTCTTATCATACCAACCCTGTCCCTTGAAGTCAATAAGGGGTGGTTTTTAGGGAGCTGTACGTGTGGGATCATCGTATTATACTTATTTCAATCCAATTATTGATGAGTACTTTTCTTAGGCCTTTTAAATGAAGCATTGCATATCTTGTTGTGAAACGGTGTCCCAAAAGGGGTGGTTTCTAGGGGATGTGGAGACTCAAATGAAAATCTTCGTGAGCAAATTCAATATGGACGCCGTTTGAAAACAAACAATGTCTCTATTTCTTTTTCTTAATCAAAAAGTGCATATTTCTGAAAATTGAGCACAATGTTTTGAAAAAAAAAGTTAGGGTCAAAATTCCAAAACCGTTTCGGCAGAATGATTCAACCTTTCAAAAGCAGGCGATAAAAAAAATCTCGGAATTTTTTTTCGAAAGTTGTACAAGGTGAAAGATTGCCTATATCTGCACGCTCTCCGTTGGCACCCTGTATATGACAAATTGTGCAATCAAACTTATCATCAATAACAGCACTCAATAGTCAAAGAAATGGTCTTTCCTCACATGCCTGAATTTCTGGAATCCGTCAGATATTTTTTGAGCTATCTCAATTTGAAAACGCACCTAATTTTTAGGTGTTGCAGTTGAATTGTCAAGCAGTTTACTTACTGATATCCTATTTTCTGATGTATATTTTAGAATGTTGTATTGACACTTCTCCATTTTTATGCAAACTAAATGAAATTACCGAAAACCAGATGAAGTTCCTCCAATTTTGAGAACTTTCACAACAACCGGCAACGCTGCTCGACATTGACAGTTGCTAGGGATTTTTAGATATATTGTTCAGATTTACCTAGTTACTGAAACTAAATTATTTCAAACCCTCTTGATTTCAATGTCATGGATTCAGCCAACATCCGTACGCGATTTAGAAGTAAACTTGTATTACGATCGGACGCTTGTTCCATGGGCTCAAATTTAAGATGGTCTAATGATAGATTGACAATGCCTCACCACCATACGACTTTATTTCGAAGATCTTTCACTTATAACTCTGTGAAACTTTACAGCTCTTTTCCTTGTGGGTTGATGCAGTCGCCATCCCTTTCGTCTTTTAAAAGCCAGCTCATCAGGTTGATAGTATCGGGTGGAATTTGATTTTCAACTTATTTTTTTATGCTTCTTTTCCCTGCGGCTTTTTGACCATTAACTAAGTTTGTCCCTACTGTTTTTTTCTCTTTCTTTTTTACTTTAGCTTGATTACTGTTTTTCTTTTTTTGTTGTTCTATCCTCTTGCACTGTGGATACAGATTTCTATTTAATTTTGTGTTAATTTCTGTTCAATTTTGTTGTAATTTCTTTCATTTAATTTCTTACTTTAATTTTTACATTATTTTCTTGTGATGAAAGTAGCAATTGATTTTGTTTTCCTCCCTCATTCCATACAATTTGTGTGTTTAGAATTTATTGTTTGTTTTTTTTGTCTGCTATGCATTTTTTGTTCTCATATTTTATTTTGTAACATGTTGAGAGGGTTAAGTAGAATAGCAATCGTGCTAGACTTCGCCCCTCTTCATTTAATATCCATTTACTGAATAAAGTCCATTTATTATTATTATTATTATTATTTGCTTTATTTCTATTATTATTGATTACTGGAAGTTGTCGAGTGTGAACAACGATCACCTACTGAGGGCGAAGAAGCATCAGTGACATGCTCAGGAAAGTGTGTGGCCCAGGGACGCTCCACAAATGCTGGATAATGAAAGATCGTTTGCCATGGAACTATGTTTGGCATTGAAAAGCGAAAGCAAAAGGCACTTGTGATGATATTTTTACTTTCGCGCACAGTGTTTGCAATTGGCCAATTTCGCGCCTACTATACTGTATAGAAAGTAACGTTTTCGTGGGTGGTCGTAGGAAAAAGATTTTTCAGCCAAAAAATTTGAGTTGTCTGTAAATTTCAAAAAAACTTGCTCTGATTCTGTTGTTTTTGAGGTGTTTTTTGAACATTCAAACTTGGATAAATATCTCGAAAATGAAGTATTCAATCAAAATTTTGCTGGGGTGGCTTTTTACTTTGAACTGAACAATTCAATGGGGCCTTGCAATTGAAAAACTCAACGTGAGGTCGCCACTACTGTAGGGGGCGCCTACTTCGATGAAGCGGCCGTAACCACGGGAAAAACATGGGAGTTTGAGTAGTTTGACCAGTAACTGACAGTGACTGGAGACGTCAAGCAAGAAACAGAGGTTATCCAAATTTCAAATCAAGACATAAAATGACGGACGTCGGTCGCTGAAGCGTCAACGCAGTCAAAATTGTCGAATTTGCCCCCAACGGTCGTGGCGCCCTCGGTGTGTGAAAGTGGCAGTGCAAGGCCCCATTTAAAAGTGTAATCAACTTTGAGAAATTTCCAGGGACGTATAAAATACAGATAGAAGAGACGGCAGCCCCTTTTTCATTCCGACACTGGATCTAGTTCTAGTATCTAGTGGATCTAGCCTCTACCAGGAAAATATGTGTGCCAAATTTGGAGAGAATCGGTTCGTAAGTTCAAGAATCAACCGCGCACATGAACTGCGGGTTTCACCGAAAGCTTCAAGAGTGAGTTAACTTCACTCCAGTTCCACTAAACTGGACACAGTTCCACAAAAACTTATTCTGCAGTTTTCCATCGCTCCATGGAAAGTGGCGATTTAAAACTGAAACACATGTAGAGTTGTTTTTGGAACATGAGTTACGTATGGTTGTAGTGAGAATAAAGTAGAGAAATTATGTTCGATTTTGATTGCATTCAAAACTTTAGAAACACAAGTAAGGATCTTACCCTTACCTGACTTTTTCATTGGATACATGCATAGACATATAGATACCTAACCTGAACAATTGTTGATCTAATCACAGATATTAAACGTTATCTATGGAACATGATCATTGAATTAAATCACATAATACTTATATTTACCTAATTTGAAATTCAATTTGAGGCAGGAATCTTGTGCAGCACACTTAATCAAGAAGCCTTCAACTGTCATGTCATCCATACAAAATTGTATGAATATCAGAGGCAATGACAGACCTGTCAAGCAGTTGCTCTCAAACGTTCTATTTACAAAAGAAATTTTCCATGGTCTGTAGCGACGTGTGAAGAAGAGTAAATTGAAAAAAATCTTTCATCTTGCTACTTAACGGCTTTAATTATTGCATATTGCAATCTGACTCACAGCCAGTTCCATCAAAGTCTTACGAGCGAATTAAATTTATTGCGCTTGTAGTAACTAAGCAACTAGTCATACTACTGGCTATTACATAGCAACTACGAGTGTGATAAAGTTAATTCGCTCATAAAACTTTGCTGAAAGTGGCTTTTGATGCATTAGGTAGCAAGACAGGAGACTTTTTTGTTTGGTTTTTCATTCACATTTCTTTTGATGATATATTTTTCAGAAGTAAACAAACCTGATCTGATTGGGAACATATGAAATATCACCGGAAATTTCAATTTATCAACGAAATCATTTACGGAAATCACCCAAAACCGTTTCGGCAGAATGGAGGGGGAACCATAATAGTGAAGACAGTGACTGCCCCCCCCCTCAGTGTCTGAGCCCCAGCCCCCTCCACTAATTGTTTTCAAATTGCAACCTCCTAATTTAGATACATAATTGAAAAGCCCCTGGAAAATGCTTTCCAGTGGGCACCAATTATTCCATATTTTGTTTGAGTGGTTTTTGAATTTGTTTATTTGAAAAAACAAACTGCCTAATGTGTTAACATTGATTTAAATGAATTCACTCCACAATAAATCACATTTTAACTATTCAAACCACAAAGAGAGACCGAATATTCACATTAAGTGTTCAAAACCATTGCCGTTGTTTTCGAGGCAATAATAAAGTCTATTCTCGAACTCTTATCGAACGTTTTCGAAGGTTTCTCTTGAAAGCACGCGACATTCTTCGGTAATTCTACAAGGCAGTTCTTCAATCGACTCCTGAGTTTTGAACAGGTGATCTCACACAAAGAAGTCTGGAGGAGTCAAGTCCGGTGATTTGGGAGACTATTCAATGGGTCCTCTCCTGCCAATCCGCCGATCTGTATAATGTTCATCTAACCATTGACTAACTAGACATACGCCGGGTTGCTCACTCCGAGTTTAACTTCAAACCCGGTTTGGTTGCCATAGATTTAATTGTTGCAACAACTATTTCCATAGTAACCAAACCGGGTTTGAAGTTAAACTCGGAGTGAGCAACCCGGCAATAGTGAGGTGGAGCTCCATCTTTTTGGAAATGAAGTAAGTCCTCGGTCAAATTAAGGTTTCATCTACATACGAGGATCTCGTCACGTCCATCTGATTTTCTAATTCCTGAACTAAATAAATATTAGGAAGTTGGGGATGATGATCCTGATAGACGGATTGAATTTTGTGAAGCTATGACGCAACGAATCACCGCGGAACCTCAACTCGTGAAAAACATTTGTTTCAGTGACGAATGTATAGACAATACAAATAGAAAAGACCATAATGTCGTCACGGATTTTTACGGTTGCGTAGGAACCAGGCGAGTCCATCATTCAAAAAAAGGTTGGCTGATTTTCGATGCCCCAATATCCGTGACGACGGTGGTGATAACATATGGTCTTCTCTATTTGTATTGTCTATACCTACTTTTTACTTGAATGGTCAGTGAACAAACAAAACTGTCGCCACTGGAGTGATGATAATTCTCACGTTTTCCGGGAAGGGCATATCCAACTCCAGTACCTCGAAAAACTTGATCTCTGAGCGGGAATACTGGGAAACGCAATCATCGGTCCAATATTTATAGACGGGAATTTGAATAGTGCACTTTATGAAGAAATATTGGAAACCGCCACTGATCCCCTAATAGCTCAGGAATTAATAGAAACAGATAGACCTAGATGGAAATCCAAATTTGACCAAAGACCTGATCCATTTCCAACAAGATGAAGCTCCACCTCACTATGTCTAGTTCGAGGTCTAAATAGTTAGTCAATGGTGGAATGATCATTATGCAGATCGGTGGATTGGCAGAAAAGGACCCGTTGAAGGGCCTCCCAGACCACCGGATCTGTGATTTTGTTGTTGCGATTGTAGTTAAGATTGTATACATTAGCGACTTCTGAAGATTCCATAGGCTTTTGAGCATTGCTACATTTGCACCCTTGATGTAAGCCCCCTCCTTCATAGCGGAGGCGATTTATTAGTTCGGTGAAGTATAACGATCAGTAGTCTATGTAGACGAACAATGAAGTTCGTTGAGCCGGTACACTGACTCATCTTTGATACGAATGCACACGACTGGGACACGAGCACGGTCCAACGCCTGCCTGAAATTCCGTCCCAGTCCTATTTTTGCAGACTTTTCTGGTGGCGATCCGCAGCAACTGCGGAGTCGGAAAAAATGACTAAGAAGTAGAATTTCGATGCGGCTCTTGCAGAAGTAAAGCCGGAAACGCTGGAGAATGTTCACAATTTAATGACAGTGATGCATTTAGCTCAAAATTGGATATTGGGGACGGTATTTGAAGTTTTCCAATTTTTGACGAACTGTAGCAGTGTAACCAAGTTATAAACGTAACTTGTAACTTAACCTAACGTAACGTAAGTTGTAACTTCAGCATTTTTTGCTTCACTTCTGCAAGCGACGTACATTTTACTTTTCGATCGTTTCTATCCGACAATTCCGACTGCCTACTTGCTTCGGATCGCCACCAGAAAACTCTGCAATATATAATACGGGAACGGCGGTTTGCTCAACTTTTATGTCTCCATTCGTGTGTATTCGTATCAGGGATGCATTGCACCTGTTCAACAAACTTTACTATAGGTAGAGACTCATGATTTCATCTCAAAATTAGCGGTGTACCGTGTACACATTCTATGTAACAGCATTGTCCCTATATCTACCTCGGAATAGTATTTTATTGCAAAACAGCATTATTTCCTCGGCAATAAAAACAAATAGGCACTTCTAACGTAAAATAGCTGAAAGGATAACAATTGGAGCTCAACTTTATGAACCAATTTTCTTCTGCCATTAATTTTACTGTCACTTCTTTATGCTCATTGAGTGCTGACGTCATATCGTCGAATACCTATACACTACAGTCCTAGAAGACGCGTATTATCGCCCAAAATGTACAGGATAAAATCTGACAATTCCAATAATGGAGTATTTCCAATTCCAAGAATTCTGTTATGACCACTACGTAGGTATACCTAGTCTTTTACCATATTTTGTTGAAAATTATAGCCACTCTTGCTGGTATTTATCTTTGGGAGTATTACATTAGATAACTGTGTATTTTTCTGGGAAAGATAACTTCTGGAGTGTTTCCTGACAGCGAAGGGTTGTTACTCTACAAGATCATTCAACAAATATATGAGTAGGTAGTAGAGGTATGTGATAAAACCTTATAATCGGTTCCATTCCAAACAGGTAGTAAAGTTACGGATTTTGCGTTTGGGTTCGTTGATAATTAAGAGATCGTTTAAAACACGCACTGTTTATTACTGCGTACTATTTTAAATACACGTCAATTATTATTTGCGCTTAGATAAATCGCTTTGATCAACTTCGCCTTTCTATCTGCTCATCTTTGGAGCTTGGATTCAAACTGATCCGTCATTCCATTCCATCAGTGCTTATTATACATCCGACTGTTATTCTGGAACCTTCCACCGGTTCTCCGGCAAATTCTACACTGATCCTGGTATACAGCTTCGAGGCGACTCTCGAACAATAGAGTATTATACTTTTGAAAAATTTTCTTTTTTTCGATAGAATCAGAAACTATATTGAAAAATAACTGACTCGTATTTTTTTCAGCCAAAAATCGTATCGTTTGGCCGCAATAAATAAACGAAATTCCTATATTCTGCCTATTTTTGACGTCATTTACACAGGCAGTATAGGCGGTGACTCGCTGTGACGTCAGAACTAGTTGATGTTATTTCTTTATTGCGCCCAAACGGTACGGTTTTTGACTGAATAAAAAAACACGGGTCAATTATTTTTCAATGTAGTTTCCATTTCAATCAAAAAATTTGTTTAGTATAATACTCCATTCTACACCTTTCGCGTGCTTTCTCGAAGCGGCGCCTCCACCAATTGGGCTGATGTATCTTACCCACCCGTTGATATCTCCCATGAGGCAGATCCTACGCGTATGCTCTCGAACGGTGCGATCGAACGATCTAGTGCTCTCGGACGCACGCGAGGCTCGCCACTCCTAACAGTAATAATATTTAAAGAGTGAGAGTGAATGAGCCAAACCTTATACCTGGACGTATACCTACTTTTGGAGAAAGAAACTGTCCTCCTCAGTACCTACGTCAGTAAATATGTACTCTTCACTTTTTTGTGATTCAGTATTTTGGAGATTATGTAGTTAGAGATTAGGGCCCGCATTTCCACAATCATGTCGCTGTTGAATTAAAAGAGAGAACATTTTTCTCGTTAGGGAAGTCACATGCCGAATTTGAATCTTCTATTTAAAAAAAAGTTACCAGAAGTGTATTCTACTATTTCACTTTTTCAGTCGCATTTAACCCCTAAAGTACCTACCAGCAATTGAAGGCTACACAAAATTGCAGCCTCCAATTTGTTCCTATGATTATTTTTAATTCCATGGTGGCTTTGTGAGTCAGGTACTAGCTACTCAAATACATTCACCTGAATGCAATCGAAAGAAGATTCGATAGTCCTTCAGCTTTTTTGCAGTCAACTTGTGGAAACGGAAGCGGAAACTGAGTTGGGAATCGGAACTACTTGTTAAGGTATCCTACTTGTACTGCCAAAAAACAAATTATCTGCTAGACACAATAAGTGCACAATAACCTCGCTAATTCCCGGCGACTCAGAAAAAAACCGGATTTTCCAATTCAACTAAAGAAAAAATCATGCTGCAAAATAGTAATTTAATTGAATTCATAATCATAATATTTAGGCGACTAAAGAACAAAGAAACATTTTGTACCAATTGTGGTTGGTTATCTACCTTATTTATCCCAAATTAAGCTGTCCCATCTTTTTCTGGAAACAATTAAGTTCCTTAATTTGAAATGTCACCGTACCTACCTACTCAACTACCCAACCCACGATCCAGTCCTGATCTATGATGAATGTTCTTTTTTTTTTGGAAATGTCCATCACTATTGTTGATGGACTGAACAATAAAGAGTTACTGTACTGTAACATGGCCCGTAATTCGCAACCATTCTGTGTATGCGAGCATATTTTCATAGATAAACGATATTGTGTGCGGAGCTGGGACGCAACAAAAAAAAAAAGAGGAAAAGACTGGCTTGTAACTAGATGCGGATGGACTTGATTATTTCTGGACAACAGAGCACACGACAGAAAAAAAAAATGAAGAACAAAAAGTGGCAATTTGTAGTAGGTACACATAAAATGACCGCTGACACGCGTATTTAGGCGCAGTTTGAAGGTTTTATAGGTTTCAAGGATATAAGGTTTTTTAGCGGCTTTTGTTAAGTCGGGCATTTTTTCGGGACCATTGTGGTTTAAGAGTCAAATGTCAACTTATAATAATAATTGTTGTTAAACAATCCGTGTGCGAAGAGCTTGAAAATGTTCGCCTCTGATGTTGGCTGGTCGTGAAGCTGTACACAAGGGTCATGGTTCATGGCTAAAAATTATACTGCAAAATTTGGAGCTTGAAATTTTGGAAAACAGGCTAAAATCTTGAAATTAAATTCATTTCTGGATTTGTAAAAGAAAATATTCCAAAATCCGCTCCAAATTTGAATTACATGTATACAGGGTGTTTGCAAAGTTGGAGTAGAAAATTGAGCCGCAGGGAAAGAAAAGATTCAAAAGTGCCAGAAAAATGTTGAAAAAAATTGATGATTTCAATTTTTGGAAATATGAGGGGTCAAAAGGTGGTCCTTCGACCCCTTCTATTTTAATTATTTTAAAATATTTTAAAAAGCTCTCTCCATCTGACCAAAAAGCAAATTTTTTGAACCTTCGAATGTGACTTGTAATCTTATTAAGTGTACAGGGTGAGTCATGAATCGTAAAAATCTATTTTTCTTCAAAAATGTCCGTCAAAGGTTCTAGAGACTATAAAACTGATGTAGAACAACCAATAACACAAATAGTTCTTATATGGAATTTTCTGCATGCATTTTTGAAGAAAACTGGATTTTCGGGATTTACAGGATTTACGACTCACCCTTTATAGTATTTAAAATTACAATATAACTCATTCAACGGTTCAAAAACATTGTTTTTTGGTCTGTTGGAAACAGTCTACTAAAATCTTTTAAAATAACGAAAATAGAGGAGGTCGAAAGACCACTTTTTGATCCTCCATATTTTCAATTCTCAAAAATAAAAACCCCAATTTTTTTCATATTTTTTTGATACTTTTGAAGCATTTCCGTGACTGCGGATGAATTTTCTACCCCAAGTTTGCAAACACCCTGTAGAAAGATGTTTTCTGTAAAAAAAACAGCCGATATCAAAACGGTTAGAGTCGTCTGATAGATCATCCCTAGTAACTACACAGATCATGGATGGTCAAGAGGGACTGTGGGTAGAATTTTGTGTCAATTTTGAAATTTATATAGCTGCGGGATGGCTTCAGTTGATTTTTAGTCGAAATCGCATCGAAAAATTCGAAGCCGTTACGAAGTTATCGTAAATTTTGTGGGCTGATTATGACGTCATACTGCGCACCGGAAAGGACAGGTCGGCAGGCCAAGGCACCACGCCAACAATTACTAGACCTTTATAAAATGAAACAAGTTTACCAAACGGTAGACGCAGGTCATTTGACTTTAATTTCAAAGTACGGTGAACCAAATTTCAGTAGACATTTTTGAAAACATAATTAAAGTGCGACTTTATCCGTCAATGAAATAAAGCGGCAGCATGGCGAAATCGCGAAGTCGCACTTTAATTATCTGTGTCTCTTTCGCACTGTTGATGGTCCGCGGTCTGTCGCGAAAAACGTCTCTGTGCGAAAAAGACATAGCGAGGAAGACAGGCAACTAGATTCGCGCTTTGCAAGAATCACCGCTTGATTCTTTCGGAAATTGTACTTTTTCTTTCTTTGGACCTCATTAAGCTATGGGTTCTTTTTTTTTCAATCTAAACACACACAAACCTTTTCAATGGTTTTAATGAAAAATGATGATAGCGGTTTACAGCAATTGTTTATTGATTCATCTATAGATCAGAAGGCATCTTAATCGGCTATGAGATGTTCCAATCAGTTTTTAGCGTATGCGAGAAACTTTTTAATTTTTGTTATACAACCTGCCAAGCAAATAAAGATAAGATAAGATAAGATAAGATAAGATAAGAAGCTTTATTGTCCAACAACACAAGTCATACAAAGGACAACGGTGACAAGCACAAAATATACACACACCTATAAAATATTGAACAGATTTCAAGTCAATGAAGAAAGACAAAACATAACAATTATAAATTACAATCACAAGACAAAGGTCTGTGTTTCCTGGATAGCCCCCATGAACCCATTTAACGAAGGAGAGCTCAGGTCTGTTGTGTGGCAGATCTCATTGAAGTACCTGGACATCACGTATACAGGTGATCTGACGATCGCGTTCGAAGTGGCAGCAGGCAGTCGGAAAAATCTGCAGCCTCTAGAATTCAGCCGTGGTACCTGTATAGAGAACTGAGAAAGCAGTTCAGCACAGTCAACGGCACCGTGAAAAAGCTTGAATAGGAAGATGAGAGATGCACGACGCCTCCGAGACTCCAGGGAGTCAATCCCAAACTCCTCTCTAAGGAGACACCCATCATAGCCCCTCTCAGGGAACATGCCATGCACTCTGAAATGAAGGTACCTCAAAAACTTTCTCTCAACTCGCAACAACAGATTGACATGTCTCTGGTATATGGGCCACCATACCAGTCCAGCGTACTCAAGTCTTGCACGAATGTAAGCAAAATATAATTGTTTGAGACAAGCGATGTTCGTAATATGTTTGCTGTTGCGGAAGATAAACCCGAGCATCCTCAGTGATGAGCTACGTACTTGCTCGACGTGCTTCGCGAATGACAGTTTTCCATCAAACAGCACGCCAAGATCCCGATAGTCATCGCAAGCCTCAAGCGGAACCCCATCCAAGGCATACTCATATTTTATGAAGCGTGTGGTGTTTCTGGTGAAGGACATCACCCTGCACTTGTCAATGTTGAGGTACAGCCTGTTAAACCGGCACCACTCAAACACGCCGTCCAAGTCCTTCTGCAGAAGAGCACAGTCCGCCTCAGTGCGAATCTCTCTAAATGTTTTCACATCATCAGCGTATACTAACACCTGACCAGCCACACGCTCGACGATATCGTTAATGAACAAGTCAAAAAGCATGGGCGCCAGGTTTGCACCCTGGGGTGCTCCGCTCGTGGGTGAGAAGTGAGATGAGCAATGGCCATCAATCTCAACATACTGGTCCCGCGACGACAAATACGACGCCAGAAGAGAGATCCATCCGACATCAAGACCGTACGAATACAACTTCTCAAGAAGGATGCCATGATCCACACGGTCAAAAGCCTTTGAAAAATCTGCAAAAATTGTATCAACCTGAAGACGTTTGTCCATGGAAGAATATAGAAATTGCGTGTAGCACGCCAAGTTGGTAACAGTGCTTCGACCGGCAAGAAATCCATGTTGTTTGTCCGTGATGATGGGTTTAACATCAACCATTATGCTTTCGCAGATCGCTATTTCAAACACCTTCGCAAAGTTTGACATCAGGCAAATGGGTCTATAGTTCTCGATGCGCTGGGGATTACCCTTCTTATAAACTGGTATGACCCTGCTCCTCTTCCACAAATCCGGAAATGTGGAGGACCTGAGGGACAGACTGAAGATCAAAACCAACGGTTCAATCAATACAGAGGCACAGTCCTTAACAAAAAAGGCAGGCACCCGATCAGGGCCCTTTGTCCTTCCCGATTTCAACTTTCTCAGTGCATTCAGGATGCTCTGCTCAGAGAAAGAATTGAGTTTAAGAAATCGATCTGACGCACCAGACAACTGACGACGGAATGGTGTCGATGTGGTAAAAGACCCAGCGAAGTACTCCGCGAATGCATCAACGATCTCCTGTGGATCAGAGATGTGAAGCCAAAGCATTAAAGAATTGAATCATTGAATTTGGGGCTTACAGTTTTTAAGTTGGAATAAATGCCATATTCTAAGTTGCAATGTTAACAATGAATTTAATAAATATACAATACAATACAGTTTTTGAGCTATGATTTTTTTTTTCTGACGCGTCAACTTCACACAGCGTCAGACAGCACGGCATAGGTAATAGAAAATAGAGGGCCGCGAAGTCTCACCCTTCAACCCTCCTCATCTCCTAAAATAAACGTGATTAGTTTTTCAAACTTTCATGATAATTATCAATTATTTATTCATTGATTATATCAGTTTTTTTTTTCGTGGATTCTATATTATTGCTCTGGACTCGGAATGCGACGCTTTTGAGACACCTTGTATACCAACTCCACGTGGGTGTTCTGTTATACTAAAGTCATGTCCTTCCGAACAGCAGTTTTTGTTTTTTGTTAATGAAAGTTTCCAATAAAAAAATTCTGCATTTTTTGAAAAAATATACTGAGTACCTTTTTAACTTAATTCAATTAATTCAATTTTAGATATACTGGGTGTTTCAGCGATGATAGCAAAACAATCAACTGTGGGTAGATCTCGTCAAAATATGACAAAAACCTATATACCATTTTCCAAAGTTCGGCCTCATAACGAAGATACAGCCTTTCAAAATTTACTTTTTTCGGATTCCAAAAATTGGTGACTCAGTGACGTTTTAACCAAAATAACTTGAATTCAGCATAGATTGATTTGTCAAAACTATGTACTGACCTGCAAAATTTTGAAAGAATCCAACCAGTGGTGTAGGAGTTATGAGGGTCAATAATTTAGAAGCATCCGAAGAAAAGTTGGCTCAAGGTGATCCCTTATAACTTTTACGCCAGTGATTGAATTCTTCCAAAATTTAGCAGATTTATAGATGATTACGATAAACCAGCTTATGCTGAATTGAAGCTGAATTTCTCAAAACTTCCTGAGTTCAAGTTTTTGAAATCCGAAAAAAGTAAACTTCGAAGGGCTGTATCCTCGTCATTAGGCTGAACTTTGCAAAATCGTATATGTACAGGTTTTCCTCATATTTTGACGAGATCTACTCACAGTCGAGTTTTGCGCTATCATGGCTGAAACATTCTGTATACCTACATATTATCATCCCTTTTCCTTTTTATATTTGGGGGATTGGTAATGCCGAAACTGTAGAAGAAAAATTGTATCTCTATTTCTTCCTCGCTCATGTTATGTCACCGTCTGTTCTTCACTGTGAACTACCAACCTCAATTATTATTAAATGAAAATTCTTGCTTCGTCAGTTTTCAGAATCTAATTGTTAAACAATTAAAATCGTATTTTTCAGAAACTAATAACCAAAGTACTTGTCTTGTTCTACTTAATTGACAGGTCAAATTTTTATAGATCTGTAGACGTCAAGTTCAACACAGGTAGTACCTACTTCCCTAGTTTACGTACTAAAGTGTCCACTGGTCCAGCTCTATTCACTGCAATATTATCGTAATAAATGAAATAGAAATTGTGTTGATATTTCTGCACTTTATTATACAGGTGATCACGAAAGGTCGGATCAAAACAGTACTACGGTATTTGAAATCTTTTATGAAGCCCACAAAAAATCTTCACCATTTTATTTTAGAATTTATGAAGGGTCAAAAGGTAGTCCTTCAAACCCTTCTGGTTTCGTTCGAGGCGTTTCTCCCTGTCGGCAATATACATACTTGGGCAGTTAGTTTTGGGCGGTAGTTGGACAGTTCTCAACAAAAAAAAAAGGGAAGTGAGACATCTCTCGTTTTTATTAATTAAATAAATTCCAGTCAACCTTGGTAGTCGAATTATGAATTAAGAACATCAACCATTTACTATATGTATAGGTACTAGATTTCTATTTACTATACAGGGTAAGGGCATGAAGTAAAAAAATTCTCCCAAAAACCGTAGAAAACCGTGTGAACAGCTGCTCTACATCATTACATCACCATTCACTTGGTCCTTCAACGGATGTAGTCTGTAGGCATTTTTGAAAAAAAAAAGATTTCTGAAGTTTCTGACTTACCGTGGAATTAAAAACTAACAAACAAAAATTCAATCTACATCCAGTGGTTGGTATATATCATTTCTCATAATTCTGTCACCAACAGTTCACTTAAAAATTTTGAAATAACGAAACCAGAAGGTTCGAAGGACCATAATTTTACCATTCATAATATTAAAAATAAAAGTCAATAAATAAAATAGTGAAAATAAATTAAATTAATATTTATTGGAGGTTTTATGGAAGATTTCATTATGCGGTAATATACCGTTTTCATCCGACCTTCCCGAATCATTCTGCGTACCTGTATTGTAATAATAAGTGCAACGATTCATAATGAAAATAACTTCAATGATATCAGAGAAAGCAATCCACTTGATAGGTAGTTTTTATTGACTTTTTACTGTTCTTTATCCTTGTGAAGATTACTGTTCCATAAAGTAACTGCGATGGAAATGTTTGTAAAAATTCTATATGCGGTTAGCGGGTAGTTTGATGCCTCATAGCCATGGGTAAGTTAGAAAGTGTACCTAACCTTTTTCCTGGAGATATTTGAGTGAGGAAATTATTAAATTAATTTTAATGTTGACTTGCCCATAGGTACTTCAATTGACCCCTTCCTTTCAGGCCATAAGCCGTGTTAAATTATTTGTATCTGATATAGTACCTAGATACTTGAGCAACATATTGAATGGTTCTGCAACTGTTTTTTTGGATATTTTTTGGAACAATATAAAGTCTATTTATTATGGTGTCCAAGTCTACGCACCTAACAATTGCGAAAATATAACCTGGCATTATTTTGGTTTCGCTAAATCCTACACTTAGATTAGATTTATGTAAGGGACAAAAACACCCAAAATAAAAACAGAAACCGATGAAGCAAAAGCTCAGTTCACGGATCAAATCTCAAGCACCGTCAGTTTTTTTGTCTTTCCCATTCGCCCAAGTTCACTGATGTAAAACCACTCGCGCTTGCATTTCCATGTGTAGTGCTTTCCAATTGGTTTCAGTTCAGTCTAGCCCAGTGCTCGGTTAGTACAGGTTGCCAATTTTGGAAATTATCGCAAAAATAATTTGCAGTTCCGAAACAGTTCCGAAAAAAGTGCAAACTGTGTAACGGTGCCCATCATTTCTACAAATTGTGCATCACCGCGCGGAGACACGAAAATCCAATACAACGACAACAATTCAACTGTTGAGTCTTTTGCTTTTTGCCCAGCTAAGGTAAAAATTATTGTGTTTTGTTTTTGACGAGCCTAAGCAAAATTCGACGTTATTTCTGCGGTATTTCCGGTGCGATTTCAGTTTTCTTGGCATTTTTCCGGCACAGTTTTTTTTGCTTATTCTCAATTTTTGTCCCATAATGTAACCTATAATAACGCATGTCCATTGTGATTTTATTATAAAACAATGTAATAACAGTGATTTACGCGAATGTTCGTTTTACTACATACGTGTTAATATTGTTGGTGTGTTGGTTGACGTTGATTCCTATCGCATCCATTAAAATTCCAATAGGTAAGCACTTTAGCTTTCTCGCTTTTCCGGCAATTCCAGATGGAAATTTCAAATGTTTGTTATTTTTTTCTCCAAAAACCGTTTTGAATAGAATTTGATTTTGACTAGTTTTCAAGTTTAAGGAAAACCATAAAAATCATTGAAATATCTACAGATTTGTTTTGTAAATAACATAACATTACGCGCATCACAATAAAACCGGAAGACCAGGCTTGTCATTAAATTTCGAAGAAAATGCTATGTTCGGATTGTTCGGTGTTATTAACTTTGTGTAGGTAGGGTCTTCTTAACTGTGCGGTACAGAAGTCCAATTATAAATTGCGATTGTCGTTTCGAAATGCATTTCCCAACGTCAGCTGATTTAATTACTTTTTAACTCTCATCTCATCGGAAAATTTTCTAGAAATCTATCTTTTTGGTGAGTTTTAAATCTTATACATACGTATGAATACAGGGCAATTTAGATTCAGAGTTTTGGTCTCATAAAGACACTAACTGCGGGTCCACCGAAGTTTTATGAGCGAGTTAACTTCAATTTGAGTTAGTTGCTAAGGAACAAGCCTTGCTATTGACTGTGTCATAGCAACTAATTCAGATTAAAGCTAACTCGCTCATAAGACTTTTGGTGGAACCCGCAGTAAAGGCCAAGTATTCCCATCTCTACTGGTTATTTCTAATTCAAAGGATTAAACGAGATAGGCACATTGTTCCAACGATCGTTGATATGACATTTACTTAATAACCGCAGGTAAAGTTAAGTTAACCTGGAATGGAAATACTGGGTCTAAGGACAACAAATTTTAGTTATTTCTCATTCACTATCTAAGATACAGGGAGTCAAACAGAAAGCCGCGAACCAAACAAAATTTAGCTTGGATAGAGAATGTTGCAATTTTGAGCAGAGAAGAGAGAGAGCCACATTGATACAAAAGGGCGTTTTGATACAATTCAAAAATTGTTATCAAAAACTGAATAATTATGGCAAAGGTCATGTTATTAAAAAATGTCGCTGGGATGATGATTCTTGCTGACAACATGCTGACCTATGCCATTCAACTTTTGGCGAAAAATGTGAAACTGTATCACAGTCCCTGTATCAATGTGCCTCTCCTTCCCCTACTGGAGAAAATAACCATGAGGCGACTTGCCCATTTTCTACGATAACCTCCTATGAACTTGACTGCCTATGCTATACCAACATGTAGGTGGTGAAGATACATTTGTAGATACCCAGATTTTTCGAAATTCGAAAGTTTATCTCTATCCTGCAAATAAAAAAAAGACTGAGGTAGGAGGTTTCAAAAAAAATATTGAATAATGAATAATCATTACTCATTTCTTATTAGTCAGTGATATTTTGATAATTTTTTATAATTGTTATCAAAGTGCCAAAATGTTCAAAAAGGTGAAGTTTGTTTTATTTTCGGAAATATGGGTCAAATGAACTTTGAAGATCATTTTAGCTTCTCTATCTAAGCTTGTTAGCTCGTTTCCTTTGAAGCATTGCTTGAAACTGCATTGAACTTATTTGCCGCCAATTTTGCTTATTCTCCTTATAATATTAATATGCAATGATAATATGGTATGGAAAAAGATTCAGACGATCTATTCTAGAGTCAATGTGACCTCTACGTTTTCATCAACATCATCGACTAAACACTCAAACCTACCTTGTACAATTTGTGATTTGAATTAATTTTTCCCGCCGCAAGATGACTGGCAACAGCGGAATGCGTTGATGATGACTGGTTGTCATTGTTATGTTACTTTGATGTCATTGGCAGTTCGACTTGTCACTAGTCACTACTCACTTCAATCCGTATTTGACAGCCATTTTGTGGCGGTGAAAATTAATTTAAATCGCGAGTTACAAAATTGTGGATGACACTCATATCAGCTGACAGAGGATTATTTTTTTCAAAGCCAGACCAGTTTTTTGCACCACCCTGCATACCGATTATTATTATTATTGAAAACTAATGTTGGAAAAATCAAGAGCTTCCATCTATTACCTTGGTCGAAGTAGGTTTTACAATGTAATATTTTTGTTTCCATGATAATGTCTGTCAAATCCAAGTCATTAAGAAAAATGTGTATTTCTCTCATTTCTTCCGCAACAACAAGTTTCTGATGCTTTACTTATATTATGAATGAAAATATAAAATTTGTGCGTATCAAGTTCTATCGTGTGATCAACTGAATTCCTAATTTAGGATAAGGCAGGCTGTGGCCTGGTCGAAATCAGGGGTGTGAAGCTGCATTTGGCTAGGGCACAGCCTGCCTCAATTAGGAATTCAATTGATCACACGATAGATGGAATGTTACAGCTGCCTGAGTGAATGTTATTTGAATTTACCAGAGAAAAAATTTGGTGAAAATTAGGAACTCTGTTAAACTTTCTTTTGCGGTTATTTATTATTACTAATTAATTGATGTGGCAATTATTCTGACAATTTGTAAACATCTTAAGTAAGTATGTGTCACACAGATTTCGTAGTAAATTATCCAACTGAAGTGATGGGTGCCAGGGTATAGGTACACGCCAATAAATTCTTCAGGCTTCAGGCGCGTATTTTTGGCTAAAGTACGCCAAAGGGCCGGTGCTTCCATTACGACACTTTTTTGGAGCGATAGCATCACATTTTTTGTGGTGGTGTGAGAGCTTCAAGTGGTTTAGAGTGTTTTTTTACTGTCAAATGTCACAGGCTACTTTGATTTCTCAACACTCCATCGCTCAGATCTGGAAACTTAGGAACAAATCTCTCAGGTCACTTCAATCACATTTCAGCTGAACGTACTACAGCGAGTAGGTACTGTAGTGAACTTTTCTCGAAATTTTTATTTACAAGTTCCACTGTCATATAAGTGGACTCACAGACTGTACAGTGGAACTACACATTTCACAGTGATAGTTCTGCCACTATTTTGTTTCTGATATATAATTCCAAGTTGATCTAGGTACGGAAAAGTGCGTTTTGAAATCACATGAATCATGTACTCGTATTCCATTTGTTCCGTTTGTTCCTTCCTCTGTGGGCTACTGCGTGTTAATTTTCGGTATGGGTTGTATTGTTGACCAGAGGCAGCCCTTGTGCTTCTTCCGAACTCATTTATTATTAATATTATCTCATGATTCATGACTCTCACTACAACCACTATTTGTTCACGTTGAAAATACGGAGCCAAGACTTTCTGGGTCAAGAATAAAGTGACAATTTGGGATGCTATGGCCATGGTGTGCTATGCTATGCTATGATTAATGACATCTGCAATAACAACCGGCCAGCAATCACTTGTCACTATGTTTTTTTATCCAGAAAGTCCTAGTTCTGAATTTGCAACGTGAACGGATGAGAGCTGCTTCTTCAACATCTCGATTTGTCAACCTCCTCTGACCATTTCCTGGTCATTCTACGATCAATTCTCAACCCACTCAGCACCTCATTTTGCTCCATGACCCCGTAATTCTGATATCTTTCAACCCATCAGAGGAGTTGTGGAAATCAATTTTTTCCCAGAAATGCCCAAAACAATTTGGAATAGTAGGAATAGTATTTTAGGTATTTTTATAGTTTATAGTCGAAAATTATGAAAATCGTAAACATTATCAAGTTTTTACATTTTTCATTAATCTATTTTAAAACATTTTCCAAAAATATCTTCAAATACGAATATGTACCCAAAACCATTCAACCCTCATATCTTGAGAAATAAGTATTGATATTTTTTTACATTTTACTTTTCTACGTTCCTAGAGAAAGCACTATAAAGTTGGTACCTACTTTTGTGGTACACCTGGCAAACACAACCTACTGCAATTATTAGAATGATTACTGATTATGAATGGTTGGTAACAATCATTGTCCTGCAGCACCTACGTATCCCTGTATACCTGGTATCAATTATCAATACTTGTTCCAAACAGGTGGTCCAACGATACAGAAAAAGTGGAACATGCGTCAATCAATTAAAATTAACATTGTTATTTCGCAAGGCTGTTTCGTTGCAAAAAAACGTCGCACAGATTCAGTTTCTTGAACCCTTAAAAAAACTGAAAGTCTAATTATTATTACTAGGCATCAAAAGGTATGGTATATACATAATTATACTCGAATATTTTGAACGGAAAATCCCACAAATTGACTTTTTTTGAACTTTGAACTGAATCTCCGTTGCGGTTTTATATTGTAAAAAATATGCAAATTATTTTGTCTCGTGTTTCTCGTGACCTGGCAATCTGGTTTTGATGCTTCCAAAACTATTACTAATTCAAAAAACTGAAATTTGCTGACGTTCAATTTTTTCTTGTTCTTGTAAAAGTCAATGAATTCGCATTCTCTCGCGTGCGTCAAGATTGCCTGCTGGTTTTAAATTAATTGTTTTCACTTGAAAATGAAACTGCATTTTAGAGAATGCATTGATTGCATTTCCAGATACTAGATCCTGACTATAATATCCGAGATTCAATCGTCATCATAAGTACTTTTTGGAATTTATTGTGTTTTTCATTTGAATAAATTTTCGTTGCTGCGATGTGAAAGTTTTCACTAGAAGTTACGTAATAGAATATAATTTTCTCTAATTTCTTTTGGTAAAGGTCACAAATAATATTGTAGGTTCTTATAGGTAAAATGGCACGGCGTAAAATTCGATTTAATCAATATTGTTGATACTTACTAAAAATAATGTCCAAAATATTATACTTCCTTTTTTCGAGCATATGAAGAGTGACCGAATAAATACCACCTCAAAGTAGTAGGCCTCGGTCTCCTTGGTAGCCACGTTTTTCCACCAGATTTTCAAGAATCATACGCGACTTGAGAAGAAATTTATTCGGTCACTCGTTATTATAAAGGGTGGCCCAACGAAAACGAAATAGACAGATTTCCGGGCATTTCACCTTATTGTTTTGAAGAAAACTCAAGACAGGTCGATTTTTATATCGAGGAGGACATCTGAAACATCCATTGGCGAGCTTATATCTTCAGCTCCCTCACTCTAACTTCTGAATCCAGAATGATAATACCAACTTCCTAATACCTCAAATAAAAGGGAATTGAATTCACTTCCTGAACAAAATATTTCCAAAATTTTCAAAAAAAAAAGAAGAATTCAATTCCCTTTAATTTGATGTAAATATCATAAAGTAGGTGGTATATCATGTTGAATTTTAAAGTTGGAGTGGGATCGAAGGGGTCAATTTTTTTTCCCTGCATCAACTACTAGGTTATTAGCAGGTTTTTCTGTGGAGGTTTTTCAGTAACGATAACAGTATTGACGATAACAACAAAGACATTTCTGGAACAGTGGGGATGATTCAGTGGGATTTTGTTTCGATGGCTTTCTCGTTTCATCTTTTTTCTCGGGGCATCACCGCACAATAGTAGATGCCCCAGTACTAAGAAACGCGTGAAAAAGTCCATCTGGCCCAGTGCGGATTTGAACCCGGAACCTTCGCCTTTGAAAGCGGGACCGCGCTCACCGTGCTACCGATTGGGTTGAAATTTTCTTCTTTGATGCTATTTGGAATTACGCTGAGTAAACTGCAAAAATTTGAGGGGTCTAGAATATAAAATGGGACAGTCAGAGAATTTTAGGACGGGATAAACATTTTAAAAATATTTTTTTATAAAGAGACTTTGATTCTTTTCAATTTTATGTATCGCAAGTTGGGTAGTGCCATTTGAAATTTCGAAGTTGGGGTAGGTGGGGGTGGGAGAGCTAAAGATGGAAATTCGCCAATGTATGTTTTAGATGTCCCCTCGATTTATAAATCGACCTGTCCGAGTTTTTTTGATGAAATGAAATGCCAGAAAATCTGTCTGACTATCTGTTTCGTTTTCGTTGGGCCCAAATACGCAATATTGCGCCTCTTATAGCCGTTTGCACCACCACTACTTGAATCAACTACTTAGCAAAGTATATCTCAAATCTGAGAGCAGTGCTTAAAGAACAGTGCTCGCATTGCACCAGAGATAAATTTCAAATACTTAAAGCTAATCCTCACTTCATCAGATAAACCTGGCAACACTGTGAAAATTGACAGGTATTTGTGTCTGTGTGCTGTAATCAGCCACGATAACAGTCGAAACATTGATCTGATCGACTTGAAATTCGGTATGCAGACATGGTTTTGCAGTTGGATGAGCCGACTCCGACTCCGACTCCACAACACCAGACGATTAGACCAAAACTGCACAGACACGTGTTTCGTCCTTGTTCGGGGCTCATCAGTGCGCAGGCATTCAGTCCAACCATTAGGTAATGTGGTAGTCAGAGGTCTTAGTAAAAGAAAAATCTTGGATTTTTACAAGGTGTAGGTAATTCAGGAGCTCCCTGATTGTATAACATATTTGGTGTACAGTAATGTATGGATAATCCAAACAATAAGTTGCCAGACCCTGTTCGGATTACGAAAACTTCCAGATTATAGAATTCATAATGAAATAGGCCTTAGTGAACTTTAATATTCATGTTACGATCACACATCAAAATTGAGGCCTTTATTCAAATTAGTGAATAAAATCTCAAACATAAGTAAAATAACGTCGAGCTTACAATTAAGCACCTCACCGTTCTAAGATGCACAAGTGATAGTTCGATCAGAATATACGTTATGGAATGATGGGGAGATAAGTTCGGCCAAAATCGGCCAGAATATGGAAACTAAGAATGACAACTAATGTCAAATGTTTCCATTTATGAGCCCGCCGGTAAAATATCTGCGTATCTTTCAAATATTCTAAACAAAAGAACGGAAAGGGATCCGAAAAATTGATGTGTCCAAAGTAAAACCAATATTTCCTTAATTGCTAATAAAAGTAACTTTCCTCAAATTTATCATAGGTATGGTATAGCTAGAGGCATACCTACTCATTATTTACCTATTTATAAATTTTTATTTCGCGTCTGGAAAAATTTGGGTTTCCTTTTTTTCACAATTCAACAGTTATTCAGATGATTATTAACAGCTCACCTAAACATGTCGCACGATTCAATACCTAATTACTGATAATAACTGCCTGAACTATGAACATCACATTAAAATATCACAATGGAAGACTCCCGACATTATTCAAATTCGACACACTTTAAAGGTCATGCAAAAAGTTGTAAAAGAAAAATATCTATCGTGGGTAATATGTAATTATAATTATTTCATTATTTGAAACATTCCATTTAAGGCTTTGAACAGTTCGAAGAGGATTTTCACCCCATTTTCTTTAAATAACGGCGCTATTGTGACTGGCTTGTCCGTCCGTCCGTCTGTCTGTCTGTCTGGGCGGAATCTGAGAATTTGAACATTCTTCCCAGAGAATATGGCTGAAGATCTGAAATGTTTCCAATACCTGCAAGCTGATAAGAAGGGTGACAAAAAAAAATTGTGTCAATCATCCCCGCCCCGCTTCCCTCAACTATAAATATATTGAAAACCCATTGTTTTGAGGATGAAAACGCTTTTTCTGTGATATGAATAAGATGGGGGATTTTATACATCTGTGACTACCTTCAAAACAATAAGGAAAGAGAAGTTCACGCAAATTTGATTTTTTTTCTTGTTCTGCGTTTTTATACAAGATTCGGATATGTTCCAAATTTCATCAAAATCGATCAATTATAACGGAAGAAGTGTAATATGACGGCGGAGGGTCGCATCAGAATCGGTAAACTACGAATACCAAGTTCAATATGGCGGTTCAAGATTGCGTCGAATCGTAAAACCAAGCATGAGAACAAGCCAATCTATACAAGACACGAGTATGTTCCATTTTTCATCAAAATCGGTCAGTTAATATGAAAATGCAATATGGTGGGCCAAGATGGCGCCACAAGTGGGAAAAAAAACCAGTGTTCACCCTTTTGCGCACAAGCTATCCACTGTGAAAGTTGCAGGACTCTAACTTTATTTGTTGAGGAAGAGTTTACTGCAAAAATTTGTAGACAGACAGACAGATAGATGGACGGACAGACAGACAAACCGACCACAATAGAGCATGCGCTAAAAATTATATACAGGATGGTCCATCCTAGCGTAATTATCCCATAGCGGTATTACCGTTCAAGATAGAGAAAAAGATGTGATGAAGAAGTTATATGGTTTGATAAGACCTATAACATAAAATTATTTTCAGCTATACAGGGTGTCCCATTTTGACGGAATCAACAAAACGTCATTTTTTTTAAATGAAACACCCTATATTTTTTTGCATTTTCGGATTCAGCTTTTTCAACTGTCTTATGCCTGTATTTTTGTTTTCCAATTGTGTGACAGTGCTACCAACTAAAAATTGAAAAATGAAAAAAATTGCATTTCCACAGTTATCTTGAAAAAATCGTAGCGGCCTTGCTTTTCAAAACTAAGAGATGAAACTTGACATGGTGATAGTCATGTCAAAGACCAATATCCCAATGTTAAACAATTGCGATTTCTTGATGGGCGTTCACAAAAAAAAAATCAAACTTTACAATTTTCAAAGTCTCATAACTCATTTTTTTCAAATAGCATGCCCCTAATTTTATAACGTTATTTGATAGCTTTTTTTACCCTCTTTCATTTTTACTAGGGGTACCCTACCCTTAAACTTCATTTTTTCCGAAATAATCAGAAATTTTCACAAAATTTGTGTTTTTTTAATTTTTTTTCACAAATTAAGTTGGCCGTGATAAATGACAGACAAGCCAAATAGTATGCAACTCTCAGTTAGTCAGTCTGAATATTGTCGAACAAAGAAAAATGACTTTACGCGAGAGAAAATGATTGATATGATATTCTGGTAATAATCCAGATATCCAGGATCCCACTTTGTTTTTTTCTGCGTTGAAGCCATTTTTTTTTGTTTGACAATATTTAGACCGACTAACTGAGAGTTGCGTACTATTTGGCTTGTCTGTCATTCATCACGGCCAACTCAATTTGTGAAAAAAAAAATGAAAAAATCACAAATTTTGTGAAAATTTCCGATTATCTCGAAAAAAATGAAGTTTAAGATACGATTTTTCCAAAATAACTGTGGAAATGCGATTTTTTTCAGTTTTAAATTTTTGGTTGGTAGCACTGCCACACAATTCAAAAACAAAAATACAGGCATAAGACAATTGAAAAAGCTGAATCCGAAAATGCAAAAAAATATAGGGTGTTCCATTTAAAAAAATTGACGTTTTGTTGATCCCGTCAAAATGGGACACCCTGTATAGCTGAAAATAATTTTAGGTTATAGGTCTCATCAAACCATATAACTTCTTTCTTACATCTTTTTCTCTATCTTGAAGGGTAAGACCGCTATGGGATAATTACGCTAGGATGGACCACCCTGTACAGGGTGATTCACCACCAAATGAACATAGCCTGAGGGTAGGTCCAGTTTTTCCAGGCGAACCAGGATCTGGCTTTGAAAATTTTCTAACGCTGTTCGTTTTGAAGTTACAGGGTGATTCATGTATTTTGTCGATTTTTAAAATAAGTCATATCTTTAGAACGATTCAATAAATTCGATTGAAATTTTGTGAGTTAATTCTACTATTGATAATTGACACATCGCCTTATCAAGCAGTTCGAAATTTCCAGGGCCGGCTTTAATGAAAAATTTTAAAGTTTATTTCAAAAAAGTCGTTCTGTTTGTATTGTTTTTCAAATTTATTTTCACGTTCAGAAACTACTAAAACATGCTAAAAGTGTCGCAAAAAAATTGCTTGGCACCATTGAGCAGTCAATAAGATTTTGATAATCCTGAAAATTTTTAAGGTTAGGATTTTTTGTTGATTGATGATTTGAAATATTTGCAGCTGATCTATTATGGCCTTAAATTTCAGCCGTTTCGTCGGAAAAAAAAATTTTTTTTCAACGTTTTCCAGTAACTAACTAGGAGCAACAAAAAAATTCGTCAAAATTTTCGAAAAATTCATGTCACGTCCCTCAATTTTAGCTCAATGTGGGATAGAAGTGAAGTTGAGGGACGTAACAATTTTTTTTTTCAAATTCTGATGAATTTTTTTTTGCTGCCGAAAAAACGGAAATTTTTTTTTTAATTTTTTTGACGGAACGTCTGAAATTCAAGGCCATAATATATCATTTGCAAATATTTTGAATCATCAATTTACAAAAAATCCTAACCTCAAAAATTTCCAGGATCATCAAAATCTTATTGACAGCTCAATGGTGCCAAGCATTTTTTTTGCGATATTATTAGTATGTTTCATGAGGTTTCTGAATATGAAAATGAATTTTGAAAAATGTGCATACAGAATGTCTTTTTTTGAAAAAAGCTTTGAAGTTTTATTTTCAAAGCCGTCCCTGGAAATTTTGAGCTATTTGATAAGGCGATGTGTCAGCTATCAATAGAAGAATAAAGTCACAAAATTTCAATCGAATCCATTGAGTTGTTCTGAAGAGACAGCTTGTCAAAAAATTTTACGAAATACATGAATCACCCTGTAGCTTCGAAACGAACAACTTTATAGAAATTTCAAAACCAGATCCTGGTTTGCCTGGAAGAACTGGACCTACCCTTAGGCTATGTCCATTTGGTGGTGAATCACCCTGTATAGAGCTATTTTTTCGCAAATACATAATGACGGAGATACAGTCCTTCAAATTTAAACCAAAAAGTGGTTTTACTGACATAACTTTTGAACCATTCAACCGATTTTCTTCAAAATTCTATCAAAGTTTCCCTAAACAGGTCTATATTGAACAATGTGTCGCGCTTTGTCAAAAATGCCTTGTGGCGTGAGTGGGGAGGTAGCCTCCTTTTTATCCCTCAAACTTCCTACGTCAATGGAGATTTTTCAAAACTGATCATATTTTCAGATTTTTGTTCAATTTATAAATGAAGTTCTTTTGGTAAAATTTTGATGTGAGGCTTTGTTTTCAAGATTTTTGAGAGATACTGTTTGAATAACATTTTGGAAATTCCATGATTCCAAGGTCTGAGAATTAGAAGTTGAGAAAATTCATGATTTCTTCTCTTGGAAACAGAGTTTCTGGGCGTCTTAGTTAGAAAACGCTATCGTGGCTGGGGAAATATTTTCATAAAATTAGATTCTAGATCCAGAAGTATTGCTGAATTTTTGCAATAGCCGCCTGAGAATAGCTATTATTTTTTTATTGTCACTTTTCTATTATTGCTACTCAAGTCTCAACTTAGGTACGCATACCATCTGAGCAATAAAAAGGGGTATTTTATGAAAACATTGGCAAAACACAAAGAATTTTCAAAGCGGAAGCTATAACTCAATAAGTTTTACGTAGAAATAATTGTTGGAACATGATATCGTTATAGGTATTATGTATAAAATGCAACTATAAAAAAATAAAAATGTCACGAGAGCAATAAAATCAGAATTCAAGTTCTAATTACCTACCTACCAGATTGTACTTACCTGCACCAAGATGACTCGTGTCAAGGTCGGCGCACAATTCGAAGACTCATTTTTTTTTTAATTGGACTGATTTTGCCCATACCTACCGCAACTTTTCAGTAAAACAGAATATTATCAAATGAAGATTTCACCGAAAAACAATGGGGTGTGAACTCGCGAACGTGATCAAATCACCATGAAGGTTGATGATGAATTCCAGCAAAAAGCTTTATAATAAAACGGAATGAGTTAGTACCTACCCATAATACAATCGATTAACAATGCACATTTTTTTGCTTCTGGGAACACTTTTTAGAAGCATTGTATTTCATACACATTACACATGTAGAAGTATTTCAAGTAAACACTGGAAAATAAAACAGTTTTCCATCGGACCCACACGCGTCTTTTTTCCGAGATTTTTTCTTGATTTTAAACAATGATTAGGCATTACGACCGTGAATGTGGTATAACTGGGAAAAAGGTATATCACAAATTATGTAAGAAGCATCTCTCAAAATTTGAAAAGTTTTTTTCCCAGCCATCTACATCTAACTAGATTTAGCAATAGATTGCCTAATGTTTGGTGAATTTGGCCCGAGTATAGAGCATCATTGATGTCAATCTGAGTCAATGCTGCTGCTAACTTTACGTAAATCATCATGATTTTTTACGCTAGATGTGTTACATACAGGATTATTCAAAAGTCCGGAATAAAATTCATAATTTTTTACCAAATTTTTTTCGGGAAAAACGCTGGAACAGGTCGATTTCTGAAAAGGGCAAGCCGTTTTTCCGTGACACGTGTCATGATCTACCGTCAACCCCTTGACCCCTAGCCACCCTTATAGTCCAGGAATTTTAGCTGTTTAAATCGCAAATAGCGAACAAAAATTATAACTAGCCGGATTTTTGTATATAAGCTCAGTAAGGCATGTAGTTCAACATAGTAAAAGTCCTCAAGAATCCGGTGTGAGCTTCAGCCGTTGTGGCCTCGAGAAGAACTTGAGGGTCAGTTTTTCGCGTATATCTCATGAACAATAGCACTTGAGAAAAAAGTTCCCGAGAAGAAATTGTTGAGAATTTTATTGTCTACAAGAGAGGTACTTATACATTTCATCGTCAGTCATCTCCTTCTTCGTCAAAACACAAGAAAATAAAAATAGTCCAGATGCTCGATGCTGAAGACTGGTGTGAACCTTGAGTTTTATGAAGGCGGGGTGCCACTTTGTAGAGGTGTTGTTGATCCACTCTCTTTTGGTTGAAACTTGAAGCCATCAAGATGAACTATGCCGGCGGCATATACAGGGTGAAATAAAAATAAAAAGGTTAACATTTGTACCTCGAGAACCAAAATAGGTGAAGACATGTAAATCGCCATGAATAATTCTGATTCCATGGTCATGAAGTCGTCGTAAACTTGAATTGGATATCTTGAGCCGTTCTTGGAATATCTTCAAAAAACTGAAGTTGTTACCAAAAAAAATATATTTTCGTCTACTTATCAGAAAAAAGTTGACTGTGTTTTTTTTTTAAATTAGTTGGCCTAGAGAGGGTTTTTCACTGTAATTTCATTTTAAATGTAATTTATCATTGTTTTGATCCAAAACACCAAGTTTCGATTCAAGATCTGAAGAATTACTGATATAAGGAAAACTATTTTTTTTTCGTAACGACCTCAGTCTTCTGAAGATATTTCAGGAACGGCTCAACATATTTGATTCAAGTTCACGACGACTTCATGGTCATGAAATTGGAAATATTTTTGGCGATTTACATGTCTTCACCTATTTTGGTTCTTGAGGTACATTTGTTCAACTTTTTATTTTTATGTCACCCTGTATATGCCGCCGGCATAGTTGGTATTGATGGCATTAAGTTTCAATCAAAAGAGAATGGATCGAGCAACACCTCTACCAAGTGGCACCCTGCCATCATAAAACTCAAGGTCCGTACAGTCTTCGGCATCGAGCACCTGGACTATTCAGCTTTTCTTGTGTTTGACGAAGAAGGAGTGGACTGATGATGGAATATGTCTACCTTTCTTGTAGACAAGACAATTTCCAACAATTTTGCTCCAAGTGCTTTTCCTCCAAGTGCCATCGTTTACGAGATAAACACGAAAAACTGATCATCAAGTTCTTCTCGAGGCCACAACGGCCGAAGCTCACACCGGATTCTTGAGGACTTTTACTATGTTGAACTACATGCTTAACTGAGCTTATATACAAAAATCCGGCTAGTTATCATTTTTGTTCGCTATTTTTTCTATAATTCCTGGACTATTAGTATTTTTTTTTTAATGGAACCCGAGATGGAACCCTATGGCTTAGGGGAGCTCATTGGAAAGCTTGTCAAAAACTGTATTCAGATCAACCATTGAACACTATATCGAACGCTTCACCATGAAGTTTTGAGTAACACTAGGGTTACTCAAAAGTCCGGAACAAAATTCATAATTTCTTACCATATTTTTTTACGAAAAAAACGCTCGAACAGGTCGATTTTTAAAAGCGGTAAGTCATTTTTCCATTATACGTGTCATGATCTACCGTCAACCCCTTAACCCTTAAGCCCTTGACCATTAATCCCTTGAGCGTCCAACCATTTTCAAAGGTAGATCTGAACACAGTTTCTGACAAGCTTTCCAACGAGCCCCCACAAACTATAGGATGCGATTCAAAAAAAAAACTAAGGGTGGCTGGGGGTTAGGGGGTGACGGTAGATTTTGAAACGTATCATGGAGAAACGACTAACCGTTTTTAAAAATCGACCTGTTTGAGCGTGTTTTTTTTTTGAAAAAATATGGTAATGAATAATTTCAATTTTGTTCCGGACTTTTGAGTAACCCTGGGGTTTCTCAAAACTTCATAGTGAAGCGTTCGATCTAACTTTCAATAGTAGATCTAAATACAGTTTTTGACAAGCTTTCCAACGAGCCTCCACAAGCCATAAGGTGCCGTTTAAAAAAAATACTAAGGGTGGCTAGGGGTCAAGGGGTTGACGGTAAATCAAGACACGTGTCATGGAAAAACGGCTTGTCTTTTTCAGAAATCGACCTGTTCGAGCGTTTTTTCCGGAAAAAATATGGTAAAAAATTATTAATTTTATTCCGGACTTTTGAATAACCCTGTTCGATACCTGTCGGCCAAAACATCGTAAGCCACACTTTGTTCAAAATTCGAATTTTGTTTTTTTTTTTTTTTTTTTGTTGTTGTTGGCCCAAAGTTCTAGCTCGTTGGCCACGAAATGGAACTATTTGATGAAAACATCTAGTAATTCGAAAAACAAAAAGAAAATATCACTAGGAAGTGATCAACGAATCTTGATTACGACATTAATTAGACAAAATGTGAAAAGAAAAAGCGACGAAAGCAGAGAATTTTGATTACGAATTTTTGAAAATGTGCAAAAAAAAAGGAAGAGAAGAAAAAAAAAAGGAATTGTGATTACGAAGTTGAAAAATGTGCAAAGAAGTATAAAAACAAAAAGTAAGACAACAAACAAGTTTACTGAAAATTAAAACAGACCACAAAACTAATAAAACGCATTTTTTTTATCTTGCCGTTTTCTCTTGAAAGAGAGACAATCAGTTCATTCAGTCTGAAGTGATTTAGCAAACAGAAAACTGAAACAGACCATTTCCTCATAGTTCGAGGCCTATTCTCTTCATATGATAGAAGAGAGCTCTCAAGATCTCAACGTTACCAAAACTGAGTAGGTTAGCAACCGAAGTGGGGTACTTCACCCCCAAATCCGTCAAATCAACAAACAAAAGCCTCAGTGAAGCCTCTGCAAGGGAGCATCCGAGGATTACGTGGTTGAGATCTCCAACCTCGCCACAGGTACAGTGGGGGTCGTCAATTAATTTCATGCGATAAAGATGATTTGGAAATCTTCCATGTCCTATTCTGATTCTAGTGATTGACGATACAAATTCTCGATCGGAGGAAACCCCACTGAACCACGGGGCGCCCAAATACTCGGGTTGAATTCTTGTATACCAGCTATCGTGAGTGAATGAGTGCTCCAGCCACTTTGCTTTGATGAAGTTCTTGAAATATGTTTTTACCATTACCACCAAATCCGTAAATTGTATTTTGTGCACCTGGATTGCATCGTCAAGTCTACGGGTTTGCGCATCCGCCTCAATATTGCCACTTATCGAGCTGTGTGCCTCCACCCAAACAAATTTCACCAGCTTTCCTCTTGAGTGTAGAGCCGCATTCCATCGTATAATGTCTAGGCAAAAAGTATTTATTTTTGAGGATTTTAGAAAACTGGACAGGCCCTTAAGGACAGATTGCGAGTCCGAAAAAATGGTAACAGTGGACACATTAACAGAATTAGAGAGAAACCATTCAAGGGCTTTAGCAATAGCCAAAGCCTCCGCGGTGAAAATGCTCGCAGACGAGTGTAGAACAAAGGATTCCCTGTGTTTAATTTTGTCAACGTAAAAGGCGCTTGAGGCTCTTTCAGAGGTTTTAGAGCCATCAGTGTAGATGTTGATACATGATTCATTCTGCCTTACAATATGACGGTTCATCTCTGAACACTCTGTATAAGACGGAATGAACACTTTTGGCTTCACCAGGAGACATTCAAAATCAAGCTCGCTCAGAGAAGGAAACTCACATTCAGGGAGTCCCATCTCCTTGAGAAGAAGAAAGGCCGAAACCAGAGGTGGTGGATTTTTATGCTGCCAATATTTATTCGTCAGGTACTGAGAAGAAAGCTCAACAAGCGCGTGGAGTATCTTGGTTTTTCTCGTGATTTGTTTGAGGACAAACTTGCTTGCCAATAGAGTTCTGCGTTCTTGCAACGCCAACTCTACCGCTTCAGATAGAAGAGCCTGACAGGGGGAAGAATTCATAACACCGAGTGCCATTCGCAATGCCTTGTACTGAACTCTGTCAATCTTCAACAAGTGGCAATTGGCCGCCCCGCCATACACCGCAGAACCGTAATCAAGCACAGAACGTACATATGATCTGTAGAATAACAAACAGGTTGACTGGTCGCATCCCCAGGTCACGTGACTAATCATTTTCAGCAAGTTAATTCCCTTTTCCGCCTTGGCAACGATGTAATTTATATGATCGGACCATAACAGTTTTTTATCAAAAATAACTCCCAAGTACTTGAACGTTTTACAAACCTTGATATTCTCTCTGGCCAATGTGACTGATTCCACATTGGGGTTACGCTTCCTAGTGAAAAAAACGACAGCACATTTGGAAAAAGCTATTTCGAAGCCATTTTCTCTCGACCAGCTTTTGAAAATAGTCATAAAGTACTTCAGATCTCTGACACACAATTCATATGTTTTGTTAGTGGCATACAGTACTGTATCGTCAGCGTATTGGATGCACTTTTTGTCAACGGGCATACCATAGTGCATGTCCGCGGTGTATATATTAAACAGGTCTGGGCTTAGTACTGCACCTTGGGCTAGTCCCTGAAAGGCCAGTCTAGGGCCCAGATAAGAACCGTCTTCCAGGCGAACAAAAACTTTTCTTCCGAAGTAGATCTGGATGATGACATTTGCCAACTTTTTGGGAATCCCGAGTGTGATTAGCTTGTTGTGGAGGATCTGTAGGTTTACTCTGTCGTATGCACCTTTCCAGTCAAGGAAAAGTGCTCCTGTTGTTAAGTTCCCTGACAAACCTGCACTCACTTCAGTGGCTAAGTGGTTGACAGCATCAGTAGTACCTACATTTTTACGGAAACCATACTGGCTTTTTGGCAACAAGTTATTCTTTTCAATCCACCATACCAACCGGAACTTGATTAGACGCTCAAAGGTTTTAATAATACAACTATTCAGTGATATCGGTCGATATGAGTCAGGGTTGTTAGAATCTTTCTTTGGTTTTTTAAGCAATACAATGAGGCTGTGCTTCAGGTTTCCTGGAACTTCACCTAGCTGTAACATTTTGTTGTAAATGGTCAAGAGTACGGTTTTTGCCGCAACGCTCATGTTGTCCAGCATTGAGTAGGAGATGTCGTCCTTCCCTGGAGCCGTATTGTTCGTCTTCTTTAGAGCAAGATCCAATTCTCTATGCGAAAATGCTCTGCACAACATGTTATCACCTTCCTGATTGTCGACAAAGTCTGACTCATATTGCGCGATACGAAACGGAACTGTTGGTGGACAGAGATTTTCCAACGATTGCTCTGCTATCTCATGTGAAATTGGGGTTTTGTTGAAAGCGTGATTTTGCTGTGCATTGTTAAGACTCCGAACTTTTTTCCAGATGTCACCTAGAGGGGAATTCCTGTTTAGACCACTGCAAAATTGTTGCCAAGATTCCTTAGCTTTGTCTTTCAAATACCGCTTTGTTTTGGCTGTTTCACGTTTACAACGAATAAAATTGTCGATTATAGGGGTTTGCTTGAAAGCAAGGAAAGCATTTTTCCTTTCTATCACCGCTTCTCTGCAAGCATCATCCCACCATTTAGGGTTGATCTTGTTTGAATGTTTAACAAAAAATGGAGTATTTTCTGGAATGGACGCCTGAGCTGCCTTATCAATAGCGTTCAAAAAAAATTCTACATCATTTTCTATGTACCCAGGGGAGAAATCGCCGAGATTTCTGTCAACCTCCGATCGAAATAGGTCCCAGTCTGCCGCCTGTGTACGCCATTTTCTCCGCGGATAAATATATTGACCTTCATTCTTACCGCTATTCTGCATTTTCAACAAAATTGGAAAATGATCCGATCCGAGGGTATCGTCGTATCTTTCAAACACCAATGTTGCTGCAACTTGGGGAGTGGTAAAAAATAAATCAATGATAGAGTCATTCCGGTTGTTCATGAATCTGGTGGGACTGCCATCATTCATGACTATTAGGCCAAGTTGATCAAGCGCATCCGCCAGGTTGTTTCCTGCTACCGTGTTAGATGGTGAACCCCAAAGACCATTGTGAGCATTGAAGTCTCCGCCCACTATAGCATTACCATTTAAATTGCTGAATAGGTTTTTCCAAGTATTGGAGGTAACTGTGATGTGTGGAGGCCGATATACTGAGAGGAAATCGAAAGATTTATTGGCAATTTTTGTGGATATGCCACAAATTTCTACACCACCTGTCCGATTCACATCAAAATGAATTTCTTTGTACTGCAGGTAGTCAGCAATTAGAATTGCCACCCCACCCTTACCGTTTGGGCGATCTTGGCGGATGATGTTGTACCCTTTAAACCTGATGTTCATCTGCGGTTTATACCAAGTTTCACAGATGAGCGCTATTTGTATTTTTTGTTGCGAGATAAAATTAGTTAAACTGTGTCGATTAGCTGACGCTGATCGAGCATTCCATTGCATAATTGTGAAATTAGCCATGTTGTGTCTCTTTTTTTGAATCAACGATTGAGATTAGAATCTAAAAGGAACAATGCGACTCGTCCAAAAACGACTCAAAAGCATTTTTTATTTCATTATAATCAACTTTTTCGATTTCAGATAAGTTTTTGATTCGACTTATAAATTGAAGAAGGAAGTTGGAAATGTGTTCAAGGGTGTTGTCATTTTTTATTGCGTCAAGTTCTCTCGCATTTTCTTCAGCATCATTGCGGTTATTGTTAGTCAGAATCGGTTGGGATGGGCCGAAAGTAAATGGAAACATTGTTGTCGTGCTGGGCGACAGAACCTTGCGTTTTTTGCGGAGAATGCTTTCGTTCGTTCCTGTTATGTTTTTACTCTGCCCATGCGATCCAAAACTGTTCGCTGGTTGAGAAAGAGGAACTTTGTTACTTCCGTTTGGGTTTAGGATGTTGTTACTCCGGGTAGTTGGTTGCGAATTTGAGAAAGTTTTATGCGGTATTGGAAGTTTGGGGAAGGAGCTTTCATCAAAAGCTTTGGTGTTAAAAATGTCAAACCTGTTGTTGGTAGTCACGGTGCTGTAGCTCAAATTTACTGCTTTTTGAGCTTCGCTGAAAGTTTTGTTGTTAAATGCCATTTCTGATTTGATTTTTTTCTGTTTTTCCAGTATCGGACAGTCTTTAGAGGTGGACTGGTGCGATTCGTTTTTACAGTGAATACAAAAGGGTTTGCTGCAGCTATGAACATCCTCCTCTGCCTTCACCTGTCCGCATTTTTGGCATTTCTCTTTAGTACTTCGGCACTGGGCGGTCACGTGACCAAACAAAAGACACCTGAAACATTGCACAACCTTACCTACGTATGTTTCCACTGGACAAACCACACTATTTATTATAACATGATTTGGCACAACATTACCTTCAAATGTTGCCACAATAGTTTGTTTAGGAACCAGCTTAGGTTCCGCAGAATCTTTTGAAAAAATCTTTCGTTTCATACGGTACACATCAATGATGGGAACATTCGAAATTGTATTTTCTATAATATAGTCATCGTCGAAGTATGTATCCACGTGCCGGATAATACCTTTTTTTTGTAGTAGGTGCAGGGGAATGTATGCTTTCAAATTCTCGTTTGGTAGATGCCCATTTTTCAATAACTTGTTAGCGTCCTCTGGGGTGCTAAAAGTTACTTTTATCCTGTTTTTTCCCACCACGCTTATGTCAAGAATATTCTTGAGTCTGAGTTTCTTCAGAAGAATGTGTCCCACATACATAGGATGAAGTCGACCGATGCCTTTATCGTCAGTTTTTTCCACGAACACGTAAAAACAATTATTATATGTACACCGACCTTGCAAATCCGTTTTGAATACCTTCACCAAATCCTCCTTCTTATTTGATCCTTGCCTGCCACTTTCTACTTCTTTGGTCCCCTTTGGATCGGATTTATTTTCCTTCATACGTTCGTTTGATTGAACATCGGAGGCGGCTTCACAATAGTCCATGCCTTCATCAGGAGGTGGCTGGCCGCCCGCCGCCCCTTGGGTGGCGGGCATCGTCCAATGCTCCGAACTGGCACTAAATGTTAATTAAACCCACTCTCACTATTTAATTGAGAATTTTAAAGCAGTATATCACTGTAAAATAACTCGGGATTTTTATCGCGCAGCAAAAGAAAACAATAGGTACTTCACCATGCGTTATCAATCTCGGAATTCGAATTTTGTTAGTTTCTTACTAATCTGGTTATCAACTATTATCCTGTAACAACCTTGTCGCGATTTGGAGCAATTTAGGTGATTTACAGCTACTTCGAAATATCGTAACCCTCATCCTGGGTCGCAAAATGAACGCACTTTGTGGAATTTATCGTAAGTACTGTGCAAGTCCCGCAAGACTATCGTAAGTGAATGCTGGTTACGATAACTTTGTGTCACCTGCAATATTTTATGGTTTATCGTAAGTGCAGAATGGTTCATTTAAATCCTGAGGATAGCATAGAACTTGAGAACGTAGCTCTCTTATAGTTATTCTGAAAAGTATGTAAAGTAATCCAACCTGGGTCTACCTCTGCGACTCTTTATTCCCATCTCCGCCTCGAGTATTATGGCGAACTAGTTCTTCGTGTCTCAGAAGATGTCCTACCATCCTATTTCTTGTCATCCAAAATCAGTCGTGTGACAATACTGTGTCTTATAAAGCTCGTATAACAATATAGTATCATAATACTGTTCATAATTAAAATGATTCCCGCAAGTGAACTCAATAAGGTTCGGGAAGAACATCGTAAGCGTGTCACTTACGATAGAAAAAATTTGAAGCGAAGTTACAATCGGACCCAACAAACTATCGTGAGTAACATAACATCATCACAGGATCAAGCTTCAAGTAAACTGAATCATATTGAGTCATATATCTGGACCAAAAAGCCTCATTCAAAAATTCATTACCGTTGGACAGATCCAACTATGATAGATAGAAAAAGTGGTTTCCTGAAAAAATGAATTTTTGTTGCTTACGATGTTTTTGCCGACAGGTATCGATATGATGAAGTATTTAGGTCTGAGACTAGAAAACTTTGTTTTACGATCACAAAAAGTGTCTAAGCAGTCGCAGACGCTTTTCGTGTAAATGAACCTGTGAAGCTTGAACCATTCACGATGTATCAGTTATCTGTATCTTTTAGTAATTTGGGCTCTGTCCCCCCTGTCATTGTATTATCTCTTACACTGGCTTTTCATCTCCTTGCTTTTATTTAATAAATTATTGCTGCATACTGGTATACTTAGGAAGTATACCTAATGGTATTATTATGGATGGAGAAAATTCAAGTTACGAGTAAAATAAAACCTTGATCTGGTAGATTACAATAAAAGCGATCCATCTCAAATGCGAAATATGCGTAAAACCACGTCGAAAATTACTGGCCAAGTAGTCAAGTATCTACTTTTATATCAGAAAATTTTCCGGCAACCTTCACGCAATAAATGTTTTTATCGATGTTTTGTGTTAATGACTGTGGTTTCCTTTTTTAGGGCCGGTTCCATCGTCGAAACAACGTGTCTGTCAAAAAAAAAAACGAAACCAAGAAGTGAGAAAGATGTTGCAGCATCATCGTTGATCCGGAATTCGGACGGCACGAAATTAGCGGCAGAGTGCATAAAAACGAATGGTCCTGCAACTATTACACCGACAGTAAATGTCAACAGCATTGGGTGGCCTTGATCCGAAGAAGAATGCTTTAAACTCTTTCCTGTGCGACAAATTTTCCATCCAAAGCTATTTCGATGACATAAACGATGACGAAATACAAACTCAATAACGATAACGTCTCTACAACGGGAAGTCAGGTCCGACTGACCTCGTACATGATAGGGGAGATTCCGGAGCACGAAGAACACACCAAGCGTAAGTCTAAGATTTTATCAGAATTAATTTTTTTTCTTGTAAACTGAAGCAAATTATTGTATACATATTATGCCAATTGTTAAGAAAACAGCCTCCGGTTGAATTCCGGCAACGTTTAATAAGGATCGCTGGAATTCCGGAAATGTTTGGACATTTTGTCATCAAGTGCCACTGTGTTGACGGTCGTTTAAAATCTGGCAGCACATTAGATGCGAGAAAAAAATAAGGTCGGTCACGGTCAAGGCGTGAACTGCCAATGTCGTAGGTATCTGTAATATCCATTCATTTGAGGATCTCATTTGTTTTTTCTTTCACTTTTAATTGCAGCCTTGATTACATACATTGTGCAAAAACAGCACAGACTTTGTAAGCAAGAACAATACATTTTTAAGATAAATAATACAAAAATGCGGATCAGAACTGAATTGCGCAACACTCAATGTATCGCGGTGACCCAAATGTCGGCCTTTTTCAAAAGGATGCAACTTTTTTTTTCCATTGCAATAATTTCAATGCCCCCCGAGATGCCCCCTTCAGTTGACGTCAAGTCCGTCGTCTTTCGAGTGACCTATGGGATGACAAGATTCAGTGTCTGTAACTAAAGTAATAGCCATATCTCGTTCACTTTTTATTTTCAGTAGAATGACTTTTTGGAGCTAAAATAAAGTGATCAGCTGGGGGGCTACGGCTACAGCTTCAAAGCGAAACTATCAGCGTCCATCAGCCGTATTTTCCCAGCGCTCCAGCAAAAAGTCATTCTACTGAAAAAAAAAGTGAACGGGATATATTATTCATTTTCATAATCGAACCTAGAGTCGATTTCACTTGAAGTGTCTTGGAACTGCAACTTTAGACATTTTCTTTCATTGTGACAGTGAGACTCTAGACTCAAAAGGCAGTCAACTCCAAGTTTGATAATGAAAATGGCAGACTTATAGAAACTTTTTGACGAAAGGTCAAAATTGCTCTTGTGTCAAATAGTCGAAATGATGTGATGATAGCTGGTATATTTTATTATACGGATGAGTGTGACAATACGTCTTATTGAACGAGTGTGATTTACTATTTCATCTACTTTAGCCTTATTATCTCCCAAAAATTAGAAATTGTGGCTGCAAAAAATAGAAACGTTTGACAAGTTCAGTGACACTTCAGTACTGACGTTCCCCTTACTTCTACAAACAATAAATTGTTTTTCTATTTTGCGTTCATAAGAAAGTCATTACGATACGCAAATGACGTCATTCGCGTATCGTAAGAAGCTCCATTTTGACACGCAGTTTTTTACCCCCAAATGTTGGCAATATCAGCGGGCCTGACATGGACATGACATCACTTACTGACAGAAGATACAGCTTAGGTGACATCACTTCGCAGAAGGGGTTTATTTCAGAAAAATACGGCCCATTTCTGATGATAAACTGTGCTTTCACCATCAAAAGCAATTCCCAACAATTTTGTTAGCAGAGGCAGATATTTTACATTTTTTCACTGAAAAAAAGCATGGAATAGTTGCAAAAGAGAAAAAATTGTATATAACACACGTTTTATACGATGCCTTATAAAACTTGTATTATAATATACTATTTTATTAGTTGAAAAACCGTTTACTACTATCGAGACTAATGTGCTTAATCAGAGCACTAATTTCGATGTAATGATAAATACATTAGTGGTAACGCAAAATTGATGAATATTCTTTTTTTTTCTAGAGAAAAATGGAACCGTCCTTGACCTAGCCGATGAAACTTACTCCAGGTGCGACCCCTCAAACTGCTCGAATTCAACCCTGCACATTAAACCCACGGTGAAAGAATGGTTGAAGGATCGGGCCAGGCGAGGATGCACCAGAAAACTGATCTTCAAAAGGATACCTATACTGTCCTGGCTTCCCAAGTACAACATCAGTTACGCAGTATCGGACTTAGTGGCCGGTGTCACGGTAGGCCTCATGGTGCTCCCTCAGGCCATAGCTTATTCGAATGTTGCCGGATTACCACCACAAATAGGTGGGTTTTCGTTTAAATTTTTCAATAATTCCTCAATTAGTAAGTAGTAGGTACACTTAATTATGCAGCGCATTATGTACTTATTTCTCTTCCCTCCAAGACCATGAAAAGTTGACGCGATTGATATCATATCCAACTATACTCACTATCAAGGACCATGACCTCATAAAAGGGTCTACTCCAGTAAAGTGGAAAAACAAGATGCCGGACCAAAATAATCTGAACACCGCTTGCCGTGAGAACAGTTGCGCGGTAAAATTTTGCCGCTGCCTACTTCATTTCGATTGGAACGGATGCAACTGAGCTGGAAACGTTCTTACCGTTCTTGATGAAAACTAAACTCTCAAAATATTGTTACGATACAGTACAAACTATTTTTTTTTCTCGGAATGTTACCAGTTTTTATTACACAGGCCTAAAAATTGAAAAACAAATTGTGCACCTAATTTTCCACCCAAACTAGGGTAATTTTGGGTCGCTGAATCCAAGTCATTGGTTTCATTGTATCAGTTCTAATTTTTGAGATTAGGTACTATTTAATTTTTTCGAACAAATAAGTCGTCTTCAGTATTATTGTCTACTTAATTATGTTGATTTTACACAAAGGAAGTTTCTTTGATCAGTTTTTCTGGAATAAGACGATGTGGGACTGTCACGTATAAGGTTTCAGCAATACTCGGTCTTCATATGGAGGTCACACTTGCCCTATGGTCTATTATAGAGGGTGTTTCAGTGATTGTCATTTTTTCGGATTCTATTTTTCTCTATTTAGGAACATTTTGACAAAATTAGATTAAATTTAGCACAGGCTGGTTTGTCGAAATGATGTACCTACCTGCCAAATTTCTTATGAGGGAGTTATAAGGGTAGGATTTTGATTTAGAGCATACAAGAAAAAGTTGACTTAAGGTGACCCTCCATAACTCCTACGCCACCAGTTGGATTTTTCCAAAATTTGGCAGGTAGGTAGATCATTTCGACAAACCAGCCTGTGCTAAATTTAAGTCAATTTCGTCAGAACCTTCCTGATGGAAAAAAAACGTAATCCGAAAAAAGTGAAAATCACTGAAACACCCCCTATAGACCATGTCGAGGACTATGTATAGGGCAAGTGGGACCTCCATATTATGAAAACCGACTATTGCTGAAACCTTATATTATGTGACTGTCCTGCATCGTCTTATTCTAGAAAAACTAGTCAAAGAAATTTCCTCCCTATAAAATCAACATAATGAAGTCGATAATAATACTATGAACGATTTATTTGTTACCCCAGTTCACGTAAAAAACTGAGTGCACAAATTTTGTTTGTTTTGTAGGCCCATGTCATGGATTGGGGATATTGAAAAAACCGCTGTTTAACTGAAGAATAGAAACAGCTTACTTCTTTGCCTGGCATTCTCTCAAAAACAGGACTATCGCAATTTCGACTACATAAATGGAACGAGCTGATGCGAAAATGTTGAAAATGATACCAATCGAGTCAGTTTTTCATGGCCTTGCGAGGAACAAAAAATATAAAATTTTCTCACCTGCCAAAGACTTTTGTTTCTCAAATGTAGAGATTGATAGCGACATGGCGACTGATGCTATCAAGGTCTATAACAGTCATACGTTTCCTCTTCATTAGGTATAACGATATTAGAAAGTGGTTTTGTAAGAGTTCAAACGCTTCCAAATTTCAAAAACCTCTTGACAAAAAATCTGCGAGAAGCGAGACGTCCCTTCTCAATCGAAACAGTACAGTCGTTGTGCCATCCTACCAATTATCGTGTTTTTGTTACCAAGTGCTAAGGCTGAGTGGACTGAAGCTAAAGCTTAGGCAACTAATGAAAACAATAAGGGTTCTTATTCAAGGTTGGCAACATGGCTAAAGCGTTCTACCTACTTGTTACTTTGTCATAATAAAAGTAAACCCAATGACAGGTTTATGCCAACAGTGCTAACTTGACCAATGAAAATAAACTGATCTAATGTCACAAATGGTTCCAGGGCTGTACTCGTCGTTTATGGCATGTTTCGTCTACGCAATTTTCGGAAGCTGCAAGGACTCGCCCATAGGCCCAACGGCGATCGGTGGCCTGCTCACAAGAGAAAACAATCACGGATTAGGCGTTCCCGGAGCCGTCCTCTTGTGTTTCCTGAGTGGCTGCGTTGAATTTCTGATGGGAGTTTTACAATTAGGTAGGTTTTTGATTAATTAAAATTTTAATTGATTATTACAGCCAGTTGTACCAACCCGCAAATTTTAATCTTGTTGTTTTGCTAAATCCTTGCATGCAAGCGGCCTTTAAATCGACAATAACACTTCGGGATTACCGTTATTACATTACTAAACTCGAATAATTGTACGAGAATATTTTGCAGCGATTAAAGAACAATTTTTTTGTAAGGACAGGGCTGATGAGATAAAAAAATAATCAGGTAATAATATATGAAGGTCCTGCTAGTTTATGGGGTCAGCTGCTTCGAAATGGGCTATCACCGACTTTGAATTGACCAGTTTAAAGTGGAACCAATCGTCAAATTTTGGAAAGTGTAAACTATTTTGAGGTTTTTATTTAGCTAAGTACTTCTTTATTTCGACACTTCGACAGGCAAATTTTCACACATTTTTGACACAATAGCATTTCCAGTTCTCTATTTTCTTTTCTATTGCAAAGTAGATCTCACAAAAGGAAGAAACTGTGATGCGGAAGAGATACAGCTAGGTTTGGTAATGAAAAAGAAAGAAACAGAATAAATTTGTTTCGTTGGTGTTTATGCTATTATGTTTGCGCGAAATTAGTGACACATTATGCCACATTGTTGAAGGGTGTTTCTTCTTTTACAACTGCTGAAGTGCCAGTCTTCGCTTTTTCACGCTATAGTTTCATTTCCTTTTTTATGGAGAATCCACTGATTTGAATAAGAAAAGCAAATACGGGAAAATAAAAATGTGACTGTGCCGGAAAGTTGCATGAAAAAGGTCGAAATGAAGAAGTATATAGTTTACCTGATTTTTACATGATTCTAGTGGGCTGCGATTCAGGCCGCGATCGGCCAATGACGACCAGAATCGCAGCCCACTAGAATCATGTAGAAATCAGACAGCCTGTAGCAATAATGAATTGCCAATTTAAAAACAGTAGTTTGCATGATACATCTAAGTTAGTCAGCTTGTTTTGATTCCTTTTATTGATTTCTCCTCATTGTTCTCTACCGAAGGTTTTCTCATCGATTTCATATCCGGACCGGTATCGATAGGATTCACATCAGCAGCATCCATCATCATAGCCTCAACCCAAGTCAAAGACCTCCTCGGTCTCAACTTTCAAGGTGGCAAGTTCCTCCAGGTTTGGGAGCAAATTTTTGAGCACATCTCCGAGACACGGCTCTGGGACGCCGTGTTGGGATTCTCTTGTATGGCCATTATTTTAATTCTCAGGGTAAGATTCTTCCATTTGATCAGCACTCATGTATTATCCATTTATCCAATTATGCACCTACTTTACCTATGTTTTTCATTTTAATGTTTCACAAGACTTTTGTCTTGCATAGTTTTAACTTGATCAATTTTTTATACGATTTATAGCAAAAACCACAGCGCGATATCTCAATTCTAAGTGCCTCAATACCCGATTGCACAAAGGTGGTATCAAATTCTAGTCCGGTACTAAACACGGGATCAAATTTTTAAAGTGGAATAAAATGCAAACCCAGTTACTTCCAAGAGAAGGTTATGATCGGAATACAAAAATGGCTCCAAGCGATTATTTGGATACCAAAACACAGGTGAGAGAGCCTTTATTCTGGCTTGTAGAGAACATCTGACGGAACTGTCAGATTTTTTCTTTGTAATAAAAAATTAGCGGCAAGTGCGTGTTACCCCAACTTTTGTTTCTGTATACAAATAATCCCTTGGAGCTATATTTTGTATTCCTATCATAATCTCCCCTTGAAGTATCTGGATTCACATTTTATACTTATACCACTTCAAAAATTTTATCCCGTGTTTAGTACCGAACTAAAATTTGATACCACCTTTGTGCAATCGGGCATAAAAAAAACTGAAATAGAACGCTGGTGACGTCACTGCTATATATCTCCATTCCTACCCTCTCACCGCGACACTCGCATGCTATAACTTATAACTACGTTAAGAGTTTGCTCTCATTTGGTCCCACTTGCACTGAAGCTCTCAGTCAATAGACCTTCCCAGTTTTACCTGAGCTGTTAGGTTTCGGCAATGGTTACCATAATCATGTTGGCGCGCAATCAAACGGCTGTCAAATCGTCAACGCAACGGTTTTTCTTTGTTATTCTCTTTTAACTGCAGTGTTGAATCTGGTTCTGTGCCGTGTTGTGAAGTTATTGTATTTGTGAAGGTCTCTGGCCCATTGGAAGCTTCAAAATCCATTATAAACGTCAAAAATATTTGGTTCCAACATGAATCCAAATGTGAATCAATTTTCTTTTTCCCGCCAGCAGGCCACGAAGCCATACCGTCCTGTTCGGGGTAGATTCGGGATTGAGGTTTGGGTATAAACTAACAGGGCATAAGCACACAGCCTGGGAGACGTTACCGAGTATTTGTCACATGCTTCACACACTGGCTGTCACTTCTGATAATTTTATTTCGATCTGACAACTCTGAATCAGGAATGTGCCGCATCCATTGACAAAACCTCACAATCAAAAGTGGAAAGGTCTATTCTACGTCATACGTGTTCAACCGATTGCATCCCCAGCTTCATCAGATTTGGATATTTGTTCAAGCTGTGTCGTTAATAAAAATTCACCAACCCAAGTACAATATGCAAGTGGAGCAAAACAGTGACCAAAAGTTTTATTTACAGAAAATCAAAGACCTCAAAATAGGTCCTGAAGACATCAAAGAGCGCAGACCGATCCACGAATGCCTCACCAAGTTCATCTGGCTAATCTCCACGGCCAGAAACATCATAGTGGTGGTTTTTTCAGCAGTCCTGGCCTATTTCTGCGAAGTTCATGGGTCTCAACCGTTCATCCTCACAGGTCAGGCTCAAGTTTTATCTACCTTAATTTAACTTAATGTTAGGTAACATCGAAAGTGAAAATACATTTAGTGTTGCCAAATCGCCTGACATGTTGTATCTGCCAGGCTCAATATTCACAATGATCCGAGTTCCCGAACTCCAATTGATGATAAAAGTCAATACAACGTCCTGCAACTCAACTGACCAGACCTCACTCAATTACAGCAGATGCATCGGTGCATCGTTTCCCTCACATATGAAACAGGCTTCCCAAATACACACGGACAACATTATCATTGAGCAGTTTCCAGTTACAACCTTGGGATCAACTTGAACTGACCAGACATTACCAATTAATTACCACAACAGCATCGTTAGGGACATGATTTTCACCAAAGACAACCATTTTCACAACTGAAATACACCACCATCTGGCAGTTTTCCTCTGCAATCTTTCCACTATCACATCTTTACGTCCTTTAATGAACTTCAACTGACCAGGCCTCACTCACTGACATACAGTTGTCTCAAAGAAGCGAACTTATCCCCATCCTCACAATTTTTCTGGCACTTTTTAAGGAAATGTCTGCAAATAGTAAGAACTTACGATGATTTTGTATATTGAGGGTAAGTTAAAGACCTCGATTTGGTTTTATATTTGTCATTTGATCTAATCTTTCATAATTCTGTCGAAGTGGTAATCGTAAAAGAAGTATGTCACATGTACGGAAGAAAATGCGTAGTTTTTGTTTCATTAAATCAAAAATACAGTTTCCAATATAAAAAATAGCTAAGTAATCTGTGATAAATGACAGATCGAAACAAATTGTCCAGGGCACCAGCAGGTACGCAACATCAGACAGAAATCGCTAGATTTGACAAAGTTTTCTAAAAACGCCAGAGAAAAAATATAGGGTGATTCCATTTCTCTTGGCACCCTGTATGCATTAGTTTCAAAATAACCCTGACACACAAAACAATCGACAACGATCAGTTAGTCTTCCGATCAACTTCAACTGACCAGACCTCACTCAATGATAAGCGCATCATCGTTACCTAGGAAATCCTTTATGGTAGATAACAGACAGCATTTCCAAAGCCTGCCCCGTCTTTTGATTAACGCTAACTGCCTGGGCCTCACTCACTGACAGATGCATCGTCACCGATCCAAGGATCCAACTCGTAATATTCTTCAACATGACAACATTCTTCCCGTGAGCCATTTGAATAATCATATGAATCATAAACTGATTATTTTTCTCCCTCTGGCTGCTCCACGCAATGGTGAACTGAAAAAGCAATCGTGGCCAGTTTGCCTACAATCTGGGGAACCAACGAGGGAACCAAACACATTATGACTAATCAAACACTAAATAATAATCATCATTCAATGATTTTACTTGTACTGAACAAACATTCGAAACTAAAATGTACTTTTCCCACAGGTTTCGTGAAACCGGGTCTTCCAGAATTCTCCCCTCCGCCATTCCACACCCACGTTGGAAACACCACGTACAACTTCATAGACATGTCCTCAGCCTTAGGCTCCGCCATTATTGTTGTTCCTTTACTGTCTATCTTAGAAAACATAGCTCTGGCCAAAGTCTTTTGTAAGTATTAACCTGTTTCGTTCACATAATTTCATCAGAAAACTATAAAACTGATCAGTAGAATCAGGTTTAATCCCATTTCAAACTTTTCAGTGCACAAGTGGTTTTGTAACTCTTCTTTCAACTCAAAGCTTACCATTTTGCACCTTCAAGTAGTTACAATGAGGACTGCGATGCAGTTGCTTGCCTTAAATCTCAAGGTGTGATTCGCCATATCAAGCCAGGGCCTCAAGTGCTAACTGGCCATGAATGGTGTTGGGCTTAAACCTAATTTGTGCAGTCAACTCTTCAATGCCCCCAACTTGTTTACTTACATAGCGGCTAATTATTGTTACCCATGTTTTTTCCAGCTGAAGGAAAGAGCATAGATGCAACTCAGGAAATGATGGCCCTTGGAATATGTAACATAGCCTCGTCCTTCGTGGGTTCCATGCCTGTATCCGGCGCCCTATCCAGAGGCGCCGTCAACCATGCCAGTGGCGTTCGGACCACTTTTGGCGGAGTCTACACAGGAATCATAGTCATCCTCTCCCTGCAACTGTTCACTCCGTACTTTAATTACATACCGAAAGCCTCACTGGCTTCCGTCATCATTGCTGCGGTGGTATTCATGGTGGAACTGCACGTGGTCAAACCAATTTGGCGAACCAAAAGTGAGTTATTTCTACTCGCAGTCTATAATGGTCTAGTCTAACTTTTAAGAACCGTTTACTGAAACGGTGACCTTGCCAATAGATCGATGTAAAGTCAATGCGGTAACCATGTAAGCAATTTGTCAAATTGTCGGAGTCCTTATGTCAAACAACATAAATGCAACAATATCAGAGCAAAGAATTATTAGCAAATTCATTTCCAAAGGTTGGCGCGAATTTTGTAACGGTTACATCTCAAACTAGATGGTCTTCTGGAGAATATTCGAACAGCTAATAGTTTGATTCACATGGTCTTTATACTATCATTTATTTATACAAAGTATAATCGATGGAAATGCGTTTTCCAAGGCGTGTATGTAATTTATATTTAATTAATTAAGGCAGTTTATCTAAATTAATTTATTGTGTATTATATGATAATTTCATCATTGTTCATGACATTGGCTTTGCGTTAAGCCTTCCGACTTATTTACGCATCATCTGTCTGACAAGGACTGAGTCTGTTTCCGGATTTTCACTTTTCGTTGTTTTTCACTCGGAAAATCACACAGAAATTTGGTGTTTTGTCCCACCGGCAATAATAATAACGAACCTGAAGCATATTTTAATGTTTGGATTTTCTGAATTTATCGGGGGGAATGATGGAACGTAGTTACCAATCATAATGTTGATAATAGATATAGATTTTGAAAGCTCACAGCATCAGGTGTGTAATCCTATTTATTATTTGATTTTTTTCTCAGAAACTGACTTGATCCCAGCCGTTGCAACTTTCATTTGCTGCCTATTTCTACGTCTGGAAATAGGAATCGTCGTAGGAATCGGCATCAACGTCATCTTCTTGTTATACGCAACAGCTAGACCATCAGTTCACGTTGAAAAAGTTACCGTGAGTACGCTTTCTACTGTCTTTTTAAACAACTCAGGTCAGCAATCATGAACTTTGCTGAAGATCTACCTTAACTGAGAATTTCTTGATGAACGGTCATTGATTTTGTCAAATGGTCCTGAATCTAGTTCTGACTACCAAGTTTTACCGAAGTCTTTCCATTTCCAGACTCATTCCGGTTGTGATTACATTCTGATCACGCCAGACAGAAGCTTGACGTTCCCTTCAGTGGAGTACGTCAGGACGGTGGTGTCGAAAGCGGGTGTCAAACAGGGTTCCAGTTCCATTCCAGTGGTCATAGATGCACGTCACATTCAAGGCGCCGATTTCACTGCAGCTAAAGTATGATAGCAAAACGCAAGATGTTTATTCTTTGAACCAAAATCTAAATCACAATTTTGTCGTAGTTATTGTTTTGTCCTCGGTTTTGCTCATTTTGTCCAGAACGGCGCCAGCATTTCAAGTTACTGAACGAGTAAAACAAGTCTGGAAGCATAAAAGTTAACTTGTCTATTATAGCAGAAGGCATTTCTGTCTCAAATCTGTCACATTTGGTGAATGTCATTGAACTTGACATCGTTGACAGTAATCGACTGTTGAAAAGCGTTGAAAGATTTTCAAACTAGAGTAATTAGCGTTGTCGTTCAAACTGCTAAACGTTTGTTCAAAGAAGAAAATTATAAGTAAATCAAAGTTTTTTGACAATAATAAACAAATAAATTATGAATTGTCAAATATGCTACACCAGAAAATTTCAGTAGCAGATCAACAGCTGCGTTTTTTTACAATCTGAACTGAGTATTCTCACCTAAGTGGGTAGTGTTGTTTCACTCGCTCCTTAGCTATTTCTCGCTTTTTCTCTCTGCAACTGGAGTGAGATACTCAGTTTATATGGTAAAAAGCAATAAGCGGCTGACGTTTTCACATTTCACTGCAACATGTCAATTCTATGTCAGTGCGAACGTTCAAAAAGTTACATTTCCTTGATTTGAGCAGCAAATTGTGTAATCTTTCAAAACAAGACATGAACACAGGCACCGTGATTTGGTACGGAAATCAGGACTGCCAGCAGCTAACTTTAACTTGTTCCCAGGGGATAAAATCACTAATCGAGGACTTCCACAAGCGGAAACAACCCATCATGTTCTACAATTTGAAACCGAGCGTCATCAGCATCTTCCAGGGCGTCCAACCTAAAGACTTTATTTACTGTTCGACGTACGGTGAACTCAACGATTTGTTAAAACAGTACTCTCAGAGATCGGAAACGGTCTCATTGGAAACGAACGCGAGTAGTTAGGCATAATTATTATCCTGTCTGTACAGTAGGATGTGATAGATAGTTGAAAATTACGTGTGATAATTTTAATTGTTCAACGCAATTCTTCTTCCATTAGAGTTTACACTTATTACTTATTAGGTTCGATGATTAAAAATATTTATTGCAACCTGTCTAGTTGTTAATGTTACTTATTATTTTAGATAACGCAATTTTTAATTATAGGTAATATATAGCGTCGGCAGTTAGTGTAAAGTAGTAAGCAGCAGTAATGAAAAATGTGATTCCTTATTACCTAGTAAATTATTGTTGTTCCGAATGCTCGAATGCTATGATTTGAATGTAATTTTGTAAGTATGTACGTAATTAAAGAATACATCAGAGAAGTAAGATTGAAATTTCTTGTTTCCCATTGCTAAATTATCAAATAGTTCTGGAAGAGACAACCATGAACACACTGTCGGGCCAAAAACGAAAACAACTATCCATCGTCGCTTTCTACCCGCAGGTTCTCAAAATAACGGCTAGTGCCCAAAATAACAAAACGCCTTTTTACTTCTTCACGTCCATTTGACATAACCCACTCTTAGAAACATACCACGAGGCACCAACAGACTTGGGTAGTATTCGAATACCCAGTAACTTGAATCCTACTCAAGTTACTTTGTACGGTATTTGTATTCGAATACAATGATAAATTATGTATTCGTATTCATGCAGCTACTTTTTCAAGGATATTCGAGATTCTGGATTCAAGTTACCATTCTGCGGTATTCTAGTAAGTGTCTATTCGAATACCTTAATAGAATCCCTGAATTCTACAGCAGAGAAAATAGTATTAGTATTCGAATCCTAGTTTGGAAAATAATCCATGGATACGAAAGATTCTGATTCTAATTTTAATTTCGTATCTTTGGATTCTAACTTCCAATCTATGAATTCTGATAATCTAGAAAGAGTACGTACCTACCTACTGTAAGACGACTATTTTTTTTACAACGATTGACCACAACAGTTGATTGTGCTTTGTTTACCGTTGTGTGTAAAATTATTATGCATAGTTACTGACAAGGTGCATTCCTCTTGACAAATTGCGAAGCTGTGAGCATCCAAACGGTGAATCTTCTCACAGGGCATATACCTACTTATTTACTGTAATTGATTTTGCTTATGTGAAGAATTAAACATGAGAACCTCAGCATTGCTTATTCAGAGTAGACGGTTGAGGTTTTGTTTGAACTCATACGCTACAGGGGCCTTGTGCGAGAGTATTCATTGCACGATACGGAATAAGTTGTCTGCGCTGATACGCTAACACTACACGGGCCTTGTGCATTATCCCCTGGCCTCATTGCATGATGCGGGATTAGCGAATGGTCCTCTGTAGCTGGATTAAGGAGCCTTGTGCGAGTATCCCCAGGCTTCATAGCACGAATTGGGTCAGGTGATTGGTATCGGAGGTGATCTCCCGTCCAGACAAACCAAGAATGAATTATAATCACGCTTGATAAACGTAATGTGGTATTGGAAATGTATACTCGGTTAGGGGTACCATTGCCCGTTTCATCATCTATCACGGTGTTTACTTAGACTCTGTCTGGTATTTATGTGATGCTCTCAATTCATGAGAGTAGCGTTATGCTCACACCCGTTTTTATCTTTTGAGAACTGGATTATATGACCATGACCAAACCGCCGGGCCGTTGGAACCAAGGTTCCTAATATTCAAAGCCGTAGATGCACAGATAAAAGGGTAAACGTAAAATTAAGATGTAGTGTACTTGGTTCGGGCGGAGATGCGGATTTGCGGCGGCACCGGCACGGGCACGGCTGGTGAAAGGTGACAGAGTTGACGTTGACGGATGACGCAGAGTCGAAACTTGCGCGGTAAATTTAAATTCAAAAGGATTTTGGAATGTCCATAAAATGACTGCATTTTCTTATGCTGCTTATGCATCATGACCAGAGGAAACTCTATTATTTTCTATTTTCGGTAATGTCCATTATAGAAGACCTGTATTTGTTTAAATGAGTATTAGTTGAGTAGTAAAAAATTGTAAGTAACGGGTGTTTTTTTTAATCTGGCGTCCAAGCAAGCTGTGCTCCGGTCGAATGAGGCTCTTTTCGACTGGAGCACAGCATACTTGATGACAGATTTAAAGAAAACACCCGGTATATATAGCATATAGCTACATAGTAATACATACTAATTGTGAAATTTCATTAAACATGATTTAATATCCTAAAATATATCAAAGTAGGTACTAGAGTTTTTTAGGTTGATAAATGATGCACAAAAACATAGTTTAACGAAAAATGAGTTATTATTTCAACAAATTACCAATTCCATTATTTGAAAATGTTTCTGTAATATTTCGCTTCCATTATTTATACAATATTCCAAAAGAATATTTAGTCAATATTTATGAATATTCCATGAAAATTTGATAAATATAATTCATAAATATTTATACAATATCAACAAGAAAACGTTTATAAAATATTTGTGTGACATTTGAATCTAATATTAATCACTTTTGAATACTATCTGAATATTGTGTGCTGTATGGGAGACCTACAGGGTTAAAATCATGTACCTTATGACGTAAGCTTTGAGGCATCAGCTCCCTGTCCAAGTGTAATTTACTAATTTTGTGTCAGTAAAGACGTTTGGGTTTTAATTGGAACAAAAACTTAGTCAAACAAGCCAATAAAAAGGTGTTCGAAATTCTATTAAAACAGTCTTATACATACCTCTAACTGTACATTATAGACCAAGAGCTAGCAACATTTTATTTACCTCATAAGCAAAATGCGGTTTGACTTTTGGGGCATGTAGAGATTATGATTGGCTTCCATAAAATATTTGTCTTATGAAAAACACGCCTTGCTTTCTCACGAGGCAAGCAAAGAAATGGGCCATTTGACAGCTATATTCAAGAGCGGTTTTTCTAGTGTTCTTAATCGATATAAATATCAATTTCATCAGGAATGGATAGGTTGAACTATCTTTCAACTAAATTGAATGGGACCGAATCTCGGAATGTATTAGAAACTACCAAGAACCAGACTTTCTCAACTGGCATGTTCAAGCTAGTGGGCTAAGCCAAGCTGTTTGGATCGTATTTGATGGCCGATTGTCAAATCATGCCTACTAGAAAAACCGGTGTCAATTTCCGACCGCTTGGAAATCTGGTTTTAGGTAGCTTCTAATGCATTTCTATATTCTTATTCATTCAGTTTTGTTGGAAGATAGTTCAATCTATCCATTCTTGATATAATTGATATTCATATCGATTAGGAACTCCAGAAAATCCGCTGTTGAATATTGCTGTCAAATGGCCCATTTCTTTGCTTGCCTCGTGAGAAAGCAAGGCGTGTTTTTCATAAGACAAATATTTTATGGAAGCCAATCATAATCTCTACATGCCCCAAAAGTCAAACCGCATTTTGCTTATGAGGTAAATAAAATGTTACTAGCTCTTGGTCTAATAATTTTATGCGTTGTATAATACAATCACATTTTACACATAATAAAATCTGCGTTATCATAGATATTATACCAGCAGTTTAACAAATCGTGCCTTATACCAGGTATAAACTGTGTGGCAGTCGTTATATTTATAACGCGATCTTATACAGGTCAGTGTAATTTTTATATTAGTCATGATACATTTCTCTCAGTGTTTCCAACCTAGTAAGGAATCATTCCCTTTCTAGCTTTTTAAAAGTTAGGGAGGTATCGATTACTAACTCATTGTTAATAAACTTATATTACTCGCTAGCCAGCTACATTTCAACAAGGGTCGGTATTTTTTTATTCCTTGGCGCACGAATTAACCCACTAGTCAAAAGTGTATGTTCCCGTCTCTCTCACTCCAGTACTTTACGTAAAGTCTGTTTCACAGGGTGACGCCGTCTTCAACTGGAAGAACGTCTTCAGTGCGGTTAGTGGTTTTGGTTTTCTTGGATGCCTTGTGTGGCCATCTAGGATCGATACGGCATGTCGCGTGCTTGTGAAGATGTTGTAATGAGTTTCAATCTCGGGGCCAAATTCAGAGGCCCAACTTATCCTAGGTACACTATTACCCATTCTTCCCTCATTCTTCACTCAACTTACCTTAACACAATGGGATTTTCACCTGAAACCATTGTGTTGAGTCAAATTGTGTGAGAAAAGTTGAGTGTAGGTTGAGTAATGACTATGAATTTGGCCCTTAGTCTCACTACTCTTAAAATAATATTATCAACATCCTTGTGTATTGTAATCTCTCACGAAGGTATTGCTGGTTGCATAAGCACAATCACCTTCTCAGACAACAATTAAATATTCAACGCTATAATAAGTACTGGAGCCAACAAATTGGGTAAAGTTTTTGAAACCCGCCAATCAAAACAAACTTTCAGAGACAACCCTGCACGGTTATTTTAGGGTTGACTTTGTTTCATGACAATAATTACGAGCAAAATTAAAAAAAAACGAGTACCTATTCTCAACAAAAAAAAATCGCCTCTTGGTGTATCACCATCGAGCTTACCATTGACAAGTCGTTTTGCTCTTAATTATTTTCCAGAACATTCAAGGCATATTTTCTCGGGTATTTTGCCTTGCAAATCATAAATAAAAGATCATAATAGAACCCAGAACAGTGAATAACCATGTTCAATTTCACTGTTCAAAACGTTTGTATTAATTTATTGTGTTGTCACAGATGCCGGGTAATTATCGTTCGAAGACCTCCGCCGTTGCGATTATTTCCCGTCGTCGTAATAAGTTCGAATGTAATATTTATTAATCATAGATTTCAGCTCGTATTTAGTTAGCGCATGTGAAAAAATTCTTTAATTTATGAAATAAATAAAAATCTCGATAGATATATTTATATAAATCATGTTAAATGTTAGCCTGGTGACACCGAAGACGTTCCTGGATTGCACAAAAATTCCAATCGAACCAGCCATCAATTTTCCTCCTCCTCCCTACCATGGCGCTCATAAGTTCAAAACAAATTATCGGCGACTGGCGGGTGAAAGTCACCGCACAGTGTGTTGCTTCCAATAAGAACATTAAAATATGAAACAAGATTCATTTCGGCAACAACCTGTGAAAATTTCACTTTCCAGATAACGTCTTTCAAGTGTCAATTTTAAACTACTTTTACTTTGTGATGTGATGTGTATGTACAAAATTGACGAAAAAAATTAACATATTTTTCATTAACCATCTGGCACTTGATACCGTATCATATTACACAAAAAGTGATGATAACCATGCAATATTATTATTATGTATTACCATCATAGCTAAAGCTGAAAAAAATTTGCATATAGGTGTATGTAACGATTAGGTTATAATGGAGTTGGTCTGTTGATTCGATTTGATCAGCGACCAGAACGCATAAAGATAATCCGTCATGTTACGCTTTAAATGATTTTAATTGTAACAATTACTTGAAACTATTTATTTATATATTACTTTTTGTTTTTATTTAACTTTTCCATTTGAAGCGCGCGATTTGAGATGCGGCTCCGGCTTGAGTAATGAGTACTCGAATAAAGTACCTAGCTATACCTCGCGACTTAATGAGTAATAACGTAAATTAAGAGAAAATCAGTTTCGAGAGACGATGAGCAGAAAATTTAATGTTCAACTGTGCGGATTTTACGAGTTTGGAGATAGTAACGCATTATGGACATGGGTATGATGGTTGGTTTTCAAATTAATAATGTATTTAGATTTTATTGCTGTGTGATGCGGTTTGTGACGCCTGGTATTTGACTTATCCGAGCTTTCTCCACTGTTTTTCCAGGATTTTTATCTCCGTACGTACATCATCTCTTGGTGAAAAGTAGGTAGGTCTCGAGGTAGGTATATAGGATAGATGTACGAGTTTCGGTAAAAAATTACTCTGACGCTCCCTTTCTGTGCTCAAATTCTGTAACGCTAAGTGCTGAACATAAATAAAAATTGGTGAATCGGGTCAAGAGACTTTGAGCGAGTTTTACATCGAATCTGGAAAATAAAGGGTTCACTAAAAATTCCCACTTCTTTAAAGGTACCTACGTTGTAATTGTAGAAACGCAGTTAAGTGCTACAGAAATATTGAATGAAATGTATTGTCTTCTATTTTTCAAGATAATATAACAAAAAGATGCCTCAAACGCTGGCACTTTCAACCCTCTTTGGCTCCGTTATTTGAAGAGATATCAGTGAATTGTTTGAGTGAGAATAGTTACATAGTGATATTTTTGGATGAATACTTGAATCTGTAGTGAATTTTTTTATTTCAACTCAACTTACATTGCCGTACCGCCTCCAGCCGGCGGTACGCAATGTATAGAGGAAAACCGGCAGCGTGGTCGGGAGGCTGACGAAGTCAGAAACGTACCGGCGCAGAGAGCGCGGATGTATCGGACATCCGCACTTGCGGTTCGGGGGTGAAAGACGGAGTCTAGGTCAACCGTGCGCTTGTTGGCCCCAGTGTTTGGATGGACAGACCATCGGACATCCAGGCATCACATTGTGGCTTGGTGAGTCCGGCGGGTCTGGGAGAGGGGTAAAATGGGCCCAATAATCAGGCCTACGTGCCAGGTGAAGCTATGTTCCACCAACTCCCCAAATGGAATCCAAAATCCAGACCCTGGCGCTGGCTAAAATTTTCGTTGCCTTGCTTTCTGCTAGAGTTGGAGCCGGACCTGGATTTGGTTCCGGTTATCCGGCAAATCCGGCCATTTTGTCGGAACCAGACCCAGATCCGGTTTGGCCGGATTTCGATGTGGATCCGACCGGACCTCAAAAAAATACGATTTTGTTCACTTCCACGAACTGTTTTCCTTTCTTTCCTTTTCAATTCCACAACATTCATTTTTATTCCTTTTCATTGGAATAAATACACTGAATACTCGATGGGTTTTGAAAACAATAGATTCAAATCACAGATGACTTCTATTTCTATATTTAAAAAAAAATTGTCAATGACCAGGTCACAGCCTGCCTCGCAGCCTGCCTAGAGGAGGAAAGTTTTTGAACATACGGTAGTTGTTACACAAGAAGTGCTATAATAGCTACTACTTTTCATAAACTTGTCGCTAATCGGTCATTCGTGTGAGAGAAACCTGTACCAAATTTTCACTAAGTTCCGGCCAATGAGATTCGGTTGCGGTATCCGGTGTTTTGAAATGGCCGAATACCTCGCCGAATACCCACCACTTGTCCACTTCTTCATCTCTACTTTCTGTCGCATTTGATTCAAATTCATAGGTAGCTTCCAAGTTACTAAATTAAATTTTGTTAGTTTATAACTCTTGGCAGGTGACAGATTGGTCTCAAGGTTACTTGAGACTACTTTGAATGCTCTCAAGGGCTTTCAAATGACATACCGCACGTTGAGTTTCGTAAGAAATAGCTGGAGATATAATCTGTCTTTTTTGACCGTCACACTTTCGTTTGACAGATGGCAACCAAAAACTGATCACTGGTCATCTGATTCACACTCATGGTTCCACGCTGAAACCATATCTACCAACAAGATTTACCGTGTTTACCAAATTTCACTTCAATCGGATCAACGGTTCGGCAGTTATCGTAGTAAATTACAGACATATCGCTGTGCTAGAATGATAGTAAGATAACTTCAAATTTCTGATTTTCGGATTAATTCAAAATCTATAGCTCCAAGCTATTCTCTACCTAGTAAAAAAATCGAATTACTCAGAATCATCATAGAAGTACATAAAAAATGAATATCTCACTGTCATAATTATCTGTTTTTTAAACAGTTCTCGTCTAATACTCGGACATCTCAAAATGTTCTATTTCTTCTACTGAGAAATAGATCGAATTTGATCTTGCCTTCTGGTATAATACGAAGACATTTCAACATGTCCCAATTTTACAACAAATCTGATTTGGAAATTTCAAGTTGTCCTTGTTTTTCATGTTATCTCAGTATTTTACTGTGAAAGATATCTCACTCTTATACCAAAAAACCAACTGAATCAATGAAAGTCTTCAAATATTTCATTTTAACTCACTATTGCACAAAACATACTCTCATGCGTTTGTAAAATATCTTACTTTTCTCTAAGTTGTCCCACTATTTGACCAGAAATGTTCCGTAAATTGTTTGAAATGACTTAATAATTTCAACTTATCTCCAATGTACATTGCCATGATTTCGTTATCCACAGGTCAGTTTGTATTGGGTAAAACTGAACCAAAACGATGGATAGATGCGGAGGCAGACGTATATTGGTTAAAGCTATGGCCAAGACTGCCAAAAGTAAAAGAAATCGTGAAAATTGGTTCACAGGATGAAATGTTTGTTGAAAAATCTTGAATAATTGAATGACAAAGTTATAAACTTTGACATTTTCCAATATTTGACACACGACAGTTACCGAAACACTATCTACTGTTCTGAATACAGTTTTTCAAGGACTTTCAAATGAATTTTCAGTTTCCGATAGTGACACTTCTATTTGTCAAATGTCAACAAAAAACTAATGGGCTTATTCCATGTCATACAATACTTAAGGATAACTATGAAAAATATGTTGAACCAGGCTATGCTTACTGTGCAATACTCGGACAACTTGAAAAAAAAAAGAGGGATAAATTTAAAATCACTCTACGAATTCCTGACGAATAGTAGGATAACTTACATGAAAAGACGGACAACTTCCAACAGAACCATTATTTCTAGCGATATACAAGGATATGTTCACTTTTTGATTTTTTTCTCAAAGAGTAAATGTTCAAGTGGCGATTACTCGAAACTATGTTTTTCAAGTTGTCTTACTATCATTCTAGTACAGCGATATTTCCACACACAAACACACAAACAGACATCATTCTGGAAATAGTCTCAATCATCGTCTTGGGGTCGTCCAGTCCGAGGTCCAGTCCGTCGTCATCCGATTTTTTTTCTGCACGATCTCAGTCGAGATCTCAATACATTTTCCCTCGCTTTTTCCTCCACGTTCATGGAGGCCAGGAACGTGAAATTCTATGACTCTGGCGATAAAACTGTTATGTGCGATTGAAAATTGAACTGTGTCTAAAACAAGCAGTAAAGTTCTCACAGGGTGAGGTCTACACTCGGGTCTACACCTCATTTTCTGCGAGTTAAATCAAGGTGATGATAAGGTGATAAATAATAGGAGGTACTGAAGACAGTTCTAGTCGAAGTTCTAATCACCTAATCAGGAAGACTCGCAGAACGCAGATAGAAATAAGTTTCAAGTTTTATTAAAATCGGTTGATTTGTGGGGAAGCCGAGGGGAAAGTTAATATGGCGAAATGGCACCGAATCTTGAAACCAACCTCAAAGTCATGGCGTACGCTCGGGCATACGTGTATGTTTGAAATTTCATTAAAATCGGTTCATTTACGCAAACGTTCAATATTGCGAGGCAAGATGGCGGTTAATCGTGGAACCCGAGGTGAAACGTACCTACTTCAAAATTTTGAATCGTTGTGGGTACGAGACAAACTTACCTACACCCAGACAACACTAAATGTTTTGAAAATATTTGGCAGTGGTTGATGAATATTTACAATATTCTATGAATGTTTACAAAATATTCGTCACAAATATTACAGAAATATTAAGGTGAAATATTGTACCAACATTCAGCAAATATTTTGAACATCAGTTAAATATTTATCAATAAATATTATCAAAATATATAGTGAACTTAATTTCTCTAATATTTACAGTATTCTAGGCAATGTGGCTTCCGGTTCTTGCTTTGGTCATTTGCACGGAACTTTGAAATATATAGTTGTGTTGTGTTGATGAGATAGCGTTTCACATCCCTTTGACTTCAAGTGTAGTTTGTCTATAATTAGCAAAACTTGGTTTGCGGTCCTGAAAGTGCCTTTTTAACGGCCTAAAATAGGTTCTTCCTATGTTACGGTTGGAATAATTCATAATGTCGTGAAATACATGCGTTGTTTTATTTGTTTCGTACAAATATGTCACTTTAATTCATTTAGACACCAATTGGTAATTTTTGTAGCAAGTACGCGGATAAATCCGCATGTTTAGGGGCGAGGCGGTAGCCGAGTATCTCTAAAAGTGGATGAGCCGCTGAATCTTTCAGGTATAGTTAGCAACATTAATAATATTCATATAGCGGACATCTGCGTGTTCACATAGTAGTTTACCCAGAACCACTGAATCTTCCCAACGGCCCCGTAGCACAGGTGGTTAGTATCTGCCTGTGGTGCGGAGATTGCGGGTTCGATTCCTGCTGTAGCTTGGGCGTTGAGTCCTCGGTTGAGTCGTCTTTGAAAGGCAATTTTTCAGCTTAATCAATTGTATATGAAATGAAGGCGAGCTCCAATGGCCAAAATAGGCCGATAAGAAAAACAAACTTTTTTTTCAATTTCTAAAAATACCCGGTTCTGAATGTTTTTAAAATATTTTTGGCAAATATTGTACAAATATTTAAAAGCAGGTCATCAAAACATTCAATAAATATTTATACAATATTCACTGAATGAATTCCAATATTTTATAAATATAATAATATTTGGCTTTTAATATTTCACAAACATTTTGAAAATGTTTATGTGCTGTCTGGGCATACCGGCATAGCATAGTTTCAGAGAGCAAACTCGGTAGAAGTTTCAAATTAAGATCGGGTTATTCACTTAGATAAAGTTCAATATGGCGGATGAGGCAAGATGGCGGCAAATCGTGGAATCGACCTTGAAATCATAAACCGTCAATTTATTTGTTTATTGTTCATTATTTTATCCATATACTCACTCAACATGTGATACCCATGTAAAGAGTGAGGGTTATATGCGCTAAAAATGACTTTGTCTCTATCGAGATCTTGTCTTTGTCAAAATGGGTGAATAGATAGTTGGCTGTGTTGTCAAAATATTTACGTGTGGTTCAGCCAATGCAATTGCTCCAAATAATTTGGTTTCCAACAACTGCGAATGGCAATTTTGTTGACCGCCCGCCCGGTAATGGGGTACTTGCCAACATGGATGCCAATGAAACAGATTAGACTGGAAATACTTTCAATCATCAACAAGAGTAATAAAGAGTATTTCCTGAAAATTTCTGGAAAATATATCCATTGGTTAAAAAGATTTTTTTTTTATTTTTCAAAATGTTGGTAACAGTAGGGAAACGTCAGTGGGATTTTCATATCTGTATTTTTCAAATATTGTAATGTCACTCTAACAGTTTTTTGAGTTTCCAATCCAACAGTAGTGCTGTTGGTTTAGTTTTTAGTACATATATTTGTGACGTCACAGATATTTTTTGAAAACACGCATCACGGCCGCAATTTTGGGAATTTAGGAAAAAGAAAAAATACGGGTACATTATTTTTAACCACACTATCGATTAAGCCAATAAAAAAAATTGGGCAAGTAGGTAGGTAGGTACCCCATTTGTCATCGTCATCGACTTACCAATTTTCCAGTAAAAGGCCTAAAAGAAAGGTAATCCAGTTGTATTGTGTGGTGGATGTATAAATCGGTGGAGGACTGGAAGGTGGAGGGTGGATGCTAGATGATACCTAATTTCCACTTTTCACCAAGTCCAAGCGTCGTCGTGTTGATTATAGTTATTTAGCTGCTGCTCTGCTGCTGCTGCAACAGCTGATTCCGTTCCGACAAAATTCCGACTTGCGTTGCGTTTCGACGCACGATAGCAACATAAAAACAGAGAACAACGTGAATTTTTACGTAACGTTTTCGCCCCTTCTCGTCTGGCCGTTCCGTTCCTGTCTTCGAAGTTCAAACCAGGTTCAAACTCAACTCGACTCAGCTGACCAGTTACCATAGTGACAGTGACTAAAAATGATAATAACAAATAACCGCCAGGCGCCAACCGGTAAGAAATCTTAGATCAAGTAAATGTCAGCAAGAAAACAACGACAACAGACACTTGTGTTATTTACTTTCACTTTTCACTGTTTTGTTACGTCGTTTGTTCCGTCAACGGCACTATACTATAATGTCTGTATAGGTACCTACTATAATATTACTTATGTCAACATTAAACAATTTTGTGGAAAATCGCAGAAAAACGTTAAGGTCTAGTATGTATCACCATCCGTGGTATCACCGCACAGATGATCACTGGTATGATGTATGACAATGCCGCCAGAGGGCCATACTGACTTGACTGATCTGATCTCTGGCTCTTGACAGCAAATACCGTACCGCCAACCGCCATGCCAATCCGTGCATTGCATTTCGTGCATATTCCGTGCCGCTACCGGGCTACCGCTACCATGAGTAAGTACTAGTAAGTACCATGATACAGTAAGTACCTAGTAGTAGTAGTAAGTACCGCGTCCCGCGTCAGGTAATAATATGTATTAAGCATTATTCAGCCCGATTCAGCATGTATATTGCATGATTTTGACAAAGGAAAAAACCATTAGTCGATTTTTCGTGAATAACTTGGTAACTGAGAGTAAGTGGAACAGTGTAAAAGGTTGCGTTCAGTCAGCTTATTTAGTCGCAAGTTTTAATTTTAGCCGTAAACGTTGCATCGCTTATTGGCCATCCTGAGGAGGCTGGTTCGTAATCGTAAGAGCCAATGGGCGTCCCCTCGCGACTAAAATTAAAACTTGCGGCTAAATAAGCTGACTGAACGCACCTCAACTTCTTCATTTTCGTGGTAATCAAGGGAGGAGAAGCACATACGGGAAGTGGAGTGACGACACCGACGAGCTGACGCAGGAGTTACTGCTAGCTTGAGCTTGCCGTACTGATAAGTAGGATCAGTAAGCAAGTTTGGCGTTGTATGTAGTGTCAAACAATTTGAATTTATGTAGTTGATGTGCGATGCGGATTGTGAGGTTAGCTAGGTGACTTAGATAGCGGAAGTTTGTCGGCCGTTGAATGTAATCTGTATATCTCTGTCTTTCTTTCAATTTATGCAACATGTAACTTATTGGCATCATTTTCGTGACGTGCATCCTACATGCATGGTGGAGTGTTACTCGATCAACTATACACTTTGAATTATGTTGGAGTTACTCGCGAAAAATCGCCTATTGTACATATAAGTATGTTCTAATTGTACGTGGAATGAGCACCGAACGCTTATCACTTCTCACTAGTGCACCACTGACTTCTGAGTACCTACTTCTGACGTCTGACCGCTACTGGTCAACTGGGCACATCCATACACAAGGTGTTCCGCAATTACAGTTACAAACTTCGAGGGAAGATTCCCTATCAAAAATGGACCAGGAAAAAATGTGTAACTTCCATGTCCTAAAATGCTCCATTGAAAAGTTACAGGGTGTTCAAGTTGAATTTTTAAACTCGATTTTTTGACATAACTTTTGAACGGTTCAACCCATTTTGTTCAAATTTGAACCAAAGTTAACTGAAATAGGTCTCTATCGAAAATTAGTGACGTGTTCCAAAAAAAAAGATCAGAGGCGTAGATGGGTCATAGGGGGTGTAGATAATAGCTTTCTTTCTTGGAGTCTTTCTCACGATCCAGACGGGCTTGTGTGGTGTGATGATTGGGGACACTTTTTCATCCACCTATACTGTAGACGTTGACGTACTTCAGGGAACTAATTTGGGACCTGAAATATTTTTCAATTCATATAAACGATTTACCCGATTTCATACGCGCCGACTCTATAACACATTTTGCTGATGACACCACTATATAGCGGTTCAGCTTCAAGCGAGGAGCTGCTGCTGGAAAAACTGCAGACAGCCGTGAGTAAATTCATCGAGTGGTGCAACCTTAACCACCTCTGCCTGAATGTAGAAAAAACAGCATGCATCATTATCTAGTCACAAGAAGCTAAACCCACTGACTCACGTATCTGTCGGAAGCAGGAAGTTTAAAATTGAGAGCTATACAAAGTTTCTGGGCATCTACATCGATAGGGAGCTATCTTGGCAGCCCCATATTGACTACGTTTGTAGAAAAAAACTGATCAGTACCATCTTTCTCTTGATTCGGCTGCGCAAGGTGATGGATACGAAAGATCTCATCAGCATCTACTACGCTCTGGCTTATTCCATCTTGTCCTACAATGTCATATTTTGGGGTGGTGCCGTCGGCGCCAGTAGAGTGTTCATAACTCAGAAACGGATGATTCGCACTATTTTCAACTTGACTCCCTCAACATCATGGTAGAGAAACTTTTCGGAAAAATGGACTCTTAACTTTCCCGGTCATCTACATTTTCAAGGTTGTTTTGTTTGTCAGGGCGAACATGTCGAAATTTGACAGAAACGGTCAATTCCATTCACACTCCACCAGTGGTGGAACCACGAACTCTCGGCAGTTGTCGATCACGACAATTTTCCCTTCTCTAAAGGGTGAGGGGTGCAGAGGGGGAAGGGGAAATTTGGGTGAGAGGTGCAGAGAGGAGAGGGGAAATTGTCGAGATCAACAACTGTCGAGTGCTTGTGGTTCCATGACAGGTCTATGGACAAATTGAGCACGACGCTGTACAGAACATCGGCATTTAAGAGGTCCGCAGCATACGCTGGCGTCAGATTTTACAATGGGCTTCTCGATGCCATTCGAAATATTGAAAGCCCGAACTTCTTTGATAAGAAGTGATTGAGGGACTTTTTAGTCGGCAGATGCATTTATGCATCGAATGAACTCTAGCCCCTGTGTTGGGTCGCTAACCTACCAAGATAGGTGGCTTTTTTTTGTGACTGGTGGGACCGACTGTTTTTATTATATGTTGTTTGTACTAATCGTTATGTGATGTAATTTGCATGATACATAGTTTATATTTTTTCTTAAATTGACAAATCCTACACGTACCACTATGTAGCCAAAAAGGAAATGAAGAATTTGATTTGTTTTGATTTTTTAACATAACTTTTGAACGGCTCAACCGATTTTGTTCAAATTTGAAGCAAAGTTCACTGAAATAGGTTTCTATCGAACATCAGTGAAGTTTTCTAAAAAAAAGATCATAGGCGTAGATAATAGGGGGTGTCCCTATTTTTTTGCCCCTGTTTTTTACCCTCCTAGTTATTTTTCTAATGATTCTTATTTTTGGATTCTACGTTCAATTTTGAAAAAATAGTTTCTTTTGCAAAATTTTGGTCAGGGGCTTCATTTTTGAGATACATATTTGGGTTTGAAACTTTGGAAAACATCTCAAAATCGCCACTTTCCAGAGCCCAAATTTTTTTCCTGAAAACTCCTCTTTTCTTATCAAAAAGAAAGGTGGTTTATTAACAATAATATCACAGGTGCTTAAATTTTCACGATAATTTTGGCCAGGCGATCGCGAGTGCTGGTTGTAACGATAAATGCCCGACTCCGTAGGAGGAGGGCATTCATCTAGGGACAACCAGTCCGAGGGAAACGCTTGGCCAAAATTATCTGGGAAAATCTCGAGCACGAGTGATATTTTGATGATTATTACAAAAAAGAAGTCCGAAGTGACAGCTGTCAGATTTTGTTGTTTACATCAATTTTATTCCGTTGCTGTTGACAGTGGGATTTAGATAAGTGAATATTATCTCTGTAGGTCTAATAATCAAGGGCGTTGTATGAAATAATCAACTCAAAAAACCTATGAAACGTATTTCAGTTGGAGAATCAAGTTCTCTTGGATTCTAGTTTCAGGCCTTTAAAAGTGTCGATTTCGAGATAATTTCCAAAGTTTTAAACCCCAATATCTCGAAAATGAAGCCTCTAATAAAAATTTTGCAAGAGTAACTTTTTATTCTAAATTGAACGTGGAATCCAAAACAAAGAAGAATTTGAAAAAATAACCGTGGGTTCAACAAAAAAGATGATACGAGATTAGTTGATTCGCGATTTTGTTTGTCCATTTCTGGCTGAGTGATCAATGAAAATGCTGGTTTATCCAGAGGCTTCCGCTGTCGTTGTGCAAAGTAAAATTTTGCTGCCCATCCAGACGGAAAATGCAGGGGTGGGAGGAGGTTCGAGGGACAACCACTAGGAGATCACGATTTTTTCAAGATTCAATACCCCCCAACTTCTTTGAAATGCAATTATTGGAAAAGACGAACGTGATCGATCGTGATAGGAAAGAAATAAGAAAAGAAAGTGAAAGGGGATTTTTTTCTAAGGAAGTACAAGGGGATTCGGAGAAATCGAGAATATCGGGCATTCCCATCTGAATTGGGAGGAGACAGTCTCACCAGGAAATATTGTTACGATATTTCGCGTACGGGTTCGAATATAATTGAGACTATCGATTTAAAACACACACTGTTTATTTCGGCGTACTACTACAATAAATGCCAACAATTATCCACTTGGAATTATTTCGTAGGTACTTCGCTTGTTATCGCTCGCTATAACACTTCGCGTTCTAATTCAATACTGCCGCGAGCTGCCGGCTGATGCCTTATATAAGGCATCCGAATGGTGTTCCCGAACCCTCTGTCTGCTTCCAGCAAATTCCATGGTGGTCTGGCATATGCGGTTTCTAGATCATTCCTGAATAATCGCACACGTTACCCGTATGCTTTCTATGTGTTCTGGAATCTGCGCCTCCGCCAAAGTGGACTGATGTGCCTTGATCGAACGTTCGAGTCTCCATTGGGTTTCACATACACGAACGCTCTGGAATGCACGAGATCGCTCCAAACTTCTACACTGCGATCTAATGGTGGAAAGATCCAGAAACATCGAGTGTTTACCTATATGTACGAGGTCGCCGCTCGTAACAATATTATAACGCAGAGGGGGAATAAAAATGACATGAGGCAACTCTTAGCAATCTTCTTCATGAAGTTCGCAAGTTCAAAGAACAAATCCAATGCAGTTTTTAAAGCAACCTTGTATACTTGGAACGTTTGTCTTGAGTTTATCGTCATCCTTGCTCTCTCTTGTTTGAAGTTTCATCTTTAACATTCATTCATTCATTCATTCATTAGCCATAACAACCCATTAAGGGTTTCGGCTTGCTCCTCTGCCTATTCTACAGTTTAAAGTGGATTCCGAACCACAAGTAATAGTAACAGCCATCACTATTCCAGAGGAGCTTTCGAGGGCCGAAGTACTCGGAAGGTTTGCCCAGAACCTTGCCGAGGGGGGATTTGGCGCTGGCCCCACCACAGCCCCATGTTGAGGCGGTCACCCATCCAGAAATGGACCGCGGTGTGTATGGCTTGACTTCAGCATCTTTAACATAAGCTATTGAATTTGAAAATCGGTGAAAGAAGATCAAAGGTTGTCACTACAAAACCAAACAGATGGATCTTTGAAGATCGTCCTGTAATTGCGGAGTTACAACCAACAAAACTCAAAGAACATCGGAAATATAAGGTCTGTCTTTATGCCTCTGACGTTGAACGAGAGAATATGTGATATTTTTAGATGTTTTGCACTATATTACTCAACACGCTGTAGATAATTTAATATTTAAATTCAAAATTATGGATAATGGATAATAACACCGTCCTGGAGTGTGAAGTTTTGTCTTTTTTTTCCGTTTTCTAGGTTTACTATATAATAAATGATGATATATAACAGATTTTGAACAAGTCTAGAAAACATTGTTCAGAGATTATCCTGCATCAGAACTTAGCCTAAAAAATGCTGCCCCTAAATTTGGCTGCCGTTGTTGTAAGCACAATAGGCACCATGCCTAGGAACGCCCCTGGGTTTATCTCTCAATAATGAAAAGATGATGGGTCTAGTACAGATTTCAGGCTTTTTTTGGGTTAATCGCCTAGCATTCAGCAGAAGAAAGTTCAGTAATTCTGCAATCAGCCTTGATCGCTGATCATCTTTTTTGTGAAACTGACGGTAACTAAGGGGGAAATGAGGACACCCCCCATTATCTACGCCCCTGAACTTTTTTTTGGAACACGTTACTCTTGTTCGGTAGAGATATATTTATTTCAGTAAACTTTAGTTCATATTTAAACAAAATCGGATAAACCGTTTAAGAAGTATGTCAAAAAATCGATTTTAAAAATTCAACTTGAACACCTGGTAAATTTTCAACGGAGCGTTTCAGGACATCGAAGTTATATTTTTTCTGGTCCATTTTTTATGGGTAATCTCCCCTAGAAGTCTACAACCGTGATTGCGAAACACCCTGTATACATTTCAGCGATAGGTGATTTAAAATCTTTCGGCGAGTTCCAAAGGGTCGTACCGTTTGAGACGCTTGACGCTTTGGTCGGAAAGGATGTTTACGGCCAATGTGTTGGGGTGATCTCGTCCTGTACTGTAGGCGTTCCAACAATTATTTGCGCTTGAGTATATCGCCGATTACTACTCGTTATTATCGCTCTGGATCTATTCCTGATCTGTCGGCCGATCCATTGGTATTTGAATAGGTACATCTGACTGGTATTCTAGAAGTATCCACCGGTTCTCTAGCAAATTCCATTCGACCGCGGCATATGGCTTCGAGGCGTCTCTCGAACTATCCTACACCTCTCGTGTGCATTAGATACCAACGTGTTCTCGAACGGCCCCTACGCCAATTGGGCTGATGTATCTTACTCGCCTATTTATATCTCCATGTAAATTGAATTGCCCAAACAACAGCGTATGTTCTAAAATGTCTAAAGCTTTGCAACCGTAACACGACGATCGAACGGTCTAGAAGGACCGCGTGACTGTGCTCTCGAATGCACAATAGAATCGCCACTCGTAACAACATCAAGAAACTTGAAATGTATGTATGTATGTATGTATGTATGTAATTTATTTGTTTAAACCCTTGGGGTATACAAAGTAAAGTAAAAAATAAAATAAATAGGCAGGTACACAATCTTCTTCAGAAATTAACTTAAAAATTAGGTAAATACAATGATAATAATTGATAAAAGTAACTAAATATTATGTACTCAATTAACAAAAATAAAGTAGGGACAAAACAATGGAGGTGTGCCAAAAATTATGTCCAACCGCAGGAGCCACAGAATAAGAGGCCCAGCAAGATCCATCGAGCACTATTCCTCAATCAGAGACAGGAACTTCTCGACTGCCGAGAAAAAGTGAAAAATATTGATGAGCTTTTCAATGCAAATATTGGCGAACAAAAAGTGAAATTCCTTGCGCGTAGCTTGAAGACTTATATGACCGACCAGCCAGCGATTCCTCGATCTTGTAAAAATAGGACAGTTACAAACCAAATGGTAGAGGTCATAGACTTCGTCGGTGTTGCAAATAGAACAGGTTTTGCCCTGATCAAATACAAATTTGGTCCCATTAACATAAAGCCTTAATTTCCTATGAAACCCCAACCGGATTTGCGCAATCAGCCTGATCTTTCTTATAGAAACATTCTGCGTAAGATACCCACTGTAGCCAAGTGAGTGTTCTGAGCTGTCACTGCTGAGTATCTCCCTGTAGATGTTACTGTAGTGCGACTCAGATGAGATTTCTAGATCGGCTGCCATCATGACCCGTCTGCAATCGTCCAAAATTGACTCTAGATTCTCCTCAACAAAAAGAAAGCCGTGGTCGAGTAAGTACGACAGATTATGTTTTGTAAGTAGAACTTTCACTTGAGTAACCCAATTGTACTTGATGTTACAGGTTGCGGTTGTAGCGTCTAGTTGTTGCAGTCTTTTAAAACAAATCTTTGGTAACCTACTGTCGGGCATTTTCAACAATTTACACCACCACCCCAAAGTTTTTCTCATTACGTCCAGTTCTAGTTTTGCCAAACCAGTCTCGCATCTTATGTAACAGTTTGGAGTTGAAGACTGTAAGTGAAGAATTGATTTGACAAACTTCACCTGGGTTCTCTCAAGGCTATCTACGTATTGAAGAGACCAAACTTCTGCAGCATACAATAATGTGGAAACAACCAGAGACCGAAACAGCTTTATTTTGGTTTGCCAGGAATCCGATTTTCCAGCCATCAAAATCTTTAGAACGCTACCAATCGCGACAGAAGCCCTGGAGTTGGAGTGTTTCTGAGCAACCGAAAAAACTCCCGAAGAGCTGAAAGGGACTCCCAAGTAAGTGAATTTATCAACCACCTCCAACTCACCATCGCCATAGAAAAATCTGTCTGAACATTTACGAGTGCCTCTGCTAAAAACGATGACTTTTGTCTTTTCTGTATTGACTTCAAGTTTGAGTTCCGAACAAAATTCCCGAATGACGTTCATTTTCCGTTGCAGGTCCACCGGCGAGTCGGCGAACACAATGATATCGTCTGCATATAGCAGAACGATGACATCAACAAAACCATCCAAGTTCAGCCGGCCGAGGCCTCGTTCACGCAGAAAATCTTCCAGTTTACTGATGAAGAGTGAAAAGAGGAGTGGACTGAGAGGGTCGCCCTGAAGCACGCCTTTTGATATTTGTACCGCGTTTGTAGTTACCGATGTTGTTCTTACTCTAGCAGAGGCTTGGCTGTAAATCTTGGCAAATATTCTCACGAACTTCCCGCTTATCCCCAGATTGTACAAAACCTTCCACAGTAATTGATGCTCTATTGAATCGAAAGCTGCCTTAAAGTCTATAAAACATGCATACACTTTGCGTTTTGGTAATCTAAGATGTAACTGGATAATGGAAGTGAGAATAAAGATGTTATCTGTGCAGCTCCTGTTGTTTCTGAAACCAGATTGACTTTCAGGTAATAGGTTATTGTCGTCCGCCCATCTACTTAATCGTCGGAAGAAGATACAACTAAACAGTTTAGATAGTGCATTGGACAAGGCTATTCTTCTATAGTTTGATGGGTCATGAACGTTTCCCTTTTTATGTATCATGGAAATGACACATTCACTCCAGCCGGGTGGTAGGTGCTCTTTATCGACAATAGAATTAAATAGGTTTAGTAGAAACTGTTTATATTTTGCTGGTAACGCCTTTAAAAATTCATTAGAGATTCCATCGGGTCCAGCCGCTTTTTTGTTTTTGAGAGAATGCAGATTTTGGTTTAGTTCGGATAAAGTGATGGAATCATCTAGAAATGGATGGGTGGCATCAAAATATGTAATAAATGGGCCTGAGTCGGTGGACGCATAGAATGATCTTAGGTAATTTTCCCAGATAGACGTGGTGATAGGGTTAACTTTAGAGATAAAATTCATTGAGCGTACTGCCGACCAAAAGTCTGTTGTATTTTCAACATTAGATAATGCTCTACGCCTGTTATCGTAGTAAGTTTCCTTGCTGCAAGCTATAGTGGTCTTATACGTTTTTTTGGCCTCCAAAAACTCAATCAAAAAATTACCGAGAAAACCGTTTTTCCTACATAGTGCAAGTTTAGTTTTGACAAGTTTCTTCGCGTTTCTACAGGATAGGTTGAACCAGCTTTGAGAGTAATGGTTACTAGTCGCACGTTTTCTGTGATGTATCACTTTCATCATACCTGATATGCATGCTGCATTCTTTATCTCGCCCAGTATAATTTTGTCATAATCACTAAAATGTGAGTTTGGATCAAGATCGGTGTTATGAAGAGTGGCTATGTATTTCCCTCGTAAACCATCGTTCCACAAAAATTTCACAGAATATGAACCCGGAGCTGATTTAGACTCGTTTGCATTAAAGGTTTGATTTTTGGAAAACAAGGCAATATCTAAATTAACACAACAGGCAAAATGGTCAGAACATACCAGGCGATCGCTTACATAGAAGTCCCTCACCACTGCTAACCCACCCAAGTTCGACCAACACAAGTCTATAACACTCTTACCATTTTTGTTAACAAATGTATGACGCGCGGGAGAATCGCTGGAGGATCGACCATTGAGAACAAAGAATCCTTCTCCCCCTAGAAGGTCCAGGATTTCTGCTCCTCTGGTGTTCATTATTTTGTCAAGAGTATCCCTAGTGCTTGTGAGACCGCTGCCCTAGGGAAACTTGAAATAAGGTTTCTACAGGATGTTATAGAAAACAGTGCAACATTTCAACTAATTCAACGTTCGTTACCCGATTCGCCCCGAGAAAAAATGCAATTCCAATATGCATGCACAAGTCATTAAAAGTGATGTGTTGTCTTGATACCCACCGAGACGTGGGCTAATTTATGTTATGATGTTGGAAAATTTAAACTAAGCACGATTGTACCCACAATGATTCTGAGCAATCTGACTCCCATCACAACCTGAAAATTCTCAAGGGACCAAAGAAAGGGTCACTTAAGAACACACAAAATTGACAAAAAAGCCATATTTAATAAAATCACTCTACTCAGAACAGTTTTCTTTTGCAATTCTGACCTTCTCAACGTGATACCCGATGGTAAACTTAAGATTTGAAGAGAAATGAGGCCGTGCCTAATTTCAATTTTCCAACATCACAACTTAGGCGTCTTGACAGGTCAACAACATGAAAACAGTGTCATATGATTGCTGGCACTGTTCAGGTACCAGGAAAAAAATGTGTGCAAGTACACGTAGGTACTTACCCTTTTGTACTTACTGCAAGAAAAATAAGGAACAAATAAATGAAAGTTTGATACTAGGAGCGGTCTGGTTTCTATATTGAATTGAAAGTATTTTTTAATTACACCTACCTCACAATCATGTGGCAGGTCCATACCTACAGATACTTACTACTTAATAGTAATAGTCGCTAATTTGTATTAGTAGGTGTGTAGGTATAGGTAACCAATGTATTTAATGTAAGTACCTACACATATTTTCTCTCGGGGCACTACTTGGCATAGTCACGTTTCAATTAATTGAATTGATAAATATTAATAATAATTGTAATTACTAATTAAGTAGCTTGATTACTATGCTGTGACATACGCACACGTGAATTTTCCTCACGTGTAAAGTGGGCAAACAAGTAGTGATGGCGTAATGAACCGTTAAATGTAAAAGTAAAACTCGATTATCATCACTTCGTGGTTGATATTATAATACGTAGTACCTATATCATAGTCTTATGCAGTGGGACATGAAACGTGACTTTTATTCATATTACCTATTTGAAATGTCCTTTTGGTTGGGTGCCTTTCAAAAGTTTCAATTCACTATAGAGATTGGTAATTGGGTGGATTTAGGTACCTATATATACATTTTGGATATATCTGCTAAATTATTGGTACCTATAAATACGCAGCAAGCGGAGCAAGCGAGCAAGAGTGGTTCGCTCTAGAACAAGGTATGAACAGGTTATTTTATTAGTTGGTGCGGCACGCGACATAAAATGGCAAAATACCTAAAATGAATTGGAAGAAATGCCCTTTGGTGTCATCATTCCGCGGATCATTCCTTACGCCAACGTGATTGGTTTTCGCCAAGGACGCGTCAACATTTCCTACTCGGAAAAAAAGAGAGCCATAATTTTTGACAAGAACAAAATTTCTGGAAAACATTACCTATGCTTGTGCGGGTATGTTTTCTAACTAATTTAGACTTCGTGAACACGGTTTTAAAATGAAAAATGTTTTTGACAAAAACCCATTTTTTCGATGTAGCCGCACTTGTTTAATTTTCAACTCTATTCTTAATTAGCCCAAGTTTGGCAAAAAAAACTTCACTATTTCCGATAATTTTTCTACTTTGAAATTCGAATTCCAAGTCGCATTTTTTTTCATAAGTATAATTTGACCACGTGTGATACAAACGTATAATTCTGAAACGTGCTTCGAAGAATTTTTTCGCAACGTCCATGCCCATAACTGCATTATTTGTATGTGTAGGTACCTATCCACATACCCTGTACCTCGTGCATTCATTCTCACTTTTAATTTATTATACTGCAATAATACTTTCACTTGCGCTGAAATATTTTTATTAGGTACCTACCTACTCACGAGGATGGATGTGTGAGTGTTGAGATGCAGGTGTGTATTGTGTCTGTAAGGATCGAAAATAGAAACTTTATTTTCACGACTGTTAGATGATGAGCCTGGCTCGACAAGTTCACTGAATTTTTATCAAAATAATCAGACTACAGGGCGACCTTCGACATTCCGTGCAAAATGCTTGTGAGAATGAATAAAATATAAGGTACAGTTACCTCAAAACATACATACATAATTCAGAGGATTTCCTACGTGGAAATCATACCTTCTGCCTACGATACGCCCTAAAAAGCTGGAAAAATCAACATCCTCTCACTTTTCTGCCTACTGAAAGTAATTTTTCAGTTATGTTCCATTACACTCTATGCCATTACCATGAACCCAAGGCAAGGTTTCATTAGAAAAAAAAAAAGATATTTCAGTCCAAAGGAGGAAGAGGAGATTTTTTATATGGTCACAGTTACCTACAAACATAATCACGTTTAAAGGGCTGTGTGCCGGAAGAACGGTTTTTTTGAGATTTTCTCCCTTATCGGTTCAAAATCTAAATTCCATTACACAAGCTAGTGTCCCAGATTGTTCAGTTTTACACAATATTAACGTAAATTTTTAGCGCACTTCTCCAAACGGGAAGGCGCTTTTGTCCTCGCTTTGTCCGTCCGTCCGTCCGTCCGTCCGTCCGTCCGTCCGTCCGTCCCCGCATCTAGTCCTAGACGAAAAGGTTTTTGCGAAAAATTTTTACTCCATTGGGTAGCTCATGACCTTGTATCCCGAACCAAGAAAAATCTTGACGAAATAATAATAAACAATGACAATAATAACAATTTAGTGTGACGCGACATCGCCGTTGAATGCTGCATTTCAGAAGCCGGCCTGATCTCGAAAGTTATCACATGCGAGGAAGTACCCGATCTTATCATTTTACCATAATACATATGCGGAGTTATATTTAGAGGATGATTTGAACTTTATTTTAATGAAAATTTCACATCGGTGCGAGGTGCCGATTAGTAGTTATTGATTTTTGAAAATGACTCCGAAACTACGGCTCGGCCGCAAATGATTTATTCGTTGCTTGCTGGTGCTTGATATCCTTTCCTCCGAACAAAACGAAATTCAATACAGAAAATATTTCAACTCGAATGGGTAGCTCATGGCCTTGGTACGCGAATCAAGAAAAATGTTGCCGAAATAATCATGAACAATTACAAAAATAACATTTTGGTGTAGGGCGGCTTCGCCGATCAAGTGCTGGCATTCGCGGTAAGATGTAGAAAGTTGCGATATGCAGGCAACTACAATTTCTTAATGAAATACATCACTGCATGTACGGCATTATATTTAGAGAACAATTTGAACTTTCTTTTGACAAAAACCCCACTTCGATCCGACCGTTAGGTCAATTGTTATCGATTTTTGAAAACGGCCGCAAAGCCACGGCTCGGCGCATATTACACGACCCTACAAATTTAAAATCAGACGTGCCGAAATAGAAATTGAACATTTTGAAATAGCCAATACTAGGTACCTGAAGGATAGTGGCACTCAAATTACGAAACATGTTCGCTCAATAACAAAAAAAAAGTAGGTAGGTATCACTAAAAATCATGTGACAAGGCTACCATTTTTTCGGTTTTTCGATAAAAAAGAAATGTTCCAATTCAAAAGTGAACCCGATATTCGTGTTCAGGAGGTCGAAATCAGTTGGAGCACATTTTTTTATATAAGTAACAGAATGACGCTTATGTGGCCGGTTTGTCTGTCTGTCTGTCTGTCTGTCTGTCTGTCCGAGTCCGTGCAGAAATTAAGACGCTGTACTCCTTCTCGAGAATTGAAACAAGAGTCTTGGAACTTTTTTCCGATTAATAGCTGATGTCTCCAAGGGTGGCCAATGGGCACTATTTTTGTTATCCATACATCGTTATCATTATTCTCAAAAAACAGAGATCTCCTGTGCACTTCGATGAAGTTGAACTTCTCCTCGGGAAATGAAGCTACAGCCGTTAAAGATTGAACTTTATCTGGTGGATAGCTTAGGTCCTCAAGGACCAAATAGGCAGGTTGGCTTTCATAATTTGGCCGCCATCTTGGCTGCCATATTGAAATTTCTTATTAGTGGAAAGATTTTCATGAAACTTGAGAGTTACGCTTGTCTCGTACGATCATTCCTATTTTCAAGCTGAGTTTCATAATTCTGCCGCCATCTTGGCCGCCATATTGAAATCTCTTGTTAGTAGAACGATTTTCATGAAACTTGGAACTTACCCTTGTCTAGTACGATCATTTTGATTTTCAAGCCGAATTTCATGATTCTGTCGATATTTTGGCCGCCATATTGCAATTTTTTGCCCAAGACGGTAGAACCCTAATCACTTAACATCTTGCGTTCACTAATCCTCCAAAAAGGAAGTGCGCTACTGAGCCTCATGCCCATGAGGCATATTCGCTTGTTATCAAATTTGCTTATAATTATAACATAAGTTCAAGTGCACCAGGTGAAAATTAAAATCGTGGAAAAAATAACAATTTTACACTTGATTATACGTCGAAATGTTGAGCAAATCTGATGAAACTTCAGGTTCGTATCATTTATGTAAAACTAAATAGTCTAGGGCGCTCGTGTAATAAAATTTTGATTTTAGGAGCTTTAAGAGCAGAAACAGAAAACCGTGCTTTCGGCACACAGCCCTTGTTTATCTTGATCTCGGAATGTACACTATACAGCCAAGAAATCCATCATAAGTCTTATAATTTCCTCGATAATTTCTAGTCCGGACGTTAAGGTCAAAATTTAGGGGGCACCGTTCACTTTTATAACAAGCAATGCCACTTGGCATACCTATTGTCGAGACCATGTTTGACCGATTAAGATCAGGAGCCAAAGTCGTGAGTGATGCAGGCGCCGTATACAGGGTGTCGTATAGAAAAAAAGTCAAAAATTCGTATATCATTAACCGAACCAGATGGAGTGTCGTGAGTAGGCACATATATCCACAATATATTACCCATCAAGGAAGAGTCAACGGTTTTGGAAAACCTTGAGCGGTTCCTGAAATGTTCAGGAAAAACTGAATTTTCTTCTGAATATTCCATTTCTCGGTAAATCAGTGAATTTTCAAGATATCGAAGTGCAACTTGGTGAGTTTACGGCGAGTATTGTCATGAATAAAAAACGATCAGGAGCCAAACGCAGGGCCTGCTATTTCCAGAAGTAAGACAGTCAACTTTTTTTTTCTTCGTGACCGCCATCTTTAATCTCCGTTTCACTCAACAGTTGAAAAAGTGACAGTCGAATGTGAGAATGTTGGCATCCAGTCACTCTATTACCAAAAAGATGGCTTTGAAGCAGGGTGAGGGTGTCTTCATCGAGAAAACATTGTCACCAAAGTTTTTCATGGTAATACGCATTTGCAACGCCTGTGATGGCTAATGAGAGGTTTGAAAGAGCAGAGTGAGTTCTTTGTCACAATTCTACATTCATTTTGAGCTGAAATACCAAAATTCATGATGATCGATCCAAAGGTAAACTCTTGATGGCTTGCTGAACAAAATAGGTGGCGCTTTTTGGTGGGAAATGCAGAAAAAATCGGGCTTTCATTATAATGTTATCCCTCACCAAGAGAAGGCTGTTGCAAAAACTGAAACAAATCAACGCTGGAATGTTTTGTGAGATTGAAGTCTATATTCTTGAGGCAGTAAATGTTGGACACATGCGTCCGGTTACCAGAGAGAAGACAAGGAAGGCGTGAATGCAGAAAAAAAATCAAAATTCTTATTTACATATTTCATTCAGAAACCTACCAAAAGTTGATGACTAACAATATTACATCCATTTTGAGATTTAGTACCAAAATTCATCATCATCGAGCCAGAGACACACTTTTGGTAGCTTTCTGAAAATAATACGTGGCTCAGAACTTAGAAAAAGCTTTCTGCATGCAAGTCTCTCATGTCTTCTCTCTAACAAAGGGACGCATGTGTCCAACATTTTATGGCTCGAGATTATAGGGCTGACTCTCCCAAAACATTTCAGCGTTGAATAGTTTCAGTTTTTGCAATAGCCTTCTCTTAGTGAGGGATGACATGATGATGATTGCTTGATTTTTTTTTGCATTTTTCACTAAAAAGCGCCACATATTTGGTTCAGTAAGCCACCAAAAATTTACCTTTGGACCGATCATCATGAATTTTGGTAATTCAGCTCATAATGAATTAGTATATTGGAAATAGAAAAAAATAGGTGCTTTGCTGGAATTAATTCAAACAAAAACGATTTTTTTACCATGGCAAGCTTACAGTCCCTTCTTCAACATATCAAAAGTCCTCAACTCTGGGACTGCTACAAATCAGTATACAGGGTGAAAGTTTATCATTTTTCTTTACTTTCTTTTTTTCTTGGAAAACTAATGACTGAAAAAAACCGTTTCAGGCTAGTTTGATAGGCCATAGTCTTCCAATAAACATATAAAAAATATACCACCCAGCAACTGCTGCGTATCAAGTTACAGGGTGAAAACTATTTTTCATCTTCAATTTTTTTTCTTGGTGGAACTGATCTAGATTGAAGCCGATGCCAGTTCTATAGCAAGCTTATAATGTCATACTGAGCATATAAAAAGGACACATCTCTGCATCTGCTGATTTTCAATTCACAGGGTGAAAAGTCATTTTCACGTTTAAATTTTTTTCTTGATGAAATCAACTCACACAACAATTGCGACTGGTTTTTCTGTAAATATGAAGTTCCTTGTCAAACATATCAAAATAATACATTTCTGCTACAGCTTCATTTTTATTTACAAATTTAAATGTAATAAATGAATTTTTGATGCAATGTACCCGAATATACCCAAACATTTAAATTTGTAAAAAAAAACATAGCTGTAGCAGAAATGTATTATTTTGATATGTTTAACTAAAAACTTCAAGTTTACCGAAGAATCAGTCGAAATTGATGTGTGAGCCAATTTCACCAAGAAAAAAATTGAAACGTGAAAATGACTTGTCACCCGGTAAATTGAAAAGCAGCAGTTGTAGAAATGCATCCTTTTTATATGTTCAGTATGACATCATAAGCTTACAAAATAACTGGAACCGGATCCAATCTGGATCAGTTCCACTAAGAAAAAAAATTGAAGATGAAAAATAGTTTTCACCCTGTAACTTGATACACAGCAGTTGCTGAGTGGTATATTTTTTATATGTTTATTGGGAGACTATGGCCTATCAAACTAGCCTAAAACCGTTTTTTTCAGTCATCAGTTTTTTGAGAAAGAAAGGAAATAACGAAAAATAATAAACTTTCACCCTGTATACTAATTTGTAGCAGTCCCAGAGTTGAGGACTTTTGATATGTTGAAGAGGGAACTGAAAGCTAGCCATGGTAAAAAAATCGTTTTTGTTTGAATTAATTCCAGCAGATATTCTATTTCCAATATACTAAATGTAGGATTGTAACAAAGAGTTCCCTCTGCTCTTTGAAATCTTTGATGAGCCATCACAGGCGCTGCAAATGCGTATTACCATGAAAACCTTGGGTAACACTGTTTTCTCGAAGAAGAGACCCTTACCTTGCTTCAAGGCTATCTTTTTTATAATGGGGTGACTGAATGTCAACTATCTCACATTCAGTTGTCAGTTTTTCAACTGTTGAGTGAAACGGATATTTAAGATGGCGGTCGCGAAGAACAAAAAGTTCACTGTCTTATTTCTGGAAATAACAGGTCTTGCATTTGGTTCCTGATCGTTTTTGATTCATGACCACACTGGCCATAGAACTACCAAGTTGCACTTCGATATCTTGAAAATTCACTTATTTACCGAGAAATAAAATATTCAGAAGAAAATTCACTTTTTCCTGAATATTTCAGGAACCGCTCAAGATTTTCCAAAACCGTTGACTGTTCCTCAATGGGTAATATATTGTGAATATATGTGCCTATTCACGTGGATTCATCTGGTTTGGTTAATGATATACGAATTTTTCACTTTTTTTCTATACGACACCCTGTATACGACGCCTGCATTGCTTGCGACTTTGGCTCCTGATCTTAATCGGTCAAAAATGGTCTCGGCAATAGGTATGCCAAGTGGCATTGCTTGTTATGAAAGTGAAGGGTATTATACTGGGTGTTTATAAACGTTTGTGATCGCATCACCTTTGGAATCCGCTTTCGATCACTACAATTACGCCTGTTACTGCGTTTTTCGGCCCGACCCATGCCTGCCGCGATCACAGTTTCTTATAAACACCCCGTACCTTAACAGCCGGACTATTCATACATTACCTACCTGTTATATCATTTTATCATTTTAGCAAAATATCAATGATTTTGTAACAAATATTATCGAGTTTAATTTAATTTGAAAAAAAAAACCTTCAACGGAAGACTAGGTGCTGTTACAAGGAGAATGGTCATGTTTAGATCCACTGATGGTTTGCGGTTTTAGATTTCTCGTTATGGGTTTACATGGAAAGGATCTTAGATATCTACGCATAGATATGATCATTCAATTTCCTTTTGTTCTTGATTATTCAGTTGATCACAGATACATTAATTTGATATTTCGACCAGGTTTCCAATGAAAATATTGTAGGTATACTCCTACTAACTGGTATACATATAATATATCTTCTATGCAGTGCCTTCACCTTCGAAAGTTACAGTTACCTATGCAAGTATCTATTTTCTTTTCAGTAGAATGACTTTTTGGAGCAAAAATAAAGTGACAAGCTGGGGGCTACGGCTAATGGCACCCGCAAAGTTTGGGAGCGAAACTATCAGCGGCCATCAGCAGCCGTATCCTCCCAGTGCTCCAGCTTGTCACTTGATTTTTGCTCCAAAAAGTCCTTCTACTGATACCTAATAAAAAGTGAACGGAATTATGTACAAATTACTTATCCACCCTTTGAGTTTATGACCGATCCACATCTCTCGTGAGTCATTTGATCGATTCAACATCATTCTGACAGATTATGATGGTGGACTGAGTGGAAGATCTATGTGTGAAACAAATGTAGGTGCAGCCAGGGATAGTGCAGCAGCATTTATCAAAACGCTGGGAACCTTTTTATCTGTCAATTTCACGTCATGATAATTGGCAAAACAGATGTTTCCTTGATTTTTGTGTTTTAGTGGCTACGTAGTACTATCCAATTTATTTAGTATTGGTTTCAAGAAGAAAGCCAGGTTTAGAAAACTGTTAGCAATAATTTAGAATAAGCATTGGCAAAAAACCTATGAAACCAGATTTTGGAGACAAAAATATACTTAGATAATAAATGGGATAATTTCTGACAATTCAAGAGCTTTTCGAGCTCTACGGTTGGAAGATTGCGCTAAATGTAGCAAAACGTTGTAAATTTTCCCTAATGGCCGTGACGTTGAATTGTACCTGATTTAATTTACCGCATGAAAAATTTACTGCCCCACATTTTTATTAACAATAAGAATAATAATTCAATATAGTCAGAGTATCCTATACGAGGTGAAGGTGTAACATTGTTTTTTATTATTTTGACAGCTTCACCGACACCTTGGCGGGCAAATGTGTGGGAAAAGAATCGATTCACCTGAAAAATTGGTCAGTTCACTCAATCTGATGATTGATCACTCTCAAACGAAATAATGGATCGTGCAATAGTTTCTTCAAGGCTTCAAGCCGTCCGTTTTTGCCTCTGGACCATTCCTCATAATTTGTTCTACATACGTACGTAAATCTACGGATTTATAGCTAAAACTGTGTGAAATATTCATAAGAACATCAAATAAAATTTCCAGTAGTAATATAACAAGTGCATTGAAAATTATCTAGAATTTTCAATGCACGAATTATATTTTGCCAGAAAATTTCATGAATCATAGCAACCGACCATGTTTAGAACCTAAGTAACAAGGCGTTCCTCCACCTTGTCTAGAGAGCTGCGTCTGAGAACAACTCAGCCTTTGAAGATGTTGTAGGTCCCTCCATCCGTCTCGACTAAATAATGGCCTTCCTGATGTGCAAGACACCCCAGGAAATCGTCGTGTTGTGGTTAATTATAACAACTGTATTTTCAACTGTCAAAATTCCAATACTTTAGTACTATTGTAGTAGTATTATAGTAGAGTACTTGGAATACCAGAGGGACCTGTGGGCGGAGCCTAACTGCGCGAACTGAGTTCATCTAGTGGTGCACCTAGATTTGCAGTGGGATTTTAGGTTCGCCTGTGACCTGATAATGGTCCACCACTCCAGCTGACGGTGTTGCTTCCCCTATTGCAGCACACGGACTCGTCCAAAACGAGTTTTGTTTTTTTGGTCGGCCCCGCCCACAGGTCCCTGTGATGTGCCGTCAACTCTAGTACTTTGATTATTTGAATAAATAAACTACGCAACATTGAATACAACACACCGAAAATTTTGCCCTTTTCCGAATTGGAGCTCGAATTGGAGTAGCTCCTGATTGTCTAGAACGATTTGGAATCTGTGCCGTTGCTTAGCCCAATCCTCTGACAATCCATCGTTATGAATAAGAAACTCAGTGCAACTTGAGTTAAGTTCATACAGGGTGCCATGTAAAGCGGTGCAAAACTGTCAGGCGTTCAACATGTTCCCATTTGAAGAAATTTTCTTTTTTCTGGATTCTAACATTTGAGGCATAAAATATAACCTCATACCTCGCCACCTTACTCGATTTATTACTATAGCCGCTTCATTTACAGGGTGGTATAAAAAAAACCAATTTCTTGGTTTTTCGGTTATACCATTTTTCATTTTTGACCGATTTTCGAAATCCAGTGGTGGAAGCACGCCGTCAATCGGTTACGAAATTCGTGTTCGTATACGATTTTTGCTAGCACGCCACTTTCATGTTTCGTAAATAGTGAATATCGCCCAATCCCTTGCGTCTTTGCCCCGTGCAGAGCATGCGTTCAAGCGGTTACGAAGTTTGTTTTCGTGTCCGAATTTTGCGAGCACGCCACTTTCGTATTTTGTAAAAATTGACCAGCCCCTTGCGTATCCTACCCACAGCCGTGCCCATGCACAGCCCGCAAGCTCCGTACAAATACGAAAATCTTGGGTTTTGCGTAAAGTGTCGATCTTTCTTGTCTTTGTCTAGCATAATATATCTGCATCTTCCCTCTTCGTCGCTGAAATTTTAGCAATCCGGCGGCCTTCATCCACGGGCACGACTTTTTACGATCGTTTCCGATTGCAAAGACGAATGAAAATACACAAGTTTACACAATAGAAAATACGCAAGTTTCGTATACGAAATTCGTAAACAGACGGCGTGCTCCCCGCACAGGGCTCAAATTGAAGCTGAAACCTTAAGTAAGAAGAGTCCATGATCAGAATCGACTGAGAATAAATATTCAAAGTGCGTGGTTCCCTCAAGAGTGACCCGAGGTTTCATCGGTCCCGGAATCTAGCTTGGGATTAGAGTGAACTCATAATCAACCTTGCCCTTGAGCCAAGCATTTATTCTGAACATTCTCCAATGTTTAGAGCTTAAATGAGACAAGAACTGTCGATAAAGAAGCAAAAGTACAACTGCATGTTATCAAGGCAAAATCATCTTTCTTGCTCGTATGAAATAGCCTGTAGCTAACGTTACGAGAACGCATCGCTCACATGCGGCTTTTGTAACCAAAGTTACGGAAATTACAACAAACAGAATTCCTTTATGCTGATTGTTATAATTTCGGTAACGTTAGTTACAAGCGATTTCATACGAACTCGGAAGATGTTCAAAATAAAGGCTTTGCTCAGGGCAACGTTTATTATTAGTTCATTCTCATTCCAAGCCAGATTCCGGGACCGATGAAACGTCGGGTCACTCTTGAAGAAACCTGAAGAAACCATACATTTTTACTGTTCGTTCCCAGTCGATTCTGATTATGGAATCTTCTTACTTGAGGTTTCAGCTTCAATTCGAGCCCTGGATTTCGAAAATCGTTCAGGAATAAAAAATGAAAATGAAACACCGAAAAAACAATAAATTGTTTTTTGATACCACCCTGTAAATGGAGAGGCTGGGGGAAAAAATCGAGTAAGGTGGCGAGGTATGAGGTTATCTTTTAAGCCTCCAATGTAAGAATCCAGAAAAAAAAATTCTTCAAATGGGAGCATGTTGAACGCCTGGCAGTTTTGCACCGCTTTACATGTCACCCTGTATACATTTTACTCAAGTTGTATTGAGCTTCTTTTTCACAGTTGTGGATTATCAAAAGATTGGGCTGAGCAACGGCACAAACAGGTTCCGAATCGCCCAAGACAATCAGGAGTTATTCCGATTTGAAAAAGGGCAAAAATTTCGATGTGTCGTATTCAATGTTGAGTAGTTTACATGATATCTTTCAGTCTTTCTAATTGATTTCCAAATTGATGTGAGACTGCACCCAATGGAGTGTTGGATTTCCAATCTTTGCAGATAAAACGAAACGAAACAACAATTATGTCTCTGTTTTAACGTGATTGATCTCACTTTTGTGACCCATTTTATAAATTTGAAAAGGACAAAAAATTATCGATGCTTGCACTAGTGCAAAATTATCGCCTAATTCGAATCTGATTGGTTCAAGCAACAATAGAAAACTGTCACTTCCATTGTTGGAATGTCAGATTTGACAGATAAATGAAATTGTCAATTAAATGTAGTGTTGTTTAACATGAGGGCCGCGTAGTGTAGCAGAAAACCGCGCTTGCCTTCGGTAACAGAAGTCAAGCAACACTGGACGCCGTGCAAATTCGGAATGGTGGTGACTATACCACCATAATACCTATGATCAACTCACCAGCAAATAGTCCCAAAGAGTCCCGTTAGCGCTAGACGTCAAGAAATACTCCAACAGAGGAATTCACGCAGAAATCCCAATTTTCCACTCAAACCAATAAGTACTCGGATGAAAAAATAACCAGCAGTTAAAAAACTCACTACTGAATTCTGCAGTAAACGATCCATCACTCGATTGGCTAGAGCATAGCCCGAGTGGGAATCAGGTCTTGCAAACTACGCTCAAAGTCAGTCAGAAGTAGACTGAGGCACAAAGCTAAAAATTAGTCTGCCATGATGTTCAGCAGCGGATATCTTAAAAGTGGCCCAATCACCAAAGACAAATTCGTCTTCTGTAAGATAAGTGTAGTGCAAAAGAAACTGACGTTTCCATGGTTGCGATTTTTTTTCTTGAGATTGCTCCACAAGAAAAGGTAATTTTGTTGGGAGTGTTGGGTACAATCGAGGGCGAGGGTGAAATCTTCTAACAAATTCAAGTTCCAAGGTTGGGGTAAAAAAAGTCCTGACTGTCCCGTCAACGTTCACCAAGTAAAAGGATACATATTTTTCTCAAGGAATCTTTAGTTCTGAAAAGTATCACTTTCTCACTTTCCAATGTTTATAGCACAGGAGTGACTAATACATCATATCAGAGATAATAAGGTCAGAAATCTAATCTAATGTTATAACATCCCCCCACTGAAGACTTCGCGCTTTGCTAGCTAGCAAAAAAGCCTATCAGCTACTTTTAGTGACTTTCATGAAGTTATGTTACTTTATGAATTTTTCTGTGTTGGGAAATTGTTCCGCCTATTGCAAGAACATTCCTGCGGAGCAAAAATCGGTAAATTTTACTCCATTACTATTCATCTCCTAAATTCCTCCCTTCCCTATCGTATGTTCTCTTCCAATGTTGCTTTTCCCAACTTTGGCATTCGTATCGCCCATGGGTTATCATGATATCCTTCTTATGGCAATCGTTATAAACTACCTGCAGTTTGTTAATGGAAGTCGGCTTTTTCTTCTTCACTTGTCTCGTCCAAATCACTACTGTGATATTCCGAAATCTACCTTTAAACATTGCAACGATCATTCTTTCTGAAACAGCCTGCCACTCCAGTAAAGCTCTACTTGCTGCTCTGCTCATCTTGACCGCTACTCCTCTTTTGTGTGCTGCATTCTCATTAGTTAGTCCTGAGTATGCTCATCGTTTTCCCCAGCTGCAACGTAATCTCTCCTGGAGCCGGTCCATCTTGTTGCACAAAGGCACAAAACCTCAATCCCCAATATTGCAATATTAGGTATACTTATCCATCTCTTTAGCCGCTTGGTTCGCTTTGGATATTTCGTACAGGGTTCTCAGTTTCACATTCCAGGTTCCAATATCAATCTGTTTTCTCGTGTTCATAGAGTTCGCTTGGTTCGTCTTAGTTTTTCCTGTCCAATTTCCGAGGCATTTTGTGGTCGTTTCTTCAGCAATTCTCATATTTTACGTGGCGGAGCTGCTAACCTCTCGCACAACCCTCCTCCTTTATCCGGGCTTGGGACCGGCAGTGGCAACTAACGGATCACTCAATTCACCCGTCAGCTACCCCAGGCGGAGTTACTGGACTACAAGGCGTAAATGGCCTGTGGAGCTGAAAGACTGTTATTCAACATCAATGACTTTCAACATCTTTTCAAGGCAGAGAGCTCTTCAGTGTGCATGTTGAGTGACCGACAGATTCAAAGTTCAACCATGTATAAACCCGTTGTCTGATTATAACTTCCTGTATCTTCGCCCGCATTTCTGTAATCTCAGCACCTGACGTGGCACGCGGAACGTCTTTTACCGTCGGGGGTTTGTGGCGTCATACCAGCATGTTTTTTTTTTGCCTTTGTTTGAAACATCAAAACTACCGAGAAAACCACTTACTTGTAGGCGGATTCTAAATGTAATGAATAATAAAAGTAGAAGTACAGACATCAGCAACACCTTAAGAGGAAGCTTAGGGAAAGCGCCATCTTTCTCCATATTTTGTTTTGCCGATCAGGAGTTTCCAAACTCCTGTGACTCACCCAGTTGAACTAGCATTTTTTTGAAGACTAGAGCACATACAAACATCGGCGCCTCAATCGGCGCTCTCTCAAAAGGAGTTCAGACAACATCCGGACTGTCTTACCTCCATTGCACTTTGAAGAAGGAAGGGTGGACTAGTAGTGATATAATGTGTGAAGACCTTTCCTTGTATAAAATTGAATTCACAACAATTCTTAATGGAGCGCTTTTATTCCAAGTGTCATCGTTCACAAAATAAACTTTAAATACTGTTCGCCAAGTTCGTTCCAAGAGGCTAGACCGACGGAAGCACACACTGTATCACACGAATCACACGATAGAAGTCACACATGATGTAACATAATGATTTGCAAAATTTTGGTCAGAACTCTGATTTTACGTCACCTTGCGCCTGTTTGAAATGCACTCGGCAATTGATTTGCAAAAATCGAGCATACAAGGAAGCACTCTGCACGAGAATTTGAAAAATGTTCCAAAATTTTATTTTCTGCCATAAAAACTTTCAATCCTTGTAAAGGGTGTCAAATTAAGAGTGTCCGTTTACAATCGTTGATTACAAAAAATTTGCACATCGGATTCTCATTTTCTTTTCTTTAATAAAAGAGCAAAGTTTCAGCTTTCTCATGACGTAAAACGAAAGTCCCTAACTGAAAATTAAATCGGTGAATTCAAATTTCTCCTAACCGGTGTTTCCGGGGCGTTTTTTGTCTCAGCGGGGAGATCAATCCTACTGGCCTGCGCGCTCCCCGGATCTTTCACCACTGGACTTTTTTTTTGTGGGGTTACGTGAAATCGAAGGTTTCCCAAAATAGACCTCAGTCTCGATGACCTTAAAAATAATATCCAAAAAGTGATTTCCGAGATTCCGGTGGACACGTGTCGACAAACGATGGTTTCCCCATTACACCGAGCGCAAATATGCATCGAGCGCAACGGAGGCCATTTACTGATGCCGTTTTCAAGTACTAACTTTCAAAATATGTTATGAGAAAGCTAAAATTCTGCACTTTTATTTAAAGAAAAGAAAATGAGAATCTGTTGTGTAACTTTTTTGTAATAAACGAATGAAAACGGAACACTCTTAATTTGACACCCTTTATTATTGAGGAGCCAGAAACGGTTATCATTATTCAATCAATTAGCGGTTCAGTGACAGCAGATTGCTACAAATTTTTATTCAAACTTGAATCACTTATCTAACTAAAATAACCTCCCCTGCAAGGTCTGAAGTTGAGGAAATACGAGGAAACATTTTACTATTTATTTGCTAATACTGAGGTAGGTAAAATTATCTGAATAATTTTTCTGTCCCTAGCCTAGTTTTTCTTATTGTCCTTATTTAAACAAAAAATCTGAATATTCACAAAACTAATTGGAAGAATTAACAAATAATAGGAAGGTATACCTACGTAACTATAAAGCTCTAATTAATAGGTAAATTTCACGAGTCGTAAAGTGAATAAAGTGTCTAGGCTTCAATGCGAGAAGGTTTCGATACCCAGTTCCTCGAAAAAAGCCTGGAAAAATCAGAAAACTGGTCTACCGCCAGCGTGCCTTCAGCACTTTTACTGCATCAAAAATTTAATTTGAAAATAACGTCCCGTATCTGATTACTGTGACATAACCGTGAACATAATCTCAATTATTATTTCAATCAAAAGATTGCTATTAGTTTTTTATCCAACCATCTCTTGATGACATCATAAAAAGAAGTTCTATTGACAAACTTCCTCATCCTACAGACTCCACAAAAGAACCCGGCAGTGGTCACTTGGCACTTGAAGTCGTTCGTTATTCACAAAATGTACCTAATTTATATAAAATTAACTACATACATACCTACTTACCATTTTGAAAGTACACTAAAGGGTATTCTGTATCTTGTTTTCTCCGATATTGTGCTATATTTTTTTCCTTGTATTTCTGTATTTTCTTGATATCGTTGCTTTTTGTTCAAACGTTCAACATTCTCCGCCAATTTACCTCATTATTATTCTGCCATGCCAGATTATCCAACAATTTCGATTTCACGTCGATTTTTTCGGATTTAAATCAAATTTTACGTAACTGAGTTTTTAGTGCATTTGTAAAATTTCTCAAGATCCTCACCAAGAAGTGTAGGTACCTATGATGTCTTTGTGCAGGAGAAACCGACGAGTTCAACAATCGATGATTTACTAATATAGAGATGCAATTGCATTGGAAGTACCTGAAAAAACTATGAAGTGATGTCCCCAATTGAACCCGCTTATAGGTATTAGCTTTCACCTGATCCTTAGATCAGCCGCCGAAGAAAAGAGAGGAGACTGCAAGCACAACAAAGCCATACACCGCATGCCAAACACTTCGAAACTTGCGTCGAAGCTGGTCGATTCGCGTACACATAGGTACCTACCTATACCCACTGGTGATTTTGTTTCTCGCGATATTAAGTAACTTCTTTTTTTTAAGTAACACTTTTGTACGATTACACGTTTATGTAGTGCTAGTGAACTGGATTATATTATAAATAAAACAAAACACAATGAAGATGATGTGTGAGAATGTTTAAAGTGTAGTGTGCGAATTTTCCTGCTGAACCATGGCCTGCCAAATTGCTTCCGAAGAAAAAATAGCCGAGGACAAAACCGAAGAGGATGGAATCAAGACGATTGCTGTGGATGGAATGGTCGAGGACAAGAGTGTCGACACGTCCTTGACAATGTCGACCAAGCTGTCAAGCACCGATCAGCTCATATGCAAAACGCCGAGGGATTCCCCGAGTCAGTCGGTGAAATCTGTGAAAACTTTCGAGAAAATCAAAATCGAAGAGGCAAACGGCGATGACAGTTATTTGCTCTATCTGGGAGCTTTGCAGATCTTGTTTGGCTTTTTGATGAGCCTCTGTGGGATTATGGTCATTTTGCATGATGCCAGTTTATCTCAGGTAAGTTATCTTATTCATATTCTTTGTTTTCTTATTATTTCAGCTCCTGTAGTTGTCCGGTTTATTTCTACCTGAATTAGATAAGATCATTGTTACGAAAGCGTAGAAGGACCACTAAAAAATTTTTTTTCATATAATTCTGACTTTATCTCAGAATTCCAACTTTATCTCGAAGTTCCGATTTGAACTCCGAATTCCAACTTAATCCCGTAATTCTAGATACCATAGGTAGAGAACCCAAAGAACTGTCGCTACGTTGGAGTCGAAATTCAGACTTTATCTCAGAATTTCGGTCGGTTCAAGTCGGAATGATCGGAATTCTGAGATGAAGTCGGAGCTCCGAGTTCAACTGAAAATTCTGAGATATGAAGTCGGAGTTCTGAGTTCAACTCGGAATTTTGAAATAAAGTCAGAGTTCCGAGTTCAAGTCAGAATTCTGATATCCAGTCGGAACTCTAAAAAAAAATTATGTGGCCCTTCTACGCCTTTGTGCATTATTTCTACAAAATTGATGGAACTTGGGTGAAAAAGTGGGGGAATACTCGTCTAAATGGATCATTTCAATTTGGAACTACTCGTCCTAAACGCAAGAAACAACCCCGTACAAATTTCATAAAGAAAAGCAAATATTTGAGTAGGTAGGTGCCAAATATTATTCAGTAGAAATAAGGAAGAAAAAGAAAACTCTAGAGAAAACTGATATTGAAAATATATCCATTAATGTTATGATCAACAGGAACAGGAAGCACATGAAATGTCGAAGTGGCAATGAGAGGAGGCACTGTTGTAAAATATAAGGAAAAATTGAAAAGGTGTGTTTGCACAACGATTTGCGTTCGATAAATTACTGTTAAAGTAGTGATATTTCGTGATAGGTCAGTTCTGGGAAAGTGTCTATGAGTATTGAGTATCCTGTACCTACTGGAAATTGGAAACGTTTTGAATATTTTATTATTATTCACCGCAATAAGACAAGTACAAATATTATTGTACCAGGCACATAATGTGAATTTCGATGTGAATGAAGTCCAATATATAGGGTGTTTCAGGAATGATAGCAAAAAATTTAACTGGGTGAATCTCGCCAAAATATAACGAAAACCTATATCCATTTTGCAGAGTTCGGCCTAATAACGAAGATACAGCCTTCCAAAGTTCACTTTCTTCGGATTTCAAAAATTTGTAGCTCAGGAACGTTTCAACAAATTTAGCTTTAATTCAACCTGCCAAATTTATAGAGACTCCAATCAGTGGCGTAGAAGTTATGAGGGGTCACCTTAGTCAACTTTTTTTAAGAAACCACAGAAAATGTCTGTCAACTGATTAAAAGCCCACGGAAAAAATTGTATCAGAATCGTTTTCAATTTTTGAAATTATGTTTAAGAGGATGTCTTCAAGGAGCAGTGTATACTTCATACGCGAACACCCTGTACAAGAAATAGAAGGCAGTAAAATGTCAGAAACCGTTGAAAGATATTGATGCGAGGTTCTCAAAAATATAATTGGGAAAAATCTAACAATGTTTTCAAAAAAGTTACACACGCTTGAAAATGGACCACTTTTCACTCCTACTTTTGTCACCCTGTATATCATACAGCGAGTCATACAGTATATCAGCAAACACGATATTCAAATATGGAACTTGCAGTCAGAAGAACGCTTGAATAATTATTAACACCATCTTTTTTCAATTCGGTTCATTTTTCGTCACGATATCCTCGTTTGAACCTGAGCGAGTTTTTGGGTTTGACCTGTTTATTATGTAGAATTTATCCGCATTTCTCACTTTACCCTATGGGTCACAGCTGACGAATAATAGGTTTCTTGCCAAAACAGATAATTTTTAGGGCACTTCTCCAAACAAAATGGCGCTCGCTCTTTTATGTCCTCGCTTTGTTTGTCCGTATGTCTGTCTAATCTGGTCGTCTACCTACATGTGCGTCCGTCCGTCACAGCATCTAGCACTAGTCAAAAAAAAAAATTCGAAAAATTTCGAAGCTCATGGTCTTGGGATCAGCACCAAGAAAAATCTTGCCGAAATAATAATAAACAATCACAATAACAATAATTCAGGGTGGCGCGACATCGCTGATGAAGTGCTGCATTTCAGAAGCCGGCTGGATCTAAAAAGTTATGACATGCGGACCAGCACACGTTCTTACGAAAATAGATGAATACATAATACGAGGTTATATTTGGAGGAGAATTTGTACTTTCTTTCAACCAAAATCCCACGTCGGTAAGACCCACGGGTGACTAGTTATGAAGTGTTGAAAATGATCCCAAAGCTACGGCTTGACGGCAAAGGATTATTCGTTGCTTGCTTGCGCTTGGAATCTACTTCATACGGGACAGAGTCCTAGACAAGAAAGATTTAAATTTCAATGGGTAGCTCATGGCCTTGATACCCGAACCAATTTTTTCTTGCCGAAATAACGATATGCAATTACAATAATAATATTTTAGTGTGGTACGGGGCGTCGCCGATCAATTGCTGAGGTTCACAACTGGATTTAAAAAGTTACTACATGCAGACGAGTACCCATTCTTTTAAAAATACATGGACATATGAACAGGTTCATATTTAGAAAAGGATTTGAACTTTCTCCTAACTAAAACTCCTTCTAGATACAACCCTCAGGTCAATAATCACGAATTTTTGAAAATGATCATCAAGCTATCGTTCGGTGCGGTGGGTGAGAATGGTGAGATTGCAGGTTATTCGCGCTCGGGCAAATCGAAAATCTGCGCTTGTGTTTCCGACAGTGAAATATAACTTTTCAACATTTTGAAAAAGTCATTAATGGGTAGCTGAAGAATATTGGCACCCAATCTAAAAAACATTTACATTCAATAACAATACAAAAATAGTGAGTAGCACTAAAAATCGCGGAAATTTTGAAATCAACAGTTTTTATCCGATAGCATTTCAATTCATAATGTGGGTGTAGAAATATACCTGCATATTTTATCAAAGAATCAAAATGTTCATGTCAATCCAATTTTTTTTTGGTAGCAGGTAATAATCAAGAAGCATTTTTTATTATAAGTATGTGTTTCATTTGTTGCATTTCAGAATACTGTTGATGGATAGCTCATAGTCTTAAGAACCAAACTGGGCAAAATCGTGTCTGAATAACAGTAGGACCCCAATCAACACCTTGCGCTCAGTGATCCTTTAAAGAAGTAGTGCCTTACTGAGCCTCACGCTTGTGAGGGTGAGGGCTCAGTTCTCAGTTTTCACTTGTTCAAGAGGTATCATCGGTCGCGCGTCGTCGAAATGTTCAGTCCGAGATTTAGTCAACGAGTTTACCAGGAATGATTTTCTGATTATTATTTTTTTGTCAAGTTTCACGTTCAAGTTCCACAAGTTTATTCACAGGACTTACAGATCACAGATCACTGTGTTGTGTGTTTCATTTTTTATTAAATAAAATGGGAAATGTATTTTGCGGCCAGTTTCTTCAACTTTTATCAAGATTCCTATTTTATTTGGTGGCAAATGATATGATTGTTTCTTTTATAGTCCCGCCAAATCACTGTTTCTCCTTCTCCCGAGGTAGTAAAAGTGATTTAGGTAGTAGAATAAGAGGAAAATCCCAGGAACAATCGGTATGTTAAAAATATAAAAAAAATATATAGCTGATATCAATTTGAAAAGGGAAAAATACACAGTAATAAATGGTTAAGCCTGTTGACATTTAGTAAAACCAACTTGAGAGAAAAAGTAATCCGAAAAATCGTGTCATTGTCATTATTGATCACCCTGTACAATCAATATCAATGGTCAGGTCAGGTCAGGTCAGGTCAAAAAAAAATCGACAAAAAAGGCCGAAAATTTGCATAAAAAACTGTATGGATAACTCGATGGGGGGAACATTTCAGGAATTCAGCGATAATCACAAGAATTCATTACAAACATAATTTTTTGAAGCACGAGAATTCCTCGGAAATTCCAAAAATTCAAAGGAAAACAGAAAACTTGGCCAACCAATTCTTCGTGATGAATACTGAAAGTCTTTCAAAGATCCAGAGGATTCACAGAACACTTTTCCCTCATCCACGAGAATTCAGCATTTCAAGTTCGGCAAGTTCAAAGATACTGCAACAAACAACAATCAGAAGCCACAAAACGTTGAAGATATTACGAGAATTCGGCGAAAACCAAATAGAATTTTTTTAAAAAGAAACCACTTTGTTCGTGACTTAATATACACACATCAAAAGAATCTAGGGGACAAGCAAATTCAGACGATTTCTAAAATCATCATAACTTTTGATTTCCGTAACCGATTTCATATCGGTTTTCAGTGTTCGATTGCCCAATCTTTCGTTTTCATGTCTTGATCACGTCAAATACGTACAGTGTTTCATGAGGTTGCTACAGGGTGATCAATGGAACAGTGTAAAATAGCCGAAAGTTCAGTACGAGCGCGATTTCCCCCAAAAAATATTTTATGCATTCCAGTAGCACAGTTATGAAGATCGGTGTCTCAGCTTCAGTAACGTTTTCGAATTTTGAAAATCGAAGGTGAATTGCCAAAGATATTGATTATTTTGTGCCACCGTGTTGAATTTCCAAGAAAAAAGAAGGTGGTCCGATTTCATTGAAACTTGGAACACACTCATGTCTAGTTCAAGTAATTGGAATTTCAAGGTCAAATGTCACTTTCGATTACTTTGGAGCCGCTATATCGAACTTTTTACATAAATGATTCAATTTGAATGAAACTTGAAACACACTAAAATCGAATCATTTACATAAAAGTTTAAAATGGCGGCTTGGAAGTGACCGAGAAAGACATTTGACCTTGAAATTCCAATTACTGAAACCAGACATGAATGTGATCCAAGTTTCAATGAAATCGGATCACTTTTTGGGAGTTCAACATGGCGGCACAAAATGATCAATATCTTTGGCAATTCACCTTCGATTTTCAAAATTCAAAAACGTTACTGAAGCTGAAATACCAGTTTCCATAACTGTGCTATTGAAATGCATATAAATTTGTTTTTGGAAAATCGCGCTCGTACTGAACTTTCGGCAATTTTACACTGTTCCATTGATCACCCTGTAGAAACTTAATAAAACATTGTTCGTATTCGACGTGATCAAGACATGAGAACGAAGGATTGGGCTATCGAACACTGAAAACAGACATGAAATCGCTGACGGCAATCAAAAGTTATGATGATTTTAGAAATCGTCTGAATTTGCTTGTCGTTTCTTTGAAGTCTCTAATAGTGTAGAACTAAAGAAGAATTTTTCAAAGTTCGTGAGTTGTTCGATCCCAAATAATTATTGATGATTGATGTCTCTCACTGCAAGGCCGATGAGGGAGTAAAGTGAATATGTACCTACTTGCTATTGCTACTTACAAATCAAGTACCTTTTTCCGGATGTATTTCTTGAAAATTACGGAAAATGAAAGGAAACTATGAAAATCCAGAATCAACCAACCGGCATCGTACCTACATGTAAACATGGATTTCACAAATTAGAAATATTAGTTTTAATTGAAGGGAACTTACTATGGCCCCACCAACTTCTTATCGAGACAATTTAGGTATGTAGTTTAATGAACTGCGGACTTAAAATCGAAACATTTCAATAAATTAGAAAACTAGCATAGCCAGCACCATTCGTAACACATAAATTAACTTAATTTCATTTGTAGATTACTCGATAATTGTTATTGGTGTTACGTACTTACCGCAAGCTTTTTACGTTTAACTCGAGCGCCGAATACCAACGACTTTTTATTCTTATTCAATGGAAAACACAAAATAAAACGATCTCAACGGTTCAAACGCCTTCCAAAAATACAACAATGAAATTGCTTCTGTAATTAGCAGAAAAAAAATAACAAGAGAAGAGTTTTGTTTGTTTTTTGTTAAAAAGCCAATTTAAACCAAATACTAATTTACCACGTCATGCACTTCGTAGGTAGGTACACGAGAGCATTACCTGTCTAGTAACGCCTAATTATTAACCAGATGCTCACCAATAGCACCTACTTTTCATTGTAGAAAATCACCCGTACGGCTAATGGTAATGGTGCAATTTGCGGTGAAATATTGAGAAGAAAGAAAGAACTGAGTAAAGTGAAATAAGCAAAGATCGAAGAAACAGGTCAAGTGTAGATGAATACACTAGGCATTACTGCAGTGTATGCCACCTATGTTATAAATAGCGCCAGGTAAACATATGGTCGAATAATCACTCGATTATTACAATAATTATTTTTAATGTCTTGAAGATGAAAATTGCCGTTTTACAATGCTTACTTACTTACTGACATATGCAAAGTTTCCTCAAGACTAGAAATTAATTAGTGAAAATTGTAAACTCTTCTTCAAATTAATTCTTACACTAATATCGTACATACCACTTCTGTATTTTTTTTTTTGTTATAATCAAGTGAAGAATTATGAAAATAACAAATGAACAAGCAGAATAATTTCACTTTTTAATAACGATGTGTTAAAATTCTGTGGGAAGATCGTAAAAACTTGTTTAAAAGTGTAACAGTTTATTGTGGCGGCGGATATGTTTACGCCACATTATTTGGTTTGATTTCGTTATAAGTAGCTTTGAAAATGTCTAGATTACCACAATGATGAAACCATTTAGCACCTCAAGCCTCGAGCGGTGCAGTTCGATAAAAGTGAGACTGATTGAGTCCAAGACCACCGAAGAAGCTGGATCTATTTCAGTCGTTTGAAAACTGCTTCAAATTAATCTCAATCGGATTATCATAACGGTATACCTCCATGGCTCGCCACTTGAAGTTTTAGTCAAAAAAAAGCGCTTTCAACACGTGACAAATCAGTATGTAGTGACAAATTTGACTTCATACTTCATCGAGAGAAAACGGAATGACCGCTTCTCGATAGGAAAAAGCCCAGGTGTACCAGTTTTCAGTCATGACATGTCGACTATGTAATGCGCCAATCACTTTCATGCATTTGATCTAAATGTGTTTTTCCATGATTGACTCGATGGACTAGTTGTCTACCCAGATGACGTGATATTCTTCTACCTATTGTATTTAGTTTGTATGCGATTACTCCTGTAAATACTTTGTATTTTATTGGGTATTTTTTTCAATTGCAGTTTGGGGGAGGAATTTGGGGCGGTTGCCTTGCAATGGCAACAGGAATCACAGGAGTCATGGCCGCCGCCAAAGAATGGTGTCCGCTGAAGTCCACACCCCAAAAAATAGCGCACACGTCGTTTTTGGCATTGAGTCTCATCAGCCTGGCCGTGTCACAGCTGATTGTGGCCCTGGCCGCCACAGGACTCGGCAGGGACCTCAACAATTCCGAGTACGATTTCCAGGAACAGGTAACTTCAATTTTTTCATCCAACTTTCATTTGCATGATTGTACCATTTGCCCTCGTTTTTTAAGTGCCATTTAGCTGTAATTATATATTACCAAGTGCAGCATGAGGTAACACCTTAGGGGAAACATCGAGAGGGGCTGTGTTGCTAGCATCCATGGTCGATAGATCGTTTCACAGCAAGTTCATTCGATAATTAATTTTATTGAGAACAAGGAATAGAAATGAAGAGTAAGAGTGCTCCAACACTGTAGGTGTGTGTGCTACCCATTCTAAAATTAGGGCTAGTCCATGGACCATTGGCATAGGTCAAGCCAATAAGAATGCCCGTTATGAGTTATAGGTTCATTCCTCGGTTCATTCAATAAAAAAGACATCAAGTCGTTAGCCTGGAAGTAGTGTAAATAAGCCGAATTAGCCTAAATTAATTGAATCCAATCCTGCATTTTGGAAGATTATCTCTGACTTGGATCTTCAAATCTACACTCACTCATACTTCAAACCCATGGACCTGTTCAAACCTCATAAGTAAGTAGTAGTAACCAAAAGCAATACATCAATTGACTTTAAATTTCCGGCTTGTTTTTTGTCAACACAATGATAATTCTCCAGGAAGCTTTGCATTGCCCTGTCTGAGTATTTTGATAAGATCAAAATCTTTTCTGCACCTTGTTTCTCTGTCTCTCACACACACCCATCTCGCAAGCACCTGAAACTATAAATCTATCCAACACACCTATCGGATTTTTTCCAAGAACGTCCTTTGCACAAGTGATTGTCTTTCGCAATGGACCTTCGACATTTCCAATGGCTTCATTAGTCCCCTAATCTTCAACCAATATACCTGCGCGCCTCGATTACTGTCATTATTTTCCTGTGTCCACACACACACACCGACAATAAAAAGAACAACTGTTACTGTAATCAGACATGAAAACAGCAGACGAAAAAAATTCCTTGTCGGCATAAAATTTTAATTGGCCTCCGAAGCACCCGAAGCGCCGTATCGAAAACGAGAGTCTATAAGTGGGTCTGTATGGTGTAGTGCTATAAACTGTACGCATTGTAGTTGTTGGCATTAACTGTGTTTAGATGATAGACAGGTAAAGGTATGTATCTTGGAGGTACTCGCGGATTACAAAACGGTTCAGGAATTCGAAGGACTTTCACAATCATACCATCTGCGGCGCACGATATGGCAGCGAGGTTCTAGAATTTTCAGGTTTTCTTTCAGTTTCTCGTCTCACTTAGATATCGTTGCGCGACCTTCTCCAAAACAACTGATTAGAGATCTGGACACGTCGAGATTTTTTATATAGGTACGACCAAGCTTAAATGGACAGGGTATCATCTAGGCCTGAAGTGTAATTTTTATCTCTAGAGGTGTTTTACTGCATTTTGGCATTACTTTTGCTGTCGTGACTTTAGTACTTTGGTTTAATATTCAAAGTGAAATATTTGGCAATGTTGCACCATGATTGGGAAAGATTTAAAAATTGGCGAGCGAAACAATAAAATTTTGTGATTACAGGATTGAATTGAGCTTTCGAGAGATGAATTCTTTCGTCTCCCCTCATCTCCTTCTTGATTCGGTCCATTATTACATAACTATAGTGCGACAAGTTGGATGACCTTGAACTTCTCATAGCGATATAGGTCAACTTCTTGCATATCTAATCCTGGGTCACGGCATTTTTGTCGAATTTATGCAAACTCCACATTCTTCATTATTCATCCTCATTTTTTGCAATCAAACTGTCATGCTAATGTCGATTCTTGGTGCATTCCACAGGTCACCACCACGACGACACCTGCTTCACCCGGAAAAATTTCCATCACTCTGCCCTTGAACTACCTGAGCCTGCTGTCAAACACGGGACTCTTGATTGTCTCGGCCGTTGAGTGCATCCTGGCGGCCGTGGCGTCGTATAAATGTTCGAGGACGCTGTGTCCTTGCTTCAGAAAGGACGAAGAAAAGCTCACCTACGAAATCCAAAACGGCTACAGGCACGCCTTGGTCAGCTCCTGGCTGGGGAAGCACAGTTCCACGCCTTTGTACTTTGTGGCAGCGCCACCGTCAAGTGCAGGGCCAGGAAGCAAGGTATACCCATCTGACAAATCTTTGTAAAAATTGAACTTTTCACGATCACAATATGATCCACTAATGTCATAGGTGATAAGATCATCATCAATAGTTCTATCGCAAATAGAGTTCTCAAAGTAGACTTTGACTTAGGTAGAAGGTATCAAGTAAGCAAGCTAAGTACCTACTAACCACTATCTACCTCCACTCATCCCCTTCCTCCCTAAAATCTCACTTTGCCCATGTACATCTAATTACTATTTAGTCACCTTGATTACTAGTACTCAGTCAGAATAAGTGATCTCAAAACTTGCAAAGCCGGGAATTAGCGATCGTCGCGCCTCCTGATTTAGAGTAATTCAGTGGCACTAACTATAGTGGTAATTAATCAAAAATTAATTGCCAACTTGACGACGGGAAAGCATATCTTTTGATTGGAATAACCTCTCCAATGGCATGAACAACAAAAATTTCCTGTTTCTCAGAGTGCCGCCTTCAGGAATTCATTCTTTCCAGGTGAAAGTTTCGAACGTTGAACTTCTAATAATTAACATATCTGTACTTCATAATAAATAATTATGATCGGCGCGGACGGATCTCAGCAGCATGGAGATTACATCTCACAATTACTTCACATCTCTAAGAGATGCATGTGTAACATTTTAATCCACAGATAGCAGATAAATGAATGAAAGTTTTGGAATTTCCATAACAAATACTTTTGAACAAAAAAACTTAGTCAGCACTACACACTTTAACATAATAATAGAGAGCGTAATTGCATGTATGTATTAGTTATCAGACTGGAAAAATGTTTTAATAAATTAAAATTTAAAAATTTAGCGGGCCGTGAATGAAAAAATGATTCGGAGCAACGAGATTCCGTTTTTAAAATAATTTCGAGAAAGTGAGACGACCTTGAATCTCGCATAAACATGAATTTATGGTCGATATTATTGATGGAAATTCTTTCGCTCCATCCACAAGAAATTTTAACTGTTAAAGATCCGATGACGGTTGTCGTCAAGTTCGCGCGAGGAGTCGCGAGGTGTGAAATTGGGATGGCCGATATTGGTCCTTTTTTCTCTGGAAATAATTATTTGGATTTACTGTTAGGCATGCTGCTCCGGAATAAAAACAACAATGAGAGATGCTCGCGCCTTTTTCCATTCAGTCATGCGAAAAGAGTAAAAAGACCCCGAAAAACATAACTAAAAATTGACCGTCATTAATGGATGACAATGTCTTCTGGTCTAGATTTTAGAAGCATATTATCATGACTCGAGGGCAACTTTTTCTTTTCTCAGGTGTGTGGTATGCGTCATCAGAAGCAGCCAAGAGCCAAAGGAGGCCGCGCCTCTGTAATTCTGGCGAATAATTCAATTATTTTTGTCAAAGTTTGTTTAATCCAGCACCAGTCACTTTCAATTCGACACACATCCGGCGGCGTGGAAAAGGAATTCGCGATTTATCAATTTGAAATTTGCCAAGATCGACAAGAAAAGAATAACGTGTTCCAAATTTGGAATAACTTAGAAAATTTGTGTTTCGAAATAATTATTATTCGATAGAATGTGAAAAAAGGTATTGTTTGAATTTGTGTCGATCTAAACCGTGGCCGGTTAATGATTGAGTTCTGTGTCAGTTTAAACTGGACTGGAACTGTTTTACCTGCTTGGTTCCAAAAGCTCTTGATTTTTTGATACCTACTTTGAAAATAGTAATTTTTAGGCGACTATTAGAAACAAAATCCATTGTTTTTTGTATGATTTGACAGTTGTGAAGTCTCACCTTTTTAGACACGTAGGTACTTTTTTGTACTCTTTCATTTTTTGGCCGCTCGTTGTCACTAATTTTCTTTCAAAGCCCACCTTTCTGTTAGTAAATTTGCTCCATCAGAATTTTTCTTTCTGAATAGGCCTTATCTGGTTTGATGTCTTGATTGGCTTCCGGTCCAGCTTCTCTTTCGACCGCAAACGTCAGATTCTGCAAAAAAGATCTCTTTCAAAGCCTTGATATACGATAGGGTCCTTGCATAAATTTTATTTCCAGAACATTACCTCACAATTCCATTAAAGGCGTTTGTTTGCAATAATTTCTGACGAAAAAATACAAAAAATTGGCCAAGTCTTGAGATAAAAGTTTGAATTGATTTTTTCGCGCCAAAAACACGCTTATAGGTATTCGCGATTTCAAAAATCTAGACGACCCCTGGCGGCTGAAATGGCGAACCTAGTTTGTAAGTTTTTACGTCATTTCTGTTCTGTCGCTTCTGTCAGATAGCCATCGACAATCGCGCGAATTGACAAAATACTCGTATAGGTGATCGAGTTATTGAAAAAAATGAGCTTTTGTTAAATAGCGATCAATAATTAATTAAGCCAAATACTACAAATACAACCGTTATACAACTTACGATGACAGGTGACAGAAAAACTTACAATCCTCCATCTTGTTTACAGAGTCCCCATCGGTAGTTAAAATCGCGAATAGACAATGCAAATAGAAAAAACCATATGTCGTCATGGATTTTTACGGTTGCGTAGGAACCAGGCGAGTCCATCATTCAAAAAAAGGTTGGCTGATTTTTGATGCCCCAATATCCGTGACGACGGTGGTGATTACATATGGTCTTCTCTATTTGTATTGTCTATACCTACTGCTGTACTCGCCGTACTGAATAAGTCACACCAATCAATAGTGTCTTTCGATTTGCAAGGTTTACAGCCAGATCACCACGCGATGACCTTGAACCTGTACCTTGACAACCGACACTATCTTGAATCAGCAGTGGCGTAGTGTCTCTGCGCGCATCCATATTCAAACAACTTGCCGGTCTAAACCGCCCCCCTTTGCCGATAATTGATTTACAATAATTTGTTGTTGATATTATTATTGTTGCAGGGGCTCCGTGGGCCCCCTCAACATTAAACATAAAAACATCATGCAGATTTAAGGTCAAGTTTATGATGTCATGTGGCTACGTCGTATCATTTGGAAGAATTAAGAAAATCGTGCAAGGACCCTTTTATACAAAAGCATCATTAACTGATTAAGTACAGTGTGTTCAACCCTAGTGTAACTCCAGTTGGCTGGGAATGTCGCTACGCGACGCCTTTGGAAAAGGGAACTTCGGGAAACCATAGTTCACTAGAATCACACTAGGGTTGGACGTACTATAGTAAGTGCATGCTATTACAGCCATTTGAATGTTGTACTCACCCACTTGATTTTTTCTTTGTTTTTTTTTTCAGTTATCTGGAAGTTTACCCATAACTCCAGTCTTCACGATACCACAGTCGATGGTGCATCCACCCGTGGTGAGGTACCCTTTGATCCCAGCACCTCTGGGTACCATACCTTCTCCGATCATACCTCCACCTTCCAGGAAGGAATTGGTAAGTAGTTTTCAATAGATCTCAAGAAATAGGCAGTAGCATTTCTCAGGAAAAAAGAAAGTAATCATTAGGTAGTTCTCAATCAAGTATTGGATATCTGCCTCTTAGGAGTATAATGGACCCTGCGAGAAAAACATATCCAAAGAAATCATATTCTAATTAAATATACGGAAATAATTCATGAACAGTTTTGTACACAATAATTGTATTTTAAACTGGAAGCGGTAGAAAGTGCTTACTTCAAGTAAGTGAATGACGGAGCTTCTACGGAAGAAAAAAATCACAATTCTGTGAAATCAAGGAGAAATTTGAGGAAGAAACGTCGTTTCAATGCAAAACTGGAAAACTCCTCACGTATGTACCTACAGGTATTTTATTTGAAAATCATAAAAAAAGCAAATTCCAATGTATGCGGTAGCTATGGGGTAACTCGCTTATTTCGTTTTGATGTGGCTATTTGTGCGATCTAAGAACTTGATTTGGTACGAACGCTAATCGGTCGCTCATCACGCATCTCAAGTTCACAAAAATCTCGCCTTACGAGAACCTAAGAACTACAATAATAACAATATAGCTCGACTAGTACACTTGAAACTTTCGACATGTGGCCAACTACTTTATTTTGTAGAAAAACATGGGCACTTATGAAAGAATAATTGAATAAAAAAGTAGTCTCAGAACATTAGATCGACCGAATAACAACCATTGAAATCGCTAGACACGCGTTTCGACCTATTGGAGTTTCATCAGTGCTGAAGCATTCGAGGCGGAAGCTCGGCGATCCAAAAATCTGAGATTACCTTTGCATATATAGAGCCGTATTCATACCCCGCTTTTGAGCTAAAAGCGCTATTAGAGCGATGCGCATTTAGGGGCATTTCTCAGTGTTCAAAAATACAAATTAACTCGCAAATTAATTGCAAATAAGTACATACAATCGCTCCCAATCGCAATAATGTATTTTTGAACACTGAAATATGAGAAATGTCCCTAAATGCGCATCACTCTAATAGCGCTTTTAGCTTAAAAGCGAGGTATGAATACGGCCCATAAACTCTGAGGGTACTCCTAAGCAAGATACCCATGCGACGCCATCTTTTAGAGGCTTGATGAGACCCAAACAGGTTGAAACACGTGTCTGCTGGATTTCGATGGCTGTTGCTCGGTTGATCTGATGTCCTGAGATCACTTTCTTGATTATCTACATCGTTACGCTTTAGCGTAAAAGCCTCCGTCTTTTCATAAAGGCATCTAGGTACCTTTGTTTATGCGAAATTATAACTCCTATAGCTAGTTCCACCAGCGAATTCAAGCATTGTTAGCTAATTGAGATATTTTCTCTGGTAAATATTGGCTTAGTGACCACAGAAAACACAAGTTTCACGAAAGATTTTGGAAAAATGTTTGGACCACAAGAGCTTGTATGCATTCTCTGTGGTCACTCAACCAGCACTGACCTAGAACCATCACAGAAAATGTCTCAATTAGTTAACAATAATTAAATTCGCTTGTGGAACTGGATGTTAGAGGCACTTTTTAATTTCTTTTTAAAAGAAGCAGTATCTCGATATGCCCCAAGGTTTACGAGCTCAACAAAGAAGTAACAGGCACTGGACAAAAACCATCGTGTTCCTAACCTTTTAACTATTCCGATGAAAATGGTTTTTTGAGCCGTTACTGCCGCCATCGTACACCGCCAACGACGAATAACTCGAGAACTGAAAAAGTTGCAAAGACGAATTAAAAGCCATCGTGTTCATAGTACTTGATCTATTCAACGAACGAAAAACTCGAATATGAAAAGGAGTTACTTATACAGAGACGGAACAGAAACCATCTTGGGTCCTCTAATAGCATGTGTCAGATTGATTATATTCCGAAGCGCAGCGCAGTTAGAACTGCCAATTTGATAAAAGTGTGATGTTGGCTTTTGGCGTGCTTTCATTTCTGAGTTTTTTTTTAAGAATGGCTAATGTTTAGTTTATTGTCATGCAACAAAATATACATTCCCAGTGAGTTTCACATTTCAAATTTGGGCAGGTATACCAGTACATAATTAACTTACCCAGCTACACCTAGGTACCTACCTACACAGTTTACTTGAACGAAGATCTAATTGACGTATTATTATAAAGATTGGTAGATAATCTCTACAATACCTAGTTACTCAATTTTACTCCGTTTGTCACAGTTGCGGAGGCACAAGAAGTACATCTCAAAGTACCACCGTCACCCTCCGCGGGATCACCGGGCCCAGAGGCGGTCCAGGTCGAGGTCCAAAGAGAAGTCTGTGACTGAAGAAGACGTGGCCAGGACGTACACCGGCTTGGACAAAACGATAGCCGAAAATTTCATCGACATATGCGACCTGAAGAACGCGGCATCTTCGAGTCTGTGCAGCGACTCCAACTGCAGCTGCAGCAGCAGCTGCAGGAGAAGCTGCAACGGAGGCTGCAGCAACTCCAACAGTAGCTCGGACGTCAACTCTCGGGAGTACTTAGTCAATAAAATGTAAATTGTTGTATTTTTATGTAAGTACTTAGCTACCTGTCCAGGTATACGTGATTTTTTGTAAATAACTATACTTTGTAAATTAACTTGAGTTAGGTACCTACCTATGCGTATTGTTCACAATATGATATCTAAATAGGTGCTGATGTTATCAGAAATAACAACAAGAAAGACTTATGTTCATTATTAATAATATTTGTTTTAATATTACGAATTGTTTTGCATTTTTCACTCTCAATAGGTATGTACCTACCTATCTAAGGGACAAAAGTTTCAGAAGTCAATTGAGGTGATTGTCAATCATCTAGCCTTGAAACGCTCTGTTTCTATCAAGCGTCAAGTAAATGGTACCCCAAAATTAGCCTCTGCATGAAAATGGAAACTATGCGAAATGCGATCAGCCCCTGGTACTACGCAACTACCAATACACCCTACCCCAATACAGGTGTCCCAGCTAAAACAACCCAGCGCGATTTTCTCAGAAAATATCAAAGCACAAAAAAAAAATTCTCAATTGGAGGGAAGTCTGACCTTTTAGCTTTTTTTGAGGGGGCGCCGATTCTTGTAGGTGCTCTAGTTTCCAAGAAAATGCAATTTTAATCGGGCGTGTCACAAGAGTTCGAAAATTTGTGACCGACAAAACAAAATACTTCAGATGAAAAAAATATCCTCTTTCTCTGGGATTTCCCTATTGATGTGTCGCTGATGTCTGTACCTGGTCCAGTAAGCCAGATGATTTGTCTTACAGTCCAGCGAACACAATAATCGGAATTGATGATGTCACCGATCACACACTTGTTGATTTTAACATCAGCCAGTATTCATTGCTAAGGTGAGTCCAGGTATATACCATATGGTAAGTGAAAAAGTCCTAGTAACGACTAGTGTTGAAATCAACAAGTATGTGATCGGTGACGTCATGGATTCCGATTATTGTGTTTGCTGGACTGTAAGACAAAATATCTGACTCACTGACGCAACAAACAATAAGATTTTATCAAGTGCAGGCGAGGCAAGTGGTACCTACGTATTCCAAAAATATGTCTTGTCTTGTACAAAATGAACTGTATCATAAGTAACTCTTGAATATAAAAGAAAATTTCCATTACCCATCGTTATTTTGCACCTCTGAACTTACGTGACAAGATTACGATGAGAAACAGAGGTTTTCTTCGTCGATTATGATCGACGGTTCTTTGGCTCTCTCAAAAATTTTGTTTGTGACATGACCATTGCCATATCCACGACGAAATGTTCATAAATATCAGTCTCAGACATCTCAAATGTCACATTATTTATAAAGACAATTTTTATTGGAAACGTGTAGCTATTGGTAGCTATAGCAATAGCAATCTACAAACATAATAAACCAATGAGTAATAATTAAGGTGCATGGTGTATGTAGGTAGTTTTATATCACAAATTGATTGCCCATAACTTATTGTCGGCCAAGATCACGATAATAATCTAAATAATAGAGTGCAGAAGTAGGTAGGTACGGAATCAAATGAATCGCTGATGCACTGCCGCCAAGATTAAAGTAAAACAGACTAAAATTCCCATAGGACTATTTCCAGCCGCTGCTCCTGTCCCCGGGGCGTAAATCGTAGATTTATCCCCTAAACTTCCGGGCCTTGATCCTCCAGATCCAGATTTTCCACTACCTCCATTGCAAAGGTCTGTTTGGCAAGCCGTGAAATAGGTTCTGTGGGTTGTGTCTTCGACTATTTCGTTTTTGTATTGTGGATCATCCTGGCAAAATCTTTGTAGTGACTGGACCTTGCCTTTTGGATCCTGAAAATGAACAAACTGAAATAGTGTCTCGCACGAGTTGTTTGGTTTTTAGATTCGTCGCGCAAAGGACGAAGCTTGAAATAATTTGCAATCTTAAAAGAATAATGGAACTACCGGCGGAGGCAGTCGAAAAATCGAAAAATGCCATTATTCATATGTGCGACGTTCAAGAGATATTACCTACCAATCTAATGCAACAACAGGTAGGTAAGGATAGGTAAGTTTTATGTTATTCGCAATTTCAAATAATTTTTCCCGCCACACAATGGCTGTCAAATGCGGATTGCGGATTGATATATAAATGGTGACAACCAAACTGCCAATGACATCAAAGTAACATAACAATGGCAACCAATCATCATCAACGCATTCCGTTTTTGGCAGCCATCTTGTGGCGGGAAAAATGATTTGAAATCGCAAATAGGCTATGCACGCGTAGGTATAAAACAGAAGATATATGAACAGTTTAGGTAGATACAAGAGATAAGTTACCTACCTTATACTCCTGTCGCATGATAGTACAATACTTTTTGTTGCAATCAGCCTGGGCCGATCCAGAAGCCTTGGCAGGATCATTGATGCATGATTCGTCAAGAGTGTTTTCCACATACGTACAGGTATAACATCTCAGAGCTAAAATAGATGGGTGGGTATATGTTATAAATTATAATATTACAAAAATGTGAGATGTCTTAACAGAGGGTACCGGGGGCAATCCTTCATCCATCACGTATATTGGCTTTCTCCTTCCGTCCCTACCCCGGTTTTTTCACATCTCTCATCTCTTAGACTCACCATTTCCGGTTTGGACCAAAAACAGCAAACAAAGAGCAACTGTAACTAGCTGAAGCAATTCCATGATTCTTGCTGATTTATTGTTTTCATTGATTATGAACCACCCATAAGGATTATAGACCACGATACTGATGCTCACTATCTTTTTGGCAATGGTTTTAGAAAACGCGGTTAGGCAGGTATGTGTGATAAGATATAAGCAGGTGAAAGATTTATCTGATGTATATTATCTTGAGTGGAGGAAATTGCGTAAAACTCGGATTGCATTAAAAGTGAACTTCTTAGGGTGTCCCGAAAATACACCGACAACGTTCTAGGGCAGCTTCCTCTCATCAAAACAAAAAAAAAAGTTCCTATGAATATGGGTCCGAAAACGCTTCCTAAGGGACTTACAGGCCCCTAAACGTGGGACCCTGAGGGTGGTTTTAATTTGATATCTACGAAACCGTTCAAGAGAAATCAATCAAACTTGACACATCCACTAACCTTCTTGTGCCCAACAAAATGAGGCAAGATTATTCACAAAATAATTTACCAAGGGTGGGTCAGGCTAAGGTGTGGGGTTAAAAATAACCCTAACTTTTTTTAATGTAAATTGTTTTCGAATTTAATAAGAAATTATGAAATATTGGAGTTATCTTCAAAAAAAAAGGTTCCTCTGTTCAACCTCGATAGACGATAGACGACAACCTCGTCGTTTACGAGATATTTGAGTTTGAATGTATGAAAACGTGGTCAGTAATGCTGATTTTTAATTACGGTATTCAAGGCGAAAGAAAAACTATTTCAAAGCAGCTTAATTTTTGTTAGGCATTCAAATTTTGTTGGGCATAAGAAAATTATTAAATGTGTCAAGTTTGATTGATTTCTCTTTAACGGTTTTGGCAATATTAAATAAATAATAAATCTTCAGGGTCCCACCTTTAGGGGCCTGTAGCTCCCTTAGGAAGCGTTTTCGGACCCATGTTCATAGGAACTTTTCTTTTTTTGATGAGAGGAAGCTGCCCTAGAACGTTGTCGGTGTATTTTCGGGACACCCTGTATATTTCGACAATATAGTGGCAATTCTGTAAAATTTAAATGCCCCTTAAAATTTTTAAAGGCGTTGGTCACCTAGGAACGATCAGAAATGGGCTTCACGATTGGCTGATTTTCTTTTAACGGCCTTTAAATTTAAACGGGTTCGATACAGAATTGGCCCTTATGTCGTTTAGTAGTCCAGTACCTACCTAAGCTACAAAATAAAGTTTGTTTCAAGTAGAGAAAAGTACCTACGTACAGACGCGAGGATTATTTTTCAAACAGGAAAGAATAAATAATCTATCTAATCTATCCAGGTAGGTAGGTACCTATCCAACATCTTTTCACAATTTTCCAAGATTTTCCCAGCTGAAAATGCGAAACCGGCCTGGCATATCGAGACGGACTCAAACTGATGATGTCGGATATCGGATATCGGATGTGGGGAATAACTCCCATGCAGTTAAACTTATTTCAGAGAAAATACTGCATTTTTTTTCAGTGCCAGAATTTGCGAAATTGGACAAATCTGGTTCCAGAGTTTTCCTGACTTGAGGAAATAATGCATTTCCAGCAACTTTTTTGTCCGTGAACCGATTCACGCCGAACAAACTTGAAAATAATGCCTAAATTTATTTGACGATTTTTTATAATGGGACAATTCGCAATAAGGTTTCGACTTTCGATGATAGGTAAATACTTATAAGACCTCAATTTCAAGTCCCACTTGTGCCTAAAATTGTGTCCAGGAACTCAAAATCAGCTAGAAAACATGACCCACATTCACACATTTTTCAATAATTTTGTTTCTGATTTTTTTTCGTATTTTTGGCCTTGGATTTTGAAATAATATTAATATTGATGATTATAACAGGTATATGCAAGGGTATATGTTCACTCCAAACAATGAACTGATGAAGCACATTATTCTGAGAGTGATCGAAGATCTTAGGTTTTAGATTTCAGAATTTTTATTTTGGAAAAACTTCTCTTTTTCTTTTAACTCACGGATGGTCAGAATAAGAGCTACTCTCTGGTAAGAGCAAATATTTCAACGAAAATAAATAGAATTAAATTCTCTTTTTTGAAAAATACTATAAAAAAATCACTCCCCCCCCCCTCCTAAAATTATCTTTAGTGTCCCATTTAATATTCTTGACCTTCCCATTGTCTTCAATGCAGTCAACGTCATCCTGCACAGCAGTGGAAGAGAAAATTTTCTATGGAAAACGTGCCACCCAAATTCATCCCTTCGCTTCCCCGCCACCTCAACCTCACCTTAAAAATCTGAAATGCCAATACCTACTTTATACATCTGTGACGCTACTGCTTGGGTAGCGTGCACTCTCCTCGACCTAGTCGAGGGTAGGGGGCCGGTTAGGTGCTCGGGCGCCACCACGTTTTGTTAATAACGTGGAAAATGAAAAGACGAGGGTCTGTAGATTCTTTTATTTAACAAATAAAAGGGGGGGAGGCGATCGTAGATTCCTGCTCGAGAGTCGGGGGTCGTAGATGATGGCACGAGGACAAAGAGATTTGTTAGCGAAAACGTTGCACGAGTCGGTGTAGGCTTGGCGCGCTTGGACGTGTGCGTATGGTAGAGATAGGGTTACCATACGTCCGGATTTACCCGGACATGTTTGGGTTTTTGAGGCGTCCGGGGAAGTCCGGCCGGGAAAGTAGATAGCGTCCGGAAAAAATGAATTATCACGCATTCATCGGCTTATTGCCTATCGGACAACGCTGGCTGGCCGTACCCAACAGCTGATTCTGCTATTCCGAACTTGGCGCATCGCGTTGCGCGCAGTAACTTATTACAGCAGTCGTACCACCATAACCGATATTGATCAAGTCGGCAAGTCCTCAATTTATTTCTTATTTTGATCTTCCAATCCTTGTGGCACGATTTCTTTTGCTAACCTTGCAGTATGTCTCATAATTTCATAAAAAAAAAGTGAGAAAAAAATAAAAAAGGTCATACTATGTGCACCTACGTAAGTATGTCCGGATTTTGTCCGGATTTCAAGGATTTATTGTCCTGGAAACTGAAAAAAGCTTATCGTAACCCTAGGAAGAGAGCCCGTGCGGTTTGACACCAGACACCTTGGGCGAATCGGGAGGAAAGACCCGTGTGGTTATGCACCAGGCACGTTGGGTCAGTCGGAGGGGAGCCCGTGTGGTTGTCCACCAGACACGTTGGGCGAATCGGGAGGAAAGACCCGTGTGGTTATGCACCAGGCACGTTGGGTCAGTCGGAGGAGAGCCCGTGTGGTTGTCCACCAGACACGTTGGGCGAATCGGGAGGAAAGACCCGTGTGGTTATGCACCAGGCACGTTGGGTCAGTCGGAGGGGAGCCCGTGTGGTTGTCCACCAGACACGTTGGGCGAATCGGGAGGAAAGACCCGTGTGGTTATGCACCAGGCACGTTGGGTCAGTCGGAGGAGAGCCCGTGTGGTTGTCCACCAGACACGTTGGGTGAATCGGGAGGAAAGACCCGTGTGGTTATGCACCAGGCACGTTGGGTCAGTCGGAGGGGAGCCCGTGTGGTTGTCCACCAGACACGTTGGGCGAATCGGGAGGAGAGGAGAGCCTGTGCGGTTCACCACCAGCACGTCTAGGCGCTATGGAGAGGAGAGCCTGTGCTGTTCGTCACCAGCACGTCTAGGCGCTATGGAGAGAGGAGAGCCTGTGCGGTTTACCACCAGCACGTTTAGGCGGAGTCGTTGTCTTAGCTGAGTTCCTTGCGGAGCGAAGCCAACACGAGACTGGCCGTCCGGTGGCCGTGTGCGCCGTTATATGGACGTGGTCGGTGGTGGGAGAGATGCGCGCACGCTGCGCGAGTGCACCTCCCCCTCCCCACCCGATGCGCTCGCCGGAGCACTGGCGGTATCGGTATCGCGGGAATTCATTACACATCAAATTGAAAGAAATTGGATTCCCTTCCTGGGAAATTTGCAAAATTTTCAAAACCCCCCGTTTCCCTCCTAAAATACTCCAAACGTCCAATTTGATGGAAGAGGGGTTGAAAATTAAAAAAAAAATGTTCCAAGAAAGAGAATTCAATTCCCTTCAATTTGATGTATCACCTCGTGTATCACAAAGTAGGTGCATGGTGTTTTGTTGAATTTCACATTTGAGGTGGGATCGAGAGAGCAATGGGGTAATTTAGGTGGCACTTTTTTCCACCGAAAATTCTCTTCTTCGATTCTATTTAGGATGATTCTAGCTAAACTGAAGAGAATCGAGGGATCCAGAATATTCAATGGGACACTTAGAGAATTTTTAGGGATTAGAGGGGTGGGGTTAAAAATCTTGAAAATATTTTATTCAGAAAAAGAATTTAATTCTCTTCAATTTGATGTATCGCAAGGTAAGGTGGTGTCATTTGAAATTTGGGGTTAGTGGGGGCGAGGCGAGGGGGCTGAAGATGGAAATTTGCCAATATGTATGTTTTAGATGTGTCTCTCGATATAAAAATCGACTTATTTTTGATCGAAGAAATATTGACTAGGAATCGGGAGTTTTATTGCAGGTGGATAGTTTTAAAATGATCACCCGGTATACATATGTATGTATGTGTGTCTGTCCTTCGATTTATTTCCATACCATCTGACTGATTTCGACCAAATTTGGTATGCACGTAGGGTCTATAGTAGAAAGGTGGAAATAAGCTTCTTAGTGTGATCTATCAAAGGGAAATGTCAATGAATGACAGGTAATTTTGATGTACATTTTGATTTTTGATAGCCAATTTTGAAGCCCTCGGAAAACTTCATGCAAAACATATGAAAGTTATGACATATCTGTCATTTGTCAATAATTAAAAATCTGACATGGATTGGAACCAAATTTGGCAAGAAACAACATAACAAAATGGTCAAACCAAAACTGCAATTGCAGTTTTCCACCATTTACCAGTCAGGCGTTATGAATTTTCAAAATTTCTCCTAGCCGTTGCCACCCGAGAGGGTCTCTCGCCCGTGTTTTGACCAGGACGACTCGCTTTTGATGCGGGACTCCACTCAAAAATTCATTCCTGCTCGGGGATCGACTTTTTGCGAGAAAATTCAAACTGATATCGAAAGCAGATCCGATTGGACGTCGTGTAGACCCATTTTCAATATCGAAACGGTTCCGGTTTTCCGACGGTAATTTTTTCAAAATGAAATAGGCACATTCCGTGGATTTGAAAAAACTGCAAACTTCGACATGCGGTGGGCGGTGGGCCCATGTACCTATACCGGTGGGGTGGGCCCCACGAAATATCAATTTTAGATGCAGACATGCTGAGAATGAAATTTTGAGAGAAATTAAGTTAATTTTTGGAGGAAAAATTTTCGAAATCGGACCAACGGTTTTCGAGTTTTCCTCTCTGGAAAAACTGCAAATTTTCCAATTTTTCATCCCGTGGACAAATTTTTACCATTTTTTTTAGCTAGAGGTAAACTGATGGTTCTTGAACATATTCCAAAAAAATTTTCTCAACTTCCCGGAAATTTCCCGCTTGAAAATGTAAAACCGGCCTGGGTTTTCGAGACCGGACTTGAATGATGAAGCTTAAAAGTGAAGCCCTTATTGACGATTTTCATAATAAGAAGATTTGGGAAAAGATTTATTGGTTTTCCCAGAAAATTCAAATTTTCCAAAACAATGTTCAATTTCCTGCAAATTATTTTCAATCTTCCTAAAGGGCCGGTATTTCCATCTCTAGAACAATAATTGTTTTTCCACAGTATTTGCCCGGCAGTTACCTCTAATATGAAAATACCGACTCTAATTCCCTAACTCCAACTTATTCCCACCCGAAGGGACGTCGTTTCAAAGCAAATTTTCCATAGGTTCCCTGGATAGGTACTGGGTCTTCAAAGACGTTGCAGGAAAAATATGGCTGGCTACGATGAGAAGTCCCGCGGAAGACATGGACGACTGTTTGTTGTTTGACTTAGCTGTCATCTTTCGTGTCATCTCGAGTATATACAGTATGTTCATTAAAAAATTCAATAATGGGAGGCCGTGGACCGATGATAACCTGGCCGTTTTCGGATCGAATGGCCTGCGTCACAGCCTCCCTTTATTGAAGTTTTCAATGAACATACGGTAGGTTTACCTAGCTCCGTAGATTGTTTATTACTGCCAAATTTTATTGGATTCTATCAAGGATTCTATCAAACCGACAAAACCGAGGGGTAAACCGCTGGGAGGTATTATGGTGTACACCTCTGAGGAATTAGTAGGTATTACAAGGGAATTAGTGGGTATTACAAGGGTATTAGTGGGTATTACAGGGGTATTAGTGGGTATTACAGGTGTATTAGTGGGTATTACAGGGGTATTGCATGCAGTGCCGGATCTAGGCTTTTTTCAGGGGGTGCGAATTCTAATTTTTATTTTCAAATTTCAACTTGACTTTGATAGCTAGATCTTTCAGAAATGACAACTCTGGGAGACATGACGAAATCGTCAAAAAGTCGAATCCACCCCAACCAAATGATGAATAATCACGGCGACTGGATTTAGACGCTGTATGAGTTCATTTTATTGTTACCAATAGTAGGTACGTGTTTATGTAAGGTCAAGTTAGGTAAAAGTAAAAATTCATCTTTCTTCAAGAAAGTTGCATGCCGAATTGACCTTTCTATTTTCAAAAAAAAAGGAACCAAAAATGATTTCTTGTTAAGTTGAAAAAGTGAATTAGTCAAGGAATTAGTATAGTATATTCACCGGTATCGTGATCCTACTGATTCTAGTCGGCTGTGAGATTTTGTTTCTAAGTTCCCAAACGAGGACAAAACCGTTGCATTGATATTTATTACCTTTGAAAATTGAAACCTAAACATATAAAACATCCTGTATCTTCGTAACCAGTCCTCCAAAAGATCTTTGCTAATCTATTTAGACTTACACACGTCTATTTCTGTATCTCGTAACGGCTATCGTTAACGTGTCCAGATAGACGAAGAGGGAAATATTTAGGCGATTCATTGATACAGACAAAGATAGCATGCACAGACCGAAGTCGTTACGAGATACAGAATCCACGTTTCCCGAAAGGTTTCTGCGCATACCTGTGAAAGTAGGACGTTGCCATATCTATATCACGACAACAAGTTGACAACACTGTAATACGGTGTGCGTGTGTAACGTCACGCAAATTTCAGCTGACAGCGCTTGACGTAGATTTGACGTTTCGACAGATCTAGCCAAATAACGCTCTTGTTTCGTCGATCGCCTTGCAGCTCGTTGTGTTTCGTATCACTTGAATCTTTTTTGCGTCTTTCTGCCATACGGCACGTCGTAACATTTCATTCTGAACAATATTAAACGTTGAATGGTTAGGAGGTTATGTTTGTTGTTTGTTTACATTTCGATTATTGATTGACAGTTGCCATTGACAGTGACACTTCGTGCGTCAAAATTGAAATTACCGCGCTCTGCAGGTATGCGTTCTCATGTATGCGCTGAAGTGATGTACGTGATGGTAAACGTGGATTGGCATGTTAGCTTGTCCGCTACATGTTAAGCCTTAAGTGGTGTCGCATTGCTCATGAATCACCCTGTATAATATTTAGGCCGCCCTGAAAGGATCGCACATCAGAAAAATAGACTACCCTACGCCTACAATTTAAAAGGCTCCATCCGTTCATCGAGCTTGGTAACGGTATTATGCTTGATTATGCGCTGACTCCATCGGGAATGCCCCCTGAATCACCCTGTAGTGAGCTAGTTTAAATCTCCCGCTAACCCCGTAGCACGCCCCCTTTGCAGGTTAGCCAACAAAACACACCAAAAGTCACCCACCAGCGGCGCACCGGCGCACTAATATTCCCCAAGAGTCTTTCCTGCATTTGCTCTAGCGAACTGACGTGCATTTGTGGTTCTTCACGTGGAAAATATGGTAAATATCGCATTTTCTATCAAATATCTCGAATAATCCACTTCCTTGCCTCAGATTCTCGTAGAATGCATCACTTTTACCTGAATGAATGCCAGAAATAGGATTTTTTCAAACATAACCTCTAATCCACATGGCTCTTTTTTGCAGACGTGTAAGAGAAGGAATTCTGGGCGTTCCAAGCACGGCCGCGGGCACGTTAAGCCCGTCCGTTGCACCAACTGCGCCAGATGTGTCCCCAAAGACAAGGCGATCAAGAAATTCGTTATCCGTAACATTGTCGAAGCCGCTGCTGTCCGTGACATCACCGAGGCTTCAGTTTATACCCGTGAGTTTTGAACGCTTGTAGCCTGTTTTTCATTGATGGCATCTTCTAGTGAGCACCTCAGTGTGCCATTCTTTGTCTTCCTGCGCTAGAGATGTTTGCTGTTGTAAAAAAGGCGGTTCAATGCATACTAATCAAGTCTTATGGCAAGTCTGACTTGCAACTTGCCCAGCGAGGCGCAAGTGGCCATGTGATCCCTCTCTGCCAATGGCCAGAGAATATAGATTCTTGTAGATGCTGCGCGGGTTGCAAGTCGGACCTTAAATTCAGCCGTTAGCTGCTCAAGTCGGGTTGCCCAAATTGCCAAATACAGTGACCTCATTGGCTAAAACCAATTGTTTTGTGTTTTTGTGTCGTTGTCATGGTAATTTAACGCAGGAATAGTTTTCTAACATTTCTCTTTCATTTCAGAATACGTTTTGCCCAAGCTGTATGCAAAGTTGCACTACTGTGTCTCCTGCGCTATCCATAGCAAAGTTGTGAGGAACAGGAGCAAGAAGGACAGGAGGATCAGAACTCCACCCCAGCGTAACTTCCCTGGTCGTGACCAGAGGCAGCAGCAGCCAGCCAGGAAGTAAACTTTTTTTACTTGTAAAAGTACACAATGGTGTAAGAATAAAAAAATTATAAAATGAAATTTGTCTTTATTTTTTTTATAACTTAACTAAAACATTACTTTGACATAATTTACTAAGCCCCGTTGCACAAAAAAAAGGTCCTCAAATAACTAATTGGGGATTTTCTCTGGTGAATTATAGCATAGTGACCAGCAAGCAACAAACGCAGTTTTACGAAAGAATACAGAAAATGTTGAGATTACAACAGCTTGTGTGCATTTCATGTGGTCAATCAACTGGAACTGACCAAGAATTTACCAGAGAAAATTCTCAATCAGCTATTTCAACACTGAATTAATTCCTTGGTGCAACGGGGGTAACAATAACAAAACAATTTACTATTCATCTATCTATTCCCCTGCTTTGTCCATAGCTTGCTTCAGATTCTTCTCAAAAACCTTCTTTGAGTCTGAAAAGCCCTGCTTGGTCTTGCCAAATGAATTTGGGCCTGATGAAGTTGGTGTGTCCCTTAAAAAAAAACTTTGATTCTTTGAAGTTCCAAGTTGAATGGGTCTAGTACCTTCCAATGTTTCGCATTCTCATCCTTGCTTCTGGTGGCATCTCTTCAGGTTCTTCGTCACTGTCTTGATTGAAAGCAGATGCTATTGTCATTTTAGGCTTTGTCGGTGGTTTCTGCGAGCCAAGTTTCATCTGAATGCCAATATTCTTGAGACGTTTTTTTGGATCCAATGAGACATTTTCCAGAGGTTTTTTCTGGAGCTCATCTTGTTTCTGGTGAGGTGACCGAGATCTGTCCCGTGTCGAGCCTAACAAACACTGACAAATTATAGACTTTAATAAAGCAAACCTATTTGAGCTTTTGGAACGCAACAAGAAAAAAATTCCCGATTTTGATTTTCTCAAAACTGAACGAATTTTGTTTACCTTCTTTAGGTGAGCGTCTGTCTTTGTTTCTTTCACTCATTTTCCGTTCTCGTTTTGAATCGTATTCAAAAATTTATTTGTTGAACAGCACTTTGTAGAAATTACGCCATTTTGTTTTCAGCAAATTGACAGCTCGACAGCTCGCTCAATTTCGATTCCACCCGCCGGCAATGTAGTTTCCTGAATTACCTTTGCTCTCAAAAAAATACGATAAAAAGTTTCAAACTTGAAATCCTATTCGACTTCTGGTGAATAACCTGTTACAAACCGGTAAAGAGTGAGCACGCGGAACGATAAAACTCGAATCGTTCAAATACGCTCAAATTATTGATAAATGAAGTAGGCCGGTAAGACAGTTGTCTGCTGTGCGAGGCTGCGAGCTGTCATATGTCATACCATACTCATAAAACGTCAACAACAAAAATGTTTGGAAAAATTCGTGTTGTGTAAATAATGCTAATTTGAGCTGAAAATACGCCGCAAAAATGACCACGTCGGAGCAAATCGGCCTCAACAAAACTTGGGAGTTGTCTCTATACGAACTCCATCGAACTCCGCAAGATGCAATCACAGACAATACAGAAATTGCGGTATCGCCTAGAAGTCTGCACAGTGAACTCATGTGCCCCATATGCCTGGATATGTTGAAAAAGACCATGACCACCAAGGTGAGCCACCCCTTTCCTATGCCTGAATCTAATTTTCGAAATTGCTGAGCCAAGTGCAATCCCATAATTCATCGGTGAAAGTCACCAGTTACTCTTGCGAGCATTTCCACAAAAGTTTCTGAAAATTATAAATTGCTCCCACAGGAGTGCCTCCACCGGTTTTGCTCGGAATGTATAATCACAGCGCTGCGGTCCGGTAACAAAGAATGCCCGACGTGTCGCAAAAAGCTGGTATCAAAACGCTCGCTGCGACCTGATCCCAATTTTGACTTGTTGATTTCAAAAATATACCCCAGCCGAGACGAGTACGAGGCGCACCAGGAACGTGTGCTGGCCAAATTGAACAAGAGCCACTCACAAGCCGCCCTGGTCAACTCAATCACCGAAGGAATGAAGGTGCAGAATCAGAACAGGCCAAATAGGTGAGTGTCGCGACAAGCAAGTAAAGAGTGATCGAATGAATGATGCCTCGGTCTCTTTGGTAGCCACGTTTTTCGGACAGATTTTCAGGAATTATAGGTGACTTGAGAAATTTATTCAATCACTCGTTACTTTTCAAATTTTACTGATTTGTCATTTTCAGATCAAGAAAAACTAATGAGACTGATCGAGGTGGCGATAATCCAGGGGAGAACCCAACAGCACCAGAGAATGCTGTAAGTATTTGAAAAAGGCTGTGCAATATTTGTATACGAATCATATAAATAAAGGTTACTAGAACGTATACCTACGACAGTTGTTTTGGCCACTTATTCAAAATTATTAGGGTTGAAAATTGAACTCTGGATTTGGGTTAATTTTGTTTAAAATTACTACAAAATTCAATGATATCCAGTTCATGCATTTACATGTTCTACAAAATCTAGACAGATACCTAGATTTGGAGTAGGCTTTGGAAATGGGAACAAAAAAATAATTGGAGAGACTGAATTGGCTGAATGCCTGAAAACTTTGTGTTCATGATCAAAGCTAACTTGAAATGGACATTTTGTTGATAACAAGATATTTGGTACAATATCTGCATCCTTTGAAAAATAAAAAGAGTGCTGGTAAAAACTGACTGAAATGTAAGTAAGACATAATTTCTTTGATTGAAGAACTTTGTAGTTGATTTATACAGGGTGATTCAAAAGTGTCGGACCACCTTGAAGGTGCGTAATATTGAAAGTGCTGAAAAATTGTTTAAAAATTCTACGTCCTCCAGTTTTGAAGTTATGAAGGGACAAAAGTTGGTCCTTTGATCACTTCTATTTTCGTTGTTACAGAAGATTCTAGTAGATTGTTTATGAAAAAATAATGACTACAAAAAATCAACCTCTGAATCTGTATTAAATTTCTGTTTCCTATCCAGGGTGAGTCATGAACTACAAGGATAAAGTTTTCCTGAAAAACTAGAAGCAAACGAATTCTTTTGAAATAAATTGTGTTTTACTGTGCTGTACATAGATTGTAGGACCACTGTGACTGTTTGCAGGCACTTTTAGATTTTCAGGATTCATGACTCACCCTGTATACAAAACAGAAATTCATTACAGATTCACAGGTTGATTTTTTGGGCTCATTGTTATTCCATTAACAGTTTGCTAAAATCTTTTGAAACAACGAAAATAGAAGCGATCGAAGGACCAACTTTTGTCCTTCCATAACTTCAAAATTAAAAGACAGACTTTTTTCAACAACTTTGCAGAACTCTACTACACCACCATATTACGCACCTTCAAGATGGTCCGACACTTTTGAATTACCCTGTATACAGGTGTCCCGTTTTTCAACGCTCACTATTGGTATCTCGGAAACGGTAAGAGATACAAAGTCGGTTAAATTACAAAAAAGTTGCGCAATTTTATAGCTATCTCAAATATGTTAAGATATCCAAGATATCTTTGATCATTTCTGAAATATCCCCAAAAAAACTGAAAAATGCCGAATTCGAAAAAGTCGAATCATTTCTTTATTATGACAGCTATCAATTTGAAAATTGGTATCGTGACATTTTTGAAGGTCCTTGATCGACTGACGTAATAATATTTTCCTGCGCTCACTACTTTTTGAGATACGACAGTTAACTTCATTTTTTCTCATGACCATATCATTTATCCACCCCATGAAACTCACCTTCTTTTTCTCTTCACAAAGATATAAAATACTTGTAGCATTTTTGTCAAAATAACCTGTAAAAATTGGAAAAACTGTTTTTGAGGCGAAAAAATCCAGTAACCGCTTCGGTTGCCATGCTCTTGTGGCATATAAACAATGGCATTTGGTTGCTATGGTCTGTTGATTTTGTAAAAAGTTGAGTCACATTCCGTTTTTGTGTATTTGATAATGATAATAAATAATAATAAAACAAATACAGAACCAAGTATAACACAAAAAAACAGCAATGGCAATAAACATTCATAATTTACAATTGCTTGAATTGGAGTCCATTTTGCTCTATGCAGAGTTGTGTGCCTTTTAGCCATGTTTTCAACGGCTGCGCTGATATCGTGCCGGTTATTAATTGACTGAAATGCATCATCAACTCCTTGCTTCCAGCTCTTGGTTGCTTTGAGATGTTCTGTCATGAACCACAAATTCGATCTTGAAGCGTTCCCCGCAAAATGGACCCCAATTCGAGTAATTGTAAATTATAAATGTTTATTGCTATTGCACTGTTATTTTGTGTTATACTTGGTCTTGTATTTGTTTTATTGTTATTTATTATCATTATCAAATATATGAAAACGAAATGTAACGCAGCTTTTTCTAAAATCAACCGACCATGGCAACCGAATGCCATTATTGTTATTATGCCACGAGAGTATGGCAACCGAACCGGTAACTAGATTTATTCGCCCCAGAAATGGTTTTTTCAATTTTTACAGGTTATTTTGACAAAAATGTTACAAGTGTTTTATACCTTTGTAAAGAGGAAAAAAAGATGAGTTTTATGGGGTGAATGAATGATATGGTGTCCATAAAAAAAAAATAAAGTAAGTAAGTAAGTAAGTGAGTATTTATTTATGCCTTGTGAAAATATACAGATATGAAAATCTATACATAAAATCGGCAAAGTCAGACAGTCACTTAACACAGTTTATACATCTGGCAGACGGCACACATACAGCCACACACTGTGACAATAAGAATATACATATATACAAAAATATATCACAGGAAGAACTCGTAGAGTGTATAAAAGCAGTTGGCAAATCAACTGTCATATCTCAAAAACTAGTAAGTGCAGGAAAAAGTTATTGACGTCAGTCGATCAAAGACCTTCAAAAATGTCAGGATTCCAATTTTCAAATTTATAGCTGTCATAATAAAAAAGTTATTTTAATTTTTGGAATTCTGCAGTTTTCAGTTTTTTTTGGAATATTTCAAAAATGATCAAAGATATCTTTGATATTTTCACATTTTCGAAATAGCCATAAAATTGCGCAACTTTTTTGTAATTTAACCGACTTTGTATCTCTTACCGTTTCCAAGATACCAATAGTGAGCGTTGAAAACGGGACACCCTGTATACAAAGTTCTGTTCTGTTCAAGTTCACCATTTGTTTTTCTTCCAAAAATAGAAGCTTGGCTGCTGGATCATGAAAGTTCACAATGTAAGCATGCAAAAAAAACTTGAATTTGCTTCGATTGTCATGTTGCTGTCAAAGAGCGGTTTGCTGAAAGAAGAGATAGAGAACTGGCGCTACGGTTCTTGGCGCAGTGTGCCACTACCACGTCACTGATTAGAAAGAGACGCTCAATTTAGGAAACCTGTATTAAAAGTGAAAAAGTTTCAACTGACCAGACTTTACTCACTGACAGAGGCAAACTTGAATTCAAGATATCATTCCCTAACCACAAGACACCATTAAGGTGGCCGGAATATTGATCAAATAACACAGTTTTCCTTCAGTTCCAGTAACCTTATTCTTTGAGTCATAAGAGCTGTGTCATGAGCTAAAGCTGTGTCATGTGACCAATATTCCGGCCACCTTAAAGCATATCCCAACATTCCAACAACAATCTTTCTACGGTGGGATAGATGTAATGAAAAGTAGCTTTTGCTTTCACTTCGATTTTTTTAGCAACTCTTAGCTAAAGTGCTGAAGTTAGTCAAAAGCAACGTGTGTGGCTTCTCATTTTTGACAGGTGGGAGTTGTCGGACAGTATTTCATTATTATGAAGAAGTCCAGTTCCGTGAATAAGATTATTCCTCACTTTTTGACAGTGACGTTTTTGTTTCAGAGGTCACTATGAAAAGCACATTTTGTCTAGTGGCCAGGGTCTTTGCTCCTTGCCCACCGTGACACTATGAATCGGTTATTTCAGAAACCGCTTGTTCAAATATGAAGAAACTAGAACTGTTTCGTTTCAAAACAAATTGTTTGCTCACAAAATTGCGACTGTTTTATTCGACAACTGAACAGTAAAAAACAGGGTGTTTCAAACGCGTTTCTTCTTATCGTTCGTCCTCTATAACAAGCAGCCAACAGCAAAAAGTCGATTTTCATGAGAAACTCCAAATGGCTAAGAAAGTCGATATGTTACGGTTCGCAACTAAGTGATTCACTTGTCGGTGTTGGCAACTAGGCATGAGTGATGTTGTTTAGCTTTCGACGTAGCTACCGATCCGATAAGTGCCGGTGGGTGAGTACAGAATTGTGCTCCAAACCTAACGTGCGAACCAAATTTGGTTGAGATTGGCAGAACGGTTCGAGAGTAAAATATCCCGAATTCAGGAGTGAATCTAAGGATGATAGGTAACACAGAATGTTGCTTATCCTATCCAGAAACTCATTCAAGAATCCCCAAAGTAAGTGTATCACAAAGACGCTTAACCTACTTCCTCCAACTTTCAAATAAATTCGATAGAAATAAATAAAATGGTTTCAACTGACCAGATTCATCAACTGATAGATGCATTTTCTTACCAAGAAAACCCATGACATATACAAGAGAGTGTTCTGAAAATACAAGAAAATCAATCTAGTATCACTCTAGCCTTACATCAGCACATTCGGATTGCAATCTTTCTACAAATTGCTTCGACTTTTAATCAACTAAAAAATTAGAATAAACAGACTTCACTCACTGGGAGATCCACTGTTACCGATAAATCCACCGTATATTTCTTAGACTCGAGCGTCACTTTGACGAGTTACACATTGGTAACATGGAAGTTTCAATAAAATTTAGCTGGTTTTGTCCTCATGTCAACAGTGACTTGTTTTAGCGCATTTTCGACGAAAGTGCTCTATTGTGGCCGGTCTGTCTGTCTGTCTGTCTCTCCTCCGTCTGCCTACGTACAAATTTTTGCAGTTGAACTCTTTCTCGAGGAATAAAGTTAGAGCCTTGCAACTTGTTCCGATGAATAATAGCCTATACCCGGAAGAGTGATGGACATTAGGCATTTTTGTTTTTTAATTGTGGCGCCATTTTGACCCGTCATAATGCACTGTTCACTTTTGTGAGGAGCGCACAGCCTGTAGTACACCCCTTCACTCGGGTGATATCTCAACTGCAGTAACACTGAGCGAGGCCAAAAGTTGGATGGGAGACGGCTGGTAGGTCTGGTCTGATTCGAGGTGTCGGCTGAAACTCCTTGGATAGTCCTGGGAAACCCCCCTCCGTGTATAACATGTCTGTAACCGGCAGCACGGCAATGTGTAGAGGAAAACCGACAGCGCAGTTAGGGAGGCTGCCTAAGAAACGTATCGGCGTACCGTGTTGATCACAACCGCGCCTGCCTTTGTGGGTCAGAGACGGAGTTCAGACAGCCGTGCGCTTGTCGGCCCCAGTGCTTGAATGAACCGATCATCAAACATCCAGGCACCACATTGTGGCTTGGTGACCCTGGTTGGTGGAGACACAATAAACGTATTTTCTTAGTGCAGGAGCAACCCAACACATAATAATTATAATAATAAATTGCACTTTTGTATCAACAGACCGATATTGAAGAAATTTGGAACATACTCGCGCCTCATACTTAGAATGGTAAAACTAAGCTTGGTTTTGAGATCCGCCGCCACCTGGTCCGCTATATTGAACTTTTTCTTTAGTGTACCGATATTGTTACGAAATTAGAGGTTATGCCCAACTTTTAATTATGTGCATAAAAACACCGGTCTACTCACTGCTGATTTTATGAAGATAAATCTCATATTGGCGAGGCAGAAAAGGTTTGTTATGCTGGACATTTCATTATGTAAGTATGCATGTAGGAATTGGCATTTTTGTCTTTTCATGGTAAATGAAAACTGTACTTACTACCAAGAAATGCAGCAAAAGGTCGGAAGCATGTTGGAAGTGATAAAAGAAGCGAAAAATCTTGATATTTATGGCTAACTACCTACATTGTAAAAATACATGATTGATCATTATTGCTACAAACTTGAGCTTTATTTTTCAAGATTTTGTTAGGTTCTATTTCCAATTTTTTTCTTGGATATCTAAAGCTACGATTGAAATAATTTTCTGTTTCTTTTACGTTTTCTTCGGCACCTACTGATGCTTTTACCCTGAAATTTTATCACTTCCTTCTCCCTATTTCCCTTATTCCTTAAGTCAGAATTCAGTAGTTTCTTGACGTGCGTTTCTTCTGGCATAGCCTGCCTAAATTAGGAATTCGTTTGGTCACACGATACCCATTTCACATGTTCACCCCTGCTTCCAGTATGAACACCATGTCCGAACCATTTTTATTAGTACCGACACCAAACTGTTTTGTTCAAGAATCCGGCAAATCCAACAAACAACGTCAATTCCCAACCAATGCCGAGCGCTAACAACGCCGCCGGCAGCCCGGCTCCCTCGGGACGCAGCACTCCTTCGCAGCCCCCCAGCCCCGTTTCATCCAACGTCAGTTCCATCAGCAAGTCCATAGGCAGCAAGCGGCCCAAGAGCACTTTGACTTCCGAACGGAGCGAAGAAAGCGAATCCAGTGAAAGAACCGAACAAACGGACACTGAGGGCGAAGGACCCTCAGAACCGATGACCCTGAACGAGATCGAGCTTGTTTTCAAGCCCCATCCCACAGAGATGAGCGGCGATAATCCGTTGGTCAAGGCCCTGAAAGAGAACTCGATACGTTACATAAAAACGACGGAAAATGCGACGGTAAGTAGTAGTTTTCAAATTACAACATACCTATGTTGCGGTGCCTTTCCAGCCAAATTAATTTAAATGAGTTTGGTCTTTGGTCTAGTTAATATTTATACACAGGTTCGTGTAAACGGTGCAGTGTGACTCATCTCTGATTCGAATACAAACGAATGGGACACGAGCACGTTCCGATCCCTGCCCAAACTGCCCTCCACGTATTATTGCAGACTTATCTGGTGGCGATTCGCAGGAACTGGATACACGGAAGAAAATGACCGAAAAGTAAAATATACGTCTATTGTAGAAGTAGAGCCGAAAACGTTTACAATTTGTTGATACTGACAGTTTGGCAAAAAAATTATAACCTCGCATATTTCCCCAATTATCCAATTTTTGACAAAGTGCATCCGTGTCACTCAATTACGGTTTTTTTTACGTTTTTTGATTTACTTCTGCAAGAGACGTACATTAAACTTTTCGGCCGTTTTCTTCCGAGTCCCCAGTTCCAGCAGAGTGCGGATCGTCACCAGATGAGTGTGCAATAAATAATCCGGGGACGGCAGTTTGAGCAGGGCTCGGGCCATGCTCGTGTCCCATTCGTGTGTATTGGCATCAAGGATGAGTCACTGCACCGGTTCAACGAGCTTTACAAAAGTTATTGCATGTGATGTATAAATGACATTATTTGACGCATTAGAAGGATCCTACGTATAGGCGAAATATTTTTGTCGTTCGTCGAGTAGTATGAGAGATTTTATTTTCAGGTTTTTAAATCTCAAATATCAAATGTTTAAGTCGATCATGCTGTTCAGAAATGCAAACTTGGCATGCGTGTCAGATAGGCTGTGATATATCGCAGCTTTTGATCCGATCGAAACTGTATTCGATCGGGTCGATCCACTTAAAATTGCCGACATAAACTGCCGAGATTGAAATTTCAACGGATCGAGCAGTTTAAGTCGATCCGGTGTTTTGGCCGGCTTGACTTGAGCCGAGCCGATCGAGACTCGGATTCGATCGAAGTGACAGAGATGACCAAACAAGACAGAACAATATATTCCTTTTTCTATTTATATTGGTGAATCCTTCTTCCGTTGTGATCACGTTAGTTCACAAAGTCAAATCTGAAAAATTCTTAGTCAACTTGAGGCATGACAAAAATATTTCGCCTACAGCCTATGATAGTTATCAAGGAAGTGACATTTAAAAGTGATCTACTTGACTCAACGACTGGAACATTGAGCACTTGATTCATCAACAATATAGACTGCTCGACATTATCGCAGAATATGCAACGAAAATTTCGAAAATCAGTTATAGAAATCATTGAAATTTTTGCAGGTCGATCATCTGCACAAGTACTTGGCCATGCGGTTGACGCTCGACTTGGACTCGCAGCTGCCCTCCACGCACAGCCTGCTGAATTTCTGCATCTACATATCGCCGTCCAACGGGCAGTACATTCAGCTGAGCGGCAACCAGTTCTTGGGGGCCGTCAACGATAAGTATTGGAAAGTGAACAAGCCTCTCGAGATGTATTATTCCTGGAAGAAGACATAGGGAACGCGTAAGGGGGCACACCATAAGGCCCCCTGAAGTCCCCTATTATTTTTCCTTGTGTAATTATTATCGTGTGTATTTTTTTCGCCCTGTTCTTCCCGTTTTTGTTTTTTTTTATATTAATTGTAATTATTCACGTTGGAAATTCAAGTTATTGATTGCAGGTGTAATAATATTCAATGTGTCAGGATATAAATATTATGCAAATAATAATTTTATTATTAGTGTAGCTACACGAAAAGAAATAATCTGGAAATCTATTATTATGATAAACAAAACAGACCATATTTTTCTTAATTATTATGAGTAGAAATAATGTAGAATGAATGTGTTTTCTTTTTATAATAATCAGGTATGATTTTTTGCGAATATATTTTTAAAGCATCGATTTTAATATTTACTTTATAACAGTTCCTTTTTAACTCTCTGCTTTTTAGCAAGATTGGCTTTATTCACATTTATTTGAAAATCAAGGACTAGACCTCTGTTCCGAATTCTGATTGATGTTGAATAATACCGTTTTCGAGTCGCTATTATTCAAATCCCCTGATTTTAGACCCGAATCGATTTGATTGGTTCTCGAAAATCCCTGGCCAATCAGTGATGGTGATTTTCGAGCTGAACTGGCTCGGTTCTGGTGACTCGAAAACGCTATAAGATTTTTGTCAGTTGAACCTGTTCTAAACAGACCAGGATCTAGGGGAACACTGTCAGAGTATATCTATTATATCTCGTTCACTTTTTATTCTCTGTAAAATTACTTTGGAGCAAAAATAAAGTCAACAAACACGCAAATATAAATAAATCTTGCACCTCTTAGAGCCATATAGCGGGCACCTCGCATTTTTCAATGAAACAGAGCTCTCCGACTCCCACAACATCGGACGATCGGACCGAAACTGCACAGGCACGTGTTTCGCCCCTATTGGGGGCTCATCAGTGAGCAGGCATTCTGTCAAACCATCCGATGCTGTGGCAGCCAGAGATCTCATGGCTGCCACAGATTTTTTTTGAGGCAATATGCACCCAGGAGGACTAATATGTGAGTCCTCCAATACCTTTGTTTGATTAAATACCTGCGCACTGATGAGCCCCCAATAGGGGCGAAACACGTGCCTGTGCAATTTCGGTCCAACAGTCCGATGTTGTGGTAGTCGGAGAGCTCTGTTTCATCAAAAATAAAGTGACAAGCTGGAGCGCTGGGAGGATGCGGCTGATGGCCGCTGATAGTTCCGCTCCAAAACTTTGCAGGTGCCATCAGCCATAGCTGTAGCCCCCCAGCTTGTCACTTTATTTTTGGTCCAAAAAGTCATGGAACGTGGTTACGTGAAAATGGGACGTGTTGGGTACGCTCCAGCTATATGCTGTTCACGTTTTATTTTCAGTAGAATGACTTTTTGGAGCAAAAATAAAGTGACAAGCTGGGGGGCGACAGCTCTACGGCTGATGGCACCTGCAAAACGGAACTATCAGCGGCCATCAGCCGTATCCTCCCAGCCCTCCAGCTTGTCACTTTATTTTTCCTCCAAATAGTTATTCTACTGAATATAAAAAGTGAAAGGGATATATCGTGTGATCAATTAAATTCCTAATTTAGGCAGGCTGTGCTCTAGCCAAGTGCAGTTTCGCACCTGTGATTTCGACCAGGCCACAGCCTGCCTAAATTAGGAATTCAATTGATCACAGGGTATGTGTGATGTGTTCCATGTTGCATCTCTAACATCGAGTTCCACCAGCGAATTTAATTATTGTTAGCTAATTGAGACATTTTCTCTGATGGATTCTAGGTCAGTGCTGGTTGAATGACCACGGAAAATGCGTACAAGCTGTTGTGGTCCAAACATTTTTCCATAATCTTTCGTGAAACTTGTGCTTTCTGTGGTCGCTAAGCCAATATTCACCAGATAAATTATCTCAATTAGTTAACAATGATTAAATTCGCTGGTGGAACTGGCTATAAGCTACACATCACATCGAAGCAATATCTAAGGAACACAGTGGACGTGAAAATGCCGACGTGTTCGTCACATTTCTGTTACGTAACTACTAATTAGTTACAGAACTATAGAAAATATGGAGGTAAAAAGAGTGCTTTGCCAATATCTATTGCCACTGGACTTTTTGGGGGCTGGACCCCCCGTGTTTTAGGAATCGCCCCCCTATTACTTTTATACTTTTCACTTTTTCTCGAAGTAATCAGTAACGATTACTAGATCGAAGAGTACCGATTACTAACGATTACCTAAAAGTAACGAGAATTTACATCACTAATACTTGGGAATATCGCTGCGCATGAGACTAGTCGCTTTCTCTCCGCTCGCTATGACTTCGCATTCAATACTGAATCTGTGGGCGATCCGTGGTGCTTATTTATACATCCGACTAGTCTTCTCGAATGTTCCATAGGTCCTCTAGAAAATTTCACAGTGACCCGGCATATGGTTTCTAGGCGACTCCCGAATAATCTTACACCTTTCGCGTGCAATCCCAACGTGCGGTGAAGCGGCACCTCCGCCAAAATGGACAGATGTGTCTTACTCGCATGTTCAAGTCTCCACGTATTTCAATCGCCAAGCCATCGCGTATATTCTGGAAAATGTCCAGAGTTCCGCACTTGTACACTGCGACCTAATGTGAAGAGTCTAGAAATCTCGCGTGTTCTCCAGAATCGCCGCTCGTAACAATATTAAGCCTGTTGGAGTTACACCAAGCAGAAATATGTTACTTAGTGCAGTCTGAAGGGCAGAAAGGTATTTTAGTTTTCTAGAGTCATTGTTAGATCATCAACGTACAGGGGTGTCTCACTTAAAATTGTCACAAAGATGCATAAGGTGCTTCAGTGAAAAAAAAAACGCCTTTTATGTTTTCTTTTGTAGAAAAAACGAGAAAAAACTAATACAAACGATTGTGCCTTTCCTTGTAACATTTTGGAGCCAAAACTGACAAAATAATTATGTATCACAGAGGTTGAGGTTTTTTTCTACTGAAGCAGAGTGTATTTTTGTCAACTGTGAAGTAAAAACGTATGAGATACGAGTGCTGTACATTTTTGATGTAAGTGTTTCATTTATCCATTTTGAAATCCCTGTATATTATTGACATGCTAGAAATTCGACTTGAAATTAAAAAAATGTAAAAAAAATAATCTAGAAAAGTTTTCGATAGTTTGTTGAGATTAAGAAGATGGGGGAGGGGTCAAGTTCAGGTGAGACACACTGTACATTAGAAAATCTACACTTGGTACAGGGATCAAATCGCCGATACAAAGTCCAAAAAGCAAGGGCCCTAAAACCGTGCTCTGAGGTACTCCAGCACGCTGAGTGATCAGTAAATGTGACCTGAACTCATTGTACTGCGTGAATGAGAACCTTCCGCGCAAATAGATCTCAAGCAGTCGCTTCAAAGTGTCAAGAGAGGCCAAAGCAGTTGGGTCTTTAGAGGATGGAATGGAAGAGGACTGTCAAAAGCTTTTGCTATGGTCAACGTCCACCTGAGTTTGACTATAATAATCATTGTCGATCCGATTTCAAAGTTGAATACGAGTATCCACACCACTGACGATCCACACTCAATTTTCAAAAAAGTGTGGACGCTGAAACAGAAAATAACAATAATTATGACTGACAATGAAATGAAGTTCTCATTTTTTTTTTGTTTCACTTCGAGATCTACGCTTATTTTTGTTCTACCTACTAAATATATCTACTCCCTACTACTTATTCAAAAATTTAATCATTTCACATCACAAAAAGATCAAGTTATATATGTTACATTTTCTTAATAGGAACATTGGGAATATCTGCTTTGGTCCTGCTATATTTAGTCCTGCGAATCTACAAGTGGTTCATAAAAAAGCCCAAATGGTGCTTATTCCGGAGCTTTATTTCTATTAAAGCTTTATTAAACAACATTTCAGTCAAGTTAATTAAGATTTTATTAATGCGTCGTTAAATATTACGACATCGGAACATTGATTGATCCCTTCAGACTCCAGGAACCCCCACAGCCCACACATACATCGAAGAAGCAGCGCCGCAGATTCGATTGCGCCACCTTGACCCCGCTAATTCTTCCAATTAAACTGGACTTGGTGTATTTTGAAGCGCGCAAATTCACGTTTCATCAAATTTATGATGATTAGCGCTGCAGCTAAATATAAAAATTTATTATTAATTTTAATGCGTACAGCAGGACGATCTTGCAGCCTCAGTCATCCAAGAAACTTTAAACGTGCAAGTCGTGTACCTAAATTCAATTTCAAAAATTTTCGCGCTAAGACTTACGTTCTGAGGGTGTCCTCTTCACATTCGAATAGTTCCGTATCGATTTACGTCAAAGGCGCATGTCTGGGCTAACACGCTCAATTCCCGGGTTTGTATAAAATCCCGTGTAGTATTGATTGTAATGTTTGAAAACATACCTGAGTAATTAAGTGTAGTTGGTGATTGATTCGATTGTTTCTAGGTTACGTAACATGGGGCTAGGGCTGTGAATGTGTGATAGACCAGGAATCGTGGTCGAATGGAAGGTTCTTCCAGAATGGAAAGTGCAGTGGGACGATGGAAAAGGGGCCGTGTCTGGATACTGTGAGAGCCTTGCATCAAACAGTGGTGGCCCTTAGGAAAGCGCTCGAGGAAAGCAGGAGCGAAATCTTGGAGCTGAAATCCAAAGCGTGGCCTATAGACTCCGTGGAAGATGCTTTCAGAGCACTTTCCGTCGAAAACCACGTGCTCCGCAACCAACTCTGTGTTGTAGGCCCGATACCGGAGGTAGAACCAGAAAAAAATCCAGCCAAAGACTCGAAACCGGAAGCAGTTGATACCAGCGAGGTAAACCAAGAAGACCCCGTCGTTCATCATCCTGAAACTCCTCGAGAAATAGTCGAAAAAGACGTCAGCAATCCGAAAAAAAATAAACCGAAACAAGCGAAAAAAGATAAGAATAAGCGCCATGGGCGAATCGAAACCAAAATCTCTATAAAAACTTCCACCTCGATTTCACTCGACAGCCTTATAACACTACCATCAAGGTTTACCGAAACAACCATGAATAACGGAGACAAGACACCGGTCCAGAGCCCTCACGAAGAAGAAGATCAAGATCAAGAAGTCGACGACATAGAACTCATCTTCACGACGGACGAAACGAAAGATTCCGATTTCAAAGAGCAGCTAGTCTCCATCGAAACCGGAGACTCGCAGGCCAATTTGCTTCAATGTCCCAACTCGGACTTGGATCAAAATTTGGATATTTCAGACCGAGAACTGGACGACGATGTTTTCAACGATTCTTACGAACCTGCGGAGTTCCAGCGCGAAAACTCGCAACTGTACAATTCCAAATCGGATAATTCCATAAACAATCCGGAAGAGAAAAGCTTGAAATCTTGCTATTCGTATCAGGACTCGAGTTTCGAAAACAGATCGATGGAAAAAGACGAAAGCTTCGACAGGTTCGAGGACAGGATAAGGATTGTCGAAACGGATATTTCCAAGTGCGGGATACAAGAAGTCGAGTATAGCGGAGCCAGGAGGTACACTTGTCCGAACCCCTTGCAGTACAGGCCTCTACCGCATAGGTATTTTTTGTTGTTCAATTTCAATATTTATACCGATTGCTTGATGGGGATTTCAGGGAAGCACTGGCCAAAGGTTTGAATTCGAGGAAAACTCGTCCGATTTTGGGGCATTCTAATGCTGTGCGGAAAGAGTCCGGGGCTCAGACTGATATTTCGGCTTTGCCTGGATCATCTTGGCTGTCTGAAAGCAGCTTGGCTAACAAGGTACGTTGGTACAAAAACGTCGTGTCCAGAGCTTAAAATAGTTAAATTACTTGTGTTTTTATGTTAATTGTACGCTTTCCATTTTTGAGTGTGTTTCATCAAAAAGCACAAAGCAGTGAGGTTATTGTTTTAGTTTCAAGAGAAACACTTACAGTATTTTAGCTTTAGGGCATGTGAATTTTCTTGAGAATGTAGAATGTAATCAATAAAGGTAAGGGGCCAAAAAGATTCTGGAAGATCAAAAATCAATACATTTGAGGTTATGTCAGCACTGACACTTCTTCTGACAAACACCCGACACCTGTCAGTTTTTGCTCGTCTTTTTTTTTGTCGGAAGCTGTCAGAGCTAAAGGCTGGTGTACATAACCACTCTTGAAATAAAGGTACGCACACTCTATCTTTGACGCAGAGTGGCAGTGCAGTTGACGGACAGAGATGAATAGACCATTTCCACTGACGTCAAGCAGCTCCGTCTTGAACAGCTGATTCGGGGCAACGTCAGTCAGATGTGCGTCCGAGAGTGCATCAGTCAGATTGGTAATTATATCAATCTGTCAGTCGGTGTCGGTGTGTGAAAGTCACTGTCACTGGTGACACAAAGTTTTGACAAACTGACACGTATAGTTGACATCATGTTGACGTTGACCCGAATCAGCCGTTCGACACGTGCGTGTGACGTCATGTGGAAATGGTCTATTGGTAAAATAAACGTTGCGAAATCGATCCCTGTGGGTTTATTCCTTGACGGATTTTGGTCTCTTTCGAAAGCTACAAGGATGAAGGATGTAACTACTTTAATTGGAGCCCATTGGCATTTCAGAAATCAAAAAAAAAAAAATAGAATTTTGACATTTGAAAGAATTATTTTTGGATTTTGGAAATGCCAATGGGCTCAAACCAAAGTACAGGGTGTCCGCGATAATTCGGCTCACCATTGGTATTTCGAGAACGGTAAGAGATACAGAGTCGGTTAAATTACAAAAAAGTTGCGCAATTTTACGGCCATCACGAATATGTAAAAAAATTGGGGGCTAGCTTGAACCGTTCATGAAATATCCTGAAAAAACTGAAAATTGTCTTTTTCTTATTTTGCCTATAAATCAGTTATTTTCCATAATATAAGTCTCAATTTTGGTTTGTTTCCATAAAATATGGTTCACTTTCTATTCCCGAGATCAGAATCAAAAAATGTTGTATCACTTTTGACAATCGACAGTCAACTTTTTTTTTTCTTATGGCGGCCATATTGGATTTTTTTGAATTATGATAGAGCGAAAAATTATCTTTTCGAATATACAGGGTGTTTCATGACTTATACGACATAGCTTAAGGATAGATCCAGTTTTTTGAGGCAGATCCGGATCTGGCTTCGAAATTTTTCTAAGATCCTGCGTTTCAAAGTTACAGGGTGATTCATGTATTTTGGTCAAAACTTTGATAGGTCATAACTTTGGAACAAATGGATGGAATCGAATGAAATTTGACAGGAGAAGTTTCTTACTAAGAACAATCACAATGACCAACGAGGCATGAAAAAATCCAGGGCCGGACTAAAAAAAAATGGCCCCCATTAATTTTTGGGCAAAAAAGTCCTTTTCGCATCGGATTCCTAAAAAAATAACATTGTATTTGGAAAGTTCAGAAAAAATGCTACAGAATCAGCTATCCAATATAAACGGCACATCTCAGTAGGTTTAGTAAAAAAAAAATTAAAAAAAAATTAAAATTTAAATAGCGATATTTTCTGAATGATTTGAGATAATTCATTGCATTCACTACTTTTCAAACAGGAAACGAGCAAAATTTTCAATAAAAAAAATTCAATACTCCTAATAATAGGTGATAAATACATTACATGTTATTTACAAATGGTTTTCAAAATGCCCTCCCCCAACTTCGACGCATTTTCTACATCTCGTCAATAAATGTCTAGTGGCTTTTCGAATGGTTGGTCTATTGTTCCACGTTTCATGAGCATCTGCAATGATCTTTCCTCTCCAATCCTTCCTGGTGTTCATTTCCGTCTTGTAGACCTCTAGATCTTTCATGTGGCTCCATACATAGTAATCTAGGACTGTGAGATCAGGAGATCTGGGAGCCAGGAATGAGGACCCCCGCGACCAATCCAGCGATGGGGGTATTCTGCATCCAAGTATTCTCTGACGTTTCATGAAAAATTAGACGGTGCCCCAATTGCATCCTGATGTAGAATTGTTCTTTCTGCTAATCCTGCTGCCATATTTTGGGAAGTAGAGCAGCTGCAGACACCGGCACCTCTCTAGCTCTAGCTTCTGATTGAAGCTTACATTTAGGGCTTAATTTTACAAAAAAGAAGAATTGTATTGGGTAAACGGTTTCTAAGAGAATCACGCCAAGATGTTTTAGCTGGGTTACACTGTCTTAAGTATTGAAGTAAAAAATTAAAAAGGACCTACCTTGTGACGTCCGGCACCGTGAGATGGAGAGAGCGCTCCATGTGGTCCACTGATGTCCAGCGCGTTACGATAGGGGAGGTTGTGGGTTGAAAAATGTAGTGATACACAATAACAATAATGAGAAGTCCGGAATTGCCTTCGTACAACGCGGGCGGCGAAAACGGAACCGAAGAGAAACGAAAAAATAAAGAGAACCTTCAAAACTGAAACTGAAAAATTCGCACATATGGGCATACGAAAACCTTATGCCGCGGTACTAAAGAACTCTCAGCAGAGGTTTTCACTGAATTTGTGGTGCGGAGTGGTTGACGACACTTTGATTGGGCCACATTTCTTTGAGGACGGCTGACGAGGGAAGGCTATCTAAACTTCCTCCAAAATGTTTTGCCTGGGTTGTTAGAGACGCACAGGCGAGGTCTACAAGACGGAAATAAACACCAGGAAGGATTGGAGAGGAAAGATCATTGCAGATGCTAATGAAACGCAGAACAATAGACCAACCATTCGAAAAGCCACTAGACATTTATTGACGAGATGTAGAAAATGCGTCGAAGTTGGGGGAGGGCATTTTGAAAACCATTTGTAAATAACATGTAATGTATTTATCACCTATTATTAGGAGTTTTGAATTTTTTTGATTGAAAATTTTGCTCGTTTCCTGTTTGAAAAGTAGTAAATGCAATGAATTATCTCAAATCATTCAGAAAATATCGCTATTTAAATTTTAATTTTTTTTTAATTTTTTTTTCACTAAACCCACTGAGGTGTGCCGTTCGTATTGGATGACTGATTCTGTAGCATTTTTTCTGAACTTTCCAAATACAATGTTATTTTTTTAGGAATCCGATGCGAAAAGGGCTTTTTTGCCCAAAAATTAATGAGGGCCATTTTTTTCAGTCCAGCCCTGGATTTTTTCATGCCTCGTTGGTCATTGTGATTGTTCTTAGTAAGAAACTTTTCCTGTCAAATTTCATTCGATTCCATCCATTTGTTCCAAAGTTATGACCTATCAAAGTTTTGACCAAAATACATAAATCACCCTGTAACTTTGAAACGCAGGATCTTAGAAAAATTTCGAATCCAGATCCGGATCCGCCTCAAAAAACTGGATCTATCCTTAAGCTATGTCGTATAAGTCATGAAACACCCTGTATATGACAACCCTATAAAAATTTTATGCAACTACGACATAAGTGCAAAAAACGAATTTTTCATATTGTGTGCGAAGGTGACTGGAGGGAAAAAAAACCTATTTGTTTATTGACGTTTCTATGGGCAATAAACTGTCAAATTGTTTAGTGTTTTCGTATTATATGTAGCAAAGTTCGTTCTCAAAATGTTTTCTCGCGACGAAATCATGGATATGAATGAAATTTATATATTTTGAAAAATCAAAACATGGTTGAAGTTGGCAATAATTTATTTATCAATAGGTTCAATACCAGCAATAATAATAATAATAACAATAATAATTGAAGAATAGAGATATAAGGGAATTTAGAGAAGGTGTTCAAAATGGCCACCATTCTGTTCCACACAAATAGTTGCTCTTCGGCGAAGGTCAGCAACGGCGGCTGCAATTAGATCACCATTGACTCTTGCGAAAGCCTCTTCAATTTTTAAATTTAATTCTTCTATGGTCCAAATTTCATGGGCATGTATGAAGTTCTTCACATATCCCCATAAGAAGTAATCCAACGGATTGAGATCCGGGGATCTGGGAGGCCAATTCACTCGCTGCTCAACTACATTTATACCAGTCCCAATCCATTGGTCGTACGTTTCGTTCAAAAACTCGACAACTCGAACTGCACGATGAGCGGGAGCCCCATCGTGCATAAAGATCGTAAAATGCTGTCTACTTTATTCTCTTGGAATTTCGTTGAGAAGATCTGGGAAAATGTTCTGCAAGAACTCCAAATAATTTTGCCCGTTTAAATTACGATTAAACATATACGGACCAAGCATACTGTTATTTACCAGCCCGCACCAGATGTTTAAACCAAAATAGTCCTGCTGGTGGGTTTGCTTAACAATGTGCGGATTTTCTTGTGCGTAGTAATGCTCATTATGCCTATTGCCTCCTCCAACATTGGAAACTCTAGTTTCGTCAGTCCACATGATAGTTTTCAAAAAATCTGGATTATTCGCCAGTGATTCTAGGATCCAGTTACAAAATTCGACTCTTTTTTGATGGTCGCCAGGTCGTAGCTCTTGCACGTGATACAGCTTGTAAGGGTGCAGAGTGTGTTTCTTGGTAATTTTTTCACGCATGTTTTTGAAATTCCAATTTCGCTAGATATTTGTCTGGCTGACAGTCGGGGGTTATTGTGTAGTAATGCCAAAACATTCACCACGTTGGGGTTTTCGATCCTTCTTCTTCTTCGCCTACGATTTCCATCATGCGCTTCTCCATACTCTTTCTTGCCTCAGTTTTCGATATGCCCTCAAGAAAAAGGTAACGTGTGGTTGATGCCTTTCTGGATATGTATTAAGATAGAGTTCAGCTGCTTGTCTTGAATTTTTTGCAGATCGCTGTACTCGATTGATAATACGAATTCAAGGTCATCTGAGGAAATCTTGATCCAACATTACAAATTTGAGCATCCCCAAATATCGCAGAATTGCCAACTTGGCGTGCAAAAATTACCGTTCTACACCTTTTCCAGTTGTAGTTCAGAAAATATCAATTGTATTTCAGATATCGTCAATTGTAGTTCAGAAGACGTCAATTGCATTTCAGATTAGTAAAATGTAGTTCAGAAAGTATCAATTTTATTTCAGATTAGTCAAATGTATTTCAGAAACAGTCAATTGTATTTCAGATTATTAAATTGAATTTGAGAAAGCATCATTTGTATATCAGAAAGCGTGATTTGTATTTCAGAACATGTCATTTGTAGTTCAGAAAATAATTTATATGTATAATTTATCAATCAATGCAGCTCCAAGATAATTGTAGCATTTGTCGTTCTTCAGTGCTGCGGAAGCCGGTCGTGCGATTAACACCCCCGCAGGCATCTGTTACACAGAAGATGTGCCGAATATCTGCAGTTCATCATACAAGAAGATCAAGAGTTCGAAGCTGTGGCTGTGCAAAAGTGCCCCAATTCGCAGGAGTCCGAATAAAATTGTTACTTTCTGAACTACATTTTACTAATCAGAGATGCAACTGATGTCTTCTGAACTACAATTGACGCCTTCTGAACTTCAATTGACGCTTTCTGAAATACATTTGACTAATCTGAAATACAATTGACGCCTTCTGAACTACAAGTGACTAATCCGAAATACAATTGACGCTTTCTGAACTACACTTGATAAATTCTGAAATTCAATTGACGATATCTGAAATACAATTGATATTTTCTGAACTACAACTGGAAAAGGTGTAGTGCTGAATTTAAAAGCTGATCGGCATATAGGTACCGGGTGATCATTTGAAAAGTATCCACCTGCAATAGCTCCCGATTCCTAGTGAATATTTCTTCGGACAAAAACAGGTCGATTTTTATATCAAGGTATATTTTTGTATCCAAACATATTGTCAAATTTCTGTCTTCAGCCCCCTCGCCTTCACTCACCCCAACTCTGAAATTTCGAATGACGCTATACCTACCTTGCGATACATCAAATTGAAGACAAAATTAAATTCTCGTTCTGAAAAAATTATTTTCAAAATGTTTAACCGTACCTATAAGTACCTCCTTCCCCTAAAAATTCTCTGAAGTGCCCCATTTTATATTTCGGATCCCTCAATTCTCTTGAAGAAAAGAATTTTTGGTGGAAAAAGTGCTACCCAAATTCACCCCTCTGCGCTCTCCCACCTTATAACTCCAAAATTTACCAAAACACCACCTACTTTGTGGTGATACATCGAATTAAAGGAAATTGAATTCTCTTTCTAAAAACAATTTTTTTTTAATTTTCAACCTCTCGCACAGGTTCGTGCCTCTCCCTCATTAAATTGGACATACCTATGAAGTGTAGTATATTGGAAATAGAATATCTGCTGGAATTAATTCAAACAAAAACGATTTTTTCACCATGGCTAGCTTTCAGTCCTCTCCTCAACATATCAAAAGTCCTCAACTCTGGGACTGCTACAGGGTGCAGGGTGAAAGTTCATTATTTTTCTTTACTTCCTCTCTTCCTTGAAGAACTGATGACTGAAAAACCGGTTTTAGGCTAGTTTGATAGGCCATAGTCTTCCAATAAACATGAAAAATATACCACCCAGCAACTGCTGCGTATCAAGTTACAGGATGAAAACTATTTTTCATCTTAAATTTTTTTTCTTGATGGAACTGATTTAGATTGAAGCCGGTTCCAGTTCTTTTGCAAGCTTATAATGTCATACTGAACATATGAAAAGGATACATCACTGCAACTGCTGCTTTTCAATGTACAGGGTGAAAAGTCATTTTCACGTTTCATATTTTTTCTTAGTGAAATTGGCTCACACAACAATCCACGTTTGCCATTACGTACATCACTTCAGCGCATACATGAGAACGCATGCCTGCAGAGCGCGGTAATTTAAGTTTTGACGCACGAAGTGTCACTGTCAATGGCAACTGTCAATCAATAATCGAAATGTAAACAAACATAACATCCTAACCATTCAAGATTGATTATTGTTCAGAATGGAATTTTACGTGCCGTATGGCAAAAAGACGCAGAAAAGATCCAGCAGCAGGATCGAAACACAACGAGCTGCAAGGCGATCACCAAAACAAGAGCGTTATCAGGTTAGGTCTGTCGAAACGTCAAATCGACGTCAAGCGATGCCAGCTGCCATTTGCGTGACATTACACACGCACACCGTATTACAGTGTTGTCAACTTGTTGTCGTAATATGAGATATGGCAACGTCCTACTTTCACAGGTATGCGCAGAAGCTTTTCGGCTTTCGGGAAACGTGGATTGCGACTGATTATTCTGTAAACTTGAAGTTTCTAGTCGAACATATTAAAATAATACATTTCTGCTACAGCTACGTTTTTTTTTACAAATTTGAATGTTTGGGTATATTCGGGTATATTGCATCAAAAATTAAACAAGTGAGTATGCCTTCACGTGCGTGAGTCTCAGTAGCGCATTTTCTCAAAGAGGCATATTGTGAACGTAAAGAAATTTGGTTGAAGGAGAAACATCATTCCTTGCCCACTTATTTCTTCATTCGAAACTCATTGTGATATTTTGTTATCAGAATGGGGTACTTGCCAATGAAATAGATTTGAATGAAAATTCTTCCACTCATCAATATATTTTTTTGTTCAAGGGCGGGAGCTGGGAGCGGCGACTAATCAACAGTAGTCTTATTCTTTCCCATTTTTAGTCGGCTATCCATATAGCGAAAGAATTAGATCGCTATGTCTTCGGGTTTATGTTTTCCATTTATCTCTTACTTTGAGGGCAGCGTGTGGGGGCGGCAGCATTCGGCAAAGTAACTGTTGCACAGTTTGAGTTGGGAGTTTCTAAATGTATGGGAAATATGACAATCAGTGAAAATTGTGGAAGTTGCATTTTTTTTTGTTTGGAGGCGGCAGCTGGAGGCGGCGGGTAATTAAAAGTAGCCTATCTTTTTCCAATTTCAGTCAGCTATCAATATAGTGAAAGAATTAGATTGCTATGTCTTTAGGTGCATGTTTTACATTTATCTCTCACTTTGGGGGCGGCGTGTGGGAGCGGCAGAGTTTGGCGAAGAAATTCTTGCACAGTTTGAGTCAAGAGTTTCTAAATGTTCGAGGTAACATTATCAGCTAAATCAGTGAAAATTTTTGAAAGTTGCACTTTTTTTCTTTTGGGGGCGAAAGCTGGAGGCGGCGGCTATTTAAAAGTAGCCTATCCTTTTCCATTTTCAGTCAGCTATCTATATAGGAAAAAACTTAGATCGCTATGTCTTTGGGTTCATGTTTTTCATTTATCTCTTACTTTGGGGGCGGCGTGTGGGAGCGGCAGCGTTCGGCTGAGCAAATGTTGCACAATTTGAGTTGGCAGTTCCTAAATGTTCAAGGGAACATCTCAATCAGTAACATTTGTGAAAGTCGCACTTTTTATCGTTTGGGGGCGGAATCTGGGGGCGGCGACTAATCAAAAGTAGCCTATCCTTTCCCATTTTTAGTCAGCTATTTATATACCGAAAGAATCAGATCGCTATGTCTTCGGGTTTATGTTTTTCATTTTAAAGTGATTGGGGGCGGTTTTTAGCAGTTTTTTCATGTCGGCGGCGCATATTGAAGACGGAATGTTTCTTGGCTTACGTTTATAAGTGGCAACTGTGTATTATTCAAAAAATGAGAACACCAGAGCATCAGGTCTGGTAGAAAGTGCAATATTATGTTATTTCAAGTTAATCGGGGGCGGTTTTCTCTATGTTGGCGGCGCAATATAGACATCCAATATAGCCTAGCCCTCCTTTGGGAGTGGCAGCTATGTAACAGCGAAAAAATTAGAAAGCTAGGTCGTCTAGTTTGGGAGGAGTTCGAGGAACGGACGGACGGACGGACGGACGGACGGACGGACGGACGGACGGACGGACAAAGCGGTTGCAATAGCGATTTTCATCAAGATGGAAAATGCGCTAAAAAATCTTGAAACGCAACCAAACATTTAAATTTTCAAATAAAAACGTAGCTGTAGTAGAAATGTATTATTTTAATATGTTTGACTAGAAAACATCAAAGTTACAGAAGAACTAGCGCAATTGTTGTGTGAGCCGATTTCACCAAGAAAAAAATTGAAATGTGAAAATGACTTTCACCCTGTAAATTGCAAAGCAGCAGATGCAGAGATGTGTCTTTTTCATATGTTCACTATGACATTATTATAAGCTTGCAAAAGAACTGGAACCGGCTTCTATCTAAATCATTTCCACCAAGAAAAAAAATTTAAGATGAAAAATAGTTCTCACCCTGTAACTTGATACGCAGCAGTTGCTGGGTGGTATTTTTTTTATATGTTTATTGACAGACTATGGCCTATCAAACTAGCCTAAAATCGTTTTTTGCGGTCATCAGTTTCTCAAGAAAAAAAAAGTGAAGAAAAATAATAAACCTTCACCCTGTATACTGATTTGTAGCAGTCCCATAGTTGAGGACTTTTGATTTGTTGAATAAGGGACTGTAAGCTTTCCGTGGTGAAAAAATCGTTTTTGTTTGAATTAATTCCAGCAAAGCACCTACTTTTTTCTATTTCCAATATACTAAACTGGTCTGGACTCCGTGGGCGCAAATTTTGAGACACCCGTATGGTGCACAGACCCGGAGACTTCAATTTGAGGACAAGCCACAAACCTGTACAATTGGCGGAGGAGCCGTTCGAGAGCTTGCTGAAGTCTCGAGCGAAGCTGCTGGGTCTTTCCACTCTTTCCCAGTCAGACGAAGCTTGAATAAGATACTCATGCATATTATTTTATTTTATTCCTCATTCATGTTTCGCTGTTTTTCTTCATTTCTTCCATTATCTCCAACACCATATTCTTTATCCTCTCTTAAGCTTATTTACCTTTAGAGTTTGCTTGCTTCATCGAATGAACAAGAAGTCTGTCTCACTATCTCTATTTCTTCCTGGCGTTTCTGTTGGGGTGTGTTTATTTGCAGTCCGCACATATTAATCTTTGTTTTTTTTTTTTCAGACAAGAGCTGGTGAAAATTTCACAACCCTGCCATCCAAATATCCGATGCCTGGATCTAGACTGCGCCTATCCGAGAAAACAGTGGAGGCCCGCAGGGTCCTGCTTTCGGACATCGGTTTTACCAGCATGGTTCCTGAATTGTCTCGTTCAGCTGACCACCTGTGCCCAACCAATGCCAGCAAACAGCCAGTCGTCTACGGCCAATTTTTGAAAACCAGCGATTTCCAATCGCCTGGTTTCACTGTAAGTACTTTTATACCTATTTTCACTAGATAGGGGAGAAGGGTAATGGGAGGTTCTCACTCGAGTTCTCACTTCCTTGAGAAAATTTCCTTTTCACGCCAAAGGTTTACAAGGCAACAACAATACACTCCTCTGCGGATAGAACCAATTGATGTATTGTTAATTGCATAGAATAATTATAGCCTTAATGTGGGATATGCCTAAAATTGCATAGGTATCATACATGTTAGTAGGTAAACACATGCATTCATATTGTATATTTCCAGTCGCAAAAGTTCACGTGGACTCAGACGACGGCGACGCCTAGTGAAGGAAGTTATTCTCAATCCAGATACAACAGCCTCTACCCGCTTCCTTCCCCGCCATCTGTCTCCAGGCGATGTTCAGCCCCAGTGTCTCCATCTCGGCGTGCCGTGCTGAAATCAACGCCATCTAAGGTCCGATTCGCCAACGGTTCGTTGCCTGAACTCAGAGGCGACTGGAGTTTGACCATAGACAGCGGAGATTCCACTGACAGCTTAGTCGAGGAGGCCGAGAGCTACTTGCGGCGTTCTATAGATTGCATTGTTACCCACAGAGATCCTAGGTAAGAATAATATTTTGATCTGGCAGCAGGAGCCTACCTCTCTACTTCATTATGGAGTCCTTAAATGTCACTTTTGGCTGTTGCGGACGCCACAGCGCATGACCTATAGCTTGGAAGATAAACTGTATCACACGGATTTTTTCACTATGAGAGTACCTACCTAATACCCTTGACACACCGAGAGTAATGGGCCATTGAGGGTAATGACAATTCAAGGTTGACCATTCAGATAATTCCTAAATACCCCAAACCTAAACCTACTAACAAATAGCATTGGGCGCTTTCCACCTAGACGGTACAAATACTACCAGAGGGAACATGTTCCATGGTTTGACAGAAAATTTCAAGTGAACCAATGAACGGCACAGAATCGGGTAAGAACACGTAGATGGAAAGCACCGTTTGGCACCCGCACATGCATAAATGGCAGGTGTACCAAACTTGGGGCTAAGTGGAAAGCACCCATTGCTCTCTGAGCTTGCTCAAAACTTCTACTTGGCATCTCACCGCCCCCACTACTACAGCCACAGGTGGGTACGGTATCGTCGAATAACACCCAACCAAACACCTCCTAGGCCCGACTTCTTTTTGAATAGTCTTCTTTGGTATGGCCATTTTCTGTTTAATGGTGTTTGGTGATCACGGAAATGGCAGGGTGACATGCAATTCATTCTCAATGGCCATTGAAACTTACGGTGTGTCGAGGATATGAGCCAAATCTAATCGACCTCCACAGATTATTGTTATTTTGTGAAGATTTGATGATAAAGCTGATGCGATGTTTTGAAGCTTTTTATTCAAAGTCTGACTAGGGGTTTTATTGTGGGGTGATTCAGTGTCAAGAAGGGCCTCTTAATTTTGTACGTTAGTATACCGAGTTACTTGGCGTATCAAACGATCAAAGCTGTGAATAGATCCGTATTTTGGCCGAATCATGAGCAAGCAGAGGATACAGTTTTCTACTATGCTTCGTATGCATCACGTATTGTAGGTGCTATTATTTTTGTCTTATCGTACCTACCCGAGTACCTACCTACCTACTCTAGTCTACTCTACTACCTAGTACCTGTTACTCATAATATATTGTTGTAGCGAAAGGAAGAAACCTGTGCCGAGGAGAGCTTCAGCTCCTGAACCGTCTGGTGACAACGTCCCTCCGCAAGGTTGGCAGCCTTTTTTACCGCGAGTGCCGCGCGACCTCAAACCGGACCACTGGGTTAAGGTCATCCTGCCTGAAGGCCGTGTCAGAGGCGGCCGAGTCAGGTATATCGGGCCTGTGATCACGCAGACGGATTATTTCGTTGGAGTCCAGCTCAGCACCCCAGACGGCCACTCGGACGGCACTTATAGCAATAGGAGATATTTTCAATGGTTAGTATAATTATAGTACCTATAGTATGCAGAATATTGTCAGTAAGGATACTATGGCTATGGCGTTTCCCAGACCACTGCGCAGCCTCAAGCTCGAGCGTCGCTCTTGGCTCGCGGCTCATATCACAACAAAATACATAAGATATATAACATAGAAGAGCTCTTTTTTTTAAATTAATTTCTTCTGCAGAAAATGGCCAGAGTTTTGTGAAATCCTCAGCAGAGTCCCCTTCTCACCTACACTAGAAATAAAAAGTATTTTCAGCCGAATCTGTTCCATTGGCAAGTACTCTATTATGTTGTCGAATGAGGTCTGGTCAGTTGAAGTTGATGAGAGGATATAACGGAAACGGTCTGAAATTGAAATGGTTTTATTTGGAAACTGCCTGACGTTGATGTTGTGTTTTTGCGGATGCCTTGTTTTGATTTGAACGAGCTTTGGGAAGACTCTTAACTTTTTAATCCTTTCCAGCGAACCTTACCACGGTATAATGGTGCCGTTCAAGAAAGTCATCATGGGTTGGAGACCGTAAAATAGGTACCTACTACAATCTGTAATTAAAATACTTGTTCAATTGATGTGCCATAATATGTACTACTACCATACCATGCAACACACAAAAAATATGTATAGTGTACTATATTGTTCCGCTAGAACTTAAAAAATATTTTCTGTTATTACTGATGAACTGTCAAAAAAAAAGGAACGTGATGGGGTATAGTATAAAAATGAGATGTGCCTTCAGAGCATTGATTTATGGCTTAAAAAATGTTGTATAATGACTAAATGAGTATTATTAGGTTATGCGTTACGTTATCTTTTGAAAGACAAAGACTTATTTTTCGATGCTCAGAACATATTCGCAGTATTGCGCAGTTTTGATTGGCGCAAAAAGACTTGATTATATTAGGTTTGTAAACAGTGCTGGTAAAAAAGTTGTCCTATGTCACAAAAATTACAGGATAGAAAAAATACCTTGAAAAAAATGACGAAAATAAAATAGCAAAAATTTTTACAGCAAGAATCCTTGAAATGCGAACTAATGGTCACTGAGCTTGTAGGTTTAGGTACTATTGTAGTGATTATTACATACAACGCCCTTGATTATTAGACCTAAAAGGATAATATTCACTCATCTAAATCCCACTGTCAATAGCAACAGAACAAAATGGATGTAAACAATAAAATCCGACAGCTATCACTTCGGACTTCCTTTTTGCAATAATCATCAAAATATCACTCGTGCTCGAGATTTTCCCAGATAATTTTGACCAAGCGTTTCCCTTAAACTGGTTGTCTCTAGATGAATGCCCTTCTCCTACGGAGTCGGGCAAATGATAAATATCGCTACAACCAGCACTCGCGACCACTAGGTCAAAATTATCGTAAAAATTTAAGCACTTGTGATATTACTGTTGATTATTACATACAACGCCCTTGATTATTAGAGCTACAAAGATAATATTCACTTATCTAAATCCCACTGTGAATGGCAACGGAATAAAATTGATGTAAACAACAAAATCTGACAGCTGTCACTTCGGACTTCTTTTTTGCAATAATCACCAAAATATCACTCGTGCTCGAGATTTTCCCAGATAATTTTGACCAGGCGTTTCCCTCGGGCTGATTGTCCCTGGATAAATGCCCTCCTCCTACGGAGTCGGGCATTTATCGCTACAATCAACACTCGCGATCGCCTGATGAAAATTATCGTGAAAATCTAAGCACTTGTGATATTACAGTTGATTATTACGCACAACGCCCTTGATTAATAGACCTACAAGGATAATATTCACTTATCTAAATCCCACTGTCAATAGCAACGGAATAAAATGGATGTAAACAACAAAATCTGACAGCTGTCATTTCGGACTTCTTTTTTGTAATAATCACCAAAATTTCACTAGTGCTCGAGATTTTCCCAGATAATTTTGGCCAGGCGTTTCCCTCGGGCTGGTTGTCCCTAGATAAATGCCCTCCATCTACGGAGTCGGGCATTTATCGCTACAACCAGCACTCGCGATGGCCTGTCCAAAATTATCGTGAAAATCTTAGCACTTGTGATATAACTGTTGAATATTACATACATCGCCCTTGATTATTAGACCTACAAGGATAACACAGGTCAACACCAATTTTGTGCTTGGGATAAGTATACCAAATTTCTGTAGCTTTAGTCAAATCAACCTTAAAAAAAATAATATCCGATGAAAAAGTTTGCTTTTGACATAATTAAAAATTTATAAAAATGTCGATTTTGATAAATTCACTTGTTGAAAAAAATTGAAAAAAAATTTTTTTTTGTTCTTTCTATCAAGTTCAACACAAAATTAATACAAAATAATAAAAATAAATCAGAAATGAAGTCACTGACTCTTCCTATTATAATCATGAGAACTTTAACATTTTTTAATTTTTTTCGGCATTTTTAATTTCCTACAAACGTCAAATAAAACACTTGACTATCGTTTTTGCGACTCCAGAGCACTCTAGACTCTAATGTAGATGGCATATGAACGTCAGAACTTCCCTCCGTCTCCCTATAAACTGATTTTCTTATTTTATTCATGATATAAAATCTGTTCCATTTTCACCTACCAATATTACAAAAGCAAACTTTAATGAGAATGTGGTTATTTTTCCATTATTTTGACTCATGACATTAAATAAAATCATAAAATAAACCCAGGCACAAAAATTTTTTTTTACTTTGTTGACCTGTGTAATATTTACTTATCTAAATCCCACTGTCAATGGCAACAGAATAAAATTGATGTTAACAATAAAATCCGACAGCTGTCATTTCGGACTTCTTTTTTACAATAATCATCAAATAATCACTCGTGCTCGAGATTTTCCCAGATAATTTTGGACAGCCGTTTCCCTCAGGCTGGTTGTTTCTAGATGAATGCCCTCCTCCTGCGGAGTCGGGCATTTATCGCTACAACCAGAACTTCCGATCACTTGGCCAAAATTATCGTGAAAATCTAAGCACTTGTGATATTACTGTTGATTATAGTCGCAGCAGAATTATTTGGGGTGATTTAAGGTTGCTCTTGCAAAATGTTGTTTTCTAGTGTTCTCATTTATAGTTCCATTGCGATCAGTGCTTCGAAAGAAAAACTGTTGAGAACTCACTCATGATATGTCATGATCTGTCCTTTACTGTGAACCGCCAACCTTAATTTTGCTGTAATTTTTTTTGGTGTTTTACCATTTTCACGGCATTTTTCAAAATATTTTTTACTGTGATGTAGGGCACCCCGAAAAGAGCAAAGAAGTTAGAGTAGGCCGTGAATGGTATAAGATATACACAGCCTACTTTAGTTTCGTCGATTTTTTCGGACACTGTATCTTGTCATACGTGATTTTTTTATCACAATCCAAATCAAATGAAGCGCTTACATCGTACAGTTGAAAGCACGGAAATTTGTACACTTGTCTTTCATGTAATTCAAAAAACCCATGGTCTGTACTTTATATTGCTACTCCGGAGGCGCAGTGGGAAGATTATCCATCATAAATTGTTTCATCAGTGAATATTCAATTACTCAACACTGCGCCTCCTAAGTAACAATAAAGTATAGATCCCGGTTTTTTCGAACGACAGAAATGACAGGTGTACGAAATTCCTTGCTCTCAACTGTACATTAAAAAATAAGTTATAGAATGCCCTACTATAGGTGTGACGACCAATTACATTAAGGGTGACTTAAAAAAAAAGGAATGGCCTATAGTATTTTTGAATTTTAAATAATACAAGTTTTCGTCCAAACTACCAAAAAATGCATGAGGATTTTACTTATTATTACTATAATTACTTCCAGAAACTTTTGTACAGAAACTTATGCTCGTTCAATTATTATTGTTGTTGAAGATAATGAATATTGATATTATGTAAAAAAAAGTTATAGCGAAGCTTCTTATCGGAAGTAGTATGTAGGAGGGTGAATCAAAACTATGTAATAATGGAATTAATTTTTGTCTTTGGAAACCATTTTTTTATGCTTTTGATTCGCCTTGTATTTTTAGATGTAGTTAGTGTATCAGTATTAAAAGAAGGAATTAATAATGTGTACATGGCGAAGGGTAAGACAAGAGTAATAAAAATAAATAAAAGACATATCTATGTGAAAAAATATAAAACTTGTGTTTTATTGTTCATTATTTTTTTCGAAGAGCAAGGAACATAAATAACAATAACAACAGTCGAAAAGATCAAGAACAAACAACAATTATATCAGAGAGGTCAAGAAATGTGGAGAAGTAGAAGAAAAAGAAATAAGAAGAAAGTGATGGCCGAAAGAAGCGAAATGAAAATAAATTAGCATGCGGGTTAGTCAGCTTGTTAGGAACAGATGAAATGAAATTGGAAAAAAATAAGATTAATTAGGAACAGATAGTTAAGGAAAGCGAAGATTAGAGCGAAAGTAGAGTCGAGAAAAAAAGACGTACAAATTTACGATTGGGCTAGTCTAATGGTGTCCATGAACTGGGAAGTCGGCGTACCATCCAAAAGCCCCGTGCTCACCGGTATGGGCACCAAAATCAACTGCATCATGGTGATGGTGTCCACCAGCTTGCCTTTCGGACCTCACGCTTTCTGCCGGCAACTGCACTTGGTTCTCTGTTGGAAATGCAGATATTCCTAGCAAGCTAACGAAGACGAAAATCAGGAGGTTTCTTATCTGCAAAATCAAATTTCAAACGTTTCGAAAATGGTGGAGGCGCTAGCAAAAAATATACTCACAAAATTCATATTGTGCAGAAGTGTTGTAGAGTTAAGCGCTGTTGACTAAATGTAACGTTTAATGAAAAATCTCTCAGTTTATATTAGATTGATTCGACTTTCACTGCGACCACAAAAAACCGCGCTCACGGCGCTCAAATTGGATGACCGATCAACTATGAATATCTTGGCCATTGTGTTTCTTTGGGCTACTAAAATAGATTTTCTATTATTTTCTCATTATTTACTATGGCAGAAATTATGCAAGCGTAAAACACAGACCGTTTTATTCACCAATTTTGTCTTTTTGTGTATTTTCACTTTTCTTGGCTTATGGCTATCTATCTATACCTACCCATACCCATGCAATTTTTTCCCGATCTTAAATGGAAAGATTATAGTGTTTGATACGAGGTTTGATATCTAAAAATAAAAAAATATAAGTAGAAGTTTGAAATGCCTCGAACAATATACTCATGGTAATTTTTCTGCTAAGTGACCTATTTGTGTTGGCTTTTATAATTAATGTGTCACGTTTTTGAAGTGTGGTAAATTATTCATAAACAGAAAAAAAGTGTCTTGATGAAGCTTTCAAGAAAATGTGTTCTTCTACTTGCACCACTTTTTACCTCTGAATATATTTACATATACATATGATTTTTCTATTTCTTATCAATTATCATATTATTTTTCTCTTTTTCGACCTTTTTCTGGTCATCATGAGAGCTGGGACACTTTGATTCAATCCTTAATGTAACTCCCTCTACCGGATCTCCAAATATCGAGCTCATCGTTCATCTCCTTCCTTAATCTTATCCTCGAACGAATTCACCAGTGAGGAGGTAACCAGGGGTGCGATTCTCGAGTTAGGTATTCGAATGACTTTTTGTCGAGCTTTTCGTATACGAATCTCCTTGATTTCGTATGCACTTGGGCTGTCGGAAAGAAGAATTCGTATTAAAAAAGTCATTCGAATAACTCGAGAATTGCACTCCAGCTTATAATTTTACAGTTTTCTTGCTGTTTTTGTGGAATAGCAAGATATAAGAGAATAAACATTTCAATTATCTTCAGCTTAGCGTGGTGGTAGATTCAAAGTTCTCATATTTGAGCTGGAGCGCTTCTGAACCGAGAAATTGAGACCCATGAGGTGAGGAGGTCTATGCGTGGCAGATGGAGGCCATCAAAGGCTAGTTATAATTGCAATTAACGCTAAAACAAAAGAAGCGTTCATCTTGGAACTCTTTGATCCGACCATCTGTTTCGAAAATGCAAAAGACTAACTACTATAGGCAGTCAATCAAGAAAAAATGCGACATCTACGGGAAAACAAGGACTTACCTGGACCCCGCACGTTTTCCATGAAAAAATGGTTTCGGTGAATTTGGCTGAATTTTTTATATGTTGTGGACCTTTGAGAAAAATTGAAAAATTGGACCCCTCCTATATATGAACAGTTCCTCCCCTACACTCCTAATAAGGTCCAAATTAGGAATTGTTTCGGAACATTTGAAATTCATGAAACGGGCTCATATCGAGGCTACATGTGATCATGAGAAAAATCACTAAAAAAAATCTAACTTATGAATTTGGGTAGTTACCGAGGGGGATGGGGGTCAAAGTTGAGAAAATAAAATAAAGTTCCGGAACATTTAATTCTCATAAAAGCTGAGCAAAAGAAACATGGAAAATTAATTTTGAAACATCCTAATCAATTGACAGGGGATGGTTTTCAAGGGGGTTGGGGGTCACAATCAAAGAAATGGAATAAAATTCCGGAACTTCTGATTCCCATGATAACTTATGATTTGACGATCAATGGGTAAATGATTCTAAAAAATCTAAACCAATGAAATCGGGTGTTATGGAGGGGGTGGAGGGTCGAAATCGAGAAAACAGTGAAATTCGGGAATTTCCAGTTTATCTAGAAATTGATGTGGTCGAATGACACAATGATAATATTGGTATCCCATATACAGCACTCACGTGAACAGACTTGAATCAGTCCAGAGAAGATTCTTAAAATTTTTGTCATTCACGCTTGATGGTGTGTATCCTCATCAGGGGTTCGACCACAATTTGTTGTTGATCAGGCACGAGGTTATCTCGCTGGAGAAAAGACACACAGTGTTGAGTGTCAGATTTTCGTACAATTTAATACAGAATTCTATCGACTGCCCAGAGCTTCCTTAGCGACTCAAATTTTTGGTGCCTCGATTAAATGCGAGACACCATTCTACTTTTTACTGCGACACTCCCAACAGCAATGCTTTAATCAGGAGTCCGATATACACTGTGTGCAGCAATTATAATAGACATCCGACAGACTGTGATATTTTCTTTGATTCCTTCAATGTTATACAGACCAGTATTTTAAATTATTGTGACTAGTGATATTCTTCTGTGATTAATCTATTGTTGTATTTTCCTATGACTGGGCACTTTTGCCTGTTGGAAATAAATCCTTCTTATTCTTATTCTTATTCTATTCTATAATGAAACCGATTTGAATAAGGATTAAGTTCTCCATTTCTCGACCACTCCTACCTCTTACCTACCCACCATGATATCTGCTTATAACCATGTTGCTACCCTTTAAACCCCCTCGTGGAGTTTATTCGGCCCTATACTGGGCACAGGGCGAGAGAGACCTTATGTCCCCTCGGTGCAAAGGCCCTACTCAAACCAACGGTAGCTCAGTCGAGTGGCGGGGTACGAAGCCTAACTAAGTTCTGCCTGGACGAATCACCATTTGTGGGCGAAGGATAAAAACAATGTAGTTGAACAATTAAATACAAACTATATTGAGGAATGAGGCTTTACAAGAGAGGTGGGACGTCGAAATATGTAGATATGTAGGTTAACAATTTTGAACACAACTAATAGAGCAAAATAAAAGGAATGTCAAACATTTACCAGACTTCATGTGGTCGAACCAGAAGCTCAGGGAGCACCGCTGTCTTCAGGCCGCACCCGCAGGACAACCGACCTAACCAGGTAATTGGTACGGGGCCGGAGTCTCGATGTTGTTATTTTGCGGGCGCCACCATGAAAACTTGGTGGACCGACCCCATGGAACATATTGGCTTCGTGGTAGCCATGGGTCGGTTCCCGCGAGTACGCCATCCAACTTTGGTAGCTCCCTTGCTTTGCCCATGGTACAAAAGCAAGCAAAGGGATATACCTGGAGATGTTTGACAGCCTTATTTTTGGAGCGCAAAGGATAATACTAAGGAAATTTCAGACACAGGACACAGGAATAAACAAAAGGTAGGCGGCATTGCCCTTCTGGCGGCGATTACCGAAGTCAATGTTTTATTAAGAGTCGGAGGTAACGGTTGGGTATACTGGCCTTCTTTCTAGTGCTTGTCGTGGTTCATGTGATAAAAAGGAAAAGGCCGACGGCCACAACGGGTAGCTCGTCGGCACGTGTTGGATGCTGGATGCGATCTGGAGGAATTTCTAGGGGTGACGGAGGTGGTGGTAGAAGGCCAGGACCCCAGAAGAGCTGCTGGCATGGTCTCTGGTTACCTTGCGGCCGCCGTCGACGACGCGGGACGGTGGGCGTCTGTGCATTGCAGCTATAGGCTACGTTTACACCGGTGGACTAAAACTGGACTGACCCCAGCACTGACCCAAATTCCACCTACAGCAATTCTTCTCTCCCAGCGTTTTCACCGGCAGACTAACGCGGCCGACCTATTTTAAAATATGAACTTAAACTGAATAAATATAAAAACTAAATTAACTTCAGTCCACGACTAACCAGAGACCTGACCCAAGCTACTTGGTCCTCATTTGGTCCTTTTCTACGGTCGTTTACACCACGTGGACTAAATTTATTTGGGTCGAATTTAGTGCTTAGGTCGCGGACCAAAGCCACGGTGTAAACGTAGCCATAGTCTCGTGAACGACCTAACGTAAGCAGTTATTACAAAGCGCACTAGTTAGGCAAAACAACTGCTCACCTGTTTTTCCTCCGGGCCACACCCGGAAAGAGCTATTAGCCAAACATGCTGGTGAATCTTTCACGGGGACGCTTAATAGATTTGTTGTGTCAAAAAAAACCCCTTAGCAACCGAAAAATAACAAATAAAAAAAATTGACAAATAAAAGGTGACAGGGCCCAGGCGCTACGCCACCCCTGCGTATCTGACCCATGTTTTCAATCCGTTACAATGTTCTAGTCCAAATTAGAAATTGTCTCAAAACTTTTGAATTCCATGAAAATGGCTTGAAAAAAGGTTGTCATCATGAAAAAAAAACATCTAATGGTGCGATTCTCTAATAAATTACATTCCATAAAGGCTCTGTTACGTTGTTATTATTAGTCCGGAGGTTAGTGACCAAAAATCAAGTGAACCTTGCACTTTTTGACAAAAGCACGAAAATTGGTAGGATAGCACAAAAGACTGTGCTCTTTCGATTGAGTCGAAGCGCCACAGAGATTTTTTCTCAGGGGGGGGCCCAGGGGCCGCAGGGGGCCCTTGAAATTTGAAAGGGCTGTAACCCCTACGGAACAACTTTTTAATATCGCTTATTTACCCAATGAGAAGGAAACATATGACTCTACCATAAACCTTAACAGCATCAGTCATACCATGTCGCTATCGTTCTTCACTGTTAAAAAAAAGAAAGTCTGCGGCTAGTGCGAAAAATTTGTTTTCATTTTTTTTCACCTACAAGAACATGAAAAATTTTCGCGTTTGGTGTCTTTTCCCACATTTCCGCTTCAGCTTTTTCCATTTATGAAGTCAAAAATGTGAAAGACCTATTTTCGGGAGAATGCCAAGCAAAGAAGTGAGCAATTTTCACTGCCCAGTTTAACATCGTTTTTTTTAATATTCTCAATCGATATTACTGCAACCATTATTAGGTAAAAATAGGTTGGACTGTCTTCTAACAATATTTTAAGGTTTCAAATGCGGAACCGCACGCAAAAATCCCGTAGACTAATTTTTGTTGAGGGCGGTAAAATGCTTCCAGTACTATGCGAGTACGTGATAGGGACGGCCAAAAGTACTTTGCTCGGGACGTGCGGCTTAAACACTCAATGTGAAGGACCAGGACTTCATAAAGGGGTCTACTCGAGTTAAGTTGAAAAATTGGATGCCGGTCCAAAATAACAATAGCACGGCTTGCCGAAAAATCAGTTGTGCAGAAAACTTTTGCTTTTGCAACTACCTGCTCCATTTTGTCCGGAATGGGTACAACTGAGAGTTGAAAACCTTCTAAAGTTCTTACCGCTCTTGATAAAAAAAATTCTACAGGATTTTTACGTGTGGTTCCGCATTTAAAGTTTTGGAATATTGTTAGGGGACATTCCAACCTATTTTTCCGCAGTAATGGTATCAGTAATATCGATTGGGAATATAAAAAAAAAACGCTACTAAACTAGACAATTCAATTTCAATTCAATTCAATTTCAATTTCAAGCCCTTTCGGGCACATTTATTCAGGACTTTTTCGAAATTAACAAAATGTGGAGAGGTACCGATGACCCTCTCAGACCACGAAAAAAAAAAAAAAAGACTTAAGATAATATGATGTAACGTAAGATGGCTTCTTCTTGATATAGCACATATGGACGGCACAGGTTTGACTCTGGATTCGATTCAGCGGCGGTCGAGACTTTTCTTGCTTCTCGCCCCAGGTGTAACAACCTGAGGCCGGTGGGTTACGTCGGAGTGGCGGCGAGCATCCCCGGTTCCAGATGGTGATTTCCTCGAAGTGGGTTGTTGTCAGGAGTGTTGCGTGTAACAGAAATTCAGAGACGAAGGAGAATTAGTAAGTGGCAGACACAAGAGGAACTGCCACTGCAAAGAGACATGGGAGTGCAGCACCACCACTTTCATCGTTTCTTTTTGGTGACCCAACATAACTTTTGGACATAATTGGTATTTAATGACATAATCGGGTTTGACATAACAGGTTATTTTCCAAAACCACACCAGTTCGCCTGACTGGCTCTGCTGAAACAGCAGAAGTGGAGTTGGACGTAAACTCCAAGAGTTTAAATGTCTTAGACACATTTAGAGATTTAGATGTATAGAGTGGACATTGTAGAGTTTATAAATTAGGTTTAGACATTGCAGAGATATATGTGTACGCTGAGCCGTCAGACACGTGCCACTGCGAAGGCCGCAAGGAGGCGCAGAGAATCAGAGTTTCGGAGGAGATTGAAGATGTCACTTAGCGGCAAGACAAGACGGCGCTGTCCAAGTTCTGCACACAGTTCGGCTCGTTCGTCCTCGTAGAGGGGACAGCTGGTTATGCGGTGTGAAGGATCGTCGGAGACCCGACAGAGGAGACACATGCCATCGTGTTGGCCGATGCGCGCCTTATGCGCGAGAAAGTCGCCATGGCCTGTAAGAATTTGGACAATCCTCCGATCCCCAGAGTAAACACCGCCGTCGCTGACGTTCGGGATGAAGTCGAAAGTTGTACGTCCCTTAGACGAAGTGGCCCATTCCGCCTGCCATGCAACCTCGGTGATTCGCCTCAGTTCCGCTACGCTCTCAGACCTGGAAAGAATAGACGTATCGACCTCGACACCCAGGTGCAACACCGTCGGGGATCTCTTCATCTGCCTGATGCAGATTAATTCTGGTAGAAGAAGATGGAGTGGAGGAATTCCAGCGATGACAGCCGCTGCCTCGGCGGAAGTGGACATGTAGCTACCTACTGCACATCTGCAGCACAGACCGTGAAGAGAACGAAGTTTTCTCTTAACCAACGACATGCCCATTGCATGTTTCCAGATGTCTATGGCGTACGAGATTATTGGAATTATTGCGTGTTCGTAAATGGTTAGGATAGACTTGGCGACCTGTCCCCAGCTGGATCTTACGTATCTAATAAGCATCGAAAAAATCTGTCTTGCCTTATCAACCACTTTGGCTACGTGCTGGGAGAAACCCAGACCTTCGGAAAGGTACACCCCTAGATATTTAACTGTCGACAGTCTTCTCAACGAGACGCCATCGATCCTTATGATCGGACTTCTCTTGAGTTTACCTTTGAGAAGTATGAAATTTGTCTTAGATGTAGAGATGGAGAGTTTGGACGCACTGACCCAGTCGGTCATCACCCTGAGCGAGGTTTCGGATTTTTGTTCTAACTCATTGCGCGATGAGGCACTTATAAGAAGCGCAATGTCATCGGCATACGCCACGAATTTCCCACCCACAGGGAGCTCCCTTTCCAGTAATCCGTCCATTACAGTGTTCCAAAAGAACGGTCCTAATTTTGAGCCTTGCGGGCTGCCCTTGGTTAAGACTTTCTCAGCTTTAGAGTGGATGGTAGAAAGTTCAACAACTCGGTCATGGAGATAACTCTTTATAATTTGGACTATGTTAGAGGGGAAGCGCTGCTGCGCCAGCCGCGCCAGCAGTACATCCCAACGCAGATTATCGAACGCACCCGCAATGTCGATCATTATCGCCAACACATACTTTTGAGGACTCTCTCGCACGAAGGAAGTAACAGCCTGAAGGGCATCAACCGTGGATTTATTTTTGCGGAAGCCAAATTGGTTTTCGTTGTGGAGAACACTCTCATCTCGGAAAGCGTGTATCTTGGACAGAATTATACCTTCGAGTGTCTTACCCAGGACAGAGAGAAGAGTTATGGGTCTGTAGTCTTTAGGATTTGTGGGATTTGGATTGATTCCCTTTGGAATAATCACAAGACGACCTTTTTTCCAGACATTTGGGAAGTAACCTTGAGTAAGACAATCAGAGAGAAGACGTAGAAGGTAATCCGCGATTGCGGGAAAAGAAATTTGTAGAATGAGACCTGGAAGACCATCCGGTCCCGGAGCTTTTCTGCCGTTCATGCGGAAGAGAACCGCTTCAACCTCGCTCAATGTCAACGGCCCACAAGGTGGAACTCCAGCTAAATCGACATCATCAGCATGCTGATCAGGGTCGTCGGAGAGAAGAGTGTGAAGAATCGCGTCAAGAGTGGAAGATGTGTCAGAAGAGTGCTCACCGTTGCCCAGACTCACAGTGGACAACGTGAGGGGAACCTTAGACTTCTTGGCTGCCATCTTGTAGACCGCGCCCCATGGGTTAGCTTTCAGCTGCTTCTCCACGAACTTGTCCCACGACTTGGCCTTTGCCCGCTCCAGGGCTTGTTTGTAGTTTTCGAGGGAAACTCTGTATCTCTCGTGGAATATGTCTCGCTCACGACGGACTCGAGACCTTTGGAAAAGTCTTCGCAGACGACGGGACTCACGCCTTAGATCGAGAAGTTCCCGGTTCCACCAGGGGGTGCTACCACGAGCGGGCCTCACCACCTTAAGTACCCTGTCACAAAGATCGCATAGCTCCGCTGTGAAAATTTCGGCGCGACGTTCCAAGGCTTCGACCCCAGGAGTCCACAGCTCCCTTCTCTCTACTCCGATCATACATCGTATTGCCTCATCCAAAACTGCGTTCCTGTTGATGTTTTCAAGATGGAATCTCTTGTGTATTAGCGGATCACTTGTTTCTGTGGTAGAGATAGAGAAACTGATCGCATTATGGTCACTTTGGATGAGATCCGGCCTGATGCACCAGGCGTTTATCCTGTCGAGAATATCGTCGGAGACGGCGGTGACGTCTATGTATGACTCTCCCATAATGGAGGAAAAAGAAGGTGGATTGCCGGGTTCATTAACGCAGTTGAGATTGCAATCAATGAGAAATTCCTCCACAGACTCTCCTCTATCATTTGTAAAGGCCGAATGCCATAGGAGTGAACGCGCATTCATGTCTGCACCCAAGACGACTTTTTGACCTCGCAGACAGAAGGCAATCTCTCTTAGATGGTCAAGATACAGATTTATGTCCTGTGAAGGAGGAGCGTAGAGACTAATGAAGTAGACTCTGTCGCCACCCTGGTTGACCTCTGCCACAGAAACATGAGGAGTGCACAGATGACTGAGAACGAGAAAGTCTAAGTTCGGGTTGAAGGCAATAACTGCCGAGTAAAACCTGTCTTCGGAAGAATGAGATGCAACCCTGGCGACCGCGGACATGCCGGGAATTTTACGTCTGTTCTGGCCAACTTGAAGGAAAGTGTAAGGGTCTTGGACAAGTGCGATGTCGAAGCTATTAGAGAGACAGAGTTCGCGAAGCTCGCTGGTAGCTAGTTTAGATGTTTGGAGATTTATTTGTATGATGCTGAGTTTAGAAGAAGAGGGGGACCTATTCTCCATAATCAATTTTCTCTACAAGTTCCCTTAACCTCCGACCGTATGTGGGACAAGATTTATGGTCCGCAGCATGACGACATTCGGCCTCAGAGAGTTTTGCACGGGTGCAGTTAATAGTCCGCCACTAAACTAGACAGTGGCGGACTAAGGGAATTGGGGGCCCGGGGCGGAATTGTGACATGGGGCCCCTAATGAGTGAAAGTTGAGAATATGAAGGGGGGCCGGCAGACTTTTTGGCCCGCCCTGCCCGGCCGTAATTGAGGAAAAGCCTAAGAAACAAAAAATGAGTTGTTAACTTGACTACATATAAAAAACACAGTAGCGCAGTTAGAATTTGAGGGCGGAGAGGGCTAAGGCAACGGCGAGGGTGCAAGTCAGGGAAAAGTAGCGCCGCAGGCGAAATTTTTTGAGTATAATAATAATAATGATGCTGATGATAATCGGTATATTTCATGCGTGTTGCGATTTCGGTTTTTGACGTTTTCACCAAAATTACTTGATAATCAAACTTATTTTCAGAAAATTTTTGCGCTTCTTGAAAATTTTCGGCAAATTTTTTTTCTGTATCGGTTTAGTGTGGGATGAAGTGCCGCGGGCGCTTGGGAGGTAGAGGGGTGGGGTCATTCGCCCACTTTCGCCCCACTTGGCTATGCCACTGACCACGGGCGTGCCTATAGCTTTTCCAAGGGGGGTGTTCTATCCAGAGCCGGGCGTAAGGTGATTTATTGACGAGCGTAGCGAGCAAAAATGTGCCGCAGGCAAAAATTTTTTTGGTTGTGTATTGAATTTTACTCTTCCTGCTCAAAGCTCTTTTGAACGAAATATATTATATCCTTCGCTAAATTTTTCTTGGGGGGATTCTTCCCCAGTGGGAGGTAGAATTTTCGCGCAAACATCCTGTACCTACATTTTCTACAATAAAACTTTAAATCATGGGAAATGCTTGTTATACGATTTAGTAATTATTAAAGAATTATATTGAGCCTCTTTCTTCTTACAACTAATTTATGTACAATTTCACTGGGTTTCACTTTCACTGCCAGATCTCGGTGAATGCTCATCAGTGCAAGCCCAGTCAACCTTTCATCCCCCATTTTGTTTCTCAAATACGTCTTCAGCCTTTTGAGAGTGGAAAAGGACCGTTCAGGCGTCGCAGTTGATACTGGTAGCGTTGCCAGAATTTGGAGAAGCTTTTTAATAGCAGGAAAAAATAGCTCGTTACACTGATCTAATGCTTCTAAAGCGGTTGATGGTTTTTCCAGCTCGCGCGCGCACCAGTGTTTGTGCCAGAGCTCATACTCACTTACAACGCATCTCTCCTCATTTTCACTCAGAAATGTGTGAGCTATTTTCTTTATTTTTTCTTTGGTGTCATTATCATTTTTGGTCCGCTCAGGTAGAAGAAGTTGAATGCCTGCTACTGTTTCTTCGTGAGGTTTAAATCTAGCATCAATCTCGCTGACAACGTGTTCGATGAAAGGGTAAAACACATTTCGTCGATAATAAATTTCAGCAGTTTCGCCTGGAACATTGCTGCGATTGGTTTGCTTTCCAGTAATCCTTGGAGAAATTATGTCGGTGACGCTTAAGCGTTTTGCTTCCTTAAAAAGGACTGAAAATTCATTTTCATCACGTATGCTTTGCAAGGTACTTTTCACTGTTTTTACATAACTGCAAGTGTCACTTAAATCTACATTAACCCTTTGCAGTGCTTTATTTAGGTTTGCTGTGTAGGAGAAAACTTTCCTCAAGATTACCAGTGAGACAATGAACTGACTGCTTTCCATCGCGACCTGCAATTGGTACGCTTGTGTAGCGACATCTCTTCCAGTAGCTTGGATTGCTTCGAGTGTTTCAAGCACTACAGGGAACATCTCGGCGAACCTTTCTACGGCTGTGTGTTTTTCCGTCCAGCGCGTCTCACATAGTGAAATGAGCGTTGAATGAGGTATTCCAGCTTTGTCCGCAGTTTTTTTCAGGAAACCATCTCGAAGTGGAGATTGTCGAAAGAAGTTGATTACGCTTTTAATAGTGCCAATGCAATTGCGAATCATTGGTATTTCGCATGAATGCGCCAAAACTAGGTTTAGGGTGTGAGCTACACAATGTACGAACTGTGCTTTGGGGTACTTTTCAGAAATAATGGTTCTCACGCCCTTCAATCGGCCACTCATGACCGCAGCTCCATCATAGCCTTGGCCAACCAGATTTTCTAAATCCAAATCAAAGGACAAAAGATTTTCTGTGATCGTGGATGCCAAAGCTTGCGCTGTTACATCCTCAACGTGCACGAATTCAAGGAAATCTTCTCGAATAACTGACTTGCTTGTTGAGGAATCCACATAGCGTACGCACAACGCCAGCTGCTCATACCGCGAAATGTCCTGAGTTTCATCGGCTAGTACAGCAAAGTACCCGGATTTTTTAATTCTTTCGATCAGTTGTTCCTGAATGGCTTTCCCACAGAGTTCAATCAGTTCATTTTGAATCTTTGATGACGTGTACATAGCCCGATTGTGACTATTTTGGGTGAGCAAATGATTCTTAAGGGATTCATCTCCAGAGTTGGCACGAAAACGCAAAAGTGCTCGAAAATTTCCATCGTTATCTGCAGGCTCTTCAATACCAATTTCTCCATGGTCTTTTTTCCCTCTTAATGCCATTTCTTGTCGCCCACACAGCAGAATTGTTTCCACTATAGCTGTTAATCTTTTTTTGTTTTCTTCCGCAATTTTTTGGTTTTCCACATTTATTAATTCTGTGACATCGAGCGACTGACCTTCTGCAACACTCACAAAATTTTTGGCCTTTTCGACCGCAAAATTGTGGTATTTGGCATTTTCGTGACAATTGAAGCTCTCCAGCGCCTTCTTCCAGTTGTTAAATGGTCTAGTGACAAACGCTCCAAGTTCTTGACCGCCGCGACCACCTTCTGTTTTCCCAAACAAAACACACATTTTGCACAATGCTCCATGGGCAATATTTGAATACACCAGCCACGGATATTTTTTCATCCAACTGCGTTGGAAGGAAAGGTTTCTTTTGCCAGTGGCGGGGAACTTGAAAGTCTCTGGCGGTGTCCAAGGTACTTTCAGAGCTTTTAACTTCTCTTCATCGTTCCTTGGGGGGTGAGAGATGTATTTTCCAATATCATGTACCTCCAAGTTGCTGACCAAGATTGTACCAGTGTCAGTACTGTCAGTGTCAGTACTCTTTGAGGGGCCTGTCCAAGTGAAATATTTTATAGCCATAGCTTGAAAAATGTAAAAATTTCAAAAATAATACCTGGAACAGGATCACATTCAAGAGGTACATTCTTCTGATTCGTGACTTCCTCTTCAGACTTTTTAGTTTTTTTCGATAAAAATCCTAACATCGACTGTTGAGCAGTCCGCTTCATCATTCGTTAGCTAAAATTTAAGCAATATGAAATAAATACCAATCCAATAGGCAATAGGTAATGTAACTGTACCTAACAATTAATATTACCTATCAAGTAATATTTAATATTTTACATTTATCGACACTGACACCGTGAACGAATGGACTGCAGCAGCAGCAGAGTAGGTAATACTAGTACTGACTGGTCTATGAAAATGACGATCGATGTACCACTATCATGTGTTGCCCGTAAAAAATTGAAGCCACAAGATTCTCTGAAAAAATTACAGGATGCGAAATTTTCAGTTCTTGGAAGGTGTGCAACGAGCAGCCGGGCGGCAAAAAAAGCTCGCCACGCGCGCACTGCTCCGGCAGCGGGTTCTAAAAAATCACCTACGGCAATTTTCACGCGCTTGCTGGGATTTGCATTTTTTTTTGTCATGCAGTTTTTTTTTTGGACAAAATCTAAATCTATTTGTATCTAGTGGGAGTTCGTTTTACAATGGGGGGGGTTTGAACCCCCAAAACCCCCCCCTTAGGCACGCCCGTGCCACTGACCACCAGTACCTACAAGAAGTTTTCGGTTCCAACTTTGGATGTTGAATTAGATTTGGACTGTTGACTTAATGCTAAAACCTACTCGTATATATAAAATTAGGAATAATATGAATTTCTACTACCTGCAGCGCGCAGACAAGAAAATTTTGTTGTTTTGTCTTTCCCCTCTTTTGGAAATGATAAAATACAAAATTTCAAAAGTCTTGAGGCCCCTGGCACTGTGATATCTTGGGCCAGAGCCCCTAAAGCGTAAAGTGAAAATAATTCGCAGAGATTCAGTGATACAGACACACCTATATTGCCTCTGTGTAGGCCGCCAGGCCTGTTGTCATGGGGCCTGCCAAGGTAACTTCAAAATGGAAAAAATAGGAAAACAATGTTTCTCACCGAAGTAATATGCGAAAAAAATGATCATGGAGGGAAAAAATTGAAATTTTTGGATTTTATCCCAATTTTTTTTGCAGTATTTTTTACAAACAAGAGGAATTTGAGGCCCCATTAGATGATTGAGGCCCCGAGGCCCAGGGCGGACCGCCCCCACCGCCCCCCCCTTAGTCCGCCACTGAAACTAGACAAAGAAAATTGCTCACTTCTTTGCTTGGCATTCTCCCGAAAATAGGTCTCACGCATTTTCAACTCCATAAATGGAATAAGCTGATGCGGAAATGTGGGAAAAGACATGAACCGCGCCAAATTTTCATGTTCATTGTAGGTGGAAAAAAAATGAAAACAAATTCTCGTACCAGCTGAAGACCTAATTTTTTTTAACAGTGAAGAACGATAGCGACATGGTGACTGATGCTATTTAGTAGTGTTGCCGTCTAGAGTTAGACTTTCTAGACTCTTGTTTTGAAAAGACGTCAAGACTTAGACAAGACCTCTAGAAACTCTTGTCTTGAAATTTCTAGACAAGACAAGAGTACGGCTGTCAAGATCAAGAGTCTTGATTAGACTCTTGAAAAGAAAAAGAAAAAAATCAGATATCTCTGTTTTCTCAGAATCAGAGAGAGAATCAGAAATCTCTCTCTCTGTTGACGGTTTTTATTGTCTACTGAATGTGTGATTTGCTTGGAGATTTCTTACAGAATTTATTGAGAACATACGGGTGAAAGGTATTATACAGGGTGTTTGCAAACTTTGGGGTAGAAAATCGAACCGCAGTTACGGAAATGCTTCAAAAGTTTCAGACAAAAATGTTGAAAAAAATTAGGGGTTCTTATTTTTAAAAATATGGAGGGTCAAAAGGTGGTCCTTCGACCCCCTCTATTTCCGTTATTTCGAAAGATTTTAGTAAACTGCGTTCTCAACAGACCAAGAAGCAATGTTTTCAAACCTTTGAATGTGTTTTGTAATTTTATCTACTATACAGGATAAGTCGTAAATCCTGAAAATCCAGTTTTCTTCAAAAATGCATGCAGAAAATTTCATGAGTATTATTTTTTTATAACCTCTAGAACCTTTCACGGCCATTTTCGAGGAAAACAGATTTTTGCGATTCATGACTCACCCTGTACACTAACTAAAATTACAAGACACATTCAAAGGTTCAAATAAACTGCTCAACAATGAAAGTGTTACAAAGCAAAAATTCACCCAATTTTGAACCGCTATAACTTTTGATTGGCACATCTGTTTCTGATTTTGTTTCAAGAACTGAATAGCCCAATCTTTTGGCCATCTTCCTTGTCAATATGAAATGCATAGAGCTCTTCATAAATTTTTCACAAGGTGATGAACAGAGCAGTGCAAAATTGATGAAAGTTCAACATACCCCCGTTTTCGCCAAAAATTTTTTTTTGGAGTATCAACACCAAATTCATGAAGGATGATGTGTTCCCTCGAAACGGTTTTTGAATTTTCGAGATTTCAGTCGAAACAGCCAAAATGTGATTTTTCATTGTGAATACTGCACCGGGTGATCATTTAAAAACTATCCACCTGCAATAACTCCCGATTCCTAGTGAATATTCCTTCGAGCAAAAACAGGTCGATTTTTATATCAAAGGGGACATCTAAAACATGAATTGGGAAATTTCTATCTTAAGCCCCCCGCCCCCACTCACCCCAACTTCGAAATTTCAAACGACATGACCTACCTTGCGATACATTAAATTGAAGAGAATCAAATTTTCTTTCTGAAAAAAATATTCACAAAATTTTTAACCCCACCTCCCTTCGCCCTAAAAATTCTCTGACTGTCCTCTTTTTGATTCTGGACCTCTCAATTGTTTTTAATTCAGTCAGTGTCATCATAGAAAACATCGGAAAAAAAATCGGTGGAAAAAGTGCTACCCAAATTGACCCTGTTGCTCTCCCCCCCCCTCAGCTTCAAAATTTAACGAAACAACACCTACTTTGTGATACATCAAATTGAAGGGAATTGAATTCTCTTCCCAAAAACAATTTTTTTGGAATTTTCAACCCCTCTCCAAATAAATTAGACATTTGGGGTGTTTTGTGAGGAAAATGGGGGTTTTGAAAAATTTGAAAAAATTTTGTTCATGGAGAGAATTTAATTTCCTTCAATTTGATATATCACAAAGTAGATATTGCCGTTTTAGACTTTTGAGATAAGGTGGGGGGAGCGAAAGGGTGAAATTTGGGTGGCATTTTTTTCACAGAAAATTATCCCTTCCGATGCTATGCAATATGACGTTGACTGCATTGAAAAGAATTGAGAGGTCAAGAATATTAAATTGGACACTCAAAGAATTTTAGGAAGAAGGGGGGTGGGGTTAAAAATTCTATAAATATTTTTTCGGAAAAAGATAGACAGATAAACAAACAGATAGACAGATCTTAATGACAGAATCCCATTTTTGGGACCAACATTTCAAGAAATGATGCCAAACATGCCTATGTTTTGAAATTTGAGGTGAAGGCAAAAAATTTCAAAATGGTGGAAATTGGGTTGATCCAATTCTAATGACGTAGTCCCATGTTGACTAAAGAGAGTAAGAATTAACCTTTTTTCAATGCTAAAAACCCAAATTTTAGGAGTAGTACCAAAAAGTACGCTGCCAATTGGGCTTTTCTCCACCCCTACACTAGACAATAGGAACGTGTTGCATATCAAATTGCTCAGAATTGTTCAGTGAACAAGCCTACCAAGTGGCGTTATCTTGATATGAAAAGTTCTAATGTTTTTGCGTTGCTACAGGAATAATTCACAGTATTCACAATAAAAAATCATATTTTGGCTGTTTCGACTGGAATCCCGAAAATTCAAAAACCGTTTCGAGGGAACACATCATTCTTCATAAATTTGGTGTTGATACTCCCGAAAAAAAATTTCAACGAAAACGGGGGTATGTTGAACTTTCATCAATTTTGCACTGCTCTGTTCATCACCCTGTAGAAGTTTTATAAGGGGCTCTATGGATTTCATATTGACAAGAAAGATGGCCAAAAAATTGGGCTCTTCAGTACTTGAAACAAAATTGAAATCTCTTGTGCCAATCAAAAGTTACAGCGGTTCAAAATTGGGTGAATTTTTGCTTTGTAACACTTTCATTGTTGAGCAGTTTAGTTAGCTTTTTGGTCTGATGGTAATAGTCCGGGAGCCCACTGCAAAATTCTGGGTCGATCGCTTTTATGAAGAATTTCTGTTTCAATCGATAGTGGGCAATACGATGAATCTTCCGATACCCGACAGCCACCTTCCATCCCCTGCTATAAGAGTCGCCGCCGGTTTTAAAGATGCCCATTTTGAATCATTTTTTACACCTCTTGCTTATATAAAAAAATGTCACAATGATTGACAGAAGGCGAGATGGTCGAGTGGTCTAGATAAAAGTAAACGAATTCAAAGGTCAGAGGTTCTAATCTCCGCGAATACCTTTTTTTTTATCCTTTTTTTTCGCATTTTAAAAGCTTGACAGACACATATCACTGTTTAATACAAAGATACCATTTTCAGTAGTTGAGGATGTTATTTCCTAGCATAAAAAACGGCTGAAACAGACTGCGGATCAGCTGCAGAGCGGAAGAGAAACAACAGATAGATTCTTTTGGCGTGAGTTACTACCAAATCTGTGCAGTTAAAAACGTAACAGAAAAATTAGTTATTTAAATCTGAGCTGGCAAGAGAATGAGGGTCTTTTTTCAAAAAATATATAAAAATTTTGAAAAAAAATCGAGTTTTTCGGATTTTGAAATTTTGAAATACATACTTATACATTTTCACACCTGATTTTAGGAAACCCTCATTTTTTTCAATTCTCCACACTTCACTGGTTTTCATGGCACTCACGTTTGAAGAAAGAGCACTATACTAGGAAATGCCGTATTTTTTGTGTGGAAAAAACGGCAGCATTAATAAATTTAGCGACGAACGTTACTCCAAATTGAGAAACGTCGTTCAATTCCGCAATTTTAAAAAGTTTAAGTAAGTCAAGCTTCTTAAATGCGAAAAAAAAAGAATAAAAAAAAGGTATTCGCGGAGATTAGAACCTCTGACCTTTGAATTCGTTTACTTTTATCTAGACCACTCGACCATCTCGCCTTCTGTCAATCATTGTGACATTTTTTTATATAAGCAAGAGGTGTAAAAAATGATTCAAAATGGGCATCTTTAAAACCGGCGGCGACCCTTATAGCAGGGGATGGAAGGTGGCTGTCGGGTATCGGAAGATTCATCGTATTGCCCACTATCGATTGAAACAGAAATTCTTCATAAAAGCGATCGACCCAGAATTTTGCAGTGGGCTCCCGCACTATAAGAGTTTCTTAAAATCTCAACAAAAAAAAAAAAACAAAGTAGAAGGGGTCGGAGGACAACCTTTTGACCCTCAATATTTTCAAAAATAAAGATCATAGTTTCTTCTTCAACATTTTTCTGGGGCACTTTTGGGGCATTTCTTCAACTGCGGCTTAATTTTCTACCTCAAGTTTGCAAACACCCTGTATATTCACATGACATCTCCTCAAGACCCTATATGTCTCTACTGTTTTTTTTTCGGTTCTCATGCGAAAGTTTTCTGCAAGTGATTTTTTTCCAAGGGCTGCTCCAACATCTTCATTTCTACTTCTCCAAAAAATAGCCGTGCCTTGTCAGATTGCTACTTTTGAGAAATTAGGTCGCTCGATAAGGCTTTTAAGAAGGTTTTTGGTCAATAGCTGCGAAACAAAGTGTTTCTCGACAATAAAAGGAAAATGATTCAGACAACATGCTACAACCAGGTATCATTTTAATGTGGGTACCAAGGCAAAATACCGACTCAGCTAGTATTCTTACAACTTGAGCAAAGTGAGTCTTCTTGTCCGCGTCAAGTTGACACAAGCGGGAACCTGACACAGATCTTCAAACAATCGATATATTTTCGACAAAAGTGTTGGACCCCGTCCGCAGCACGATATCTGGGAACTCCGGATCCTGCTTAAACCCGATCATTCACATTTATTCGTGTAGCAGCAATGTTTCGAACACCAAACAGCAAATATTGAAGTTGATTGATCGACTTTTTTTCGACTGTGACTCTTTTTCGTTGACTGTTTCTCGACGTTCATATGGCAACCTGATACTGTTCTTGGCTTGCTTACTCACTCGATTTGAGCAGATAGACTGCGGTGAGCTGAGTTTCTATTTCCTTTATATAAAATCCCATTGCAGACATACGTCTACTAACAGATCAGGGGTGGCGGTAGCAACCTTTTCTTCCAGCACTCACACCAATTATAAATTTCAGTGTGAATAAAAGTCGGCCTTTGTTTTGAAATTTCAACGTAAGTATAACCAAGTAGAACATTCTATTGGAGCGCAGTCTCTATTCGAAGGGTGCAAAAGAGTTAAAATAAACTCGAAACGTCGATCATCAAGTGAAGTTTTTATACCTAGTCTTGTCCTATACCCAAAAAATCACATCATACAATTTTATAAAGAACGAAAAAAGAAAAAAAAAACACATGAGTAGATTTCAAAGTTCTCATATTTTTAGCTGGAGCGCTTCTGAACCGAGGAATTGAGACCCATTAGGAGGTCTACGCCGTGGCAGATGATGGAGGCCACCGACGGCTAGTTATAATTTTAATTGACGCTAAAACAAAAGAAGCGTTCATCTTGGACCATCCGTTTCGAAAATACAATAGACCAACTACAAGCTGTTCATCAAGAAAAAATGCGACATCTACGGGAAAACAAGGACTTACCCGAAATTAACTCAAATTGCGCGATACCCGCGCTATTTGCTTGGGTCAAATTTTAAATGTTCATATTATCCTCACAGCATCATACATCAATATGCTTTGGCCATTCAAACACTTTCACATTTTTCATGGTCGCGTTTTTGATTTTCCATAGCTTTCGAGCAATTCAGTCCAAATTCAAAGAGTGAGTACGCGAATTTTTCCATGAAGAATCGATACCTTTCACTGCGGAAAAAGTGCGCTACGTTAGGGCATATTCAATCTGTGTTAAGTACTGGAGTTTTTTTTTTGTAAAACTGAAAAAATTACAAAAGGAGAACATTTTTCCCAAGTTGAAAGGTATGTCTGGAGCCCGTTTCATGAAAACTCCATATCCCATATTACAAGAGCTGTGCTTAGTAAAGTGCTATAGGGATGTACCGGTTATTTATTTTTCGATAAAACTGCCAGTGATATTGCTGGTAATATTACTCGAATGCAGGTAGTAAAAAGTGTGTGTAGCATAAGTGACCAGTGTTGTGACAAAAGGTTACCAAGGCTCCGCACTTATAATTTAGGACTTTTGTAGCTTTATTAGGGAAAAGCCCCCCTGCTCACTGACGAGATCTGGATCTGGATCGTGATCTAAGCTCACGGATGTAAAACAAACATGAGCTCACCTTCAGAATAAGTAGACTAGGTAAATAATACATTTTTATTCAGCGAAGCGTGCTCAAAACTCCCAAATCTAATTTGTGGGACTTGAAAATTTAATAAACTCTTTATCATCAAAAGACATCCAGTTGAAACAACTTCTAAATAATAAGTGTGTTAGCTTGCCTATCATGTACCTACCTACGTAGGTAGTTAGGTACCTACGTATGTTTGTCGTATTTACTCTATTTAGATATTTTGCTGATGAGCTGGAAAAAACTTCAACGTCTCATACTCCCACACATTCCTCATAATAATTTGTCCCTAACGGTCTCTAGTGCTTTTAAATTATACATTTGCGCGAAGCTTTTTGTGTCATGTTTATGCTTGCACTTGCAGATTAACGGCGAAATAGTATCGGGGCTGAGGGTGAGGGTAGTATCGTCACACGACTGGTTTTGGCGCACAGGAAAGAGGAGCTTGCAAGGAGTGGGTAGTTCAAAAGAAAGATGAGGGTCACAATACGTATTCTTTGAAACGAACAAAAAAGCATCTCTTCTGAATTGTTGAATAAGTTTTGAAATTTCATCTACTTTACAGGGTGAGTCATAGGTAGGTACATTGTGAAAATCAAGTTTTCCTCAAAAATACACGCAGAAAGTTTTCAATGGAAACGAATCGTGATGTTTCTTGGTCTACATCAGTTTAAGAACCTCTGGAACTTTTTGCGGGTGCTTTTGAAGAACACGCTTTTCATGAAATGTATGACTCACCCTGTATAGGTAATGAAATTTCAAACATCATCCAGTACCAGTACCAGCATCAGTTCACAAATAAACTTTGCACAAGTCAATACGTCGTTCCCAAAAATTTTGCTCTTTTTCAATTTAATGTTACTTTGGACTGCTACAATAAAGTATTCTATTTGAAGTGTTCGTTGTTCGTTGACTTAATCTTTGGCTATCAGTCCGTGGTTTTACAAGACACTAGGTCCTTCACATAAGGTTTGTACAGAGTGTTCAATAAGACAGTGTAAAATTTCTAAACCGTAAAAAAGCTCCCGTTCAAAAAATATTTGTTTTCCTGAATTTTAACCGGTGCCTTAAAACTCACGTCATAAGGTACATAATTTTAGCCCTGTAGGTCTAATGTTCGTCAATTTTCAAAAAATGTCAAAAATTCACGTCATAAGTTACATGAATGAAACCAACGGGCTTTTATGTGGGAACATCCCCTTAATCAAAAATCGGGTCATAAGATAAAATTTTTGGGGGCTCTCGGTCCATAAGACAGATTTGAAATTTTCAAAAAGGGCCAAAATTCACCTCCTTCTGGAGACTTCTCCTTTGACATAATTTTAGGAATTAAAAACGATTCTTACATGATTTTTCAAGTTGGTTTCGAATCTGTCCACAAATTTTTTTATTGGTAAATCGCTTACAGGGTACAACATCGGAAACTTTTTCTCAAATCGTAGACCCTGTATTCTAACATGGAAATCGATTCCGTCTTTCATCGTGATTACAAATATAAAGTGCTCAACAAAATAAGTGTCGCAACAGAAATTTTCGCCCAAATTTGAGTCAACATAACTTTTGATTGTCACAGACGATTTCAATTCGGTTTCCAGTCCTCGATTGCCTAATCTTTTGGCTATCTACTATGTTCAAAGATCACCTGAAAAGCTGCACATAAAGTTTCTACAGGGTGGTAAATAAAGCATATCATAATTGTTGAAATTTTAATGAACCCCCGTTTGAGCTAAAAAATTTTTTGTCAACAACCGATAACAAAATAATGGAGAATGATGACTTACCTCGGAACGGTTTTCGAATTTCCCGGATTAGAAGTGAAATAGCCAAGATACGATTTTTTTGCTGGGAATGATGCTTTTCATTTCTTCTCCTTCATGAAAAATCGACGGACTCTCGATGTGAGAGGATATCTTTTAGCAGGCTTGCTCATCAAATGATTCTTAGCAATTTGTTGTCTAGCGCACCCCCTATTTTGTCTTTTGGGGCTGAAATTGGGTATATTTTTTGATGAATTTGTCACCAATTTCACAACCTAGGCTTGTTTGATATCAATTCTTTTGATTAAGGCTCGCTGAACAAGATTATCTTGATAAAAACAGTCTTCTGTCTGTCTGACTGTCTGTCTGTCTGTCTGTCCGTCTGTCTGTCTGCAACATGTTACGATATGCTCCAATTTCACAACCTAGGCTTGTTTGATATCAATTCTTTTATTAAGACTCGCTGAACAAAATTATCTTGATAAAAACAGTCTGCTGTCTGTCTGTCTGTCTGTCTGTCTGTCTGTCTGTCTGTCTGTCTGTAATATGTTACGATATGCTCCAATTTTACAACCTAGGCTTGTTTGATATCAATTCTTTTGATTAAGGCCCGCTGAACAAGATTATTTTGATAAAAACAGTCTGCTGTCTGTCTGTCTGTCTGTCTGTAATATGTTATATGGATGTAATATGCTCCAATTTTACAACCTAGGCTTGTTTGATATCAATTCTTTTGATTGAGGCTCGCTGAACAAGCTTAACTTGATAAGAACAGTCTTCTGTCTGTCTGTCTGTAACATGTTACAATATGCTCCAATTTCACAACCTAGTGAACCCAGGCTGGTTTGAATCAGTTCTTTTGATCAAGGCTCACTGCACAAGATTATATTGATAAAAATGGTCTTTTGTCTGTCTGTCTGTCTGTCTGTAATTATGTTACGAAAACTTCCGAACCAGAACATCGAATTTAACTGAAATTTAGTATAGACATGATTCATGAAGGTTAAAATTCAAATTGATCCAGAGACCCCACAATATCTTAAAAGGTCTTAAGAGACTGCACCATACCTACTTACTTATCAGTTCCTTTTTCTTTTGCTCTCGCAAGATCAACTTTGAATACATGAACATTTCTTCTCATTTCTATCGAATTTAACACTTAGTATTTTTTGTCTCCAATTGTCGATCGAGGTCGGTACATGTGTGGTTGTTCTGGACTTGAAAAAATTAAGTAAAAACAGAAGAAGAGCGGCATGCCCTCTGCTGAAACCGTAGCATCGTGCTTCTAGCCTAAGATGGACACAAAACCATATTAGCACTGGGGAATAGCGGAGTGGAGTAGGTGCTTGTTTTCAGATGAAAGTAAGTTTAATTTGTATAGGTCGGATGGACGGGTTCTGGTATGGCGACAGAGGAACGAAAGACTTCTGGAAGAACACATAGAGGCAAGGGTGGTTTTTGGAGGTGGAAGAGTGACTGTTTGGGGAGAAATGAGGACTGGAAGAATAAGTGATTTGGTGATACTGAAAGGAGAGAGTGGATGGTGGGAGGAGGAGGGAATGATGAAAGATACAGGGATTTGTGTATAAAGGATATTGTGGTCCCCTTTGCTCACAATTTTGGTGACAATTTCATGTTGATCGACGACAACGTCCGACCTCATCGGGCTAGAATTGTCAACGAATTTTTAGGGGATCACAATATTGAAAGAATAGATTGGCTACCCTTGTTTCCAGATATGAATCCTATCGAGCATGTATGGAGTAGGATAAAGTTGAAATTGAAAGAAAAGAAGGACAATCGGACAATTTGAATGACTTAGCGATTGCAGTTCAGCAAGAATGGAAGGCTATTCCTCAGAATTTTCTGCGGGCTTTAGTGGAGAGCATATCGAGATAAGTAATGGCTCGATCTGATCCAGGCAAGAGGGGGACCGACAAAATATTGATTATAATCATCTTAAACTGAAAATCATCAACTGGAAGGAAAATGTTACTTACCTAGTACCTACCTACAAACCTGGTAAGTTTGAGGTCCATCTTGCAAATGCTTGAAAAAAAAAACTGATAGCTAATTACGGGATGGTGCGCCCTCTAGTGCACCGACTCTAGCTAAAATCTCATCAACTTACTCGAAAATTCAAATTATGCCCGCATATGAACACTGACTAGGCTTTGGAAACACTTTTGAAAACTGTCAATTTTTGAAGTCAAATTTCACACGTAATTGAATGTGATATGACAAAAAAAAGTGTTCTCTTTCACAGTTCAAAAGAGGTCTTCTTCAAATTTTGAGTGCATGTCACCTTTTCAAATCCTTTTCATTCAGTCTTAATTTAACCTCCAAAATTGACAAGCTTGACAAGTGTTTCCAAACTTTCGATCGACACTATACCTTCATATTCACCAAATTTCAGTTGAATTCGATGGACCGTTCGGGAGTTGAAGAAACAGATGACTGACAGACAGACAGACAGACAGAAGAATGATTTCACCAAGATATTATTGTTCAGCGAACCTCAATCAAATGAATTGATACCAAACAAGCCTAGGTTGTGAAATTGGTGGCGAATTCACAAAAAACTACGCCCTATTTCAGCCCCAAAAGACACAACAGGGGGTGCGCTAGACAACAAATTGCTTAGAATCGTCTAATGAGCAAGCCTGCTAAGAAATAAGCTCTCACATCGAGAGGCCGTTGATTTTTCATGAAGGAGAAAGAATGAAAAGCATCATTCCCAGCAAAAAAAATCGTATCTTGGCTATTTCACTTCTAATCCGGGAAATTCGAAAACCGTTCCGAGGTAAGTCATCATTCTCCATTATTTTGTTATCGGTTGTTGACAAAAAAATTTTAAGCTCAAACGGGGGTTCATTAAAATTTTAACAATTATGAACTGCTTTATTTACCACCCTGTAGAAACTTCACGTGCAGCTTTTCAGGTGATCTTTGAACATGGCAAATAGCCAAAAGATTAGGCAATCGACCAGTGAAAACCAAATTGAAATCGTCCGTGACAATCAAAAGTTATGTTGATTCAAATTTGGGGAAAAATTTCTGTTGCGACACTTATTTTGTTGAGCACTTTATATCACACTTGATGGGTAAGTCAACAAAACGCCTGTGAAAAAAATGATGAATCTTGGTCCTTTTTTGAAAATTTCAAACTTGTCTTATGGACCGAGAGCCCCCAAAATTTTTGTCTTGTGACCAGATTTTCGACTGAGGGGATGTTCCCACATAAAATCCAGTTGGTTTCATTCATGTACCTTATGACGTAAATTTTTGACCATTTTTTGAAAATTGACAAGCTCATACCCGCCTAGAGCCCCCGGTCTGACATGTAAGACAAAGCAATTTTCAACAACCTTATCAACGCACATTAGACCTATAGGGTTGAAATCATGTACCTTATGAGGTAAGTTCTGAGGCACCAGCTCCTTGTTTTCAATGGGGTTTGAATTTTCCGCTTATCTTTTTTATTTACAGGGTGAATACAAAACATCATCTTTTTGGTTTTGCAAGCGATAACTTCTTACCACGTTAACAGATTTTAAAAATTTGCAGCTCATATTGAAGCTGAAACAATAGGTGAAAAGACCTGAGGATCAGAAATGACATGGGACAAATAGTCAGAATAAGGAGTGGCCTTAAAAGGTGGTCCAAATCTGAAACGCCGTCGACAGCCCGTTTGGGAGAAGAATTAAGTAAAAGTAACGTTGCTTTCGGTGGAATCGTTTATTCTGAATACGTAAAGGTTCTTTTTGCTTGTCCTAGCCAAGAATTATAGGTGAAGGAATCCAATCACAACTGCATGTTCACAGGCGCGTGCTAGCCCGCCGGGTAGCCGGGCATTTCCCGGTAGGCCCTCAGCCGCAGGGCCTCAAGGGGCGCCTTTCTTGTCGTTTTTCAAAATATATTTCAGAATTTCTCAAAAATTGGATGATTTTGCATAAAATTGACTATTGAGTAATTGATTCCCAGACTTTTCAGATCCTAAGGATGTTTTGTGACATTGTAACAGTGTACTGGGAAAAAAATGAGCCTCACTCAAAGTTCCTCAAGGATTTTCAAGAAGAGAAAACAGCCTCTTGATCACCGAAAAATGGTCGTAAGTCGTAACCAACACTACATAAATCAAAACAATGAGTAATAGGCAAACCGGTTTAGGTAATGAGTTGACTTATTGACATTGACATTAACTGGCTGGAACCTGACGTCCATGAAAAGACGGATATTCTACATATTTTTTACCTCACCCTTTGATCATCTTTTTAAAGGGGTTTCTACTTTCTAGTGTGACCACTAAATTGGCTGCCGTTATCATATTGATTTTTCATTGTTTATTTGACTTTAATTTTTATTTATTATACTTTAATACTGGAAAATCAATAAAGACAGTTTATTATTATTATTATATGCCGTTCAATAAAAAAACCAGCAAATATGCCTCATGGGCATGAGGCTCAGTAGCGCACTTCCTTTTTGAAGGATTAGTGGACGCAAGATGTTAATTAGGGTTCTACCGTTATTTGGGCACAAATTCCAATCTAGCGGCCAAAATAGCGTCAGAGTCATGAAATTTGGCTTAAAAATCATAATGATCGTACTAATGATGGGTAATAAGAGATTTCAATATGGCGGCCAAGATGGTGGCAGAGCATCATTTGTCCAAAATCGGATGTATTTTGATGAAGTTCACATCGCCTGTGAATTTCACTCAAAAATGGCGGATCAAAGATGGCGGCCAAGTGAGAAAAATTATTGGTCAACTTTATATAGTGGTCACGTACGCATTTGATTGGCATTGACACCACATCAATATATTTTTTCGTTGAGGCATGATTCTCCTAGTTCTATCACTTTGAAACATGTTCAATATGGAGAATACAAGATGGCGGCGAGGCATCAATTGTCGAAAATTGGATGTATCTAATTGAAGTTCACATCGCCTGCAAATTTCACTCAAATCGGACCACTTTCAGAGAAATTCAAAATGGCGGATCAAAGATGGCGGCCAAGTGACAAAAATTATTGGTCAACTTTATATGGTGGTCACGTACGCATTTGATTGGCGTTGGCACTACATTCATATCTCTTTTCGTTGAGGCATAATTCTCCTAGTTCTATCACTTCGAAACATGTTCAATAGTGAGAATACAAGATGGCGGCGGGGCATCAATTGTCGCAAATTGGATAGATCTTGATGTGGTTCACATTGCCTGCAAATTTCATTTCAATCGGATCACTTTTAGAGAAATTCAAAATGGCGGATCAAAGATGACGGCAGAATAACAGAAAACTAAAAGTCAACTTGACATCCTGGACATATGTACTATTGATCAGCGTTTACACCACATCGATATCTTTTTTTCCCTGAGGAGTTATCCCGGGTACAGACGGACGGACGGACGGACAAAGTGAAGCTAAAAGCGCCTTTTTCCCATTTTTTGGTAAAGTGCGCTAAAAATCGGGTGTCACCCCAAAACTTTCCCGACTAGTATCCAAGAACCTATGGAAATTTTTGTTCGAAACTCCCTTCGGGTGGGAAGTTGTAATTAGAGAAAGAGATTGAAAATATTTTGCAGGAAATCGAAAGAAAATTTGAATTTTCCGGGAGAACCAAAAACCTTTTTCCAAATCATCTCATTGTGAAAATAGCCAATTAAGCGTTCATTTTAAGCTTCATCATTCAAGTCTGGTCTCGGAAGCCCAGGCCGGTTTTACATTTCCAACCGGAAAATTCTCGGGAAATTGGAGAAAAATTGTTGGAAAATGTTCAAAGACCAGCAACTTCTTGTTGAAAAAAGTGGTGGAAATCTGTCCACGGGACAAAAAGTTGGAAAACTGGCAGTTTTTCCAGAAAGAGAAACTCAAAAACCGTGGGTCCGATTTCGAAAATTTCCCCTACAAAAATTGATTCAATCTTTTCTCCAATTTTCATTCCCAGCACCTAAAATAAATATTACGTGGGGGTGTGGGCTCACCGCATGTCAAAGTTTGCACTGCAGTATTTTAAAATTCACGGAATGTGCAAATTTTATTTTGGAAAAGTTACCGTCGGAAAACCGAAACCGTGTCGATTTTGGAAATAGACCTACACGACGCCCAATCCAATCTACTTTCTTCATCAGTTGGAATTTTTCAAAAAAAGCCGATTCCCGAGCAGTTATGAATTTTTGACTGGAGTCGTGCTACAAAAGCGAGTCGTTCTGGTCGAAACACGGGCGAGAGGCCCTCTCGGGTGTCAACGGCCAAGAGAAATTTTGAAAATTCATAACGCCTGACTGGGAAATGGTGGAAAACTGCAACTGCAGACTTGATTTGATTCTTTTGTTGTGTAGTGGGAGCGGTACGCAAAAGCATACCGCATTTTGGAGTGCAGTAACGAGATTTTGCATGGGCGTACTTTATACCAAGACAAGCGATTTGACCCGCAGCACTCAATATTTCGTCCCTTAGGGGGCCCACGGGGGCCCTTCAAATTTTCAAGATGCAAGAACTCTCACAAAATGATCATTGAGTATTGTCATGTATGTCATAAGTGAAGCTTACGGGTCTATTGAAAACGTTTTCATCAAATGTTGTTGTGTCCGATTCATTCTTCACATTTGAAAAAAAAAATCTTTCGCAGAGGTCAGAAAAACTGTTTTTATTTTTTCTGCTGTGCAAGGAAACGATGAATTCATATGTTTTGTTGCGTTCCCAACTAAATCGCGTTCCGTAAGCCCAAATATGAAGACAATTTTTTCGCAATATCATTTTCCCAAGAAGATGTGACCTCTTCAGTACACTTTTTTCAACAGCATTTTTTTCAATGTTCCTAGTGGATAAGACTGTCAATTTTCGCAGATATGAGAAGCTTGAACTCTTTTCTTAGTAATTTCCATGCAACATGGCTTCAAAACACACAAAAGAGCCGTAAAACTTTTTTTTTTGCTGGGCCGTCAAATTTTTGGCATGTTGATTTTGTAGTAGGGGAGACGCGCAAATAAATAAGATCTAGTCTGGGCAAATAAAATCTACCGGAAAATATACCTACTTACACCTAACGACTCTGCGTTTTGTTGTACTGCAATAAAACACGGCATGGAAGAATATTTTCTGTTGAAACCAAATCGCCTGCGCCTGCAGCCTGGATTGAATACTGGTCCGCGTCTCTCCTACTATAAAATCAAAATATCGTAAGTTGGACGGCCCAGCAGAAAAAAAAATTTTGGGCTCCCTTGGGCGTTTTAGAGTCATGTTGCTTCGCAACTACCAGGAAAAGAGTTCGAGATCTCCATTCCTGCAAAAATTACGAGTGATATCCAGTGGGGACATCGAAAGAAATGCTCTTGGAAAAGAGGTACTGAAGAGGTCACCACTTCTTTGAAAAATACCATTAAAAAAAAAATTTCTTTATAATTAGGTTTAGGGAATGCGATTTAGTTGGGAACGCAACAGACCATATGAATTCATCGTCTCCTTGCATAGAAGAAAGAATAAAAACAGTTTTTTTGTCCTCTGCCAAAGAAATTTTTTTTCAAGTGTGAAGAATGAATCGGACACAACGACAATTGATGAAAATATTTTCAATAGACCCGTAAGCTTCACATATGACATACGTGACGATACTCAATGATCGTCATGTGGAACTTCTTGCATCTTGAAAATTTGGAGGGCCCCCATTGGCCCCCTAAGGGACAAAATATCGAGTGCTGCGGGTCAAATCGCTTGTCTTGGAATAAAGTATGCCCATACCAAATCTCGTTACTGCACTCCAAAATGCAGTATCGATGTGTTTTTTGGTGTGTACCGCTTGCACTAGTGTTGCTTTCTGCCGAATGTGGCACCAATCCATCGGATAGATTATGAATAATTGAATAGTGAAGTTTTGACATTTTTTATTATTTGACAGATGACGGATATAGCAATAATTTCAACTGTTCTGACTACAGTTTTGCACGGGCTTTCAAATGACATACTGCAAGTTGAGTTCCGTGAGATATAGCTTCTGAGATTTGTTGATAGTGACAGTTCTGTTTGACAGATGACAGCCAAAAACTAATGTGCTTATTTCAGGGACCAACAATGTCTGCATACAAAATTTCAAGTCGATCAGGTCAACGGTTCGGCAGTTATCTTGGAAGATCACAGACAGACACACAGACAGACATCATTCTGAAAATGCTCCTAATCGTCTTGGGGGACCTCAAAATTGGCATATTCGGTGGAATCTCAATTTTTTTTTTCTGCACGATTACAATAGGTATAGTAGATTCACTTGTACTGTGACTCTAGTCAACTTGACGGCGGCCCATTCAGGGTCGACAAAAACTCGTCCCGGGAAGCCCCAAAACGAAAGCAAATTGCAAATTGATCATATTAATTATTCAGAGCGCAGTCGCAGATCGGGGAGAGAGACAACCATATGTGCTGGGTTGAAGCTCCCATAAGAATATACATGTTGAATGACTTTGTAAAATGATCAATTCAAGGTGCAAATTGACAATTTTAACGAATGTATAACATAGCAAGTGTGTAAAAAGAAATACCTGATCTACTTTTCACCATAATGAAATGGAAAATCTTGCTGTGAAGTTTATGCGAAGCAATTTAGAATGGGGTTTTTGAATCCAAAACAATTTCAAATTACCCGCCATATTTTATTGCACAACTTCCGCTAACGAGAATTTTGACAGCGCTTGAAAGCGAACTGAGCGTCAGCCGTCACGTAAAAGTATGGTTAAAAAGGTTAAAACGTCCCAAGAATCAAGAAAACACCTTGAAATCGTAAATTCTGACAGCGACAGCAAAGTTCCGTTTTCTATGCATGCTGTGGCGTCCGAGATCTTCTACTGCAGTGCGCATGGTCACAGGCACATACCTAACTTACAAATGACTAGTGGAAGGGAAAAGTGAGAATAATTAATATGGTCTATCGAAGGTACTAACATCAATTTCGGTCCAATACGCAATTTTGAACGGCTGGGTTTTTCGAAATTTGGTTTAATTTACTTTTTACACGTAAATTCTTTTGCCAATGACAGACTGCACGGCGATCCTTGTATCGCCTATAATTCTTCAGGGTTTGACGTGTATTTTTGACTGGAAGAGGCGAAAGGGTTGATGATTGCATGGGACCTCTTTTTTGGACGAAGGGCATTGTATACTCTTTAATTTGAACCATCGAAAGTTCAACCGGCTTCGAGAGGTTGGAAATATTTTTGACAACTGTCAAATGTCAAGGCTATTTTGATTTATTTGTTCATTGGCGAAAATTAAAAACAGGTCGAAAAATAAAATGGAAAACAGCGTCAGACATCACGCTCCGCAAAAATGTTCCGGCTATTTGCAGAGGAAATACGCTGAAAATGTGTTCCAAAACTGGTCCAGCCAGAGCAGCCAACTTTAAAGTTTTGGGGATTTTCTATATTTCACATTTAGAAACTTAGAAACAAAATCTCACAGCCGACTAGAATCACGACGGTACAAGTGAACATACTATACTTCCTCTATATTTTCCTCTTTGACAAATGTCAAGCTAGATACATAAACTGCAAAACTTATATGATTGATTATGTATCACTTTGTGCGCTATGTATCTATGAAACGACCCCGAAAATTAAATTGCAACGACTGTGCTACGTTGCTCTTTCCAGGCGCATGTCGATTTCCAATTTTTTTATTCCCAAAAAAGCTTGAACGAGCTTGAAAAGCAAAAACGATTTCCATAAACCGTTCGTTAAATATCGCAACAGGAACCCCTATTACGCATCAGTATAGGGCGATAGGTACCTACTGAATTTGTTGAAATGCTGCGGTGGCATCAGTGCGTTCGAATTTCCTTCAAAAGGTTGCCACGGTTCATCAGATTTGCTTCAACGGCAATTTTTGTGAAACATTCAGGAATGAAAGGTAGGTAGGTGTTTCGACGTATAATAGGAAATTAGATCTAATAATCAAACATCAAGCTTTATGTCGCAGAAAGTGCTTCTGGTTGACAAGCTTCAAAAATTTCTTCTTAGTTCTTTTTTTTTTGTAAGAATCGGTTGAAAAACTCCTTGTTATTGTGATAAAGTTATTGATACCTTTAGTTGCAACAATGCCGCCGCCAGTGAGCAACGTGTTATTACGAAAATCGCTGGAGACCACGATGCGCGAATAAAACACACACCTACACAATAATTGGTTGATGAGCTGGCAATCAAGAACTTGCGGTAATATTTGCGAAACCAATCGACTTTCCTAAAGCTCACGCGCGAATACAGCTAGCAGGAATGTGCCGGAATGGAGACGACAAGAACCTTCTCCACCATTTTGTGTGGATTTTATAAAGAGTTCTATACCCCGTAGTTCTGTCGAAATTCCGTATGATCAAAAACTTTTCTACTTCCGGTAGGCTGTTGTGGCCTGACCAAAATCAGCCTCGTTAGCCTGCCAATGACCACAAGCCTACCGCAAGTATAGAAAAGTTTTCGATCATACACGGTACTATACTTATGAAACACCTGGTATACCTACTTGCTTCTGCATTCTAGAATTCCTCCAGAAAGACTTCATGGGTTCTCGTCGCTTCCATTATCATCCCAGCAGATTCCAGAATTCCACGGAGAAAAATGAACCGTACAGAGCTCCATTACAGATATGGCAATAAATAGTAGAAAGTGCGGAGAATATCTATTTAATTCGGGTGTATAAAACGTAGCTTTGCTATTGGCTTTGCGAATATTCCGTTGAGCTTGCGATGCATGGATCCTAACCCAATTATGCAGGGGCCCTATTTTCGGAACCGGAGAACAGATCGTCAGGTGATGTTGCCAAGGTGTGAGCCAATCACAGCCCTGGTTGCCTAGCAACTTCGCATAGGAACGGATCACACGTGGTCCATGCACGTTTCCCAAAAATACCCAATACAAGTAGCACAAAATGTTGGTGGGAATTTGATATTGTATTGGCCCAATATTGATCCAGTTTCATTGTTAATTCGATAGCACGCCGATGTTGGCTCAATACTTTTACTAGCAATATCGCAAAACCAGTATCGGCCCAACATTGATTCACAAGCTTTCGCCATTGTTGAGTGAGCCAATATTGAGAAACTAGGTTGGGCCAATATATTCTAGATATTGGCCCAATGTTGGTCCAATATGGTTGTGCTTCTTGGGTAGGGCCCCAGGTATGTGTCTTATTCGCGCCTGCTGGTCTCCAGCGAGTTTCGTAACACTGCCTCCCGCTTCGGCCTGTTTATCCAGAACATGAATTTCGTTATTACCCCAGTAGGTACCGTGCGAGTCGGTTTAAGCAGAGGTTATCTCTGGTTCAAGTTAACAACTATTACCGGTACAGCCGGTACGGTACACGACGTTGTTGATCCTCTTGACCACGATATCTGGTACCTCCCATGACGGGTGAAGTTTGGAAGACCTTCCCTTGTTGCATTGGGGTTGGGATTGTATAGCCACACACAGGGCTCGGCAAAATACTTCGAAAAATGTATTTAAATACAAAATACAAAATACACGATCCAAGATAGTCGAAATACAAAATACAAACTACTTCTTGAAATGTCTTTGAAATACAAAATACAAAATACGTATTTTGGAAAACTAAGAAATTCCAAAATACAAAATACAACCTAGAGTATTCTAAATACAAAATACAAAACACATTCTTATTGCGTATTTTAACCATTTTATTGGAAAAACCGTAAAATGCAAGTATTTCAATGGGAACACTTCATTCATTCAGTCGCAACAATAAGTAAATTATTATGAACTATGAAAAGACAAATAAAATAAACATAAAGTGGAGAAAACTTCATATTCAAACCTATTCCTTACTTCATTCATCAATTCTTCAAAATAACAAATGTTGGTTTCCTCTGGGGACAACCAACTTTTCGAAAATATTGTCCGACATCCGACATGGAACCTCTCGTGGCTGACAGTAGGATGCACTTACCAGTAAAATGTAAAACGTAAAAGATGCAACCGAAGGGCTTGATACCAAGTTGCAGGCGCAAAGTTTGGGACGGCGTAACTCGCCAAATACAGCGGTCTGATTGGTTGGTATTCTCCCTCCGTTGCTATGGTAACCGCACTTACGACGGTCTCAGCCCCAACTTGGTATCGAGCCGGAACTCATTATCGATCCCAGATAGTGTGCAAAAGCAAGAAATGTCCAATGGGGTGAATATAGTATTACCAGAACAATTTCGGCCCGAACAGACTAAAGAGCATGGGAAACAAATGTATTTTGTATTTTGTATTTTGAAAATCTAAATACTTTTCCGAAAAATGTATTTAAAATACAAAATACGAAATACTAGCTGCCTGAACTATTCCAAAATACAAAATACAAATACTTCTCAATCAAATGTATTTAAATACAAAATATAAAATACTTAAATGTATTTCAATTACGTATTTCAAATACTTGTATTTGAAATACCGCCCAGCCCTGGCCACACAAAGTCACCTGCTCCAAATCCTCAAGCTATCTAAAAAGATGCGTCTCAACCTAATAAGAATAGAAGTGGTTTCAAAACAATCGGCTCCATAAAGGAATTATATAGCTCTTCAAAGTTTGTCTTTTCCATTGAGACTCTTTCCGTCTTTTTGTCGCTGAATTCTCTGACACAAAATGTCCAATTATCATAATCATAATCATGATCATAATCATCTTCATTTGCCACAATAAATAAAATGCATTGGCAAGTCACCGTCACATGTTTTACAGTTCCACACAGATACGGTAGGTAAAGTACATAAAATATAATACAGCCCAATATCACAAGTCGAAATATTCTTTTATAGAGTAAAAACTTCTTTCAATGAATTTTTTTCTCAAGTCGGGCGTCGAATCGGCGGCGGACATCCCCTGCCCGGAACTCCACGAAAACGAAAGTATTGTTACAAGTTGCGAGGCTCCCGTGCGATTCCAATACATTCGAGAGCAAACGGGGTGATTCTGGATTGTTCTAGCAAGCTGGAGATCGAAATGTGCGAATAAGACACATTTGTACAATGGGCGGAGGTGCCGCGATCGACAGCTTGCAGGTATACACATACGCGAATCTAATGGACGTTTCTGAAACCACGGCGAATCTTTGCTGGCGGATAGTGCCAGGGAATGCGTGGAATGTTCCTGAATGTAATACCAGAGTATACAGGGTATTTCAAATCTAAATACCTTGCTGTATATTCTCGGATTCAGCTTTCAAAAATATGAAGTTTGCGATGAAAATTAATTGCAAGAAGTGCGCCCTAAGAAAGTTACGGCCTCTCAAAGTTCGATTTTTAAAATCGTCTTTTCCGATTTTAAAAAAGATCGTCTTTTTAAAAGTCTTTTTACCGTAGCTTTTGAACTGTTCAACCGATTTTGATCAAATTTCAATCAAAATTTACTTAAATAAGGCTCTATCGAACAATAACAACGCATTTAATCAAAAATTGTCAGATGCAAAGATAATAGAGGGTTCCCATCAGCGACGCAGCCAGAGGGGGGGGGTCCAGGGGATCCGGACCCCTCCCGAAGACCCATAGCCACGCCCCTTTCTCAAAAAAGTTTCTCGTGTAGGACACTATTCTGCTCGCCGCCTAGCTAACTTTTTTACCTAAATTGAACGTAGAATTAAAAAATTAGGAACAGTTTCGGAAATAACTAGGGAAATGAAAAATAGGGAAGAAAAGGGGAGGATACCCTCTATTATCTTCGCATCCGAAAATGTTTGATGGAACGTGGATCGCGTTGTTATTGTTCAATAGATACTTATTCAAGTGAGCTTTGATTGAAATTGATTGAAATTTGAATAAAATCGGTTCAACGGTTCAGAACATATGGTGAAAAAACTATTTTAAAAATTCAACTTTGAAGGGACGTGACTTTTTTAAGGGGCACCTCTCACAATTCACTCTTATCGCAAACTTCATGTTTTTGAAATCTAAATTCGAGGACATTTATATAGCTAGGCTAGTACTTTTGAAACACCCTGTATATGCAGATGAGCCGACTAACACCAAATTTCAATTCACAGCGACAGTGTGCGTAAACAAGGTAATTGGTAAAGTTGACCAAAGCGATATATCCAAGTACGAATAATAATTGAAGTGTATTTGGTAGTACCGCTGCCTGATCTCAGGGCTTCCGGAATCTAATTTTTATCTAACACTTTTCTTAAGGTTTTCTGAAACCTGTCTCTTGGTACTGTATCATAATGGTACTAGAGTAATGCCAAGGTCAGGATGGGTTCTCGACTCTAAACTGGTACAACTGCATGATTGTCCAAACTACTGGCGCTGGTTCTGGTTTTGTCGGACTTCATGCCAAGACTGCTGATAGTGCTGATGAACATGTATAGTTTGCCTTTACATAATGTAAATATTTCAGTACAGTATTTCTTTTCAGTGGTTCTCCCTTTCACAAAATGATGGATCTTTGAAATCTCCCGAGGAATCAACCAGCCACGAAAATGTTGTCCACCACATGTTGTTCCAGTTGAATCCGAGATTCCGAGCGGGGGCACTTTTTGGCCCCTTATCCTGCTATGGTCTTTCCAATAGAATTCGCCAGAAAATAGCCTGATGGGGTGAATCTGTAACGAAATAATGTTTGTAAGATTATATTGGCGCCCAATTATGCCAAAAACTCGAGCCATTGGTTATTGCCTTGCTCTAACATAATGTTGTAAGCAACATTTCCTTACAGAACAAGGACAGAAAACGCCAAAATTGCTCGAAAATTGTCAAATTCATCAAGAATTTCCTCATATCTGGTCTTGTGCCTCAGTTGTAAGTAGGCTACACTTACAGTCAATTTGCCAGGTGCACAACCCCCTCCTTAGTTTCAAAAGAATAGACGCTACGGAAAATAGAAATAAAGTGAATGAAAATGATAAGAGGAGCATGGTATGATGGTCAGCGTGTCCGACTGCCATGCCAGTGATCGTGGGTTCGATCTCCACCAGTGGCGGGTCGAATCTTCGTCTCAAAATTAAGTTCCTCGATTTAGTTGGAATGCTTGCTAAATTCAAGGTGTGTCACATAGCACGCAAAATGTAAACGACGGTGCCGACCCCGTGCGATATGTTGGTGGTCGTTCAGCATATTTCGGATATAGTGGAGGGGAACATTCACCGGCGTCGGTGATTGGGCAGCCAAAATGAAGACGGAAATGTCCCGACGTTAAATTAATGAGAAAAAAGAATGATAAGCACTGAGGCAAAAAAGCTGAGATATATGATAATGAGCAAAGTTTCTCCGACTTCTGACTTGAATTCGCAATGCGTACCAGAAACGGAAGGCCTACATACGCCGCCGTCTTTATGTTTTACGATCTCATCAACAGACACAATTAAATTTTCCCTATTGCTCTCAGACAAAATGACCATCAGCACAACGTATATCCTACTGGTAACGTGCGCTCTTCAATAGAAATGATCTTATTTCCATACACATTTCCATCATTACGATATGAAAAGGGAAAACTGTGAACGTCAGTTTTTCCACCACCACAACATCATGCCGCCACCTCCACCGCCCTCGGCTGCCAACCCTGACGCCACCACCCTCGGGGCCAGGAATGCGCGTAGTAGGCCGCCCACGTCGCCCCATTCACTGCAGACAGTCGAACGTCGCCGGCCGGGTTTTCAGTTTCAGCGTTTCAGCAGGCTGCGAACGAGCGAGCAGTTTTCAGCAGCGCTCCAGCCAAGGCACACCACGATGGAACTGCGCTGGGCCATGACATGGGCCGCCGCGCTGGCCTCGTGCCTTGCCGTCACACTGGCCATCCCCGCGTCCCTGGTCGAAGAGATCAAAGCCAACGAAATGAGGGACAATAAAGGTAAGTCAACAATTTTACTGTGTTTTTCTTTGTGGGTAGGTATAATACGACGAGGTTTAATTTGATGGAAAAGTTGGTTTTCTACTTGGTACCTATATTACTTATCTACCGGAAATGTCTCTGGAGAATCGACAACGTGACATGGAATGAAATGATTAGATGATTAGGTTCAGCCCTGCTCTAATTATCGATGGGAATCTGTCAGTTAGGTGCCTAATGGGCGGTTGCCGAGGCGAAACTAATTTTTTGAATGGCCAGCAGCAACAGGTTGTAAGGGAGCGCCGGCTAAAATGTGTATGGCGCTTATTTGGGTTGAAGTTGAAATATCGTGTGATTTCATTTTACTTTCCAACGCTACCTTCTCAAGTGCTTTTCTCCTTGGGAAAAAGAAAAGAATGAACACGCCAAATTTCTATTGTTGAACTTTGTTAGTCAGAAAACCCTTGGGTAGTACATTGATTCACTGATGGTAGACGTAGAACAATTTGGCTGAGTAAGATATCTTGAGTAGAAACAGAGCTTTCAATCAACAAAGATTGCGAGTTCCTAAGAAACAAAATTTTGGAAAACATTGCGAAACTCAAAAAAAGTTTTGATAGGTCCGAGTCGAGGTCCGAGTGTATTGCCAGTTTTTTAAATTTATTTTTATATCGGTGAATCTTCTTTCTCGCACGCGGGGACGAGGACGGTGACCACTGATCAGTCTGATCACAGTCGAATGCCACAAGAAACAGTTATCTACCGGTTTGTTTAAAAAAGAAATTGTGAAAATCGGTTCACGGGATGGAAAGTTGGAAATTTGTAGTTTTTTTCAGAGCGGAAAACTCAAAATTAACTGCTCAACAACTGGAATGACGGTATCGAAAATTTTGCTCTTTTTCAAAATGACGTAACTTTGGATTGATACAACCGATTTTGAATTTGTTTACACAGTTTTTTAGATCCATCTTTCAGCAATTCATCCCATTGACGAGATTCTGTTTTCAATTTCAATTACTTTTTTTACAGGGTGGATTGTAAAACGTTGCGAAATTGTGCTAAGTTTCCCCGTTTCTGTAAAAAATATTTTTTTAGAATTCTAATGAATTATTCATGAAGCTTGATGTGTAATCTCGAAACGGTTTTTGAATTTTCCAGATCAGAAGTCCAACAATGACGATATGATTTTTTTCACTTTCCCGACCCACCACCCAACGTGGAGGGGAAGTATTGTGAACGCGCTGAAAATTGTTCTCGAGATTTCGACGGATATATCCATTCTGAGGTTCCCTATGACAATTGAGACAATTTTTAAAGTGTAGACCCATTTTCAAAATCGACACAGTTTAGGTTTCCCGACGGTAATTTTTTTAAAATGAAATTTGCACATTTCGTGAATTTGAGAAAACTGCAGTGCAAACTTCGACATGCGATGAGCCCCACGAAATATTCATTTTAGGTGCAGACATGCTGGGAATAAAAGTTGGAGAAAAGATTCAATTAATTTTTAGAGGACAAAATTTCCGAAATCGGACCCACGGTTCTCGAGTTTTCTTCTTTGGAAAAACTGCAAATTTTCCAACTTTTTATCCCGTGAACAGATTTTGGTGGGCCGGGAAAGTAAAAAAATCATATCGTCATTGTTGGACTACTGATCTAAAAAATTCAAAAACCCTTCCGAGATTAGACATCAAGCTTCATGAATAATTCAGTAGAGTTCAAAAACAAAATTTTTCAAAGGAACGGGGATCGGTGGAACTCAGCTTAATTTTGCAAAGTTTCATGTCCCACCCTGTAAAAAAAGTAATTGAAAAAGAAGAAAGAAAGTAAAGAAATTAATGACAGACTCCATCTGTCATATGTCAAATATTAAAAAATGTCATGGTTCAAAACTTTGCCACTTGGATATTCCAAATCTATCCAATGGATTTAAACCAAATTCGGCTGGAATCAACACAACAAAAGAATTCGACTTACGTGGACATGCAGGGAGCTGTTGCCTCAAAACTTTACGTCATAGGGTACATGGTTTTAACCCTGAAGGTCTGATGTGCGTTGATAAGGTTGTTAAAAATTGTTTTGTCTTACATGTCAGACCAGGGGCTTTAGGCTGCCATGAGCTTAATTTTCGAAAAAAGGACCAAAAATTCACGTATGGGGTACATGGATGAAACCAACAGGATTTTGTGTGGGAACATCCCCTTAATCGAAAATCTGGTCGCAGGACAAAACTCATAGGTCAAAAAAATACCAAAATTCACATACATTCATCAATTTTTCCACAGGTATTTTGTTGACTAACCCATGAAGTGTGATATGTTAATGTAATCAGGATAAAAGAAGAATTGATTTACATGTTGAAATACAGGGTGTAAAATACAAAAAAAATTTCGGTGTTGCACCCTTGTAGGTAAGTGATGTAGCATTGAGAATTTTCGTTGACAAATTCGAGACCTACGTATGAAATCATGTGAAAATCGTTTTTTATTTCTTACAATTATGTCTAAGAGGGAGTCTCCAGGAGAAGGTAAATTTTGACCCTTTTCGAAAATTTCAAATTTTCTTATGTAAAGCCTTCAAAAATTTTGTGTTACGACCTAATTTTTGATTAAGGGGATGTTCCCACACAACAGCCCGCTAGTTTTATTCATGTACCTTATGACATTTTTAGCCCTTTTTCAAAAATTAACACGCTCACAACAGCCTAGGACATGTAAGACAAAGAAATTTTGAACAACCTTATCAACGCACATTAGACCTCCGGGGTTTAAATTCGGGGTTTAACCTTATGACGTAAGTTTTGAGGCACCAGCTCCCTGTCCAGCGGTCCCACGGAATATTTATTTTAGGTACAGACTTCCTGCGACTCATTGTTGGAGAAGAGATTTTAATTGGGGGGGGGGGGTAATTTTTGAAATCAGATCAATGGATTTCGAGTTTTCCTCCCCGGAAAAACTGCAAACACCTAACTTTTCATCTTGTGAGCAGATTTACACCAGTTTCCTCGAAAACAAGAGGTAAAACTGGTTTTTGAACAACTTCTGACAATTTTTCGCAAAATTCTCCGAATTGTCCGAGAGTTTTCCACTTGAAAATGCGAAACCGGCCTGGCTTTTCAAGAACAACTCAAAGGATAGAAAGCTCTAATTGAAGCTCTGATTGACGCTTTTTACAATGAGATTATTTAGTGAAACCTTTGAGGCCCTTTGAAACCTTTAATAAAATATGTCGATTGGGTCCCCCCAAAATTTCTGGGTGTGAAGTTGGAATTTGAGAGAAAGACTGAAACACATTTGAGGCATATTCCATAATAATTGAAGAAAAAATTGTAACATTCTCTTACAATTTTTTCTTCAACTATTATGGAATATGCCTCAAATGTGTTCCAGTCTTTCTCTCAAATTCCAACTTCACACCCAGAAATTTTTGGGGGGACCCAATCGACATATTCTATTTATTTGCTATTTTATTCCAGCACTACGAAGTGTTAATTTAATGTACATTCCTGGGCTTTTATAATATTTACAGCACAAATAAAAAGAAATCACCTTCATGCTGGACAGTGGACACCCTTTGCACTGTACAGGTTATCCCAGCTTACGAATTAAGTAATTATAATTACATCAGAAAATGTTTGAATTAGATTGATGAATATACTAAAAGATTAACATTCATAGTCATCCTCGCGTAGTCATTCGATTCAACTTTTCTTTTTGGAAATTAGGGGAAAACGTGACCTGTGGTGAATTGTGAGCAGGAAAATGTGGACAAATTTAATACCGAATATGATATGAATCTATCTAATCTAAATTACGAATCCAAAAGCCGCTTGCCGTCGGGCTCTCATTTTCAATTTAACATTATAATAATAACAAAGTAAATTGACTCTGAAGCTAACAGGTAATTTTTTTCTCGTTAGCTTCGAAGTCAATTTGCTTTGTTAATTATCTCGGTTAACTGAGCAATAACTTGTGTTTCAGTATCTACGTACCATACCTCCCTAATTGAATATCTCGTTTTCGATAAGTTTTCAACTTTATTCAAAACAATTTTGTAAGTAAAGTACCCCCTCGCTACGTAATAAGTCTCAAGGATTTGCGTGTTTATTCTTCACATTCAATCTCGCATTCAATTATATTGCCATCTAAAGTGCATACCTACCTACATGGGCCTACAGCAATTTTCGCTCCATTTTCCGTTTGAATAAGCTTCATTCCTGATGGTGCTCTCTACTAAGAGCTTTGAGTGATATTTCTGGACGACGTGATTTTTCTTTTGAAATGCTCTCCGTGCTTTTGCTTTGAGGTAATCTCGTCTGCTGCAATTTTCTGTATGAAGCGATTTCGATGTCAGCAACGAATAAAACGAGTTACAGAAGGTCTCATAATAATTGTATTTGTGCCTTCTGACAGCAGATATATGATATCTTCAGACAGTTATTGGCAGTATAATGACACTTTAGGCTCTAATTTGGCTAAAATGAATTTACAAGATGAGGTGAAACGATGATCACAGATAAAAGTAAATTGCGAAACATCAACAAGCACGTCGATCTGCTGATGCCGCAGCACACCTCGCAGCACACCTCACCTATTACTTTTGGAAGTCGAAACAACATGGACAGGGAGCTGATGCCTCAAAACTTACGTCATAAGGGTACATGATTTCAACTCTAAAGGTCTAATATGCGTTGATAAGGTTGTTGCAAATTGTTTTTTTTTACATGTCAGACGGTTTACATCGGGGGCTTTAGGCTGCTATGAGCTTGTCAATTTTCAAAAAAAGGGCCAAAAATTTACGTCATGAGGTACATGGATGAAACCAACGAGATTTTGTGAGGGAACATCCCCTTAATTAAAAATCTGGTCGTAGGTCAAAATTTTTGAGTTTCTAAGACAAGTTTGAATTTTAAAAAAAAATACCAAAATTTACATACATTTATCAATTTTTTCACAGGTGTTTTGTTTATCAACTCATCAAGTGTGGTATATATTTGTTACCAGGATAAAAAACGGAATTGATACCCATGTTAAAATACAGGGTGTGAAATACAGAAAAAAATGTCGATGTTGCGAAAATGATGGTCGATTGTAAGCGATACACCAACAAAATTTTCGTGGACAGATTCGAAACCTTCGTAAGAAATCATGTGGGAATCGTTTTCTATTCTTGAAATTATGTCTAGGCGGTGAAAATTTCAGACTTGTCTTATGGACCGAGAGCCCCCAAAAATTTTGTCTTACGGCTCGATTTTTAATTGAGGGGATGTTCCGGCACAAAAACCTGTTGGTTTCATTCATATCTTATGACGTACATTTGGGCCCTTTCCTTTTCTTGAAAATTGACAAACTCATAGGAGCCTGAAGATCTGGTTTGAGCGCTTCGCACAGCACAAGCTTATGAAGAGGGCCCGGATATAAAATACTTCTCTCATCGTGGCTTTCTGCCTGCAACGTCCTTGAAGATAATTCAAATTGTCTGTAAAATCGCCTTGATATTGCAATATTATTTTTGTACTTACATTATTTGTTTAAATTGAACGTTATCACAAAATTTATTAGTTAAAATGAGTAGGTACCTATTTCGATTTCGTCACTGCAGAGGGGCTGCTGTTCACCAGCAGGAATCTGGATGAATTGTTCACTCTAACTCTTTGAACACTTTTAGATTGATCGACAATAAAGGGTTCCACATACAATTTTGGTTACAGAAATATGCAGAATAAATTTAAAATGTCCAATCACTCCGCTCTGAAATAACTAAATGGTACTTATTATTTGCCGTGATCGCTTATAGAATGGAAGTTCCAGGCTAAACCAAATCTGATTTCGTCCGGGAATTGAGAAGTTTCTTCCAACTTAACTGTAACTGGCAGCGGACGTCAAAACAATAATTGATTTATACTTAATCAACTTGTTGTTCGTATAAAACTTGTATGCTTGTGCGAAAAACCCGCAGGGAAAAAACACAATATTCAGCAGTTTTCTAGAATTTCACCGAAATAAGTAGCATCGGGTAGGTACCTACCTACTCGCTACCTACATCAGAAGTAGGATGGGATGAAAGAAAATGAAGTTCGAGCGAGGATCACTCCATATAAAATATGTTGTGGGCTCGGAATTGGAATCCTGCGAAGGCCATCGGGGAAAGGTAGGTGGTAGGTATTGTAGGTTGGTACAACTAGGTGTATAGGTAGGTATAATAAAGACGGGGTAGGCTCTCTTTCATCTTTCTCTCTCTCTCTCTCTTTCTTCCTCTCTACTATAGGTAAAAGCGTCACGACGCGTGCCTCCCAATAAATCTTGAGAGCTTCTCAATTTACTATTTCTCACGGACACGGTGCCTCTCTGCTCGCTGCTCCAGCATCATCACCTATTTCAGCAATCCATTAGCGGGAACACGACGTCTCTTGGCAGAGACACGTTAAGGGTGCTGGAAATGTCAAGATTGGTGGTGTTATAGTTGTTGCTCTTTTTTAAGTCTGTTTGATAGGCCAAATTTTCAAAAAATCATGGTTCTGAAGAACCGATTCGATTTCAGCTCTTTTCTTGGCGTAACTTTAGGTCCCGTGTCACCCCCACCCCCCACCCTCACCCGAAGTTATAACTAGCTTACGCCTTGACTCCCTAGGTGTCAAGCGTCGTTCGTAATTCACCATCCATCAGGCGCATCGACTGATGATAGACAGCTGGCAATGGAATGTGGCGAAATAATGATGATATTCATAGTGAGAATGGAAATGCAGTTTTTTCAACTGCCGACTTTCTATCAGCTCAAATAAGTGGTGGTAAGCATACCCTGTTCAATTTTGAGGAACACTGAAGGAATGTGTCACTGAGTCACTAAGTGAAAACTTGGACATATTTATTTAGAGCTCAACTCAAATGTCCATGAAAAAAGATTCAGGTGGAAAACGGCAAATTTTGTTGGAAAAAATTCAAATAGGTGCTTTTTACATTAAAATGAGCTAGGTTTATTTGCCCACCATTTTTCCAATTTAGGAATCTCAAAGTCACTCATGAAATTCTTATTGTGAAGTAACTTGAAGTCAAGTTCATGAGTGAAAGGGGTTGTGGGAAGGACTCGTGGCAGCCTACAAAGCACCACAGGATTTGTGGTGTACATATCAATGCAACTGAAGAGAAGACTTACGTCGACAAACTCTCAGTATTGGAGAAAGGAACCAAGAAACATGATTGTGCCATCCCAGAGGGCACACGGATCAGCTTTACTTTGCATAATGCAGGTACTTACGATTTCCACGCACGCGCTCTTGGTCTTTGACCACAAGTACCCATAAACAAGTGAAGGCATACGCAAACTGCGACGGTCCTCAAATGCAGGTTATACAGAAGACAAAAAGACACAAATCCACAGTTATTCCACATCGACACGCCCGCTAAAAAAGCACCGACTCAATAGGGTCCTTGCATTTTTTTTATTGCCTCCAATGATGCTTTGGTAGCCAAATAGCACACAGACTGAACGGTTTTTCGAAAATCTCAATATATAATTTTATTTTGTAAATTTAAAACACAAAAACTGTTAGGCATGCAACTTCCATGCACCGATGTGTCAGCTGCGGGATGACGTCATCGTGCCTCGGGCTGGGGCTACTTGATTCTACACTAGATTACAACAGATTGCGACTACGAATTTTAAATGTTTGACATAATCTCACTGTCACCGTCTCAGACGTCTGTGAAGCTGACGCTCAGTTCAGGTTGGAAAGCACGCAGCACGAGCTTGGAGATGGCCCTGACACGTGAGCAAGGGCGACGGCGCTGTTCGCGGCTCCAAAATTGAAATATAGGTCTGTAAAATAATGAAGGTTTGAATTTTCGCGGGGTTTCAGGGCGCAGCGCTGCAACCTCGCAAAGAAAAAAAAAACTTGCAAAAGAAAAAAAAAACTTGCAAAAGAAAAATGGCATCCTCGGGTTGACGTCATCGTGGTCATACAAGGTCATTGTAGAAGCGACCGCGTTTTTGGCGCGGAAAAAATTCAAACTTTGATCTTTATTTAAAGGTTGGACCAATTTTTTTTGAATTTGTTTTTGGGCGGAAATTATTGTGTAACGTTTTAAATGATTTTATGGAGTAATCGTCTCGATATAAAATTCATGCAAGGACCCTATTACAGCGACTCTCTTTGATTGACAAAAAAGTCACTAGCGCGCTTTCTTGTTACCTCTCATCGGATTATTCAAAAAATGAAAGTATGAATTCTTGTTCTTTTGCCGAAGTTTCGTCTTTCATTGAGACATTATCTAGGCTGTAAATAATAAAACATAAATAGAACATATAATAGGGAACTGAAAATGTATGGAATTACCGTAAAAACTTGCAAAGATGTAAAGATTTTCTGACATATAATAAAAAGTGACAAATTCAAAAATTCAACAATAAAACCACACAAAATTTTTTTACAAAAAAGTGGTGTAGAGGTGAATTAAGATGTGAATGTGTATAAAAGTATGAAGGTGTAAAAGTGTATGAAAAACTATGGAAACATGATGAAATGATATACCTGTAACTCAACCACTACTGATTAGACGTGATTAGACCTTTGTAAATTGCATGTAAATTCTCAACATCTCTCCGTAAATTACACGTGTTCTCTTTTTGAATGAAAATCATTTCAGGTAATAAACGTTTTTTTTAAATAAAATTCCCTGTCCAAAATTTTGACATCAACAAAATTAAAAATATGACCTGTGTCAGCAACGTGGTTGGCTAAAGCCGTTCTGTTGGGTTTAGCCAGATTGTGAGCTTTGCAGTCGTTTTGATGCTGTTTTACGCGGTCTTTAAGCTTTTGTTTTCTCTTTATAAAATAAAATAATAAAATTTTATAATGTCTTAATAAAAGACGAAACGTCGGCAAAAGAACAAGAATTTTATTACGTCGATCACGCCTTCACGCCTTCCTGTAATTGGGTCATCCTTTCAAGATCAAAATTTGTTTGGTATAATCTGGCAGGTTCTGCGGAGTTTCCAGGGTAATGTTAGGTATTTTTCCCATGGTCCGTTGACGTCCACTATAACGTGCCCGAAACCAAAAAGTATAAATCCGCCATTTTTGAATCACCCTGTTAAGGTGAAAACAAGCTTTCCTTGACAGGAGAAAATTTGGTACACAATTTTGATTTTTGCTAGCTCATATCGAAGCTATCAGAAAACTCTATTCAGAACAGTTGAAAGCTTTTCTTTAACTGTCACCTGTCAGAAATAGAAAAATGTCAAAGTTCAAAACTTTGCTATCCAACCATTCAACATCGATATGATGAATTTGAACCAAATTCGGCAGGAAGCAACACATAGAAAAAATCCAATTATATATTATCTCCTGTTGAAGTTTTCCATCTTTTCTCAGCCAGGCGTTACAAATTCTCTCTTGGCCGTTACCACCGATTCAACTCAGATGTTCTTTCCTGCTCGGTAATAGATCTTGTTTAAAAAATTTCAACTGATATTGAAAGTAGATTGCACTGGGCGTCGTGTAGGCTCATTTTCAAATACGTCACAGTTTCGGTTTTCCTGTGGTAATTTTTCAAAATTAAACTTTCGCACATTTAAAATTTAAAAAAGGGCAGTGCAAAGTTCAACATGCGGTGAGCCTCACAAGATATTCATTTTTGACTTTTTTTTTTTGCCGTTTTAAACCAATAGCGATACTGTATTCAGTACCACGTGTTACCATTACAACCAATGTCAACAGTTTTTCAATGGCAAATCAATGGTGGGGCGACAAAACCTCTGCTGCTACTGAATAAATAGTACTAGCGCAGCGGTTCAGAACATAATCTGGTACAATCATGCATTTTGTGATATAAACAAGAACTTCGGCACAATTGTACAAGGGGTACATGACTATTTTTTGCTGCAAGCACTGAACACTGCTATCGAATCATGTTCAATGTCATTTCTGGATAACTAGAGCCTGCTGATCACGATGTTGCCACTGTCAGAATGATGCGCCTGTCGGGAGACAAGGTAGAGCTGTCAGATTTGCAGTGGGGGCTCCCTGAAATAACAAACTTTGGTCATCGAAGGGGATGTGTGGGGGATCATTTCTGATATAATTGAGGTCTGCGAACTCATTTCTCTTTGTAAAAATGCAATTGGTTTGAAACTGTGGAAAATATGATGGGTCAAAATTATGATTATTGATTTTCAAACATTTACGATTCGCATTTAATCCACTTTTGTTGCACTTTTGATTAGGCTGAGCTAGCGAGTCACGATACCGCCATTGTCGTGGCGCTGCGTTCGCTAGAAGTCGAGTTATGACGGATTTATTCGAATTGGAAAAATTCTTGAAAGTCGCTGCAGTGGCCATCCAAAAAGGAGTGGAATATAGTTTCGACCGCTTTTAGACTCAGGGAGTCCACTTTTTTGCATAAAAATGAAATTCTGTCAATATTAAGAGGGCTCATGAAATAGGGATTTTGTACTTTTTGGTCCACAAGCACTCGCCTTGAACCTTGAAAAAATACATAACAGCATAAAATGATGCCGCCGATGCGATGCTGTCATCACTGAAGCGATACGTCAACCAGAAGCCGAGTGGGGGCTGTAACTCTTTGTACTTGGGGTGCGCGTCTGGAATTAGGTTAGTTTGGTCTTGAAATATGATGTGTTGGGCATCATTTCTAATATTTTTTGGGTCGCTGATTTCATTTCTCAATGCAAAATTTTGATTGACTTACTTTGTCGACAAAATTGAATTTATTCTCTCAAACTGGTCTTGGCATTTCTCTCAAACCAGCTGTCACAGAAAAACGACTCGTGCTCAAAATAGATCCTTCTTATTGTATTGTTGTTGGATATTTTTAAAAACGGACCAAGGGTTTTCGAGTGTTCCCCCCTGCAAAAATTGCAATTTCCAATCACGTTGATTACACTGAAGAAAACTGAGGAGTCGAAAATAAAACTCAACACTCGAGAATGGTGACTGGTGGAATGACTAAGAATATTAAAAATATTTATTCATAAAGGAAATTTAAATCCCTTCAATTTGATATTCCACACAGTAGGTAGTAGTGTCATTTGAAATTTTAAAGTTCAGATGGGTGAGGGCGAAGGGCTCAAAGACAGAAATTTGTAAGTGTATGTTTTAGATGTCTCCCTCGATATAAGAATCGACCTGTTTCTGCTGGAAAAAATATTCACTAGAAATCAGGAGTTATTTATTACGGATGGATAATTTTCAAATGATCACTCGGTAGAATAATTATGTACAAGAGTGAATTTTAAACAAGAAGTATTTTGTTTGAAGAAAATTTCGTACATGCGGCTGGAGAACAGTGTGCCTCTCACCAACAAACTAACAAGTAACGAAGTTTGTCGGTTGTTTGTACAAACAGCAGTCAAATTCACGCTCCTCCGCCTCGCCTGGTTGGCGAATTATCAAAATACAGTGAGCTATCTACTCAAAGGTTTATTCGTAGGTTTAATGATAAGGAACTTGTTAGGAACAGCTCCAATGAATTTATCTGTACCTTGTCCTGAAATTTTACCTCATTTTTTGTTGCACATTGAAGTTTTCCATGTTCATAGATAGTTGCAGCTGAAAATGACAATTTCTAGAAACTCTTATCACATTTCCAATTTCAGGAAAGACTGATTGCAGGTAGATGCGGTAGTATAGGTAGGTAATGGGTTCTTTGATGGGGGACCTGTTGACACGATAACACCATCCGCTGATTAATTGTTGTCACCTGTACCCGAATCGATCACGCCGAGTACACGATTACATGAATAATTAAAGGGAGATAAGGGTAATAAATCGTATATTTACCTACCTCTCTCTGTATCGTTATCACGAATATTTATTGGAACGAACGCATTTGCGGCGTGCTAAAAATATACAGGTACAACAACATATCACCGGCTGGCGGCGGCGGAATTTATTAATAAAATTTTAATGGAAAGGTACTTCTTAAAGGTCAATAATTGACGGTTGAACACCGAATACCGGCATCAATCCGCTTGGAAGCTGTTAATAATCAACCCACACGCTGCTTTTTTCAAACACAAAATCAAAGTGGTGTGGGAACTGGGGACTACACTCCATGAGTAATCGAGAGTCAGCTTGGATGGACAGGGAGGAAATTTCCGAAAGGGCATGGTTCACCAGGGAAATAATACTGGAAGTTGTAAACCGTTCACGCTTGAGCTTTACGCATTTACATAAAAAAAACTCGTGATTCCTCCTTTCTGTCGTCTTTCTATGACACAAAAAGTAGGTGACTATAAAACAAACATCGATATGCACACAATCCGGTAGACTGGGTGCAAAATGATGTTCAAAAGCACATAGTAGGTCAGGCGTTTGGTTTTTCAAAATGTAAATGTCAAAATGTTTCCAAAATCTGAAAGAAGCTGTCCGTCTCTAAGGCCCGTATTCATAGTCAGATCTCAAATATAAGGTGGTCTTAAGACCATGCTTATTTAGACCCCGGCTTGGGCTAAGATGATTTTGAAGGTATAAGAATCTTCTTGTAAATATTGTATATTATATTATAATTTGATATTATAATCAAATACAATTACATCTTCTTGTGGTTGTGTTTGCTAAAAATTGGCTCATGAAAATTGAATAAGGTCGTCTTAAGACATAAGATCTGACTATGAATACGGGCCTATGACTTGTTCATCCTCTATTTTCAGCTTAGGTACTATTTTATATTTTTTCAAGTGTGTATTGTGAAAATAAAAAATCAATTAGACCTTTCTTCCTGACAGGTCACAATACATACTCAAAAACTCGCTCAAAAATATATAAAATAATAAGCTGAAAATAGATAATGAAGACGTTTTAGGACAGACAGCTTTTTTTGGATTTTGAAAACATTTTGACATTTACATTTTGAAAAACCAAACGCCTGACCTCGCGCCTGACCTACTATGTGCTTTTGAACATCATTTTGCACCCAGCCTACCAGATTGTGTGCATATCGTGGGTGTTGTGAGGCTACTATGATGTGTAAAAATTTCGCAGTTTCAATTTTTTTTCTTTGTGTCTGATAATAAAATGTGTGATGTTGATGCATCATTATATTCAAATAAGCATAAGGAATCCAAAAAGAAATTGAAAAAATATTGTTGCCAATTGAAAAACAAAAATTTTCTATCAGTGCTCAGAAGCATCATAATGAAAAAAAAAAATTTTCTACTGTCAAATCATAGAAGACATTACCATTTGAACTGGTTTTTGAATTCTGAAGATCGGATGAGGAATAACGATGCTACATCGGTGGCCGTTTTTGATGCACTCCTCTGTATAAGGGTTTTTCTTGAACTTGTCCTAGCCAAGAACTGTAAGTGGAGGAATCCAATTACAACTGCATGTTCGAGAAGGAAAAAAACAGACCCTTGTTCACCAGTTTTACCTGAAATTGGTTGTAACCAAGACTACGGAAAAAAAATCAATGAATTACCTTAACTCGTTTGTCCATTGTCCATTGTTCTGATTTTTGTAGTGTTGGTTACGACTATTTTGAGGTGATCAAGGGGCTGTAAAAGCCGCAAATTTTTGAAATCGGTCAACGAGGAAGAGAGTTATTACTGCAGAACCAAGGTGATGATTTTCTGTGTTCATCCTGTAAATAAAGGAAGTAGGTAAGCGGAAAATTCAAACACCATCCTGTACTTCAAGGCCTACCTCGGCTTCTTTGTAGTAAAAATTCAAGGAAAAAATCTTTTTTGAACGGGAGCTTGACGGTTTAAAAATTTTGCACTGTCTTATTGAACTCTCTTTACAAACTTAATGTAAATTACCTAGTATTTTGCAAAATCACGGACAAAGCCAACGGAGCAAGTCAGCGAACATTTCAAAATTCGAACAGATTACCTACAAATTTATTGCAGCAATCCAGTTACATCAAACTGAAAAAGGGCCCAATTTTTGGAACGACGTATTGACTTGTGAGTTGTAATATCTAGATCATCCACAGTTTCATCCTTCATTTGCAACTGAATAGATCATCCCATGTACTGGAACTACCAACTAGACTGGAATGTGGCTGAATGAAGCAGTTATGTCGAGTATGTCACGTATGTCGAGTATGCGTCACACTATTTATGTTCTTAACACTGTAACTCATAGACTGCAAAGGGACTAACTAATATTTTTGATTCAACTAAGGATGTACGACGTGAGTCGTAGAGTGTGACGTAAGTAACCATAATGATCTTTTCTTGTTCTAGTGAAACGAGCCCATTCCCAAATAAACTCAGCTGAGGAGAACGCCAGAGCAGACGTGCAGTATTACGACAAACCCACAGCCATCAAAAGAGGTAGGTACCTAATACATTTGGAAATCGGAAATTGATACATAAATACTTATACGGTACATTTAATTATCAATTTGTGAGTGCTGTCGTGTGCTGTAGTTTCGTCCAATAAATGTACAATAATCCGAAACTGATTTTATACACTCGAGGACATGAGTATCGGAAAACAATAAAAGAATACACGATACCTACACCACTTCAGTAAAATAGGAGTGGGTAGAGAGAAGGAACGACCGACGTGTCGTTTTCTATTTTTGAAACGACGAAATTAAATGGTTTTGTTTTCACGAAAAAAGCTTTGATCTCGCGTACAGCGAATTCGCAGTAGGCAAACACGCAAGCACACTGCTCAGATGTCAAAGGCGTGGAGTAATTTCACGGGTTCCCTAGGGAAAAGAGAAGCAATCAAGTTGGTGGTGCATAAGTGCATACACATCACAGCAGTAGTAGTATTAGTACACACCAAAAGTACACCCGGAAGTTGCAATTAACGCATGCATCCAAGTTTTGTGAATTTCAGTGCCTACTGCCCGTTCCACGTTGCTAATGCAGAACTAGGAGTTTTTGGATGGAAAATAAAATGACCATGCAGCTGGGGGCTACGGCTGCTGATGGCACCTGTAGCAGCAACCAGACGGCAGCAGACATTAGCCGTAGCCCCCACCGCTTAACCTAATTTTTGATTCAAAAAGTCCTTGTTTTGCATTTGCAACGTGAACAGGTAATATAGACAATACAAATAGAGAAGACCATATGTTATCACCACCGTCGCGTCGTCACGGATATTGGGGCATCAAAAATCAGCCAACCTTTTTTTGAATGATGGACTCACCTGGTTCCTACGCAACCGTAAAAATCCGTGACGACATGTGTCTTCTCTATTTGTATTGTCTATACCTAACTATTCTACACAAACTCCCTATGTACCTAGGTAGTCTTGTGAGCATAAAGTTTTGGATATAGGTACATTTTTCCAGTATATTATTCATATGCCGAGCAATCATGCCAATTGTTCAGTCAGGTCATAATTACATAAAGCGAATCGAGAGGGTGAGACTGTACTGTACACCTTTGTTTTGTGGATTTGGAAAAGGCGAAGAAAAAGGCTTTCGACAGAATCGACAGAAACGATATACGAAAGACACTACGAAAAAGGGGAGTGTGAAAGAACCTCGACAAGAATAGTATCCGGAAAAAAAACGCCCCCAGCAAAACACCCCCGAAAAAAACGCCCCGGGAAAAAACACCCCCGAGAAAAAATAACCCCAGGAAAAAACACCCCCGGGAAAAACACCCCCGGAAAAATTGCCCCCAGAAAAACCGCCTATGGGAAAAAAGACCCCCGAAATAAACGGTGCTAAGACAATTCGTTGCGGACAATTTGTCGCAAACGAGGTCGCAAGAGGAAGAGGAACGACAAAAAACAAAGAAGCCACTAAGTCCTCGGAGCGTAAGAGGGCTTATTACACATGACATCATAATGGGTGATGGGGCTCAATAAAGGACTCTAAAAAACAATAAAAACATTATCAAATACAAAGAGGTCCGATAGAGTTCCGAAAGTCATGGAAAAATGCAAGGGGGCTCAGCGGGGCTACAAACGATATTGAAGACACAAAGTGGGCCTTATAAAGCTTCATATGACAAGTGAAGACAAATGGGGCTCACTGCTACTCTGAAAACCGATAATAGTCTGAGTGGCAGGCTAATTATGGCTCCATACTATACTTGAGAACAAGGGGACCCGATAGACTTTTTGAATATTACATGAAGACACAAGCTGCTTACTACTGCTCTGAAAGCCACGAAAAGATGTGAGGGAGCCTAGCGGAGCTTTAAAAGACGTTGAAAGAACAAGGGGGCCCAATGAAGTTCTGGACACACACAAGAAGGCAACAGGGGGCTTATTGGAATGCTGATAGCCACGAAGAAACATAAAGTGGCTCATTAGGGCTCCAAACTACACTTACGGACCCAAGGAGGTCCGATAGGACTCCGAATGTCACCAAAGCAGAAGGTGCTCTTGACTGCCCCGGAAACGGATGTAAGGGGGCTCAGCAGAGCTTCAAAAGACGTTGAAGGAACAAGGGGGCCTAATGGAGCTCTGGATAACCCAAAAAGGCAAAAGGGACGTACTGGAATTTCAATAGCTAAAAGAAAAACACAAGGGGGCTCACTAAGGCTCAAAACTACACTTGCGGACGCAACGGGGTCCGATAGAGCTCCGTATATCACATGAAGGCACAAAGGAATACTTACACTTGGGCTTCCAGCTATGCAAGAACGCACAAGATGGCTTAATGGAATTCTGAAAGCCACGAAAAAAACATAATCAGGGGGCCAATCGTGCATGGATAACACAAGATGGCAAAAGGGGGCTTAACGGAATTCTGGAAGCCATTAAGCACTTTAAGGGAAGGGGGTTTATTGGAGTTCCAAACTTGGTTCCAAATTATACTTAAGGACACCAGGGGGAAGGCTAATTTGGAACCCGGTATAACATAAATGCACAAGGGTCTTACTAAAGCTCTGAAAGACTCAGAGAAGTGCAAGGGGGTTCAACAGAACTTCAAACTTTATTGAAGATACAAGGGGGCCTAATGGAGGTCTGTATTACAGAATTACGCAAAATGTGGTTTACTGGGTTAGCTACTTCGCAAGCCATGGAAAAACCGAGAAAAAAAATGTATAAGGGGGCTCAACAGAGCTCCAACTACATTTGAAGAAACAATGGGGCCCGATAGGGCTCTGGCCATGATGACTTAACGGCACAGCGCTGCTTTGGAAGTCCTGGAAAATTCAAAGGAGAATAGGGATCAAATTACGTTGAAGACAACACAGGGGGGCCCAGTGGAGCTCTTGATAACAAGACTGCAAATGGGGTCTTACTGGACATCTAAAAGCTATGGAAAACATAAGAGGACTCATAGGACTCACTAGTGCTTCCATCAAAGCTCGGAGTATTAGCAGAAAAATACAAAGGGACTAAGCAGAGCCACAGAGACATGACATGAAGAAGCCAGGGTGGGCAGTAGGGCTCTAAATACTACAAAAAGGCATAAGGGGGCTTACTGAAATTACAAAAGCAACGAGAAAACACAAAAGGGCTTATTGGAGCTGGGGCAAAGAGCAAAAAATTATTTTGCGACGAATTGTCCGTGGGTAGAATCAACTATTGCCCGGGAGACGAATTGTCCGCGACAAATTGTCCGCTACAAATTGTTTGCGAGACGAATTGTCCGGTCACGGAAAAAACAACCCTGGAAAAACGCTTTCTTAAAAAACAACAAAGAAAAACCTCCCTAGAGAAAATTAACTCAAAATCTTTCGGGTAAGTAGTATCTAGCAGATTTCTCGTAACGTTGTCGGTCACGTCTATGTAGTTATCTGATTTTGATTTAGCAGTTTCTATAAGGTTCAAGAATGTCTAGTGAAATTGTGAAGAAATTATGTTATGTCGTTAGAAAAGCCTTCGAATTTTGTTACTTCCAATAAAAGGAAAGAGAATCTCAACTCACGAAGGGTTCTCATACTATATCGCAGGATTTTTCATAACATTTTTTTTGACATAAAAATTTTCTTTTTTCTCAGGAATGTTCATTTTCACGGCGGTTTTTCCCAGGGGCATTTTTTTCGGAGGTGTTTTCTCCGGTTACGTTTTTTCCGGGTGTTTTTTCCCGGGGGTATTTTTCCCGGGGGTGTTTATTCCGGGGTCATTTTTTCCGGGGGTGTTTTTTCCTAGATCCGAGAAGAACACAGTGAGGAGCATTCAAAGTCTGTATAAAAAAACAACAAACTACGTGAGATCAAAACATGAATAAACATCTCAAATGTTCGAGACAACGAAAAAAGTAAGAAAGGGATGTATACTGAAACAAGAAACAAGAAAGGATGCAAGACAATACGACATAGGCTACTGGAAGATGCAAAGGACCAAGATTCCCGAAATATGCTACGCCGACGATATCGTTATAATCGCAAAAAGACGAAGAAACACTAAATAGGAATATGCAGATATATAAAAGCAAGCTTAAAAAGTACAACGTGAACATCAACCAGAGTAAGGCGCAAACCATGACCGTTGGAAGGGAGGAAAACAACACACAATTGAGCTAAACGACGGAAAACTGAAACAAGTCGAAAAATTTAAATACTTAGACTCAATCGTGTCACAGGACGGAAAGCTGGACGAAGAAATCATTGAGAGAACCAACCACAGCAGGGGTATATCACTTTGAAACAATGTGATGTTCAATACAGAATACAGAAAATACAAAATGGCGGCAGAGCATCTGTTGTCGAAAACCAGATGTATCTTGACGTGGTTCACATTGCCTGCCAATTTCATTCAAATCGGATCACTTTTAGAGAAATTCAAAATGACGTATCAAAGATGGCGGCATGGTGACAAAAAACCAAAGGTCAACTTGACATCCTGGACATAGATATGTACTATTGATCAGCGTTTACACCACATCGATATCTCCCTTCCCTGAAGAGTTATACCGGGTACGGACTGACGGACTTTAGTCTTGAAAGCTGACTCCAGACATTGTGGACTTATTTCTGTCCCTAAATTAGCGATCAAAAATAAGAAAAAGTTTCTACGCGTCTCGAAAAATGTTCATCTGGAGATGGTCTTTATTCGATATTTTCGAAACTGGCAAGGGCAAAATGATGAAATTCAGCACATCTACTAACCTTTTTATGCCCAATAAGATAAGGGAAAAATAATTTAAAAATATTTACTGGGAGAGGGTCCAGCTTAGGAAATAAAATGGGTCTCAACTTTTGTTTACATATTTTTCTTCTATTTTGTCATGACACTATTTTATTTTAAAGTTTTCTACGAAAAAAAAGGGACTCTTGTTGAACTGTGATAGGATGAACTGTTTTCGAGTAGAATCCATTCTAACATTTCAATGCATGCTATAGAAATTTGAAGAGATTCATTTTGATGACCTATTCTGAATGTTTTTCTTTTTTTTCTTTTCAACTGAGGCAAGTTTCTGCTTGTTTCAAATTGACGACTAACATTTTTTCTACGACATGGAAGGCAAAAAACTGTCTTTTGTATATGTTTTTCGGCATGTATTAGAATGTTCATATCGATTTTATTTGGAAACGGTGCATCTTATGATATTCAGCAAGAGTACCTTTTTACATAAGCAAACTCACAATTCTGAAAATCGATCAAAAAGTGTTTCGAATTTGCGTTGGGTACTTTTATAACTGAAAGATGAACGTTTAAACACACACTGTTCATTACTGAGTAGTGAGTATCATCAAATAAGTACATGTCAGTTGAATACCGCACTTGAATAACGCTTTGCTCAACTTCCCCAATGCACTCGCTGGCGCCGCTGTGCATTGAGATCTGGTGTCTGTCGGCTCATTATACGCAAGTGTCATCTTCGCGAACATTCAACGCGTTCTCTGGAATATTCCAGCATTAACCACCAGTAGATTCGCCGCGGCTGTAGAAACGTTAATCAGATTCGCGTATATTCCGGCAAGCTCTGGAAAGGTCGCATCTCCGCCAAGAAGTTTGGCAGGCTAATTTAGGAACACCCCCTGTATAGTTTTATAGGCTCTTGACTTTCACACAACACTCCCAAACAACTCGGTAAGAATTCAATATCGATACACAAAATGCAATGGAGACGACTTATTCCCAGATTCAAAAGTAGGTAGTAGGTACCGTCGGTCTCAGTCAGACTCGGTCGGTTTCCGGAACAACTCCAAGGACATTTTTCGGCCGCCATCCGCCAACTCAAGCTGCAACACAGCGATGCAACGCAACTCCAAATTGCACGGAAGAAACAATCGCCTGCATTTCAGAGAAATTCGTCGAATTTCCAAATATTTAGTTTTAAAGCAATTGAGCTTCTGACTCTATTGGGTTTGGAAGCGGCCCGTAATACGTGAAATTTGGACAGAAAAAGAAAAAACTCTATCGTGCTCTTGATTGGTTGCTGCCATCGATTGCAGAACTGGACGTTTTGAGTATTCCCGGCACACCCGCGCGCTGTTTTGATTACCTCACCCTAGCCGAAGCCGCTGTTTTGATATAGGTTAATTCACTTCCTATCATAAATGTTTGCAAACGTTTGTCATGCCAGCTGCCAGCAACTAGAGAGAGACCCTAAATATTATCCAAACTTGTCCTTCAAAACGCCATCCAATCAATCAAAAAATAAATTCTTCGTGAAAATTAATACCGAATAAATCGAATGAATTAATTGTTGATTAAATAATATTAATAAGGTATTAGGCAGGTAAGTTGATTCAATATTTTTCCTACGACCACCTACGAAAGTGACCCCTTTCACACGCTATAGTGGGCCCGAAAGTTGTCAATTACGTCAACCTACCCAACCTGTGCGTTATAGCCGTGCGTTATTATAACGCACACTTCATTCGGATCACGAAACAATACGAATTTAAACGACAATTTAATCACAATTTCGAAAAACCGGCTTATGGGTTTGACATGCTTATATAACCTTATCGAAGGCCTAACCCTAGCGGTGAAATGTATAAAAATAAAAATCCTACATAATTTCCTTTCAACAACAGTGATTGTAAAGTTATGAATGAAATTCTCACCTACACTTATGAAGCAGAATAATTCTTTGGTAGCAATGCAAATGTGACCGCAAAAGATTAAATGGGGGTCCATTTAGAAATCTTGAGCTGCACCAGCCCCATCCAATACACCTAAATACTTTGAATTAAGTTAACATCCTAAAATGTCAAAATGACGGTTGAAATGTCACTAATTTCATTATTGGATTTTCAATGTTCTCACAAGGAGACGTTGTTGATAAATGAAGTCCCATACACCTGCTGATGACCAAAACGTACCTTTCCCGGCTGGTAGCCGGGGCCTTAGGCCGCTATTGCTCTTCAAAGGATAAAAGAAATAGTTCGTGTCCTTTATTAATGACGGTTTTGGCCGGCCGACGAAAATACCCTGATAGCTTGATGGTGAGAGACGCCACCTCCGACCTTACCTGCTGCCACAGGCGCGTGGCGTGTGTCCAGCAGGCTCAAGCTCGATTCCTGCGATTCCCAGCATTTTCTTTTATGAAAAAGATCATTTTTTGTATTTTGAAAGCAATAAAAATTTGACAGACTGGTTTTTGATGGGATTCTTGATTCGGTGTACCGCTCGCTTGTAAGATGCTCAAGCATAACAACAGCCACAGGCAGGCTTGGTCAAAAAATAGCGGTGTTTTTCGAGAAAAAATTGAAATAACTATATTGAGAAAATATTAGTTCTGATAAATCTGGGTGATCAGAAAAACGGTGTTTTTCTAGAAAAAATTGAAAATTGTGAGAAAAATACGAAAAATATAAATTTTTGAGAACTTCAATTTTTGAAAATTTGGAATACATACACATTTTCTTTATAAACCCATTTAAAATTACCCTAATTTATGTAATTATCATTTATCCACTGGTTTTTATAAAATCTATGTTTACAGAAGAACGCGAAAATGACGTTTCAATTTGAGTGTAATTTTCTCCCGGTCGTAGGAAAAATAGTGTACGTAACTCGCCGTGAATCACACTTTCATTCGTGTGATTTCTGCACTCGGCTGCGCCTCGTGCATTAACTTACACACTCATGCGTAATGTATCACTTTCCGTACTTGTTACGTAATGTACTAACGCAGTTTCAGTGAGCAGAAGTCGTGTATCGTTCCAACAGTTTTCACACGATTCAAGTTGGTTAAGCCGCTCAATATAATAGAAAGCAATAATTGAATAAGCCCTTTGTTATACGTAAGTAGGTATAGTAGAGGTTATACAAAATATATCCAAGCATCGAGTAATTTCTTAATTACGCAAGAAGGTATCTACACAAGAGTATTAACGGCCTTATCCCGCATTGCTATAATTATCAATTTTTCATGCTATAAATTTTTGAAACCTTCAGCTCCTTTGGGCAACAGCATGTCTGGCTTCCACTTCCAATGGATATTTAGCTAGTTACTTCCTGGCGCGAATTTGGGAGATTGTTAGTTATGTACCTACTTGTAAATTCCACAACGTTGGTGTCAGGGATTATTTTATTAGTCCCGCAGCCGCCGAGCACGCAACTTTTTGCTAAAACCGTGTATTCATCACGAGAGAAGATGCTGCTTGAGTTTATAGCAGGCTCGGTACAAATGCTCTCTCTGGCTTGATAAATAAAATTCAAGACATGGTACTCCAGGCTAATCTCTCCTGGGATAACTGGGACAGATTTGAGTGGCGTGACGGAAAGAAACTGGCAGAGATTTTGATTTTACACTGACCACTAAGAATAAAAAAAGCAAAAACGATTCTGGCTTGGGAGAAGTCTCCCATCAAGACTCTTCATCGGCATTAATCGGTGAATTTGAGCCGCCAAATTGAGCCACCAGAGCTTCTTGCTTTGCCGTTGGATAAATTCGTACAGCGGCTCTCATAATAGCAGAAATATCTTCTTCCACTTGGAGGCTTCAGTGACAATAACTTGCGAATGTGAGCCTTCGATCTAGCTGCTAAATTGTGTCAAAGTCTATCGACGGCTCACAGTGGTCCATTTTACGAATCTAGCTAGACAAAAATCAAAAAAACATTTTTTTTTCAAATTGATCACGACCAATGTTTTTTGATAACCAATGAACCAAATTAACTTAATTGATTGAAAAGCTCCCTACATACTTCGCCACCCACTTTTTGCGCGGGTTCTAAAACAAGATAAAACAAGGTACCTTAAGTGAAAAAAGTCCTATCTGTTGCGCTCTTTCCACTACCAAACTACGGCAGTGTTTGAGTAATGGCAAAATTTCTGTTTTCAAGAATATCCAGACACAGGTAAGTACTTTCAAATAATATACTTGTTTTCCAGTCAAACCCACTTTACCCTATATTCGCAGCGATTTCTGTTTTACCCTGCAAGTTCTCGAATGGCTACATTTTTGCGTGGACGTACACTTCGATTGTTGTGGATCTCTGTGATGAGTTTTCATTAATTTTAAAGCTTGTTCCTTGCTCTGTCAAACTGCACAAAGTTTAGGTGCGTCGAGCTGCGTCTGAGTTTTGTATCTCAATTTTCAGACATGCATGTAATTTCTCGGCGTTACCTTTTCGAAATGTGGTGAACGAAAAAAATTAAGAAGCTAATTATTTGTAAGTGTATCTACATAAGCTTCAGTTTTTCGGACAAGATGATGTCGAAGAGGCTATTGAAGTGGCTGTCATAAGAAGAATTGAAGATTTTGCTTCAAAATAAGACATATTAAAAATCTCATTTTGTCTCTGGAACATTAATTTGTTCCATTTTTCATTTCAGAAGATTTGCATGCAAAATCTTCAATTCGTTTCATACCAGCTACTTCAATAGCCACTCCGACACCATCTTGTTGAGAAAACTGAAGTACCTACATGTGAATACACCCGCAAATACTTTGCCCCTTTGTACTTCGAGGGGTTCACCCACACTTCGAAAAGGTCACGCCGAGACATTACATGCATGTCTGAAAATTGAAATACGAAACTCGGACGCAGCTCGACGCACCCAAACTTCATGCAGTTTGACAGAGCAAGAAACAAGCTTTCAAAAGAATATAAACTCATCACAGGAATCCACAGGAATCGGAGTGTACGTCCACGCAAAAATGTAGCAATTCGAAAACTTGCAGGGTAAAACAGAAATCGCTGCCAATATAGGGTAAAGTGGGTTGGGATGGAAAACAAGTATATTATTTGAAAGTACTTACCTGTGTCTGGATATTCTTGAGAACAGAAATTTTGCCTGTACTCAAACACTACCGTAGTTTGGTAGTGGAAAGAACGCAACAGATAAGACTTTTTTATTTACCTTGTTTTGTCTTGACTTCGAACCCGCGCAAAATGTAAGTGGCGAACTATTCAAGAAAGTCTCCAATCGATTTAGTTTCCTTGGTTTAATGCTAATTGAAAAACATTGGTCGCGAACAATTTTGAAAAAATGTATTTTTCGATTTTTGTCCAGCTAGATCCGTGAAATGGACCACTGTGCGGCTGAGGTTTCTCGCTATAAAATTGGAACCATTCAGCTGCTAAACGTGATGCAAAAATATCTCCCATTTTTTTAAGGCTTCAATTACGCTTCCGGTGTATAGCTGCGGAACTTAACAATAGTCCATACGACGGCTAGTGCTTCTCGCTCTGTCACTTATTGCATGCTGCATGGTATACCTATTGCAAAAAAATACAGGAAAACTTTTAGTGATTCCAATTCAAACCGAACATTGTTAGATGCCACAGCGAAATACGGACCTTCCCCCACCAAAGTATTTATTGAAACATTGGAAAAAAGAAATAGCTAGCACCATGTAGCTCCATGTTGTGTAGATACAGAATAAATGAGAAAATAATAGTAAACCCTCTGGCAGTCCGGTTTTCAATTAAATTCTTGATGGGAATTTTCAATTAAAGTTTCGCTTGAATAGCAGTTCGTATTTCTAATTAATACAATGTAGGTACAAAGCGAGAACATGATGAAAACTCCTTTCCATAAGAATAAAAATGGATGGGAAATGCAGCATCTAACTAAATTCATTTATATTTCAAAACTCAATAGGTGCGTGACTGATTCCAAGTTGAAGAAAAACTCTTTTGTACAAAATCATAAATATACGATTTCTCATATTGGTACTTTAACTGAGTATGACTAACTTGACTATTCAAGACAAATTGGGGCAACGATCTGCTTGAGCCAACATCAAAAATTACACTTCCTAAATTATTACTCCAATTTCAAATACTGTGGGTTGTGGCATTTGTTGCGCCGTATATCATGTACATACCTACGTAGGTACATAACCCTTCACCAAAAGGTCAGCATGCAGTAAACTTAATGCTGAACACCTGCAAAAACAGCTTTCGCGGAAACGTGAAAGCTTCAGATTAAAGCTCAAAAGTGTAAAACAAAACCATAAAACAAACAGCTCTTTCCCTGTTCCTCACACCATAAAAGTGACGACGAAGTTTCTCTCCCGGAAAAGTTGCGTTTCGTTCACCTAATCGAGCAGATAATATTCCATCTTGGCAACATAGAAGTTTCCCAACGACACTTCGGATATCTACGTCCTACGCTTCACAGTCGCATATTATTCACCGTGCCCATGTAATTCATGTTTTCAATTCTACTCACGTAAATACCAACGCAGGTACCTACCTACCTTACATGCATGAAGGTGGATAGCTGCCCTCAGTTTTGTAAGATTACTAATTATGATTAGTAGGTACCTATAGTTGTTACAAACTTACGAATTATTCGGGGAATTATTCATTCTGTCTGAAAGACTACTGTCTGATCGCACACACAAAGGAAACCAAACAAACACCCTGTGAGTGATCCACCTGCTCCTGCTTAAATGGTAACAGAGCCCTAAAAAAAGCTTTTCTTCGAGTTGCATCTACTTCTCACGACATTGACTGAGGTCTGGTCAGTTGAATTGCCAGCTAAGATAATTGCGGTACTTTCATCTGTACAGGAATTTGAGCTGTTTCACTCTTTTTGACCTTTGGGTGTGATCGTCGTCACCCCTCCCCCTCTACTTGGTGGATCTCTTACCTACGTTTTACTTACATTTTCATTTCACTCAGGATCTTACCCTAGACGAGAACGGAACCTTGGGGATGAGGATTGAATTGAAAAGTTGAACAGAAACACGAATCGACAGCAAACAAAATGAATTTTCGATTTAAAATCATCAGCGAAATTTAAACGACTCAGGTTCTTCTCGTAAAACACCTCACACATGACTGGCAGAATGGACAAAATGACACACAATGGACAAAATGAACAAAAACAATCGAAAACACAACAAATAATATGTCAAACTGTCATTCAAAGAAAGAAGCGAGTGACGGATTCGGAAAAAAAAACACTCAGTGGAAGAACTCGTCAAACAAACCCCTGAGTTAAGGCTTTAGAAGAGAACTCTCGAATATGTGACAAATAAATGATAAGAAACTCACTCATAATTTCCGGTATTCAGTGTGAGCAAAATAAGTAAAAAAATCGTAGAAACATCAGTAAATAGTGCATAAAATGAAACCAACAATGCAAAAATATCATCAACAATACATAAAAACCCAAAACAAGACAAAATAGGGCTGGTTAGTAGAGGATCCTGAAAAAATACCGACACCGAATATGGGACAAACATAGCAGTGAGAATGAAAACATGACATAAAAATATGAGTCACAAAAGACGGCGGACAATGACATTTACATAAAAATCAAATCATAACACAGACAAAAATACAAGTGAATACATGACAAGCACATCACACAAAATTAATGGAATGGTCGTAAAAATACTGACATGAAATTCAGTAAATTCAGTAAGTAAATTTAGTAAACCAAAAGCGATTTGAAGAATAATGCTATCGAATAAATGATAAACTACCCACCTCTGGAATCAAATCTTGCAGGTCGTCGCGGGACACATCTAGCTTCGACCAAGTACACCACAAGAATCAAGAATCTTCTCCCGCGTGACTCTGAATTCTCGTCGCATTCACACATAGTTCCTAATATAGGCCCAGACTTTCTCACGAGGAATTATGAAATAAAGTTTTTAAAAATTAGCTAAAGAGTAGATTCCATCACTTTAACGACGCTTTTTTCGACCCAGCTAAAATTCTGTTTTTTTTTTAATGAAAAATGCTCCGATTATGTACTGGTATCACTCACATGCGGTCGGTAGGTTTGAGACTTGCGCTTTCACAAACCCTGCTTCAGTGGTAGAAGCGGAAAAGTAAAAAGTAACGTCTACTGTATTGAAATTTGAATTTGCGATGAACCAAGGTGATAATTCAAAGGACTTTCTATTTGCAGGAACAAATTTGAAAAATCCCAGCCCAGACCAGCAGTCCATGAACGAATGGGAACAGGAGCAATCCATCTACCAGAACCCGGACAGCCTGGCCAACATCCAGTCCACCCTGTACAATGCCGGCGAGAATCCTTTCGACGACAAAACGGTGGCCGAATACGAAAAGGGCTTCCAATACGGAACAAATAAGGAGAAGCTGGACGAGGCCTTGGAAAATGCCGTGCTAAAGTCGGAACTGTACGGCGAACCGGCTTCCATCAACCAATACCGCTACTATGGGAACGACGACAAGAGGCGTCGACGCCGTCGGGACGCCAGGAAAATCAGGTGTGTATGTAATTTAATTATGATACCTATACGAAGTAACGGCAAAGCATCTTTCTTTCACCCATGCTTCAAAAGCTGTGATCCGGTTTCTGACCTTTATGTTTCACTGGAAAAACATCTGCGCTCTCGGGTTGCAAGGTGATTTTCTTTACTTCGGCTTCCGTTATATCGTGAACCACGACAAGAACGGCGCATAGCTATGATACCTGCCCTTTGAGAGTGACTAACTAGACGAGAACTGACGCAAAAATCTTTATTATAAGTTACTCTTTACGATTATAGCACCAACTTCGAAGGAAAATGCCAAGAGTAACAGATAAACCTGCTGATATTGGTGTCAGAAGTGGGTTAGGTAATGCAACAGATCTCGTGGAAATGTTTTTTTTTTTTGTAACATTATGCAAATTTGTAAACTCTATAGTTGAACGTCATTTTGAAAGCTGTCTTTGTTCTATTCTCAGAAACAGAAACGTATACATCATCCTGTTTACTCAAAGACTTCATTTATAATACTGTGCTTTCTTCAGTAATCCCTCTATTATAAGTATCAATATTACAGAGATGGATATCATTGTTCTTCATTTCTGTGGCATTTATGAAAAAAGTTGAACGAAACTCAATTATTCCGTCCGATCTTTTCTACCACAGAAACTCGTTATTGATAAAATCTCACGGACGTCATCGCGTCTAAAAAGCAGTGTTCCTTTTTGTTCTAAAAGTGGCAGATTTTATGAAGTTGATAGCAATATTCGCCTCTTCAAATCGAACTTTTCCATTAGTGAGTCTTCAACGGTGAAATAATAATAAAGACCCAAGCAAGAAAACGCACTGGTTTTGTTCTCGTAAATCTCATCTTCCTGGAAATAAAATCCTGTCCTGTTCAAGCAATATGAAATGGTTCTTTTATTTTCTTATTGTCTATATGAGTCCGGTTAAAACAGGTCTTTACAGTAGGAGGAAGGAGTGTGTTTTGGAAATGTTCTTTTATATGTGAGAGTTATTTTGTTGACGATGCAAGTCAGCTGGTCAGGTCAGGACGGAGCTGTCTAGACCTTGCAATTAGAATCTACCCGTTGATGACGTTCATTACCTACAGTGAGGTCTGGTCAGTTGAAGCTGATAAAGGGACTTGACGATCTGACAATTATTGGTGATAGGGTGTATCCTGCTGCGAAAATATTGAAAGTATTTGAAATATTGGAAAAAACTGAGTACCACATAACATAATAACAAAAGTAGGTGTCGGAGAAACTGAGAATTTCTTGGTAAAAATACTTCGACACCAATTGGAAATTATCTCGGAAATCATAGTTATTTTTCTAGATGGTTTCAGATTTATTCGAGAAATGTGCATAAGACATTGGAGACTTCGCAAACGAGTTTGAAGTGTATGTGTCACGTTGACTCGCCATATCTCGACACGGCCTTTTGTCCTTCTCGGGTGACAATTATGATTGCACCACATCGAACGAGTAGGTAGATAGAAGTAGGCATGGTGGGCAAAGGGAAATTAATATTGGATTTCGCGTGAGAGGACTTGAGAATCCGCTGGAGCCTGATGGAAACCGTCAGGGCTTACGCTTGAATTACAAAGATTATTATAGCTTTATAATTCAAAGTTCTTCGAAGACGCCTCTTGACTCTCCACAGCTGTTCGACTGGTGCTTCATTGTAGAAATCATTAGTATTCCCAGTCTCTGCTCTCTTGCTCGGCAATTTAAATTTCGCATAATATTTACTCAGATTGGTACCTACCTACCTAATATCTAGGCAATATACACGTTTTGCAAAGAAGAGAAATTTCAGAGTAATGCCTACCCTACGTGCTGAATGTAGTGAGTTTTTTTGTTATAACGAGCCCTCTGTTAGAAAGGCCCTTTATTGGGATGGACTGAAGGAGAGAAAGGTGGTTATACCCTTTTCAAGTCAAGCGCAAACCTACTATACTACGTTCAGTCTTACCGTGATTCTAGTCGGCTGGGCAAACTTTACAATTTGGCATTGTAGACTTCACGTCCAACTGCCTAGAGCCTAGTGTGCGTCTGGCTTCAAAGATAGGTTATGTTGGTGTGTTACGTTGCTGTCAAAATGAAATAAGAAACATTCCAAGTATTGCAACGTGTTGAGAACTGAAATTATTGGAAACTAGTTTCTGTTCCGCCGCCTTTTCAAGAAATCCTGAGTAAGAGCTGGCATTTAGGTGATTTTCTTGTTATAAATACCATACATTGTAAATTTACCTACCAAGCTTCGATTCGAAGATGTTCCAAGGTAGGTACGAAACTATTTTAAAAATGTATATAATTGACCGATATTGGTAATCTCGGTAGATTTATCTGTACTGGCAAATGATTCATGTCCAGGTCTGAGGAGACTTGAAATAGGAATGGGAAAAAATGTAGCCGTACTCTCTTCGAGACAACACCACGATCCAGCTAGATCGAGGTGTAGGAAAATGTTCACTTGTGGAAGACTCTGTCTACTTAGGCTCATAATTATAATATTTTAAACTGATGTTCTTTTGTAGCTTTTTCGCGCATTTTCGAGGAAATCCGCGATTAGCCGCGCTTTGAAGTCCGTCCGTCTGTCCGTCTTGTAGTTGAACTCCTAAACGAAAAGTCGTAGCGGTATCGGGTTTTTTTGCAAATTATTGCTGATTGTCTGCAAATGGGAATAGGCACAAAAAATATTTGGTCAGACCGCACGATTGCAAGAAAAAAAATTTAATGTTTGAAAAGTCGGTATTCAAAGCTACGCACAGTGGTCCAGATTTCAGAAAATCTGGCCAAAAATCTGAAACTTATCTAACTTGTTCAGAACAAAATCGTGAATACAGAAAAAAATCATCAAAAAAATCTCATTAGAAAATGGGGTAATTTTGAGGGGGCTAAATTCAAAATAAATTCAAAAAATTCCGAAACTCATGGAACTGGTTCATAAAAAAGTCGTGATTACAAAAAAAAAATAAAAAAAATTCTTTTTGCAAAATGGGGTTGATTTTGAGGGGGTTAAAGTGAAAATAATTTCGAAAAAATCTGAAACTCATGACACTGGTCCACAATAAGGTCGTGATTACAGAAAAAATTATTAAAAAAATCTCATTGCAAAATGAGGTTGATTTTGAGGGGGTTCAAATCGAAATAAATTAGGAAAATTCTTAAACTTTTGAAGCTAGTCCATAATAAGGTCGTGGTTGCAATAATAATAATTGAAAAAATCTTATTGGAAAATTGGGTTGATTTTAGGGGGTTGAAATCGAAATAAATGAGAAAATTGTGATACTCATGGAGCTGGTCCATGATCACAGATGAAATAATCGTAATTAGCATTTATCTCCAAAGTGAAAGAAAAATTGTAGAAAAAAAAAAAACTACTATCAATGCAATAATAGGCAAGCTGCGGCATTATAGTATTCTTATTCAAAACTGAGTTGATTTGAGGGGGATAAAATCGAAATTAATTAGAAAAATTCTGAAACTCTAGGGACTGATCCATAATAATAAGGTCATTATCACAGGCAAATTATTTGAAAACACCGCATCGCAGGATGAGGTCTTGAGGGGTTTCAATTAATTAGAAATAAATTGGAAAAACTCTGAAACTTATGAACCTAGTCCATAGTAAGGTCACGATTCCAGGAAAAATTAATGAAAGAATCTCATTGAAAAATTAAGTTGATTTTAAGAGGGTTGAAATCAAAATAAATCAGAAAGTTCTGCTCTTTATGGACCTGGTCCATAATAAAGAGAAATAATTATAATTAATCACTATTATAAATGGAGAAACATGTAAGTATACGATTAACAGCACTGACTCGTATACCTACTCACTCATGCCGTCTGCAATAATGTTCAAAAGGGTAGGACGGCAGTTTTCCAATCCATGATAGCACCCTCGACAAGATCATTTGTGATATTACCGGATATCCTTTTTTCGCAGCTCCGATGGATAAAAATTAGGTAAGAGTGACCAATGTATCTGTCATCACGGTAGATTTGATGATGAACTAAATTCTATGGAAGGTCAGGGAGTCCAGAAAATGTTAAAAAAAGGTGACCCTAGAGTCCGTACATGATGTGATGAGCGACTGTCCAGTTTTTTTTCGCAAAATTCGGCCTCATAAAGGACTGAGGAGACACAGTCCTTCAAAATTTCAATTTAATCATGGTTTCCTACTAATAAATTATAAACGCGTTGCCAAGTTAGACTCTAGGTTGACAGAACAATGTTTTGAGTGAATATTCAAGGGAATTGCAACAGATTTGAACAATTAATTCACAATTTAAGGGACTGAAGGGTCACAAAAAAAGGTCGAATCTCAAAAATCCAGAGATAGGTAGTGATAAAAAAATATGCCGTCGCCATGTTCATTTCACAAAACGTTACGTTTTCTCTCTCGATGAGTACCTAACTATTTTTTTTATCTTACTCTAAAATGCACAGATGCACGGCACGCACCACATCGGAAAAAAAAGATTATTTGCCAATGGAGCACTTTCGAGCAAAAACTGTTCATACTACTTCATTCATAGAATGTTGTAGTATCTCTTAGGGTATAAATCTCAGTGGGGTTGTGTGGCGACTTTCTTGTATTTTTCAAGGAACTTTTAAAAAAACTCGAAAAATCAACTAAACTGCGCAACAAATATGTTGTCGCGAGGGAAAAATTGGTCCGACTTTGGACCACAATAACTTTTGAATGACACAAACTATTTCGATTTCGTTTTCACGGTTAGTGAGATCGGTCTTTCCGTTATTCACCTCCAAGAGGTGAAGATCAGGAAGGTTCATGTAAAATATTTACAGAGTGAAATGTAAAACAGTGCAAAATTTTAGCAAATTAAACGGACCCCCATTTTCAAAATAATTTTTTTTCACAAATGCAAATGAAAGAATCATAAAGCGTGATGTGATGTTTTGGCTTGCGCCCAGTTTTAAAATTTTTGGAATCGGAACTGTGGTTCTGACTTTATGATTTTTTTTCTCTTGGAGGATGCTGAGTTATCCTATCGCTACAAGAAAGACTATGTTAGCCCAGGGAGCCTGTCATCATCAAAAACTAAAATTGACCATCAGCATCATGTTCAGGAGGTCAAAATCACAAAGAAAGTTTGTTTCAGTTGTGAAAATCTGATCAAATTCAATTTTTAAGAAAAACAGCTGTGTCGCCCATTTCGAATGGGCCCTTTTTTTAAGTTTTGATCAAGGTATTTCAGATGGTCTGTAAGTCAAGTTTCTGAGAACCGTTTAAGCAACAATATTCGTGAATTGCAACCTCCCATCATCAGAATAACATAGTCTTTTTTGTACCGATAGGATAAATCAGCATCTTACAAGAGGAAAAAATCATAAAGTCAGAACCATACTTCCGATTTCAAAAATTTCAAAACTGGGCGCAAGCTAAAACACAACGCTTCATAATCCTCTCATTTGCATTTGAGAAAAAAAATTATTCTGAAAATGGGGGTCCGTTTAATTTGCTAAAATTTTGTACTGTTTTACATTTCACCCTGTAGATATTTTACATGGAGCTTCCAGATCTTCACTTCCTGAACGTGAATAACGGAAAGACTGATCTCACTAACCGTCAAAACAGAATCAAAATGGTTCTTGTCATTAAAAAGTTATTGGGGTCCAAACTCGGACCAATTTTTCCCTCGCGACAACATATCTGTTGCGCAGTTTATATAGATAATAATAATATTGAATATTTTCAAATTTGTTTTTAAACTGACCATATATGTCAAACTAAAGTACTTCCTTTGAAGATCATTTTGTGAAAGTTGCAAAGCCGCAGTGTAATTATTAAGCTAGCACTTATTCCTTAAACTTTGCGAACAAAATAGGGTAACTTTGACTCCGAAAAAATTAGTAACTTTGAGGGGTCAGAACAGGTGAGTTTCTGGAACAAAGTAATTCATATTCCAGAAAAGACTACCTACACTATTTCTTTACGTGCCCACAAAATATGAAAGTCATGCAAAATACTTGTAAAATTTGATTTTTGGCCGCATTTATTGAATTTCGGACCACTGTGCTACGGTGTGAACTTCTACATCAAGGAATCTTGCAAACTGTTCTAGATACAGGCATACATCCATCGAACGAAAGATGCAGAAAGAAATGAAGACATTTTTCGTGAAAAAATCAACCTGACTGATTCATTCTCAAATAAGATATCTCTATTTTTATGCGGAATCTATATTTATGCACTGATATGCGGATGCGATTCTCAAGTCGCGGCGCTGCGGTTCAACAAGCTGCTTCTGGCTCCGTACATGTGATCGATATAGGTATAATTCTTGCTTATAGGATATTTTCTAGTTTTGGTTGATGTCATCCTGTTGTTATCATTGATTATTGACTAGGTACTAATGTTTTCATAAAGATTGATGATTTCTTGTGGTAGTTTTGAGACAATCTGTTTACAGATGACAGTGAACAGTGTACTCATCTGCACTCCGAAAATGCGCTCATAAGACTCACCCCCGTAAGGACTTTGCTACTTGTTTATATTGGAACCATAATTGATTTGACTACCTTATCAAATTATGACACAGCAAGCTTGAGTTCTTGAATATCAGTGCACCTAACTACTGTCAAGTTCTAGGGACTTTGCGAATTTTAGATTTTGAAACTTAAAAACAAAATCTCTCAGCCAACTAGAATCACGGTAGGAGTGAAGATATTATAGATGTCAAGCCTTTTGAAAAGTCAAAATGACTTGGGAGTCCTTTCACAGTGATACCTAGAATTTTCAAAAATCAATGCGACTTGTTTTGAGACAGTTGAAAATTTTCCACTCCAAACTGTACCTAAGTAGGGGAGGGTAGGCCACCATGAGACGCGTTCACCATGAGACAGTCGCGATTTTCTCCAAAATATGCGCCACATGCGTACCGTTTCTCATGGTGGCCATGAGACAAGCATAAGACATCGTGGGCCACCTTGGGACGAAATTTCATTTTTGAAAATCAGAAATCAGCCTGAATGGGTTGGTCAGAACTTACTTCTGACGCCTAATTTATATTCGCAATGAATCAAGCTATAGCTGGGTACCACAAATATTTTCGGGAACCATACGGTATAACCTATGTTTAGAAAAAAATTAAAAGTGTCTTAATGTGGCCCACCCTCCCCTACATATGAATGGTTGAAGCCTTTTTCACGAAACTGTGAAGGCCAATGGACACGAAATGGAAGCAACTTTGAGAAAGCAGGGGCGCGTTATGTTCCCATTAACGGGTTGAAAGAAGCTGAAGCTGTTGAAGCCAAAGTCGCCGAAGCTGATCACTAAGCTGATAAATAAGGGATCGACAGCAATTTTGCGGAAGCTGAAAACTGAGTAACTTGAAAAAATCAACTGTGACGTTTTTTGCGATTAAATCTTATTGAGCGCGTTGCGGTTCCTTTTGCTTTTTGTGGATGTTTGGAAATTACAACACGAAAGTTAGAAGTTGGAGTCTGTAAAATCTGAACGTTTGTGTATGCTTTGGTCTACTTTAGTAGCTAGCTAATCTCGGATAATTTATGCACTTGTTGATTGTTCAGCTTATCACGGAGGGATTGCGGAAGCTAAAGCCCGAGCAGATTTGTGGCCAAAGTCAGTTTCATTTCAATTTTAAGCAGAAGCAATTGCTTGATTTCCACTGATTAGGCCCAAGAAACTTAGTAGGTAGCAAGATACACTATGTATACTTTTATTCATTTATCCAAATAGAAATTTTAGAGCTAAGTTAGGTACCTACTTGCCTAGCTTGTTTTTTCATCAATACCTACCTACCTACCTAGAAACCATTCTGAGTTCATTTTTAATTTGGAAAAAAGCAGAATAAGTTCGAGCCTCAGAATTCAAGGAGGTTTTAGAGTTGTCTAAATTGCGGAAAAATTCAAACCTACAGCGCCAAGCTTGGGACCTGCGCCCCCCCCCCTGATTCTCCATTTCCACTACTTCAACACATGCGGGGGCCTCGAACCACACCAGCGGCCCAGCTTTAAGGACCCCAGTCCTCCCCTGGTTTTGGCCTTCAATCAACTTTAATCCAACTCGAAAGATTACCCTCTTACCTTTTATACTTGAAACTATTGTTACGAGGGGCAAGCTTTGCGTGCATTCGAGAGCAAACATGGTCCTTCTAGACCGTTTGATCGCAGAGTTACGAGTTGTGAAGCTCTAGTGCATTCGAGAGCATACGCGTAGGATCACGTTGGTAATGCACGCGAAAGGTGTTGGATTGTTCGAGAATTGTCTCGAAGCCATATGTCGGTCAGTATGAAATTTGCTAGAGAACCGGTGGAAACTTCCAGAGTAACAGTTGGAGGTATATGAACACCGATGGATCGGCCGACAGACCAGTCTTAGATTCAAAGCGATAACAGCGAGAAGTAATTGGCGATATACCTAAACGCGAATAATTATTGACGTGTATTTATAGTGGTATACAGTAATAAACAATGTGTGTTTTTAACGATCGTCTTGTAGTTGACGAACCTAAACGCGAAACCCGTAATACTATTTACACCGAATGTTACACTAACTTGATTAAAAATGTAATCAAATCACTGTTCTTTTTTCAACGAGAGCTTTATTTTGGGTTAGGATTGGAGGGCTCCAAGAATCTTTTGAACTATTCTCCGTATATCATTCTGTATTAATTATTCAATTAAAATGAATACTATTCATTTCTGCGTAGTTACCAGTGGAGCTAAGGAACGAAAGGCTAATTACATTGCCACAGTCATGTCATACAGTTTGATAGCATTAGTTTTGACACGGGTCGTAGACCATAATTATTCATCTTCTCAACTGTTTCTAACAAATTCAACTGTAGTTTTGTTTTGATAAAAAAAAAGCAGCACCGAACGATTACGCTAAGAGAATTCTCATGTTCATGATGGCATTTTATGTACCAATTTACCATGAAAAATCCCATTTCTATTGTAAGTAAGATGATGATGGATCTAATAGGTACCTAGGTTGTAAAGTTTCAAACTTCTTTTCGCATAAGTCGCACCGGAACGAGAGATTTCCTTTAGGTATTTTCAGACATTAACTGCTGAAGCGATAACGACTAATAAACATGCCACGGCGCTTTTTTATTGGATTGCCCGCATAATTCTCTCAGTAGGTAGTGGGTAGGTACAATTTTCCGCGGGCGCTGGGGTAATTCTGATGGATTGATTTGAGAGGAAAAAAAACCGCGCAAATTACCAACTGCTATTTCCATTAAAACGGAGCACATCAGGACAATTATTTGGTTCATTTCTATTTTATTTTGAAAGGGGAAGGTGGAAGGTTAATTGATTTCTTGTTGACGTAGATGAGGTCAAACCTATTGTTACGAAACTCGATGGCTACCACGACGTGCGAAAGACAAAGGGCAGCGAAAGACACACACCTGCAAAACTCGTTGAGGAGTCGTCTGTCGGGAGCGTAGGTACCGGAATTTTCGAAAAGGCAGTTTAGACTTTATAGAGCTCTCGCCAATACAGCTGGAATGTTCCAAACTGGAAATGCCGAGACATTTCGAGGCTTTTCTAGAAGAAGTCGTGAGTTTTCATCTGCAACGCTATTATCACGATATTTAATTTTACACAAAAACTAGAAACTCCGAAATTATAAAAGTTGAGTAAACAATTATTACAGGGAAACAAAAAATTACTGCTTCAAACAAATACTTTCCCGGCCCCCCCACCAACATGGAAGGGGAAGTCTCGGGGGAAGTATTGAAATCATGCAGAAAAAAGTTTTGAGATATCGCCGGATACATTTTCAGGTCCTCCAAGAGGATTAGGACTATTTCCAGAATGATATCTGTCTGTCTGTGAGTGTGTCTGTAATCTTCCACGATAATTGATGCCGAATCATTGATCCGATCGATTTGAAATTTGGTATGCAAACATGGTTTTTCCGTGGAATGAGCAGCCCATTAGTTTTTGACTGACATTTGCCAAACAAAAAGTGTCACTATCAACAAATGTCAGAATGTATAGGTATCTCACGGAACAGCTAAGAGTATTGCCCCATGTGTCATCTGTCAAATAATAAAAAATGTCAAAATTCAAAACTTTACCATTTAATTGTTCAAAATCTATCCGATGGATTGGAGCCAAATTTGGCAGAAAGCAACACAACAAAAGAATCAAATTAGGTCTGTAGTTGTAATTTTCCACCATTTCCAGTCAGGCGTTATGAATTTTCTAAATTTCTCCCCACCGTTGCCACCCAAGAAAGCCTTTCACCCGTGTTTTGACCAAGACGACTCGCTTTTGTGAGTGCAGGACTACACTCAAAAATCCATTCCTGCCCAGGGATCGACTTTTTTTTTAAATTCCAACTGATATCAAGAGTAGATTGAATTGGGCCTCGTGTAGACCCATTTTCAAAATCGATACGATTCCGGTTTTCTGACGGTATTTTTTTCAAAATGAAATTAGGACATTATTCCGTGAATTCGAAAAAATTGCAGTGCAAACTTCGACATGCGGTGAGTCCCACGAAATATTCATTTCAAGTGCAGACATGCAGGGAATGGAGGTTGAAGGGAAAATTGAATGATTTTTTGATGGAAAACTTTTGAAATCGGACCCACGGTTTTCGAGTTTTCCTCTCTTGAAAACTGCAAATTTTTCAACTTTCTATCCCGTGAACAGATTTTCAGCATTTTTTTATTAACAAGAAGTAGGTTACTAGTTCTAGAACATTATCCAACATTTTTTTCCAATTTCCCGGGTATTTTCCGGTTGAAAATGTAAACTGGGTTTCGAGACCGGACTTGAATGATGGAGCTTACCTTAAAGTGAAGCTTTGAGTGACGATTTCTCCAACAAGATGACTTGGAAAAAGATTTGAGGTTTTTCCGAAAAAATTCATATTTTCCTGACAACATTTCCATAGGTTCCTGGATATACTAGTCGGGGAAGTTTTGGGGTGACACAACCGATTTTTTTCAAGTTCTAACCGTGCGATCAACACAATTCCAATTCGTAGTTTGTTATGTAAACAAAATTTTCATCAGTAATTGAAGCGACTGGATTGGCTGAATAATTATTCTGACAGCAAAGGCAACTCCAAATGGAAATTTTGTTGATCGCATGATATTGATATCAGCTTTCAGGGCTTCGATTTGAAAAGTGATCTTCATTTCATTGAGACGTAATAAACGAGAAAATCAGTCGTGTGGCAACAACGTGGTAACAACATCAGAGCAACAAGTTGGCCGTGGCAGGTATACTTGGAACGGGATGTGGAAGAGCGCGAGAGAGAATGGACGTAAAATGAAATCGATAAGAGTTGCGTCACTGTCGTCGGTGCCTTCTTTCTCTTCTCCTCGTGTGAAGCACGCCTTATCGATCTGCAACACATACACAGCAGGGCACTCCAACTCGATTGGCTTATTTTAATTATGTAAATGCTTTTTCTTTCAGCAGCAGAGAGTGGAAGAGAGTCTGAGTGCTTCTGGTCGAGCAGACAGGAAATTGACAGGACAATATACAGAGTGGTCCCGCCGCCGGCCGGTTTTTGTTTTCCACCGTGTTGGTATCTTGTGAACCGGTTCAAGCGGCACAATAAGGTCAAATTACGGAAAAGTTGCGCAATTTCCGAATTTCATGAAACAACCATCCCATCCTGGCAGGCTGTGCTTAGAACTTTACGATTTCCAATGTTTCCAATTATGGAAAAGTAAGGGAGTTGTGATAATGTCTTGGCATGCCCGATATGATGGCACACTAGACCGGTAGAGTAATCAACTTGAAGTCGGAGTCCTACGGAGAGTCGAAGAGCCAAACAGTGGTTCAAGTATAGTCCTCCCACATAAACTGTGATTCGAGTGACCTGGGCGATTATTTTACTTTGTCTCGCATCAGCGCAGTCGAGGACGCAGCCCAATAGTCAAGAGAGACACAGAACTAGGCCATTTGAGCGTCAGGGTGTAGTGCCATTGCTAGTTATGAAATTACCACCCTGCGTTGCACTGTCAAAATGCATGAAATGAGTTGTCAATATTTGTTGAGGTTAAAGTCGACCGTTTTATTTTCCAGCACAGATTTTTTCAGTAAATTTTACAGAAACTCTTCTTGAAAACTGTTTTTTCACATAAGAAAATTGACCTGTTTCTCAATCGGATTCTACGCGTTCAAAAAATCAAATTCATGTAATTAAAGGTATGTTCCGATATTCAGATCGGTTAATCAGTAAGTCGACCAATCCTCAGTCTGTGACTTTTGACTATCGAGACGCCAGTTGACGTTTGGGTTAACCTTCCTTGACCGACCTTCGAGATCGGTCGTCGTGGTTGACAGCTGGTTAACCTTCTTCAGCCAGCCAGTAATTCCAATGTTCAATTTTTTGGGCGACTGGTTGACCAATTTCGTAGGTAGGTACTGTTTTTCGATACTTGATTATCTTAGCGTTGTTTTATTTTCATTGCCCAAATTGAGCCATTGGCCGCGAATAGCTGGAAAACTCAAAAAGTGTAAAAATAAAAGTTATCAATTCTGCAAGATTCTACCTGAGGGTTTTTTCTGGGAAGAAAAACATCACATCTTACCGACTCTTGCACCAGTTGCACCGCTTCATCGTGCACTTTTTTCCGTTTCAGGCATTTTTAGCCCGAATATCGGCAATTACGGTTAATGTCAATAACAACCACGCCCACCGCAGCTGTTTTAAATTTTGACAAAGCCAGGAACTGCCAAGGCATTGAGAGAGAGAACCGATATATCCGTCATTTAGCAGCGCCTCTCTTGTAAGCATCCAGGCTCTATAGTCTTTGTCTTTCTGTCTTTTTTTGGGTAACTGAAATTGAGACGGTCTTGGGTGTCGTAACGCAAGAGAACTGCCAAAGACTTCAAAATCCCCCATTTTTAAAGACTTCACTGACAATTACCGGCAAAGTTACGCTTTCGATGTATCTGCGAAATTTTTGTATAGTCGATACGACGGCTAGAGCTTTTCGCTCTGTCCTTAGGACGGTTTCATTCAGCTGCTATCGACAGAAAAATATTATACTTTTGTATGGCAGCATGCGGCCATGGAAGCTCCGGGTTCGATTCCCGGGAATGTCTGGCTGTTGTGTTCTCCAATTTGCAATTTTTCTGAACATGTCAAAGTTTGATAAGGGGAAAAAACTCTTATGGCCAGTGCAGGCCGATAAGGAGAAAAACATTTATTTATAATTTATTATTTTATGTATGGCAGCACTGACACCACCATACCAACCTCGCTCAGTTTCATTTTCTTCAAGTACATTTTCCGCTAACCTTTTTTTAGTCTATTTTTGTATGATGCATAGTCTATTATTGCAAAAAATAGACCGAGAAAACTCACTATGATCTCAATTTTAACCCTACAGTCTTAGACGCCGGCCGGCGCCGCAGCGAATTGGCTTGTTTACCTGAGTAATAAATGAAACACTGGGAAATTAGCTGAACTAACACCATATGCAGCTCCATGTTGTGAAGATACAGAATGAACGAGCAAATAATAAGGAAACCTCTGGCAGTCCGGCTCTCAATTAAATTCTTGATGGGGACTCTTAATTTGAGTTTTGCTTCAATAGCAGTTCGTATTTCTAATTAAAATCATGTGTACAGCTCAAGAACATGATGAAAAGCTTCATCTAACAATAAAAATGAACTGAAAATATGTAGCAGGTATCTAACCCACTTGAAATTTTTTGGAGCCTAATAGGTATAGGCCTTCCAGCGTAACCGTGATTCGAGTGACTGAGCGAATTTTCTAGCTTAGCCATGTAACATGTGACGAGTGAAAATTCAACTGGGGGGCCACGACGGATGTTCCCGTCATTCAAACATCAAAACCGCACGTGCCCCCTTCGAATTTGAAAGTATTCGAGATTCATCGCCGACACAAATTCGTCTCTCGCGAGCCCTAAAATGGAGGCAAATGTCAAATTGAAGGTAAAATCAATTACATCAATTTCGATCTAAGATGCAATTTTGAATGGTAGGTACTCCGACATTTTCATCATTAAACTTGTTAGACGTGAATCCTACTGCCCATCCATAGCTGCCCAGAGAAGTTCCTTGTTTTGTCAAAGTTTTTTGGGGCTTTTGGCGCATCTTTTGGGGGTAGAGCAGGCCAAAGGGTCGGTGCTACCTTTGCTATACTTTCTTTGGAGCGACGGCCGGCATCGCACTTTTCAGTTAAAAGCGACAAAAAAAAAATCGAAGTCACGCTCAAAAGGTTATATATTTTTCTCAACTGTCAAATGTCACAGGCACTTTGATATCTTGGTTATTGACGCAATATAAAAACAGGTCGGAAAATTACGCTATTATCCAATAAAATGGACCGCGAAGTTTTGGGGATTTTCTCGGGGGCTTTCTGTACTTCAGATATGAAAACTGAGAAACAAAATCAGTCAGGCAGGTCTATGACTTCATGCACCTACGTACTTGATAAATTCGAAACGAATGTGTGTAGGTGGATATATTAATACAGATTCGCGTTGAATACTTTCATGATTAAGAGACCAACGTACAAACACACAATGTTTATTACTGCTCACTATTAAATACAGGCCACTCATTATTCACACTTAGATTACGCTTTGATCAAGTTCGCCGATCTACTCGCTCATTGTCGCTGTGAAATTGAATCTGGTCTCGGTCGGATCATGTCTGGGTGTTTCACTTTTTTCCAGTCAATATTTCAAGAGATGATACAGCATTGAGAAAATTATGTACTTTCGCAAAAAAAACACGAATACAAAAGTGAAACAACTGATACAAAAAAAGAATATAATATAATATATAATAATTATAATTACAATATATATTATAATTATAATATATAATTATAATAATATAATTGATGGAGTTATGTGTTACAAAAAAAAAACAATTTCCACAGCTCAACTTTGAAATCCGCCGTTCTCCGTCGTGATGCGTTTCCGATATAATTTTTATTCGAGAAAGTTCACTAATTTTTTTTGCTTCACCATCTTCTGAAATCTTGACATAAAAAGTGAAACACCCCGTGTACTCCGAGTGATACCTTCGGAAACATTCCACACGTTCTCCGGCATATTCCAGAATAACAGATTCGCCGCGGCTTCCAGACACGTCCATCAGATTCGGGTGTATACCGGCATGCTCTGAAAAGGCGGCACCTCCGCCAATTGTGCACATTTGTCTTACTCGCTTATTGGATCTCCAGCTTGCGTGAACTAGAATTAGAACGTGATTTGAACGCGTTTGCTCTCAAATGTATTGGAATCGAATGAGAGCCTCGCAACTTGTGACAATATGCATAGATTTTCTGCCTAACCTAAAGAATGCGGCTCCCTTATCCCCTGTGTTCTTAGTTTTGTATATGTATCTACATAATTATATACCTACATGGATAGTTGCCGTCTTTTCGAAAACAATTTTCTGGGCCTACCTCGAAGCCTACCTCAACCTACTGATCGACCTGGTCAAGCTGTAAAATTTTATGAAACGTAAGTTAAGTAGGTTGTGTGATTGAACTCTACGGAGTCAGTTACCTAGCAACATGATTTGAGCAAGACGGAGGACACCCCTTGAACTAGATCCCCCGTTTCCACCCAGCTCTTCAAACGCGACTCTGCCGTCTAGTGCGTTTACGAGCGTTTATGTAAACAAATTGGACTTTTTACACGTAATTAAATCTGAGCTTCGAGCGCTCCTCAATTAAAACGGGAGAGCACGCGTTTTAATAAAATTAATTATTGTTGGAGAATTGGTTGTTTGTCGTCGTAGTGCCCTCTTCGTCTATTCAAACAGTCGCATCACTGTTGCGAAAATCACAATCGTCAACAACAGCAGCAGCGTTCTCCGCGAGTTTACTCTTCAGCTTTCAGTTACAGCAAGTGAGAAAAATGATTATCTCTACTTGAATAAGATCTATGGCTTTATTTACGAAGTATAGCGAAGAGAATGAGGTAAACAAAATGCGACGATGGTGATGGTCGAGATTCGATCCTTGGAAGGTGTTTTAATCGACTTTGTTGACAAAATGGATTCCTGGGATCCACTAGGCTATTCGCGATTTAAATAATTCCCGCGACAAGATGGTTGCCAAAAACGGCTTGCGTTGACAATACGGACCTTTGAATCAAGCTGAACTGCTGATCACTGAGCCTTTTCTAATCACAAATTACAAAATTATAGTTTCATCAGTTCATCACCCAGGAAACTGTATCGCAATACGAATGCTCAAGTACCACTGGGCAAGTATAAGTCCGGTAGGTTGGCATCCCTGTCACCCGGGCCACGTCAGACCACTAACGGCCAATTTGATTTTTACAAACTTTATGGAGCCATCATAAACTTTTGCATTCGATTTATGCACGGCTGTTCTGTGATTATTCACTTGCTTGCTCGTTTTTTCAAAGTTAGTTGGCATTAACATCTGTAAGTAGAAATGAAATCGAAAATGGAACACCAATAAGTGTACGAATTTCGTGTTTTGATGTCACAAAGCTTCGCTTCAGGTTTTTCGTATTTCAGCAAGTACAGTCATCGAGACATGAAAGCGGCCTGAAATGTCCAGAATTCGTCTATTTGATAGTTGCAGCTGTGCCAATAAATTATATCACAACTGTACATAGCTTTAATTAATCTAGTTAATTGAAACTAGATTTAAATATATACAAACGCGTGTGAAAACTTTTGCGACAAAAAACAAGAAACCGAGGAGCTGACGAGTAAAGTAGCCTTAAATTGCAGACTCTTGTAGTCTCTGACTCTGCTGAAATTTATAATATCTTCTGAAACACCTAATGGTGGTCCAAAGCCTACTTTCTGGAGGTTCATTGGGAAGTCATTCCCATGGCAATATTAGCAGTCCAGCTCGTTTAAGATGTTCGTGGTTGACAATCATTGATTGCCATTGTTGTGTCACGTTGATGTCATTGTCAGTTGGGTTGTCACTTCTCATTTCACTCCGCATTTGGCAGCGATCCTGTGGCTGGAAAAAGAATTCCAGAATTTTTTGAGTTCTTCATCTTTATTGTATCAGTCTGCCGATGATACCGCAAGTATCATTTCAAGCTCAAATTTTCAACAGCTGGCCGAGGAGGGTACGGTAGTTATAGAAAGCATGGCGGAATGATGTAAAAAAATTCATTGACTTTGAATGGAGGCAAAACGATGCTTTTGCAGTTTTATAGTAATAGAGTTCCTCAATTGAACCAGGTCTACATGCGAAACGATGGGAAGTCTGTACCAGCCCAAAAGAACAGAAAGTTTTTGGGTGTTTGCATTGATAACTCTCTGAGCTTTGAGTATCACACAAATTGCCTTGTAAAGAGATTGCATTCGTTCAATTACGTGATGTTGAATCTGAGAGACTCGGTTGACCTACCTGTGCTTAGAACTTTTTATATGTCTCATATTCAGTCTATGTTGTCCTACGGATTAATTTTTTGGGGATCGTCGCGATTTACTCATCAGATATTTGTTGCTCAGAAACGTTTATTGAGATCTGTTTTCCACGCTGGTTCCAAGGATTCTAGTGAACCTTTGTTTCGGAGATTAAATGTGTTGCCATTGATGTCACTATATTTGTTTTTAATATGTATGTTTGTTGAAAAAAAATCTGTCATTATTCGATAGGAACTGTGATATGTATGATGTATGCTGATTTTGAAATTGAAACACGCCAGAGAGGTTCGCTTTAAGTGCCTCCACACTCAACTGCTTTTTTTGAGAAGCGTGTCAAGCATAGAGCTATTACAGCCTACAACAGTCTTCCAAGACAGATTCAAGACTGTAAAAATATGTGATATGTGTCGCTTCAAAAAGATCTTGAATGTTGAATGACCATCTTTTTTGAGTGTCAACTTTTGAGCTTTTAGACTGTGTGTTAGGTACCAATAAATAATAATAATAGTAATGTTGATGATAATAATAAGTGATCTTCCATCAATAGTCGACACAAATTGACAAAAAGTCGAACAGAAAAACTGGTCACTACCCACCTCTAACTTGAACCAGGGCACTCTACATAAGGTTATTAGAGATTTTTGACTACAGGGAGTACAGGGTACAGGTACAGGGGTGCCCCACTCTACAAAAAACACGTCCCAAAGGGCTTAGAGAGATATGCCGGATAAGGGCTATCGTGGAAATGCTGAATGGTGGGAATTCGTTAAAAACCGCGGAAATTTTTCCACACCGGTTGCTGCAAGTAGGGGGCTACCTCTACTTCCTACCTTTATCTGCGATGAAAAGTAAAAATCTTCGTACAATATTATCCTTAGTAAGTACTGACTTCAGTTACATTGTATAGTCTGGAACGTGTTGAATGCATGGTGATAACTTTGAATCGGAGACGTCGATGGCATAATCCCTCTGGGAGAGGATTATTCTCTATCGCTCTCCGCGGTTCTCATATTATTTAGATAGTACAGATGAGAAAAGTTTTAACCCGCTTCATGTTTTAAAGGGAGAAACGGCACGGTGCCAAGTTTCCTTTCAAATATGACGGTTTATTTCTGATGCAGAAAGGGATTTGAAATTTTATAGCACCTACTACCTACCTATATCTATACTAGAGGCGTTAAGCAGCTCCAGGCACGTTTTACATTCACTGGGCTCATATGATAGGTTGATACTACTGTTATAAGAGCGTTGGACAAAAAAGCTATTTCTGTTGAAGAGCTTTCCAATTAAAGTGATGTTGAATCTCTGGGTGGCGTAGTAATACGTACGAGACCAATTTGGATAACTTTCGAACAAAGCTCTGGCTGTATCTCATCGATTAATGCGTAGGTACAATAGTATCCTTCAGCGCTTCGGAGCCTATTTGCATAAACCAAAACTTCACATAACATTTCCAGAGTCTAGGTAAATAAGAATACACTTCGAAATACACAATCTCGGCGTAAGTGATTATTCTACCATAAATTTCACATACCTTAAGGCAAGGGGTTTCTGATGCGTCTAAAAAAGTTGTTGACAAGAATCGGTTCCATTTAATTTTTTTCTTCAAGTAGAAACTCCTTCAGAGGGAAAATGTATGGGCAATGCTACCTTTTCGAAATTTCCAAAAATTGTTGATTGGTTTTTTAAAATTTGAAAACTGGATAGCAACGCGCATACATCTTTTTTTAAGATAGTCGCAAGCCAAATTAGAATTTTCTATTTAAAAAAAAAGGTACCAAGAATGTTTTCTACTAATTCACATTTTCAAGTTCATGGGAAATCATTTTTAGTACTTTTTGCATGGTGGCATCCACTGATTGCTAAATAATGGTAGGGAATTGTTTTTGGCTATCCTTGCTCTTTGTTGAACATTCCACGTGTGCTCCATGGGATTAAGTTAAAGTGACTTTACTGGCAAAGAAGAATGCGAATTTCAAGGTACTGTGGATAGTGTCTGGTTCATCGTGGGATTCTAGTTGTTCTATTGCATCTCTCCACATATAACACTATCAGTTCAAAAGGTGTCATAACTTAATAGGCATCCTGAACAAAATATAGGTACATAGCGAGATACCAACCTAGTTAATTTAAAGTCTTACTTGGTATCTATGCTTGATGGTATCTACTTTTGAGCTCTCTTCTCCCAAACGACAATGAAATGACTGAGAACGATAATAATAATTACCCTCGTAATTACCTCTCAAATTTTCTCACTAACTCCAACAATTCAAAAGTATTATCCTCCGACCTCAGCACACCGCGCGCTCGCGCTTAAGAGCTAATTATCACGCCATAAACTCCTTCCAACTCATTCCTATGGCGATAACCATCATCGGATCCAAAGTCCTAATCAAGTTCACTTGTTGCTATTTGTTCCTTTCGGAAGTGCCGCTGCTTGCCGCAATCGATAACACATCTCCTTCGGGGGAGAGCCAAAACAAATAAAACTAGAACTTCAGAATGCCGGCCGCTATACCTCCCCCCCCAACCACCCACCTTCATCCTCAAGGGATCACGCTCCATGGAATCCGACGGAAATAGAAAACGTATCTTTATCTTTAAGTGATAGAACCCCTGCGTGTTTCAGCAGCAGTCGTCCGATGGACAACAGGATCAAGCGCGAAGCCAATCTGACGCCGCAAGAGGTCCTCGCCATCCTCACTTTGTACGAAAACGAAAAAGCTCAGAATGCCGCAGCCGCAGCTGGATACAGGCCGTGGTCTTACGAACCACAGGAGGATGCAAATGACGATGACGATGATGAGGAGAGCTGGATGGACACGCCGGTTTACCCGCACGGACCGTCGCGTGGAAATGACATTGGTATGTACCATTCTTTCTCAATCAGGAGTACGCCGGCCGTTAATGCCGGGAGTGCAATGTACGAAAGCGCTGAAGGGCCACATGCAAAAAAAGTATAAATTCGACTTATCATCGCGCAATGCAACTTATTATCTCGCAATACCTGCGGTTAACTCGTACCGTGACTTTTTATTTCGCAAATGCGTGTTACTAACTCCCAACTCGCATATAGCAACTCAGTATCTTTTCGCCTGAAATGACCATTCGAAACCACAAAATAAACCAAACCGCAATTCTTATGGTTTCACATGTGTTCCCAGGGCCGTTCCTAGGGGTTTGAGCGCCCGTGTGCAAAGCGTCTAGTCTGCGCCCCCCCCCCCCAACCCTTTTTTCTATACTCGACCAAAAAGATGAAAGAATTCAGAATCCGTATCACTGTTCTATTTTTTATTTTTTCATAAAAGTAATATAATAGCCGTATTACACTGCACAATTTATTGTACAATTTATTTAACAACCTGCCAAAATGCTGTCAAAAAACAATGCCATTGATTGTTTAACTGACAGATCGTACAAGAAATTGTGTAGTGTAATACAGCTTCAACAGACATGAATCTTGCAAAAAACAACAATTCAGTGGATGAATTAAAAAAAAAACAATAATATCTAGGATATCAATGAGTCTTGGATTTTTAAATACATTTCTGCATTTTTGCTGGAAATTTTCCATTATCTTTCAGGGATCACAAGTAAATATCTAACTTTTATACTTGTTAGGTGGAAGCATTTCGCTTCTGGCGAACTGAAAGGATTCGCATTCGTCAGCGAAGAACGTTCGCAGAACGTTTGCGAAACGTTCGGTGACTTAGCCATTCGACACGGAAGGTTCAATTCGAACCAAAAACCAAATGAACGTTCGCGTGCTATTATTAGAAATTGGACCATTCCTTTGCATTCTGTTTATTTTCCTCATCTGGGGCGGAGCTGGCTGCCATAGTTACCGTGGTCCGTGATTGTCTTTGTCTTGTGATACGGTTTTCTACGACTAAAGCTTAGTTTATAGTCAACGCAAGCGGATACGGAACCGCATACGGTTACGCAAACGGTAGCGTAAGAAAAACTGATAGTTTATAGTGAACGCTTTCAGAGGCGCACGCCTGCGTCGTAGGAGAAGGAATCATAAGGAATTTGTTTGCCTGAGTGTGCCGCTCCACTCCACATTGACATTGTTGTCCACTTAGCGATCCAAACCCAAATTCTGACTGGTGGAAACCAAGGTCATCTACGTATCCGCATCAACGCAAGAGTTGGATGTTGATCAACTCCTTGCGTATACGGGATACGGTTGCGAGTATTGCGTTCACTATAAACGATTGCGGCGTTTTCACTTTGTCGAAGTATAGCCTTGCGTAACCGTATGCGGCTTGGTTTCCACCAATCAGAATTTGAGTTTGGATGGCTAAGTGAACAACAATGTCAATGTGGAGTGGGGCGGTACACTCAGGCAAACAAATCACCTATGATTCCTTCTCCTACGACGCAGGCGTGCGTCTATGGGAGCGTTCACTATAAACTAGCGGTTTTGTTTACGCTACCGCTACCGTTTGCGTAACCGTATGCAGTTCCATATCCGCTTGCGTCGACTATAAACTAAGCTTAACAACGGCAAATTCCTAGGCAAATTGCTTCATATTGGTATAATTGGTTTTTGCATCGGGCGCTAAAGGGCCGCCCGCCTATAACGGGGGGCGCAAAGCGCCCTTTTTGAATTTTTTCAGTCGGTCGAATTTTTGCGCCCCTGGCAAAGTGCGCCCGCGTGCGTCGCACGCCTTGAACGCCCCGTTAGGAACGGCCCTGTGTGTTCCGTACAATTACTAACCCGCATTTTCAAGCTAATAAGTCGTAATACGAGTTGATAAGTCGCAATTTAAGATGATAACTTGCAATGCGAATTAGTTAACACGCATTTGCGAGGTAATGACCTGCAATGCGAGATACTAAGTTACAATGCGAGTTAATAACACGCATTTGTGAGTTAATAAGTCGCAATGCGAAATCAGAACTTGCAATGTGAGTTAGTAACGGGCATTTGCGAGGTAACAAGTCGCAATGTCTGATAATTCACACAGTTAATTGCGAGATAATAGGTTGTATTGTGCGTTAAAATGTCGAATTTATAATTTTTGTTTGCTGTGGTCCTTCAGCGTTTTCGTAAAATTGCAACACTCTGTTAGATAGGTATTATATAAAAATCCTGATCGTGGCATAAAATTTCGTCCTCGAGCAGGGTGTTCACGGTGTTCATAAATTATACCCCCCCCCGAGACTTCTCCTTAAACATACATAATTTTCGAAAGGAAAGACGATTCTTACATAATATTAATCATTTTCTCTAAGCTTCGAATCTGTCCACTACACTACAATTTTCAGAAAAATTTATCTCTGACTTGAAAAAAATAGCTCTCAAACGGTTTTTTGCTCTGTGGTTAGCTCGACCCCACCTGTTCAACATGTTGAAAGCGTCAAGAGCGTATTCTTTTTGTAGCTTGCATTCCTACCTCGAGACTAACCTACTTTTCTTGTTCTGAAAAGAGCCAAATTTGTGCCTTTGTTCCAGTACGGAATGCTGAAAGTCCAAAACTCCTTTATTGATTTGTTCATGAAAATTCTCTACTCTATTAACATTGGGATTCGATCCAGGTCCTGCGTACCTATACGAAGACAAGCCGTACGAAAAAAGAGGCAGATGGGGCGGCTTCGCCGCGGAGAGGAAGAAGCGCTTCATGGTGGCCAAGAAAAGGAACGATCCGACCAGGGAGCTGCGATACTTGAACGGGCCGAACCAGAACGACTTTTACACTTTGTCCCAACTATTGAGCAACCAGAGGGAACCGGACGTGCCGCTGTATCATCGGTTGGTGCTGTAAAGAGGAGGAGAGAACCAAAAAAAAAAGGTTACGCGACCTCATATCGTACTTTTTTGAATTGTTTAAATTCTATCTGTGTTAACTACTATAGTTTATCGATGTTTGGATGTTTTATGGAACATTTAAATCTTTGAGAAAAAACAAAACAGCAGTCAGTAAGTATTTGTATAATATATAATTATTATATTGATTCAGTGTTGTATAATCGCTTTAGAATAATAAATCATGCATACTTATGTGTTAATTTTTGCGTTTTCTATATTAGTTATTCAAGTTATAAGGCCAGTAAATGAGTTTTAGCAGAAGGAGTGAAAGGGTACGAGGTTATACAGGGTGTCAGTTTTTCGAGGCTAAGCATGGGTATCTCGCTTAAATTAAGAGATGCAATGTCGGTTAAATTAGGAAAAAGTTGCACATTCCCATGACGATCAATGATCCAAGAAGATTGACAACTGACTTATCAGTTTTAGTTTTCGAGATATCGTGAAAAACAAGAATTTGAATTTTTGTATTTTTTTTTAATTTAAAAAAACGGTTGGAAGTGGAATTTTCTAATCAAGACATTGCCAGGGCACTTTTCCAAGGGGAATTCAAAGTTACCAAAATCTTTCTTCTAGCTTTCAAAACAATCGAGAAACGACATTCAACTTTTTTTTTCTAATGTGTGTAAAAATAAATGATACGACACAATTATTATTCATAGCCAAGACATGAACGTGATGAGACTCATTCAACTAAGCTACTCGAACATCCAGAGACCAGATTCAAGGAAAAATGCCTTTTTGTTTCTGTTTCAGGCATTTGCATGAGACCTTGAAATCAATGTTAGTGATGAAAAAACCAAGGAAAAAACATTGCTTTCGACACCTCTTTGTTTTTGCCTAAATGCCTAAAACTGGCAAAATCGGATTTACTGTTCTAAAATGACCTTTTTAACGGCCTAAAATAGGCCTTTACAATTCTTTAGTGGGAATCATTCACAATGTTAAGGAAAAAATTCATTGTTTGACTTGTTTCGTTCAAACTGTGTGAGAAAATTGATTTCAACACTTATAATTATTTATTTGCCCCAATTTATTCAGAAATGGATTCTGTCCATACTGCCTATTTTAGGTTGCCACGGCCCTATTTCAGGCTGTTAATGAAGTACAGCTTTCATTTACCTAAACAATGTAAACATAACATCTCAATGTCCACTTTTTACCGACCTGAAATCTTGACGCAGGGACCGAATTCTAGCCAAAATGGCTTTCGGTTTTTGTTTTAACAGTCTGGTGTTAAAAATGATAACTGTTCGAATTCAAAGACCCTTTATTTTTGTCCAATTTGCCTAAAGTCAGCGCAACCTAGAGTTTCTGACCTAGAATGCCTTTTTATTGGCCTACAATAGCCTTTTCCATTTCACGTGGAAATGATTCAAAATCTGGTGAAAAACATCCGTTGTTTGATTTGCTTTGTTCAAATGTGTTGCACAGTTCACAAAATTGTCCGAAAATAACTAAACTGCTGGACAACGAATCTGTCGGTATCATGTCCAAGACAAGAACGTGATGGGACTTATTCAACTGAGCTAGTCGAAATTAAAGAAGCGGTGAGGTTGGTTTGAACATTTTGGATTTCATTCCTGCAAAAAAAAACCTGAAACAGAAGAAAGCTTGGGTGGTTAATAGAAGAAAAATCCATGTTTCACGGTTGTAGTGATTTATTCATAAACATGAAAGGTTGTGGGTAAAAATGAATGATACGACACAATTCATGTCCAAGACAAGAACGTGATGGGACTTATTCAACTGAGCTAGCCGAAATTGAAGAAGCGGTGAGGTTGATTCAAACATTTTTCATTTCATTCCTGCAAAAAAAAGTCCTGAAACAGTAGAAAGGTTGGGAGGTTGATGAAACAAAACACATGTTTTACGGTTGTATTGATTTATTTATAAACATGAAAGGTTGTGGGTGAAAATAAATGATACGACACAATTCATGTCTAAGACAAGAACGTGATGGGACTTATTCAACTAAGCTAGTCGAAATTAAAGAAGCGGTGAGGTTGATTCGAACATTTTGGATTTCATTCCTGCAAAAAAAAATCCTGAAACAGAAGAAAGGTTGGGAGGTTGATGAAACAAAATACATGTTTTACGGTTGTATTGATTTATTTATAAACATGAAAGGTTGTGGGTGAATATAAATGATACGACACAATTCATGTCCAAGACAAGAACGTGATGGGACTTATTCAACTGAGCTAGTCGAAATTAAAGAAGCGGTGAGGTTGGTTTAAGCATTTTGGATTTCATTCCTGCAATAAAAAAAACCTGAAACAGAAGAAAGCTTGGGAGGTTAAAAGAAGAAAACTCCATGTTTTACGGTTGAATTGCTTTATTTATAAACATGAAAGGTTGTGGGTAAAAATAAATGATACGACACAATTCATGTCCAAGACAAGAACGTGATGGGACTTATTCAACTGAGCTAGTCGAAATTAAAGAAGCGGTGAGGTTGGTTTAAACATTTTCGATTTCATTCCTGCAAAAAAAATCCTGGAACAGAAGAAAGCTTGGGAGGTTGATAGAACTAAATCCATGTTTTACGGTTGTGGTGATTTATTTATAAACATGAAAGGTTGTGGGTAAAAATAAATGATACGACACAATTCATGTCCAAGACAAGAACGTGATGGGACTTATTCAACTGAGCTAGTCGAAATTAAAGAAGCGGTGAGGTTGGTTTGAACATTTTGGATTTCATTCCTGCAAAAAAAAATCCTGAAACAGAGGAAAGCTTGGGAGGTTGATGGAACAAAATCCATGTTTTACGGTTGTGGTGATTTATTTATAAACATGAAAGGTTGTGGGTAAAAATAAATGATACGACACAATTCATGTCCAAGACAAGAACGTGATGGGACTTATTCAACTGAGCTAGTCGAAATTAAAGAAGCGGTGAGGTTGGTTTGAACATTTTGGATTTCATTCCTGCAAAAAAAATCCTGAAACAGAAGAAAGCTTGGGAGGCTATTAGAACAAAATCCATGTTTTACGGTTGTTGTGTTTTATTCATAAACATGAAAGGTTGTGAGTAAAAATAAATGATACGACACAATTCATGTCCAAGACAGGAACGTGATGGGACTTATTCAACTGAGCTAGTCAAAATTAAAGAAGCGGTGGAATTGGTTTGAACATATTGGATTTCATTCCTGCAAAAAAAAAACCTGAAACAGGAGAAAGCTTGGGAGGTTAAGAGAAGAAAAATCCATGTTTTACGGTTGTAGTGATTTATTTATAAACATGAAAGGTTGTGGGTAAAAATAAATGATACGACTCAATTCATGTCCAAGACAAGAACGTAATGGGACTTATTCAACTAAGCTAGTCTAAATTAAAGAAGCCGTGAGGTTGATTCGAACATTTTGGATTTTATTCCTGCAAAAAAAAATCCTGAAACAGAAGAAAGGTTGGGAGGTTAATAAAACAAAATCCATTATTTACGGTTGTATCGATTCATTTATAAACATGAAAGGTTGTAGGTAAAAATAAATGATACGACCCAATTCATGTCCAAGACAAGAACATGATGGGACTTATTCAGCTGAGCTAGTCGAAATTGAAGAAGCGGTGAGGTTGATTCGAACATTTTGGATTTTATTCCTGCAAAAAAAAATCCTGAAACAGAAGAAAGCTTGGGAGGTTAATAGAAGAAAAATCCATGTTTTACGGTTGTAGTGATTTATTTATAAACATGAAAGGTTGAGGGTAAAAATAAATGATACGACCCAATTCATGTCCAAGACAAGAACGTGATGGGACTTATTCAACTAAGCTAGTCTAAATTAAAGAAGCGGTGAGGTTGATTCGAACATTTTGGATTTTATTAGTGCAAAAAAAAATCCTAAAACAGAAGAAAGGTTGGGAGGTTAATAAAACAAAATCCATTATTTACGGTTGTATCGATTTATTTATAAACATGAAAGGTTGTGGGTAAAAATAAATGATACGACACAATTCATGTCCAAGACAAGAACGTGATGGGACTTATTCAACTAAGCTAGTCGAAATTGAAGAAGCGGTGAGGTTGATTCGAACATTTTGGATTTTATTCCTGCAAAAAAAAATCCTGAAACAGAAGAATGGTTGGGAGGTTAATAAAACAAAATCCATGTTTTACGGTTGTATCGATTTATTTATAAACATGAAAGGTTGTGGGTAAAAATAAATGATACGACACAATTCATGTAGGTACAAGACAAGAACGTGATGGGACTTATTGAACTAAGCTAGCCGAAATTAAAGAAGCGGTGAGGTTGATTCGAACATTTTGGATTTCATTCCTGCAAAAAAAAATCCTGAAACAGAAGAAAGGTTGGGAGGTTAATAAAACAAAATCCATGTTTTACGGTTGTATTGATTTATTTATAAACATGAAAGGTTGTGGGTAAAAATAAATGATACGACACAATTCATGTCCAAGACAAGAACGTGATGGGACTTATTCAACTGAGCTAGTCGAAATTAAAGAAGCGGTGAGGTTGGTTTGAACATTTTCGATTTCATTCCTGCAAAAAAAAAACCTGAAACAGAAGAAACCTTGGGAGGTTGATAGAAGAAAAATCCATGTTTCACGGTTGTAGTGATTTATTTATAAACATGAAAGGTTGTGGGTAAAAATAAATGATACGACACAATTCATGTCCAAGACAAGAACATGATGAGACTTATTCAATCAAGCTAGTCGAAATTAAAGAAGCGGTGAGGTTGATTCGAACATTTTGGATTTCATTCCTGCAAAAAAAAATCCTGAAACACAAGAAAGGTTGGGAGGTTAATGAAACAAAATACATGTTTCACGGTAGTATTGATTTATTTATAAACATGAAAGGTTGTGGGTAAAAATAAATGATACGACACAATTTATGTCCAAGACAAGAACGTGATGGGATTTATTCAGCTGAGCTAGTCGAAATTGAAGAAGCAGTGAGGTTGGTTTGAACATTTTGGATTTCATTCCTGCAAAAACAAATCCTGAAACAGAAGAAAGCTTGGGAGGTTGATAGAACAAAATCCATGTTTTACGGTTGTGGTGATTTATTTATAAACATGAAAGGTTGTGGGTAAAAATAAATGATACGACACAATTCATGTCCAAGACAAGAACGTGATGGGACTTATTCAACTGAGCTAGTCGGAATTGAAGAAGCGGTGAGGTTGGTTTGAACATTTTGGATTTCATTCCTGCAAAAGAAATCCTGAAACAGAAGAAAGCTTGGGAGGTTGATAGAACAAAATCCATGTTTTACGGTTGTGGTGATTTATTTATAAACATGAAAGGTTGTGGGTAAAAATAAATGATACGACACAATTCATGTCCAAGACAAGAACGTGATGGGACTAATTCAACTGAGCTAGTCGAAATTAATGAAGCGGTGAGGTTGGTTTGAAAATTTTGGATTTCATTCCTGCAAAAAAAAATCCTGAAACAGAAGAAAGCTTGGGAGGTTAATAGAAGAAAAATCCATGTTTTACTGTTGTAGTGATTTATTTATAAACATGAAAGGTTGTGGGTGAAAATAAATGATACGACACAATTCATGTCCAAGACAAGAACATGATGGGACTTATTCAGCTGAGCTAGTCGAAATTGAAGAAGCGGTGAGGTTGATTCGAACATTTTGGATTTTATTCCTGCAAAAAAAAAATCCTGAAACAGAAGAAAGGTTGAGATGTTAATAAAACAAAATCCATTATTTACGGTTGTATCGATTCATTTATAAACATGAAAGGTTGTGGGTAAAAATAAATGATACGACACAATTCATGTCCAAGACAAGAACGTGATGAGACTGATTCAACTAAGCTAGTCTAAATTGAAGAAGCGGTGAGGTTGATTCGAACATTTTGGATTTTATTCCTGCAAAAAAAAATCCTGAAACAGAAGAAAGCTTGGGAGGTTAATAGAAGAAAAATCCATGTTTTACGGTTGTAGTGATTTATTTATAAACATGAAAGGTTGAGGGTAAAAATAAATGATACGACCCAATTCATGTCCAAGACAAGAACGTGATGGGACTTATTCAACTAAGCTAGTCTAAATTAAAGAAGCGGTGAGGTTGATTCGAACATTTTGGATTTTATTCCTGCAAAAAAAAATCCTAAAACAGAAGAAAGGTTGGGAGGTTAATAAAACAAAATCCATTATTTACGGTTGTATCGATTTATTTATAAACATGAAAGGTTGTGGGTAAAAATAAATGATACGACACAATTCATGTAGGTACAAGACAAGAACGTGATGGGACTTATTCAACTAAGCTAGCCGAAATTAAAGAAGCGGTGAGGTTGATTCGAACATTTTGGATTTCATTCCTGCGAAAAAAAATCCTGAAACAGAAGAAAGGTTGGGAGGTTAATAAAACAAAATCCATCATTTACGGTTGTATCGATTTATTTATAAACATGAAAGGTTGTGGATAAAAATAAATGATACGACCCAATTCATGTCCAAGACAAAAACGTGATGGGACTTATTCAACTAAGCTAGTCTAAATTAAAGAAGCGGTGAGGTTGATTCGAACATTTTGGATTTTATTCCTGCACAAAAAAAACCTGAAACAGAAGAAAGCTTGGGAGGTTAATAGAAGAAAAATCCATGTTTTACGGTTGTAGTGATTTATTTATAAACATGAAAGGTTGTGGGTAAAAATAAATGATACGACCCAATTCATGTCCAAGACAAGAACGTGATGGGACTTATTCAACTAAGCTAGTCTAAATTAAAGAAGCGGTGAGGTTGAATCGAACATTTTGGATTTTATTCCTGCAAAAAAAAATCCTGAAACAGAAGAAAGGTTGGGAGGTTAATAAAACAAAATCCATTATTTACGGTTGTATCGATTTATTTATAAACATGAAAAGTTGTGGGTGAAAATAAATGATACGACCCAATTCATGTCCAAGACAAGAACGTGATGGGACTTATTCAACTAAGCTAGTCTAAATTAAAGAAGCGGTGAGGTTGATTCGAACATTTTGGATTTTATTCCTGCAAAAAAAAATCCTGAAACAGAAGAAAGGTTGGGAGGTTATAAAACAAAATCCATTATTTACGGTTGTATCGATTTATTTATAAACATGAAAGGTTGTGGGTGAAAATAAATGATACGACACAATTCATGTCCAAAACAAGAACGTGATGAGACTTATTCAACTAAGCTAGTCTAAATTAAAGAAGCGGTGAGGTTGATTCGAACATTTTGGATTTTATTCCTGCAAAAAAAAATCCTGAAACAGAAGAAAGCTTGGGAGGTTAATAGAAGAAAAATCCATGTTTTACGGTTGTAGTGATTTATTTATAAACATGAAAGGTTGTGGGTGAAAATAAATGATACGACACAATTCATGTCCAAGACAAGAACGTGATGGGACTTATTCAACTGAGCTAGTCGAAATTAAAGAAGCGGTGAGGTTGGTTTGAACATTTTGGATTTCATTCCTGCAAAAAAAAAATCCTGGAACAAAAGAAAGCTTGGGAGGTTGATAGAACAAAATCCATATTTCACGGTTGTGGTGATTTACTTATAAACATGAAAGGTTGTGGGTAAAAATAAATGATACGACACAATTCATGTCCAAGACAAGAACGTGATGGGACTTATTCAACTAAGCTAGTCGAAATTGAAGAAGCGGTGAGGTTGATTCGAACATTTTGGATTTTATTCCTGCAAAAAAAAATCCTGAAACAGAAGAATGGTTGGGAGGTTAATAAAACAAAATCCATGTTTTACGGTTGTATTGATTTATTTATAAACATGAAAGGTTGTGGGTAAAAATAAATGATACGACACAATTCATGTCCAAGACAAGAACGTGATGGGACTTATTCAACTGAGCTAGTCGAAATTAAAGAAGCGGTGAGGTTGGTTTGAACATTTTCGATTTCATTCCTGCAAAAAAAAAAACCTGAAACAGAAGAAACCTTGGGAGGTTGATAGAAGAAAAATCCATGTTTTACGGTTGTAGTGATTTATTCATAAACATGAAAGGTTGTGGGTAAGAATAAATGATACGACACAATTCATGTCCAAGACAAGAACATGATGGGACTTATTCAATCAAGCTTGTCGAAATTAAAGAAGCGGTGAGGTTGATTCGAACATTTTGGATTTCATTCCTGCAAAAAAAAATCCTGGAACAGAAGAAAGGTTGGGAGGTTAATGAAACAAAATACATGTTTTACGGTAGTATTGATTTATTTATAAACATGAAAGGTTGTGGGTAAAAATAAATGATACGACACAATTCATGTCCAAGACAAGAACGTGATGGGACTTATTCAGCTGAGCTAGTCGAAATTGAAGAAGCGGTGAGGTTGGTTTGAACATTTTGGATTTCATTCCTGCAAAAAAAAATCCTGAAACAGAAGATAGCTTGGGAGGTTGATAGAACAAAATCCATGTTTTACGGTTGTGGTGATTTATCTATAAACATGAAAGGTTGTGGGTAAAAATAAATGATACGACACAATTCATGTCCAAGACAAGAACGTGATGGGACTTATTCAACTGAGCTAGTCGAAATTGAAGAAGCGGTGAGGTTGGTTTGAACATTTTGGATTTCATTCCTGCAAAAGAAATCCTGAAACAGAAGAAAGCTTGGGAGGTTGATAGAACAAAATCCATGTTTTACGGTTGTGGTGATTTATTTATAAACATGAAAGGTTGTGGGTAAAAATAAATGATACGACACAATTCATGTCCAAGACAAGAACGTGATGGGACTTATTCAACTGAGCTAGTCGGAATTAATGAAGCGGTGAGGTTGGTTTGAAAATTTTGGATTTCATTCCTGCAAAAAAAAATCCTGAAACAGAAGAAAGCTTGGGAGGTTAATAGAAGAAAAATCCATGTTTTACGGTTGTAGTGATTTATTTATAAACATGAAAGGTTGTGGGTGAAAATAAATAATACGACACAATTCATGTCCAAGACAAGAACATGATGGGACTTATTCAATCAAGCTAGTCGAAATTAAAGAAGCGGTGAGGTTGATTCGAACATTTTGGATTTTATTCCTGCAAAAAAAAATCCTGAAACAGAAGAAAGGTTGGGAGGTTAATCAAACAAAATCCATTATTTACGGTTGTATCGATTCATTTATAAACATGGAAGGTTGTTGGTAAAAATAAATGATACGACACAATTCATGTCCAAGACAAGAACGTGATGAGACTTATTCAACTAAGCTAGTCTAAATTGAAGAAGCGGTGAGGTTGATTCGAACATTTTGGATTTTATTCCTGCAAAAAAAAAATCCTGAAACAGAAGAAAGCTTGGGAGGTTGATAGAAGAAAAATCCATGTTTTACGGTTGTAGTGATTTATTCATAAACATGAAAGGTTGAGGGTAAAAATAAATGATACGACCCAATTCATGTCCAAGACAAGAACGTGATGGGACTTATTCAACTAAGCTAGTCTAAATTAAAGAAGCGGTGAGGTTGATTCGAACATTTTGGATTTTATTCCTGCAAAAAAAAATCCTAAAACAGAAGAAAGGTTGGGAGGTTAATAAAACAAAATCCATCATTTACGGTTGTATCGATTTATTTATAAACATGAAAGGTTGTGGATAAAAATAAATGATACGACCCAATTCATGTCCAAGACAAAAACGTGATGGGACTTATTCAACTAAGCTAGTCTAAATTAAAGAAGCGGTGAGGTTGATTCGAACATTTTGGATTTTATTCCTGCAAAAAAAAATCCTGAAACAGAAGAAAGGTTGGGAGGTTATAAAACAAAATCCATTATTTACGGTTGTATCGATTTATTTATAAACATGAAAGGTTGTTGGTAAAAATAAATGATACGACACAATTCATGTCCAAAACAAGAACGTGATGAGACTTATTCAACTAAGCTAGTCTAAATTAAAGAAGCGGTGAGGTTGATTCGAACATTTTGGATTTTATTCCTGCAAAAAAAAATCCTGAAACAGAAGAAAGCTTGGGAGGTTAATAGAAGAAAAATCCATGTTTTACGGTTGTAGTGATTTATTTATAAACATGAAAGGTTGTGGGTAAAAATAAATGATACGACCCAATTCATGTCCAAGACAAGAACGTGATGGGACTTATTCAACTAAGCTAGTCTAAATAAAAGAAGCGGTGAGGTTGAATCGAACATTTTGGATTTTATTCCTGCAAAAAAAAATCCTGAAACAGAAGAAAGGTTGGGAGGTTAATAAAACAAAATCCATTATTTACGGTTGTATCGATTTATTTATAAACATGAAAATTGTGGGTAAAAATAAATGATACGACACAATTCATGTCCAAGACAAGAACGTGATGGGACTTATTCAACTAAGCTAGCCGAAATTAAAGAAGCGGTGAGGTTGATTCGAACATTTTGGATTTCATTCCTGCAAAAGAAAATCCTGAAACAGAAGAAAGGTTGGGAGGTTAATAAAACAAAATCCATTATTTACGGTTGTATCGATTTATTTATAAACATGAAAGGTTGTGGGTAAAAATAAATGATACGATCCAATTCATGTCCAAGACAAGAACGTGATGGGACTTATTCAACTAAGCTAGTCTAAATTAAAGAAGCGGTGAGGTTGATTCGAACATTTTGGATTTTATTCCTGCAAAAAAAAATCCTGAAACAGAAGAAAGGTTGGGAGGTTAATAAAACAAAATCCATTATTTACGGTTGTATCGATTTATTTATAAACATGAAAGGTTGTGGGTACAAATAAATGATACGACACAATTCATGTCCAAGACAAGAACGTAATGAGACTTATTCAACTAAGCTAGTCTAAATTAAAGAAGCGGTGAGGTTGATTCGAACATTTTGGATTTTATTCCTGCAAAAAAAAATCCTGAAACAAAAGAAAGCTTGGGAGGTTAATAGAAGAAAAATCCATGTTTTACGGTTGAAGTGATTTATTTATAAACATGAAAGGTTGTGGGTAAAAAAAAATGATACGACCCAATTCATGTCCAAGACAAGAACGTGATGGGACTTATCCAACTTAGCTAGTCTAAATTAAAGAAGCGGTGAGGTTGATTCGAACATTTTGGATTTTATTCCTGCAAAAAAAATCCTGAAACAGAAGAAAGGTTGGGAGGTTAATAAAACAAAATCCATTATTTACGGTTGTATCTATTTATTTATAAACATGAAAAGTTGAGGGTAAAAATAAATGATACGACCCAATTCATGTCCAAGATAAGAACGTGATGGGACTTATTCAACTAAGCTAGTCTAAATTAAAGAAGCGGTGAGGTTGATTCGAACATTTTGGATTTTATTCCTGCAAAAAAAAATCCTGAAACAGAAGAAAGGTTGGGAGGTTATTAAAACAAAATCCATTATTTACGGTTGTATCGATTTATTTATAAACATGAAAGGTTGTGGGTAAAAATAAATGATACGACACAATTCATGTCCAAGACAAAAACGTGATGAGACTTCCCAAGTAGCAATCCGACGTCGGGCCAACGTTGCGATTCGCGACCTGAGGTCGGCAGCCGACGTCCGCGCGACGTTGAGGCGACTCACATTTGCACCAATTTGGTCAATGAAATGCGGGTCGGTACGACGTTGGCATCCGCGACGTTGTGATTGCCGACCGAAACTCGACCAAATCCGACCCGACTAAGGCTAGTCGCATTAGGTGGACTTTATTTAACCTGTTTTGTACTAAAGAAATATAGCTCCAAATATAGGACGGTAAAGTTTCCCTAATCCAACCATCAGTCAAATTCAGACCAAAACTACCTACCACAATACAATATGTTGCCGTTTAAGATATAACAGACAACAGAGCATCTGAACTTTAATAATGAAATTTTGTGATTGGTTGATATGAAACCTTGATGCGAAGAAAATTTTACTGATGAACAAGTATGTTTTAAGTCGAAAATACTCATCGCCCACCAAAAATTTGGCTGTTCTCAAAATATTTCAATTTTATATTAAAACATTCATCAATTAAAACACCGTTTCTCAAAAGAAAAGAAGACCAAAGAAGTATGTATATATACTTAATTAATCAATAGCCACCATAATTTCGTTTCTCGAGTTCAAAAATGATAAATTCAATAATTTCAAAGATTTTCATTGGCATTTCTTCAACATGGCCTCTTCTTGTTGTTTTGATATTGGAAGAAAAAATGGCCGCGTCGGCTCTTTCTACCTATACTGACTAAGTCCGACTAAGTTTTATACGAGTATAAATTTCTAGACCAATTCCGACCAATTCTGACTTCTGGTTTGATTTATTGTACCAATGCCGACCTAATCCGACCTATAGTCGGCGTATATACAATTGCACCAAAACGCCGTGCACATGTCCAGGGCCACCCAGCATGGCGGTTAATAATGTCCATTGTTGCCGTGGTCCCGGCCGTTTTCGCCCAGGGCCGGGCCGGCGCTAGGTATTTTGCCGTCTGAACCGAAGCTCAATTTTTCCGCTTTCATCGGACGTGATCTAACAATGGTCAAGTCCGGACGTGATCTAACAATGGTCAAGTCTATATACCTATGTCCTATACCCATATTATTTTTGGATTTTACTACACTTTATACAACCCCGGGTGCAATCCCAACAATAAAATTTGAAAACTGGTGCATGACGTTTCCGCGTGCCAGTTAATTTCCGGACCTCTCAAATTACGCCTGGAATCTAACAAAGGGGCGGCGCCACGGCTTCTTGAAGTGAAAAAAATACAAAATGAAATTTTGGAACATTTTGCCTCCAGAATTTGCCACCCCTGGAATTTGGCGCCTGAATCAGGGACTTCGCCGATTCATGCCTAGCGCCGGCCCTGCGGGGCCGAAATCTGGACGACCGTTACACCAGACTAGACTGGTCGCATTAGGCACAAAAATATATACCGAATCCAACGTTGGATACGCCAACGTCCAGCCGACGTTGCATATCACAACGTTGGGTATGCCGACGTCAGCCGACGTTGTCAAGCTTGCCCAAATATAACTACAGACTGATTTGGTCGCATTAGGTATAAAAATACCCACCGTGTCCAACGTTGGGTATCCCAACGTCCATCCGACGTTGGATGCGCCAACGTTGTATTTACCGACGTCGTGCCAACGTCGGTTTTAGTTGCATGGGCGACGTCGGGTTGCCGACGTAAAGGCAACGTTGTTCCAACGTCGCCTCGTGACTTTCAAATATTGGTCGCCATCCGACCATAATTTGCACTAATTCCGACGTCGGAATTGGTAAAAATTTGGTCGGAAGTCGGGTAAATGTTACTTGGGTTATTCAACTAAGCTAGTCTAAATTAAAGAAGCGGTGAGGTTGATTCGAACATTTTGGATTTTATTCCTGCAAAAAAAAAATCCTGAAACAGAAGAAAGCTTGGGAGGTTAATAGAAGAAAAATCCATGTTTTACGGTTGTAGTGATTTATTTATAAACATGAAAGGTTGTGGGTAAAAATAAATGATACGACCCAATTCATGTCCAAGACAAGAACGTGATGGGACTTATCCAACTAAGCTAGTCTAAATTAAAGAAGCGGTGAGGTTGATTCGAACATTTTGGATTTTATTCCTGCAAAAAAAAATCCTGAAACAGAAGCAAGGTTGGGAGGTTAATAAAACAAAATCCATTATTTACGGTTGTATCGATTTATTCATAAACATGAAAGGTTGTGGGTGAAAATAAATGATACGACACAATTCATGTCCAAGACAAGAACGTGATGAGACTTATTCAACTAAGCCAGTCTAAATTAAAGAAGCGGTGAGGTTGATTCGAACATTTTGGATTTTATTCCTGCAAAAAAAAATCCTGAAACAGAAGAAAGCTTGGGAGGTTAATAGAAGAAAAATCCATGTTTTACGGTTGTAGTGATTTATTTTTAAACATGAAAGGTTGTGGGTAAAAATAAATGATACGACACAATTCATGTCCAAGACAAGAACGTGATGGGACTTATTCAACTGAGCTAGTCGAAATTAAAGAAGCGGTGAGGTTGGTTTGAACATTTTGGATTTCATTCCTGCAAAAAAAAAATCCTGGAACAAAAGAAAGCTTGGGAGGTTGATAGAACAAAATCCATATTTCACGGTTGTGGTGATTTATTTATAAACATGAAAGGCTGTGGGTAAAAATAAATGATACGACACAATTCATGTCCAAGACAAGAACGTGATGGGACTTATTCAACTTAGCTAGTCGAAATTGAAGAAGCGGTGAGGTTGATTCGAACATTTTGGATTCTATTCCTGCAAAAAAAAAATCCTGAAACAGAAGAATGGTTGGGAGGTTGATAAAACAAAATCCATGTTTTACGGTTGTATCGATTTATTTATAAACATGTAAGGTTGTGGGTAAAAATAAATGATACGACACAATTCATGTACAAGACAAGAACGTGATGGGACTTATTCAACTGAGCTAGTCGAAATTAAAAAAGCGGTGAGGTTGGTTTGAATATTTTGGATTTCATTCCTGCAAGAAAAATCCTGAAACAGAAGAAAGCTTGGGAGGTTAATAGAACAAAATCCATGTTTTACGGTTGTTGTGATTTATTCATGAACATGAAAGGTTGTGGGTAAAAATAAATGACACGACACAATCTTGTTCAAGACAAGAACGTGATGGGAACCGATTTAAAAAAAATCCGCCTCAACACCGGTGAAGAAGATACCTCCAAGCGACAAAAACCAAAGACGTCCTGCGACTTGAGCAATCCTATCAAAAACATGTCCTGCCAAACCAATAAAATCGTCTATCGCATTGGTTTTTTGCAGAAATAATAACCGATACAGTGCCGAACCTCCGAAGCTTCCTTCTGTTTCAGGGATTTTTTGCAGGGATGAAATCCAAGATGTTCAAGCCAGCCTGGCTGAGTGGCTGCATCTGTTACGTATCGCAAGTTGACGCGCCCAATCAAACAGAGTGTTGTAGTAGATATACGACAGTCGTAATTATTGAATTGTGATAGCCTGTAGTTTCAAATTCACTCTGCTGCTATCAGCGTTGTGTGCTCTCTGTCTCTGTGTTTTTTTCCAGTCTTGCCTAGATGTCGTTTGGTTGTAGGTTTTCCTTTTACCATCGAGGAAACAAAAGCAATCGGCAATGAAATGATATACTAGTATATATTTCAAACTAAACGAGCCAAATGCGAAGCAGGAGACCTCGAGGAATGAAAGAAAGATTTTGAATTTTTATCCAAGATGAACTAGTCGACTGTATGTTAATATTCATATTTTCTTCAAAAAAAAAAAATGATATTGAACCTGCATTGTACAAAACTGGTTACATCTACAGGGTGCATGGAAACCTGGAAACCTTAACCGGAATACAATCCTCAGTTACATGGTAGTTCTGCGGAAACTCCTAGAACAAGTTTATTTCTGTTTTTAATTGCGCACATTTCAGCAGTCATGTTTTTGCTTCTACCACCTCTAGCAACGCAACCACCCTTAACTTTCTTTTATAAAATGCAAAGGTAGATCAAGTGACAAATCGTTGAAAAGAACTTATTAAGACGAATACAGTGCAGTTTTTTTTTCAAAAATTTCGAGAACAAAGAGAACATAACAAAAAAGAAGTTATTCAAATCTGTCGAACTATTCTCAAGATCCTCAACGGGAGCGGCACGTGGAGGCGGTGGCGGCGGTTTTTTTCTTCTTCTAAACCACCCCAGTGTTGAGCCGAACACAACAAAGAAGAAATTATTCAAATCGGTCGCGCCATTCTCAAGATCGTCGTCAGGGAGACACGCGGAGGCGGTGACGGCGTTTTTTTTTTTGTTCTTTCAAACCACCCCAGTGCCAGTGTTGAGGCGAGTACAGCAAAAAAAATACATTCAAATCGGTTGAGACACTCTCAATAAGCTCCTCGTCGGAGGTGGCACGTGAAGGCGGTGGCAGCGGCTTTTTTTTATCCATCCCAGTGTTGAGGCGAACACAACAAAAGAGAAATTATTCAAATCGGTCGAGCCACTCAAGATTCCTCTTCTCTTTTTCAAACCATCCCAGTGTTGAAACGAATAAAACAAAAACAAGTGAGTATGCCTCCACGTGCGTGAGTCTCAGTAGCGCATTTTCTATAAGAGGCAAATTGTGAACGTAAAAAAATTTGGTTGAAGGAGAAACACCATTCCTTGCCCACTTTCTTCATTCGAAACTCATTGTGATATTGTGCTATCAGAATTAGTGGAGCGGTTGAAGCTCGCTAACGCGTCTCCTTAACGAGTTATTTTTTTTAGAGTATAACACTCTGGAACCATCACCATTCGATTGAGAAAACATCAGGCTTCAGAATATATAAATTTCAGCAAAATCGCGAGGTACCGACATCGAGTTTTCTGCCATCAAACCTCGAGAAGGTCCGAATTTTCAAGGGATTTCATCACTTACAAAAACTGAATTTTCTCGAAAAATATACGGTCTTGATGGCAGGTTCTGACGTCAATTTATAGAGAATTTTTTGGGCAACATTTTGATGTATGTCACTCTCACTCTGTTTCCCTAATTAACCCGGAAAACAAAAAAATGTGCCGAAAACAGCGACGAAATTTGTCAGTGTCCGCGTTCCCTTTACGATAACTTTCGAATTCACGATATCAAATTAAGATTTTTTTACACAGAAATGTTCCTCAATTTATTCTGAAAATATAATCCCGCATAACATATAGTCGCGTTTCAAAAATAAAGGCGTCAGAAGCAAAAACATTGGAGCGTGCGCTCCCGTCAAACTGTCAGCCGCCCAGTATTTGGAACATGGGCTATGAGGTGTAAAAGTTTTTTTCGACGTTATTTTAGATGATTGAGTGATGAAACTTTATATAATGGTTTTATAGACAATTACCTCTACCTTTGCAAATTATTGGGACCATACCATTCTGCAGAGTCCCTACAAGGTCGCTGCAAGGGCTTTTTTGGTTTAAAAAATTACCGCTAACCTACTGCAGAGCAGATATTTTTGTTTTTTTTTTTTCTCTTCATTTTTTTTTTATACGTCACTTCTTATTCAGAACTGTATGATCTGAAATATGTGATGCCAAGTGGTAATTAGACTCCAATACCAAAGCAGTATTGAGGGAAATACCTACCTTACACTTCTGCGTGATTATCTAAATAGATACCTATAATCCTATATTATATCGAAGTTCTATAAATTCAGCGGTGCAGCCAAGTGGTGGGCTACGGGACTATAGCCTCTCCCCAGATGACCAATTCTTCGCCCTTTTTTAAAGAATTTTAGTCCTTTCTCGAGTTTCGAAGGGACATTTCGTTCCCAGTTATTGGCTCAGCCTCCCACGACAAAATCCTGTCTGCGCCACTGAGTATCTAAAGTCAGGTTTCTATGTTTTGTATATTTATCGCAATGTCTGCATGAGGCACAATGGTTCTTGGTCAATTTCAATGGAAAATAAGTGGAAAATTAAATCCATCAAACGAATGAAATGTCCTCATCGTCATCAGCATCATTATCGCCATCGTTCTCATTTTGATTATACTTGATTATGATAATTATACTTCTTTTCTACAATAAAAATTTCTATTATGATCTGTAAGGGCGTATGTCACATATGGTGAAACAGCAATGTGGGCTCATTGCCTGGATTGGACATTTTTCGTTTCAGTTGGGAAACTACATCAAAAAAATTATATTTCACCAACTATCTCGCTACGGCCTCTCATCCCAAAAGAACTCCGGGAGATGTTGGACATTTTCTGCAAAGACAAAAACTGCTCAACATTGAAATGCCAGTGCCTGAAGGAACATTTAAAATGCACTGAGGCTTGCAAATTCAAAGGTTGCGAAAACCAATCAAAAATAATAATAATTCAAAATGAGAACGATGGCGATAATGATGGCGATGATGATGAAGACATTTCATTCGTTTGATAGATTTAATTTTCCACTTATATCCCATTTAAATTGATCAAGAACCATTGTGCCTCATGCAGACATTGCGATAAATATACAAAACATAAAAAACTTAATTTCTGATACTCAGTGGCGCAGACAGGATTTTGTCGTGGGAGGCTGAGCCAATAACTGGGAACGAAATGTCCCTTTGAAACTCGAGAAAGGACTAAAATTATTCAAAAAAGGGCGAAGAATTGGTAATCTGGGGAGAGGCTATAGTCCCGTAGGCCACCACTTGGCTGCACCGCTGAATTTCTAGACCTTCGATATATAGGTATCTATTTAGATAATCACGCAGAAGTGTAAGGTAGGTATTTCCTTCAATACTGCTTTGGTATTGGAGTCTGATTACCACTTGGCATTACATATTTTAGATCATACAGTTCTGAATAAGAAGTGACGTATAAAAAAAAAATGAAGAGAAGAAAAAAACAAAAATATCTGCTCTGCAGTAGGTTAGCGGTAATTTTTTAAACCAAAGAATCCCTTGCAGCGACCTTGTAGGGGCTCTGCAGGATGGTATGGTCCCAATAATTTGCAAAGGGAGAGGTAATTGTCTATAAAACCATTATGTGAAGTTTCATCACTTAATCATCTAAAATAACGTCGAGAAAAATTTTTACACCTCGTAGCCCATGTTCCAAATACTGGGCGGCTGACAGTTTGACGGGAGCGCGCGCTCCGATGTTTTTGCTTCTGACGCCTTTATTTTTGAAACGCGACTATATGTTATGCGGGATTATATTTTCAGAATAAATTGAGGAACATTTCTGTGTAAAAAGATCTCAATTTGATATCGTGAATTCGAAAGTTATCGTAAAGGGAACGCGGACACTGACAAATTTCGTCGCTGTTTTCTGCACATTTTTTTTGTTTTCCGGGTTAATTAGGGAAACAGAGTGGGAGTGACGTACATCAAAATGTTGCCCAAGAAATTCTCTATAAATTGACGTCAGAACCTGCCATCAAGACCGTATATTTTTCGAGAAACTTCAGTTTTTGTAAGTGATGAAATCCCTTGAAAAATTGGATCTTCTCGAGGTTTGATGGCAAAAAACTCGATGTCGGTACCTCGCGATTTTGCTGAAATTTATATATTCTGAAGCCTGATGTTTTCTCAATCGAATGGTGATGGTTCCAGAGTGTTATACTCTAAAAAAAATAACTCGTTAAGGAGACGCGCTAGCGAGCTTCAACCGCTCCACTAAATGGGGTACTTGCCAATGAAATAGATTTGAATGAAAATTCTTTCATTCATCAATATATTTTTTTGTTTGAGGGTGGGAGCTGGGAGCGGCGACTAATCAACAGTAGTCTATTCTCTCCCATTTTTAGTCGGCTATCCATATAGCAAAAGAATTAGATCGCTATGTCTTCGGGTTTATGTTTTCCATTTATCTCTTACTTAAAAGGCAGCGTGTGGGGGTGGCAGCATTCGGCAAAGTAACTGTTCCACAGTTTGAGTTACGAGTTTCTAAAATATGTTTAAAGAAATATGACAATCAGTGAAAATTGTGAAAGTTGCATTTTTTTGTTTGAGGGCGGGAGCTGGAGGCGGCGGCTAACCAAAAGTGGCCTCTCTTCCCACTTTAGTCAGCTATCTATATAGCGGAACAATTAGATCGCTATGTCTCAAGGGTTATGTTTTTTTTTATCTCTTACTTTGGGGGCGGCGTGTGGGAGCGGCAGAGTTTGGCAAAGAAATTCTTCCTCAGTTTGACTTGGGAGTTTCTGAATGTTTGAGGTAACATTAAAATGTAATTCAGTGGAAACTATTGAAAGTTGCACCTTTTTTTCTTTTGGGGGTGGAAGTTGGAGGCGGCGTCATGTCAAAGGTAGCCTATTCTTTCCCATTTTCAGTTAGCTATACATATAGCGAAAGAATTAGATCGTTATGTCTTCGGGTTTATGTTTTTCATTCATCTCTCACTTTAAGGGCAGCGTGTGGGGGCGGCAGCATTCGGCAAAGTAACTGTTGCACAGTTTGAGTTGGGAGTTTCTTAATAAGAGGGAAATATGACAATCAGTGAAAATTGTGAAAGTTGTATTTTTTTTGTTTGGAGGCGGCGGCTAATTAAAAGTGGCCTATATTTTTCCAATTTCAGTCAGCTATCAATATAGTGAAAGAATTAGATCGCTATGTCTTCAGGTTCATGTTTTACATTTATCTCTCACTTTGGGGGCGGCGTGTGGGAGCGGCAAAGTTTGGCAAAGAAATTCTTGCACAGTTTGAGTCAAGAGTTTCTGAATGTTCGAGGTAACATTATCAGCTAAATCAGTGGAAATCGTTGGAAGTTGCACTTTTTTCTTTTGTGGGCGGAAGCTGGAGGCGGCGCCATATCAAAAGTAGCCTATCCTTTTCCATTTTCAGTCAGCTATCCATATAGCGAAAAACTTAGATCGTTATGTCTTTGGGTTTATGTTTTTCATTTATCTCTTACTTTGGGGGCGGCGTGTAGAAGCGGCAGCATTCGGCTGAGCAAATGTTGCACAATTTGAGTTGGCAGTTCCTAAATGTTTAAGGGAACATCTCAATCAGAAACATTTGTGAAAGTTGCACTTTTTATCGTTTGGGGGCGGAATCTGGGGGCGGCGACTGACCAAAAGTAGCCTATCCTTTCCCATTTTCAGTCAGCTATTCATATACCGAAAGAATCAGATCGCTATGTCTTCGGGTTTATGTTTTTCATTTCAAAGTGATTGGGGGCGGTTTTTAGCAGTTTTTTCATGTCGGCGGCGCATATTGAAGACGGAATGTTTCTTGGCTTACGTTTATAAGTGGCAACTATGTATTATTCAAAAAATGAGAACACTAGAGCATCAGGTCTGGTAGAAAGTGCAATATTATGTTATTTCAAGTTTATCGGGGGCGGTTTTCTCTACGTTGGCGGCGCAATATAGACATCCAATATAGACTAGCCCTCCTTTGGGAGTGGTAGCTATGTAACAGCGAAAAAATTAGAAAGCTAGGTCGTCTAGTTTGGGAGGAGTTCGAGGAACGGACGGACGGACGGACGGACAAAGCGGTTGCAATAGCGATTTTCATCAAGATGAAAAATGCGCTAAAAATTGTGGAAGTTGCATTTTTTTTGTTTGGGGGCGGGAGCTGGAGGCGGAGACTAATCAAAAGTGGCCTATCTCTTCCCATTTTTAGTCAGCTATCTATATAGCGCAACAATTAGATCGCTATGTCTCCAGGGTTATGTTTTACATTCATCTCTTACTTTAGGGGCGGCGTGTGGGAGCGGCAGAGTTTGACAAAGAAATTCTTCCACAGTTTGAGTTGGGAGTTTCTGAATGTTTGGGGTAACATTAAAATGTAATTCAATGAAAGTTATTGAAAGTTGCACTTTTTTCTTTTGGGGGTGGAAGTTAGAGGCGGCGCCATGTCAAAGGTAGCCTATTCTTTCCCATTTTTAGTTAGCTATCCATATAGCGAAGGAATTAGATCGTTATGTCTTCGGGTTTATGTTTTTCATTCGTCTCTCACTTTGAGGGCAGCGTGTGGGGGCGGCAGCATTCGGCAATGTAATTGTTGCACAGTTTGAGTTGGGAGTTTCTTAATGTGAGGGAAATATGACAATCAGTGAAAATTGTGAAAGTTGCATTTTTTTTTGTTTTAAGGCGGCAGCTGGAGGCGGCGGCTGATTAAAAGTGGCCTATATTTTTCCAATTTCAGTCAGCTATCAATATAGTGAAAGAATTAGATCGCTATGTCTTCAGGTTCATGTTTTACATTCATCTCTCACTTTGGGGGCGGCGTATGGGAGCGGCAGAGTTTGGCAAAGAAATTCTTGCACAGTTTGAGTCAAGAGTTTCTAAATGTTCGAGGTAACATTATCAGCTAAATCAGTGAAAATCGTTGAAAGTTGCACTTTTTTTTCTTTTGGGGGCGGAAGTTGGAGGCGGCGCCATATCAAAAGTAGCCTATCCTTTTTTATTTTTAGTCAGCTATCTATATAGCGAAAAATTTAGATCGCTATGTCTTTGGGTTCATGTTTTTCATTTATCTCTCACTTTGGGGGCGGCGTGTGGGAGCGGCAGCGTTCGGCTGAGCAAATGTTGCACAATTTGAGTTGGCAGTTCCTAAATGTTTAAGGGAACATCTCAATCAGTAACATTTGTGAAAATTGCACTTTTTATCGTTTGGGGGCGGAATCTGGGGGCGGCGACTAACCAAAAGTAGCCTATCCTTTCCCATTTTCAGTCAGCTATTTATATACCGAAAGAATCAGATCGCTATATCTTCGGGTTTATGTTTTTCATTTGAAAGTGATTGGGGGCGGTTTTTAGCAGTTTTTTCATGTCGGCGGCGCATATTGAAGACGGAATGTTTCTTGGCTCACGTTTTTAAGTGGCAACTATGTATTATTTAAAAAATGAGAACACCAGAGCATCAGGTCTGGTAGAAAGTGCAATATTATGTTACTTCAAGTTTATCGGGGGCGGTTTTCGCTATGTTGGCGGCGCAATATAGACATCCAATATAGCCTAGCCCTCCTTTGAGCTATGTAACAGCGAAAAAATTAGAAAGCTAGGTCGTCTAGTTTGGGAGGAGTTCGAGGAACGGACGGACGGACGGACGGACGGACGAACGGACGGACAAAGCGGTTGCAATAGCGATTTTCATCAAGATGGAAAATGCGCTAAAAATTCAAATCGGTCGAGCCACTCTCACGATACTCAACGAGGCGGCACGCGGAGGCGACGGTGGTGAACACTCCAGTGTTGCATAGATTCGGGGGCGGCGGCGGTACAAAACACCCCAGTTTTGAGGCGAACAACACCAAACATTGTATTGAAATCGGTTGAGCCACTTTCAAGATGCATGCGGAAGCGGTGGCGGCGGTTTTTTCTTTTTTTAAACCACCTCAGTGTTGAGGCGAACACAACAAAAAGAAATTACTCAAATCGGTCGGGCCATTCTCAAGATCCTGACCGGGGGCGGCACGCGGAGGCTGTGGCGGCGGTTCTTTTACCTTTTAAACCACCTCAGTGTTGAAACGAATCAATTAAAAAAAAAAATCAAATCGGTCAAGCCATTTTCGAGTTTTTGCGAGACTAGAAAACGGCCTCATTTTTTATATACCGTATGTTCGTTGAAATCATGAATTAGGGCAGGCTATGGAAGTAAAAACGTTTGTTCTGAATTCATCAATATTCACTCAAATTTGATGTCAACATGATGAACCGTCGTCATGGAATACATTTCTGACATACGTTTCGAAGTTCACAGCCCTAATTAATGATTTTATTAACGAACATACGGTATACAGAATACAGGGTGTTTTAAATTTGAATCGCGTCTTTTCAGAAAATGATTGTAAACTTCAAAAGAAGTAGACTTTCTTGGAAAAATATATGTCAGAAACGAATAATAACGGAGATATCGGCGTCCAGAGTTGAACTTAAGAAATCGATTTTTTGTCATAGGTTTGGAACTTCTCAACCGATTTTGTTCAAATTTGAATTGAAGCTTACTGAAATAAGTTTGTATCGAACAATAGTAACGCGTTTCATCAAAAATTTCCAAGGGCGTGAATAATGGGGGGTGCTTCCACTTTTTTACCCCCATTTTTCAACTCTAAGGTAATTGGGTAAATTGTTCATATTTTTGAATTCTACGTTCAATTTGGAAGAAAAACTTACACTTGCAAAATTTTGATTAGAAGCTTTGTTTTTGAGATATTGGAGGTTGAAACTTCGGAAAACATCTCGAAAACACCATACTTTCAAAGGCCTACAAATCAAAATCCAAGATAACTAATGATTCCTTTATTGAAATAGGTTACCTAGGTGTTTCAAGTTGCTAAACCATGAGTTTTTTCAAGAAACGAGAAGTTTTCAGGAAAAACATTTTTTTGGCTCTTGAACTGGATATTTTTATGTGTTTTCCGAACTTTCAAACCCAAGTATCTTGAAAACAAAGCCTCTAGTCAAAATTTTACAAGGGTAACTTTTCATTTGAAATCAAACGTAGAATTCAAAACTGTGAATAATCTACACAATAACTCTAAGGGGTAAAAAAATAGGGGTAAAAAGGCGGAGGTATCCCCCATAATTCACGCCCCTAAAAAATTTCAATGGACTGCGTTAATATCGTTAGATACCGACTTATTTTAGTGAGCCTCGATTCAAATTTGAACAAAATCAGTTGAAAAGTTTCAAAGTTATGACGAGAAATCGATTTTCCAAGTTCAACTTTGAACGCCTTTATCTCCTTTATTATTCGTTTCTGACTTTTTTTTTTGAGAAAGTCTACTTCTTTTGACGTTTCCCATCATTTCCAGAGAGGACGCGATTAAAATCTGGAGCACCTGTATACAGGGGGTTTCTGTAGAATACACCGTTCTTAAGAAAAAGTGAAAAAACACGAACGTGTCTAGAACAATTTTCAACATAATCCCAATCTTCTCTAATGTCACTGCTACTGGTTAGATTTGTTTAAAACTTTGCATGTACATTTGAACTGTTGAGAAACTTCACTGGACTAAATTTCAAGTTCCTACCTTCGACGGTTTTTCAGCAAATAATTGAAAACTCCCTTTTAGTGCGGACGTTAAAGGTCGATTTCAGGTCGAACCTTGCTTTTCATTCTGCTGGGATGAAACTTTGCATGTGATGAGTACATACCATCAGGTCACTTTTGAGAAGTGGTGCCCTGTTGCAACCCGTGACAGGGCCACGGGCCACGGTACAAGAGGTTGCCCTACCAGGCACGGGAGATTTCTTGAAATTCCTCAAAATTCAATTGGCAGTGGCGGGGCTTCCACTATATTCTATATTAGTCAGGAATGATTGCTTGGATTGTCCGAATATAGTATGTGACAATTTCAAGTCCCCCGCGCCGAAGGTGGCGCGGGCTTCCTACTCATCAGGCGTAATTTGCAGAATTCAATGAACAGCTTACGTTAGGGGAACCAACCTTGCATTTTATTCCGATGCATAACGCTTTTGCACGTGAGTAGTAGGTACCTACAGGTAACTTTTTGGAAGTGATGCTCCGATGGGACCCGCGACTGGCGTGCTTCGTAGAAGGTCGAAGGTCCAAGAAATTACCATCTTCAAAATCATTGCTTTTTATCTTTTTTTTCATTGGACTATCTATTTTCAAGGTCAAGGAGCACAATGCAATAATTTTCCAGAAAGTGTATTGCACCAGTGGCGTAACAGATGGCTGCGAAGGAGTCGAGATGCGATTTTTCACAAAGTCTTATGGTAAACCGTGATTAACACTTTTTTGACATGTTTGGTATCTTTTCGAGCAAATCGCACATCCTGATTCCAAAAATGAGTATACAAATTAGATAAAGACGTGTTTAGACCGGTTTTATCAGGAAAAACATGATTTGTTTTACCATCAAAATTGATGTTTTGTGATTCAAATTCCATCATTGTCCAATGTATTTTCAACTATGATTTTTCACTTGGACAGGTGGTTTGGGCTATTTCACACACAAATATCAATTTCTTTTTTTTTTCCTATTTTACAAAGTCACGGAGTAATTTTGTTTCTTGCGATGTAACATTTCAAAGTTTGATTGATGAAACGTGCAAATAGTTATGCTAGGGCGATAGTGTAACTTTGATTTGATACTTTATTCGTTCCATTGCATAAGAATAGTTTTCTCTATCGAACAAAACAAAGAAAACTGGAATCAGAGCCGTATTTTAGTTATGACATAATTTTTCTTCCGGCGATGCGAGATAAATTTCGTGAAAAACGCAAGTTAAGACCTATGAATTCGTCGTTTTGTAGCTCCATTTTGATCGAGGTTTAAAATACCCACGATCACAATTTTGACACAGATTGTACAACTGAACTGCTTTGTAGAAGAATTTATAACACTAGAAGTTTCTATCGCTGTTACAGAGTCACACGGTTGTTTTCTTTCAAAACGTGCATCATGAAGAAATTTCATCTCAGAAGCTCGCAATATCAAAAGAAAAATGAGGTCATGACTAAATTACGGCTCCGATCTCAGTTTTTTCTATTTTATTTGATAGAGGAAACTATTTCCATGACTTGAAATGGATGAAGTGCCAAATCAAAGCTACATTCTGGTCTCAGGCTAATTTTTCCTGTGAAATAGCACGGTTCGTCAAATCAAGGTTTGACATGATACATCTCAAGGAACAAAATCACTCCGTGACTTTGCGAAAATGGGGAAAAACTTCAGCAAATGATATTTGTGTGTGAAATAGCCCAAACCAACTGTCCAAGGTAAAGTCATAGTTATAAATACATTGGACAATGATGGAACTAGAATTACAAAACATTAATTTTGAGGATAGAAAAAATCATGTTTCTCCTGATAAAACCTATTTAAACACGTCTTTTTATCAAAATTTCGTACTTATTTTTGGAATCAGGATGTGCGATTTGGTCAGAAATGATACCAAACATGTCAAAAAAGTGTTGGTCACGGTTTACCAGAAGACTTTGAGAAAAATCGCACCTCGGCCTGTTCGCAGCCGTCTGGCACGCCACTGGTGCAAGACACTTCCTTGAAACTTACTGCATTGTATTCCTTGACCTTGAAAATATATAGCCCAATTTAAAAAGTATAAAAAAGCAACGATTTCAAAAATGGTAATTTCTTGGACCTTCGACCTCCTACGAAGCACGCCAGCTGCGGGTCCCATCGGGGCATCACTTCCTGAAAGTTACCTATAGGTACCTACTACTCACATGCAAGAGCGTTTTGCATTGGAATGAAATGGGTTCTTGGTTCACCCAACGTCCGTACTATAAGCTGTTCATTGAATTCTGCAAATTACGCCTGATTAATAGACAACCCGCGACATTTTTAGTGCGAGGAGGCTTGAAATTATCACAAAGTACATCCATATAAGGCAAGGGATCATTTCTTACCAAAATATTGAAAGCCCCGTCACTGCAAACTGCATTTTTAAGGAATTTCAAGAAATCGCCCGTCGGGTAGGGCAATCTCTTGTACCGTGGCCCTGTCACGGGTCCCAACTGAGCACCACTTCTTAAAAGTGACCTGAGGATATGTACTCATCACATGCAAAGTTTCATCCCAGCAGAATGAAAAGCAAGGTTGATCCCGTTAACCTCCGCACTATTTAGGAAAAAATGTTTCTCCTCTTTTTCGACTCATTTTCTTGAGAGGAATCACCACCCGAAGTATTATGCAAGGTCACCGAAACACCCTGTAGATAATGTAATGTTGAACCCATTTTTACGAGTTTTACGAAAAGCTATTTTTTCCATGATATTTTAGACAGGATTCAAGATAATTCAAAATGGGTTTGTTATTCACATCAAAAATGAAGTTGAATTCTTTTAAAAACTCTCTCATATTATTTTCGTTGGTCATTTTGGCCATGGTGAGGGCCGATCCTGTAAAACTTGTAAAAATGGGTTCAACATCACCTTTACGGCCAATAAGAACAAAGTGGCTTTGGAAATTTCCAGTGACTTGGGCAGTAACAAAATTACCCATGATGGGACTGCTAAGAATAGTTATACTGGGTGGGTTCAAAATTGCGGCCATAAAAACATTACAATTGCTTGGCCTATTTTCAAAAAGAAGTAGGCGGAGACGGTGGCACCACATCGCATTGCATTTTTGACGTCAATCTTGGCGAAAATATCAAATTTCATCCGTATAACTTGAAAAATCACTGATTTATAAAAAAAATGAATTTTCATGAAACCGTCCACTACTTTTAAAATATTTCTGAAACAGCTTAAGATATTCAGAAGCGGTTCATTTTATCTTGATGAGCATAAAATTGTGAATCTATACGGTGATTTTCATCGCTCCAGCTCTTTTGGTTCCTGAGTTTGAATTCATTCATTTTTGATTACGGCGTCTGCATTGACCACCATCGGCACCACTTCACGGAAAAAAACTCGAAGCTTTTTCCAGATCATCTCATTGTGAAAATCGTCAAGTGAGGCTCCATTTTGAGCTCCATCATTTTTGAGGCCGCTCTCGATAAGCTGGTTTGGAATTTTCAACTGGAAAACTGTTGGAAAATTGGGAAAGAAATTGTTGGAAAATGTTCAAGAACCAATTACCTCTTGTTTAAAAAAAAATGATGAAAATCTGTTCACGAGATCAAAATATAGAAATTGGCCATTTTTTCAGAGTGGAAAACTTGAAAACCGTTGGTTCGATTTCAAGATTCTGGTTAAATAGTCCAGTCAAAATAGGTTTTAACCGGAAAGAAATTCGGAAGTTGACGGAATTTGGTGGATCGATGCAGAATTTAACGTGGAATAACATACTGAAATTCCCGAAAATTCCAATGCTTGGCTTTTTTTCTAGGACCAATAAAAGAGCGCCATCCTTGAAAATTTTCGATTTTTTCTGAATAACTTGTGAACTATCACCTTTAGAACACAAAAACTAGCAAAGTAAATGTAGCGCGTTGAATTATCAAGAGATCAGTATCAAATTCATCAGTTTGTGGTTAATAATCTCCGAGATACAGCGTCTGCTAGACGCAGTGAAAATGACTCAAAATTTATTTCCGGATTTTACGTAACAATTTGCACAGTGTCAGTTCAAGGTCTGTAACGTGGACAGCAAATGTTCGGATTTCAGTGTGTTTTACAATCTTGGAAAGCCAATTCAACATTTGGTCTCACACTTTGGTCTAGAAGTCGCCAACTTCAAAATGGTACTTTTCCTCGACCTTTCAAATTTATACTTGAAGTTCCGAAGAATCCCCAAAAATCGATTATTTCCATACCATACCATTTGCTTCATTTTCCAAGTATGGAAAAACCATCTGGAGAATATGTGAAGGATTGAATACCAAAGAAATAACATGTTTCAGAATCTTTTTCTTAGTGATGGTTCCTGAGGTATATGGGTTGAAAGACTATAACGACATACTTGGGAAAAAAAATTGGTAGTTCGGACACTAACTGCTGAATACTGTACGGACCTTGCATTTTAGGTGAAAGATGCCACTCGGCAGACGTGGAAAGTACATAAATATATTCACTACGTCTGCTGAGTGGCATTTTGTATCATCAAATGCAAGGTCCGTACAGTATTCAGCAGTTAGTGTCCGGACTACCTATCTTTATCTCCAAATAGGTCGTTTTAGTCTTTCAACCCATATAACTCAGGAACCATTACTGGGAAAAACATTCTGAAACATCCTATGGTTTTGGTATCCAATTCTTCACATATTTCCTGGATGGTTTTGCTCTACTTGAAAAAGTGGGCAAATGGCATGGTATCAAAATAATCGATTTTTGGGGATTCTTCGGGACTTCAAGTATCGATTTCAAAGGTTAAGGAAAAGTACCATTTTGAAGTTGGCGACTTCTAGACAAAAGTGTGATACCAAATGTTGAATTGGCTTTCCAAAAATGGGAAACACGTTGAAATCCGCACATTTTCTGTCCACGTTACAGCCCCTGAACTGACACTATGCAAATTGTTACGTAAAATCCGGAAATAAATTTTGAGTCATTTTCACTGTGTTCTAGCAGACGCTGTATCTCAGAGACTATTAACCACAAAGTGATGAATCTAATACTGATCTTTTGAGAATTTAACGGGCTACATTTGCTTCGCTGGTTTTTGTGTTCTCATTGTGATAGTTTACAAGTTATTCAGAATAAATCGAAAATTTACAAGGATGGCGCTCTTTTATTGGTTCTAGGAAAAAAGCCAAGCGTTGGAATTTTCGGGAATTTTAGTATGTTATTCCACGTTGGATTCTGCATCGATCCATCAAATTCCGTCAACTTCCGAATTTATTTCCGGTTTGGTCAAATTTTTGCTTAATTTGACTGGACTATAAACCCGGGTGGGCGCCGTCTCTGGTGGTAACGGCCAGGAGAAAATTTGAAAATTCGTAACGCTCGACTGGAAAATGGTGGAAAACTCGAACTGCAGTCTGAACTTGGTTATTATGTTGTGTTGCTTCCTGTCAAATTTGGTTCCGATCCATCGGATAGATTTTGAATCATTGAATGGCAAACTTTTCAGCTTTTACATTTTTTAATTATTGACAACTTGGAGGGGAACTGAAAACTGTTCTGAATACAGCTTTCTTAGGGCTTTCAAATGGCATATTTAATTGCGAGTCAAGTTCCGTGAGATAAAGCTTCTGACATTATTTTATAGTGACACTTCAATTTGACAAATGACAGCCAAAAACTAATCACAATCAGATCAACTCATTTGACAGCCAGACCCTGTCTGTATACCAAATTTCAAGTCGATCGGGTTAACGGTTCGGCAGCTATCGCGTTAGAACGGTTTTCCTGCATCATCACATAACTTTCCCTTCCGAGTGAGGGGACGGGTCGGAAAAGTAAAATTAATCACCTCAACACCACTTCAAAATAATGGACCTTTTTTAATTTATCCAATCATTTTGAATTTCATGCCGTAAAAAAAATCCTAGAAAAGAAGTGAAGATACTCCGTAGATCAAGCCGGATCGTATAGAGTGGAAAAGTGATTTTGAATGTTGTAGTGATTCATTAACAGTAATATCACAAATCACCAATCATTAAATTTTCATGACAGTTTTTGCCAAGCGTTAGCGACTGCTGGTTGTATCGATAAATGCCCCCTTAGATTTTCATGACAGTTTTTGACAAGCGTTCGCGACTGCTGGTTGTATCGATAAATGCCCGACTCTGTAGTGTGTGTGGGTAGGAGGACAAAAAGACAACAGACTTGAAATTATTATTCAAAGAATGATTACAATTGACATGCTTGGCAAAATCTGACCTAACGGAAGTATAACCGGGTAACATGAAAAAAATACTCCTGTTTGAGGAGATATCTTCGATAATAAAGACCGAGGCCCACTTTTTGACAAGAGCGAAGTTCACAATTTGTTTTTTGCGTGAGGTTGTTTCTAGATTAGAGAAACGATTCATACATTTTCTACACGAATAAAAGGACATGTCTTTTTCCTCGTGACATCGTATACATAGGCACTCTCGACGGTAAATGCATGCGCCTGAAGGCTCTCTTTGTCCTCAGCTGTACAGATGAATTTCCTGTCTTTTCTCTCAAGTTTTCCCCCCTGGACTAAACGTGAAAATGAAAAATCCTACCTTTTGATCGCTTCAGTCTTCTTTACTACCCGGCGGCTTGGCACATCCGTCCTTCTTCTTCGTCAGTGGAACTTACTGAAACAAAATACATTTCTTATTAGAACTTGTATTATCAATTTTTTTCCAAGAAATACCTAGGTTTTCAGCTCCATACCGAACTGTTTATTTGATTTTCCTAACAGTAGCTAGCATTATAAGGGTTTGTGAGAAAAATCAAGTAGGTAATTAACAAAAATAACAGCAACGAAAAACGGTAATGTTTTTGATGTCTATGCAGATTTAGCCGGTTTTTTCATCCCTGCTTTAACTACTCTTTTTCGGAAACTAAGAAAAAGTAAGCCACCCTACAGTGGAAGTTGCTATGGTCGTCAAGGAAGATCGTCTCTACCATGGTCAACCTTTTGTGCCTAGGTAAAGCGATGGTCACTGAAGAAAATAAGTCGCCTAGCGCGACATACCATGTGAAATGCAGTAAAATGCTCACTGTCTAGTGGCCCCTGTGAGGGTAAGGAAACTTCTCGGATGGACAAAAACTTATGAAATTGGATTGGGCGAGACTCACTTCTCAAGTGATTTACATTCCATTCTCTTTAGTAGATACCTACTGCTGCGCTTCGCCGCGTGGCCATCATTTTCTTCAGTGATGCCGCCGCTTACCCAGCAGTGTCAGCAAATAACCGTCAAGTCACATTATACATAACACATCTATCAAGGCGGCAAAATTTAGTTAGCATCGAACCATTCGTGCTAACACAAGAAGTTTTCTCCATAGCTTGTTCTAATAAAGAAAGCCGTGAAATTGATTATAGGCACCTATGAATAGCCCGAACGAACCAACGAACCCCCTATCATCCGGAATACGCCAATGGTATACACTATACATATATGGTATAAAATTATAGAAATATGCTCGGGACTGGTCATCTTAAATATGTATAATTAAAACTCCAGAAATCCTGTGCTACCTGTAATCAAAACGACTACTTTTACTTGTGTATCTCTAGGTCCAGTATTTTGATTTCGGCTCGAGCCAGGGCCGGATTACCATGTCGGAGGCCCCTGGGCTTACATATATTTCGAGACCCCCTCTCTAACAATATAAAAAAGTAATAAAATGCTAATTTTCCGGAATTTCAAAAAATGAAAAACTAAAGATTTTTCTCAATTTCAAAAAATAACCAAAATTTAAACTGCTGGACAACGAAGTTGTCGGTGTCGCAAAAATAGTTCGACTTTGGAGGCCAATATCTCCCGATTGCCGATTGCGATTTCCATTTTGTTTGTTGCGTTAACTAGCTTAATCCTTCCGTAGCTCATCCTATTGTTACGAGCGGCGATCTCGTGCATTCTGGTAAACACGCGATATTTCTAGATTCTTCCTCCATTAGGTCGCGGTGTAGATACAAGTGCGGAGCTCTGGACATTTCCAGAAGTATTTGCGATGGCTTGGCATTGGGAACCTTTAACGCTCGATCAAGACACATCTGTTTATTTTGGCGGAGGCGCCGGTTCTAGAGCACGGCAGAATTAATAATTATACGGGTAATGTGTAAGATTTCCGGGAGTCGTATGGAAACCGTATGTCGAATCGCTAAACTGCTGGAGAATGCATGGAACATTCGAGATGAATCAGTCGGAACTATAGTGGTCAACAAAATAAGTGTCATAGTCGATATTTTCATGGGTTTTCAAATCCAGACAGCTTTGGATTCCTTTGGTCCTAACTGATCAATAGCACCATTTTTTAGCTATCGAATACAAGTACTGTAGAATGGGAGAAAAGTCAAATAAAGTTTATAAAGGGTGTCAAGTAAAACCATGCAAAACTATTGAAAATTTGTCTATGCCCCATTTTGGCAAAAAAAAATTTGGTCGATACCAGCACCTAGAATATGAACATTGACGTCTTCTCTTGAAACGGTTTTTGATTTGCGCCCGTATTATGATTTTGGACAAAGTTGTGCCAATTTTTCTTCAATGTCCACCTTATTGCAAATATCCTCTCAAACTGGTCTAATTATCGAAGCAAATTTTAAACAATCGATAGTTTCACTTGAAAAACCATCCCCTGTGGATGTTTTTCTCACCCACCCCTAAAAAAGATTACTCCCGCGGGCAATGGTCTAACCCATATGGGCCGGATTATTGGCGCTGGTATCACAATAAACCAGTATGATACCGTGTCATGTGAGAGATAATTTTTGTTTCAAGGTCAAAGGATTGTTTTTAAGGGTTGTTTACATAAACTGATGTATCGATATCTCGAGAACAAAAAGAATCTGAGAAGAAATTCCTGCTTCATGTTCCATTGCATACACTGACGCATATTTTTCAAGAACATACAGGCTGATACCCAACATAGGTCAAAGATGTGCTTCACAGCAACCCTTTAGGAAGGAATGGAAGTGCTTTTGTAGAAGTGTTTGGTATCATTTCTCAAGATTTTGTTCTCCTGAATGTGATTTCGGTGATGAAATTTAGCTAAAAGAGAATTTATCATTACTCTGGAAAGAAAGAAACAAGCTCTTTGGCAACTTTTTTTTAATTTTCACGGAAATAAGTTTTACAATTTCAAACAATGTTTCTCAAAATACCCAACTCAAAGATATTACTAACAGAAAACTCTCGAAATGGTCGGGATCGTTTCGGTAATCTCAATATGCAGATTTCTGGCAATTTCTTGACATCTTTTTTGCTTTTGGAGATATCAATTTTCCAATTTATGGAAACAATCCTTAAAAACAATCTATTGACCTCAAAACAAGAGTATCTCTTCATAACATTACGCTATTCCAGTATCGTAGGTACCGATTCTGGTACCAGCCCCAGCATTGCGGCTCACAATGGTTAGGTATTGACCGCGGGGGTAGCTTTTTTAGGGGTGAGTGAGGAAAATGTTGAAAAGGGATAGTTTTAATTTCAACTTCAAATTTGATAGCAGTTTTGCAATAAGTGTACATTGAAGAAAAAATGGCACAACTTTGTCCAAAATCATAATAAGGGTGAAAATCAAAAACCGTTTCGAGGGAAGACATCAATGTTCATATTCTAGGTGCTGGTATCGACCAAAAAATTTTTTTGACAAAATGGGGCTGAAACAAATCTTCAATAGTTTTGCACGGTTTCACTTGACACCCTGTATAAACTTTATTTGACTTTTCTTTCATTCTACAGTACTTGTATCCGATAGCTAAAGAATGGTGCTATTGATCAGTTCAAACAGATCCAAAATCGATCAAAGGAATCCAAATCTGTCTAGCTTTGACAACCGATGAAAATATCAACTATGACACTTATTTTGTTGACCACTTTTTATAAGGCATCAATCGTCGCCTCACGAGCAGTTATGAATGGGAATGCGAAGTTGTAGCGAGCGGATTAAAAGCGAATAGTAATCACAGCGATATTCCTGAGTAAATAATAATTGTTGGCGTGTATTTATTGTAGTACGCAGTAATAAACAGTGTGTAATTTGAAACGATCGTCTCAATTATATTCGAACCCGAACGCCAAATACGTAACACTGTAATAGTGGATGTTGAGAAACTTCATGTAAATTTTCTACAGGGTGATACGTAAAATGGTACAAAATTGCAACGACATCATCGTACCCCGAGTCGTACCCCCATTTTTCTTTCAATATTCTTATGCAAAAATCATGAAGTGTGGTGTCTTATCTCGAAACGATTTTGAAATTACCCAGATTGGAAGTCGAACATTGAAGATATAAATTTTTACGTTGAATGTTGCAGATTTACGTAACTCAGGCATAGCACAAGCACAAAAACTATAACGTCCAGGGGGGCTTCACTTCACTCGGAAACTGAAGTTTTATATCGTTACCTGTTCAGGGACTTAGAATTGCAAATAGAGCATGTTTTACATCAAAAATTCTGATAAAATTCTGACGAAATTCAACGAACAGAAAATAGGCAGTGACAACCACTTGAAAAAACTGCCTCCTGCTTGGCCCCACACTGAATATTCGGGTTGTGTTGAGAGTAAAACTGCCCTGGACTGTTGTACAAACAATCGTGCTCAGTGTCAACATCTATTCATCAAAAGTGACTTAATTTCGCGTGCCAACAAGGCAAATATGTAACATTCAACATAAAAATTTATATCTTTCATGTTCGACTTCTAATCTGGGTGATTCCAAAACCGTTTCGGGATAATACACCACACTCTATGATTTTTGTATCAGAATACCTACATAAAAAAAAAAATGACAAATGGGGTACGATGAAGTCGGTGCAATTTTGCAGCATTTTACGTATCACCCTGTAGAAATTTCACATGATGTTTTTCAACATTCACCTTATAGCCCAGGCATTTTAGATCAAAATTGACCAAAACCTGGAAAAAAATAACGTAAGTCTGAAAATTGGTAGAACGCTCCCACTTTAACCCCTTAATCACATACTGAAAGTCCTAAAAAATCCTATGTCCGCTTCATCGGTTTTTGGCGGCAAAAAGGTGTAAGTGACAATAATTTAGAGACTATCTATTAGAATACGCGATGAAGCTTCGATACAACTGAAAATTGCTGAAAGTGGTCTCCTCGGTCAGTTGAGCAACATATTGAGAGTCCTAAAAAATCCTTCAACAGCTTCATCGTTTTTTAGCGGCAGAAAGGTATAAGTGACATTGCTTTGCAAACTAATGATTAAATCACGCGTTGAAGTTTCAATACATCTGAAAATTGCTGAAAATGGTCTCCTCGGTCAGTTAAACAACATGTTGAAAGTCCTAAGAAATCCTATGTTCGCTTCATTTTTTTTTTCAGCGGCAAAAAGGTATAAGTGACATTGTTTTGAAAACTATTCAATTAAACACGCGTTCAAGTTTTAATACAGCTGAAAATTGCCGAAAATGGTCTTCTCGGTCAGCTTAGCAACATATTGAAAGTCCTAAAAAATACTATGTCCACTTCATCGGTTTTTGTCAGCAAAAATGTATAAGTGACATTATATTTATTGAAAACAATTTTTTTGGAATACGGGTTTAAGTTTCAGTACAGCTGAAAATAGTCTCCTGTGTTAGTTGACTGTACTAGTCCGAGTAGACAATTTTTAGCAATTTTCAACTGTATTGCAGCTTCAACACATATTTTGTACAATAGTTTCAAGAAATGATCTTATATCTTTTTGCCGCCAAAAGACAATGAAGCGGACATAGGATTTCTTGGGACTTTCAGTATGTTGTTCATATGATCGAGGAAACCAGTTCCAGCAATTTTCACATGAATTGGAACCTCAACGCCTACTTCAATAAATAATAGTTTCCAAAACACTGTCACTTATACCTTTTTTCCGACAAAAACAATAAAGCGAACAGGGATTTCCCTAGTATTTTTAGTGTGCTGTTCAACTACTGACCAAGGAGACTATTTTCAGCAAATTTCAGCTGTGTCGAAACTTCAACCCGTATTTTAATAAATAGAAACAAAAAAAAAATTTCACTTATACCTTTCTGCCGCCAGGAACTAATGAAACAGAAAGAAGATTTTTCAGGACTTTCAATATGTTGCTGAACTAATCAAGGAGACCATTTTCAGCAATTTTCAGCTGTATCGAAACTTGACCGCCTGTTTGATTGAACAGTTTCTAAAACAATGTCACTTACAACTTTTTGCGGCCAAAAAACAATGAAGTGGATATAGGATTTCTTAGGACTTTAAGTATGCTGCTCAACTGACCAAGGAGACTTAATATTTCCACCTGTATCAAAACTTCAACCCGTATTTTATTGAATAGTAACAAAAAAAATGTCACTTTTACCTTTCTGCCGCCAAAAAACAATAAACCGGACATAGGATTTTTGACGACTTCTGGTATGTTGTTCAACTGACGAAGGAGACCAGTTCTAGCAATTGTCAGCTCTACTGAAACTCCAACTCGTATTTTAATAAATAGTTTCCAAAATATTGTCATTTGAACCTTTTTGCCGCCAAAAACCAATGAAGCGGAGAGAGGATCTTTTAGGACTTTCAATATGTTGTTCAACTGACCGAGAAGGTCATTTTTGGGAGTTTTCAGCTGTATTGAAACTTCAACGCGTATTTTAATAAATAGTTTCTAAAATAATGTCACTTACACCTTTTTGCCGCCAAAAACCGATGAAGCGGACATAGGATTTTTCAGGACTTTCAGTATGTGGTTGAGGGGTTAAAGTGGAAGCGTTCCACCAATTTTCAGACTTACGTTATTTTTTTCCAGGTCAAAACCTAAAATGCCTGGGCTATTAACAGGATAGGTCATGGTAACATTGGGTTAAATCACACAACAAACAAAATGGAAATCACATTCGACAATCGGAAGTTACTGGTCTTCAAAGTCGAACCATTTCTCCGATACCGACAACTTCGTTGTCCAGCAGTTTATACTCAAGAGGTTTGCCAAAAACTACCCGAGGAAAGTTTTGGATCCGCTCAGCATTGCTACAGTCGAGGTTGTTGAAATAATGATAACCAAAACGACACACTTGTGATTTGAATAACTTCAACTTTTGACTTTGGTGAAACGGGGCCCTGCCCTGTCCTGAATTTTGGATATGTTGTAGAGGCATGAAAATAAATTGATCCGTATTCGCCAGTTCTTTTTTTCGGAATTACAATTTTTTCAAATTTTTCACCTTCGACTTGAATCCTTCTTTGAGAAAAATCATAAATCTTCAGTCCAATGACCAATCTTGCAGTTTTTTGGTTTTGATTCAACCACAAAAGATAGGGAATTTCGGACATTGCACTCTTTTTTTGGCAGATGTTGAAGAAAAGTATGGAAAGTCACTTTTCCAAAAAGAAAACGGAATACTGAACAATGGTACATCTTCGATTTTTTCAAATTTTTTGATATATTGTTCTCTGAACTTTTCTGAATTGTTAAGTATGGTCGTTAGAATCAACATTGCCCAAAAACCCACGAAATAATCTTTCAAGCGAGCCGCGCAATCTGATTCGGCGCTCAGGAGTCCAGTAAAATGGGGCGATTTTTATGCTGAAGTTGGAACTAATTAGGGGCTCGATGAAAAAAATATGGCAATGTAGAGAATGAAAAACTGAATCAGAACAACCAAACTTTCATATCCAACCACTTCGGGAACCATGGAAAAAATGGAGAAGATTAAAAGACATGCGCGCGATCTTTCTTCTGAAACGGTGAGAGATGTGTGAAAACTGTAGAGGAAAAAGTTGTAGGGAATTTAATAGTCGACAGAAAAGTCCACGGGGGGGGGGTATATATCTAACTTCTTCAGTTTAACCGTTGATCGCTTTCTTTGGGTTTAGCCGTGAGTTTTCATGCAACTTCGAATGTGGTTCACGACTAAACTAGAAGAGTTAATAGCTGTATTCCTTTTACACGAAATCTCAGATAATCTCAACTCAGTTAGAGAGGGAAAAAGCGAGAATTGCATGTGAGGGAGAATTGCAGAGATATCTACCCCTGATGGGGCGGTACGACCTCATAGCCCGCTAGCAGGAAAAAGAGAATCGGTTCACATTTGGGTTGGAATCGAACATATTCAACGTTTCAATAGATGTTAGAGCTTGAATGGGCCAGACACCTACACATTCACGAACACCTTACAACACGGGCCCAGAACAAAATTGAACCACTGCAGTAAAAAGGTATACCGGTAACCGAAAAAAAGCCGTTCAATTCACTGTTGAGTTGACAATTTGACAGCCGTTTAAATGCCCGCCAACCGGAAATGTATGGAAACCATCGCCCAAATCTACGTGCTGTGCACTCGTCGTTTTTTTCTGTGGCAGCTGGTTTCCGAAAAATGCCTAGCGACCAGTTATTGAGAAATACAATTTTGTCGACAAAAATAGATCCTTTTTATGGTATTGTTGTTGACTGAATAGTCAAACTTACCTTTAGTGACAAAGTCCTCGCCTGGCTCCTTATCCCACACTGGTCACTCACTGAACACTCACTCACTGCTAACTAACATCACTGTTGTTCCATAACTGCAACAAATGAAATTGATATTAGTAACGAAAAACGAATGTCACCAACATATCCGCAGTGCTTAAAATCGTTATACCCATTGAAGGAATTTTCGGGTGCCAGGGAAGAAAATATGGAGGTGATTCCACTTCAGTGGGACACCTGTATACTGTATACCGGGTGATCATTTGAAAACTATCCACCTGCAATAACTCCCGATTCCTAGTGAAAATGTCTTCGAGCAAAAATAGGTCGATTTTTATATCGAGGGGGACATCTAAAACATACATTAGCGATTTTCAATCTTGAGCCCCCTCGCCCCCACCTACCCCAACTTTGAAATTTCAAATGACACTACCTATTTTGCGATACACTAAATTCAACAGAATTGAATTCTTTTTCTGAAAAAATATTTTTTTAATTTTTAACCCCACCCCTCTTCCCCCCTAAATTCTCTGAGAGTCCAATTAAATATTCTTGACCTCTCAATTCTCTTCAATGCAGTCAACGTCATCCTGCACAGCGAAATTTTCTATGGAAAAAGTGCCACCCAAATTCACCCCTTCGCTCCCCCCTCCTCACCTTAAAAATCTAAAATGACAATACCTACTTTGTGATACATCAAATTGAAGGGAATTGAATTCTCTCCCTGAACACAATTTTTTCGAGAATTTTTAAAACCCCTGTTTTCCTACTAAAATATTCCAAATGTCCAGTTAAATGGAGGAGGGGTAGGAAATTTCAAAAAAATTGTTTTCAGAAAAAGAATTCCATTTCCTTTAATTTGATGTATCATAAAGTGGGTGGTATTTTTAGTGGGGGGGTTGGCGGAATGGTCTGTGCATTTTGTGATCAAAGCATGAAATTTGGCACACTTGTTCAGAAGACCCTCCTTCGCAATTCCAGATGTGGCGCCACGCGCGATTTTGCACCAGAGACACTGTATTGCGGTTAATATACCTGCTAGGGGTAAATTCTGCAAAAATGGTTCCTGGCCAGTATCTGGTACCGCAGTCGGTATTTTTAGTGATGAGTACATTCTCACAAGTGAAATTCCAAATGCTGCCTTCATACGTTGTTTTAAAACATTTTAAGGCCAACTTTGTTTTAGTACAGGAAAAAAATTGCCAAAACCTCGGTAAAGATATGAACGTCCTGAAAATTTGATATTCTGTCTAGAATTATGTGCCCTACTACATATCTGAAATTGCCAAAAATCGCACCCCGAGGGGGGGTAAAAAATTGCAACTCAAAATGAAAGGTATAGAACCTGATGGAACCCGTCAATCCAATGGATGCAAATACGTCGTAGTTCAACGCATCACAACCAGTTGATACAATTTTGGCACAAAAAGTGTCAATCATTGTTGAAGGGGGGTCGCGGGGGAGGGCGAAGCTGGCTGGGTGGCTCTTTTTCTTCCTGGGCCATGAAAAGTCGATCACGACAAGATTGATATCTTTTACGACTAAATTCAATGTCCTGAACTTGAATCCGATGTGTAAATATGGATAAAAACAAGTTCGAACAAGTTGACTCGAGAAAACCTGTTTTTTCTTTGACAATTTTCACAAAACTTTTTTCTACTGTAAGAGGTATTCATCTTGGAAAATATCTCAGAGGCTATTAGACTTGACTGTGTTCTTCACGAAAATCATCCATTCGATCTGTAACTTTGTTTTTCGAGGTAGGAAAAATCGATTTGAACTTTAGTCGGCACTGCCCGGCGTCTACTAATGACCAGAACACTACAGCATGCACCTTCAAGTAATAACTCAATACCCTGCATTGCGATTTATCACGATTTTGTTTATGCTATAGAGAATTCAGTTTTGCACAGATCCTCGAACTTTCAAAGATGAGTTATAATTTTCCAGATAGTTTGGGCATTTTTCATTTGAGGATGCATGGTGTAGTGTTCTGGTCAGTAGTAGACGACGGGCTGTGCCGACCAAAGTTCAAATCGATTTTTTCTATCTCGAAAAACAAAGTTACAGATCTAATGGATGATTCTCTTGAAGAATACAGTTTAATCTGATGGCCTCTGAAATATTTTTTAAAATGAATGCCCCCAACAGTAAAAAAAAGTTTTGTAAAAATTGTCAAAGAAAAAACAGGTTTTCTCAAGTTAACTTGTTTGAACTTGTTTTTGTCCAAATTTATACATCGGATTCAAGTTCAGGACATTGAATTTAGTCGTAAAAGATATCGTGATCGATTCTTCATGGCCCAGGAAGAAAAAGAGCCACCCAGCCGAGTTTCGCCCTCCTCCGCGACCCCCCTTCGACAATGATCGACACTTTTTGTGCCAAAATTGTATCAACGGGATGTGATGCGTCGAACTATGACGTATTTGTATTCATTGGATTGACGGGTTCCATCGGGTTCTATACCTTCAATTTTGAGTTGCAGTTTTTTACCCCCCCTCCCATAACTCGAAGCCTCGGGGTGCGATTTTTGGCAATTTTAGATATGTACTGGGACACTTAATTCTGAACAGAATATCAAATTTTCAGGACGTTCATATTTTTACAAAGGTTTTGGCAATTTTTTTACCATGTTTCCTGTACTAAAACAAAGTTGGCCTTAAAATTTATCAAAACAACGTATAAAGGCAGCATTTGGAACTTTGCTTGTGAAAATGCACTCCTCACTCATTTCTTCATGTAGTTTTAGCTAAACAGAACTAAAAAATGCCGACTGCGGTACCAGAGACCAGCCAGGAACCATTTATGCAGAATTTACCCCTAGCAGGTATATTAACCGCAATACAGTGCCTCTGGTGCGAAATCTTGCGTGGCGCCACATTTGAAATTGCAAAGGAGGGTCTTTTGAACACGTATGCCAGATTTCATGCTTTGATCACAAGATGCACAGATCATTCCATTTTTGGCCGTTAACCCCGCCACTATTTGTTAAATTTCAGAGTTGAGGTGGGGGAGAGCAATGGGATCAATTTGGGTGGCACTTTTTCCACCGAAAATTCTCTTCTTTGAAGCTATTCAGGATGATGCTGACTAAACTGAAGAGAATTGAGGGTTCCAGAATATTAAAAGGGACACTCAGAGAATTTTTAGGGGGGTAAAGTTAAAATTTTTGAAAATATTTATAATATTCAATTTTCCCCAATTTGATGTATCGCAAGGTAGGTTGTGTCATTCGAGTATTTATTTTTGGGATGGGTGGGGACGAGGGGGCTGAAGATAGAAATTTGCCAATGTATGTTTTAGATGTCCCCCTCGATATAAAAATCGCCCTGTTTTTGCTCGAAGAAATATTGACTAGGAATCGGGAGTTATTGCAGGTGGATAGTTTTCAAATGATCACCCGGTATTCGTAATTTTTGCTTATAAGCGATTCAGAATCAGAAATATCTCTAACCGTTCTTGAAATACTTCTTGGAATAAGGAAATAAGAGAGTATATACAGGGTGATTCATAAAACATGCTAAGCCCCATTTTTCTCGAGAACCGTTTGCGATATCGAGTCGCGGAAAAAACTGTTGAAAATATCATATCTTTGAGGTCCGATTTCATATGCTACCAGAGTTATTTTTGCACCAAGACTTTCTGTACGGGAGCGCCTCAAAAACTTGTAAATTTTTTTTACACACTGTACAATGTTGAGTGTTATGCTCGGTCTTATGTCATTTAAGAACTTTGAAAGTTCAATGGAAAACTGCAAAAAGCAAAAAAAAAATCAGCGGTTTTCATTTTACGATAAAAACAAAAAACCTGGAAAAACACGTTTTCACGTATAAAATGAGAATCTATCGGTAGTTTTTCAAACGGCAAACGGCATTCAATGGAGCTTATTAAAGCGGTGAGTACGGTTGTATAACTCAATATGACATGATTATTTTAAAATTTCGAGGCATTTCAATTTTACCTACTCATTGAAACTTTAATTTCGAAAGATCTCAAAATTATAATAAAATAGCCATTGCATATTGAGTTATACATCAGTTAGTCCGGGGGTTAGTGACATGAACCTTGCTCTTTGTGACAAAAGCACAAAAATTGGTAGGATGGTCCACAAGACCATGCTCTTTCGATTGAGTCGAAGCGCCACGCAGATTTTTTCTCGGGGGGTCGCCAGGGGGCTACTGAAATTTGAAAGGGGTGGAGCCCCTACGGAACCAGTTTTTAATATCGCTATATCCAATGGAAAGGAAACGTATGACTCTACTATAAACCTTAACAGCATCAGTCACCATGTCGCTATTGTTCTTCCCTGTTGAAAAAAATTAAGTCTTTGGCTAGTGCGAAAAATTTGTTTTTTAATATTTTTTTCACTCAAAAGAACATGGAAAATTGGCGCGTTTGATCTTTTTTCCCACATTTCTGCATCAGCCTATTCCATGTATGAAGTCGAAAATGCGAGAGACCAATTTTCGAGAGAACGCCAAGCTAAGAAGTGAGCAATTTTCACTGCCCAGTTCAACAGCGGTTTTTTTTTAATATTCCCAGTCGATATTACTGATATCATTACCAGGGAAAAATAGGTTGAACTATCCTCTAAAGATATTTCAAAACTTCAAATACGGAGCCACACGTAAAAATCCTGAATTTTTTTTATCAAGAGCGAGCGGTAAGATAGTTTTCAGCTCTCAGTTGTACCCATTCCGGGGAAAATGGAGCAGGTAGCTGCAAAAGTTTTCTGCACAACTGGTTTTCACGGCAAGCAGTGCTATTATTATTTTGGACCGGGTTCCTCTTTTTCAACTTTACTCGAGTGGACCCTTTTATGAGGTCCTGGTCCTTGACAATGAGTGTTTGAGCCGCATGTCCTGAGCAAAGTACTTTTGGCAGTCCCTATCACGCACTCGCACAGTACTAGAGGCATTTTACCGCCCTCAATAAAAATTGGTCTACGGGATTTTTGCGTGCGGTTCCGCATTTAAAATCTTGAAATACTGTTGGATGATAGTCCAACCTGTTTTTCCTTAGTAATGGTATGAGTAATATCAATTGGGAATATTTAAAAAACCGCTGTTGAACTGGGCAGTGAAAATTGCTCACTTCTTTGTATGGCATTCTCCCGAAAATAGGTTTCTCACATTTTCGACTTTATACATGGAATAAGCTGATGCGGAAATGTGGGAAAAAAACATCAAACGCGCCAATTTTTTATGTTCTTGTAGGTGGAAAAAAATTGAAACAAATTTACGTACTAGCCGAAGACTTTATTTTTTTTAACAGTGAAGAATGACAGCGCCATGGTAACTGATGCTGTTAATGTTTAAAGTGGAGTCATACGTTTCCTTTTTATTGGATATAGCGAAATTAAAAAGTGGTTCCGTAGGGACCCCACCTCTTTCAAATTTCAGGGGGCCCCTGGTAGCCCCCCGAGAAAAAATCTGCGTGGCGCTTCGACTCAATCGAAAGAGCAAGGTGTTGTGGACTATCCTACCAATGTTTGTGCTTTTGTCATCAAATGCAAGGTTCACTTGATTTTTGGTCACTAACCTTCGGACTATGACCGTTCCGATGAAATCTATTGAATGCCATTTGCAGTTTGAACAAAAATACTAATATAGATTCTCATTTTATACGTGAAAACGTGTTTTTCCAGGTTTTTTGTTTTTATTATGAAATGAAAACAGCTGAAATTTAAAAAAAACTGTTTGCTCTTTTCCATTGAACTTTCAAAGCTCTTATAGATGACATGACACTCAACATTGTACAAGTGTACATTTTTGAGGCGCCCCTTGTACAGAAAGTTTTGGTGAAAAAACTCTGGTTAGCATATGAAATCGGACCCTAAAGATATGATGATTTCGACAGTTTTTCTCGCGACTCGATATCGCAAACGGTTCTCAAGAAAAATGGGGGTGAGCATGTTATATGAATCACCCTATACAGGGTGATTAAAAAATGGCGCATTTCCTCCCGTGTACGTTGTGGGAGACGTTGAGGGAGCACGGAAAATATAGTAAAAACAATTGGCTCCTTTATCCTTTGAGTTATGAAGAGGTGAAGTTGAGAATTAACCTTCTTCAGTTTGCATGATTTTGAAGCAAAACATTGTTACTTGAGAAGAGTCACATGTCCTTATAGTAGTTCCCGATTGAAAATTTCTCTTGCAATTGAGATTTGAGTCGTATTTTCAAATTCCAAAATTCGTCTTTCACCTCAAAAGTGCCGTGAAAATACATTTGGCAAGTATGTTTAGTATGGTCTGGCAGGTTCTACGGAGTTTCCAGGGTAACAATACAATAATGCTATTGTGATGTACCTCTTTGATCTAAAGGTGTCAGGTGGGTACTAATGCGATGCTGCCAGATTGGACAGATTTGTTTTTGTTGATAACTTGCAAATCGAAGCCGATTAATTTTTTTTATTATTTTTCCCATGCTCCGTTAACGTCCACTATAACGTGCCCGAAAGAAAATGCGCCCTTTTTAAATCAGTCTGTATAGGTACGGTTGCGGCCAAATTAAAGTGGACGATAATGTCAATGAGTTGGCGTGCTGTCATGCGACGTTCAGGCCAGAATCCTGGAGAATCTGTCAACTGTCGTCCACTTTAAAAAGTCCGCAATAGTACCTAATTCAAAAAAATTTCCTGGATTTTTTTCCAATAAATCAGTGACTTGAAATATTCATTACTTATGAGTATACCTCGGAGTATACATACAACTTGGAACTGCCACAATTTATTAAGTGGAAAATGAAATGCGATCATCAGACATTTTTCAGGTCTTTTGCATGCTTATAGGGAATAAAACCGAGAATAAAACAGTCATAATTCAATACTCAATTGTTTTTTCTTCGTGGCCATCATCTTGGCTTCGTCATCTTTGCAAAAGTTGAAATAGTCTATGGTAATTGTCAAACTGGTAAAACGCAATAATTCAATTGCATAAAATAAATCTACAATCTTGCGATGGAGCACTGATTTCGCGCTCTTCGCCGAAAAAACGACCGAGTAAGTCGGTTCACTTGTACCGTGATTCTAGTCGGCTGTGAGATTTTGTTTCTTAGTTTCCAAATGTGAAATATAGAAAATCCCCAAAACTTTGCAGTTGGCTGCTCTGGCCGGACCAGTTTTGAAACACATTTTTTGCGTATTTCCTCTGCAGATAGCCAGAACATTTTTGCGGCACGTGATGTCTGACGCTTTTTTCCATTTTATTGGAAAATGTAGCAATTTTTTGACCTCTTTTTAATTTTCGCCAATGAACAAATAAATCAAACGAGCCTTGACATTTGACAGCTGTCACAAATATTTATAACCTCTCGAAGCCGGTTCAACTTTCAATGGTTCAAATTGAAGAGTATACAATGCCCTTCGTCCAAAAAAGGGGCCACATGCAATCATCAACCCTTTCGCCTCTTCCAGTCAAAAATACAAGTCAAACCCTGAAGAATTATAGGCGATACAAAAGGATCGCCCTGCAGTCTGTCATTGTCAAAAGAATTTACGCGTGAAAAGTAAATTAAAAAAAAAATCAAAAAACCCAGCCGCTCAAAGTTATTGCGTATTGGACCGAAATTGATGTAAGTACCTTCAATTTGCAATTTGCTTTCGTTTTTGGGGCTTCCCGGGACAACTTTTTGTCGACCCTGAATGGGCCGCCGTCAAGATGACTTATACCTGTGCTCCTTTGGTGTCTACATGACGGTAACACAGCTCTGCGTCCCCCTAATCTCACGTCCACTTATGACCAGGTCAGTTTTCCAAGATTTTAACATCAATTTGATAAGAAATATAACTTTACTTCCAGAGAAGTCAGTTTCACACCAGGTGAAAAGGCGGCAAGCCTACAATGCTAAAGTAGAAAATTTGCCCAGCCAACTAGAGTCACAGTACAAGTGAACCTACTATACCTATTTGCTATTTGCGATTAAATATATAGGCTGTTTGATTTTTACATGATTCTAGTGGGCTGTGTTTCTGGTCGCCATCGGCCGATCGCGGCCTGAATCGCAGCCCACTAGAATCATGTAGAAATCAGTCTATACAAAGGAATGTGTTCACAAAATTTCAGCCCTCCACTCATTTTTCCGGAGCTGAAAGGTGACTGGACTATAAAATACAATGTCCAACTTTTAGAAAACATAAAAAACCATCGCTTACCCTTCGTCGCACAGAAGCACAGAGGGGCTGGCTCCTTCCACTTTCACACTTCACCACAGAGTTTTACCATCGCCACACCGCACCATAGTTCAAAAGGAAACAAAAGTTCAAGCAGTTCAGCAGAAAAAGTACGCCACAGAGCTTGTGAGAGAAGGAAAACCCGAAAACTGTGCACTTTTTCATTAGGTAGGTACGTAATGAATCTTCCCGTAAACGGCATCTGCTCAAATTGGCACTGTGAAGTGTGAAGAATTCAAGAAATCACTCTACGACCCGTTAGATTTTGACCGCGCAGTGCAATGCAGAATGCAGCGTTCCCCAACAACGTTATCAGCTAGCCACTTTTTTTGGACAGTTGAGTCATAGACGCACAGTGTTTTTATGGCTTGGTATAGGTATCTGCGCCCGGTGAGCTTGGAACTAGATTGTTGATTATTTAATGGTTGATTTTATGTAAATAATTGTAAACCAAAAGTGTTGTTTGTTTCCCTATATGTACCACAAAACAAAGGTACCTACTCTCAACTTTTGAAGTACCTTGGTACAAGACTGTCAGTAAATAGGTACGTAGGTACCTACCTAGTTATTGATACGCCTACTACGAGGCTGAAAAGGCTCGAAAAAATCTGTTGAACCGAGGGATGCCCAGGCAACCTGCAGAGTACCCAAATAGACGGATTTTCCGCGGATTTACGGTTGTTTTGGATATTCCACAGTCCACAGATCGCCTAGCGCACTTTGGAGTCTTTGGACAGTCCGTGGAGCAATGCGTAGCCATTTTGGCAGTCTTGAGAACTGACAAGAAGTAATTTTTTCACTTTGCATGACTAGACAGAGTTGAACCTGTATACCCATTGTGAACAATGGAGAAACGCGAGATCTTTTTTGCTCAATTATTATAAAATTCAGTTCAACAAAAACAAATACAATGGTATGGCCATGTCGTCGCCTCTATTCTAAAACTGCCTGCCTTATTGGAAAAGTTCCTGCATGCCAGAAAATGAATTCTGGCAGCAGGTTCCACTTTCCAGGGCGAAAAAATCCTATTTCAATAAGGTTACCTTCATAATATGGTCTTCTTGGAACCAGCACCGAAATAAAATAAGGAGCACACCGCAGCATTCAAACTGAACCAATAAATAATAAATCCCGTATGATCAAAAACTTTCCTACTCAAGGCAGGCTGTGGTCCTGGTCATTGATTGGCTGGCAAACGAGTCTGCTTTTGGCCAGCTAGGCCACAACCTGCCTCTTGCATACTTTGTAATATGCAAGAAACGAACAAATAAACGATACTGATTGATTGATTGATTGATTGATTGATTGTTTGTTTTTGATAATACGGTATTAGCAAAGAAAAGGCCTCGGAAAAGGCCTGAAAGTGTGAGCTCCGTGTAAAGAAGCCTAACTGCCTGGCCATTTGGGCATTCTGGAGATTGCCTAGGCATTCCGCGGATAACCTGATTTTGTACTTTGCCGGTAGCACATGTTAGTAGATTAGCCAGCTAGAATCTAGATACCTAAGTAGGTAGGTCGTAGAGGTATCCCTATACTGCGTTTTTCTATGGATGGAGCAGCCGGATGTTTTTTTTTGCAGTTTGATATTACAAGGTATAAATATCCTGATGCCCTGATGGGGCACCTTAGATATAATAAGCTAGCAAGCACATTTATTTGATTATTTTACCTACTTGAACTTGATTGAAATGGTCATAGTCTTTACCTTATTACAAAACGCACTGCACCGCATTTGTTCCCCGGTTCCGAAATAGCGGGCCCTTGAAGCTAGGTACATCATATTATTTCTTTAGTAAAAATTACACAGGGAGCACAGGGAATAACGTACCACGCGATGGTACCTACACACTGCACGCTGCACTCTGCACACTGATTAGTGATTCTACTGATGACGTCAGCGGATCGGCCTATAGCAGCGCCGTCTTGGATCGCTGGCTTTTTGTCATATTGTGACATAACATAACAATGGCCACCACTCACTACTTACTTCACTAGCTACATCCTACCTCCTACCTAAGATGTGTTTACGAAAAATGAATACCTATGACGAAAAATTGACAGCAAGTTGGCGTCCAGGGTCCTTCTTCGCAGAAACTCTACCCTTGCCGTATGCTTCTATATTTCTATTTCCGACCTCTGTGATCTGAATTTCTTGAGGAATATGTCTAGGGGAAGAGAGGCGAATATCGACCGGCAGTCTAATATCGACCGCACCACTGTGGCCCACCCTGTAAGTTTTTTGGAATCATGACACAGGGTGCCATCTAGCATTTTGCAAGTGAACTCCAGCACAGCTGTCGGTCAGCCATTTATTTGAAGCGCTTGACTGACAATAACGAATTATTGTTTCCAGCCGATATGATTTAAGTTCAGGAGTGTTTATGATAACGTATTGCAGACTTTTCATTGTAGTTAGACTTGAGTCTCCTGGTGCAATGTACCAAGGATCATTAATAGTAACTTTGTGTAGTAGGCCTAGTTCCATAATCTAACCTGGTTCTTCATCGTCAAAGAATTCTTTTTTGCTTTTGTTGTCGGCCAATATCGACCAGGCTGGTCGATATTGTACAAATGGAGTTTAATACATCATTTCAGATGCCTCGCGGAAAATATCGGCAAAAAACGAATCGCGCCTCGCGTGGTGCGAAAATGACCTGATGAGGTTCCTGAGAGTACTTACCTGAGAATTATTCTCAATTTTATCTGTATCTCTTTCAAGTTCCTATCATGGGAATCGTTCTTGGTAAATGTTAGGAAAAGGAGGGCAAATTCAAAATCAAAAACCAGATTTTTTTCGAAAAGAGATGTTTTGACTTGTATTTTTGCGCTTTTGCTGAGCATGCAGACTACAAAATGGCTGAGAAAACGTGCGATCGATATTATCCGACCTGGTGGTCGATTTTACCCCACTGGTCGATATTACCCGCTGAAATTTTCACTTTGCTTTCGAATTTTTTTCACAAAAATGTTCCTACTTAGTGAGTGACTATTTTAGGTTTTGGGTAGCTAAATGGTTGGGGAATATGGTACAAAACGTACAGCCTTGACAGTGCACATGGCTACTGGTTTTGAATTTTTTGCCTTAAGTGGTCGATATTCACCTCCTCTCCCCTACTAAAGTTGACAACTCTTGATTTCGGTTTTTCAACCGGTCATTACCTATATATGTGACCTACAGCCCTTGATTAGAGCTAAGGATAATATTCACTTATCTAAACTGCTCAACAATGAAAGTGTTACAAAGCAAAAATTCACTCGAACCGCTGTAATTTTTGATTGACACAAAGGATTCGGATTTTATTGAAGTACTGAATAGCCCAATCCTTTGGCCATATTTCTTGTCAATATGAAATGCATAGAGTGTCTCATCAAATTTCTACAGGGTGATGAACAGAGCAGTGCAAAATCAATGAAAGTTCAACATACCCCTCGACATACCCCCGTTTTCGTAGAAAATTTTTTTCAGGACCATTAACACCAAATTTATGAAGAATGATGTGTTCCCTTGAAACTGTTTTTAAATTTTCGGGATTCCAGTCGAAACAGCCAAAATGTGATTTTTTATTGTGAATATAGGTATACTGTACCGGGTGTTCATTTGAAAACTATCCACCTGCAATAACTCCCGATTCCCAGTGAATATTTCTTCGAGCAAAAACAAGTCGATTTTTACATCAAGTAAGGGGACATCTAAAACATTCATTCTTCTTCTTCTATCTTCAGTCCCCTCATCACCCCCACCTCCACTCACCCCAACTTTGAAATTTCAAATGACACCATGCACCTACCTTGCGATACATCAGATTGGGTAGTATTAATAAAAATAAGCATAAGCCTTTGCTTAGATTTTTGAGGAGTTGCTGAGCAAACTCTCCCTGGCAACGCCTGTGAAATCCAAGCAAATGCTTTTGCTTATTTTTTATACCACCCATCAGAGAATAAAATTTTCTTTCTGGAAAAAATTTTTGCAAAACTTTTAACCCCACCTTCCTTCTCCCTAAAAATTCTCTGACTGTCCCATTTATTGTAATTCTGGACCCCTTCAATTCTTTTCAATTCAGTCAGTGTCATCATAGAAAACATCAAAGAAACGAATTTTTAGTGGAAAAAGTGCTACCCAAATAGAACCCTTTGCTCTCCCCCACCTCGCAACTTCAAAATTAACCAAAACACCACCTACTTTGTGAGACATCAAATTAAAGAGAATTGAATTCTCCTTCTGAAAACAATTTTTCTGAAATTTCCAACCCCTCTCCAAATGAATTGAACATTTGGAGTATTTTGTGAGAAAAATTGGGGTTTTAAAATTGTTTTTGCAATTTTGTTCATGGAGGGAATTCAATTTCCTTCAATTGGATGTATCACAAAGTATAGATATTGCTATTTTTGAGATGAGGGGAGGGGAGCGAAAGGGTGAAATTTGGGTGGCATTCTTTTCACAGAAAATGATCTATTCCGATGCTATGCAGTATGACGTTGACTGCATTGAAAAGAATTAAGAGATCAAGAATTATCAATTGGACACCTAGAGATTTTTGGAAAGAAGGGGGGTGGGGTTGAAAATTTCATAAATGTTTTTTCGGAAAGAGATAGACAGATCTTATTGACAGCATCCCATTTAGGGGACCAACATTTCAAGAAATGATACCAAACATGCCTATGTTTTGAAATTTAAGGTAAAGGCGAAAAATTCCAAAATGGCGGAAATGTGGTCAATCCAATTCTAATGACGTAATCCAATGTTGACTAAAGAGAGTGAAAAATAACCTTTTTTCAATGCTAAAAACCCGAATTTTAGGAGTAGTACCTCGAGTAGTACCAAAAAGTACCTACGCTGCCAATTTGGGCTTTTCTTCGACCCTACACTAGACAATAGGAACGTGTTGCAAGTCAAATTGCTCAGAATTGTTCAGTGAACAAGCCTACCAAGTGCCGTCATCTTGATATGAGAAGTTCTAATGTTTTTGCGTTGCTACAGGAGTAACATACTGAAGCCACCCGCATTTGGCGGGCCGAAATCAAACCGGAAGAAAATAAATCGAAGCCGTAAAATCGAGGTAGATGTGAATATTCAGAGTCAAGGCATCATTAAAAGATGTCGCTACTTATTTTAATTCATTCGTGTAAATCCCGCGAAGCTCTACTACCTACATGATTTACCTGCTACACCTCGATATTCAACAACCGTTTCTTCTCGACCTCCGATGGAATAGTGAAATGAAAGTGCGAATGAGGTAACGCACCCGCATATCAAACAGTTAGTCTGCCGGCGTACTGCTGCTGTATCGACGCTCCGGACTCCGCGCACCCGCTGCCCAGCCACGCGACATTCCAGTGAGCTATCTTAAGTCTCAAGTCACCTACTGTGGAATTAATGACTATACGCCGTTCGCGATCGTTTTGGATGCTATGAAATATTCCGAATTGCTGGGAATGGAAGATATCGCCGAAGATTGACCGTTGTACCTGGACCAATCCGCCTGGGCTGCCGTCCACTCCCGACTTGTCACGTCCGTTGCCGAGTGCTTCTGCGGGTCTGTTAGCAAAAAGTTTTAATCCCCTTTGACGAAGCTGAGTTAGAACCCGTTGATGCTGCGTCGCGACCCTCCTAGAGGACGTAGAGTCGAAGCCCCGATGATGAGTCCCAGCTCACTTGGATGATGACGAGTTGAAGCCCCGGCTGATGCATCTTAGCCAGTGATGTAAAATACCCGGGCTTTTATATTTAAGGGTAAATACCCTAAAATCGGGTCTCTAATAGGGTATCTATTTTTAATTATAATAATAATAATAATAATAATAATAATAATAACAACAACAACAATAACAATAATGATTTTTGCTCACAGCAGCAAAATAATAATGTGCTTTGGAGAGTATGTTTATAAAGCCTTGGAACTTGGGAAAAGAAATCATTTAACCTTTGACCGTCAACACTGTCAACCGAGCTGTCCATTAACAGTGTCAACTTTTCTGTCAAACTGAGTAGGGCGGGTAAATATCGTTCGGGAAAATACCGGGTAAGTACCCGATTTATATATTCACCTACCTACCCGGTAAATACCCGACTCACATCACTGGTCTTAGCCCCCTGGAGAAAGTCGAGTTGAAACCCTTCGAAGACGTGTTTTGGTTTCCTTGGGGAAAAGTTGAGTCGAGAACCCTTCAGGTTGAGTTTTAATCCTCCTAGAGGCCGATGAGTTACTACTCTTGAGTTGCTCACTGATGAGTTGCTACTCGTCCTTTGTTAGATACCTTCATAGAAAGATATTCGCGCTCTTGGGCCCTCTGGACTTGGCGTTGTGACTGCAGTACTCAGAGCACCGGACCTAGTGGGTTAGATCTGGAAACTCGCGGGCGAGCTTCCTCTGTGTTTCGGAAGCTCCTGGCTATTTGGAAAATGTAAATTTTGAGAACTACGTGAAAGATCAAGTAATTGAAATAAAATAGAAGAATCGCGTTTGTGTCGGGGTTCGGACCCTGCCGTAGAGTCGGAATTGTTGATCGGAATAATAACCGCCCCCCCCCCCCCTCCTTGAAACTAATAATTTTGTTTTAGCGCCACGACAGTTCCTGATATTTCCATGTAGAGCTTGTCACGGGAATGAGGACGTTCTTATTCGAAACTAATTAATTTAATCCGGTAGGTACCCAACGACGCCACCATTTAGATAGGGACTTTGTAAAAATGAATTGTTATCAGGGCTCGATCAGGAATAGTAGGCCGGTAGCAGGAATATTCGAGGTTGCAAAAGGTCTCATAGAAAATTTTCTTTTTGATATTAGTTTCCTTGAGAGTCCCAATAAAGAATCCAAATTTGTGACCTCATAAGACCTCGGGAACCATGGTAAAAATAATGAAGAAGTTGGAAATTCGTGAAAAGCGACTGTTTTTTTGAATAACTCGTAAACGAGGATTCTACGACCAAAATGTTTAGTATGTAGTCAAATTGAAGAGCTTTAGGTTTTGAACAAAATGATGCCACAGCCATCACTGTGCAATAAACGGTTACCGAAATACAGCTTTCGGAAGTCTACCCTGAAAATTACTCGAAACGGTCAGCTGAATTCTGGCCGTCAAACTGCAGGTTCTCACTCAAGAAGCTATTCTGTCATTGTCCGTGAACGGATATGGTTGCCCTAAACATTTCTTGGAAGACAATTAAACCAACTTCAATATGCTTTGAATGCAGTGCCGTCACAATTTGTATCTTGGATGTTATCAGCAATCAAAGTCGGTACTGGATCAACCGTGGGTCCTTCAAAAAGTGCACTTTTGGACGCATATATCTTGAAAACTACGAACAGGAGAGATTTTCTGTCACAGGAGTTCTTTTGAGCACACTTTGTTCTACATATTTTGTGAACAGCGTTCACTTGCAAGAGAAGCAGACTCAACGACAGGTCAACAGGAACGGAAAAAGTGCGCTTTTTGAAGGTCCCGCGGTTGATCCAGTACGGAGTTTTGATCGCTGATAACATCCAAGATACAAATTGTGACGGCACTTCGGTCAAAGCATATTAAAGCCGCTTAAATCGCTTTTCAAGAAATGGTTGAGGCAACCATATCTGTCCACAGACAATGACAGTCTAGCCTCTTGAGTGAGAATCTAGCAGTTTGACGGCCAGAATTCAGCTGACAGCTTCGTGCGATATTCAGGGTAGACTTCCGAAAGCGGTATTTTGGTAACCGTTTATTGCACAGTAATGGCTGTGGCATCATCATGTTCAAAATTGAACGATCTTCAATTTGACCACATGACATTTTGTACGTAGAATCACAGTTTACGAGTTATTCAAGAAAAACGGACAATTTAAACGAGTTTTCAACTTCTTCATTTTTCATTACCATGGTTCCGGAGGTTACACAAGGTCACAAATTTGGATTCTTTATCAGGACTCTCAAGTAAACTAATATCAAAAAGGAAATTTTCTATGGGACCTTTTGCAAGCATATGTGTCTATTTTTAGCTTCCCGCTACTTGCCTATTATAGTGTAGCGGCCATTATTTAGTGTTAGGGTAATAATTGTTTCGACGCCTCTCCGCATCTGCTATTCGGCGAACACCCTGTATAGTCAATTCTCTGCGTTTTGTTTCTCCTGACAGCGGCATTCTCTCACAAACTGGTAAACAACAACGAACTAGCGCGTATACGGCGCGTGCTCAAAAAGTTTAGTTTCTCACAATATTGAGTTTGTACCTTGATTTGAGTAATTGTTTCGCGCTCACCATCGGTTCGAAAGTTTTTGGAAGGGCAAAAGACCGTTTAACATTTCAGGTTATAGACACTCGATCGCGATCGCGGGAATCTTTCTTAGCGTTAGGGGCGACTCACGGTGAAAAAAGGGAATAGGCCTCCACAAAGGCAGCCATATCCAATCCTTTCCAAACGGGCAAAAGATACCATGGCCCAAAAAAAAAGGTATAGAATCAGGTGTTCGTCGGAGGGCTGGGGTGCTGGGACGTCTGAAACAATTAGGGGAAACTTATCTTTTTGGGAATAGTTGAGACATTTTAGATATTTTGGCCTGCGTGGTGAAGATAGGACTAGGTATAGGAGCGAGCCATTGTTTAAACATGTTGACTTGTACATTGAGGTCAATAGATTGATATGTTATGTTACAAATTTATACTGTGTCTTATTGTGTTCAAACTCGTTGTCAGACCTGTCTCAACAATCTCGAGAGCTCTATCCTCGAACAACAAGAAGAGAGGCACAACGGGATGTCGTCCTGATACTAGATGGTCATCGGCCAAGCAGTTTCAAAAGCGGGAAACGTGATTTAATTTAAATAAGTTGAATCCAATTGAAGTATAATGGGTTTTCTACCCATTCAGGAGTTCAAGGAGATAGCTGAGCTAAATAATAGCTAAATAGCTGAATAAGCTGACTGAACGCACCTTATAACATTTGTCTCATTTAATCTTCAAAATTAAAAAAAATCAAGGTAACATTTTTTATTCGTCGTTGTAGCTCCAAAAGTAAATAGGAAGCACCAAAATGAATCAACCTAAGGCGCCGAGTGCTTTCTAATCCGCCACTGAAAAAAAAAAGGTTTGTCCCTTGCTTAGCTGTGAAGGATGATGCATTCGCATACTGATCAAGATGTTCTCTGGTCTATAAATCAATTATTAAACAATTGTTTCTTACTGATCGCTGGTACACTATTACAATAATAGGTCTCATGCTCTCTATATGTGTACTTCGTAATATGTGTGTAATACATAACGTAAAGGTTAGGAACTATACAGTAGTGCATAAGCGATGAGCGTCGTTATCTTAAACGATTTTCGTGCATATTCATTAGTGTTGAGGATTAGTTATATTTGACCGATCGTCCTCAAATGTCGTTGGTATATTGAGCCGAAATTAATATGACTTGATTAAGGAATAATAACGAACCCGATATGTCAAGCCAAGAAAAAATCGTTCGTCGCCATGTCTATCGCGGGACGTCTCATCGTAGCTGCTTTAAAATTAAGTGACATTTTTTTGCTTGAACCCCTATGAAATTTTACCGTCTCTTCATATTTAAGGCTAGATCTTTCATCAACCTGTTGATCAGTACAGAGGGATCAGTAGGTATAGATTTTTTCTTTCTTTAATTCGCGATTTTAACTACCGATGGGGGCGCTGTAAACAAGATGGAGGATTGTAAGTTTTTCTGTCACCTGTCATCGTGCGGTTAATAGCGGTTGTATTTGGTTGAATTGATTATTGATCGCCATTTAACAAAAGTTAATTTACTTGAATAACTCGATCACCTATACGAGTATTTTGGCAATTTGCGCGATTGTCAATGGCTATCTGACAGAAGCGACAACAGAACAGAAATGACGTAAAAACCATCAGTAAAAACTCACAAACTAGGTTTACCATTTCAGCCGCCAGAGGGCGTCTAGATTTTTGAAACCGCGAATAGTTATGATGTCTCCTACTTATTTTTTCGAAGCAGAAAAGGGCGTCACCGAGGGCGCACAATACTCACAATAATGACTTTAGCGGCTTAATTTCAAAGTGAGGTGGTGCAAAGTTGAGGGGGTGCAAATTACCAAATACTGCGGCCTGATTGGCTAAAACCGGCTGTTTTCACCATTGTCGTGGTAATCCGACGCAATGCCGGGCGCAAATCAAACTTAAAATCGAGCCCTTGGACTATTTACTTACTACGCCACTGCTTAGCATTTTCCACAATTCTAGGGATACTTCGTTTTCCACCAAGTCGCACAACTTTGACATTTGACGTTTCGATCATCGCACATAACCAAAATTGTAAATTTTAATTTCAACAACACAAATTGATGCATATTACGGTGATCGAGCCGTCGTTCCACAAATATGTGATTGCCCGGAACTTCGATGGCGTCTCCAGAACATGAGTGTAACAAAAATCAATACGTCCAAGAAATCGACTACAATGAAATTGAAAAGCTAGAGGTAGCCCACACACCAGTCCCGATTTTCGCTTTTTTCTAAGCCCCTGTCGTTCCAGACCGTCGGCGAAGGAAGCTTTGGCGTCGTCTATCGAGGAATCTGGCGTGAAACGTACGTCGCCGTCAAAAATATCGTGTCCCAAAATGAAAAAGAAGCCTTCAAAGTGGAAGTCCGACAGCTGTCCAGAGTGAACCATGAAAACATCGTCAAACTCTACGGGGCCTGCACCAAAGGCCCCAGCATTTGCCTGGTCATGGAGTACGCCGAAGGCGGGTCTTTGTTCAATGTCTTGCACCACGCTCCAAAAGTGCACTACACCATGGCACACTGCATGTCTTGGATGCACCAATGTGCCAAGGTTTGTGCTTTGTTCTCTGCTGTTTCAGAAAAGTTTTGAAAATGCAGATTCACTTTTCTTTCTAGGGCGTGGCCTACTTGCACGGAATGAAACCAAAACCACTCATACACAGGGACCTGAAACCGCCCAATTTGTTGTTGATAAAAGATTTCACTTGGCTGAAGATTTGCGATTTTGGAACGGCAGTGGACAAGACGGCCATCATGACGAACAACAAAGGCTCTGCTGCTTGGATGGCGCCAGAGGTTTTTTCAACGTCCAACTATACAGAGAAATGTGACGTTTTCAGTTGGGGAATCATTTTGTGGGAAGTTTTGTCAAGACTGAAGCCTTTCTTCCACATAAACAGTCCGTCAGCTTATAGGATATTGTGGGCTAAGCATAATGGATCTCGTCCGCCTTTAGTGAGAAACTGCCCCAGGCCGATCGAAAGCTTAATGACCCTCTGTTGGGATAAAGATGCTTTGAGGAGACCCAGCATGGAGGAGGTAAAGGAGACTAAGTAAAAAAGTGTTGTTCAGAATTGCCAGATTTTCCAGCACTTTGCTAGTGAAAATGTGGTGACCTGAGCATAGGTCATACTCATAGCACAAGAGCATAGGCTGTATGTAGGAAATGAATTAACAAGAAAAATTTTCTTCTCTAACGTAACTGAGCCCTTGTCAAGAATTCAATATTTTGAACAGATGTATTTGTAAACCTTTTAAATGATAATGTTACACAGCCCAACAAGGACACTTTTGAAAACTTGAACTTTCTTCGATATTTTCAAGGCAAAGCCATTTAATAAGAAAGTTGCATTTGAAGTCTCGGAGAAAGACTTAGAATAAGTGCCCACAGAAAGCTTTTACTTCTCTTGAAAGTATTTGTTTTGAAAGGAGTCATATAAGAGGCAATCAGTAAGTTCCCCCATACAAAATTCGCAACATTTATTGGACTGATTGAAAGTTGGTTGGAATCCATGGTTCAGCTTGACTTGTAGGTCCTCTTTTTGATATGAATAGGCAGAGAAGTCAACCAAGGGTCTAAGTGATCTGTCGGACTAAAGATTTAATTTGATTTTAAACTTTTGAATAGTTATGTATGTGGATAAATTATGGTCAACAAGGAACATCGTCTTTACCATGGCTGGCGACTTCTCGCTGACGCTGCCGGTGAGCGGTGGTCACTGAAGAAAATGATGGCCTGACAACACCAAAGAGATTGGAATGTAAATCACTGAGTAGTGAATACTTCCTACTCTAGTTTATGCATACTGAAACCGCAAGCATGTATGAAGAGGAAGATACATACAGGAAATTGACAAGTTTCCGACATAGTGCACTCATTCACGCGCGTCTTGTCTCGCGCAATCCAACTCCATAAATTGTTGTCTATCTAAGAAAGTTTTCTCAATCTCACAGAGGCCACTAGGCTGTAGGCATTTCACTGCATTTTACATAGTAGTGCCGCGCTTGACCGCTTGGCCATCATTTTCTCCAGTGACCACCGCTTACCTAGCAGCATTAGCAATAAGCCGCCAACTATCGTAGAGACGACGTCCCTTGTCCCTTGTTGACCACAGCAACTTTCACTGCGGGACGCTCACGTTTTCCTACTTTCGCTGAGCAGCCCTGGAAATTTCCACTTGCGACTGCATCACGTCGAGATGTAGGTGACAACTGTCACATTATACATAGCACATCTATCAAGGCGTCAAGATCTAGTAAGCCCCCGGTCTGACATGTAAGACAAAGAAAGTTTCAACAACCTTTTCAACGCACATTAGACCTACAGGGTTAAAATCATGTACCGAATGACGTAAGTTTTGAGGCACCAGCTCCCTATCCACAAGTATTCTGACCCAAGTTGTTACTGATATCTCACTTTCGCGCATGTGATTTCTCGCTCTTTCTCTCTCTAACTTAGATCAGATCAGTGAGTTTTGTGGTAAAAGGAAAGCACCTAATGTCTCCCATAAAACGTCCACGAGGGAAAAAAAGTCCCAGATAATGATGCCGTCGGAAAATCAGTCCTTCGGGAAACCTTCCATGAACAAGAAGAGCCCCGTTATGCCTTGTTTTGTTCTCTGGAGTCCGCATCCCCCTTGGTCTTGATGTGTCATTTTTGGGGATCTCTTCAGAGGACGTTCTTCTTGGGGACATTTTGTGGGGGACGTTTTTTCTGGGAACGTTTTGTGGAGACATTTTTGCTGGGAACGTTTTGTGAAGACATTTTTGCTGGGAACGTTTTGTGAAGACATTTTTTCTGGGAACGTTTTGTGAAGACATTTTTTCTCAGATCCAGTCTGCAATAGTGTATAACTGTATATCGTGATAGCAATAGGTCTTGTGCTACTTGTTTTTCTGAAAGTGTCTGCTAATAGTCTTAGTAGTCCCATAACCGATGCAGAGCCCAATATAACACAATTCATCCTCTTACAAAAAATTTAGGATTATTTCAACAATATAGGGCGATTGCATGGAATTTGGTTCACCTTTTGACCGTCAGGAACGTGACAGTCGCTGTGGGATTTTGCTTTGGTTCGGTTGGTTTGGTGACAACTGACACCTGTCTGACAGATTGAAGGCGTGAGACGCACTGGGGCACAAAACAAATGGCAGACATTTTCAGTGGTTAATAGACAACGTGGTGATGGATGATGGATGAATAATGAAATTATTGTTAGCGACGTTATGGCTTTATTGAAACATCGAAAAAAGACGGGTCGCTCATTTTCATCGCGGATTTTAAATCAATAAAAATAAGAAAAAATCTGAACAGGCCCGTTCAAAGTACAGGCCAGGCGGTAGGTCATTCTAAATAGAAAAAATTCCGACCAAAGCTTTTATGGTGTCAAACTCTTCGTAAGGTCAGTAGGTATCTACCACTGAGTTTCCGCCCAAAAACGAGTTGTGCTGATTCCTCCACATCTGCCCAAAGGTAAAGGATGTCTTGAAGGTGCAAAAAGAGGTGTTAAACCCCCGTACTTTTCCATTTTATTTGCCTCATCGCAAACGTACAACTCTAACGCAAACATTGGAAGCATTTGTCATCATCTCTGTGCCAGTCTTATTGTTGATAAAAAAGATTCCTTTGTGCGGGTCCGATAAATCACATTTAATTGTTTTTCCACACAAGAAAACGATGGAGCAACATGTATTTTGGATGTTTTCTAATAACTTGTACTCACTGAACACATTTATGGCGTTAAAATTTCAATAATAGCATTTTTGAAGATTTTTCCCGCTAAGAAGTGGATAAGTTTCACCCGCCTGTTCATCAGCAGGTTTTTCAATTTTACCAAACATCGTTCTCGAAAATTTTATAGGGAATGACAAGCTGGAACTGTTTTCTAATGATATTATATCTGGCTTAACCGCGGCACGCCTTTTGAAAGGTAGGAAACTGATTTCTTTTCGAGCGGTCCTATTTTAGCCGTGTGCGGCCGTGCCTACTTGACATAGACCGGACTGATTACACAAGCTTGGAAATGTACTCTCTTCCAGCTTTAAAACACAACCATTAATGATAAAATAATATATAATTCTTTCATAAATCAATGTACAAAGTCTTAATAATAATGGTCGCGTTTTAAAGCTGGAAAAGAGTACATTTCCAAGCTCGTGTAATCAGTCCGGTCTATGTCAAGTAGGCACGGCCGCACGCGGGTGAAACAGGACCTCTCGAAAAGAAATCAGTTTTTTAGACTTTCAAGTGCGTGCCGCGGTTAAGCCAGGCACGATATCGTTAGAGAAGAATTTGAGCTTTTCATTCCTTATGAAATTTTCGCAAACGGTGTTTGGTAAAATTGAAAAAATTGCTGCTGAACAGGCGGGTAAAAAATATTCACTTTTTGCTGGCAACATCTTCAAAAATGCTGCTATTGAAATTTTAATGCCATAAATGGGATCAATGGATACGAGTTATTAAAAAACATACAAAATACATGTTGCTTCATCGTTTTCTTGTGTGGAAAAACGATTAAATGTAATTTATGTGACCCGCACGAAAGAAATCTTTTTTTAACAGTAAGACTGGCACAGAGATGATGACAGATGCTTCCAATGTTTGCGTAAGAGTTGTACGTTTGCATTTAGGCAAATATAACGAAAAAATACGAAGGTTTAATAGGTCTTTTTGCACTTTCGAGGCATCCTTTACCTTCGCGCAGATGTGGAGGAATCAGCACAACTCGTTTTTGGGCGGAAACTCAGTGGTAGATAACTACTGACCTTACGAAGAGTTTGACACCATGAAAGCTTTGGTCGGAGTTTTTTCTAGATTGTAGTGATTTTACCAACATACCGCCTGGCCTAGTAGTGATTTTGATTATTTTGAAATCATGCGCCAGCAAAAACGGGTGATTTATCGTCATGTAGGAATTTTTTAAACTTTTGTACCTAATCGGGACGAACAACTTATCAAACTGACAAAAACAAAATATAGTCTCTGTGGATTCCTGCTAACTTTTACAAATGCAGTTCTTATTTCGTATTTATTGTGGGTAGTTCAAACTAAGTCAGTGAAGGAACAGTCTGTGCGAAGAATCTCAAAAAATTGATTGTGAAGCTGCTGGAAGATTTAGTGCGACTAAAGCTGGATTGTGGATTCCCAGATGCGAGTATTCGGACAGAAAATGCGAAATATCATGTCAAAGTTCTCATACTAGGCCAATCAGAGCCCTCGAATTCAAAATTTGACATGAAATTTCGCTCAGGTTTACTAAAGTAAACCGATTGGCCAGTCATGTCCCGGCAAATTTACTGCAATACTCCGTGTGAAAGAAGCTCCCTGGACGAGCCAAACTGACCCGTCATAAGAAATTCAAGTTCAAATTTGTGGTGCTTTTGCGTTGCTACTAGGGCTGGGTCGCACAGTAAAAGTGAGTGCCTTAAAAAATCCTTGAAAGCGATTTCAGCGGCAGTGAAAATCACAGGCCATACTGTCACTCACAGTCACTAGGTAGGTACCTACTGCCAAAGATTCGAACGCAACTAACTTATTTTTGCTTTGCCAATGTCAGGCCGGTCTCCCATTGAAGCAATCAGCAACCAGCAGCTAGCAATAAGCAACCGGCAATATTATTGCTAAAGGCATTTCCCATGAAATCAAATGGAGAGTCTCACACTGAAGCAATACGATATCGCTTTCAAGAAATTATTGCCTGTTGCTGCAGTTTTTATTGCCGGCGATATTCCTGCATATCGGAAATCGATATATTGCGGCAGTAGTTGAGCAATACGAGCAGGGTGCCAGGGTGGTGAAGTAATTTTTAGTATCATACAGTTTCAAGTTTTGTCTTCTAATTTGTCTCCTTCTCCTCTAAAGGCACCACATCATTATTATATTTCTTAAAAAGAGTCGTCGTCGTCTGCCATACTGTCATTCACAGGCACTATAGGTAGGTACCTACACTGTCAAAGATCGTACGATATTTGTACGTAACCAACTTACTGTTGCTCCAGTGTGAGAGCTAGTAAAAATAATATTGCCTAATGCCTATTGCTTATTACCGGTTGCTACAGTACGTTTTTTAATCAAAAAACCACCACCTGTTGCTTTCAGTTGGTAGAAGAAAAAAATTCCTGTTGCACGATTAATGTTGTTATGTTGACTATCTATGATGTTGACGTTAGGTCAAAAAAGAAAAAATGTCAGGGATGTCAGGCCCGTCAGGTTATTCAAATTCAAAACTCAAAAAGCCGCTTTGACAAGTACGCCGAGAAAACGCGGAATTTGTTGAAACGCGAGTTGAAAATATCGTTGGTTAAATCTATTACGGTCGAAACAGAAGATGAAAATCGTGTCGCAAACCTTTGGCAAGTGGCACTCGTCAAGTTTTTCAGCAGAACAGTGGCAAAAAAATATCCCTCACTGCAGAAAATTGATTCATAGAGACTGGGACAGAGACATGGGGAATTCAAGCATCAAGGACATTCCACCAATTATGATAAGTTTGGCAGAAACCGACTCATAGGATGCAGAATTGGCTGATTCTTCTGCTTCAGACTTTGAAGATGAAGCTGGTGATGCACATGAGGTTGCCACTGGAACTTATTCTGATAATGGCGACGAGGATATTAGCGCGATTGCAATATTCACGGGCATCGCAACTGCGAGCGCGGGCTGCAGCAACAGCAGCCAGTTTCTTTCCGTTTTATTCCTTGTTCTAGTTTTCTTTTTCATGGTTAATTTGATGTAACTGCTAGGTAGAGGCCGAGGTATGATCTGAAATAAATGAGTACCTACCTCATGTAACCAACCAGGCTCTTCGTCATGAATAGGAAATTATCGTATTCACAATATCGCTTTAAATTATCTACAAACTTCACACAGCATATTTTTTTGACATGAACCTGTGTCAGTGTGAAGTGCGACAATAACCTAAATAATTACAGACCGTCTGTACTCGCAACAGTGTCAAAAATATTCCTAAATTTTCACACTAGACAGCGTTGCCGTTGTTCTTTTGGGGGTAGAATGCGACGTTGGTGGTTTTTTGATTAAAAAACGTACTGTAGTTGCTGGTTGCTGATTGCTTCAGTGGAAAGGAAACCCGCTTCCACCCGGCGCCATCTCTTGGCAGCAGGCATATATTATGACGTCACGTGAGACTTTTTCATTTTTTTTTCGGGGCTCAAATGGTCATAAAGAAATTAATGACAAACCAGAGTACATATTAGCTCAACGATGCTCTATTCAAATACATAAATAAGTCGATTAAAATACAAATTCATAGAATAAAAATAAATTATTTCATCTGAAATTGGCAGTGAAACAAGCCATTTCTGTACTATTTTTATTTCTTTTCCATTTCTTATTTGATGCGATCTTCAACCGTCTGGCTCTGGGAACGTTCCGATGGCGGCTGAATCACTGAAAATTATACAAACTTCTTAATTTTTTGCAGATCACGAAGGTTTTAGATACAATTTCATATGAACCTCTCCACTAAAGTTGTTTCTCGTGGGCTCACCCTCCGTGTTCATTTAGTTTTGGCTGCGCCCCAGCAAATGAACAACGATTCTTCCTGATAAAATCAACTTAGTGTTTAGGTACATAATTCATACATTATAATCAACTTGAACCATTTTTCTTGCAACCTGAGAATCAACATTTTTGTTACATCATGTACTTGAATTTCTGTCTGTCAAAATAAACAAAAAGAAATCATTAAAAATAATTCACACGATAACATTTATAGTAGGTACTTATGTTTATTCATAAAAAAAATAATTTTTAGCATATTTTTGATATCACCAAAAAGAGTTCTCGATTCGTGCAATCATGATTAATATGTTACGAATCCGTATCTTATCTTTAGTCAGTTACTCATCTTGCTGCATATTCGCTTCTTTCATTACTCATTTTTATCTCAACGCTTGGACATTATGCTAATAATTTTTCACTTAAACTGCTCAAACAAACAAAAATGGTACCTGAATAAGACTCAACTGCACCTACATAAGCCATCAAGGTATGGCTAAAATTTGTGGACATTGCCAACGCCAGAGTTTTTTCTTTGTAAAACTCGTACTAGTTCAATAAGCACGAATTAATTAATGCTCTCGAGTTGAAATTTAAGCGTTTCGGACCCAAATGTTATTTTGACCAGGCTATTTTCCTTTTTTTCCCACGGTTTTATTGAAACTAAAATTGCTCCAGATTGCGACGAAAATGGAATTCATTTGTTCCCTCCTACCTGGAGCCGACGAACCTATCGAAATCGGAGATGGAGAAGACGAGGACGAATCGGTGTATGACGAAGAGGACGAGGATGGAATGGAGGATGAGGAAGACATGGACCAAACGGTTGCCGATGAAATCGACCAATTTCCTATGAGCACCAACGGCGAGAACGGTGTTAGAACTCTGCCTCAACCCAACAGCGATATGGGGCTGTTGCATTTGGACATCGACCCGGTACGTATTTCCTTGTTCCAGTCTAGTAAATATTTCTCAGATCAAATTAACCGTGTTTTAATGGTGTTTGTTCAATCATGTCTATTATTGAACAGCACAAAATTATTGCAGATAAACATTATAACAGCACAACGCTTGGTAATACAGGGTGTTTTATGAACAAAACCCCGAAAGTCATAGCTGCTTTATTTGTTTTAGAATTTAGTTAGATCACTTCATCAAATATCAACCTAAATGGTCCAAAACTACGAGCTAAAACTAACTCCGATTTTTTTCAAGTTTAACTTCATTGCCATCCTATAATTAACCGTGTCCATTTAAGCCAAGATCAATAATAATCGCTATTGTTGACATGTAAAAATTCGGAATTCCTTCTTCGTACTTTCTGTCGAATCATTTTGGGCAGTCTTAGAATCATGGAAATCAGATAATAAAGCTAAGCTAATGGCTTGCGGAGTTTTATATTTATATGAAACATACTGCGTTATACAAGGTGCGACGCAGCAAACAGACACATTTGAAATTGAGATACCTCGAAAAGTACTGACCACATTTTAACCAAATTAGCACCAAATTGAAAAGGAAAGGTTGCATTTTCATGTGTGGGTAGCTGAGTTGCTCAATTTGTCCTGACAATTCGTATTCACCAGATAAATTGAAAACATGAAAAATGGGCAAATTTGGGACTTTTTTCCATATTCATGGAAGCACCTGAGGTTTTCCAACGTCAATGTCAGTGTCAGTAGACCTATTCGTTATTGTGCTGCCATGGTTCAGTGGAACAGAGAACAAAGATTCTTTGTGGTAAACTCAATGATTCGAACTGAATCTTATCTTTTATCAATGCGAGAATTTCGGCGCCACTCCAACTTCACGTCAAATTTTAAGTCGATCAGATCAACGGTTCGGCAGTTATCGTGGAAGATCACAGACAGACACACATACAGACAGCATCCTTTTCTCATTAGTTTAGTGCTAATTTGCTTAAAATGGCCAGTACTTTTCGAGATATCTCAATTTCAAATGTGTCCGTTTGCTGCGCCTCACCCTGTATTATTATTCTTACTGTAGGTACCTAAATATAAACTTATTAATTTTTTTTTTATAAAATACCAACTCATTTTTATCATTTTCCAGAACTCTTGGGAGGAGGTGGAAAGCGATGACATGCAATTAAGAACAATGCCAGGTTTTGACAAGATGGTTCCTAAAAACGGTAAGTGATTTTATTCTGGAATTCTCGCTCTAAAATCGGAACATCATTAGTAATGTAACATTTATTTTTTTTATTTAGATAAAATATTTTTTTATGGTGTATGGTGAAGGTGTTGGTATTTTTTTTATTCGTTCATTCATCTTCGGCCTATTTCCGCAACAAGGCTCAACACCGACGCCGGTGAATGCTTTCCTTCACCATACTGCAAATTTTGCCGAACCCCTGTGTTTCCAACACACGGTAGGGATTTTTAACCCCCAACATCGCATGGGGTCGGCACCATCGTTCGTATTTTACGTGCTATGCGACACATTTGCATTTTGAAAGCATTCCAACTAAATCAAAGAGCTTGTTTTCGAGACGAGAATCCGAGCGCCCACAGTGGTACTCGAACCCACGACCTCTGGCGAGGGAGTCGAACGCGCCGACCACCACAATCACACCACAAGCTCCTCTGGGTGTTGGTAGTTTTGTAGGTTGCGTTTGGATGAATGTGTGTCAGATGTGGTCACTATTATGTGGATGTTGCTGGTGCAAGGGCCGGCCATCCACCGGGGAGCGCAGAGGCCAGAGGACGTACATGGTGTGAAGATTTGTTGTTTTAAAATGTAGGAGGAGTAGCTAAAATTTGAGTGGTGAAGGGATAGAGACACAAGTCGCCGGAGGGATCTGTTGTTATTGAATCACTTTGTCTTAGAAGCATAAACCAACGCGCTCGCAACCCATACTTCAATGCGTCCTCTCAGACCGAGGTTCGATCCCAGCCGGCGGAAGAAAACTTTTCTGGGCCAAACATCTCTAAAAATGTTGACATAAAAGTGTGTTGTAGAAAATTTGACTGTGTATAACCAACTGTTGAAACAAAATTTGAAAATAAAGTGTCAAAACTCCTATGACCGAAGACCGAATGTAAGATCAAAAGGGGGAAACAACAAATAAGAATCCCGGGGGTAGCTCGGTGGGCTCCGTCTCTGGCTTCAAACCCAGAGGTCCGGAGTTCAAATCCCGCTGGGGCAGGTGGCTTTTCTCTATGCGCTCTCAAGTACCGTATGATCAAAAACTTTTCTACTTGCGGTAGGCTGTGGCCTGGTCATTGGCAGGCAAACGAGGCTGATTTTGGCCAGGCCACAGCCTACCGCAAGTAGAAAAGTTTTTGATCATACGGTACTTTGGCGTGTACTAACCGAGCGGTCACGTCAAGGGAAAAAGGGTGAAACGGAGGAAGTCACCGCAAGGGCGCTAATGAGCTATAGTAGGTTCACTTGTACCGTGATTCTAGTAGGCTGGGCAAATTTCACAGTTTGGCATTGTAGACTTCACGTCCAACTGCCTAGTGTGCGCCTGAGCGTCTGGCTTCGAAAGATAGGTTATGTTGGTGTGATGGTGTGTTGACTGTTGCTGTCAAAAATGAAAAATTTATATCCATATTTATATTTATATTATTTATATTTATAATTTATTTATTTATATTTTATAAGATCTTATAGGTCGCAGTGCAGGAGGATCCTTCAAGACCAAACGACCACCTCTAATCTACAATGTAGTTGTTGTTGACTTAGCTCTGTGTTTTGAATCCAGGTAAATGATGTCGATATAAATTAGCAAGTTTGAATAGACGTTCCATACAAGAGCTCTTCTTAATTCGATCTTAATTCAAACAGGTCGATTGGGTTTTGTGTGTGTACATTGCGAGTTGAATATTAATAAAGTCTGTTTTGAGAAGGAAATTAAGGTAATTATTGAGAGTTGCGGTAATCCTGACTTGCAGATAAATATTGCAACAGTAATAGCTTCAAACTCTACATTTCCAGCTTCTATGTGCCTACACCATGCTACAGAAATACCCCTCTCTCTATTTGAATAATTCCCAAAATTAATTTAACTCTCGCATTTCTGCCATCTCATCCTTGTTGTGTGTTGTTAGCTCAGCTCAGATGTGCGTTTCAGACACATAGACTTCAGGGAAGTAATAAACTATATGACTCATAAATTTTAAAATACAAAACTGCAATGTGCCCAGTTCTAAAACTAACATTTATTTTGGAATGGAATTATCACCCTTATAATCTGGCTTTCGTAAAATTCGTTAGCTTCTCCTGGTACTATTCCATGTTTTTCGATAAATCAGAGTTTTTTCCGCGTGCAGGCTGGCTCTTGGCACACTTGAAGCTGGACAATATAACACTTGACCGAATTTTCACGCCTTCCTAATTGATGGCACTTTTTTTTTCTTCCCTGACTTGTTTCGTTGTTTCTTAATTTATTTATTTATTTATATGTTGGTTGTAAGACATTCGCGATCGTTTTGCCAGTTTATTTTTGGTTTATTATGAATCCCTGATAGCCATCGTTCTGTTTGTAATAATAAGATTGCCTACAAAATATTGTCATTACTTTTGAAAAAAGATTTTTGGCTAAATCAATTTATGTTACGCCCACCACTTTTATTCGTAATTTATAGAAATTTTCAAGTCCAATTGTTAATTAACAGGTGATCAACAACTGTATTTGCTTGATCCGCAACTTGATTTCGCTTTTAAAGCTCTAGGGTAATAATCCATTGTTACCACCCGTTGCCAGAGCCCATTACTTGTATTATGCAGGTAAATATCAAAAATCAAGTTCATTTGTAAGCACGACAGATATTTGGGGAGAGCAAAAATCGCTAGGGGAACCAGTCCGAGGCCAGTCGTACATAATCGTAAAACTTCTATATACCACGGGCGTTTAAAGCATTTTTACTGATTATGAACCTTGGTACACAAATTGTTATTATTGATCGCTGTTAGCTGTTCTCTATCATTAGTGGGGTTGGTAGGCATTCCTATACGGCATTTAATGATACAGAAAATTCCTTCTGCATGAGTGTTCTACAAGCCCTAACGAACGATATTAGAAGGGGAAGCAGAAAAACTTCCCCTTAGGGGGGCCGCAGGTGGCCCTGTCAAGATGACGGTCCAAGAACTCCTACCAAACCATCTTTCAATTTCGTTGTATCACTCAAATGGGGATGATGTGACTCCATTGTGAATCTCGATGGCATTGGTCGCCATGTCTCTCCCATCCTTCATGCTTGAAAAAATAATTTCTTCGGGAGGCCAGAGAAATCACTTTTTATTCATTTACATATACAAGAGGACGCAAAGGTGGCATGTTTTGTGTCTTAACCTGTTATATGGCATTCCCAAAATCCTATTATGAAGTCAATTTTCCAAATTTCCAATTTTGGCCTGATTGGTAGGCTAAGAATTAGGTATTTTTCAACATCCAGTTCAGACGTACCTTTTCCAATGTCCAACTGGATGTAACTGAAATAATCGCAGAGGTGGATAGACTGAACTATTTTCTAAACATTATGTTGAGAAAATCAATCCTTAACCGCACATGGAGAGTACACAAATTATTTTTCTTCCGGTCGGTCGAATTGCGATGCCTACTACGCCCGTCAAGGAGAACGCTGAGCATCGCCAGACTAAACTAGTATGAAAACAGCCTAAAGGAATTCAAAACTGCATGAAACACTCATTATGTGGTTCGACATTCAATTCTGAGTCAGCACTCAGAGTTTTAGTCAGTTTTGAATTTGTTTAGGCTGTTTTCATACTAAATTAGGCTGGCGATGCTCAGCGTTCTCCCTGACGGGCGTAGTAGGCATCGCAATTCGACCGACCGAAAGGAAGATAATTTGTGTACTCTCTATGCGCGGTTTAGAATTGATTTTCTCGACATAATGTTGAGAAAATAGTTCATTGTGTCCACCTCTGATGATGATTTCAATAATCTCTAGTTGGACACTGAAAAAAGTACGTCTGAACTGGATGTTGAAAAATACCTACTTCTTAGCCTACCAATCAACCCAAAATCGATAATTTGAAAAACTGACTTCATAATAGGATTTTGGGAATGCCAAATAACAGGTTAAGACACAAAACAGGCCAACTTCGCATCCTCTTGTATGTATAAAAAAATAAAAAGTGATTTCTCTGACCTCCCGAAGAAATTATTTTTTCAAGCATGAAGGATGAAAGAGACATGGCGACCAATGCCATCGGGATTCACAATGGAGTCACATCATCCCTATTTCAGTGATACAACGAAATTGAAAGATGGTTTGGAAGGAGTTCCTGGACCGTCAACTTGACAGGGCCCCCTGCGCCCCCCCTAAGGAGAAGCTTCTGTGCTTCCCCTTCTAATATCCTTCGTTAGACCTTGTAGAATACTCATGCAAAAGGAATTTTCTGTATCATTGAATGCCGCATAGTACCGTTTTTTAATGTGTACCGACCCCACTGTGTTTTTTTGGAGCCAGTTTTCTTTCTCATGATGCAGCTGCCTTCTGTTAGACATTTATTCCACTTTGATCAATCTTACTTCATTGATAAATAAATGAATAAACAGTTTATTGCGAAATAAAACATACACAAAAGGTTGAGATTCCAGACAAAGGCCGATCCTCCATCTCACCCAAAAAAAAAAACAAGTAGGTAGCAGGCATAAGCAACATTACTGAGTAGATCTCGTCAAAATACGATGAAAACCTGTATACCATTTTGTAAAGTTCGGCCTAATGACGAAGATACAGCCCTTGAAAGTTCACTTTTTTCGGATTTCAAAAATTTGAACTTGGAAACGTTTTGACAAAATTAGCTTAAATTCAGCATTAGCTGGTTTATCAACCTTATCTATCAACCTGTCAGATGTTGAAAGAATCCAACCAGTAGCGTAGAAATTATGGGGGGGTCACCTTAAGTCAACTTTTCTTCAGATGCTTCTAAATTATTGACCCTCGTAACTTCGACGCCACAGGCTGGATTATTTCAAAATTTGGCGGGTCAGTAGACAGGTCCGACAAACCTGTCTACGGTGAATTCAAGTTAATTTCGTCAGAACCTTCCTGAGTTATAAATTTTTGAAATAAAAAAAAAAGTTAACTTTGAAGGGCTGTATCTTCGTCATCAGGCCGAACTTTGCAAAATGGTATACAAGTTCTCGTTATATTTTCACAAGATCTACCCACAGTTAATTTTTTTGCTACCATCTTTGAAACACCCTGTATAATTGATAAAATCATAAAATACATCAATATGCGGGTTCAGAATAATTGCAGAAACGGCATAGCTGAAACAGCCTTTAAACTTGCTAGTCCTGTGCAAGCGCACATCGTAAAGGTGACCAAAACGTGAACCACTTTCAAAAAATTCCTCTTACGGCTCAACATACCATACAGACTGTCCGGCTCACCGGACCCCAGCACTCAGCTCAAAAACTCGTGGCTATTGTAGTGGAGTGTAACATCATCACGATGAGGGACATTGTATGCGTATCTAAAACAACTATTTTTGAACCTGTGTATCTCAGTCTTATATTGTTAGGTCAAAAAATTGTAGTAAACACTACTGCAAACTGTGGCAAACTGCTTGAACGCGACGGCTGTGGGCCCAGCACTGTCAGCTTGCCGCAAATGAATTGGCAGACAGCGGTTCTCAAACCACCTACACGGTTTATAGTCACAACGCGTCTTTTGGAGCGAAACAAATCTGATGGCAACTTTCGCGGCAAGAAATGTATATTGCTTACAGAATCTAGATGCAACTTGTGAACTTTCCGTAGTCTTTTGAGAACTTCTGTGATGTTATGGCGTCAGTTATTGTGCGGACCGTCACAATATCCCTCGCAATATCCTTATGTCCTTGGTCTTGTCGATTTCTATATTTTCTAGAAAGGACTCTACTGCCGGTATTGGTTGTTTGGTGATGCATTCGTCTTCTGGAATGGAAAGATATTTACTATCGTGACCTCATAAATCGTGACGGTCAATTTTTTCTTTGTGGCTATGGTTCTTTTTAGTGGCTTGCACAATAAATTTTGATTTGTCATCGTTGTCATATGTGTAACGGTTGTTGAAATGCTAACACAGGCTCAAGGAGGATTTGCCATTGCAAAACTTCAGGTAGGCCGATCATACAACGTGTGGTGCTTGGTGCAAATGGCACTGGTACGAAAGAGCGCACATATTAATTAGGCAATAATATCACAATTTTATCCCATACACTTTCTATTTCCAGTAAAATGATTTTTTGGAGCAAAAATAAAGTGACAAGCTGGGGGTTACGACTACGGCTGATGGCGCCTGCAAAGTTTGGGGGCGAAGCTATCAGCCCCCATCGGCCGCATTCTCCCAGCGCTTCAGCTTTCACTTTATTTTTGCTCCAAAAAGTCATTCTACTGAAAATAGAAAGTGTATGGGATATACCATCGGCTTCATAGAAAACTAGTACAGTGAAAAAGTCAAGATACCGTGATTTTATGATTTTTTAGTTGTGTGGGGTCGCTAGGTACGTTAGAGTTTGTTTGAATTTGTGGTCTCCATGGAATTTGTTATTGCTTATTAGAGCTCAATTTAATCTGTGCAAAATTAGCTTTACTAGTTTTTTACGAAGCCGATGGTACGTGCTGTTGTGTCTGAAGTTTGTAGAGGTATTGAATCATACGACAATATTAATATATTTTATTTTCAAAACTTGCTAAATGCATCAGGTACAGAATGAGGTCCCTATTTTCAAAATAAAAGAAAAAAAACTTGGAAATATACCATAAAAGTAAAAAAAAAACTTGAAAAGGTATATTATAGCAGGCAAATGTTGCTCAACGTTTCTAAAAGTATAGGTAGTCATTAAGTAAAGTTTTTTGTCTTTCCTTTTGTTTGTAGTGTTTTGAATGGGTTGCAATTGGTTGCCTAAAGCCAGCTCTTCACTTCAAAATGTACATTCCAGTACTGTCTTGTTCTTTCAACATTTGCTGACATAGTTTGTAAAGGAACGGATTGTAGCAGTCCAAGGACTTTTGAAATGGCAACTGCGAAGCTTCTAAACTGTTGTTAGTTGTTGTAAAATTGTCTTTAATCCGTTAAAAGACATTCCACATTTCTAACTCAAATTATTGGTTTGGTGATATGTTTGCTATGCGTTTGCCAACATACGTTTTCTCTGGATAATCCACCAAAGAACGTATTTCTGAAGGAAAATTTTCTGACACAATTTCCAATGCAAATTGTACGTCAGGTAAGAGAACGAACGCCAAAGTAGCTATAGTTTTACAGTTGGTTCTAAAATTTTCAGATGACTTGTAGATATTTACCAATCCTTACTTCTGAATTTTACTCCAGAGGCATTGCGTCAAATGGAAGAAGCAGGCTGCAATGTCAGTGTCTGGAAAAACTTGTTTTATCGTGGCAAAACAGACCACCTCAAAATCAACCAGTAACCTTATTGGTGTTAATAGTCCAGGAGCTTATGTAAATGAAAAGCATTCCGTGGGATGAAAGAGAACATAGAACATAGAACATATCTTTATTATACATCAGGCAATAACATTCCTATAGTACATCGTCGTATGAAAATAAATAAATATAAAATCTGGTATAAATATACAGTATGAATGACATGTTACAACACATTGAAAATTCATAAACTCTTCCTCAGTATAAAAAGCCTGACTGCACAAAAAGTTGAAAACTCTTTTCTTGAAAATGTGAGTGATGGGGTGATATTCGACAACTGTTACATAGTCCAGGCAATGGGTAGGTTCTACCTTGCAAAAGGTTGCGGAGAGTCGAAAATTTGCCGTCTGGTACGGTTTTGTATCCTGATTAACATACTGAGTTTTCGAATTTGGTAAGCCGCCGCTCGGTCCTCCACATCGAAAAGTTGGTGCCGAAGGACCCAAAAAGAGCCACTTTTCAATAATCTATTTTGCATCGCCGTCTGACTTACCGCAATGGAACCACATGACTGTAGTGAAGCCCTTGATAGCACTTACTGCTACGCCAGTGCGATTCTTCGCGGTTAAAAAGAAATAATTCTCTTGGCAAACGTCTAGTTTCTCTTGATTTTGAAAAGATTTTTTTCTTATGCGGAAATATCACAAACTGACTTAACTCAGGTTGATTTCGATTAGCTTCTTTCTTGTTGAGCTCGCCCTGGTCTCATAATTTTCTTGATAGCATTTGTTGACAAGATGCATTGCAGGAAGTGTAAAATTGCCAACACCAATTCAACAGTCATTTTTTCATTATTGCCAACGATCAGGAATTTTAATTTTCACAGGAAATGATACCTTGGACAGTTTCCTGCTTATACAGCATGGACCGAATCCCCAAATGCCCGTAGGAATACCAAAAAATAAATTCTTTTCAGAGTGCGCGTAAATCTGCAAAGCTGCATCTGAACACCTGAAAGTAGTCGTAACCAACACTACAAAACCCAAAACAATGAGTGACAGAAGAACCAGTTCAGCAGGTTACTTATTGTTCAAATTTATGTTGTATTGGTTACGACTGTTTTCAGGTGCTGAAATGCGGTTTTGCAGATTCACGCGCACTCAAAAAAAATTGATTTTTTCGTACTCCCACGTGAACTTCGAAATTCGATCACATACTGAATGAACAGAAAACAGTCCAAGCTATCAATTCCTGTTAAAATTGAGCTTCATGATCGATGGCAATAATGAAAAAATGATGTTGAATTTGGTGTTGGCAATTTAACATTTCTTGCAGTGCACCTTGTCAACAAATGATGTTATGAAAACTATGAGACGAGAACTAGCTCAAGAAGAAAGAAGCTGATCGAAATTCACTTGAGTTAGTTCAGCTGGTCATATTTCCGCGTGAGAAAAAAATATTTTCAAAATCAAGAAAAACGTGATGTTTTCTGAAGGAATCATTTGTCTTTAACCGCGAAGAATGGGACTGGAGTAGCAGCAAATGCATCAATAGTTTCAACAAAGTCATAGGGTTCCATTGCGGTAGGTGAGACGACGATAAACAGTGAATTGGTAAAAATTGGTTCTTTTTTGGTCCTTCGGCACCATCTTTCCAATGTGGAGGAGCGAGCGGCGGCTTGCTGAATTCGAAAACTCAGTATGTTAATCAGGACATAAAACTGTACCAGACTGCAAATTATCGAATCTCCGCGACCTTTTGCAAGGTGAACCCTATTTTAATGTATCGGTCGACTGTACTAACAATCTTATTGAAGTATTTGATTCCCTTGTATATTGGAGATGTTTGTGATACAGAAAGTCTCGAGAAGGGAATGTGTATACTATCAGCAGTTCTTGTGGCATGCTGATGTAAGTCTTTGTTCTTTGGATATTTTCCTTCATCAGTTTTTATCTGCAGTATTAGGAGGTAGATATAGGTATAGTGACTGCAATGTCAGAATTCGTAATTCAATAAAGAAGGGCCTGCAGTGTTGTCGGGCGTCCGCCCCCTTCATTATCCTGACGATTTTTTTTGCGCGATAAAGACTTTTCGACTGTGGTGGGCGCTCCCCCAGAAGATCAGTCCTTAGGACACAGCAGATTGCACCAGAGAAAAATAAAGAATCGTCAAAACGCCATCGGAAATTGTGTTTTTTAAAGTGGAGCATAGCGACCATGTGGAATACCTTTCTTGAATGGGTAGCAATCACACCTCACCGGGTGTTTTGCTTGAATTTCTTGCAGGGGATTCATACAGGGTGAAACAGGAGGAAAAAGAAAAAACTATACAGGGTGGTCCAGGTTTTAGTCGACAAATTTTGCAGGCTGATAAAGGATAAAAAAAGAAGTCGACTCACCCCAAAAAGTACATATCTAAAATGCATATTAAAAAAGTTACAGGCCTTCAAAGTTGCAGAAAAAAAAAGTTTTTTCCTCAATAACTTTTGAACAGCTTGACCGATTTCGCTCGAATTTTGCACATATAGTAGACAAACACGTCCCCAGCGATTTCTTGAAAAAAATTCTGTCAGAATGACGCAGTGCCGTAGATATAAGGGGTACTGACCCATTTATCCCCCTACTTCCTACGCCACAGGATATTTTGGGAAACCGTTGAAAGTATTGAATTCCGCATTTAATTCTGAAGAGAAAATTGGCGTATCGTTGCTACATTTGGAGCAGCGGTTTCGGAGATATTTGTGTTCGAAGGTTCAAAAACACCGAACTACGCAAATGTTTAAAAATTCGAGCAAGCTTTGATTCATTCACTTTCAACTTTTTTTTCAATTTAAAGTTCATTGATCCATAATTTGGCTCATAACAAATTTAAAATTGGTTGTGAAAATTCATAATTTCAGTAAAATGACCAATAAGAAACAAAGGACCCTTGGTTCTTCTTCTTACTAAACTCCCCAACTATCAGTAAGTGAATAGGTACCTATTGAATATTCCATTGTTACTGAAATTATGAATTTTCACAACCAATTTTCAAATTCTTATGAGCCAAATTATGGATCAATAAACTTTCAATTGAAAAAAAGTTGAAAGTGAATGGATCAAAGCTTGCTCGAATTTAAAAACATTCGCGTAATTCGGTGTTTGTGAACCTTTAAACACAAATATCTCCGAAACCGCTGCTCCAAATGTAGCAATGATACGCCAATTTTCTCTTCAAAATTGAACGCGGATTTCGATACTTTCAACGGTTTCCCAAAATATCCAGTGGCGTAGGAAGTAGGGGGATAAATGGGTTAGTACCCCCCATATCTACAGCACTGCGTCATTTTGACAGATTTTTTTTCAAGAAATCGCTGGGGACGTGTTTGTCTACTATATGTGCAAAATTCGAGCGAAATCGGTCAAGCTGTTCAAAAGTTATTGAGAAAAAAACATTTTTTTTCTGCAACTTTGAAGGCCTGTAACTTTTTTAATATGCATTTTAGATATGTACTTTTTGAGGTGAGTCGACTTCTTTTTTTATTCTCTATTAGCCTGCAAAGTTTGTCGACTAAAACCTGGACCACCCTGTATACCGTGACCTATAGAAGGTGGAGCGGTACAAATCACTGGGTGGATGCCAGACTTGATGTTTTTGAAGGTTTTGCTTGAAAAATTGACATTCGTGGTGAATAGAGTGAAAAACAAGAAAACTTGGAAATCAAATTCATTATTTTGAAAAAATTACCGTCGAAAAACTGAAACTGTGTCGGATTTGAGAATGGACCTACACGACGCCCAATGCAATCTACTTCCGATATCAAGTGGAATTTTTCGATTTTTCCGATGATGCAAATTTTTAATGTGTGTATGTATGTCTTAATTTACTTGTTTATTTGTTATTTATTCTTCACTACGTATGTTGTTGTTTTATCATATTTATAAATTGTATTTGTACATATGTTTTTATCTATTTATTTTGTTTGTTGCTGGACGGGTTCAACACCACAATATGTATGGTAATAATATGAACGAATAATAAACTATCATATCTATCTATCTATCAAAAAAGTCAATCCTCACCAGGAAAGGACCGCCGAGTTGAATCCTGCACCAAACACGGGTCGTCCTGGTCAAAATCCAAGCGAGCGGCCGTCTCCGGTGGTAACGGCCAGAAGAAAATTCAAAAACTCGTAACGTCCAACTGGGAATTTGTGGAAAGCTGCAACTGCGGGCTTGATTTGATTCATTTGTTTTGTTGCTTTCTATCAAATTTGGCTCCAATTCATTGGATAGATATTGAATAATCAAATGGCAAAGTTTTTTTAGAGAAGATTACGGAGCTGTGTGTGCCTAGGTCAGTAATCTTCCAGATAACAGCAGCAACGTTAATGCGATCGACTTGAAATTCGGTATTCGGACATAATTTTGCTGTCGAATGAGTCTGTTACGTTTTGGTTGTCATCTGTCGAACAGAAATGTCACCATCAAAAATGACAGAAAGCATATCTCACGAAACTTGACTCGCAATATGTCATTTGAAAGCCCTTGAAAAAACTGTATTCAAAATTGTTGAAAGTATTGCTCCGTATGGCATCTGTCAAATAATTAAAAATGTCAAATTTCAAAGCTTTGTTATTTAATTCTTCAAAATTTATCCGATGGATTGGGACCAAACATGGCAAAAATCAACACAACAACAGAATCAAATTACGTATAAAGTTAAAGCTTTCCATCTTTTCCCAGTTTGGAGCTACGAATTTTTATTCATTTTTTCTGTTTCACCCTGAATAATTTTCCTGCAAGAAATTCAAGCAAAACACCCGGTGAGGTGTGATTGCTGGCCATCTAAGGAATGTATTCCACATAGTCGCTATGCTCTTTCATTCAAAATCCCACGGAATTACATAAGCTCCTGGACTATAAATTAGACTTGATTTCCTTCCAGCTATAATACAGCTATCAAGTTTGGTGAACAATCTAAGGTACATTTGTGCCTGTTTATTCTCAAGCAGGGCAAAAACTGCTGGAATTGCCTTTCTCTCTACTATCACATGTATATTAAAAATAACTGTTTGAATAACAGTTGTGGCGCGACGTCGGATGTGCCATCAACCGACCAGTGTTGGAATTCCACCATTAAATTCAGGTTTTCTTCCGTTCCAAACAAAATAATTCTGTAAATTTGATTTGAGTTGAAGTCTTTCCACAAGGTTTTTTTATATTTTATTTTTCTTGAATGCTGCCGACCGGTTTCGCCAATCTTGTCGGCATCAACGGGGCTTGTACAAGAGATGTATGAAAATTGTAAAAGTTTGGATGTCAAAATTGATAATTTACAATTTACATACCTCCCTTGTCCAAGCCCCGTTGATGCCAACAAGATTGGCGAAACCGGTCGGCAGTATTCAAGAAAAATAAAATATAAAAAAAACCTTGTGGAAAGACTTTAAGCTCAAATCAAATTTATACAACTATTCCACTTCAAGTTCATGGAGCCCTTTTACATCAGAATAATTCTGGATTCACTGTTGTCATCTTGGTTGTCATCGAATTTGGAGTCCCATAAAAGGAATGAATGACCTTTTGAAGTCTTCAATTCGCTGAGATTTTCCGTAATGCTTTACTGGAGATTCTCGTTTTGGTCTCTTTGCCGCTTGATCATTTTTCAATTCGCCTCATAGCTTGGAAAATGAATGAACGCCTCCGCCGATTTCAAGTAAAATACGAGTAGTAGAATCGTTTCCATAGTCCATACTTAGTAATAAAAACTTACTTGTGATGAAGAGCTTTGAATAATACGTTTTGGCTTCAAAGGTGTGCTCTGGGCCAACTGTTTGATTATATTTTAAGCCATAATAACATCCTGCACGGCAGGGACAGGCCCATGGCTATGAGGAGTTCTTTCTTTATTGAGCGGCTCCTCCACCAGTTGTACAGATATGTGGCTATTCCTGTGTTGAAGTCTCCGGGTCTGTGGCTTTCAACTACATATCGAGCTCGTTCTTTGCCAATCGAATCTTACCGATTTTGGCTCTACACCTTTTGTAATTAGTAAGTAAGTAGACCAATTTTCTTGGCGAGGCTTCCTATTCAACACACCGCTAGATGGAGAGATGGAGACTGCTTCAATAATGTTCACAGATGACGAATTTCTTTTGTTGGTTCTGTGGTAGTGCACCAGCAAATTTGGTCCCGTTGTCGCCGCAAACATTGCCTCGTTTGGCCACAAATTATAACATGCAGATCTCTTGATTGTTTTTACTGATTCAAGAATTTATTCCTTGGTCTTGCTACAGACCGCTTTTGTAGCATACGTTATCTTACGACTGTGTTTGCAATCGAATTTTTTTCTTCTTTATTTACAATAAATATTGTGTCGGCAGCTGCGTTGTTCACGAACTCATCACATCTGAGTACCTACTCATTACTTGTGATATTGCCCTACTTTAGATGAAGCTACCTTCAAAGTGCCAATGTCCCGCAAGTACCATATGATCAAAAACTTTCTTACTCAAGGGAGGCTGTGGTCTAGCCAAAATCAGCCTCGTTTGCCTGCGAATGACCAGGACCACAGCCTCCCTTGAGTAAGAAAGTTTTTGATCATACGGTACCTATACCCAGTACCTAACGCTATTATTGGGAACAGTTTACTGGATAGGTAATCATGAAGACAACAATCGTGAATAGCGACATTTTTTGCAGGACGAATTTGAATCATTGTGTTTAATTTTACTGCACAACCTGCTGTTTGCTTGCCTGCCTGCCTGCCTGCCTGCCTGCCTGCCTGCCTGCCTGCCTGCTGGCTGATGCACCAATTGCGATTGTACGCGATTGTCCCCGATGCCCGTTCATATTTATAGCGTCAGCACCATATCCACTGCTATACTGGTTGTTACACAGGAACAGCAGGAGAGCATTGGCTTTTGCAAAAACGTGACTCAGTCCCAAACAACTCAGGCAAGCACCTGAATAACTTCGGAACGGGGATGCAAACAAGTCGAAAGCACTAAAGCAAAATTAAACAAGTGAAAAAGGAAAGAAACGTAAGCGAGAACAACTTCTCTTGGGCGTCGGGTAATTATTATTTGGCGCGCACACCGGCGATTCTCTGAGCGTGAGCTCGCCAGCCAGCCGAAAGGTCCGTGTTGAGCATTCGTGAGGTGTTAGTCACGACGTAACTGGACACAGAAATAAAGATCAAAGCGCGAGTCAGCCTGTCTAGGAGAGCTTTTTGTCATGGACGGGTGCTTTTGGAATTCGGGCAGAACTTACGCCGTTCGGTGGTGTTGCAATTTTGGTGTTGGAGTAGAACTTGTTTTCTTATTGGAACGACTGAAAGTTTCTTGTTAGTTGAATAACAAGACATGGGACATTTTCCATTCATTTTAACGGGAAACGACTCGTGCTTATCCCTATGGGTAATCATAGCCAATACTAAAATAATACCTGTCAGTCTTACGAAAGCTCATTAGAGCACGAGGGATTTTTTTGTACTTTTAACGACTTTTCCATTAGGTACTAAAATAGAGAGTTGTACTAACGACATTTTGGTCATCATCTACTGAAAATGCTCCTAATTTTGGTTAGATCGATTTATTAGTTTTCCACATGTGCTTTTTCTATACATTATAGAAGCATTTTTCCAAATCACGGAATTAAGTCAAAATGAGTTGACTGCTTCTTGTTACTAGTGCTATAAAGGAGGTCATAAGAACTTAAGAAACTAAACGAATTACCTATAACATGGCAGCTTTCAGCTTTTGAAAATCAAAGTTTTCAAATGCAAGGATTTTGGCAAAATTTTGCTTAACATTCAGATGTTTTGTTGAATTGCATTATGTAATTTGGACGCGCTGCATCCGTCGTCGTTCAACAAAATCTATTAAAAAATTCGTCAAGGAGGGTAGGTGGTGATGAGGCACCCACCCATAGTTTTGCGCTCGCTTTTTCTATGCAAAAATTTCGTGCTTAAAAATAAACCACCTGTCACTGACTCGGGACCGCGCATACAGGATTTAATCATAGAAACAGATGACAGTCTAATTAATGGAAGCCCATTTAAAAAGTCTGTAATGTTGTCGAAGTGTTCCCACTTTGATCTTTATATTCCCCCGGAGTTGGGGTCGTTGTGTTCACCAGCAGCAGTGGGCCTCATATCAATCTTTCTTTCTGATGTGTGCTTCTAATTCTCTCTTGTATGACACGACAATTTTTGAATTTGATGAATTTTTTTGTGTCACATCCCACATCTTGAGATAAATGTAGTAGGTATCAAAAATACTCCCCTGTGGAAAGATGTCCAAAGAATAATTTTGTTGAGTTGACAACTAAAGTCAACTTCAGACCGTTTCTTAGAAAATTGCAAACGTTTTCTTGTAACGTTGATAGTTTCCGGCTAATTCTTCAACTTCCTGTGTACCTGATGCGCTAGTCTGTGTCCACCATGGCCTGTGCAAATGCTTCTGCAATATTGTTCTTGTAACGTTGATAGTTTTCCAACTAATTTCTTGATAAGTTCCAATTTTCTTCTATCTTCTACTACTATCTTCGGTTAGTTTTTCTCTTCTACCCGAAGGATTTGAATCACATTCAGAAGAAAATTGCAAAAGTGTTCGTGTAACGTTAACAGTTTCCGGCTGATTCTACATCTTCCTCTATATCTAATGCGCTAGTCTGTGCTTATGCTTCTGCAAAATTGTTCTTGTAACGTTGATAGTTTTCCAACTAATTTCTTGATGAGTTCTAATTTTCCTCTATCTCCTACTACTATCTTCGGTAAGTTTTTCTCTTCTACCCGATGATTTGAATCAAATTAAAAAAAGCAGCTTCCGGGAGCGAAAAAGTTCAAGTCTACAGCCATTTTCCGTTATGTTCAAAGTTGCGGAAATGCCTTTCTTGGTCAAAATCACTAAGAACGGCCGGACGTTGCGTTCGTTACACATACACCCGACCATGGTCACCCGACATACACCTGTTGAAATAATCGCTTTGATAGGTCTCGTCAAAGTCTGTGCCATTTTTTGTGTGTAGCGGAATCAGATCGTGATTATTTGGTCAAGCGGTATACAGGGTCATTCAAAAGAAATGTCCGCCCCCATTTTTCTCAAGATCCGTTGAAGCTACTGATGTGGAAATCTTGCAGCCTTGAGACTTACTAAGGCATGGTATTTTTTGATGATCGTGAATAGACGCAAGTTTGTCGTCTAGATACTCAACCTGCTGGATTTTCTTTGCAATTTTCCAATCAGGTTCTGACTTTCCTCCCGAAAGAATACCCACAGGAAGTATAACATACTCGAGTTTTCGGTTATGAGGATCGGATGATGCAAATTCTTCAGTCCTGCAATGAAATATCAACTTCCCTCCCGGAGGGATGCTGCAAGAAAAATAATTACTTACGTCACTGGATACCACTGAGAATGTTTTGTGTCGCCCGCAAAATAATTTTGTGGAGCTGACAAATCCAGACTTTCTCACAAAACTGCCGAAGTGTTCTGGTAACATTGACAGTCTCCAGCTAATTCCACAACTTCCTCTATACCTAATGCTTTTGCAAAAGTGTTCTTATAACGTTAGTAGTTTTCCAACTAATTATTGCTCAGTAAGTTTTACATAATGTTATTGGAAAAGATAGGGAAATAATTCCAAAGATTCTCCAATTTATTCCGAATCGGATGGGTCTGTCTGGCTCGCTGCGTTTTTTTGTCTTTCGATTTATTTTTAAACAATTAATCCGATTGCGACCAAAACTTGGCATGCACGTATGGTATGAGCACTAAACGAAAAAAGGTTTTTGTCATGATCTGTCGATCGGAAGTGTCACTACAAGAAAATGACACGATTTTTATAACGTCAGCATATCATGAATGGAAGTCCTTGAGAACTCTCTACCCAACAGATCTCAACAAAATTTGATTTCTAGATTTCTAAGATCAAATCCGTCTGTCTATCGGTCCGTCCATCTGTCCGTTTGTTGAAATTTTTGCGGTTGAACGCCACCTCGAGGAATGAAGCTAGAGCCTTGCAACTTCTGATGGATACCCTTTGCCCGGAAGGGTGGACATTTGGGCATTTTGGTATTTAATTATGACACCATCTTAGCCTGCCATAATGCACTTTCGTATAAACTAACCGATTTTGATGAAATTTGGAACCTACTTGTGTCATACGTGTTTTCATGCCTGACTTTGCGATCCGATGCCATCTTGAACCGACATATTGAACTTTGTTGTTGGTCGACCAATTTCAATAAAATTTGGAACACACTCTTGCCTCATACCGAGAATCGTAAAATTAAGCTTGGTTCTGCGATCCGCCGCCATCTTGGCCCGCCATATTGGCCCGCCATATTGAACTCTTCCGTAAGTGTATCGATTGTGATGACACCTGGAACATTCATTGATCTCGTTTAACGATGTATGACTTTCACGACAATAAATTTGTGATGTTTTTGACACGATTGGGTTAATTCAAGTCTCGTTTCAAGTCAAATTTGGCAGATATTGGTCTAAAATGCTATTGACAAATTTTTATCTTTTTTCTTCGGATAAAACAAATTTTAATGGGTTAAGTGACATTCTGGCAGGTGGCATTGCTAATTTGATAGATTTGTTTTCACTACTTCCGTGTATAGTTTTAGTGATCTTAAAGGCTATTATGGCAGGTTTTAGTGGCATCCAGTAATATTTTGACAGATTATTATCTTCCCTATTGACTTTTTACTCATTTCAGTGATTTCAAGTGACATGTTGACGGTTTTTAGCAATTTGAGATTCTGCCAATTCTAGCCATCAATGACGTTAAATTTGACAAGTAGGAACAATGTAAAAGGAGGTTTGCTTCTTTGTCTTCTATTTGATGTTGTGGTTAGCGTATTCAGCAGGCTACTATCGTGTGATCTATTGAATTCCTAATTTAGGCAGGCTGTGCCCTAGCAAAATGCAGCCTTCGCACCTTCGCACCCCTGATTTCGACCAGGCCACGGCCTGCCTATATTAGGAATTCAATCGATCACACGATAGTAGATCCAGTACCAGAGGTGAAAGGCCGAAAGGCTACGCTACTGGCAATGCATTGCATTGTGGTTGCAGTTGAAAAATTGCGACTGGTGGCTTTTACGTTTCACGGCTTGGCAGATGTAAGATGGTAAGCTTCTGTGCCCGTAGCTCCTATCGTAGTGCTTCTTTTCCACTTGGATCTTGACAGTGGGGACACAACAAACATTTGCATTCCAAACACAAAGGTAGCTACGGCAGACTGTAGAATGTAGAATGCTGGTCTCCAGTTGAGGTCTAAGCAGAAAATCTTGAGAAAAAGGTGGTGGTTGACGGCGCGGTTGGCCCGAAGTAACCGGAGGTTGCTGTTCTCTGGGTGGGTGAAAACTATGGATGGATGTGAAGAAAGGTCTGCGAGTACACTGGTCTTCGACGTAGGGCCCAATAAAAAGCCTGCAGGGTCTCAAGGGTTCACAAGAACAACGAAATTGCGGCAGTAGAGTCCACTGCGCCTGGCGGCAACTTAAACTTCTTGAAATAATTGATTCCCTAAAACTTCCTACACGAATGGGACATTCCCCTCAACGAGATAAACCGCCTCTAGTCCAGTCAACGCCTTGACGGACCATATAGTAACGCGTGTACGTAGATACTTCCAGCATTATGTGGCTCAAGAGCAAGACCTATCACCAGGGAGAGAAAAGATAATGTAAAGCTAAGCCATTTTCTTGATCCATTTCAACCAAACATCGCCGGGATTGACAATAACAACTTAGGTTTTGCGCCACAACCTCTGCCCCCACAATACGTAGGTATATCCCGTTCACTCTTTATTTTCAATAACGTATGGTCCGGAGGTTTTGGGAATTTTTTCAAAGACCTGCTTTTTTGCATAGTTTTAATTTTGTAACTTAATATGGCAAAAACTAGCATCATCTTCAACAATTTCAAATTCATATTTAACATATTGAAGATGGGCCATTATCTTGATGGCTCTCAGTTTTCTTCTGCAATGTTCGATCATTCTCTGGACAACAGCAGGACTAATTTCTCAGAGCTCCTGCCTCTCAATGTACCGCAAGCTCGACCAATATAAGATTTTTGGTAAGTATTGAGCAGGATAGTATACGACAAGGGATGGAAAGCTGTAAATGAAGACCAATTACGGCGTCACATTTTTCAATAACATTAGAGAATTTCGAATTTGAGAAATTGATACAAAAAATTATGGAACATGGCAGAAGAAATATTTAGATCCATCGAAGATAATGATCCATTTTCAATATATTGAATATGTATTTGTTATTGTTATATACAGGGTGATTCATGAGTGACCTTACATAGGCTAATGGGAGATAGAGGACTTCGAGGCGAGTCAGGATCCACTGAGGAAATTTTGTTTTCTCCATTGGTTACGAAGATACAGGGTGTTTTGTGTGTTTCGTGTGAAACTTTGATCAGCGATATTTCTGAAACGGCTGAAGATATTGTGTTGAAATTTACCAGTAATATTTCTCTGCTAGAACTTATCCGGAAGTCATACCGGGTGAGTCAAAATCCAGGGCCGGAGTTGAAAAAATTTGCCCCTTTTTTATTTGATCAAAAAGTACATTTTCTGACCGCTTTTCTGAAAAACTGTTATCGGATTCGAAAAGCTAAGGAAAAATGCTTCAAGAATCACTCTTCAATTCAAATGGCACACCTAGACCGTTTCGACAAAAAAATTAAAAGTAATATTTGTGGGTAAGTTTCCATCTTTGACCGGACATAATCGACTCATTGTTTGATTGAATTCATTAAAATTCATTTTTTAGCTTGTCTCTGTGGAACAGAAGGGCTTGGTAGTGAGAAAAATTCCATAGCCGGAAATATTTTTTTGACGATCAAATCGAGTCCAATTTTGGTTTCGCTCTCGATTTTGTCATAAAAAAAAATTGTTAGCTCTGAAATTTTTTTCTCAACCAAGCCCTTCTATCCAACAGAGACAAGCCAAAAAATGAATTTTAATGAATTCGATCAAACAATGAGTCGATTATGTCCGGTCGAAAATGGGAACTCACCCACAAATTTTACTTTCAATTTTATTGTCGAAACGGTTTAGGTGTGCCATCTAAATTGAAGAGTGATTCTTAAAGCATTTTTCCTTAGCTTTTTGAATCCGGTAGCAGTTTTTTAGAAAAGCGGTCAGAAAATGTACTTTTTGATGAAACAAAAAAGGGGCACCTTTTTTCTAGCCCGGCCCTGGATTTTGACTTACCCGGTATGGCTTCGGGATGAGTTCCAACAGAGAAATATTACTGGTGAATTTCAACAAAATACCTTTGGCTGTTTCAGAAATATCGCTTATCAAAGTTTCATACGAAACACACAAAACACCCTGTATCTTCGTAACCATCGGAGAAAATTAAATTTCTTCAGCGGATCCTGACTCGCCTCGAAGTCCTCTATCTCCCATTAGCCTATGTAAGGTCACTCATGAATCACCCTGTATGATGTGAATTTTAGCAATATCAAGTTCAAAAATAAAGACTATTCAGAAAAAGTTATTAGCTTTGAACAATTTCCCAAAACTTTCGGACCATACGTTAGAATAACTTTTTGGAGCAAAAATAGAGTGACGAGCTGGAGCGCTGGGAGGATACGCTGGGAGTTTCGCTCCAAACTTTTGCAGGTGCCATCAGCCGTAGCGCCCCAGCTTGTCACTTTATTTTTGCCCCACAAAGTCATTCTATTGAAAATAAAAAGTTAACGAGATATAATAGGAATTGCCTGCCCTATTCCATCAATATTGTTCAGGAAAGTAATAAAAGTTGATCGGATTAGGTTTTGCAGGTAAGAGATAGAAATATAGCTTCCAAATAAAAGATCTGAATACAAACACGGGTTATAAAAAAATATGGTGAAACTAACCTTGAATGACTTCCAATGTCATTTCAAATTTCAAAAGTCAAAAAACACTTGTGACTAGATGCAATTCCTGGGCGTACTTCATACCTCACCCCTTGCGTCTCCCGACTTCACTTCCCCTCTCCACAAGCTCCATACTCCCTCTCTGTTCTTACATCTTCCTAGACTAGGACACACTAGCCTGGTTCTATATGATATTTTGTCGAATATAAGTGGTAATTGGCACATGTTAGTGAGTGACATTGACATGACTTTTTGTTCAGGTCTAGTGGTGTTTTGATTACAATAGGGAATTTGCCGCGAGGCACCGTTGAACCGCAGCGGTTCCAACAACGGTCCTATCTCCATCTCTTGCTATCCAATTGCGTTCTCTTTTCATATCCTTCAAGCGCGAAAATGCATCGGTCCTAACCGTGGTGAGGTGTCAGGTGACCGCGGTTTCAGTTTAAAGTTTAAATGTTATCTTGACCTCACAATCGACACATCATCCACATAACAACAAACCTCTGAGCTGGGTATCCGTATCCAAATGGAATAAATCCAGTTTCGTTCCAGCTAAACCCACCAATTTTCCCGAGCTCCCGTCCCGCTAGGTTATATCTGACAATTCTGACATAAGACAGATAAACCGCCACACTGAACCGGCCACTCCACCCGGTCCCTGATATTGCGAACCGTTGAAGTACACTCCAAGTAAAAAGTTTGAACCGGTCAGGTCGCGGCAACGCAGCGGTCATGCAGAATCGTGCACCGTTGACTCAACGGTGCCTCGCGGCAAAATGCCTATTCCGACAGATTCAGCGGTTTGAAATGTTTCTTTGACAGCTTTCAGTGTGTTCTAGTAATATTCTGACAGACTAGAAGCTTCAATGATGTCACCCAGGGATTTGTCACTTATGTCAAGAAAATTACATTCATTCACTCGCCCAATTTGCAACATTTGCGTGTCATTCCTTGCTCGTCGTATAACATACTATCCCCTCGAAAAAGTTTCTATGCCTACATTCAAGTGCTGCGTTCGAGAATTTTTTTTATGTCGCGTTTCATTCTCTAACCATTGGTCAGAAGTCGCCCTTTGGTGCACGTCTAAGGTGTGTGTGGTCCATAGACGTCAAAGTAAGATTGGCGTCGTGATCTGTCAATCTGAAATGTCACTTCAAGGAAATGACAGAAAGTTTATCCTATCAAATGTGACTTGTTGCATGTCGTTGTGAAGCCGTTGAAAAACTTCTTCAAACGAAAGTGGAAGAAATGTTCAACTTTTTTCCTAAATTATGAGCTGTCAAAGTCTACTTTGATGTCTCCCGCCGATCAATGTCTCAACTCAACAGTGAAATTAAGCTCCCATTGCATTTTTATCTGCGCCTCTGGATAGATTAGTTATCTGAGAATTAACAGAGATGGAAGCTGCAGACACGCATAGGTATCGCCTTAATGTTTGGGCGCGTCAGCGTCACTTACTGCAAAAATTCGAGCTTAGATTTGAGACTATTGCCTTATTTGTACTTGTGTTGTTAAGGTGATTACAATGCCCATATTTGTAAGATAAATGAGTGACGTGGCATGAGAAGGCAAGAGAACTTACGAATTGAATCCGGGTCTGAATTCGAATCGAAGTGGATTTCCCCCATGACGCAGGTTTTTCCCGATTCCGACCTTTGCTCTGCGAAACCTCCTATTACCTGAGAGTAGTGAGAGCGGTTGTGAAAATGCAAAAAGCATAGACCCTCTCGCCCCTCCTCTTCCTTCAGGTGAATTCCTGCCGTGACGCATATTGTTAAATCGAGAACAATAATTTTGCTACCGAAATTGTGTTGTTTTTTTGGTGGATTGGGAAGGAGGTGGTGGTGGTGGCCCCCTTCCCGAGAGGAAAAACTCGGTTGTGTCGTTTTATTTGCGACCGATGCTGAGCAGGAGAGAGAGCGCCACGCTGCGGGGCATCTGTTTTTAGACCTGCTGAGTCAACGGGACGGATTTAGAAGAGTTTGTTTAGTTGTTGCGGCGTTACACTTCGGAGGTTTCTTAATCTCGGCAGGCACCGTCAATCGCTGCGCCGGTATCCTAGTTCGCACAGGGCCGGATGGCACCAATTGAGCCCCCATGATGCGAAACTGTACATGAGTAAAGCACCACTCTCTCGGTATATAAAAATATTGGCTAATGAATGGTTTTCTGTTTCTTCATCGTCGTCGTCGTCGAAAAAAAACTCCTAAGCAAAACTGAGAACATCATAGGGATCAAATTAATCAAATTTTTCAGGAAAATTCGGCTTTGTCGAGATTGATTCGAGTAACGCTCTTATTTGATACTTGACGTTGACGTAAGGGCTCGCTGTTCGGCAAAAAAATCTGAGATATGAGGCGCTTCCGTTTTGCCAGCAGGAGCTGCTCGGGGTAGGTCACTAGACAAAGAAAGTAGATCCAGCTGGGCCGTGATTGGTGTATGTATCTACTTTCTCTATCTATTGATCTACCCGGATCAGCTCCTGGCGCAAAACGAAAGCGGCTATGGGATCTGGGGATCTGTGACGTCAACTGTCATATCTAGGTTATGTTAGGAAATTCCGGCCTCCAGCTCTAGATCGCAATACCGAACTCAGTTAGTGGTGACATCTTTCGATGAACGAACTCGCAAATAGAAAAACAGAAGATGCTGAATAGTACCTAGTTGTAATCTACAAAGGAAATTTTTAGGAAAATAACTTAGGATACTGTATGACATTTGATTGGTCTTTGACGAACGTCCTGATAGATCTGGCGTTGAAGCCAAACGACAAGAAGTCCAGTTCCAAAGAGTCTTTTTTTTTTAATCGGGCGAGGTCGAAATTCCACGGAACTGTACTCTTGAATTCAATTATCTGCTATCTATCCTCTGTAGGAGGAAAGAAACAGGTTTAGCTGTTAGCTGAGGTTGAGGTTTTGAGATACACGTCCTTGCCTACGAACTGACGATTTTATCCTTTTATCCACAAGCGATTGTCAATTTTTCTTTCAACAATGGCATGACTTAGCAAAATTCTACTAGAATGAGATGAATTCTCACAAGCTTATTGCAGAGGGCGCAACATGGGCTGGGGATCACTGCTACCTTAGGGACCACGTCAGGTCGAACTCTTGTCATTCTTGTCAGTCTATCCTAACCTAACCCATTGTTAGTGTCACTTTAAAAGTCAAGTTAATCATGACACTTGACTCGATTGACAAAACTTTCTATTCACTTGGACGTTAATCCAGATAAGATCTCTAGAGGTCACCCACTCCAGCGGGAACAAAATCCTTCATGCCTCCCACTGATCCCACATCACGCTTCTGGTCTTTTCTGACATTCTCACACATCGATCTACCCTGCTCAAGTTCAGAGGTCTTCGAATATGCTAATGGTGGTTTTTACTAACGCTACTACCTCGACTTATCGCTTACCAGTTATACTGTGATACCAACCCTGTTGGGTTTACCATTGAGTGAAAATATACAAAGAGGCGCCATTTTCCTGACTAAATAGTGAAGCACTGGAAGGACTTTGTTCTGGTGTCACTTTGTCCTCTATGTATGAGAAACTCTCCAGGATAAATAGTGGGGGGGTTAGTGGAATGGTCTGTGCATTTTGTGATCAAAGCATGAAATTTGGCATACTTGTTCAGAAGACCCTCCTTCGCATTTCCAGATGTGGCGCCACGCGAGATTTTGCGCCAGAGACACTGTATTGCGGTTAATATACCTGCTAGGGGTAAATTCTGCAAAAATGGTTCCTGGCCGGTCTCTGGTACCGCAGTCGGTATTTTTTAGTTCAGTTTAGTTAAAACTACATGTAGAAATGAGTGAGGAGTACATTTTCACAAGCAAAGTTCCAAATGCTGCCTTTATACGTTGTTTCAATACATTTTAAGGCCAACTTTGTTTTAGTACAGGAAACTTGGTAAAAAAATTGCCAAAACCTCGGCAAAGATATGAACGTCCTGAAAATATGATATTCTGTTCAGAATTAAGTGCCCTACTACATATCTAAAATTGCCAAAAATCGCTCCCCGAGGCTTCGAGTTATTGGAGGGGGGGTAAAAAATTGCAACTCAAAATGAAAGGTATAGAACCCGATGGAACCCGTCAATCCAATGAATGCAAATACGTCGTAGTTCGACGCATCACAACCAGTTGATACAATTTTGGCACAAAAAGTGTCGATCATTGTTGAAGGGGGGTCGTGGGGAAGGGCGAAACTCGGCTGGGTGGATCTTTTTCTTCCTGGGCCATGAAGAATCGATCCCGACAAGATTTGTATATTTTCCGAGTAAATTCAACGTCCTGAACTTGAATCCGATGTGTAAATTTGGATAAAAACAAGTTCGAACAAGTTAACTTGAGAAAACCTGTTTTTTCTTTGTCAATTTTCACGAAACTTTTTTTTACTGTTAGAGGTATTCATCTATGAAAATATTTCAGAGATCATTAGATTGAACTGTATTCTTAACGAAAATCATCTATTCGATCTGTAATTTTGTTTTCCGACATAGAAAAAACCGATTTGAACTTTAGTCGGCACTGCCCGGCGTCCACTAATGACCAGAATACTACAGCATGCACCTTCAAGTAATAACTCAATACCCTGCATTGCGATTTATGACGATTTTGTTTATGTTATAGGGAATTCAGTTCTGCACAGATCCTCGAACTTTCAAAGATGAGTTATAATTTTTCAGATAGTTTGGGCTATTTTCATTTAAAGATGCATGGTGTAGTGTTTTGGTCAGTAGTAGACGACGGCCTGTGCCGACCAAAGTTCAAATCGATTTTTCCTATCTCAAAAAACAAAGTTACAGATCGAATGGATGATTTTCGTGAAGAATACAGTTCAATCTAATGGCCTCTAAAGTATTTTCAAAGATGAATGCCTCTAACAGTAAAAAAAAGTTTTGTGGAAATTGTCAAAGAAAAAACAGGTTTTCTCAAGTTAACTTGTTTAAACTTGTTTTTGTCCTTTATACATCGGATTCAAGTTCAGGACATTGAATTTAGTCGGAAAAGATACCAATCTTGTCGTGATCGATTCTTCATGGCCCAGGAAGAAAAAGAGCCACCCAGCCGAGTTTCGCCCTCCCCCGCGACCCCCCTACAACAATGATAGACACTTTTTGTGCCAAAATTGTATCAACAGGATGTGATGCGTCGAACTACGACGTATTTGCATCCATTGGGTTGACGGGTTCCATCGGGTTCTATACCTTTAATTTTGAGTTGCAATTTTTTACCCCCTCTGCAATAACTCGAAGCCTCGGGGTGCGATTTTTGACAATTTTAGATATGTAGTAGGGCACTTAATTCTGAACAGGATATCAAATTTTCAGGACGTTCATATCTTTGCCGAGGTTTTGGTAATTTTTTTACCATGTTTCCTGTCCTAAAACAAAGTTGGCCTTAAAATGTATTAAAACAACGTATAAAGGCAGCATTTGGAACTTTGCTTGTGAAAATGCACTCTTCACTCATTTCTACATGTAGTTTTAGCTGAACAGAACTAAAAAATACCAACTGCGGTACCACAGACCGGCCAGGAACAATTTTTGCAGAATTTACCCCTAGCAGGTATATTAACCGCAATACAGTGCCTCTGGTGCAAAATCTTGCGTGGCGCCACAGCTGGAATTGCAAAGGAGGGTCTTCTGAACACGTATGCCAAATTTCATGCTTTTATCACAAAATGCACAGATCATTACATTTTTGGCCGTTAACCCCGCCACTAAAAGCCGCAATTCTCACCTCACCGTGTGGGTCAAAACAAGCAAATGCCTTGTCGGAACCATCATCAGTGTCGGAAATGTCACCGGTGGCGGCTTTTATAATTTTGCGCTGAATAGTTCAATTTTTACTTTACTGAAGTAGGAAATGTAAAGAAAGGATTGTATGGTAACTGTGATGGTAACACACTAAAAGAAGGGTATAGACAAAAAAAAAGGAATAGGAGAGGTCGATTCGGATTCAGACGAGTTAGGATAAGAGAGCAAGGATTGTTGAGTCAATTACGAGCTTATTTATGATTTCGAGCCGGGATGTTTCCCACCCAAGATCAGTGGCTAAGTCCTGCCCTGGCCGTATTCCCAGCGAGCATTCCCGTATCTCCATCCCAGTCGCACTCGTGGTCGCTCCCACCGTCCTGCCACGACCTCTCAGCTCAGCAGTCCACACACACTTCAGCGGCCGTCGGTCTCCCGCATCTCAAACTTTTCGTCTCAAAACGCACACGTCGAGAGAAATTCCACTCGAACTCCTCCCGATGGACGTCGACTTGCAGTTTTTCCAGTGTTGTCCCGAACATAAACACCCGTAGCAATTCGTTCCAATCACGTAGTTCAGTTTACCCTGAAAAGTGACATTCCAACATGCCTTTGTGAAACAACAAAAAAGGGAATTGTTTCCCTTTATCAGACATAATATTGTAGTGAAAATGTGCGACTGCCCTTGTCCAACCGCCAGCGTGTTCACAACGCACGAAACCCACCGTAGTTGGATCATTTTCAAAGAGTGCAAGACTGCTACTGGTTTGTCTTTTTTCTTTTCTTTCTTATTTTTATTGGGAGGGGAGGGAATTATAACACGACAAAAAATGTCTTTTTTTTATTTTGACGTTTTGTTTTGTTGTTATTGCTATAGTACCGCGCTCGGCTACTATATTTATGTGCCATAGTCGCGGTTCTCTGTTAGTCACGTTTTTATTTTTGAAAGTTAGAGGAGACGGTCTTTTAATTAATCGAGCCACCTCAATGATGTAATGTCATATGTGTGGCCCGGAAGTGGTGCTGCAGTCGTGTGCGATGGGTCGAGAAGGAGCACTTGAAGATGTCGAGTAGATCTTCGAATTCTTGTAAATATCACCACTCTTGAGTGTGTACTTAATTCTCTAATGTTCTCGATTCTCTAATGTTTGCATGGATATGTTTGCACTTTGAAAATGTAGTTGTTTTTCCTCGTCGTCTCTCGAAATGAGAAAGTCTTGGGAAAATAATCAAAGCCTTGAGTTGCTAAAATTAGTGAACGCGGGGCCGAACCTGTAAATTTTTCTGGAGTATGGGTATTGTTGAAGTTTTGGACTTTGAAACTCTTTCATTATGTTGGACGTGACTTTCTCATTTCACCAAAGTGATAAAAACTGAATCATTTTCGCTCTCAGTCTTTCAATGTCAATCCGTTTGATCGAATTACTCGTCCTTGTTGTACAAAAACTGAAAAACATAGATAATTCAGCGTCGCTTCCAAAACGGTTTGAATACGATACGATTTTACAGTGCAAACTTCGCATTTTTTTCTTTGAACAAAGTTGGCAATTATACATTGAGCAGTATTGATCCGTATTGATGTAAAACATTCTTCAACTGCTAAGAGTGGTAAAAATTGGTTCGTAGAGCGTACCTAACTAACGCCCTTTGAAAAGACAATCTACATGAGCTCAGTAGGATTCAGTTCGGGTGTTTTTCGTGGACGATGTAGAGTTCCGAGACCCTCTGGTTATCCACACTTATTCAGAAGAAATTTTGTGGGTTTCGGAGTCGACTTAGGACAATAATTACTGTCATACATTGTTATTATTAATTATTATTATGAGGCGATACTTGCATTCCAGGCTCCAGCGTGGACGTGTTTTGTCATCTGAGATTTTGCTCCCACCCTCTGGGTGATAGTGATGAGAGTGCTTGTGATGTAGTCATTTACGTACGTATTGCCTCACCTGTACAATCTGTCTACTTGTATCTCCAAAGCGCCATCGAAACAACTGGAATTTTCTGGATAGCTCGGCCATTGTTTTTGGTCTCAAAGTTATGACTCGTCGTGTGACTTGCATGCCATTTAACAGTGCACTCCATCTTGTGTCTCTTTTATCCGGTCTCCTCGGTGTCCCTTGATTTCCAATAAAGAGTCCTACCTATACAGTGCTAACTGGTTTCAAGGTCGAATGCTACTTCTCCCCTTGATGATTTTGTTCCATTATATTTTATTTAGAATATTTAGTAGGAACGAAAGGAGCAGCCGGGAAAATTCTAATTTCCAATTCTAATGCAATTTTTTGAACATCCTGGGAATTTCAGTTCAAAACAAATTTCCGACATGTTGCCGTAGGTCAGACCATTCAAGTCGCTTTCTCACGTTTGATTGACACTTTGGCGTTAATTAGCCAACAAACAACATATTTTGTTTCTCTTTTTTCCCTCCACTCCTCCTGTCCGACAAATTTCAGAGATATTGAGATGGCGATGATTTGGCAAACGTTCGGTTTCAGTTAGTTTTTTGCTTTTTTTCATGGTTGTCGTTGTCGTGACTAATCTTGATGCTAAAAAATCTGCCGCCGCCTGAGGATTTTATTCTTTAATTAGTTTTCTCTCAAAAATCAAGCGGTCATGTCTTTGACCTTTCATTACGTGCTCTGGCATTTTTTCCATATCATTCTTTTTTTTATATATTGCTTACCAATAATGCACGCCAATACATCCACTAACAGAGTATTTATATTCTTTATGACAGCTAATTGTGGACCTCATGTTTTATTTTTTCCTCTCTGCGTGAGATTATGTTCTATTTGAGATTTCTCTGGAAATAGAAACGGCAAGATAGACAATTTTCAAATTTTACGTATGGTTTCCGCGTTTCGTGAATCATGAACCATCATAAAGTTTTTTATGTGCCGGTTACCCACTTACCCCTTGAAGTCGGATTATCGTGTAAATCCATTGCATTAGTACAAATATACGATCTCGTATCAGAATAATAGTTGAATGTGTCAAATTTATTTCTTATTTCCGTAAGCAAACGAGCGTTTTGTTTATTTGGAGAATGAGATCGGTAAAGTGGAAAAAACCTACCAAGTTGCAAAGCACTAATGCCTCTGAAACAGGGCATGGGTTTAGAGAGGAACCTTTGGAGTAATCGGTCGGTTTTCCACGTTGACTGAACAAGCCTTGCTATGACCTTCGATTTTGTTTTTCCAGAGATGGCTACAGAATGCCCCTTGTGAATTTTAGTAAGGACAATAATCATCCTTTCTCGCAAAGTCTCAGATACATTCTGTTCTGGTTTTCTCTGATGCGATAGTGGTGGTAAGTGGGTGATTTTCTTTTTCGTCCTAAAGATCAGCGAGTGACAGTCGCTCTTCAGTCATGCGATCAACAAAATTTTCATTTAGAATTGTCTTGGCGATGAAAATATTGTCATTAGGACAAACCAGGCGGTTTAATCGATTAAAATTTCATCTTGAAAGACAGCTCCGAATGGAAGTTCCGTTGATTTTTATTTATTTATTCATAGTGCTATCGAGAGACCTCGTCGGAGTAACGTGAGAAAGTTACTCCGAGTAAAGTTCACGTGTGAAAAGTTGAATAAACCAAATTAAAAAAAAACAGCCGTTCAAAGTTGCGTATTGGACCAAAATTGATGTGAGTACCTTCAATTTGCAATTTGCTTCCGTTTTGGGGCTTCCCACGACGAGTTTTTGTCGGCCCTGAATGGCCGCCGTCAAGATAATAGTAATAAAATGTCTTTATTAAAGAATAAATAAATAAATATAATATCAATTAGTTATTCCTTGGAATAATAAAATATCAATTATCAAAACAGTTGTAAATATTTGACATACAGCGTTCATATGAAAATAATAAATAAAATTCATACAACAAGAAAGATAAGACAGTAAGTTAGTAGAGCTTCTAATAATTGGCATAATACTCGTACATTAAACAAGTGAGTTATAGGTAAATAGGTAGGCGCATGGCAGGAAAAGAAGAGATGTTAAAATGTGGAACATTGATTTTCGAACAGCAGAGTGAACAGGGCAGCACGAAATCATTTAACGGATTGAAAACCAGAATATTGTTACGAGTGGCGATTCTCGCAGCACACGCGGTCTTTCTAGACTGTTCGCATTATATCGCAGTGTGCAAGTACGAAGCTCTGGACATTCCAGAGCATACGCGATGGCTTGGCTATTGAAGTAACATGGGGGACTTCAATGGCCGGGTAGAAAAAATCAGCCGAATTGGCGGAGGTGTTGCCGCTCCGGACACGCGGTAAAGCATGCGAAATGTGTAGGATTTTTTGGAAGTCGCCTAGAAACCTTATACCGGGTCATTGTGAAATTTGCTGGAGGACCGACCGGTGGAAGATTCCAGAACAATAGTCGGAACTATATAAAGCACCGATCCTCGGCCTACGGACAAGTATTCAGTTCATACCGATAACGATAACAGCGAGTAGCATCTACGATATACCCAAGCGTAAATAATTATTGTTGACGTGTATGGTATAGTAGTACGCAGTAATAACGGTGTGTCTTGGAACGATCGTCTTAATTATAAACGAACCCAAACGCGAAATCCGTAACATTTGGTGGCACAAGCAGGCGCGGATCCCCTCCCCCCAAACCATCCTCAAAAATCTGAAAGACAATTTTCTGTCCGCCTCCCGCTATTTACTACATTGCCTTTTTTTCCATTCATAAAAAGGCGCATACTAGATTTACGCCTCGGGCGCCAAAAACTGTGAGGCCGGCCCTGCTTAGGAAATGTGTGGAGCTGTCAGTATTGAAATTGGGGCTGCAATCTATAATGTTGGTATTAAAAGTGATGCTACGGCAATTAGTAGAATCTACGTAAAAACATGAAGGAAGTGCTCCATAGGCAACTTTTATTTGCTGCCCTAGCACTAATTCCAATGGCAACATAGTGGATTTTCCAAACTTCAGAGTGGCGTAGAACTTTTTTTGATGTGTGTATTGAACGATTTCTATAAAACTTGGAATCTATTCTAGTCTCGTATAGACTTTCGACTTTCTGAATTTCAAGTGGGATTTCATGGTTCCACCGTCATTTTCGTCGACATATTGATATCTCATTAGTTGTTCAACTAATTTTTCACGATTTTCATAAAACTCGGAATGTACTTTGAATTTTTCTGTTTTTGAGCTGTTTGATCTTTAACCTTTACGGTCTCACCCACCCCATCTTCAGAATTCCTTGTTGGAATTGAATTTGGCCAACGTAAAAGATCACATTACTACCAATTTCCACTTTTTGAAAGCGCCATCGCAATCAAATCAATCAGTTACTGCATCTGGGTCTTCATGTTCGTGCTAAACCTGCTGCAACTCGTGATTGACAATCGTAGACGCAACTCATGTAGTGTTACTGGATCACAGATCACAGAGTAAGGTCGCGACATTACGGGGCCAAAACTGGGTACAAAATTGTGAGAGACAGGTAGTTTTAGGACGTGAGTGCGAGCGAGCAGTTAGTTGTACTTTTGGCCGCCTAGTCTCCAAAATAGGATGTTTTCATTCTTCAAAGATACTTTCAAGCTACCTACAGCCTTTCCAAGTTAGTGTTGAAGTAAAAAGTGGTTGTAAGGCCGCCGTTCATGTGGTGAGAACTTACATCTGAAGAAATCTTTGGCAGAGGTATTACTGAGAGTCGAAGTTAAAAATGCATTAATCTCTCTGGAGTCTGGAGCGTGATGTGCTTCTTCAAAATGCTAAGAAAATTGTCCCACAGCTACTTATATCCATATTTTTGGCAGTGTTATTCTTTTTCGTCAAATTTTTTGTACAAAGAACATGGTGATCAAGTTTTCCATCGGATGTCAGCAAGGAGATCCTCTTGACCTGGCAATTTTTAGTTAATCGATTCATCCTGCTATCAAGAACCTTGTTTCAAAACTTAATATCTGGTACCTCGACGATGGGACCCTAGGAGACTCAGCCGAAGAAGTCCTTGGAAACCTTGAAGTCCAGTCCAAGTCCAAGTCGACATACTCCGGAACAGCTTTGGGGTCGTCCTCTGACGTGCCAAATTGCAAATCGCAAGGGAGACGTATCTCCCGACCGAACATGACCCGGGCTGGTGTTTCGCCCGTTGTGTCATGAATGGCCGCTCGACATGCCATCAAAAACAATGGCAAATGACGGTCCCAATCTCGCTGATGTTCGTCAACTACCTTTGACAAATGCTGCTCCATCGTCCTGTTGAATCGCTCCACCATTCCGTCGGACCGTGGATGAAGAGGCGTAGTCCTTGTTTTCTTGATCCCAAGCAAATCGCAGACACCCTGGAACACGTTGGATTCAAAGTTGCGTCCTTGATCCGAGTGCAACTCCAGTGGTACACCGAAACGACTGATCAGGTTATCCACCAGCACACTCGCCACTGTGGTAGCCTCTTGGTTTGGTAAGGCGTATGCTTCCGGCCACTTACTGAAGTAGTCCATGGCAACCAGGATGTACTTGTTGCCACTCTCTGTTGTCGGGAACGGTCCGGCCACATCAATCGCGATGCGTTCAAAGGGCGCTCCAACATTGTAGGTCTTCAGTTCCGCTCGGGTACGAGTCCTTGGTCCCTTGCTGGCCGCACAAACTTCACATTTGCGGCACCATGCTTCCACGTTGTTCCGGCAGTTTACCCAATAGAACCGCTCGCGCACCTTGGCCAACGTCTTGTTCACCCCAAGGTGTCCTCCGGTGACGCCGTCGTGCATCTCTTTTAGGACCTCCTTCACCCGTGTCTTGGGGAGCACCAATTGAACCAACTCCTTCTTTCCATCAGGGCTCTCCCACACTCGCTTCAGCAGACCGTTCTCTATTTTCAGAGATTTCCATTGGGCCCAGAGAGCTTTAAATTTGGGCCCTTCGCCAGAGATTTCAGCCCACTCTGGTCTGTCCTGACCATTTGCACCAATAGCCGGGTCTTCTCGTTGCTTTTTCCTGAGTTCAGCTGTAGTCCAATTTCTCGGGGTCGCAACAACGATTGCTTTGACGCCAACGTTTCCATTCTGCTGGTCCACTCTTTCGCAATGCTTGCAATCCTCTTTGCACGGTCGTCGAGAAAGACCAACCGTGTTGCCATTGCCATGACTCTTTCCAGGACGAAGTTGACTTCCTCGATCAGCAGCTTCCCGTTCCAGCATGAAACAGTCTGCTTGATCTCCTCGATCAGCAGCCCCCCGTTCAAGCATGGAACAGTCTGCTTGACCTCCTCGATCAGCAGCCCCCTGTTCCAGCATGAAACGGTCTACTTGACCTCCTCGATTAGCAGCCCCCCGTTTCAGCATGAAACGGTCAGCTAAAGAGTATCGTCGTCTGCAGTCGCGTTGCAGATGTCCGTCCTTTCCACATTCGAAGCAACGTGGTCTTCCTCCTCTACGATAACTTTCTCTCGGCTGGTGACTTTCTCGATCAGCAGTTCCCCGTTTCGCTATGAAACGATCTGCTGAACTCGACCATTGCCTGCAATCCCGACGCAGATGTCCCGGTTTCCCACAGCCGAAGCAAAGCGGCCTGCCCCTTGTCCTTGCTTCCTTATTTTCCAAAGCGCTGAGAATCTTCTGGAGCATCTCCTGGACTGACGAGGACTGTGAATCGCTGGCTTTCCTGACTGTTGGAGTCTCAGGTGCTTCCAATGTCGCTTCTCTGACTTTGAAGTGACGTGGAGAATCCTTGGCTGCTTCGATGCGAATCGCGTGGATTAAGGCATCGGTGAGCGTCGCTGGGTTGCTGATTGTGACCATCTGGTGCAACTCGTTGTCCCTCAGTCCATTGATAAAGGTTTCTTTCGCATTATTAGCCAGCAGACTTGATGGATAGGCTGGATAAGCAAGGTTAACCAGCCTCTGGACGTCAGCCTCGAACTCCTGCAGGCTTTCTCCGCTCTTCTGTACCCTGGTTCTCAGACGGGTCTGGTGTATCTGCTGCACATGGTTGTCACCGTAGCGAAGTTCCAGCACCTTCACCAGTGTTTCGAAGCACTTCTGTTCGTTCTCAGGTATTGTCTGAAGCAGCTCCAATGCCGGACCCCTGAGAGCAAGAACCAGTGCAGTAGCCTTTTCCTCGTCCGTCCATCCGTTGGCTTCGGCCGCTGCGTCGAATTGCCTTTTGTAAGTGGACCATGGGCTTTGTCCATCGAAATTCGGCAGCTTCACGCGATGGATCCCGCCCGTGTTCGTCGCTGAACTGGAAATGGCCGTTCTTCTAACACGTTGTTCCAGTTGCAAGATGTTTGCTTCCATCGCTGCCACCTTCTCATGGACAAATCTCTGGACCTCTGGACCGTATTTGTTCGTGAACATTATCTAGAATGTCAGCTTTCAACTTCTCTTGTTTCTCCTCTAGATAATGCATTTGACCCTCAAGTACTTCTCTGAGCTCTGTTTTCTGCTCTTCGAGAACTTTCTTAAATTCTTCCTTCTCCTCAAGCCGTCTCTGCTCTTGGGCTTCCAGAACTTACTTCCATTCTTCTTTCTCTTCGAGACGTTCCTTTTTTTGTTCTTGCATCATCGCCATGATGCTCGCTAAAGCCTTTTCTGTTCCTTTTTGTGTCATGCTTCTGGTCGTGATCAAACGATTTCTCGAATGTTCCGACAATCGGCGCAGTCACTAATCGATTACCTCGAAATCAGCAGTTGAAATTTCCAAATTCCGAAATATCTACTTCTGCCACCAGATGTTACGGTATTCGGGTTCGCCTATCTCGCACAGAATTATTAATCGCTTGGTAATTCACAATGTCGCCGAGATGTTAACGCCACAATCGCCCGATTCCAACTCTCTCGATGCCAGGTCGAGTTCCTCTCTTATAGTGGTATCGAAGGTTCTGGATGCTTCCTGATGGTGTTCACAGCACACGAGGATTTCTCTGGTATCTGCGTCGAGAATATACGCGTACTTTCTACGGCACCTCCACCAGAAGTCTCGACGTGTCGTGACCTACCGCTGAAGTCTCTCAATGCTTCCCGAATGCAACGCGTAGATCTAGATTTCTCTAGAAAGAGCCGGGATGGTCGCGAGCTTCGTAACAATTTTATTAAACTGTTTTTCAACCAATAGGAACAATTATTTATTGCTATTAGAAAGTAGGCGAACTTCAGTTCTACCTGTCAAACGTTTCTATTTTTAGCAGCCAGAATTTCGAATTTCTGGACGATTATTAGGAAAAAGTAGATAAAATAGTATATTATACTCGTTTAATAAGACGTATTGTCACACTCTTTCCTTTGGAGCACTTCTCGCAAGCTACGGCTATGTCTTATGAAACTCCTATAATAATATAGGTACTGTTATTGCGGTCTTTTCGATAACAAAATCAAAAACACATTGGAAACTCTTTTGGACCACGTCAGCACCATTAGGGACGTTTTTAGATAAAAACGCTTTCCATACGGCCGTGTCTTTGAGAATTGCGTCCGAGATCTGCCAATCTGCCATCCTTGTATCTGTGGAGCAGTAGTGGACCGTTTGGGACACCATGGTCTCCCATGCTAATAAAGCTACGGAAGATAATTTCGCCATAGTGAAATGAACAGTGTTTCAAAGCTTGCTTTCGTATCAGTGGACATTCCGTGTATATTGGAACCTTATTTTCTTTCTCGATCCGATAGTAGGCTTCCGGACGGGATGACTTTGATCCCATGGAAAAGAGGTCGTTCTCTCGTCTGGGAAGAAGAGAACTGTATGAATACCATTGCTGCCACTCAACTGCAAGGCAGTTGTTTACTTCCTGGTGTTATCGCCGCTACTGGTGTACGATTGAAAAGTTCCAAATATTTGAAAATTAAAGAAGACCATGGATTCCTAAATCACTTGTAAACATTTTAGGGGAAAAAATTGATGAATCAGGAATTCATTAAAAACAAAATACCTTCAACAACACATCATAAGCAGCGCAATACTTGAACAAATAAAGTACCATCAAAAGTCAAAAACTTTCTATAGATACTGATATCCGCTTTCTCAAACTGAAAAGAAAGAAATCCGAATTTTTTTACAAAAAAGGTTACACGACTTCAAAAATTAGCACTTGACACTTCTTCCTTTGGCATCCTATATATCATGGCCAAAGTAAATGGTGACGTGAGTCGTCACAGCATCTTGCAACCGAAGGAAAGCTGTATCAGGCAACATCAACTATTGATTTCAAATCGGATACTTTTCATCAAAGAAATCCTTGCTTCAAATTGGAGCAAATTTTGGTCTATGCCTCACTTTTGACGTGCAATTGATTATACTCTTGGTTAATGAGACGAGTGTCTTTACGTTGTGACAGCGATCAAATTTAATGTTTCATGGTAGCGGCTCGCTCAAGCAAATGTGCTGTTTGCCTAGACGGCACATTCGCTTCAAAACCTGTGCCATTTATGTGATGATGAATCCCGCGTTTTTTTTTTAGGAGAAAAATCACTGCATGTGATGTGTGAAATTAATGGGCATCATTGGACCGCGCAGTAAAAATCGCACGCGTATGTTTGTCTTTCGCCACAGTTTAGCTGGCACTGTTTCAAGCCAACACGCTTGCTGCTGCTCGTCCGTCCGTCTGTATCCCGATGCGTCGGTCGGCTCTTCCTTGTTTATAGCGACCATAAACTTTATTTACTTTGCTAAATCGTTTCCTGGTCGATCTTTTAATCACTCTTACGCCCCCCCCCCCTTCTCTCCATTTACCCATCATGCACGCACGTTGCATCATTTCGTCATCACTACTCGACGGTTCTGAGTTTGTGGTTAACACTACTCTTTTTTTTCTGTTGCACCACATTGCAGGTTCTAAAAACACTGTGGAAGCTGGCATACAGAGCGCGACCTCGACCACCGGCAGTGGATCCAACGGCACCGACGCAGACTTGGACGCCATGTACCTGCTGCTGGACACGCCGCTCAGGCCGGCGACGCCGGATCGGAACGATCCCAAATCGATGGCCCTGTTCGAGGAACACAAGAGGGAAGCCCAGGAATATCTCAAGGTTTGTTACTTTGTAATTTATAAGGTGCAGTGACTCATCCCTGATGCGAACACACGAGCACGGCCTGACCGAGGGCCTGACCCCTGCCCAAATGACGTCCTCGTATCATTTCCTGCAGACTTTTCTTGTGGTGTTCCGCAGCACCTGGGGAGTTGAACCGGAAAGTGAGTACGTACGTACTCAAGAAGACCAGTACGTCTATTGCAGAAGTAAATTAGAATTTCTGCCCAAATAACGGTAGAATCTTGATTAACATCTTGCGTTCACTAATCCTGCAGAAAGAAAGTGCGCTACTGAGTCTCACGCTCGTGAAGCATATTCGCTGGTTTCAGATTCAAACAAAATTGTTATTATTGTAATTGTTGATCATTATTTTGTCAAGATTTTTCTTGGTTCGGGTCCCCCCAAGGTTATGAGCTACCCATTGGAGTAGAAATTTTTCGCAGAAATCCTTCCGTCTAAGACTAGATGGTGTGACGGACGGACGGACAAAGCGAGGACATGGGCTCTTTCCCGTTCAGAGAAGTGCGTGTAGGGTTGCAACCTCATGGGAACACCAGCTTGTTCCGATCCGAATTCAATGTCCAAAATGTTGTCGAGACAGTTGACACCTCTTGTAGGTTCGGACAATGGTCTTTTTCGAGCGAGTCACTTTTTGTAACCGGTTGGTTATTGGCGGTTGACATTAGATTGACATTAAATAAATAATTTTTTTTTTCTCCTTATCGGCTTTTTGCCATAGGAGTTTTGCCCGTTTATTCATTTCACAATTGTTTACATAGAAAATCGCCATTTTGCACAACACAACACCCAGACTTTCCACCGGGAATCGAACCCGGGGCCTCCCGCACCGCAGGTAGTCACAGAACCGCCTGCGCCACGGGGTCGTCTTGACATTAGATTGACATTACTGTTTTTTTTTTTGACATCTGACATTTCTCGCTAAAACGCTGCGGTTATAACTTTGGTTATCAGCATTTGTCGGGAAAAGAGTGAATTTAGTTGACGGAGAAAATTCTGCGGCACTTTGGCAGTACCGGCAAAAGAATAAAATTAATTGCCTGGAAAGTTTTGGTATTTTATCTGAAATATTGGTATTAATTAAAAACGCCTAATAGTACGGACGTTAGGGGAACCAACCTTGCATTTCATCCCGATGCGAAACGCTTTTGCATGTGATTAGTAGGTACCTACAGGTAATTTTTGAGAAGTGGTGCTCCGATGGGACCCGCGACTGACCTTCGGCCTCCTAAGAGGTTGAAGGTCCAAAAAATGACAATTTTCGAAGTCGTTGCTTTTTTGAATTCTTTTTGCTGGACTATATATTTCCAAAGTCAAGGAACACAATGCAATCATTTTCCAGAAAGTGTCATGCGTCAGTGGCATACCAGACGGCTGCGAAGAGGCCGGGGTGCGATTTTTCACAAGTCTTATGGTAAACCTAAACTGACACTTTTTTTGACGTGTTTTGTATCATTTCTGACCAAATCGCACATTCTGATTCCAAAAATGAATATGAAATTTTGATAGGGACTTGTGTTGATTGGTTTTATCAGAAAATAACATGATTTTTTCACCCTCAAAATTGATATTTTGTAATTCTGCTTCCATCACTGTCCAATGTTATTTTAACTATTATTTTGACTTAGACAGTTATTTTGGGCTATTTGACACCAAAAAAGCCTCCGCTGGGATTTTTCTGAAACCCAAAAATTTGGAAAGAGCGCAAAATTCTGAACAAAACCTGTGATTTCCACGACTACAGTATTGTTTTTGAGTTCAAAATCTATTTTTCTGGGGCTACTATAAAATCAGTTCAATTGCACAATCTATGTCAAAATTGCGATCATCGGTGTTTTGAACCACAATGGGAATGGAGCTCAAAAACGACAGATTCATAGGTCGAAACTTCGCGTTTTTTCAGAAATTTATTCCGCAATGTCGGATGAAAAATGATGTCATGACCAAAATACGGCTCCAATTCCAGTTTTTCCTATTTTGTTTGATAGAGAAAACTATTTTTATACCTTGAAATGAATAAAGTGCCAAATCAAAGCTACATTTCGACCCTAGCCTAATTTTTCCTGTGAAATAGCACGTTTCGTCACATCAAGCTTTGACATGATACATCTCAAGAAACAAAATCACTCTGTGACTTTGTGAAAACCGGAAAAAAGTTCAGCAAATAATATTTTTGTCTGAAATAGCCCAAACTAACTGACAAAGTCAAAATCATAGTTTGACTGAACAATGGTAGAAGTGGAATTACAAAACATCACTTTTGAGGGTAAAAAAATCATGTTTTTTCTGATAAAACCTGTTTAAACACGTCTTTATCAAAATGTAATACTCATTTTTGGAATCAGAATGTGCGATTTGGTCAGAAATGATAGCAAACATCTCAGAAAAAGCGTTAGTTACGGTTTACCATAAGACTTGTGAAAAATTGCACCTCGGCCCCTTTGCAGCCGTCTGGTACGCCACTGGTGCATGACACTTTCTGGAAACTTATTGCATTGTGTTCCTCGACTTTAGAAATATGTAGTCTAGCAAAAAAAGTTTGAAAAAGCAACGATTTCAAAAATGGTAATTTTTTGGACCTTCGACCTCTTAGAGAGCACGCCATTCGCGTGTCCCATGGGGGCACCACTTCTTGAAAATTACCTGTAAGTACCTACTACTTACATGCAAAAGCGTTTTGCATCGGAATGAAATGCAAGGTTGGTCCTGATATGTGCCGCTAACGTCCGTACTAAAATAAAATCTATTTCAGTGAAGAAATCAAGAACCTTTTCGGATTTTAATTTTTATTCTCTTGAAATGGTGCTTTCGACATGTTTTTCAAGAATTCAAATGCAAATATCTCGAAAACTAAGCCTCTAATCAAAATTTTGCAAGAATAACTTTTTATTGTTACAAACGGCGATTCCGTCCATTCTGATAAACACGCGATATTTCTAGATTCTTCCACCCATTAGATCGCGGTGTAGATACAAGTGCAGAGTTCTGGACGTTTCCAGGATATACGTGATGGCTTGATAATTGAAATACATGGAACCTTCAACGCTCGATCAAGACACATCTGTCCATTTGGCGGCGGCGCCGGCTCTAGAGCACGGCAGAATTATACGCGAAAGGTGTGTGATCATTTGTGGATGGATGTAAATTTTATTTTGAGACGTCCCTTTGGGTGGGAAGTTGAAATTTGATGAAAAGATTGATGAACTGAGACATTTTCTCTAATAAGGGATTCATTTTGAGCTCCATCATTTGAGTCTGGTCTCAATAAGCTAGGCCAGCAGTTACTAATTTTAAAGTGGGAAACTCTCGGAAAACTTGGAGAAAATTCAAGAGAAATTGCCTGAAACTGTTCAAGAATCACTCACTCTTAACCTCAAATCTTTTTCCAAATCATCTCAATATGAAGATCGCCAAACACAGCTTTACTTTAAGCTCCATCATTCAAGTCCGGTTTCGATAACCTAGGCCTGTTTCACACTTTTAACAGGGAAATTCCCGAGACATTGGAAAGAAAATTATTGGAAAATGTTCAAGAGCCAGTTACTACTTGTTTGAAAAAAAAAATAGTGAAAATCTGTCTACGGGATAAAAAGTTGGAAAATTTGCAGTTTTTCCAAAGATGAAAACTAGGAAACCGTGGATCCGATTTCGAAAATTTTCCCTCCAAAAATAATTTCAATATTTTCTCCAACTTTCATTCCCAGCATGTCTGCATCTAAAATGAATATTTCGTGGGGCTCACCTATATGTATACCTGGCTCACCCCATGTCAAAGTTTGCATTGCAGTTTTTTCAAACTCACGGAATGTGCTAATTTCATTTTGAAACATTTACTGTCAGAAAATCGAACCGTGCCGATTTTGAAAATGGGTCTACACGACGCCCAATCCAAATATACTTTTGACAACAGTTTGACTTTTCCGAAAGAAGCCGAACCCCGAGCAGGAATGAATTTTTGAGTGCGAGTCCTGCATCAAAAGCGAGTCGTTCTGGCCAAAACACGGGTGAGAGACCCTCTCGGGTGGCAACGTCCAGGAGAAATTTTGAAAATTCATAACGCCCGACTGGAAAATGGTGGAAAACTGCAACCGCAGACTTGATTCGAATCTTTTGTTGTGTTGCTTCCTGTCAAACTTGGTTCCAATCCATGGGATATATTTTGAATAATTAAATAGCAAAGTTTTAAACTTTGACATTTTTTATTATTCGACAGAAGACAGATGGGGCAATACTTTTGTTCTGAATAGTTTTCTTTATGGGCTTTCAAATGACATATCGCAAATCGAGTTCCGTGAGATATAGCTTCTGAAATTTGTTGAAAGTGACAGTTCTTTTCACAGATGTCAGCCAAAAACTATTGGGCTCATTCCACCAACCAACAATGTCCGCATACCAAATTCCAAGTTGATTGGATCAATGGTTCGGCAGTTACCGTGGAAGATCACAAACACAAATACACACCTACGCACGCACAGACAGACATAATTCTGAAAATGGTCTTAATCGTCTTGGGGGGAACCTTAAATTGAATATATCCGACGAAATCTCAAAACTTTTTTCTGCACGATTACAATACTCCCCCTTCCATGTTGGTGAGGGCCCGGGAAAAAAATTATAGCGGCAGTTTCTGGCTTCAGTGCTATTTTGTGCTCCAGCCTTATCCCTGGGATACGGTCGTTTAGTCTTTTTATCTAATCATGAATCACGTTGTAGCAGGTCCTCCTCAAAAACAAAGTCAACCTCGACTTTTTTCCCGAAAAATCACTCTGTTGTCCGATGGATCCTTTCGATCAGAATACGCGGCAGGTCCGTTATAATAGTCGCCTTGTATAAGATATCAATCCTGAAATAAATCACGTTGATGCAAAGCCCTCTCTCTTCTAATTTTGACTTGGTGTAAATGACCTTGATGTATCCAAATAATGGTGGGTGGGTATTCTTGCTGTTCCATGAATCATGCTTTCAACAACTTTCTTGAAATTGCTTGGAACAATTATATGGGTTATCACCAAAACAAAAAACAAAGCCGAAAGAAAAATAATTTTGAAATGTACAGGAAAAGTACGAGAAGCGAGTCCTGGGTTGTTGAGAGTGCGATTCAAGATCACAATGAGGGGGATTGTAATTGGGACGGGATCTCCGGCAGTCGATGGCGCGGGTGAGAACAGCAGCCCGGGTCAAGTTACAAGTTCTAAAGTCACTTTCCTCTCTTTAGAATTGCACTGTTACTTGTGTTGAATTATTTTTATATGCGACCGACCTTACAATCTACAAGTCTGTATAAATTTTGCAGGTGCAAACCGAACAGGTGCTGGTCGCCAGGAGAAAACAGGAACTTCTGGCCGCCCAGACCGAAGACCAGGACAGGCGGATGCGGCAGATGAAGATCGTGCGCGACCTCCAATCGGAAAAGGAGTCCTTGATGATGCTGAGGGACCTCTTGCAGAAACAGAAAGAATCCCAAGTCGCCGCCAACAATTCCCAGCAGCAAGCAAACAACAGAAACAACCAAAACGATTGGGAAGTGATACCCAGGCAGAACGATCACAGCCCCACTTAGCAAGAAAGACTCTGTTGAGCAAAGCAAGAGAAAAATGTGATTATATTTATTACGACGAATTTCTCCAAAGAATTCGTTTCCGTCAAAAGAGACATTTTTATAGCGCCTCTCGTACTGTTGCGAGCACAACGTTTTGGACACCATATTTTCTCATAAAAAAGCGATTTGGCTTTCAAAGAGTCGTTGGCTAGAATATTCATCATCATGCCAAACGCCAGCAATCACTATGATTCCATCAGGTTACAATTAGGCAAGATGTTGTATTTTTTTGAAACGTGGAAACATTGAATATAAGTACTAAATGTTTTTCTCGCAATTGTACATCGATTGTGTTAGTAGATGGCGATTTCTGAACATTCGCATGTGTCGTTTTGGATTATTGTTATAGAGAGAAGTCAAGAAACTTAAATATTTATATATGTAAGTCTTAAAATATACCTAGTTGAAGGCGTAATACTTCCGTAGTATTTTTTATATTTTATTGTTAAGTGTAACGTGTGACTTGTTGAAGCAACTCCGTTTTTAATTGTAAATAAAATGTATTTTTAAGCCTAGGTATTTGTGTTTTTACTTTTCTCTCAGGTTTTTCTTCACAAACTCAAAAATATTGCGATGTGTAAACCCAAGGGCCAACAGTGCCTTTTAATGGCTGTAGACGCGAATTTGAAAAACTTACCTTCGTCCCTTAAAAAAACTAACCAGATGAGTATTGTGGTACTATTGTAGCTACCGCATTCGTAGTTTTTCTTTTAATAGGTACAATCTACTATTTTTTGCCTGTAATTATCATCCTGTCTTTCCATATGAATGAATCTAATCTCGCCACCAAGCTGCTACCAATTTAAATAAATGTCCTACGCACCTACCACTAGGTACCATGTCGTGCTGCTATCTATGTTCAGTACGCATGAGTGATTTTTCATTATAGGGGTGAAATTGTTACACAATTTTATCGGTTTCCATACACCTGGCGTTTGTGGATTACACCTGGCAAAAGTGCCGCCAATACTACCCATTGTCTTTGTCCAGATAATGGCCCATGAGGGTACATTACAGTTATTTTGCTAGCAAGAATTTCTTATAGGTAGGTACCCACTCAAGTAGTTAATTGGTAGTTGAGTAGATTAGGCTCATACAGGTGTTCCTGAAGTGGATAGATACAGATGTGTCATTAAAAAGTCGCAAGCCAACTCTAAGACTTCCTGAAGATACGCTGTAAGGCAAAAAATAGGTAAGTGCAATATGTAGTACAATATCTAGGTACGTGAGACATATTGGTAGATTCTGGCCCCCCAAAAAAATGTAGGTACCTACCTAGGTACGGAGTTCCATTTGAAATACGAAAGTTCTTCCGATGAAACCGAAAGCTCCTCGTATATCTGGTCTAGCATTCTAGAATATTCCAGACCTTCCGAAAAGTCCTCGACGAAGGCTCTCGTCGCTTCCTCTTCATTCCGGTATATTCCAGAATCTATCGCTAGTCTACCGCGATATAGAGCTCTGAAAAAGTCAAGTAGCTTCGAGAATATTTCGGCAAGTTCTCCGTTGCACGGCTTCTCCGCCTATTGTGCCGGTGTGTGTGTCTAATTCTTATTCGTTGGAATTCCCAGAGAATATCGCAACAAAACTTGCCTAGCTGAATATCTAGAGCCCAGATATAATAATTATTGTAGGTAACAGAGCCTATAATATTACTGCCTATACTATGCTAGAAATCCCTTCTCAAACCCTTCTATCATGTGACGTAACCAACCCCTATAGGTAGGTACTGAAGTAAGAAGGGTTTTTGAATAATTTAGCTTGCTAGTCACAACTCGAGCGTTTCCGCTTTAACCACCGACCGTGTTTGTTCTACCCGCGAGCGCTCCAGTTCAAAGTTGGTTCACAGCCCGCGAACGCGAACTGCAGTCCTGCAGCAATGCCGTTTCATTAACCCATAGGTACTTACTGCATGTTTATATTTTTTCTAAAAAAAAAGTAACCAACTCGGGTCCGGAAGGTGGAATAATAAAAAAAAATTGCACCGCAAAAGTTCCCGCAATAACCTACCACCCAACGGAAAATTCAAAGTGCAGTGTGTTAATTTTTTTTGCTTCATGTCAAGGATCTTAACAACTTGAAGGATCTTGAAGAAAAACGGATTATTAAAATTGGCAGGTGAGCTGATAATGATGGAGTTTGGATCTTAACAACTTGAAGGATCTTGAAGAAAAACGGATTATTAAAATTGGCAGGTGAGCTGATAATGATGGAGTTTTCCGCACGCCCCATGAGCAAACTTTGCCGGCACACTTGATTTTTGAAGTAGTAGGTTGGTCTGGCTGTAAGTGGGTACTCGATTGATATAGCTACCCTTTACCGGTCTGACATCCCTCGTAGGAAATTCCGCACGTCATCCACTTACACGATGAATATTTAATGACCAGTCGAAGAGTAAACATTTCGTAATTCCCGTGATAAAGAGCAGGCAAGGTGTTTTTGTACAGGGTGAACCGGCAGGTTTCTTCCCCTAGTGTTGGAAAGAAGCAAGTATGCCAATAATGTTTATAGCGTATTTTCCTAGTACCTAATAAACGTACCTACCTACTTGGTAGCAAATTCTGCCTCAAAGGAAAATTTGACAATATGCCAACCAAGAGTGAAAAGATGACACGGATCGTGAATATTATTTTCAAGCGATCATCCAACGCGTCGGAATTTTTAGATGAGCTAGAGGAGATAGATCTTATCTTTTCCAATATGTGCTCGTGAATGACTCGACGCGTGAATTCGTTACACAGAAAATTGTGCTATTTCCAGAATGCAGATAATCTACTTGTTTTTCTTGTGGCCGCCATCGTGTATGAGTAGCTAAAGCTAAAGCTACCGAAGCTTATGCAACAACCTAGCTCAAACAGTTCTTGGAAAAATTAATGAAAAAAATTGATTTCAGATAGTCAACTTTGGAAGGCTGTATCTCCGTAACAGTGCGGGTTAAGTCGAGGTAAATCAGCGTTACTTAATTGATTTCATTTGAACCAAAGAAATCTAGGGTCTTCGTTTGGCAGCGTGCCACTGAATGACCCTCTGCCGTACTTTGGCAAAGTAATGTATTCGCAAAAACTGCGATTTTGAGTTTTTGGATTAGTTTTACAAAGGTTTTCACCCTGTATCCAATAGTATTTTTCTTATTCCTGTACGACAAAAATTAGCCGAGATAATGATGTGGTAAAACACTAATATCACTTTTTCCCAGACTAAACAAAGACAAAACAAGCTACACGCAGAAATTCGCGAAAGCCAAAACACGGTAATGTATAATACATTAGTTTTTCTTCCCACTTTTGATCTCTCGTACAGAGGCAACAGTGACGAAATAACGGCAAAACACTGTAAGCGACGTATTTTTTCTCCAAGGTGGATTTAAAGTTTGGAATTTACGTAGAACTATTCCTTGCACTCTCCTTAACCTACGGTCAAAATTTGAACAGGATCTATGAAGAAATACAGTCTTGGCAAGAAATATAACTTCAAACGCTTCTCCTGCAAAATGACATTTTTGCGAATACATTACTTTGCCAAAGTACGGCAGCCCTGTAGACACGACTGGTGGTCCAAGAATTTTGCATGGTAATTTTTTCTGTATAAATCCGATTTTTATCAGTGCCCCAGACAAAGGCAGACAGTGAAAATGCCTTGATGTAGGTACCAAGTAAGGGTATTTACCAAGTTCTTATAGATCTCGAAAAGGTAATCCGCCTTTGTGAAGGTGAATGGGAAGCGTTTTCTAGGGAAGGATGGCATTAGAATACCTACAGGCTAGAAGCCGTGCAAAAAATTTCTATCGCAACTGTATCTACAATAACATACTTGACGAAAAAAATGCGCTAATTAAAATAAATTCGGCGCAAAAGGGCAGTTATATCAATTTATGAGTACCTATCGGGCGTCAAGCCAAAAGGTGAGAAAATCGCGTGTTAGCTCGTAGTAGTGGCATTTCACCCTCCATTTCGACAGAGGATTCTCGGAACTATTCAAACTGGTCTGGAAACGCGATGATGATTTCTTAAAGAATCTGGAATCGATCAATATACCTAATAGGTAAATACGTACCTCAAGTTACGTACCTATGTCTATCTCTTTGGAAAATAAAACATCAGGTAGGAATGGTAGGAGTCGTGTACCTATCTTGTACCTATCTATCAGATAGGTACCTACTATACCTACCTACCTATCTATCCACATTCTACATATGAATCCGGGAATGAGCCATTGAATGAAGATCGGATAAGGTAGCGAATGTTGATTGGTTGCACAATGCACATCACCAATATTATCATGGAGGATAGTTGTTGCCGGTCTTCCGGTAACAATATCGATACTTAACCTACCCATTGAATAGAATTGTGCAAATAAAAATTGCAAAGAATAACGCTCAAACATTCATTTTCCGTTCTCAAAGAAACCCCTGCTACCTACTATCTCTACAGCAATACATAGTAGTACCAGTTCCTACCTAATAACTGAAATGAAAAAAATTACCAAGCATTCTGAAAAAGAGCGCAGCTATGATCCAAACTGTAATGATAGAAATAAAGTGGTTTTTTAATAGCCCGCACAGATAGATAGGTATATCTACCTGCCTTCGCGTTTTGAGGTTTATAAAATTGACCCCAAGGGAGCAAAGTTGGCGCTGCACGGAATCGTTTTCAATTAGGTTTTTATGTTCGTCTGCCGGTGGTGGTGATGTAGTGTGAATAAGAGATTTTTTTATGAATATTCATGCGGGAACCCCGCGTGCACACGAGATTTTTTGTTGGTTTTATTGAAGTTAGTGGGTAGGTACTAGGTATATGTATACCAGGTTCAAAAATGATTTTACGTACAGCTCGCAAATAAGAATTTTGTAACGAGTTGCGAGGCTCTAGTGTGATTCCAGTGCATTCGAGAACACACGCGGTCCTTCAAGATCGTTTACGTAAGCTGGAGACCCCAGTAGGCGAGTAGAACCCATCTACACAAAACGCGGAGGTGCCGAATCCCCAGAGCATGCCGGCAGGCACGCGAATGTGATGGACGTTTCGAAAGCCGTCGCGAATCTAGGTACTGGCGGTGGTGAATGTGGAATATGCCAGAGAAAACTGGTGGAATGTTCCCGAAGGTAACAGTCGGAGTAGACGAGCCCACCCACTCCAGATTTAAATTCACAGCGACAGTGAGCGGATAAAACGGTGAAGTTAGCTAAAGCGATGTACACAAGTGTGAATAATAATTAACGTGTATCTAAACTGATTGACAATTGAACTGCAACACCTAAAAATTAGGTGCGTTTTCAAATTGAGGTAGCTCGAAAAATATTTGACAAATTCAGAAATTCAGGCATGTGAGGAAAGATCATTTCTTTGACTATCGAGCGCTGGTATTGATGATAAGTTTGATTGCATAATTTGTCATATACAGGGTGCCAACGGAGAGCGTGCAGATATGGGCAATCTTTCACCTTGTACAACTTTCGAAAAAAAAGTCCGAGATTTTCTCTATTACTTGCTTTTGAAAAGCTGTATCATTATGCCGAAACGGTTTTGAAATTTTGACCCTAACTTTTTTTCAAAAAATTGTGCTCAATTTTCTGAAATACGCACTTTTTGATAAAGAAAAAAAATAGAGACATTGTTTGTTGTCAAACGGCGTCCATATTGAAATTGCTTACGAAAATTTTCATTTGAGCCTCCACATCCCCTAGAAGTGAGTTGAAGGGGTGGTTTCGGGTAGATCTGTGAATGAAATCATCGTAGCGGCAAACTATTGCGACAGATTTAAAAAAATTCCAACAAATGAGGTATTGCGAAAGTACTGGTTTTTTAAGGGTACCTAGTTCTTTTTTCGAGAGGGTAGCTGTTGGGATGACCTACGCAAGGGTCATCGTGTAGCATCACTTTTTTAGTGGAACAGTTGAAAAAGACGTTTTTTGGAATTTTATGTATTGCATGTCTTATCATACCAATCTTGTCCCTGTCCCTTGAAGTCAAGGGGTGGTTTTTAGGGAGTTGTACGTGTGGGGTCATCGTAGTATCCTTATTTCAATCCAATTATTGATGAGTACTTTTCTTAGGCCTTTTAAATGAAGCATTGCATATCTTGTTGTGAGACGGTGTCCCAAAAGGGGTAGTTTCTAAGGGATGTGGAGGCTCGAATGAAAATCTTCGTAAGCAAATTCAATATGGACGCCGTTTGAAAACAAACAATGTCTCTATATTTCTTTTTCTCAATCAGAAAGTGCATATTTCAGAAAATTGAGCACAATTTTAAAAAAAAGTTAGGGTCAAAATTCCAAAACCGTTTCGGCATAATGATACAACCTTCCAAAAGCAGGCGATAGAAAGAATCTCGGACTTTTTTTCGAAAGTTGTACAAGGTGAAAGATTGCTCATATCTGCACGCTCTCCGTTGGCACCCTGTATATGACAAATTGTTCAATCAAACTTATCATCAATATCAGCACTCGATAGTCAAAGAAGTGATCTTTCCTCACATGCCTGAATTTCTGGAATCCGTTGAATATTTTTCGAGCTATCTCAATTTGAAAACGCACCAAATTTTTAGGTGTTGCAGATCAATTGTCAAGCAGTTTAGTTAGTAGTACGCAGTAAAAAACTGTGAGTGTTTAAACGTTCGTCTCTCAGTTATAAAAGTACCCAACGCAAAATTCGTAACAAAATCTATACGATACAAGAGTGAGCTCCAAATTTCATAAACATCCTCCATAAAACAAACGTCGCGTCCCCTGGAAAAGACGTCCTCCGCAAGATGTCCCGTGACATGACTGAGATGTCGGGATTTAGTCTGTTGGTATCGGTACAGCTGGTGACGGTATTGAGGCTGACAGGATTTAATCGGTCGGGATTCAAACTATCGGGATCTCGTACTGGACCCGCTTCCCCCCGTCTTGGCAGGCTCAAAATAAGAAGTGCAGAAACTGTTGTGATACGGCTTCTCACTCTTCCAATAGAGTATTGGCCCAGTTCTTCGAGTGTCTGAGGCTGGGGATTTCTCTATAAAGCTACCTTTGGAGACAATTATCACTATCGCAAGAACTAAGCAAAGAAACTCTGCAAAGGTGCAATAAAGAAAATAAGAACACGTTTCAATTTTACGTTTTTTGTCACTGATCAGTGATCACATTATTATTTTTTTCTATAAACTTGCTGAAATGATACTATAGGCCATGAATGAAGTAAACAATATCATGTAGAAATTCCCAATATCCACCACAAAAGGGGACAGTATACTGCGTTCAACCCTAGTGTGATTCTAGTGAGCTATGACTTCCCCCCTATGAATTTCTCCTTTCCAAAGGCGTCGCGTGGCGAGACTCAGTGGCGGACTAAGGGGGGGGCGGCGGGGGCGGTCCGCCCCGGGCCTCGGGGCCTCAATCATCTGATGGGGGCCCCAATTCCTCTTGTTTGTGAAAAATACTGCGAAAAATTGGGATAAAATCCAAAAATTTCAATTTTTTCTTTCGATGATCACTTTTTTTCGCATATTACTTGGGTGAAAAACATTGTTTTCCTATTTTTCCAATTTAAAGTTACCTTGGCAGGCCTCATGACAACAGGTTTGGGGGCCTACACACAGGCAATAGAGGTGTGTCTGTATCACGGAGTCTCTGCGAATTATGTTCACTTTAGGCTTAAGGGGCCCCGGCCCCGGATATCACAGTGCCAGGGGCCTCAAGCCTTTTGAAATTTTGTATTTTATTTTTTCTTTTCAAAAGAGGGGAAAGACCAAACAACAAAATTATCTTGTCTGCGCGCTGCAGGTAGTAGAAATTCATGTTATTCCTAATTTTGTATATACGAGTAGGTTTTAGCATTGAGTCAACAGTCCAAATCCAATTCAACATCCAAAGCTGAAACCGAAAACTTCTTGCAGGTACTGGTGGTCAGTGGCATAGCCAAGGGGGGCGAAAGTGGGCGAATGAGACCACCCCCCTACCTCCCAAGCGCCCATGGCACTTCATTCCACACTAAACCGATACAGAAAAAAATTCTGGCGAAAAGGACCCCGCACGATTCTTATGGAAAATGGCTCCCGGTTAAATTCTCTGAATTTTTGATATGTTGTAGCTCATGAGATACTAATCGAATACCGAGAAACCCAAACTCAAATAATGGACAGTTTTTTACCCACAGGGGGTTGAAGTTGGAGGTTTTGACGGCTTCAAAATGATATTATGACGTTAATAAAAGCTTCTTATTTGGTTTCTCTTCAAGTTGTGTTTCATGCTAAATATATTTATTTGACAGAAAAAAATCAACCCCCTCCTCCACCCCCAACCCCTATCTACCATCATAAAATTCGAGATTACTCCCAAAAGCCATGCGGATGGCTTCTGTGATTTAAATCATGAATTTTGACATAAAAATTATTTTCCACCCCTAATGTTGGGGTGCCGATTTTCCAATTTTCCTCGGTTAATTTGGCTGAATTTTTGCTATTGTGTACTTCTAATTCTGCTGAACAAAAAGTTCTCATACCAAAACTTATTCCTATGAACAGTTTTTGTTCTGCAGGGGACTGAAGTTCAATATTTATGCTCTCAAATCTTCAACTTCAGTCCCCTGTAGAACAAAAACTGTCCATAGGAATAAGTTTTGGCATGGGAACTTTTTGTTGAACAGAATTAGAAGTACACAATACCAAAAATTCAGCCAAATTAACCGATGAAAATTGGAAAATCGGCACCCCAACATTAGGGGTGGAAAATAATTTTCATGTCAAAATTCATAATTTAAATCACAGAAGCCATCTGCATGGCTTTTGAGAGTAATCTCGAATTTTGTGATGGTAGATAGGGGATGGGGGTGGAGGAGGGGGTTGATATTCTTCTGTCAAATAAATACATTTAGCATGAAACACATCTTGAAGAGAAACCAAATAGAAAGCTTTTATTTATGTCAGAATATCATTTTTAAGCAGTCAAAACCTCCAACTTCAACCCCCTGTGGGTAAAAAACTGTTCATTATTTGAGTTTGGGGTTCACAGTATTTGATTAGTATCTCATGAGCTACAACATATCAAAAATTCAGAGAATTTAACCGGGAGCCATTTTCCATAAGAATCGTGCGGGGTCCTTTTCAAGAAGCGCAAAAATTTTCTGAAAAGAAGTTTGATTATCAAGTAATTTTAGTGAAAACGTCGAAAACCGAAATCGCAAAACGCACGAAATATAGGTACCGATCATCATCAGCATCATTATTATTATTATTATGCCCAAAAAATCTCGCCTGCGGCGCTACTTTTCCCTGACTTGTACCCTCACATTGCATTCGCCCTCTACGCCCTCAAACTCTGACTTCGCTACTGTGTGTTTTATAGTCAAGTTATTAACAACACATTTTTTGTTTCTTAGGCTTTTGCTCAATTACGGCGGGGCAGGGCGGGCCAAAAAATTTGCCGGCCCCCCTTAATATTTTCAACTTTCACTCCTTAGGGGCCCCATCTTACAATTCCGCCCCGGGCCCCCAACTCCCTTAGTCCGCCACTGGCGAGACTCCCAGCCAACTAGAATCACACTAGGGTTGAACACAGTATACCTACGTGTAGATAAGATTCGATTAGCGAAAAAATGAACCCGGTATGTTGAACCATTTGGGAGATGTGGAAGAATATGTTATATTCGCTGGAGACCCCGACTCCGGAATAAGTCACAAACCCGGAGACTTCGACGCTTAAGGACGGCATTTCCTACCATAAAAAATGGCTGAAACAGACTACGGATTAGCAGCAGAGCGAAAGAGAAACATATAGATTCTTGTGGCGTAAATTTCTGCCAAATCTGAGCAGCTAAAAATGTAAGAAAAAAAATGTGTCAGTCAAATTTGGGCTGACAAGAAAATAAGGAACTTTTTTTGAAAAAAATATAAAAATTAAAAAAAAATTGAGTTTTTCGATTTTGAAATTTTTAAATACTTATTGATTTTCATTCTAGATTTTAGATCATTCTGCTTTTTCTTAAGTCTCTTACTCCACTGATTCTTTCGAAACTCACGTTTAAAGAAAAAACACTAGGAAATGCCGCCCTTAAAAGTTCGACGAGACTTTATTAGCTAAGCTGCTGGATTTCAGATCTCGCCCAATGCTCAATTAGGGTTTCCAAATTTTCGTTGTCTTCTTCTACTGTGACGTCATGCACAACGTTCATCGAGGTCATGGTATTGACACACGACGTTGTGTCAATATATCAATATATCAACGTTTTGGTATTGCAGTGCTAACTTTTTTACCTGTTCAACCGATTCTCAAAATTTTAAGCTCATGTTGAAGCTAAAACTTCAGGGGAGAAAAGTTTGGGGTTAAAATCGACGAAAGCCAAGTCTTGAAAATACAGAGTTGCATCGATAAAAGTCTGCATTACTGCATGTAATAAAAGTGATATTTTTTGTGACACCTTGTAAATTATTGATCTAGAAATTTTTAATAAATTTTTTTTTCTTTGCAAAAATCCTTCAAGAACCAGTTTTTATTTTTGAAACTGTCCTAGGGATAAGGCGGCTAGTGAAGAGGGAAGGGGTCAGTATTAACGTGAACACTCAGTACAATCTTTGTACTTCCTATTTAAAAATATCTTTACACTTTTACTTTCCCAGTCCCCACCAACATGGAAGAGAAAGTATTGTAATCGTGCACTTGAACTTGAGAACGCAGACACGGTTTTGCTGTGGGATGAGCTTATCAGTTTTTGGCTGTCATCTGTCAAACGGAAATGTCACTATCAAAAAATTACAGAAAATGTATCTCGCGGAACTTGACTTGCAATATATAATTTGAAAGCCCTTGAAAAATTGTATAAAATATTTCTCTATCTGTCATCTGCCAAATACAGGGTGGTCCTCGTTTTATGTCATTAAATTCAAGGATCAATAGAAAATGAAAAATGAAGGGGACCTTCTCCAGAAAACATATTTGAAAAATGCCTAATAACAGATATACAGCCCTTCAAAGTTGGAAATAAATAATCGTTTTTTCCGCATAACTTTTGAACAGCTCAACCGATTTCATTCAAAATAGAGACAAAGGTTTACTGAAGTTATCCCCTGTCGAACAATCATAACATGTTTCATAAAAGAGTTTCAGGAGCGTAGATATCAGGGGGTGTTCCTACTCCCCCCCCCCCCTATTTCTCACCCACCAGTTATTTTTGAAAACTGTTCATAATTTTGAATTTTATGTTCAATTTAGAAGAAAAAGTCACTCTTGCAAAATTTTGATTAGAGGCTTCGTTTAGGAGATATTCGAGTTTGAAACTTTGGAAAACATCCCGAAATCGCCACTTTCCAGAACCCAAATTTTTTTTCCTGAAAATTTCCGGTGTTTTGGAAAAAATGGTGGTTCATCAACTTAGAAATTCTGGAAAACCTATTTCAGCTGAGAAATCATGAGTTTCTTTGGATTTTAATTTTTAGACTTTTGAAAGTGGCGATTTCGGGATGTTTCCCAAAGTTTCAAGCCCAAATATCTCCTCAACGAAGCCTCTAATCAAAATTTTGCAACAGTGATTTTTTCTTCAAAATTGAACGTAGAATTCAAAATTATGAACAGTTTCCAAAAATAACTAGGGGGGTTAAAAATATGGGGAGAAAAGTAGGGTCACCCCCTAATGTCTAAGCCCCTGAAACTTTTTTATGGAATATGTTATGATTGTTCGACAGGGGATAATTTCAGTGAAACTTTGGTTCTATTTATAATCAAATCGGTTGAACGGTTCAAAAGCTATGCGAAAAAAACGATTATTTATTTCCAACTTTGAAGGGCTGTATCTCTGTTATTAGGCATTTCTCAAATATGTTTTCTGAAAAAAGTCCCCTTCATTTTTCATTCTCTATCGATCCTTAGATTTAATGACATAAAAGTCGGACCACCCTGTATTGAAAAATGTGTAAGTTCAAAACTTTGCCATTTATTTATCCAAAATCTATTCAATGAATTTGAACCAAATTCGGCAGGAAGCAACATAACAAAAGAATCAAATTACTTAAGTCTGCAGTTACAGTTTTCCACCATGTTTCAGTCGGGCGTTATGAACTTTCAGAATTTTTCCTAGCCGTTGCCACCCGAGAGGGCCTTTCACCCGGGTTATGACCGAGTTGCTTTTGATGAAGGACTCCACTCAAAATTTCATTCCCGCTCGGAGATCGACTTTTTTTTTTAATTTCAACTGATATCGAAAGTAAATTGGATTGGGCGTCATGTAGACTTGTTTCCAAAATCGACACGGTTTCGGTTTTCCGACGATAATTTTTTCAAAATGAAATTGGCACATTCCGTGAATTCGAAAAAACTGCAGTGCAAACTCCCAAACTCTGACATGCGGTGACCCCCACGAAATATTCATTTCAGGTGCAGACATGCTGGGAATGAAAGTTGAAGAAAAGCGAGGAGAAAAGATTAAATCGATTTTTGGAGGAAACATTTTTTAAATCTAACCCACAGTTTTAGAGTTTTGCTTACTGGAAAAACTGCAAATTTTCCAATTTTTTACCCTGTGAATAGATGTTCACTGTTTTTTTTTTAAGAAAAGCTAAATGATTCTCTTATATTTTCCTTTCCAACTTTTTTTCCTCTGTTAAAAATGTGAAACCGGTCTGGGTTACCGAGACCGGACTTAAATGATGGAGTTTTTAAAGTGAAGCCTTAATTGACGATTTTTACACTAAGATGGTTCGGAAAAAAATTGAGGTTTTCCTGGGAAATTTAAATTTTCAAAATCTTCAATTTCCTGCAAATTTTTTTTGAACTTTGTCTCTAATTCCAACTTCCCACCCGAAGGGACATTGCGAACAAAAATTTCCGTCCGTTCCTTGTTACTCGTTGGGAAAATTTTGGGGTGACCAACTGATTTTTGATGTATGGATTCGATCAGCAAAAAACGAACTTAATATTATGTCGAACCATTTGGAAATTGATGGATATAAGAAATACATTATTCCCACTTCTGGGCAGCTCAAAGTGCAGCTTTTTTCTTGGAAATTGACCGAGAAGTAAGATAGTCATCAATCATCATATCAACTGAACTGAGTGAAGTGGACTCCTTTTTTGAATTCGGTTATGCTGAACTAAGCTAACTACGTAGATATGATCGGACGAACCGCAGAAGACACGGAAACAACATTCATGCGAACGCGAACCCAACGGATCCCGATCATTCAATCAATTCTGAATGGCAATGCAATACCATTAGCGTTCTAACGTAGCACCCCTTCCCCCCCCCCCACCCTCTCTCCTCAACCTTTCGACAAAAGGTCTTGTTTTTCTGTCATTTCTTCGAAACGCAATGGCGAAATGCGACGCAGCAGAAAAGGTCAAAAAACCGTCCCTCTCCAGTCGGCGCAAACGAACAATAATAAATTTTGCCGTCTCACACCATCGTCCGACTTTCCAGAGCTCGTTGTGCTGCGGATGATTAAACGAGCAATTACGCCAACGACTCCCCATTAAGGTAAAGGTGGTGGTTGGTGTTATTTTTTTCACCGCTACACCGTGCGCATTAACTGGCACTTGAGTAGTAAAATTCAATCTAATTTATTGGTGTATCGATGTAATTCAGTCGGACAGGCACCGGCATCGAGTAGGCCGGGAACGGGCATCAAGCAGGCAGGCGGTGGGAAAGCGGACAGGTGCCAACTTACTGGGGGGTTGAAATGGGGTAACGCCGCAGTGGCGTAGATCAGAGCTTGTGGGGATGATTAGGATGGCCAGGTGGTTTGGACTTTTCCCTTACTGCTTCCGCTTGCTGCTGCGATGCGTACAGCACCTTACTTTACATGGCAAATCAGGATGAATTGTGCAAACTTCAAGGGTAGATTCTTGCAGTCCTCATTCACAAAACATCTGTTGTGGCACCACAATATTTCCCCGGCTAGTATCCAGGGATGAAAGTAGGTTTTGATCGGAAAAAGGTCAGATAGCTCGATCAAATATATTGTAAAAACAAACCTAGCATCAGGTTGAAACACAAACTCGGGTTCTGACTTTTCACCACAGGTCATTAAAGTCAAAAAGAAGTAAGTATAGTCTTTTAGTCTAGTCTAGTCTCCACATAAGAAGAAAATCTTAGAAAATAATACCCAGTTGATTCGATAATTTTGATATGGCTTCACCTGGCCTCATGCCAGTGACAACATATTTGACAGCAGAATTGTCCAGGAAGATAGGAAAAGTTTGACGTTGAACATGGAAGTTTGTGAGGAAGTGATACACAAAAGTTTGTGCAAACACTTATCCGTTTCACCCTTATTTGCTACACAGCAAGCGATGGAAAATTTCTGTTGCATTGGTACGCCTGAGACACAGGTGGTTTCACGCCGTGGAGGTTATGTAGCTCTGACAGTGTGACACGTGGATGATGCCGTACCGTGGGGGGTGAGAAAATTTGGGCTGGGAGCCTAGCCCGGAAAAAGCAAGGAAAAAATGGCGCGGTAGGTGCAGGTGAATTGTTTTTCAAGATTTGGGAGCGAAGTCTTGACTCCTAAACATCCGAGCCCAGGGCCAGGAGGGGGAGGGAGGGGTGGAATCTACTTGCATCTGCTGCAAATACCAATGTAATTATTCGCAGTACCACCAGGTGTTGGATGCATGGAACAAAACCACGAGCTTTTATAGAGGTGATAGACAGGAAGCAAGTATGGCCTAGGTTCGACTAGGTTTTTAGGCACCAGCTCCTTGTCCATTAACCAAAACGTGAACTGCATGGCTCCAAGTCAAACTTGAGCTGAGATTAAAGGAATCGGTAAGTTTCGACTTACCCCAAAAACTAACGCGGCTCCACTCACTGCCATATTTTGGGCCATGTCTGGTTGCAGGCGTTTAAGGCTCATTAGTACCTCCCCTTGATGTGCGCAACCTGACATACATGAAAGTTCCAAAGGAATTGCGCCAAAAGTACTAAACTTAGAAAAACCTGCGTGGTTTCAAAACACGTCTTTTATGGTAACTTGAGCCGCTGGGTCGGTGTCGTAGAGAACAAAGAAGCAGTAATTTTCGCGAAATATTTGCTCTTGTTGTAAAGGGAATAAAATCAACCTGCAACTGTCAGGGCGACAGCCCAAGTGAAAAGGCGTCATTTGAGAGAATGCCACTAGAAATAGGGTAGTGACCACCATCCAAAAATATAGAAAAAAATCATACTAATCGAATGTAGAGCCTTAATAACAAGACTACGTTTCGTGAAAATTCGAAAAAAAAAAGTTCCAAGTGTCTCAAAATCTGCCTTGAAAGTGGCTACTTTTGCGAACGATTTCAAATCTACCGAGCTGTAAGGCGGGCTGTGACGTTTCAATCTTTTGACAGTAGTGGGGATGACCACACCTCCGTTGCCTGTGTGTCAGTGTTGACGTTGACGTTTGCCAGCATAACATAACCATTGAAGTCTGATGTAGTCTTGAAATATTCATAAATCGTGAAAGATTTTACCAACTTTCCATATTTTCAAGCAAAACAACTAAACAACACGAATCACCGCACAGATACACAAAGCGTTAACAATATAACAATCAGCTGTTATGAGCGTTGACGGGTTGACGCTAGTGCTTTTTGTAGTAAGTTCTGTATAATGTTGTCAAGCCTGCTTCTCCGCCTATGAAAGATTGCGACGTCATCGCGCCAAATTTGAAATGATCGAAAACTTTCATGAATTTTTTTTACCAAGAAAACTTACGAAAAAAAATCTGTTAACTATATAGCGTCACTTATCAAGGAGTGAACTTTAAAAAAAAATAATAAAAAAAAAATCGGTCACTACCCTATTGGTGGTAATTTCGGACCAGGTTCGAATCCCGCTGCTTCCTTTTTATTTTTTTCTAACGGAAATAGTTCTTTTTATAGAATATCCAAAGTAGAAAGTGTGGGTAAAGACACCAAAAGGCTGGTGAAAGTGGAATTCTTTTGAAATTGGAACGAAGAATGGTTCAGGGTGACTAGAATTTAGATCCAGATCCATCCATTACTGACCATAGTGCGACGTTTTCCTTTGTAGATCAATCGGTGATCGATTCCATTCGTCAAGCGCATGCAAAACATCCTCCGTTGTTGACGTTGGCATGTTGGGAGGTCTTTTGAGAAGTCAAAAAGAAAAGGTGATGAGATTCTCTCATCTAATCTGTAATCCATACAGCTGATTTTGCTGACAATTGTTGCTTGCAACGCATCTGTTTATAACAAGGTTCAAAGAGTGAAGATACCGTAGATAGTTGGTTCTTTGGTAAATATTTTCGAGCTACACCAACGACGAAACGGCATGGAGATTCAAGAATGTAGATATTATCCCAATACAAGTTAGTAATAAATAATATTTAGTGTGGAAGGATATTATATTTGAGAGACTAAAATCCTGAGATCCCTCAGTTTAAGGAACACATTTTTCATTGTATCATTTAGTTCTTTCTCATGATTTTACGACTCATTTTTTCATTTATTCCTCGACTTATTCCTTCACCAGTGCACTCTGCTTTTAATTAAAGACATTCATAATTATTGTTATTACTATTATTATTATTAAATCAAGATTTTTTACATTTAATGTCCCTGATTGATTGGTTCTTTTCACTCTTGAGTCCACAATCTCATTCGCTCTATTTGCTACATCTTTCATGATCCCCAAAGATGTGTCGAGGACCATTCAAGATGTCGTTTTCCAAATAGAATTTTTGAAGGCCTCCATAGTGGTTGATTTTACAGACCAGTTCTTTCTTGTAGCACTTGTTTTCCGGTACCGTGGTGTCAGCTTTAAGAGTATTTTTGGCACAAATAACAATACTTGTTTCACTTCTTATCAAATTCTTCAAAAAACGAGAAGTGGGTAATCGCGAAAGAAATAAATAAAATAGTTTCAACGGATTTATTTCTGGTCAATGCTGATGGTAAATTAATTATGGAAAATACGTTGAATCGCAAGTCTACCATCCTTTCGAAAATTACTGAGCTTGAAACCTGAATTTACATTGATCATTTGGCCAGAATCTATCAGAAGAAATCTCGAGTTAGCTATCAACTGGTCAACTATTTTGGTGGTGGAACCCACGGTATGTCTGATGGAAGATTTCAGTCTCTCAAATATAATATCCTTTCACACTAAATATGTATCATTTACCACTTGTATTGGGATAATAGGTATCTTCTTGAATCTCCATGCGCCGCTGCGTCGTTGGTGTAGCTCGAAAATATTTACCAAAGAACCAACTATCTACGGTATCTTCACTCTTTGAATCTTGTTATAAACAGATGCGTTGCAAGGAACAATTTTCAGCAAAATACCCTGTATGGACTACAGATGAGAGAATCTCCTCATTACTTTTTTTACCTCTAAAAAGACTTGCCAACGCCAACAACTGAGGATGTTTTGCTTCTGCATGCGCTTGATGAATGGAATCGATCGCCGATTGATCTACGAAGGAAAACGTCGCACTCTGGTCAGTATCAGATTGAGTTGGATCTAGATTCTAGTCTCTCTGAACCATTCTTCGTTCGAATTTCAATGGATTTCACTCTCAGCAGCCTTTCGGTGTCATTACCTACACTTTCTCCTCTGGATATTTTATAAAAAAAATTATTTCCGTAAGAAAAAAATTGAAAGGAAGCAACGGGATTCGAACCTGGTCCGAAATTGCTACCAATTTCTAGTGGCATCCTCTCAAATGACGCCTTTCCACTTGGGCTGTCGCCCTGACAGTTCCAGGTTGATTTTATTCCCTTTACAACAAGAGCAAATATTTTGCGAGAATTACTGGTTCTTTGTTCTCTAAGACACCGACCCAGCGGCTCAAGTTACCATAAAAAACGTGTTTTGAAACCACGCAGGTTTTTCCAAGTTCAGTACTTTTGGCGCAATTCCTTTGGAACTTTCATGTATGTCAGGTTGCCGACATCAAGGGGAGGTACTAATGAGCCTTAATATACTGAATATGCCGCAGAACTTGCATTATTTCTGTTCTATGCGGGATAATTTTCGGCATCTTGTGATTTGACGTTGTTAAAATTTGTCGATCAACTCATGAGCTGTCGTCAGTATGCTAAACCTAACAAAACAATACCATGGCTTGATGTGTGGCAAATAAGGGTGGAACAAGGTCGCAGCAAGAGCTCTGATGTGTTTTGAGTTTAAATTTTTCGCTGGCGTTGACGTTTATAGGTAATCCCAAGAGTACCTACAATCTACATCCGCCGGAGAACGTAGCCCAGTTAGTAACGGTTGCCAAGCGAGTTGCCAAGTGAATATTCAAGGTCACTGCGTTATGACGTCAGCATGGCCAGTTTAACTTTCCCAGTCCCCCACGAGCACGGAGGAAAAATATTGTAATCGTGCAGAAAAAAGTTATGAGATTACACCGGATATATCCATTTCGAGGTCCCCCAAGACGATTGAGACCATTTCCAGAATGATGTCTGGAAAGATTCAAAATCCATAGTTCTTTAGGGCACACTTTTGTACCTACCCTAAAATGTACTCTTAATTCTGGAGTTTTGTTACTGCGGCAAAACCGTTCAAACCAAAATGATGCAGTTTGGTAGAAATGTAGTTCTGTCAACTCGACTATCGGCAAACAGCACTCGAGAACCATCCTAATAGTCCAGTCAAATGGCCACACATCCTCTTCGCGCATGTATGACGCGGTTTTTGATGTGTTCAGGAGACATTTTGACCGGCACTTTGGACTGAGGAGGATCAGGACTACTCCAGAAAGGGATTGGTATGGTAGAGAAATCAAGGAATTTCATACACTACAATGTGAAATGACTCATGTCAGTAAGACTACTGACAGTGAAGCGTACAAAAAACGGCTGCGTCACCTTAAAGCATTATACAGGGAAAAGATCATAGAAATAAAGTTGAACATCAATAATGATAGGTTGGTGAAGGCTAAGGATATATCTAGGGAGAGTTGGAGAATAATAAATAAAGAGAGACATCTAGTCAACTGGACTTATCCTAAACGTCTAGTCACACCTAATAATCTAGTCATGAATAACATAAAGAATATTGCTGATGGTTTTAACATACATTTTAGTTCTTCTGCGGATTCATTTCGGAGGTCGAAGTCAAGGGTTAGAGGCCCGAGAAATGTCAGAAATAGTTTTTATACAAATCCAACCACTCCACAAGAGATCTTAGAGATCATGAACAAAACTACATCCAAGCCGTCTGCTGGAATGGATAAGATTGATGGGAGGGCTCTGAGGGCGGTGGCGGACTTGATCTGTCATCCGATTTCATTTCTTGTAAATAAAACGTTTGTTACGGGTGAATATCCGGCTTCCCTTAAACAGTCAAAATCAGTTCCGGTTTACAAAGGCAAAGGCTCAAGGGACATGGTAAATAACTATAGAAACATTGCTTTGCAGTGTCAGCTTTCCAAGATCTTTGAATCCAGTTATAACAGTCGATTATACAGTTTCTTTAGTAAACATAAGTTTTTTTTTTCCAAAAGTCAACATGGATTAATGAAGGATAGGTCCACCACCAGTGCTATGACTGAACTTATGGACTTCATTTATGATTCTCTTAATGGCAAACAACATCCTGTAGCGCTGTATTTTGACCTCTCTAAGGCTTTTGATTCGGTGGACCATGATGTTTTATTAGATAAATTAAATGCGTGGGGTGTTCGCGGAGTAACGAATGATTGGATAAGGTCATACCTGAGTAATAGATCTCAGTGCGTTGTCCTGGACGATGTTGTTTCGGACCCTTTGCCTGTGACACGAGGGGTACCTCAGGGTTCAATTCTGGGGCCCATTTTGTTCATCATTTTTATTAATGATTTGCCTAACTTTTGTAGCACACCAGATAAGAGCATAATTTATGCTGATGACACAAACTTCGTACTGAAGGATTTCAGTTTGTCAAGTGTTGCAGATCGTGCCACCCGGTCGGCCAGGGAGTTGGAGGTCTGGTGTCTAGGGAACGGATTGTCCTTAAACGTCAATAAAACGCTTTTTATGAGATTCATGGCGAAAAATGAACCCTGTGACCGCTCTGCTCTCGTCAGGCTGGGTGGCCGGTCTGTTGAGCAGACAACTACCGCTAAATTCTTGGGTGTTACATTCGACCAAAAGTTAACTTTTGAATGTCATATAAATGAAGTTGCGAAAAGAATGAGCAAGAATATCTTTTTAATGCGGCAGATCCGTGATACGGTTTCAGCGAGGGGTTCTTCGATTGGCTTATTTCGGTCTGATTCAGTCGGTCATGTCGTATGGTCTGATGGTTTGGGGCTCCTCCTCGCATCTGGACACTGTATTTGTTCTTCAGAAGAAGGTGTTGAGATGTATGGAGGGTGTCGGTCCGCGTGTTTCCTGCAGGGGTTTGTTCCCAAAATACAAGATTTTGACGTTGCTATCACTATACATATATCAGACGGTACTGCATATAAAGCAGCTTGAATCTACATTCCCGAAGAGAGGCGACATTCATGCTCATACGACGAGGGGTAGTACTTCCCTTGACCTGCCTTACTCACGGCTAAGTGTCGGTCAGAGTAGTCATGTTTATATAGGAATCAAATGTTTCAACAAATTTATCCGGATGTCGGGTGAAGTTGATGGTGGGAGTGGTTATGCAGCTTTCAAGCGGAGCTTATTTGACTTTCTGGTAAACAAAGCCTGCTATTCTGTTCAGGAATTCTTGAATTTGTGATTATCTGCCTGTGTCTCTGATGTTTTTCTGTTTTTTATTTATTGTTAATTTAGTGATTAGTGTTGACTTGTTCTATGTTTTATTAAACAAATATGTGAAATCACGAACGCAAATAAATGTTATGTTATGTTATGTTATGTTAAATTAAGCAAAAATCGGGTCAAACCGGAAATAGGTTTGGAAGTTGACGAAATTTGGTGGATCAATGCAGAATTCAACGTGGAATAACATACTGAAATTCCCGAGAACTCCAAGGCTTGGATTCTTTTTTAGGACCGATAAAAGAACGTCATCTTTGAAAATTTTCGATTTTTCCTGAATAACTTGTAAACTGTTACCTTTAGAACACAACTAGCAGCGGAGCGAATGTAGCCCGTTAAATTCCTAAAAGATCAGTACAAAATTCATTACTTTGTGGTCAATAGTCTCTAAGATCCAGCGGCTGCAAAAACGCATTGAAAATTACTCAAAATTTATTTCCGGATATTTCGTAACAATTTGCATAGTGTTAGTTCAGGGGCTGTAACGTGGACAGCAATGGGCGGATTCCAATGTGTTTTACATGTCTGGAAAGCCAATTCAACATTCGGTATCACATTTCTGTCTAGAACTCGCTAACTTCAAAATGGTATTTTCCCTCGACCTTTGCAATCGATGGGGTTAAAAGACTAAAACGACTTATTCAGAAAGAAAAAATAGGTAGTCCAGACACTAACTGCTAAATACTGTAAGGACCTTGCATTTGAGGTGTAAGATGCCACTTGACAGACGTGGAAAATACATCAGTCATATTTAATAAGTCTGCTAAGTGGCATTTTGTATCATCAGATGCAAGGTCCGTATACAGTATTCAGCAGTTGGTGTCCGGACCACCGATCTTTTTTCCAAATAGGTCGTTTTAGTCTTTCAACCCATATAACTCAGGAACCATTACTAAGAAAAAGATTCCAAAACATATTATTTTCTGGTATTCAATTCTTCATATATTCCCTGGATGGTTTTGCCCTTATTGAAAAATTGAGCAAATGGCTAGTACGAGGGCTAGTATAAACAAAAATATCAATTTTTGGGGATTCTTTGGGACATCAAGTATCGATTTCAAAGGTCGAGGAAAAATACCATTTTGAAGTTGGCGACTTCTAGACAAAAGTGTGATACCGAATGTTGAATTGGCTTTCCAAACATGTAAAACACATCGAAATCCTCACATTTTCTTTACACGTTACAGCCTCTGAACTGACACTATGCAAATTGTTACGTGAAATCCGGGAATAAATTCTGAGCAATTTTTACTGTGTTTTTTCAGACGCTGTATCTCAGAGACTGTTGACCATAAAGTAATCAGTTTGGTACTGATCTCTTGGGAATTTAACGGCCTACATTTGCTGCTATGGTTTTTGTGTCCTGAAGGTAATATGTAGTTTACAAGTTATTCAGAAAAAATCGAAAATCTTCAAGGATGGCGCTCTTCAATAGGTCCTAGAAAAAAGCCAAGCCTTGCAATTTCCAGGAATTTCAGTATGTTACTCTACGTTAAATTCTGCATCGATTCACCTAACTTCGTCAACTTCCGAATTTATTTCCGGTTAAAACCTATTTTGACTGGGCTATAAATAAGGCCTGAATCAAAATAAGCCCAGTATGTTATTTTACCCAAGTGTCATTTTAGGCAGATCTCCCCTACGCCCGTTATCAAGCGGTTTTTTAATTCGTTTATTTTACGTCAGCCTATTTCCGACGCCGGTGAATGCTTTCCTTCACTATACCGGAAATTTTTCCGAACCCTTGTGTGTTCTAACACAGGGTAGGAATTTTTAACGACCACCAACATCGCATGGGGTCGGCACCATCGTTCGTATTTTACGTGCTATGCGACACACGGCGCGCGTCTTGCATTTAGCAAGCATTCCAACTAAACCAAGAAGCTTGTTTCGTTTTCTAGGCGAATATCAAGCGTTTGCGAGGCATGTTTCCATGATCAAGTCATGATCTAGTAATAGTGTCAAACTATATTTTTGATGGTCTATGGTAGCAATTCTGTAAAGTTTAAACACCCCTTAAAATTTCAAAAGGCGCGGATCACCTTGGAATGATCAGAAATCGGCTTTACGATTGACTAATTTTCTTTCAACGCCCTTTGAATTCTAACGGGTTTGATACTTACAGAATCCCCACCAAAGGTGCGTTCAGTCAGCTTATTTAGCCGCAAGTTTTAGTTTTAGTCGTAAGCGCAGCGATGCTCATTGGCTGTCATGAACCAGCCTTCTCAGATCAGCCTTAAAATTAAAACTTGCGGCACCTTTATCTAACTTTCAAATTATAAAGATTAATGTCAGGACAACTGTAGGTACCTAGGTTGAAACTCAGCCTGTCTCTATACCGTATACCTACCAATATTTTCAAGTTCATGAGACACTGGGTAACTCCAACTGGTGTAGTTTTGCAGAATGAACTTGCAGATATGTCACTCAGTCGCAATCTTTCACTTCCAGTGTTCCCATGGATCGTACTAAAGTAATTTTTACGATATTCAGTGGAGACTTCGATTCGAGAATAAGACAAAAGCCCGTAGGTACAATTGGCGGAGGAGCCGTTCAAGTCGATTATTTCACGAATGCGGAAGCTCGCCTTGCTCGGACTGCAAAGTTCCACACCAAATAAAACAATCCTCCTCTCTCTCCTCACTTTCTTAGTTGTTGTATAAGTAGGTATTTGAACCGATCTTCACATTTTATTCAACGTGTGATCAAATGCAGTTTTAATTTAGGCAGGCTGTGCCCTAGCCAAACGCGGCTTCGCACCCCTGAATTTGAACAGAGGCCACCAGCCCCCCTCAATTGAGAATTCATTTGCTCATACGATAGTAGAAGTAGGTATTGTGATTTTTTCACAATTGGCATAAGAAAGAAGTGGAGAAAATTATGCAAGAATTAAATTTTTCAATGATATCGTTGTTTATTGTCGGCCGATCTAGTGAAGAGAGGACCAAGTATATATTTTATATACTTCTACCTTGAAGACTAATATAAGCCAACGTGGAATATTTGATAGGTATACCTTTAGGTGTTTATTGGAATCCTGACAGTTGTGTCGCAGGGCTCTTTATTAATCGGAAATGGCATAGGTACAGAAAACAAAATTCTAGCGTCATCCATTATGTATACTAAAAATAATAAGCGTGAGGGAGGGTTCACTAACCCACCACCTGTCAATGAAAGTATGCGTACACGAACCCACCTTTACCCATATGAATAGGGACAGGTGATGAATTTAGTTCCACTGAACAAAAAAAAATTTGTCACCCTGCGATATAATATAATCAATTTTCGACTTCGATCACTCCATCAAGGGAATGTTTGGAGGAATGTTGAACCTTCATACCGGCGCATTTCAATTTCCTGTTTACAAAGTTTCCCGCGAGGAAAATCTCAACATGTTAAAACGCAGCAGGTTTTTGTCCTATTAATAGTATTTCTGTTACTCATCTATGAGGGATGAATCACTGGTGGAGATTCTAGAATAGGTGAGGGAGAGTGGCACGGAATAGCATGGGAAACGTTTGTTTTTTAGGGGACGAGTTCTTATGGGAAAGCCGCGTATTTTGTTTTTATAATTGCAACCTGTCAACATTATTACCAATTAGGTTTTGGTTTTAATAGGTGCGCGAAGCGGAATTATACCGGCAAGGGAAGCATTATTTTCCCCATCTATCCTTTATTATATGACTTGCTGTCTCAGAACAGAACCAAGTTTTTCCGAGTGGGGTCAGTACGTTACTGTAAGTTTTCGCTCGTATGGAGGAATTCGTGTATTTTTCGCATGTACGTATACAGGTGTCCGTTTTTCGAGGCTAAGCATGGGTATCTCGCTTATCTTTAGAGATACAAAGTCGGTTAAATTAGAAAAAAATTGCGAATTTTCATGACGATCAATGATCCAAAAAGATATTTGACTTGTCAGTTTTAGTTTTCGAGATATCGAGAAAAAACAGAAATTTGTAATTTTTGTTTTTATTTTCTATTTGAAAAACGGTTGAAGGTAGCCTTTTCTGAATAAGACATTGTGGAGGCACTTTTCCAAGGGAAATTCAGTGTTGTCAAAATCTTCATTCTAGCTTTCAAAACAACCGAGATATGACATTCAACTTTTTTTTCTCTTATGGGTGCCATATTGAATTTCAACATTTTTTAATACAATATTTTTTCCTGGTTACAACGATGTGTCACATGTCACTGTTGAATTAATGCTTTTAAGCAAAAAAAAAATTTTCGATTTTTCAAAGAGTGCTTTGGAAACAAAATCAGCACCGACCAAGGAGGTTATAATTATAGCAGGAGGGAACATGAGCTCAAAAAAGTGAAGCCGTGTGACGTCACGTTCTGGGTATGCAACCCGTAAGTTATGAACCACACGAAGGCACACGACCACGAGTCACAGAGGTCCATCCCACAGAATCATGAATCTGTCACTGCGAATAGCGTAGTGACAGAATCAGTCAGTTTTTGTGTTTGTGTTTTTCCTTTGCCAATTTATCATTTTCATAATGGCGGAATCAGTCTCTTTCATGGCTTTTGGATGCTGAGACCACCAGCGGTCACCGCCCAGAAAGAAATTTCTCGAGCAGAAAAAGCAAAAGGGCATAGCGTAGCAGAAATGGAAAGCAGAACAGAAGGAACAGAGACGAACAGAAGCAGGTGCAGATAAACAAGCTACAAGACTCTAGATATGCCAAACCAAGAATACAAAGAGCTACAAGGCAAAGTGCCTAGATGCACGCTTAATCCAAACGTGAAGGCTGGAAGCAGCGATTTGCAAAGTTGTGGTGTGGTGATGGGGTACAGACGAGTAGCTACACTGGAAGCTACCAGGGTATATCATGTTGTGGAAAGGAGTGAGACGATGGAGCACTTGAAGTCATGTCAGGAATCGCTGAAGGAGGGCAGAACTCTGAGGCAATTGTTGGGAGATGACGAGAAGGGGCTGAAATGGATGACAAAGATTGAAAGAAAACAGAAGAGGTGCAACACTGATGGTGACAAGATGTGGCAGTCGAATTTTGTTTTATATTTATCAACATCCTTTTATTTTGCGGCGTAGTGTGAATAATACAAATAAAAATTTAACATTCTCATAAAATATCAACAATAAAACTCAGTTCTTTCTCGACATTAAGTATCAGATTTTTCTTGATGTATGAACTTCTCATCGTCTCTTGTCTTCAGCGAGCGTTCTTCCTTTATTCCATCTCAGTCAATTTTCTGTTATTTATCTTACTGTTGCGTCCTATGCTTCTTTTTGTCTTTCCTGATTTCTTATTCCTGTCATTCTCGCTTATCGTTCTACTGGTCTATCCTCGTTCATGCTCTCTAGGCGTCCTCAACAACTCAGTTGTCTCTTATCTACAAATTTTGTTGCAGGCCTCATCTTAGCTCTTTTCTTACTCGGGGTTACGAATTGTGTCTCCTCAGTATTTTTTTTTTACTCCGCAGACGCATACTTCATTCCCGTTGCTTCACGCTCCTTCTGCATTCTCTTAGATAAGCCATGTCTCCATGTCTCACCTGTGAGTCATCAGTCAGTACTGATCTGAAAATCGTATTATAGGTACTTTCAGCTTGGTCTTCTTTGTTACTTCTTTTTTATTTATTAGTGTCTTAGTAGTACATAATGCTGGTGGTATTCTTCTACAGACTTTTTATAGCACTAGTTAGTTTCTTTTTCACTCCTCGTTGCTCTCTGAATTTTTTGATGCATTGTGAAGATGAGGCTTTGCACGCTACCTTTTTATCGGAGTCCACTTTGAGTGTTCAGCAATAACGTTGGCTCTATTGTCTTTTTCAGTTTCTTTCCCAGTAGTTGTCTATTTTCATTGGCATGTTCAGCAAGGTGATGCATTTATGGTTTGCACACTCGTTAAGAACCCCCTTTTTTTTTCTATGCTTTATATTGTAGATTTCCAGCAGCAATCTTTTTTCCTCTTCTCCCAAAGCTATTTATTATCTCTGATGTAAATTTATCATGTCCAGGAGCTTTGCCGTTTTTCAGTTTCAGGAATGCTTTTGTTCTTTCAGGTCTTCTGTTAGCGTCCCTTCATTTCTGTCTTCGATCGTATTTTCTTTGTTAATGTCGTCTTCATCAGTCTACCTTGGTTGTGCACTCAGTAACTCTTGGAAATATTCACTCCATCTTTCCATTACTTCTTCAGAGACCACCAGTAGTGCTCGATCCTTCCTTATTGATTATGGAATGTTCTGGTGAGGTTCAGAGATCTTGAATATGGAAAAGTTATTTTCAATTGTAAATTTTCGAAGAGATTTACTCAAGTTTCAATAATAATTCTTGGGCCAAGCATTATAGTTCTTCTGATTCATCATCATTCTGTGGTTTTTTAATGCCTTCCATCATGGTGCTCTAAACTAAGATCTAGGCCTCCTAAAGCTAAGCCTCACATCATATCCATTTCATCAAATCATCACCTATGCACAAAAGAACTTGAAGGTTGAGTGGGCCGAGGCGGTCATACTTCAAGTGACTTTTTTTCTTTGTTCACTTTCTTCTTGAGTAAAAGGCAGTATCTTCTCTTCGATCGTGCCTGTGAAATCCAAAAATAGGCATCCTTGAATTTGGAAAGATAAAACCAATATTATCAAAATTTTGTGGCATTTTTGACTCTCAATTACCTAATTGACTTGCGTCCATTTTATAAGTATGAATTATCCAGTGTAGGTGCACACTAGTACAACACACACGTAGGTCCGTACGCACAATATTGGTAACTGTACTAGGTTAAATAGGTAGGTACACAGCAGCTGTGCACTGGGCAGTGCAGGAGGCATACTTTGGCTTGCTCGAGCTTTTCATTTGTTTGGTCTTCCATGAGTTTGCAAGGCGGTTATGTCCTTTTTAATTCGGCACTGAACAAGGGCACACGTCGTAGAGGATACAATCAAATCATTTGGAGCTGCAAATCTTGAATTGGGCATATTCGTAACTTCAAAATTTATTGTTCCAGGTTCACTTACTTGTGCAACAGTATTTTCTAGTTTGGATTGTCTTCTGCTTGGAAAAACTGTCTCTGAACGGCGATCGCTGTGGTTTTCACATTCAAAAACCTCAAAAGCGATTGAAAATACCACATTGAAGAGCGAAACTGACAAATGAAAAATTTTAACCACAAAAACGAATGATATGCTGTCACTTTGCTGTATAATTCTGTGGGATAGACCTCTGTGATTCGTGTGCCTTCGGGTGGTTCATAACTTACGGGTTGCATACTCAAATACATGATTTCCCCTCACCCCGTTCCGCATCAAATTTCCTCGCCTACAAGCTGGGTTACGTTCCCTCCTTATATTCTAACCTCCTTGGCACCGACAATAAAAAACGTAAATGTTGAACATTTATTCAACAATGACATGTGCCACATCGTTGTAACCAGAAAAAAATACCGCATTCAAAAATATCAAAATCCAATATGGCGCCCATTAGAGAAAAAAATTGAATGTCGTATCTCGGTTGCTTTGAAAGCTAGAATAAAGATCTTGGCAGCTTTGAATTCCCCTTGAAAAGTGCCTTGACAATATCTAGATTAGAAAAGGCCACCTTCAACCGTTTTTTGAATAAAAAATGAAAACAAAATTCAAATTCCTGTTTTTTCACGATATCTCAAAAACTAAAATCGATACGTCAAATTTTTTTTTAATCATTGATCGTCATGAAAATGCGCAACTTTTTCCTAATTTAACCGACTTTATATCTCTCAAGATAAGCGAGATACCCATGCTTAGCCTCGAAAAACGGATACCCTGTATAGTTTCGATGTTATGGTCCTTCGAACTTCAATTTTTCTGCTATTATCATTTGATCATTATTATTTTTTGCCCGTACTTTTGCCTAATTACATAAAATTTGATGTAGTACCTATACAGGTCAGAAACGTAAACTAACTGCACCAATTGAAGAGGAAACAGATTAGAACCAAGATTTTTTTATTGAAAACTCACCTATCCAAATTATGTAGGTATACAGACTAGAAATTTGAGCAATACAATTTTGAACCCTAACCATCTTCTTTGATACGGTGCAGGTGGGTACCTACTTGATTTATTTGATATGGTGATTGTGAATCGCACCCTCTGTGAGTTTTACGCTGAAAAAAATGTAGACCAGGAAAATGTAACCTGAAAAGCACAATTAACTACATGTGATGTAGGTATATTTGATAGGTATGTAGGTACCTATACTAACTTGAGTTGTAACTCATTAGTGCGAGCATGTCATTGATTTGATTGCCAGTCTATTAATTCTCTGAAGCAGATAATTTCAAAGAACCGTGATTGGTACTGGAATCAATTTTTATTTTCCCCCTTCCTCCTTCCCAGTTAATGTCTACCCTCAATTTCCACCTACGCCACTGAACACAAATTGCCAATCCACCTCAAACACCAACCGAATTTCCCGATCTAACCCCCGCTCCTCGCATAGCTTGGAACTAGATAACGATGACCTGAATGATACAAAATTCCCTCGGGAAATCCCTCAAATTTCACTAACCACCTGCTACTGGAGACAAGAAATAAGTGACGAGGGAAGAGGGGGAAAAGGGACACCCTAAGTGGGTGGTTAATTTTTTGTGATCGTCCCCGCGATCGAGATAGCTGTGTCCATTAAAAGGGGATGTTAGAGAGCGTTACCCCGTCCCCGCACAGCCCCCACCCCCTGGCCCAGGGAAAATTATTGATCGCCCCGCCGCCAGTGGTGGTCATTTGATGACGTCACGGCGGTCGAATCGACCGATTTTCACATTTTCACACAGCGACACCCCTTTCGCAGAAACGATCGCGTCGTGCCGTGGCTCTGGCCGTTACCTGGCAATCCTGCTCAAAAATCACTCTGCCAGAAATCCGTCAATGTGCTCTCTGAAAAGTTTTTGTTTCCCGCAGGGATAATGGAACAGGAGCTCACGTGATCTCCAAGAAGGGCCACGCTTCTATCCAAAATGTGATCTAAGCACCGCATCCGTCCAGAATTTGCTCACACCACGACCAAAAGCTCAAAAATGAAATTGACAGACATGGAAGTCGACGAAGACAAGTTGTACGAAAGCTCAAAGCTCAAAATCGAGATGGACATACCAATTGCTCAAAGCCCGGAATTTCTGGTCGAAGACGTGCAGAACTGCATCGAAATCGACTCCACGAGCGTGATCAGCATCCCAGAGAGTCAGATCGTCAAGATCCAGTACCACAACGAAAACGGAACAGTCAACACGGAATACATCGTCAACGAAGACGTCCTGCAGGCCCACCTGAAGCACCAAGAAGATCCGATGCTGAATGGCAAAGAGCACGTCGTTTTCGAAACGCAGTCGTCGGATATCGCCTTGTTCTCCGAAGACTCCCAGCAGAGTCCGCAGAGCATCATGAGTCCGCAGAGCGAAAGCGAGGAGATAACCGAGACGGACCTGACCAGTCTGAATTGGTTGCACAACATCACGAACATCATGGCGGTGCCCAATTTGCCGACGCCGCCGGTGTCGCCCAAGCCCAAAAAGAAGACTACGACTTCGAACCAGGAAGATCTGACCATCAACATCAACTATTATAAGAAAAACGGCGACAAAAAGCCTCCGTTTTCGTACGCAACGTTGATCTGCATGGCAATGGGGAAGAACGGGAACAAGATGACGCTGTCAGCCATTTACCATTGGATCAGGGAGAATTTTTTGTACTACCGGAAAGCGCATCCCAGTTGGCAGGTGAGTTGCGTCTTGCTATCGATCGCTTCTGTTTCTCTCATTTCAAAAAATTTTATAATTTTAATGCTATCTAACTTTTGGGAGTAATAACTAATATGATTAGGAACCTATGATTGTGTAAAGAGGATTCTCATTCATAAAGTAGGTATTGAAATCACCCTAAAAAAAATTGTGCGAAATATTTTACGAATTGATGTTGATTTGCTCTCTAGTAATGTTATAATTTCCTTAATCATTGCCGAACCCTAACAGCTCAGGTAAAGCTGGGAAGGTCTACTGAGTGGTCCTTTTTTTTTTTGTTGCGTTATGCTTTCTAGTGTGTCCAGAGTATCTATTGAACGAATCGGCGGGCGATCATTGCTTGGATAAATGTCTCGTCACAAAGATGGACAATTGTTTTCATTTCGTTTGAAGACTTATTATCGGGGCTTGTACTTTTGAAACCGGAGAGATACACTGATATGGGACTGCTGTGGCAACCGCCTGATTTCGCTTCTGCGATTGCCTGCTGCCATAGCAATCCCATGTGCATTTATCTTGCTGGTTTTCAAAAACATGACCTCAGTTCGGGTAACTCAGGTGTTGATCCCTTGATTTTTACTGAGACGCATCTTGGATAATTGTTTCCTTTGTATTCTTTACAACTTTACCGTATAAGTCTATTGCAAGTTGAGGAGCTTTACAAGCCCGGATAGACCATCCACTTCTTCAGCTAGTGCTTCGTCGGTTAGCGTAGCCGTACAGCTTTCATCTAGCAAGGAAAAAATCTAAATGTGTTTCTTTTGGGCCGGATCCAGTCACTGATAGCACTCACAGGAGTATTCTCGGCGTTAGATCACTGTTTTGTGAAACTTTTCGCAATCGTCAATGGCGCAGGGCTTATTTTCCAAGCATTTACTAATTTGGTGTTGAATTATAATTGAATTATAAGCATAGAAACATAGGTCTGTCTCATAGGCGACCATACATCTCTCTTGAATAAATTCCAGAATCATTCACAGTCGCCGAAGCTACTGGTATAATACTACAGAATTTCAAGCTTAGGTTGGCTCTACAAGTTCACTGATCTTCTTTACTTATGTTGAGTCGTCCTCCACTTTTCCTTCTCGAACATCGTCAGCTGAGAATTTTCCCGCTTTGAGGACTTGTCATTAATCATTTGAGTTGGTATTACGCAGTCAGCCGCCGCACTGCCATATGTAGAGAGCCATTGTGCAATAGTTACAATGACGACATTCTTTGGATCATCGAGTTCGCTGACTAGCTGACTCAAGGGAATTTCATATTTGCGATCAGTTGGTTGGGTACTCAGTACTCACTGACTAGCTGACCCAAGTCAATTTCATGTTTGCTGATAATCTCTTCAACTACGTCTAATAGCTGTATTACACTACACAATTTCTTGTATAATTTCTTGTACAATTTCTTGTACAATCGGTCAGTTAAACAATCAAGTTCATTGTTTTTTGACACTATTTTGGCATATTGTTAAGGAAATTGTACAAGAAATTGTGTAGTGTAATACAGCTTTTACAAGCAGCTGTGGATCCTTGAAGTAATTCTTATATGACTCGGTCGGTACAGTGGGGATGAGTTTTACGATGATTTGGACCGCTATGTTCTTTCTAAAAACTGATCTGTATAGTATGAGATGCTTAGAAGCCAAGGGGTATAGGCCAATTCCTGGAAAAAATGGGGACTGGCTAAATGGCGATCGGCCGATGGCGACCAGAAACACAGCCCACTCGAATCATGTAGAAATCATACAGCCTTTATTACCCATTATCATTTATACGAGCGTGAAGAATCAAGCGGTCGAAAGATACACCCGGTACATGATACCTGAAATGCTACCAAAGTACCAAACGATATGACGAAAGCGCAACAAAAATTCAACAGTTTATAAAAAAAGATCAAGCATCTTCCAAAACTTGATCATCTCAAAAAGTATATTTTGTCACTTCTTGTACCACCCCTTGGTTTCTGGGCGCCTCATATGTGATCAGACATTTTCATCCTTTTTCAAGTTTGACCGACGAGACCTCATCGATTGACATCTGTTCCACCAACATAAATGACCACCAGTGCCAATATAGTGTTCCTGAAACACACGAAAAACCCAATAACCTGACAGATTTCAATTGCAGCTGCTATAATATCATCGAACGTTTACGTCCTTCGATCAACTTAAACTGACCAGACCTCAATCACTGACATACGCATCTTTATCCATTCAACCTCTCCAGCTGAAAAAACAAACATTTCCTAGATTCGAAATTTGATTACCAACTGGACTCGCAACTGGCTCTAAAATCTAAATTCTAACGTGACAGGTATCAAATTTAAACAAATGACAAATTCGACAGGGCGTTCCAAAAATTTTCCATAATCCAACCCTGTGAGGACTCATGTTGAGCGGAAAAAGTTTCATTTAGGTACTCCCATTGAAGAAAACACGCATTGTATACCTATGCGTTTCTTATAATAATAATAATTATTGTTAATCGAAACTCACGGGACGGAGCTTTAATTAGGTATTACTCACGGACAAGGCCCCTCCCCGTGCGTGATAATTAAAAATCACCGTCTCCGAATTGATTATTTTGAATTGTCAATTTTCTGATCGGTGTAGTCCGAGGCGTAGTCGTAGTCGTTGATAAACCATAGTATTATTCTACTCTCGTGCAATGGCTTGGGTATACTCATTCGTATGCTGCGAAGGTTCTTGATCCGAAACTTACTTTTTGTATCTGACAGCGTTTTTTTTTTCATTTTTCTCTTTCATTCCCCAACGACGCGACAAAAACCAATCATCAAACCGACCCACTTGAAATTATTGTAACTCCATTCCCGAGTTTTTTTTTCCATACGAATGATTGATGAACTCAAGAGGGTAGTCTGTGTCAAGAGTTATGAAACAAAATTGAAGAAAATGTAGCATGTTAACAGGCTGCAGCGCTTTCTATTTATTTGACCAAAAATATCAGTTGTTCTCACTTAGAAAGAGGTCCTATTGGGTTTTAAACTAAATGTTACCGTTGAGTGAAAAATCAGGAAAAGCTGCAACCGGTGACATTTCTGACACTGATTGGTTTTGACCACATTTTGACAAGGTATTCGCTAGCTGAACTGCAATGCTGAAGAATTTCTCTGAAATCAAGTGTGAACTGATACCAGAACTAAGTCCTTCCAGTGTAAAGTTGCACCAAATACCTAAATCGGTTTTTTTTTGAGAGGGAGGCTTCGCCCATTTGCAGAAAATATACTGCAAAATGAATTGCACACTATAAGTAATCAGATGTTTCCGACATTACGTCAAAACTGACATTATTCCCGATTTTGGAAAAGGCCCATAACGTTTTTATTTATGAATATATTTTCAAGCTGTGAAAACTTTCTAGATGCACTTTTCTACGTAGATTAGGTTACTATAAATGAAAAAAATTCAGACGCCTAGATTTTCCAGGATAAACCGAGGAATAAACCAAACTTTAGATTTTTTAACGCTGGGAAACATTGTATGTAGGCTTTAACATCAGAAAAATCACTTCTTTTTAAAGCTTCTCAAGAATTTATACAGGTGTCCCGAAAATACACCGACAACGTTCTAGGGCAACCTCCTCTCATCAAAACAAGAAAAAAAGCTCTGATAATGATGGGTCCGGAAACGCTTCCTTAGGGAGCTACAGGCCCCTAAAGGTGCATGGGACCCTGAAGATGGTGCGTTTATTTAATATTTCCAAAACCGTTCAAGGGAAATCAATCAAACTTGACACATTTATTAACCTTCTTATGCCTAACAAAAATTAAGTTGCTTTGAAATAGTTTTGCTTCCGCCCTGAATATCGTAACTGAAAAATCAGCATTTCTGACCACGTTTTCATACATTTAAACTCAAATTCCCGTAAACGGTGCGTCTATCGAGCTTGAACAGGGTGACCTTTTTTTGATAGAAAACTCCAATATTCCATGATTTCTTGTTAAATTTGGAAACAATTCACATTGAAAAAAGTTAGGGTTATTTTAACCCCCACACCTTAACCTGACCCACCCCTGGTGAATTATTTTGGAACTAATCTTGCCTCATTTTGTTGGGCGTAAAAAGGTTAGTGGATAGTTATGGTTATCAAGTTTGATTAACTTCCCTCTTCCCTTGAACTGTTTCGGAGATATTGAATAAAAACCATCTTCAGGGTTCCACCTTTAGGGGCCTGTAGCTTCCTTAGGAAGCATTTCCGGACCCATGTTCATGGGAACTTTTTTTCTTGTTTTGATGAGAGGAAGCTGCCCTAGAGCGTTGTCGGTATATTTTCGGGACAGCCTGTATAACATGATTGTCATAGTTATCTGTCAAAATAAACGATAAAATGTCAATATTACAACAACAAAAATAATTGACTGTCAACAGGCGATCAACAGGCCTGATGTCAGATAAGTGAACAGTTAAATGAAATAGATATATCTAGTGAATCAATCCCGAAATAACAATATTAATAATAATATTTCAACCATCAAAAGTTTACATGGCGGTCACGAATATAACAATATATCACATAATACAATTTATATTATGATAATATTATGATAATTACTCGTATAAATCGTATAATTATGTATAATATTTATGACAAAAACCTCGACAAAAACAAATTTCAATCTATCTCATTATTATTAATGGCTCTCGTAGGAGTGTCATAGAATCCACCTTTACTATATGCGAGAAATCACTTGCGCGCATACCTGGGTGAGCGCATACTCCCGCTAGTAGGTACAAACGGCTACTACAGACGCTTGTTCTGGGTTCACAGGTATGCGTTGAGCTTTTGTAGGAAAGGTGGATTGTTCAAAATTGTGACCGTTGTGTTCTATACGAAGCCGACATTCTTTCCAATATTTTGGATCGGATTTATGTAATCGAAAGACCGCACGCGTCCAGTAGCCGCTTCCACAGAATAGGTTATTTCGTTTGGGCAGGTGCGCATGTGTAAGGGCGCCAAATTTTATGAACATTCGTCAAATTCTTCGAATTGACACGTCAAACAACTGACCTGTCAATTGGACCATTGACACGTGTCAAACACCATTTGACGTCGTATATCTGTCAAATTAATTTAAAATTGATGGCAACGCTGCATACTCTGTCTAGCCCACTTAGCTACTGGTTCTTGGCTGTCACTTTCATTAGTGTCTATGACTCACTGCACCTCACAGACGACATTGCACATCGTTCCTACGGCGCGGCGGGTCAATGCTGGCGGTGTTTTGGGTGTCTCGGCTGTTTTCTCGATATTTTCAAGTGCTTGTATTGTTTTTATTGCTGTTATTATAAGAAATGAGGAATATTACGTCAAAAGTGACAGTTGGCAGCGATAGCTTGTTCTTTTCGAGCGCTGTTGCCATTTTCGTTGTTTATGCACCTCCACAAATGATCATAGAACTTGATCCCAACAAAACATTTCCTTTTGATACCAAAATGATATCTGACATTCAACTAAATTATTTGTGGAATTTTGCGCGTGCAATTTGAGCCAAACATGCGCACTCAAAGAAATCCCAAACGAAACGACCTATTTCTGGAATCTTCAATATTATTGTTGCTGTGGTTTTGGCAAATGAGATCTTTCGAAAAGCCCCATAAGTATAAATCTAACACTACTAAACGCAGGTTCCACCAAAAAGTTGACAGTGGTAAGTAAGGTTAACACGCTGTTAAGTGGATTTTGTTCCACTTAACAGCGTTCCAGTCAATGCTAGTTGACTGACCACCGAAAATGCGTAAAATCCGAAAAACAATCATCATTATTAGTTCATTACTTGACTTGAAACCGAAGTTTACATTGGTCAATTGGTCAGAATTCACCCAAGAAAATCGTGAATTAACTATTCCTCAATTAACTTTTTTGATGGAACCCGCGGTGAAATATCGGCAATTTAGCAGGCCATCATACATTCTTGCGAGTATGTGTCGTCAGCAATAATGAGATACCTATGTAGGTTTAAAGTTGTCTTTTTGTCATAAATTTAATATTGTTTTTTCTTGATTGAAAGTTGGATATAAAATCGATTTTACAACTTGCTATTTCATTTTCATTTCACTTATATTCACTCCAATTTTTACTTATTTGACATCAGGCCTGTTAATCGACTCGTTATATTGAGATGCGTTTTCAATTGTTTTTTTTAATTTGACATTTTATTGTTTATCCTTAGAAGCATGCTGTAAGTATATTTTTGAGAAGCTTGGAAAACAAATGATTTTTTGGCGCCAAAGCCGTATTTGTGAGACTCTGTAAATGGCAAAGAAACATCCAGGCTTATCGTCTATTCGTTTCCGAAAGCTGGCCAACCAACAGCGTGATAGAAACAAAAATTTTATTCCCACAATTGATACAGGAGTCCAGGAGTATTTTCATAAACTATTAAACATAATCAAAAGTAGGAAAGAGCTCCAACCATAAGTTGTATCTCTTCTCAAACATTCTGTCCTGCAACTGCAGCTCGTCGCCAATGTCCAAGTATTTTTGAGTGTCATTATTGTACGTTTCCCATATAATGTTGTCGAGTTTAGAAGTTAATTTTGGAGTTGGATTGCTGAAAAATCCATAAGAATAAATCTATACCTACTTACTCAGCGACATGAAGCTATTACCCGGTTTTAGCAAAATTAGCCCACAAGGTTGTCAGTTTCTCGACCATTTGCGCTTCTGGGTCCTTGCTATTGAAAAATGGGAATAGCTTTGAAATGTAGAACAGGTAAATCAGATCGTCGTGGTGGACAGGCCCTGCAAAAGAAATCGATGCGCTTTCGACAACATTGATTTGATCAACATACCAAGTGGTTCATTATCAGTTCCTGGAAGGTAAAAATGACTGTATCGTCCTTTATAGCTGAATTTGTAGTAGTAAACTAACTCTGTGCTTTTTTCTGATAACAGTTTCACAGCTCTGTAAACTGGAAAGCCTGTAAGGGCATCTGCGTATAACTGAAATCAAACTGTTGAATAACTTCTGGGCACGAGCGTAATTATTGAACTTCTAACATCAGATAAGCCATTTAGAGAAGCATTACTAAATGGTGCTTCGCCTAAATAAAACTTGCGAATTGCTTCGCTGGCTGCCATAGACTTGTTTGTATCTCGTTCGTAAAGACAAATGATAGGTGCCCAATGGCTGAAATTGGTGCTCAATTCGTTCAGTAAGGTAGAATTCTCGATGACGGCTGAAATCAACTGTTACGGTAAAAGTGGTGGGCAGGTAGATACCCGCATCAAGACCGTGGATTATCGTAGCTGTTCACAACTTATATGGACAGGAACAGGACTATCAGGTCGCTGTAGTGCGTTTTTTAACTCAAAAGTTGAAGGCATAGGTGAAGATTATAGTACAGTTCAAATGAAATGATGTCTCTGGCGGCGGCTGTAAAATTTGCCATTTGCGTTAGAAATAATGTGTTTTCGGAGTCCGGATAAGTTTCATATAGTAGATTGTCATCAAAAGTTCATAAACTGATGTAAAGCTTTCAATATGAACTCAGTTTAACTTAGAAAACGCTTCATTTCTAGCGCGAATGTCGAATTTCACAGCCGCCCGAGATATATCATTTCATTTGAATTAAACTACAGATCAAAAGACGGAGTGAAAATGGTTGTCATGACAACAGCAGCACATCAAGTGGTTATGGGATATACATTGGTAGCTTAGTGCAAATTCAGCCCTACCACCAGTTCGACTCTGAAATCAAGGGATTCGATTGGTTCTCAAAAATCCTTGACCAATCAGTGATAGCGATTTTTGAGTTGAACTGGGTCGGTTCTGGCCAGTCGAAAACGCCATTAAACTCGCACTGAGATGCCCATCGGCATCCAAATTTAGATTAATCATCAATTTGGCGAAAACAATCAAAATTATGGTCCAAATAGGCTATGAACTGTAACACAAGGATATAGCCGTACGATAAGCTCTGTGGGCGAACTCGAACTGGGTGACTCCAGCAATAACAGGAACTTTGTAATAGTTTCCACTTTCGATTAGCTTTATTGGATGATCAGTAAGAAACCGTTCCTGTCCGTAATCGCCTTCGATAACTGGCTCCCATATCAAGACTGGGTCGACGCTAAATTCCTTTTTTATAAATAAATAAACAGGTATCAGGTATGAAGAGACTCTTTGGAAGGGCACTTTGACTCACAAAAAATCCAGACAAAGAATCGCCTAATTTCTCGGCGGGGGTCTTTTTCAGACAGTCAATCAAATCTTTGACTGGTTCTTCGGGACATCCCACAAGTCTAGCTTGTTTCTGAGCGACATCGAGCTGGTTGTCTCTTGGCTGTGGGTATATGCCCAAATTCGATTCGCTTCCTATGATCGCTTTGTGGAAAAGACCACGGGACATGGGCGAAACCATGTGGAGGGTAATGCTAATGGCTCCTACACTGTATCCGAAGAGGGTGACCGAGTTTGGGTCTCCACCAAACGATGCAATGTTGTCTTTGACCCACTTCATGGCCAAGACTTGATCTTTCAACCCATTGTTCCCAGGCGAGTCCTTCCCAGTACTGAGGAAACCCAAAGTGCCTAAGCGGTAATTTGTGGTGACCAACACGATGTCTTGATCTGTGAGATATTCAGGACCGGACCAAGCGCTATGTCCTGTTACGCTGTAGAATCCACCTGGGTGTAGATACATGATAACGGGTCTTTTTGGATTACTTGTTGCACTTGGAAGCTGTACAAATATAAGTTAATAACTGGCTTGATTTCCCTTTTAGGAGCTCAAATACAAAATACCTCAGTGGTGTAGACATTCAGAAATAGACAATCTTCAGAAGTGGGTACGTCCAGTGAAGGTTGAGGACATTCAGGGCCGTCTTGAGTGGCGTTATAAACTCCATCCCATTCGGTTATGGGTTTCGGAGGTTTGAATCTGAGGTCATTGAGGGGCGGTTCTGCGAACCGGATGCCTCTAAATGCGTTGATGGGTTTTCCAAGTCTTGTCGTCATGGTGGCTCCCAGAATTTCTCCCATTGGAGTGGTAACTTTAGGAGAAGCTTGTCCATTGGCTATTATTCCTACTAGTGTGATACTTGAAAGCAAGCTGAAAATAATCAGTTGTTTGATAATAGAATCGCATAGAATATATCAATTGAACATACCCGTACATTGTGATAGCCTACTGAACTAAGTAAGTTATATCGGTATACTGCTTGTACTTATATTCAAATTACTTCTGATATCTCGAAACACGTGGTCGTAGGTGAAATTTTTTATTTTATGCTAATTAGATTATTTAAAAATGTAAAAAGTTACCTGGGTACCTAATAGCAGAGAGTCTGATACTTATCAAGTAGATGATGAAATTACAGGATGAAAAATATATCGTTTTTGGTGCTATAATCTTGTTTTTTCTTTACTTAATCTTATCATAATAAATAACTTTTATTATTCAATGAACATCGATGACTTGAAGAAAAGTAATTCTAGAATTTTCTGAAATAATGTTGATCAGTTTTTCTTCCATATAAGTTGGAGGGGGGGGGGAGGGGCAAAAATGCCGAGGGGGTAATTTTCTTCTTAGAAAGTAGGTACCTAAATAAGATAACTAATTAAGAAGATCGAGTGGTGCAAAGCTTGGTCTTCCAATATTCACGATTCACTGGTACTAGATATAATTATGTACCTATAAATAGATTTATCGAGAACTCCTAAATAAATATCGCACAAAAAGCCTGACCAAATCAATAAAACAACAAATTCATCATAATCACTCATTGAGAGACTGTGTAATTCAAGGGAATCATGAACCATTATAATGAATATTCAATCACTTTTCCTTTAAAGAGACTGACTGAAGTCGAAAAAGCTTTTGAATGAAACTTTTCATCACAATCTTTCTCAGCCTCGTTTTCAGCATAATTGGTTAATTATTTACGTGGTTCAAGGTTCAATATTTCTTAAGCATCGTCATACTGTATCTATACAGGACAATAGAAAAGGCGAAAAGGGACGTGAACAACGTGTGAAAGTTCGAACATCCTCAAGCTGGCATGCGACCGTCCGCCAGTTAGGCAAATCAGAGACCCACATTTGAAAGAAGACAATCAACGCCAACTTGGGGGCATCTCAATATACTGCCGTGCTTGGTAAAAAGGTCTTGTGTAATGTACAATATTTGCCTATTATCTTCAGATGAAGTCAAATTCTGATGGTGAAATTAAAAACAAACTTTTTTTTTCATCAGTTTGTCATTGTCAAAAGGGGTGAAAATTGTAGGTTGTAGGTATAGGTAATTAGGTATGTCTCGAGGTATGTCTTGTACAGTTGAGGTCCTTCAACTAAGCATGGCAGTATTGGTAGTGTAGTACCCTACATATTATAGGGAATGAGAAATTGAAGCAATTGCACGCAAATAAGACAATTTTCAGAAGAAAGTTTTCTTTTCCAGAACTCCATCCGGCACAACCTCTCCCTCAACAAGTGCTTCGTCAAAGTGGCCCGGTCCAAAGACGAACCGGGAAAAGGAGGCTTCTGGAAACTGGATCTGGAACGTCTGGAGGAGTCCAGGAGGTCAAAGCGACGGTCAAGTCTGACTGTGCGGGTGCCGCGAAACAGGCAGGATTCGCACCAGAAGCCGGTGCGCAAAGTCAAACGCTACAGGCCATCCCAGAATACGGGGGAAAGAAAACACAATATTCTATCCAACATTTCCATCTGTGGAGAAACGGACGATAGCGAAAACTACGACGAAGACGAAGAAAAAGATAAAGAAAAAGTAGAGTCCACTGCCACGAAGAAAAAGGCCGTCGAGGAGAAAATGATACCAGTTCCTACGCAAAACGTCATCACCGAACCCGTCAACCAGTTGTTACCGGAAGACGAACTGACGGGTCTTTTGTTGGCTACCAACGGCTGGGATGAGTGCCAGCTGGAGCTGCTGGACTCGCTTCTGGATTCGTTGTGAATCCCCAAAACTGATTCCGTGTTGTCAATGGAGGTTGCCAAATTATTTATTTGCTCTAAAGTTCACTGATCAACATCAATCAAACCTCAAAATCATCCTCAATTGTAGGAAAATAGGGCTTTGAATGTGACAAGAAAGTGATATGATCCAAATATGCATCTTACGTCATATAATTATGTTTTCCGGTTCTTATTGCTTATTGCTCATGCTGTATATCACGCCACTGTCACTTGGTGATTTTCGTGTGATCAAAAACCTAATACATTAAGTTGATAGGTTATCGAATAAATTGTTCTTAATAAGATTAGACTTCATGAAGGCCCTTAAAAAAAAAGTCAACGACCGAGAAATGCAGGCAGTCACGTGACAACATATTTGCGGTGTTAGAGGTCCCTCGAGAGGTCCCGGGTTTGAATCTCGGTACGGTCGGGACATCAACAGATATTAATTCATAAAAAAGTCTGGAATTGACCTTTAACGTTATGAAGTTAGGCTCTGAGCGTACGTTAACATATAAAAAAGACGTTAACTTGTCAAAAATTACTTCAAAAGTGGGAAATCTTCGTAATCTCTTTGTAATAGGATATACTTGAGAACCGATTTTATGTGAACTAATCGTAACATACGGCTTGAAGTAATGAAGCAAATATCAGGAAAAGCATTAAAAAAAGCGAAAAAGTGGCGATAAAGATTTGATCAACCTTCAGTGACTGGGGTACCTATACCGTCCAAAAGATTCTTGTATATGTCAATAATAATAATAATAATATTAAAATATCATACACAGAGTGGTTTGTGCCTTCTTGTGTAGCACAGTGTGTGAAAAATAAAATGTAATTATTTTAGAAGTTATTGTCTATACTGTCGCTCGTCGACTTGTGTTAACTTTTGTACATTTGTTGCTCGAAACTCTTCCGTCCAATATCTGAGATAGTTTTAGAATTTAATGTTTTAAAGAAAAAATATGGGCATTTTGTGTCATTCTTTAAAAAATACAGGCTCGCAGAATCGGACCGGCTTACAATCTAGTCATAACTAACATTATCAAGTTGGTAACACTGCATTTTGACACTCAACAGTGCCATCTAACGGTCCATTTCTGACAGCCTCGATGTCTTAGAGCGAAAAATCAAAATTTAGGTGATGGTGAACATTGTGCCTGATAATTTTAGGTTGTATAAAGTTCATTCTTCACTTACTTCCTTTTTTTTTATTACTCCTAATTTCACAACTCAAACCTGGTTTTTATCAGTATTCTGTATCATACACTTTTTTTCACGGTCGAGTAACGTCATCACTTTTTTTAAACTGGTCCAAAGAATGTACATAGATTAAAGAATAGAGAAAAATGCAAATGGTTTGGAAGTGCAACTGATGATGTTCTCGGCTTGATAGTTATTTTATAAAAGATTTAAAATAACGGGGTATTTTTTGTATTGAAGTAGAGTATTAGCTTTTAAGTATTTGGTTAAGAACTTATACTTACATGAAACTATCATAGAGATTTTGAACAAACTGTAAAAATGTATTATTCTAGTCTTTTGCAATATTTGTAACTTTACACAGTTTGCTCAAATGTGCTAATGAACAGCAATATATGATTGTATTATCCGATCTTCGTCAATAGAAGTGGAGTTGTAAAATGTCTTTCTGTTAACCTCGAGAACGGCAAAATTTATCAGCGATTTGAATGGTTGGCCGCCTTTCAACTTGTTTTCAACCTCACATTGTTTTATCATTCCAGTCATTTCTTTGGTGCCGACCGACATCCTTCTTTTCCTGTAGCGAAGTCATCATTTGGGGGGAAGAATTGAAATTTTAGCTAGTAATCTTGCTAATAAGCATAGTCTGACTTTCAACCTGTGAACATGGAAGAAACATGTGGAAAGAAAAAAGAAGCGAGCTTTGAAACATAAAATGGAACTTTATTGATGAAAACAAAAAAAATACGACATGAAAAATTCTTTCCCAGTGATCTTTATAGCGCTCATTTGAAACCTGTCTAATTTGATGAGATCAGCTGCCTTTTCAGCCATCATCATAATAGCCGCGTTGATATTGCCACTGGTCAAACTGGGCAGCACCGAACCATCAACCACGTACAACTTTTTAGTACCTTTAACTTTGAACTTAAAATCGACTACCTTACCTAAACTGCAAGTACCAACTGGATGGTAAGAAGTTACAGTCAAGTGCCTGACATAACATTCCCAATATTTCCTCGTATCGAATTCGTACATTTCACAGCCCGGGAAAACATTTGGGTTCAAGCTAGCACCTAAATCCTGCATGGCTTTGGTTGCAATCAGTAACTTTATAACGTTTATTCCTCGCAAGATTATATTTAAATCGTAATCGTCCGCTAAATAATTCGGATCGATCAGAGGATTATCCCTGAAATCTTTGCTCCTCAAACGAACACAGCCTCTGCTTTTTGGATGTAAAACTACCGGCAAAATGCTGATGGCGGTCTGGTTTGATTCCACCTTCGCAAAATAACTAGTCCAGCTTTTTTCGCTTATTCCCGGCAGAGAGCGCAAATGCACCCCTCCATCAGTGGTTATACCTACTGGCAAAACCATGAGCTGCAAATCAGGCACCGTCAATCCAGGCCTGGTTTTGAGAAAGGCTAAGTTTTCACAGCCTACCGTAGCCCAAGGACCTGTACCTTTCACGAAATATTCCCAAACCGCAGACACAGACAAAACATCGTCCAAACCCACCCCCAAAGGTTCTTTCAGCAAAACCAAATCCAAGCCGGTGGTCACGTGGTCCTGCAAGTTGTCCCCCACTGGCAGGTCCAGTTTCGGTGTGATGCCGAGGCTTTTTAAATGACTTGGATGACCCACGCCTGACAGCATCAAGATCTTTGGCGTACCTATGACACCAGCACATAATACGACACCTTTGCTTGCCCTGGCGTGGTATTGCTCGTTGAAATACCAATATTTCACACCGTATGCTTCCATGTTGGCTTTGAACAGGATCTTTTCGACCTGCACGTTGGTACGCAGTACGATTTTGTCTTTGTCGATGTCCTGCAAGCGTTGACTGGGCGTCCAGCGCTGGGAACGGAGCAATGTTACTTTCGGTTCGCTGAAACCTGAAAATTCACGGTGTTCAAAATATTTAAGAGAGTCTTTTCCAGATAGTTGAGACACCCTTAAATTTCTACATGTAACGGAAACGAAGCAAGGTACAAGAAGCATCTGGACTTCCCACAAACATGCGACTATTGAAAACAAGAAAATCACAATAGCACTTGGGGACCATCCATGTCATGTCAACGGGACTACAAAAGACTGCAAATGTCCTTGGAGACGGTTATTTGCACACTAGATAATGATATTCTCCTTTCAAACGAAGACGTTTTAAAAACCTAGAGTGCTTCATGAAGAAGTTTATGTTTACTAGTACTTACTTACGTTAAGCATTTATTTTTTCTTAGAATATAGAGCATGCATCCACAGCTTCCACTAGCACTAGCCACCGGCACAATTTATGTGAGCTTGACGTATGTTCGACAACGCTTACGATCCTCATTTATGGCTCTCGACCGTCTTGTTGAAAGTTTCAAACTTGCAGCTAAGCTCAAGCACAGATTTTGAAACAAAAGTGGCATTGCCAAGCTACTTTATAGTGAAGCCCCAATCTACCCCAATATCCGTCAATGGGATGGTATCATAACACACTCTAGCTTTGTGCTTCCTTTTGAAAAATGAAGAAGATAAACGTACTTACCTGATTGACAATCGAAACCGTTTTCCAGGACAGGATAGTTCAAAGTTCTTGCTGCTTCCAAAATTGCACCGGAAAGTTTAGTCTTGAATGGCAGTTGGCTTATGAAAGCCGATCCGTGGTGGTGATAATCTTGAAAATGATTTCCCCAATAGAAGGACACTATTTCAATATTTTACTCATTTACCTACCGTAATTTCCACCATAAAAATTTTCAAGCTTTTTGAAATAAGGCAATATATCGAGGTCGTATTTGTAATTTGGTTTTTCTTCATACCAACTGCCAAAGTCTTCTGGGTTGCCACGCGCATAAACCATGTTGTTCATCATGCCCGTGCCGCCAACAATTTTACCCATAGGCCATGCACTTGCCTGAAAGAAAAGGGATGAAGTAATGAATTGTATCCAATAATGTGCTAATTACTTAATTGTACACATTTAACAATACTTTACCAGTTGAATAAATCATAGGATTCTACTCTCGTGTAATAGCCATTACTCATTCGGATGCTTGCAATTCATGCTTGCTTGTAAACTGCATCCCACTGAGTAATAGCAATAATTACACACTCGTTGATAATATGTATACTATTATTTATCTGCTCCCAATAAATAATAGACGCATCATACAAGCGTTCCTGTTGAAAGTTGTAATTTATTACTCACGGGCGAGCCTCGTAAGTAAAAATTAAATCAACTGGCTCCAATCAATCGCAAAATTGCAGATTTCCATGGATAAAACAGCAAGGAAGCTATGAGGTTAGTAGATTTCGGGACAATATGTAAATTTATCCTTCTTCACTTCAATTCTTATTCTTATTACTTCTTATTCTTCAATAGTCTTAGCAAAAGCATAGTATTCTACACTCGTGTATTGTTATAATCGAGATAGCAGGCAGTAGAACGATCCTTTCACCATTGCGGTGTAATTTTCTGGGATTCCCAAATTTATTACATCTCAATGGGCCGAACCAAAGTAACTTATAACGTATGGTCCGAAAGTTTTGGGAATTTTTTTTAAAGCTAATAACTTTTTTTTGGATAGTTTTAATTTTGTAACTTAATATTGCAAAAACTAGCATCATCTTCAACAATTTCAGTTTTCAATTCAATTCAATTCAATTCTCAGTTTTCTTCTGCCATGTTCGATCATTCTCTGGACAACAGCAGGATTAATTTCTCAGAGCTCCTGCCTCCCAATGTACCGCAAGCTCGACCATTATAAGGTTTTTGGTAAGTATTGAGCAGGATAGTATACGACAAGGGATTGGAAGCTGCAAATGATGACCAATTACGGCGTCACATTTTTCAATAACATTAGAGAATTTCGCATTTGAGAAATTGATACAAAAAATTATGGAACATGGCAGAAGAAAATTGAGATCCATCGAAGATAATGGTCCGTTTTCAATATGTTGAATATGAATTTGTTATTGTCATATAACGATGTTAATTTTTGCAGTATCAAGTTCAAAAATAAAGACCATTCAGAAAAAGTTATTAGCTTAGCTTTAAACAATTTCCCAAAACTTTCGGACCATACGTTAGATATTATGTCGTTCATTTTTTATTTTTAGAAGAATGACTTTTTGGAGCAAAAATAAAGTGACAAGCTGGGGAGCTACGGGTGCCAAATTAAGAGTGTCCCGTTTTTTATTCGTTAATTACAAAAAAGTTACACAACGGATCCTCATTTTTCTTACATCAAAGCAGAGTTTCAGCTTTCTCCTGACATATTTTGAAAGTCAGTACTTGAAAATAGCATCAGTTAAATGGCCTCCATTACGGTCGATTCATATTTTCGCTCGGTGTAATAGGGAAGTCATCGTTGGTAGACACATATCCACCGGAGTCTCGGCAATCACTCTTCGGATAGGTATTATTTTTAAGGTCATCGAGATACTGCGGTCTATTTTGGAAAGCCTTTGATTTCACGTAACCCCACAACAAGAAGCCCAGTGTTGGAAGATCCGGGGAACGCGCAGGCCAGGATTGATCTCCCCGCTGAGACAAAAGACGCCCTGGAAACATTGGTCAAAAGAAATTTAAATTTACCGATGTAATTGTCAGCTAGTGACTTTCATTTTATGTCATGAGGAAGCTCAAACTCTCTTTCATTTTGAAAAAAGGAAATGAGAATCTGATGTGTAACTTTTTTGTAATTAACAAATGAAGACGGGGCACTCTTAATTTGACACACCATTTATACCGGGTGATCATTTGAAAACTATCCGTCTGCAATAACTCCCGATTTCTACACAATATTCCTTCGAGCAAAAACAGGTCGATTTTTATATCGATGAGGACATCTAAAACATACATTGGCAAATTTCTATCTTCAGCCCCCTCGCCCCCACCCATCCCAAAAATAAAATTTCAAATGACACTACCTACCTTGCGATACATCAAATTGAAGGGAACTAAATTCTCTTTTAGAAAAAAAAATTACAAAATTTTTAACCCTACCCCCCTTCTCTCTAAAAATTCACTGAGTGTCCCATTCAATATTCCGGACCCCTTAATTCTATCCAGTTTAGTCAGCATCATCCTAAATAGCATCGAAGAAGAGAATTTTCGGTGGAAAAAGTGCCACCCAAGTTAGGGTGTCCCTTAAAAGTGAACATTTTCATGGACCACGTGAACTTCTTTAATTTTGATTCTTTTGAATTTTAAAACATCACTGCAAAATTTGAACTCGATACGTTGAGTTTTCACCCTGCCACAAGGTCTCGAATGTTGTTGAAAAGTTGCTTGGTAGCATGAGTATTCATAAATGAGTATTGGTCTCATTTCATACCTTTTTGTTTTATGTTAGTGGGCTATGCATTCAAACGTCACTTTAACAAGTCACAGACAAAGTGGGCTGTGTATTCTAACGTCACTTTAACAAGTCAAAGACAATTACTATTAGTTCTGGCCTGCGTACACACCCTATCTCTTTGTGGGCTTCAAGCAATACCACAAGGTTTAAAAAATTGCAACATAAAATGGAAGGGATGTAACCCATCAATCAATTTGATGCAATTATGTCGTAATTAGGTCCATTATATCCCGTTGATACCTTTTTGGCACAAAAAATGTTGATCATTGTTGAAGGGGTGTCGTGGGGGAGGGGCTCAGCTCGGCTAGGTGGTTCTCTTTGTTTTCCCAGCCATATAGAACCGATCACGACAAGTTTGATATCTTTTCCGACTAAACTCAATCTCCTGAACTTGAATCAGATGTGTAAATTTAGATAAAAACAAGTTTCAACTGGTTAACTTGAAGAAATTTGCTTTATTTTGACAAATTTGACAAATTGTTTTTTTTTTCACTGTTAGAGGCTACTGTTATACAAAAATCATCCGCTCAATGTATAATAATTTTGTTTTTCGCGATTAAAAATTGATTTGAACCAGCGCTGGCCTGGCGCGGCGTCCACCAATGACTAGAATACTGCATGCACTTTCAAATGAAAATAGCTCAAACTATCGAAAAAAATTGTAACTCATCTCCAAAAGTTCGAGGATCTGGGCAGAATTGAATTCCCTATAACATGAACAAAATCGCCATGACTTACATTGCAGAGTTTTGAGTTATTTTTAGGGGGAGGGGGTAACAGTTCTGTTTAAAATATAGAGTATGAATCCTGCCGAAATGTTATTTTCCTTCTTGAATAACTCAAACCTCTGCAGTGCAATTCATGGCGATCTGTTTATGTTATAGGGAATTCAATTCTGCACATATCCTTGAAGTTTCAAAACCTATTAGTATCTCAGGTCTCTAATCGAGAAATTCACTGTACTAAAGAAGCTCTATGAAAAAGCACATTGTAAGTTTAATGCTTTACTTGTAATATTTTTTTAAGTCTTACGATAATATTTTTTTCCATTATCTCATTCTTTTATATCAGTAAACGCCCTATCTACCTTGATTATTCAACAATTATAACAATTACTTAGTATAATGACCTTGTTATAAAAAAATTGTTGATCGCATTACCTGATTTTAAACAAGATTTGAAATCTCTTGTGGCAGGGTGAAAAATCAACTGGTGAAGTTGAGATTTTGCATAAAAACTCTTTTTTGGAAATGGAAACGAATGAAACAAGTGAGTATGCCTTCACGTGCGTGAGTCTCAGTAGCGCATTTTCTCAAAGAGGCATATTGTGAACGTAAAGAAATTTGGTTGAAGGAGAAACACCATTCCTTGCCCACTTTCTTCATTTGAAACTCATTGTGATATTTTGTTATCAGAATGGAGTACTTGCCAACTAAATAGATTTGAATGAAAATTCTTTCACTCATCAATATTTTCTTGTTTGAGGGCGGGAGCTGGGAGCGGCGACTAATCAAAAGTGGCCTATCTCTTCCCATTTTTAGTCAGCTATCTATATAGCGGAACAATTAGATCGCCATGTCTTCAAGGTTATGTTTTACATTTATCTCTTACTTTGGGGGCGGCGTGTGGGAGCGGCAGAGTTTGGCTAAGAAATTTTTCCACAGTTTGAGTTGGGAGTTTCTGAATGTTTGAGGTAACATTAAAATGTAAATCAGTGGAAATTATTGGAAGTTGCACTTTTTTTCTTTTGGGGGTGGAAGTTGGAGGCGGCGTCATATCAAAAGTAGCCTATTTTTTCCCATTTTTAGTAAGCTATCTATATAGCGAAAGAATTAGATCGTTATGTCTTCGGGTTTATGTTTTTCATTCATCTCTCACTTTGATGGCAGCGTATGGGGGCGGCAGCATTCGGCAAAGTAACTGTTGCACAGTTTGAGTTGGAAGTTACTAAATGTAAGGGAAATATGACAATTAGTGAAAATTGTGAAAGTTGCATTTTTTGCTTGGAGGCGGCAGCTGGAGGCGGCGGCTAATTAAAGTGGCCTATCTTTTTCCAATTTCAGTCAGCTATCAATATAGTGAAAGAATTAGATCGCTATGTCTTCAGGTTCATGTTTTTCATTTATCTCTTACTTTGGGGGCGGCGTGTGAGAGCGGCAGCGTTCGGCTGAGCAAATGTTGCACAATTTGAGTTGGCAGTTCCTAAATGTTAAAGGGAACATCTTAATCAGTAACATTTGTGAAAGTTGCACTTTTTATCGTTTGGGGGCGGAATCTGGGGGCGGCGACTAACCAAAAGTAGCCTATCCTTTCCCATTTTTAGTCAGCTATTTATATACCGATAGAATCAGATCGCTATGTCTTCGGGTTTATGTTTTTCATCCATCTCTCACTTTGATGGCAGCGTATGGGGGCGGCAGCATTCGGCAAAGTAACTGTTGCACAGTTTGAGTTGGAAGTTACTAAATGTAAGGGAAATATGACAATCAGTGAAAATTGAGAAAGTTGCATTTTTTTACTTGGAGGCGGCAGCTGGAGGCGGCAGCTGGAGGCGGCAGCTGGAGGCGGCAGCTGGAGGCGGCGGCTAATTAAAAGTGGCCTATCTTTTTCCAATTTCAGTCAGCTATTAATATAGTGAAAGAATTAGATCGTTATGTCTTCAGGTTCATGTTTTTCATTTATCTTTTACTTTGGGGGCGGCGTGTGGGAGCGGCAGCGTTCGGCTGAGCAAATGTTGCACAATTTGAGTTGGCAGTTCCTAAATGTTGAAGGGAACATCTCAATCAGTAATATTTGTGAAAGTTGCACTTTTTATCGTTTGGGGGCGGAATGTGGGGGCGGCGACTAACCAAAAGTAGCCTATCCTTTCCCATTTTTAGTCAGCTATTTATATACCGAAAGAATCAGATCGCTATGTCTTCGGGTTCATGTTTTTCATTTTAAAGTGCTTGGGGGCGGTTTTTAGCAGTTTTTTCATGTTGGCGGCGCATATTGAAGACGGAATGTTTGTTGGCTTACGTTTATAAGTGGCAACTATGTATTATTCAAAAAATGAGAACACTAGAGCATCAGGTCTGGTGGAAAGTGCAATATTATGTTATTTCAAGTTTATCGGGGGCGGTTTTCTCTATGTTGGCGGCGCAATATGGACATCCAATATAGCCTAGCCCTCCTTTGGGAGTGGCAGCTATGTAACAGCGAAAAAATTAGAAAGCTAGGTCGTCTAGTTTGGGAGGAGTTCGATGAACGGACGGACGGACGGACGGACGGACGGACGGACGGACGGACGGACGGACGGACAAAGCGGTTGCAATAGCGATTTTCATCAAGATGGAAAATGCGCTTAAAACTTCGGAGTGACTTGGGAAAAAAATCGAAATTTTGACAATATAAGGGACACCCTAACCCAAGTTCACCCCATTGCTCTCCCCCACCTCAACTTCAAAATTTAACAAAATACCACTCACTTTGTGATACATCAAATCAAAGGAAATAAGGTTCTCTTTCTCAAAACAATTTTTTGATATTTTCAACGCCTCCCCCATTAGTTTGGACATTTGGAGTATTTTAGGATGATATAAAATAGTTTCAAAAGTTTCGAAAAAATTGTGTTCGGGGAAAGAATTCAATTTCCTCCAATTTAATGTATTACAAAGTTGGTATTGTCATTTTAGATTTTTAAGGTGAGGTAGGGGCAGCGAAGGGGTGAATTTGGGTGACATTTTTTCCGTAGAAAATTTTCTCTCTCGATGCTGTGCAGGATGACGTTGACTGCATTGAAGAGAAATTGAGAGGTCAAGGAAATGAAATTGGACACTCAGAGAATTTGAGGGAGAAAAGGGGGGGGGTTAAAAAAATTTGAAATATTTTTCCAGAAAGAGAATTATATTCTGTTGAATTTGACGTATCGCAAAATAGGTGGTGTCATTTGCAATTTCAAAGTTGGGGTGGGTGGGGGCGAGGGGGCTAGAGATAGAAATTCGCCAATGTAGGTTAAAGATGTCACCCTCAATATGAAAATTCACCTGTTTTTGCTCGAAGTCATTTCAACAAGGAATCGGGAGTTATTGCAGGTGGATAGTTTTCAAATGATCACCCGGCATACATAAAATATAACAACTACGAAAATGTTATTTTGTCATTCAAAATTCAGCAACACTCTTCCATTCTAAGTTCGGGCGCTAAGAGCCAAAATCGGGATGAACCTTGCAAATGGTGATGAAAGCATGAAATTTTGTACACGTACTCAGAATGGGCCCCTCTTTCAGATAAGAGGTGGAGCCACGCCGAATTTTTACCGGAAGGGGGCTCGGGGGCACTGGCGACTCCAGCATTTTCGAACAGGGGGTACGGTTCACCGACCAGGCGCCCTTAAGGTAAGGGCTACAATCAAAATGAGCCCCATGCTTCTTTCCAGTGGCGTACCCAGATTTATGGACAAGGAAGGGGGGTCGAGGAGGTTTTGTGTATCGTCTCTGTACTGGACGACCTCAGCCACCAAACACTAGCGCCGGAGCCGAAAATTTTTGGGCATAATAGTAATAATAATATTGACAATAATAAGCAGAAAAAAGAAGAGCCTCTCTAATTCATTTTGTTCTCTTCCATTCGAGGCTCAGGCAAAACTCAAAAGTGCAAAACTATTCAAAAAACATAACCTAAATTCTGTTTTTGAAACAGAATGATACCTGTCAAGTAGGTATCAAGCAATCAATCAAATCATAATTCGTCAGGGGATATTGGTCGAAGCCTTAGGGGGGGATTTATACCCTTCATTCCTCCCCCGTGGGTACGCCCCTGCTTCTCTTTATGACTTTACTCGAACTCCCTATATGTAGTTGATTCATAAGCGTTTTTCAAAGAAAAACGATCATGACAACCACTTGGTTTTGATAGTATAAATTGAACTCTTTTCTACGTATCTATTCTACAAAACTGAATTTACACCTATCTGCCTCTTCTGTAATCACCAACAGGGTATTTAGTCAGTCTTCAGTCATCGTCGTAGACCAACTTTTGGTTCTGGCGGAGCCTGGAGGCTCTAGCCCTCAGCAGATTAGAAAATATTTTTTTGCCATAGCTTCCAATTGGCAAATCAATTTTTCTGAAACTTGGCTCATAAGGAATACGGATTTACTTACTCATTGTTTGGTTGAATGCATTATTCTGGAATGTATCTTCCGAAGCAACCATTTCTTCATTTCCCGCGGAGTAAGTAATGAGAGACTTCCCGCCCTGTTACATAGTATGTAATGAATCAATTACCATAATGGTTGTGAGTAATAGTACATCACATACCGAGACGGAAAGAGGTTCATTACAGACAAGAGCCAAGGTAGCTGCAGAGCGCGCCGCGGGCCGATGGTTCGTAATGGTTCATTTTCCAACATTTTCAAAAGTCACTAATGAACAATGATTATGGTGGTTGTGAGTAGAAGTTCTTTCCACCTTCATAGATGTTATGAGAATAGTTCCAAGATTTTATCGCGCGACGCCCAGAGCGAATTTCCACAGGTAACATTATCAATTTCATTGGCGAGTTTTTATCACGTTAATTATTTTTCACAAAGAGCAGTAATCCATCGGTACTACTTGTGGATTTCTTTTCAAAATTATAAGCTTGACGTCTGGCGCCCCTGATTTGCAACAGGGGGTACGGCCGTACCGTCGTACCCCCCGTGGAGCCGTCAGTGCTCGGGGGGCTCCTGAAAGTTGAAGGTGCTAGGACTCCCACTAAACGGCTTATCAGTTCGTTTTATTAATTGAAAAGGAAACTCATGAATATATCGTAAAAATTGACGACGTTTATCGCCTTGTCCCGGGAATTTTTCATGATGAAAAAAAATAAGTTCTTCGGCAGAACACACAAATTGGTTTTATTTTATTCTCACCTACAAAGAATTAATAAGGAGATGTGCAACACGTTGTTTCCCACAAATTCGTATCCTCTGAATTCGTTTGTGGAGTCAAAATCTTGATGGTGTATCTTCTTGAAGAGGGGCATTCCAAAGAGTAAGCTATTTTCAACACTAAGCTCAAACAGAATTTTTCGTGTGTTCGGAATCGAAATTACTGAATTCCTTCCAGCAATGCATACCCTGAACCCTTCTTTGGAAGTACCGCGTGCGATTGAACGTGAAGTAAGTCCTGAAACACTATCAGAATTTTTCTTCTGTGATGCTACTATCCACTCTCGACCGGGGCAATGGGGTACTTGCCTAATTTTTTTTTATTGGCTTAATCGATAGTATGGTTAAAAATAATGTACCCGTATTTTTTCATTTTCCTAAATTCCCAAAATTGCGGCCGCAATGCGTGTTTTAAAAATATATTTGTGACGTCACAAATATATTAGATATAGAACAAAGAAGGACTCTTTTTCCTCGTTGGGTTGGCAATGATATAACGTCGCCAAGGTGCCGTTTTCAAACAACAAGATCTGAGTCTGACTGACAACGTCAAACCGCCGACCGTAATTTCTTCCTGTGCCCTTTTTTTGCCTTTGACTGCTTTGATCGAGGCTTTGATCTACGCGGTAAGTACCTACTCGTTTTGTTCATCTCTTGTTCAACCTAACTAGTCTCTTTCTTTAGTCTTCAGTGCTGTCCACCTAAAAGCCTTTCGCATGTTTGTCACTCGTGCTCTGACCTGGCTGACCCTTGGCTTCATTTCGGACATCAGTGTTCCTGCTCCCCACATTTTATTTGGAGATCCATCGCGTCCCCCCCCCACATGGATCTCTTGTAGCTCTAAAGTATTACCTATCCGGAATTGTATGCTAATGATGAACCTATAAAAGCTCACTGTTGATTTTCAGCCTCTTATTTCTGTGCTATTGGTGATCCTCCAGATTTTCCCCTGGAAATAAATTATCTCGACTGAGACAATGTTATAAGAGGTTTCTGGAGTCAGTTTCTTCGAAACCTTGTTCGACTTTATTGTGTAAATGCTCATGGTAAGAGAATTCGATAGGAAACCGGTTTTGCGATAGCATGTTCAAAATGACAGTGTCACAGTGACATCCCTGACATTCTTGATTATTCCATTGTCACACAGTCAGACCAACCCCACTGAAAATCCCTGTCCTGGCGCGAAGCTTTTAGGAGGATTTTTCAAATTCGTTTTTTTCTGTAGAAAACGACGGGATTTTTGTGAAATTCTCAGTAGAGTCCCCTTATCACTTATACTAGCAATCAAATGTATTTCCAGCTGAATCTATTCCATTGGCAAGTACCCCATTAGGTTCCTATACATCATGCGCGGAGTGTATACACGATGCAGGGTATTTTCTCGGTTCAGTCAAATTTTTTATGATTGAAATGGGGTACTTGCCAATGGAATAGATTCAGCTGGAAATACTTTTGATTGCTAGTATAAGTAATAAGGGGACTCAACTGAGAATTTCACAAAAATCCCGTCGTTTTCAACAGAAAAAAACGAATTTGAAAAATCCTCCTAAAAGCTTCGCGCCAGGACAGGGATTTTGAGTGGGGTTGGTCTGACTGTCAAGAATGTCAGGGATGTCACTGTGACACTGTCATTTTGAACAGTCGAGATAATTTATTTCCAGGGGAAAATCTGGAGGATCACCAATAGCACAGAAATAAGAGGCTGAAAATGAACAGTGAGCTTTTATAGGTTCATCATTAGCATACAATTCCGGATAGGTAATACTTTAGAGCTACAAGAGATCCATGTGGGGAGGACGCGATGGATCTCCAAATAAAATGTGGGGAGCAGGAACACTGATGTCCGAAATGAAGCCGAGGGTCAGCCAGGTCAGAGCACGGGTGACAAACATGCGAAAGGCTTTTAGGTGGACAGCACTGAAGACTAAAGAAAGAGACTGGTTAGGTTGAACAAGAAATGAACAAAACAAGTAGGTACTTACCGCGTAGATCAAAGTCTCGATCAAAGCAGTCAAAGGCAAAAAAAGGGCACAGGAAGAAATTACGGTCGGCGGTTTGACGTTGTCAGTCAGACTCAGATCTTGTTGTTTGAAAACGGCACCTTGGCGACGTTATATCATTGCCAACCCAACGAGGAAAAAGAGTCCTTCTATGTCTTGTTCTATGTTCTATATCTAATATATTTGTGACGTCACAAATATATTTTTAAAACACGCATTGCGGCCGCAATTTTGGGTATTTGGGAAAAAGAAAAAATACGGGTACATTATTTTTAACCATACTATCGATTAAGCCAATAAAAAAAATTAGGCAAGTACCCCATTGTGTCATAATATTGAAATAACGTGTATACACTCCGCGCATGCTGTGTAGGAACCTAATTGCCCCGGTCGAGAGTGGATAGTAGCATCACAGAAGAAAAATTCTGATAGTGTTTCAGGACTTACTCCACGTTCAATCGCACGCGGTACTTTCAAAGAAGGGTTCAGGGTATGCATTGCTGGAAGGAATTCAGTAAGTTCAATTCAGAACATGGAAAAAATTCTGTTTGAACTTAGTGTTGAAAATAGCTTACTCTTTGGAATGCCCCTCTTCAAGAAGATACACCATCAAAATTTTGACTCCACGGACGAATTCAGAGGATACGAATTTGTGGGAAACAACGTGTTGCACATCTCCTTATTAATTTTTTGTAGGTGAAAATAAAATAAAACCAATTTGTGTGTTCTGCCGAAGAACTTATTTTTTTTCTTAATGAAAAATTCCCGGGACAAGGCGATAAACGTCGTCAATTTTTACGATATATTCATGAGTTTCCTTTTTAATTGATAAAACGAACTGATGAGCGGTTTGGTGGGAGCCCTAGCACCTTGAACTTTCAGGAGCCCCCCGAGTCCCCTTCCGGTGAAAATTCGGCGTGGCTCCACCTCTTATCTAAGAGAGGTGCTCATTCTGAGTATGTGTACCGAATTTCATGCTTTCATCACCATTTGCAAGGTTCATTCACCTAGTGCCCCCACTATCTCGCTTGTGCAATTTCCAATGAGCATAAACAAAATGAAAAACGTTCTGTGGTTTCGTTTAAACAAAGAGGCATGAGAGAGACACATAGTGAGAGGGACAGCAATTTATAAATCAGTCTAATCAAAACAGAGACATACAATATCAAATACTTGAAATCCCAAGTGACATATTTCGAATAAAGCAGTGACGGTAGGTACGATATAGTGAGCCAAATTGGAAATAATTATCAACACAGTACAAACAATTCCAAAAACATGAGAGCATCTCTGTCTTGTAAAACAACGCAAATTTGAACAAGATTGTAACCAGAAAACCATGTACAAAGCTGAAAATATTATTGAGGAAATAAATAAATGAATGCATGATCTCCTCGCATTTGCACCCAGACGCCTGTATAGCTAATGGGCCATCCACAAATGATGTTAATGTTAACGTAATGTTATCGACAATGGTAATGTTAGCATTCAAAGCAACGAGTTTCAAATGGTGACGTTCACAATCATGTTAGTGGCAATGGTAATCATTACCATTGAAACTCGTTGCTTTGAATGCTAACATTACCATTGCCGATAACATTACGTTAACATTGACATCATTGTGGATGGCCTATAACCCCGCGGCAGTTTTTGTGCCCCTCGCAGGTATAAAATCCGCCCGCGCTTGTACGGTCACCGACAGTCCCGGCGACACACTTGAAGGTTTTAAACTATAATACTTTATTTGTGTGTATCGGAATTTTCGAGAAGCGACGAATTTTTAGATTTCTTAAATCTATATAAATATATAATTCACAACTGGCTGTGTGTGCGTGTGTGTGTGCGTCACGGATTTTTCTGGCGAACCAAAAGAGATATTGACTCGGGACAAAAAACAACGTATTTCTGGTCGCCAATCTATCACAGGAAAAATAGTTTGCGCCGCCTCCGCCGTCCCCGTACGCCGCCCCCGATCAATAAGTCGCGAATCAAAAATGCCTCAAATACGTGGTAAAACCCCCCACATTACACTTTCTTTTTATGTAATAAAAAGGTTTTCTTTGCCGCCGCCCCCAATCGCAGCGCTGCCCCCGGTCAATAATTCGAGATTTCTGGCGAACCAAACAAGAGATCGACACGGGACAAAAACCAAAGTATTCCTGGTCGCTAATCTATCACAGGAAAAACAGTTTGCGCCGCCTCCGCCGTCCCCGTACGCCGCCCCCGATCAATAAGTCGCGAATCAAAAATGTTTGAAACACGTGATAAAACCTCTCACATTCCACTTTCTTTTTTTTCAATAAAAAGGTTTCCTTTGCCGCCGCCCCCAATCGCAGCGCCGCTCCCGGTCAATAATTCGAGATTTCTGGCGAACCAAATAAGAAATCGACACGGGACAAAAATCAACGTATTCCTGGTATTCCACTTCCTTTCTATTGTAATAAAAAGATTCCCTTTGCCGCCGCCCCCGGTCAATAATTCGAGATTTCTGACGAATCAAACAAGAGATCGACACGGGACAAAAACCAACGTATTCCTGGTCGCTAATCGATCACAGAAAAAACAGTTTGCGCCGCCTCGCCTCCGCCGTCCCAGTACGCCGCCTTCGATCAATAAGTCGCGAACCAAAAGAGTTTTCGACTCGGGACAAAAAACAACGTATTCCTGGTCGCTAAGCTATCCCAGAAAAAATAGTGTGCGCCGCCTCCGCCATCCCCGTACGCCGCCCCCGATCAATAAGTCGCGAATCAAAAATGCCTCGAAACACGTGATAAAACCCCTCACATTCCACCTCCTTTTTATTGTATTAAAAAAGTTTTCTTCACCGCCGCCCCCAAACGTAGCGCCGCCCCCGGTCAATAATTCGAGATTTCTGGCGAACCAAACAAGAGATCGACACGGGACAAAAAACAACGTATTCCTGGTCGCTAATCGATCACAGAAAAAACAGTTTGCGCCGCCTCCGCCATCCCCGTACGCCGCCCCCGATCAATAAGTCGCGAATCAAAAATGTCTCAAACACGTGATGAAACCCCTCACATTTCACTTTCTTTCTATTTGAATAAAAAGGTTTCCTTTGTCGCCGCCCCTAATCGCAGCGCCGCCCCCGGTCACTCATTTACCACTACTTTGCTATTCGTATAACAATACTTTCAGGCGCCGCCACCCCTATACGCCGCGTAACCCCTTCGTTTGCTTTGGAATCAAAGTTGCTACTTCCGCACGCATGGGGCGTAGCCCATGGGTCCACCTAGTTCTTAATAATTTTGAAAAAGTCCATTCCTTCACAATACCTATCTTCAATATGATGTAGGTACCATCAAAGAGTAGCTATCAAGAGCTACACTTATCTAGCTATCATACTCTATAACAAGAACAACAGCTATAATAACTACATAGTAAAAAACTCCGTTTTTTTTTCTCTTCTCTGTTGTCTTTATTGAGTAGAAGAGCTCAATTGTGTAGCATTTACTTCTAACGAAGTGCATAAACTGGGAATCAGGAGCTATTCGGTGGATCTTTCTCAAATGATCACCTTGTAGGTATGTACCTACATAGGTAGATACAAAGAAAAAGACTTGAGTATTGCTTACATGATTCTTGAAGCCCAAACAAGACCGTTTCTGAGGGACAGTCTCATATCCCCAGTCGTGGATGGTTTTCTGCAACAGCGGCCCCATGGACGGTATACTGAACAACCCCAACGGTTTGGGACCGGCTTCGAGGAGCAATATTCTGACATTTGGATCTTCGGCAAGCCTTCGGGCCACAATGCTACCTGCCGATCCGCTCCCAACTGATCACACATTAGCTCAAGAATTTCACACTTGCGAATTCGATACGAACCTACGATGTAATCGTACTCCCGTTCCAGACTATCCATTTCCTTGCAACTGAAGAAGTCCATGTAGCCGCCGAAAGCTCTGTATCTCAGCATCACGCCGAAAATGGCAATTCCACAACCGAAAATCCACTGCTTCAGCCATAGCGACACGCTCATTCTCAATCAGGCATTACATAAAATTTATTGGTGGCACTTGCACTTGAAAAAGTTGCAAAAGATTACAGCATATTTGAATAAAGTGAGGTTAGAACTGACCTTCGTTTCTTTTGAACTACTCTTTTTGTAACTACCAAACACTGTTTTCCAACAACAGAACTACTCAGCTGACAGCTGCTGTCACTGCCACTGTCACCAGTGTCACCTGTCACTGTAGTTACAACGAAGAAAATAGTAATTTTTCGTGATTTTTATTCTAAATTTATTTTAATTTATCAATATCTTTGCACACTACGCACATGAACAATAATTAAACTTCTTGGAAGTCTCAGGCGTCAACTGGTAAATGTCGTGTGAATTTTGAGCCTTTGTAGAGTCTGTTGTAGACTTGTAGAGCTTCAAACTAATCAAATTGTGCCCAGTAAAGTTGATGAAATTCTATCCATTTTCAGGTCATTCATGACGAAATCGATGGCAGTTGAGAAGATTTCTTGTAAATCTTGTAATTATGGCATCACCCTGAAGTTTTTCGATATTTGACGCTCGGGAAAGAAAATTAAAATTTTGAGGTTAGGTGCCACATCATGAAGCCCCAAGTGGCCAAAGAACTGGCCGAAAAGCACGGTTCGGATTTTTTGAATTACGAGAAATGTAAAGGAATCCTCGAGGGCTTATTAAAAGAGAGAGATGATATTGAAATACAGGTATTAACTTGGTTTGATTCTTTTTACTGTTGGGTGTTTACATTCTCATTTTTCTGCTTGTTTTCAGCTGGATTTAAAACATGAATCAAGCCAAGCTGGACAAGCTGTGAGAAATGCTGAATCTACTGTAAAAAGTTTAGGGGACGTGGTGGATAAATCAAGAAAAGCCATTGAAGAAACAAGGAGAGATTTGGCAGAGATCGATGATGTTCGGAGAGAAGCTCAAGGGCGGTTGGATAAGTTGAATAAGCTGCAGGCTACTTTGCAATACATGAGAGTAGTGCAGCACATAGAATTTTTAAAGTTAGTATGATTCAAATTGAATAATTAAGAGCTCTGCTCTGCTTGGATTATTAATCAGAGAAATAATTGTGCCTCTTAAGTGCTATTGTCTTGTACATACCTACTCAGATGTTGATTTAGAGATAAGTAAGATTGCTCAGAGCTCATGTATAGGTTTTGAAGAGATTAGTATCTAGGAATATCAGTCTGAATTACCCAACAACTTTTGATAGAAATCGAAAAAGTAGACTGAATGTGATCTTGGAAGATATTTTGGAAATGCATAATAACAGAGGTACAGGGTGTTCCAATGATGTTGCGCCAAGCTTCAGGAAGTGTGCCTGAAATACCAACAAAGAAGCAAGAAGACAAAACATAAAATTTTCCCCAAAATTGCTTCTAGAGAAGGAACTGACCCATCAGTGTCATCAAAGATGAGGAGTGGAACAGAGCTTTTAATTATTTTCTCAAGAACAGCTGATGGTAGAAACTTGAAACCTGGTGTGCTGGAGTTTGTTCACATTAGTAATGCTACTGGACCTGGGAGTAGGACTGCTGATCTATCAGTTTTCTAGTAGGTACAATAATAATTGGAGATCAATTTCATTTTTCGCAATTTTTTGGCAAATCTTTATTCCCTGCAGGTTTTCGAACGTCGCCATACAAAGTAGCAGAGGTTTTGTGGCCGCTCTTTTTTTCTCTATTTTTACATTATAATTCTAATTTTTTTGCTCCGGTAGGTAGATCATCCGTATCTTTCAAACGATCTAACATGATTATAGCCCAGGCTTTTTAGCATTTAACATGAAACAAATTAATCCACGTGCAATCTTCACGGTATCGTACCCACTGAACCTCACTAACAACATACTAAAAGTCCCCAACTTTCCTCCGTGTGCGTCATAATTTTTGAGGGGGGGGGTCAAAATTTTCATTAAAAAAATTCTAGGACTAAAGTAATCTAGTCAGTGGCTTCAAATTTATTATATTTGGATACATTGGGTTATAAGTGAAACTTATCGACAAACTAGATGTCTATGGTCCCCGTGAGGGGAGCTCGGGAGGGGGGCAATTGGTGACCTATGCAAGAAATTTGGTTTTCAATAATATTGAGACAATACTGGCATGTTGGGTATCGTTTCCCACTAAACCTGACCTTGCAAATCCGATTATGACATTCAAATTTTGTTTAAAAAATCTTTTGAGCAATTTTTGGCAGAAGAACGTGATTTTGGGACCAAAATAAAGCCGGATTTTCAATTTGAGTTATTTTTGCATTTGATGGAATAATCATTTGGATTTAAGATTGGATGAATTATATGGACTTTTCTGCATAAGACTATCATATCATAAACGCGACGTAAGTGGTTACAAGGTGAGAAAAATTATTTATTGAAAAAAATGTCGAAGTCCTAAATGTCACTCAAAAATATCTCCGCGCAGTTGAAAAAAATGTATTGTAGCTGTAATATGGCTTTGATTTCATCTTTCAAGGTTTCTTCTTGTAGCCAAAACAATTCTCTAGCTTCCAAAAAAAGAACACTCCACATTACAATAATAATAATATAACAACAGCAACTTTCCCGCGGGTATAGTCACATTTTTCAGTTTCAAGCTGGCTTACACTGAACATCAAACCAACTCGATTCTATAGTATTCAAGAGATGATAATTATGTCGAATGCCTGATGTAAATGCGTGAAATAGTTGCAGTTATCGATCCTATTTGAAATTTCGAACATTGATGTATTCAACGTGAAAATATCGTAAATTAAAAATCCACAATTTTCAAGAGCAAATTATCATTTTTTTCAATCAAAAATGCTCACAATCTTTTCAAATCAGAGCTTCAACATTGTATTTACATATCAATAATGTATTGGAAGTCTAGCACAGCACAGGAAGATTTCAATAGCCATGCTCTGCAAAAAATATCAAATTATTATTATTATAATCTCAAGTTCACTAGTAGTAAAAAAAAATCGCATCTAGCCCACCATTCGTACTCTAAGCTTATTTTGCCCAATATTAGTTTCGTTAAAAACTCGTCTATTGATTTCCAAACAATGAATCGATAGTTACCTCGAATACCTACCGATAGTAAGTACCTATACCCATCTAAAATAATAGCAAAGTTATCTAGCACCTAAAGGGACTAAATACATACCTAAGTTTATAAAAATAACAGATCACAGATCGTCCTCAGGGTCATACTCAACAAGGTGGGGTGGATTCTCACATGTTATGCCCCTACAGAACTTACACATCTGCGAACAAAACAAGGAAGATCGCCTGCATCTACATTTTAGACCGCAGTTCTTCTTGCAGTTGCAAGACACTATCTTCGAAAGAGTCTCCAGAGCTGGAGGAAGATGCGTCTTGACCCCCGTCAACCAACTACACGTGGGTGCTCCCGCGTAGCCCACCGTGTTGTTTGTTTACACCTAGAGTACCTTAGCTATTATTATCTAGCGAAAACCCGAGGTTAATCCGAGGTCTAGGAGCCGCGATATTGCGTGGAATGACAGACGGACGGACGAATAATAAAATAAAATATCTTTGTTGTTTGTACATCTGGAGTACCTGAGCTATCATCTAGCAAAAGCCCAAGCGCAATCCGAAGTTTAGTAGCTGAGATATTGCCGGACACTGCAGACGGCAATAACAAGAACAAACTATAAGCGCTACAAGTAGTAGCGCTAAAACCATAGAGGAAAATTGCAAAACTGGACCTAGTACCTACTCATACGAGTACTACCAGACCAGATTTAGTCTGTACGATGCTGTGCATATTGAACGTAGGATCAATTATTACAGATCAAAGTCTAGGTTAATAATGTTGACGTGATTTTCCCCATATAATGCGTTTGACGTAACTTCATAGAATCCTTATTGGAATTGCTGGACAATTCATAATGGAGCTAAAAGATACGTCATTTTGAAGCTAAAACTGTAGGGAATCTACTGCATATAATAATACCAAGTGATGTTCAGTGGTCGATGCAAAAGTAGAATGTTAACTGAAGCATAAGAAAAAAACACAAAAAAAGTGTCATTATCAGGAAATTTAGTCTGTTAGTGTATAATTTTGGACAAAGGCTATCCCATATCATTCACTTTGATTCATTATCTTTCATTCAAGACCAAGATAAGAGAAATCGATTGGGTGGTTGAGAACTAGGAGCCTTTTTAAGCGGAAAGTGCATTTTGAGGTGTCTTCATCTTTGCCTGTCAAAAAAACAATGACGCACACGGGGGAAAGTTGGGGACTTTTTGTATGTTATACAGCAAAGTCTAGTGAACCCAAAACTGAAGAGATTGACCGTGTTTTAATTTGTTTCATGTTTTGCCGTTTTTTCGACCAAAAAGCCTGGGCTATTAATCGAGTTCGTTTTTCGCTAAACGAATATCTGTTATTACTCGACACCTTTTGCATTTGAGGAAGATCAGTCAACTATAAACAATTTTTAACAACAAATAGTTATAATCAGTTTTATGCCTATTTTTTATTAGAGTAGTCAAGATGTGTTGGGAAAACCTTAGTTTCCTTGAAGTGAAAATTTGCTGAGTGAAAAGTGACACGTCTCTACTTGTTGGCCCCAGTGGGGTTGAGAAAACTTGGATGAGTATTCACTATGTAGGAGGATTTTTTCAACATTTAACTTTTCCATTTCCTGTATCTATCACCTTCATACCTTCTTGCTGTTTTGGAATAATCTAGAGTAGGTAGTACTCACTATTTATTCAGTGATGAGCATCAAAAGATTGGGCTTCTGGGCAGTGGACATTCTCATTCCATTTTCTTTAGTACCACCGCACTTGAACATCATGTCCTTCAGTGGCAACCACTCCCTAATAGCATTACGGAAAGTCATCAACTAGTAGATACAATGTCCCTTATTATTGATCGAAGCAAATTTTTCTGTACAAAGAATCTCAAGTTTTTCTGTTTCAAAAGACAACAAACACGCATGAATGCCTGCGCACTGATGAGCTCTCAATAGGGGCGAAACACGTATCTGTGCAGTTTCGGCCCGACCGTCTGATGTTGTGGTAGTCGGAGAGCTTTGTTTCATTTTCCTGTTTTCGCTACGTAATCTCGAAAATTTTCACTTGCGCGTAAATCACGTCGCAATGACGTAGTTTTGGGTTTTTGCCCCCTGATTTTCGTCCGCAGATTTTCTCCGCGCCAAATCCAGGTTAAGTACAGTAATGTCATGTCAGTGGCAGAATTTTGAAGTTGACATAACTCCTAGGCAATAGTTTTCATATACAGGTTTCAGTTTTTGGTACTCCAGTGATTTTGGGAGAGTCTAAGGTTACATCGGTTTGCCCATGATGATAAATCTTCAGGTTTCATTTAATTGGGAGAGCTCTAAAAACCAGCAGCTCGCTTGAATCTGGCAATCTCTCGAACGGCTCGTTCGCCAATTGTACGGGTTTTTGGCTTATTCCTGAGTCGAAATCTCCGGATTTGTTACTCATTTCCGAATCGGATTGCCCAGCATTTTTCGTAAGTCTTCGAAACAGTAGGCAAAAAAAATCACTTCATCAAAAGCGTCTCCCTCCAAATATTCAGGAACTGCTAGCTTTCCCTCTAGTAGGTAGACCTACATATAATCAACTTCACGGCTTTCTGCATTAGAGCAAGCCATGGAAAAATTGTGTTGTGTTGGTACGAATGATAGGATGACGAGGGGATGCCAGCCAGTTGTCTACACGTGCAATTTTTAACGTGACACCCTGTCACCATGTCGAGGTATCATGTATGCGAAAGTGAAATTTTTTTAGCATACGCCAGGAATCGTCAGTTTCTTGGTAGTGTTTTGCAGTGTGGACGATAAGGGACATTGTCTGTACTGGTTGGTAGGTCTCCGTCAAGGTTGTTGGGTTTTTGGCGGCTACTAATGAGTGATGTCGAAGATCGACAGGATACTACTCGGATGAAAAGGCCCACCGCCCAAAAGGCTACATCTTCTGATGCACATCACTGGAGTAGTGAGTACTAGGTACCTGCTATAGCTCTAGCTGTACTTATTATATCTACTGCAACAGCAAGCAAGGTATGAAGACACATGCTGGCAGACAACGGGGCAGTGGGTTTTTCTTTTTTACATTCTATTTCTTCACGGCATCACGGACTTTTGGCATAATTTTCTCAGTGGCTCGGCAGAAACCTAATAGCCTTGGCGAAGACCCACCAACCAGTGAAGACAATGTCCTTTATCGTCCACACTGCAAAGGAAACGTAACAATTCCTCGCATATTCTCGAAAATTTTCACTTTCGCGTACATGACTCCCCGAGACGGTGACAATGTCACATTGAAAATTGCACATGCAGACAGCTAGCTGCCAACAAGTCGTCAACGTGTCATTCGTACCAACGCAACCCATTTTTTCCATAGCTTGCTCTAATGCAGAAAGCCGTGAAATTGATTATAAATTTCTTCTGAATTGTTTCTTTTCTAGTGTTGAATTAGAACGCGAGTTCAAAAAAAAAGACGACGAGCAATGCGCCACAGTCTTCGCAAACCTGTGCGAAGTCAGCCGAAACTTGACCGACTCTCCAGCCGTCCACCTGCGGACGTACCTCAAAGAAACGCTGCATCATTGGCACAACATCTTGAAAGAGAAGCTCTCGAACGACTTTGACGAAATCCTCAGGGCCATAAAGTGGCCTTTCGTCAACACCAACTTCAGCATGCAAGTGCCTTCCCATTCGCACACACAGAAGCTCCAGATCGTCACGGAGTACCTGCTGCAAATCGAATTGCCGACGGAAAGTGCGGATCCGACCAAGACGTCGGCTTTGCTGAGCGACTTTCCTCCGTTGTGTTTGCCGATTTCGCTGCTGGTGCGGCCGTTGCGGAAGAGATTTTTGTATCACTTTTACGGCACGCGGCAGACCAACAGGCCGGACAAACCCGAATGGTATTTCACGCAAGTGCTGACCTGGATCAGGGACCATGCAGATTTCGTGGTGAAATGGTTGCAGCCGATTATCGACAAGCTGGGGCTGCACCACATCGATGCCAAAGTAAGCAAGTCATCAGTGATTCTTTTGTAGTCACGATAAAGTTATCTAAGCTACTAATGCTACTTACATCGGGCGTAATCGAGCCCTAAGAGTCTGGACAGGGAGCTGGTGCCTCAAAACTTACGTCATAAGGTACATGATTTTAACCCTGTAGGTCTAATGTGTGTTAATAAGGTTGTTGAAAATTGCTTTGTCTTGCATATCAGACCGGGGGCTTTAGGCTGGTATGAGCCTGTCAATTTTCGAAAAAATGGCCAAAAATTCACGTCATAAGGTAAGTACATGAATGAAACCAACTGGATTTTGTGTGGGAATATCCCCTTGATCGAAAATCTGGTCGTAAGGCAACATTTTTGGGGGCTTTCGGTCCATAAGACAAGTTTGAAATTTTCAAAAAAGGACCAAAATTCATCATTTTTTTCACAGGCGTTTTGTTGACTAACCCACCAAGTGTGATATATATTTGTAATCGGGATGAAAACCGGAATCGATTTCCATGTTGAAATACAGGGTGTACGATTTGAGAAATTTTTTTAGATATTGCACCCTGTAAGCAATCTACCAATAAAAATTTTTGTGGGCAGATTCGAAACCTGCGTAAAAAATCATGTGAGAATCGTTTTTTTTTATTTCTGAAATTATGCCAAAGGAGAAGTCTCCAGGAGGAGGTAAATTCTGGCTTTTTTTGAAAATTTAAACTTGTCTTATGGTCCGAGAGTCCCCAAAAATTTTGTCTTATGACCCGATTTTTGATTAAGGGGATGTTCCCACACAAAAGCCCGTTGGTTTCATTCATGTACCTTATGACATAAATTTTTGACATTTTTCGAAAATTGACAAGCCTATACCAGTCTAAAGTCCCCGGTCATGCAAGACAAAGAAATTTTTAACAACCTTATCAACGCACATTAGACCTACAGGGTTAAAATCATGTACCTTATGACGTAAGTTTTGAGGCACCAGCTCCCTGTCCAGTCAGTTTCATTTGAGAATGGTATCGCGATACGCTTGTTAATACCGTTACATGGTTCTCACGCTTAGCTATCATCAATGACGTTTCAGTCAGTAGGTCATTCCTTGCTCTTTGTTCATTGTTTCCATGGGTGTCATTTGTTTTTCAGCGAGCGATACAAAGGTTCTACAGTACGTCGAACCTACGTAACAGGCACCTCAAGTACAAGTTATAATGAAAAGAACTGAGTACTTATAGGGACCGTGCACGATGTCACGTAGCGCAGTGTAGTGAGCGAGGTTGACAACAATCACCCCACATTTGACAATTTTGACAGCGACAGCTGACGCTTGACAGCACGCGGCGAGCCAACGTAAAACATCGCTTTCTCTAAAGTAATAAATAACAATAGATGTAGTTTTGAGAACAGGATTTTCTGAATTGACATAGGACAGTGTGTTCAGTGAAGAGGTAATGGAGAGAGGAATAAAACTTGCATTCTGCAATCCCGTACAGAAAAACAGTAAAACTTTGTCCCCGGAGAATTCAAGCTGTTGTCGAGACACCCAACGACGCGACGTAGCACTTATCGCCAGGTATTTTTCTCACAGACATTTCAAGGCGTTTGCTGATAACAACAGACACAAAATACAACATCCAAAACACCAGACGAAAACAGCAACGCACCGCACTAGAACGATTTGTAGGTTAGGTCAAATGCCGTCAAGCAGGAAAGAGTTGTCATGCTGTCAAACGAATGGGGAGTGCGAAGTTTCTTATTTGGCCACCTCGATCGCTGCCAGTTCACATTCCGCGTCAACACCTGTACGCGTTTTTATTGGGTAATGGCCGTACATGCATAAGTACGGTAACTGCCCATTAAAAACGCGTAAATAAGCTTTTGACCTGGATTGTACTGATTTGATTAATTTTGGCCTGGTGTCACAGTGACAAGGTAGCCAAATTTAATCAAATCAGTAAACTCCGTGTCAAAAGCTTGCACTCGTTTTTAATGGGCAATGACTGTACCTTATTCGTTATTCCCAATAAATGTTCATTCAAATGCCAGTGATTGCTTCACTTTACATTCTCTTATGAAACAACTTCAGTGAGACAAGTTTGCCTCACACTTGAAAAAAAAAAGAATAAACCGTTTTTTTTACGTCAGTATAATGTCTCCCATGTTTTTCTCTTCCAGCTTGAACTAATAAGGGGGCTGGTTCAGCTGACCGTGGAAAAACTCAACTCTGACTTGCCCACTTTGCAGTTCGATGATTTCACTTTTTCGCATTCAATCGATGAAGCCTTGGGTTTTGACAAGGAACTGCGTGAGACATACAACTATCCACCAAATCAGCCCAGTATTTTGGCAGTATTGACGCAAGCCAGGGTGCTGATGAAATGGATGGCCATGGAGAAAAAATGTAAGATTCGATTTAAGACTAGCAACAGAGCGATTGGCGATTGCGTGTAGAGGATGGTGATCAAGCTGACAGATCGGTTACCTATAAATCTGTCATGTTTTTTTCCGGCAATTTAAGATTTTCTTATCGCACATCACGTTGGTAACCACGTCAAAAATTGCATAACTCTTCCCTTTTTATTAAAAAGCGTGCCATTAAAATGTTACTCAAACCACAAACAGACGAACCAAGCTAGGTGTCGCACCAAGCTAGAATCTCTGGAATACATAGTTTCGAGTTTCGCACTACAAGACAAGGTGAATATATTTAATGCAATCGCCCCAATCATTCATACTGCAGGAAGACTGTGAAAAATGACCGAGAATGAGGAGAGATGGAGATACAATTTTTCTTGTATGTGTACCAGGCTATCTCAATGTCCTCAATGGAAAACCATATTCAACATCTCAAATAGACCTTCTTGAAGCGTATTTTGGCGATATTTGCTTGAAACTGAAGCGTTGAATACTTGTCTATGGGTTGGATTGGTGAAGATGTCAGTGAGCAAGATCTGGTCAGTTGAAGTTGCCCAATGCCCAACTGAAAAGCCTATGTCTGAGACGAAGTGCACACGTGTCCTAAAATAGGTCCATACTTTCTCATGATGCCAATTTTGATAATTTGCCTTTTCAATTATTGCACTGCCCTGCAAGGTTCGTCATCAGAAAAGCTTCCCACACTCTCGGCCATTCGATTCTCACTCAGCGACCATTTGGTAAAATGCTTCAAGATCACACTTTTACATTCTGGGGTGCCTCAGAGCTTGGTCTTGGGGCCCCTACTTTTCCATTTATCCGTCAATGATCTAGTTCTTGGTCTGGGTGCTGAATTTTTTGTTAATGCTAACGATCTTACTATTATTATACCATTGAAAAGTGAAGCGGATGATTTTGGCCTTCAGTTCAGACTGAGCTGGAAGCTGGGTGGGTTTAATTTCAAACCAACTAGGTACCTAGGGATTTCTTCTGAGGAATGTTCCTGAATTAAGTGCATTTTATAACAAACGTTCAAGTTGGTACTGTAAATAAGTAAAAGTAAGCATGTCTGTGAAAATGTAGAGTTAATATTGGTTCTGAATCTGCCAATAAGCGCATACCTGTTAGGGCAGCAATTGAAACACTTTCCTTGCAGATGCGACGGAAAAAATGGACTCGATGCTCTCGTCATCCATAAGCGAAGCTTTCGAGCCTCTGGCTTACGACATTGAAGATTTAAAAATCACGATGTGCGCAGATGCCTTCATAACACTCCTCCAAACGATAACCGAACGCTACGAATCCCTGCCTCAACCGGGTCATCGTTTGCAATTTCTAGAATTACAGCTGGAACTTCTCGACGACTTCAGAGTTAGATTGTTGCAGCTGGTCAATGCCGAAGAAGGAAATTTCGTCGAATCAAGAGTACCCATGATAGCAAACACCGTTTATTACATCGAAAACGTTTTGGCCGATTGGGGAGCTATGCTGGTAACTTTTAATAAAAAGCGAAAAACCTGAAAATTCAACACAAACGCATTTTTTTTAGCACTACCTAAACTTGTACTATTACAAAAGCCAGTTGGAGAATGTAGAAAGCCAAACGTCGACCCCAAACGATCTAGACGAATTCGAAACCAACGACTTTGAAACGGAAACTGTATTCGCGGAAACTCTGTCGCTGTATCGTCACATGAGACGCGACCTTCTTCTGGATTTAGCCGAGTGTGTTTTGCAAGAAATCAAGTCGCACAGTAAACCCTACAGGCGCGAGAGGTGGTCAACTATGAAGGTGGGGACGGATTTCAAATCGCTATCGTTGACTCCCACGGCGTGTCCGATTTTCGAGATAGTGGCCAAAAGATTGCACCAACTCCAGAAAACTCTGGCCTCGAAATTGTTCACCATCATCTGGAGGTCGATAGCGCAGAGACTCGACAGCTATCTGTTTGAAGATTTGGTTTTGGACAACAGATTCAACGATGGCGGTGCGCTGCAGCTAAAGTATGACGTCACCAGAAATTTGCTTCCGCTTTTTTCGCAGTTCAGCGAACGACCCGACAGCTATTTCACGCAGTGAGTCCAATTATTGTGCTAATTCGATCACTCTGTAGTTTTGCTTGCTGGAATGGTTCTTAGGGCCGATGCGAGGCCGATGCTATGTTGGACTGGTTGCCAACAGAACTTTTGAGTTTTATAATGTGCGGTTATCTTTCAAACCTCCAGTTTCCAGTTGACCTAAAGTTGAGTCTAACAGTGGATTAAGTAGGTAGGTAAGTAGCGTTGATTGGATGGTAGAGTAGTTAGAGCGTACAACCGGAGGCTGAAGGCGAGCAGCGAAAAATCGGAGGAGAAAACACACTGTCAATTAGTCAGGTTTCAGATTCAATTCTTAGGTGTTGGACAGATGATGAATTTAAAATAAAATACGCATTGCGGGTTAGAAATTGAGTTGAAATCAAGACGTACGATGTAAACCGAAATGTTTCAGGTACGATGAAAAACCGAAGCGAGAAGGGACCAAGTATTCAAAATCGGGACGTTACGTCAGGTCGGGACAGACAATGAAAAACGTAAACCTGTCTCGGCCAAATCGGGATGGTTGCTCACTTTTGTCAATAACTGCATATTATAATACTCAAATCTCTTGTTCCTCGCCAACGGTCAAATAATAGATATTCATTGTATTAGGAGTATAAGTGACACTTTATGTGACGGAGCATGGACGTTTAAGCGCCGAGCGCAGCGAGGCGAATTAAATCTCAGCTAATCTCACCTCAGTTAGCGAGAGAAACAGCGAGAATTGCATGAGAGGGAGAGAGACACAACTAGCAATTGAAGTGAGAATTCTCAGTTCAGATGATAAAAGGAACGCAGCTATTATAACATCGACCTTAGGGATCTTTTTAGGGGTATATGATTGACCAATCGTTATTATTTTTCAGATTGATGGAGTCTTGCAGTCTACTGAACATCTCGAAAGGCTCGGCGTTGCTTCTTCGTGAAACTCTGCTGGCGCTAGAGGACGCCACTGGGGTCGAGGACACTCGAGGGAGGACTCTCCAAGAAATCGGCGTGAGCAACTTCACACCGAAAATGGCCGTAAAAATTTTGAATCAAAGAACAGATATTACAGTCAACCGGTTGATTGTTGACTGAATTTTGTTACACGCACCAATATATATTATTTATTATAAATACGTTTTGTATGATGAAACAAAACAACTATTGAAAACATAATTCCTAACAATGAGGAAACTGGAAAGGTCTAGGATTTAGGTGTTACTTTCTGTTTTGTTACAAGTTGTTGTGAAGTTTACAAAAAAAAAATTAAACAAAATAAAAATAATTAATTCCAAATCATTTGTTAAATTTGTCAACCCACAGTCTATTATTGTTAATTAATACTACATGTGACTGTGGGTTGGATAGTGAGGTGAAGTAAAACAAACGAAATGACACCCCGTTGGTTCAACAAACCTACCCAGTTCAAGGATGGGGCGAAGTGAGCGGTCGACTCTTCCACGGGTCCTACTTTCGGGACATATATGATCCGTCCATCACTGAGAACCCTTCAACTACTTTTCTGGAATAATTTTCATTCAACTGAATGAATTATCTAAGTTTCTGCTTGAAGAATGAAGAGGGTTCAGCTCCTCTTGAATGCAAGTTGGTTTTCAAGTATTTCCTTGACACTTAACTTTCGGAAATAGCTTGATAGTCCAGAAATTGCCGAATTTCTGTGATGTTCATAAGAGTGTAAAGTTACGTTTTAGAATTCTTCGTTGTTTATGCATGACGAATTCCCTCTTGGAAGATATATCGAGATGCGTAAGGGCGACTGATCACGGCAGGCATGCGCCAGGCCAGCTAGTGCAAATTCTCAAAAAACTCAGAAACTTCAAGGAACTCATTAATTTAGGTTCCACTGAGCATTTGGTAACTGATTGAAATAATAACATTGGTTTAAAGTCTCATTTCCGTTTTTTGCTGGTAGATTTTACGCAAAAGCAATTGCTTTATCTTTATTCATAAAGCCCATTGTGCTTATAGCATTTTCCCCTGGGAAAACAAGTGCGCACTTCCTGCTCTCGTAGCCATTAAAACTCGCCTAGAATCGCACCATGAGCACCTATAAGTAGAGTTGACGGCTCACCAGAGGGACCTGTGGGCGGGGCTGAATTAGAGAAGACGGCTGAATAGAAAAACCAAAATCGTTTCGGATGAGTCCGTGTGTTCGATAAGGGAAGCAACACCGACAGCTGGAGTGCTGGACCATTACCAGATCACAGGTGAACCTAAAGTCCCACTGCAAATCTCGGTGCGCCACTGGATTAACTCAGTTCGCGCAGTTAGGCTCCGCCCACAGGTCCCTCTGGTGTTCCGAGTACTCTACCAATTTTTGTTCCAAGCTGAAAAACGCTTTTAGAGTATAAACATTCTTCGACCCTATAGCTTAGTGACCGCTCCCAGATGAAAACAATCTCTTTTCTTTTCAGTCGTATTTATTACAAAAATAACTCTCAACTCGGAAAACAATGGCCACAGAACTATAACAATATCAACAGTTTTATATATTTCACAGGGATTTCAAGACGAGTCGGAAGAACTGACGTCGTTGTGCTCCTGGCGTAAGCTCCCCGTCGATTCGTCAACGTCCCTCTGAGCTTTGACGAGATAAATCGGTACACCGTTGTGCGTGACATCCAATACTTTTTCAACATCTTTGGGCACGTTTTTGTTTTTCCTTATCGTTCTTTTCTTGAGTCCCAGGTCCTTGAGGGTGTGTTCCAAAACGCCCACTCTCATCTTCAATCTGGTATGCTGGCGCTCCATGGTTCTAATTTTCATTTTCAATCTGCCAATGACAGCCTCCTGCGATTTCAGCTTGTCTGCCAACTTTGCCGGGGATATTCTGAAAAAGAAACTCTGCTGTAGTCGAGTTGAAAACTTTTATGGGGTTGCTGCATGAAATTTCATTTTTCAAACACTGATTCGTGAAATCATTACAAACGTTGTTTACAATAATGTACAACCAAAGAATATATCGTGTGATCAAATGAATTCTTATTTTAGGTAGGCTGTGGCCTAGCCGAACGCAGCTTCGCACCCCTGAATTTGACCAGGCCACAGCCTACCTAAAATAAGAATTCATTTGATCACACGATAGTTGGAAAAATGTCTCAATTCCTCAATCAATATTGAACATCAAAGTTTTTGAACTAATTTCAGCATAACTTAGAAAACATAGTGACTTTTTGTGACGTCATCGCGCGTTAGGATATTGTTACGTATTTCGCGTACGGGTTCGATTACAATTGAGACGATCGTTTTAAAACACACACTGTTTATTACGTCGTACTACAATAAATACACGCCAACAATTATTTACGCTTGGAAATATCGTTGAGTCTACTTCGCTTTTATCGCACACGATCACTTTCAATTCACGGGCAATTCATAACTGCCCGTAAGCCGACGATTGATGCTTTAGGTCCGACTAATTTATCTCGAGTGTTCCATAGGTCCTCCAGAAAATTCCACAGTGACCCGGCATACGCTTTCCATGCGACTCCCGAAAAATCCTACACATTTTGCGGGCATCACCAGCGTACGGTGAATACGGCACTTCCGCCAAAATGGACAGATGTGTCTTGACCCACCGTTCAAGGCTACATGTATTTCAATCACCAAACCATCGCGTATTATTCTGGAAATATCCAGAGCTCCGCACTTGTACACTGCGACCTAATGGGAGAGTCTAGAAAGATCGCGTGTTCACCAGAATTCACGGGAATCGCCGCTCGTAACATAATTTTTTCTTTGCAAGGTTTACTATAGGCGATTTACATTTAAAAAACGCCACCTGGTGTAGAGCTCGGTACTTGATCGTCGAGGACGTTTTTGCGAGGAAAACATACTCCGACGTCTAGTAGCCTAGGTGGGCACTAGTGGATACCTGTAATACCCACATATTGACATGGAAATTTGACAAGTAGAAATAATCTGATGCCCGGTTGCACGAACGTGGTATCTAATTTTGCGACGTACCAAATTGAATCGGGTTGCAGGAACAGGGTATCAAACGAGGTAGCAAACAGGCTGTGGCTAAGGTTATCACGCATTTGAACTACTTGCATCTTTTTATGCGTATGCACGTACCTAAAAGCGCTAAAAGGTTTGATTCGACACTTTATTTTGAATTTTCCAACGTCTCCGATTTTTATTCTTCTGAAGAAGAACAAGAAGTAGAAGATGCAGTTCGTTGTGTCATTGCCGATCAAAAAAACCGTCTCGTAGATAAGATGTACCTACCTAGCGTCGCGAGCTGTCAAAGTCAAAGAAGCGTCAGGAATTTCAGAGGTTAACAGCATTATTTATTTCTTCGAGTTTTGAAGAATAATATCACCGAATTAAGGCATAAATCCATGCACAGGCTGTCGATCAGGTGAATATGACAAACTGCCTCCGTAAATGCTATTATGTCGATCAACAATTCCAGGTTCAGGCGATGGGAGTTACCGACTGAAATTGCGAACACTTGCTGGGTGCCTCCACGAGCCCTGTACCTGTACGGCGGAAACAAAGCTGTTGTTTACACCAAGAACGCGGAGCTCTTTATTGCAAAGTATTGCTCAGTCAAAGTATGAGTGCTTCGGTAACAACGATGAGTTACAGGAGTACTGGGACTGTGATCCCGTGACGAAACTTGAACAATTTTGGGCCGCTAGTGACACTGTATCAAGCATGTGTCAAGGTGATATCCAGTGCTGATTCAGTAGTTCCAGAACAGCTTTTGACGAAGGAAATACTGCAGGAGTCGTTGGCATGAGCAACAGCAAAGAAATTGAGAGAAAGGAATGAAACTGAATTCTGAATTTATTGTCAAGTTTTTCTTTGGTACAAAAATAGACCTCACACACTGAAAATGGCTGCCTCTTTTCTCTTGTCTTATTGTCTCTTGCCCTAACCCTTAGATGTGCACATTTAGGTAGTTTAGGTCCCTTGCCCATCAAGTCCCAACACGACCCACGACTCGGCAACTGCAATAAAGAGTTAACCGGATCGAAACGTGTGGTGGACGGTTTGTTGTTGACCGGGCCGTCACAATATGTCACGCTGTATGCGTATCTAAAATGTCTGACTCGGCGCTTTCAGAATTTTCGGAAGTCTCCGAATTTTCCTCTTCTGAAGAAGAGCAAGACGTTGCAGGTGCAGTTCGTCGTGTAAATGCTGAGCGGAAAAACCTCTTCGAGTTTTACAACGACAAGGAATTTAAGGAGCGATATAGGTTCACGAAGGACAATGTGTTGCGGATCGTGGATCTCATCGGAGTTGAAGACCTAAAGCCATCTTCTTCGGTGTATTTCTTTCCGCGCACCATTTCCACCCTTCAAATTTGCTTGACTCTTGACAGCTAGACTTCAACTGTTTCAAATGTCATCATACAAACAAACCTGTATAACTGATTGCCTGCACCCATCAGCCAAAATTCTCTATTTATGAGCACAAAATGTAAACCCAAACGTATACTGGGTTTGAATTAGGCACACCAGTGCTTTTCTCACTCACAATATCAGCTCAGCTTTCCATTCCCATATTTTATTCAACTTTTTGTTTGACATATTATGTCAGTCGTCACCCTAGACACTCCTTTTTTTACGCCTACAAATAGCCTACCATTTGATACCGAGTTTGGTACCGAAGCTAATTTGCGACGGAGCAAATTTTAGTTTCTTGCAACCGGGGGTGAAAAAGGGGTTTGCATTTGTGTCTCTTATTTCATGTTATGGTTAGCATATTTAGCAGGTTCGTAGTAGATCTAGCTCCAGAGGTGCGCAGCTGAAAGACTACGCCCCCAGCAATGCACCACATTATTGCGATAAAAAAAGACAACGTTTACGTCGCGAACACAGAGGTAGCTACGGCGAGCTTGTTAGAATGAAAAATGCGGATCTCCAGCTGAAGTCGAAGCAGGAAATCTTTAGAAAAAAGCGAGGAAAAAAGGTAGGTGGTGGACTGGTGGTTGACTCTGCACGGCCAGCCCGAGGTGATTTTTTCTTGGCTGGCAGGCTGGTCGACGGGCTTGTGTGTTTCCCTCCGTGCGGGTGTGACAGAGTCTGTTGCTCTTCCTTGGGCGGAAGCTATGGATGATTTAGAGAAAGGTCTGCGACGACGCTGGTCATCAACATGGGGCCCAATAACGAGCCTATGGGGTCCCAAGGGTTCACAGGAACGAAAGTTTGCTTGTAGCGTACTGCACAAGACAGCAAAGTGACAGTTTTGACATGCCACCAATTGACGTAACCACCGCCGTTGCCGGACGGCAACTTACACCACTTCTAAAAATTAATTCCCTAAAACTTCCTCGACGAAACGGCCATTTTCCCCAATAAGGTCAATCGCCTATTGCCTTGCGGCGCGAGCCACAATTGCCCACCTTGATCTGTCACGGAAGAAATTCTGACACATACGTCGATCGGAACACGGTACACAGAACGATTCGCGGTCTAAAATCGCTAGTAAGAAATCAAACGGTTTCGGAACGACGGTTTCGATGCGAAGGTTTGGAATATGACGATCCGTCAAAAAGATGATACGCGGCAGTTGTCCCATCAGAAGATGTCCTGTTTGTGCTTCAACACAAACAGCTATCATTTGAGGAATTCGCCTGACTTTCGTCATGAAAGCCTTGACTATACTAACGTAGTATACGGGTAATATTTCGATGCCACCTAATTACGAGACTTGACCCGCGGGAACCCGTGAAAATTTTGGTCTTGTCGAATTTGGAACACTTCATTATGAATCAAAAAAAATCTCAGCGCGGAATCACGTCACAAGGGAGAAGAGATCGAGGTGTTTTGAAATTACTACCCTAACAATTTTGCAATTGGAAGTTTTTATGTTAATTTTTTTACAGATTTGAGGGAAACCACACTGTTTTTTTAAGCTCTCGATTTTTTTCGCCAGATGCCTTTCATGCATCAAATGGCTCAACAGATATGGGTTAGGTACGGTATTATGATGGCAGAGCCATAGACAGAACACAGCAGCAAAGTCATAGCAAAGTATAAAATGACCTGAAAACAGTAAAATAACTTACGCGTAACTATGGAAAGCTTCAACAAACTCTCTTGGAACATTCGGATGATGATTACCTTCACATCCATCTTCGCATTCTTCGGCGCTTTCGCCGCTTGTGCTGGAAGTTTCCAAATTTTCTCCACTTTCTCCATTAGGTTTCTGCACACTGAAAGTATTTTCCAAACCATCAATGGACTCTTCTATTCTGATAGCACTGCTCAAACAAGTAACTTATTTATTAGTGAATAACGTGTAGTAGGTAGTAGATGGGGGGAAATGGAATACTTACTTTGGAAAAGGATTTTCAAATGGAAAACCTTCCAAAGCGTTTCCAAGTTCCCCTTCAACTTCCATTTTAATTGGAACTGGGAGAAGCAGGGCGTCCATGTCCATTTTTGGAAATACCATAGGCTTATGCTCCAATATCCTAGAAATATACAAGATGAGTACTTACTGAAATAAAAAAGTAGGTGAAGGGTGTCTCACTTGAAGGATATTCCCCACCCCCGCATTTATTTTAGGTATTCTCACGTATTTTTGTCATTCAAAAGCTTTTTAATCGGTCGATTTTGCTCAATTTGTTGAACTAGAAGTTGAATCTCAAAAATTTACTCGGACATACACTGTGGTTAAAAAAAACCGGAGTTGGCTTTGGGAACAAAATATTGCCAACTCCAAATGGCTTTTTTTTTTTGTTAATCGCACCATGAGGGAAAACTTGCATACATATACTACAGGGTGTTTGGAGTTGAGTTCTGAAACTTCTGTCAGTCGATGAAGAGTAAAAAAAATATGTAGATCCCAAAAAAAAATGTAGACTGACCCTAAAAAAATATGTATTAAGCCGAAACTCAAAATAACGGAGATACGCGGAGATGTAGCCCTTCAAAGTTGGGCTAGAAAATCTTTTTTTCATCATAACTTGAAACCGCTCAATCGATTCTAGTCCGGATGTTAAGGGCAAAAAACAGGGGGTACCCTGCATTTTGAGGTAGAGCGAAGCCCCTTTGCATGTGTGATGCTTGGACCCTCCCGGATCCATAATCATCGGTAGCCACCGGCAAAAATCGTGCAGGCACTGTATACAGGGTGAAGCAGAAAAAAACTTAAGAAAATTTGTATTTCGTGAACCAAAACGGATGTAGTCGCGTGAAACACCATATCTGTTCTAAATTTTGCGCTTATCAAGATAAAGAAATCCGTTTTCGATTATCTTGTGCCATTTTTGAAATATCGGGGGAAGAAAAAAAAAAGAAAGCTGAAAATTGCCTTTCCATAAATGGCTGAAAATTCAAGATAAAGAGATGCGATTTGGTTTGTATGCTCTGAGTGATGTTTCAAGTGAAATTCGAGGAGTAGCCACCTGGGAAATCACTGCGGGCGCTGTTACAGGGTGAGGCAGAGAAAATTGAAGATAAATCGTATTTCGTGAACCAAAACAAATGGACTCACGCGAACCACCAAGTTATGTTCTAAATTTTGCTTTTGACAAGGTGTGAGTGATAGTTTTCCAAAATCTCATTCATTTTTTGAAAAACCATCATAAGAACTTTTTCTTTTTTGAACTTTATTTTTTTTTGTATGGCTTAAAACCCAAGATATAGATGTGCAATTTGGTGAGTATGTCAATAGTGATGTTTTACGTGAAACGCGATTGAAAGCCACCGGCGCCAGTACTGCAGGCGCTGTATACAGGGTGAAGCAGAGAAAAATCTAAAAAAAATCATATTCCGTGAACCGAAATGAATAAAGTCGCGTGAACCGCCATATGTGTTCTGAATTCTGCTCTTGAAAAGATGTGTGCAGTAGTTTTTGAAAATCTCGTCGACATTTGTGAAAAAATTGACATAAAAACTTTTTCGTTCTTGAATTTCTTTTTTTTTATGAACGGCTGAAAATCAAGGATAAAGGGATGCAATTTTGTAAGTATGTCGATAGTGATGTTCTACGTGAAACGCGATTGATAGCCACCGGCGCCAGTACTGCAGGCGCTGTATACAGGGTGAAGCAGAGGAAATTCTTAAAAAATCATATTTCGTGAACCGAAATAAATAAAGTCGCGTGAATCGCCATATGTGTTCTGAATTCCGCTCTTGAAAAGATGTGTGCAGTAGTTTTTGGAAATCTCGTCGACATTTTTGACAAAATTGACATGAAAACTTTTTGGTTCTTGAATTTCTTTTTTTTATGAACGGCTGAAAGTTAATGATAAAGGGATGCAATTTTGTGAGTATGTCGACAGTGATGTTTTACGTGAAATGTGATTGGTGATCACCGGCGCAAACACTGCAGGCGCTGTATACAGGGTTAAGTAGAAAAAAAATTAAAAAATCGAACCTAGTAGTTCGACAGGGATGATGTCGTGTGAACCACCATATATATTCCTGATTCTGCAATTATGATGATGCAATAAACCACTTAGATAGCCTGTTTCGTTTTGAAAGAATCGCGTTTAAAATTTTATTATTGATATAAATTTTTGATAATAAAAATTGTAATATTATAATGTGTATAATGAGTAAAGTCAAATTGAAAATATCTTATCCATGGGAAGGGAATGGTCGACGGCAACATGCCCATGATGCTCACAGCATTTTCCCCGTTGAATGGCAACACTGATTCTTTGAATTAGGTAAATTTTTGAACGTGTTTTTCCAGTCACAGCTTTCAATCTTTTTCCTAATTGGTCCACAAATTGTACGCTCTCTTTGGACCAAGGACCGAGCTTTTTCACAGAAAAAGCTAAAAACCGATAGCCTGCGTCAATAATTTATCAATATTTTCTCCGTTTGTTGTTGGCAGCGATATCGGCTACGTCCCCAGTACATTTTTATGAGTTTTCTAAATGTGAAGGCGAAAGCGTATCTGCACAGGTCGCGTCCCAGACCAAATGTATTCCGTGAGACCAAGGTATTAGCGTGATACCGTCTGGTCTCTTCCCGTCAAGTCTTGACAATCCGATAGGCTCTAAAGTTGACGGAATTTGAGCCAGTAGAAAGAGCTTTCTGGATGATGTTGTTGATTTCACGATGTCGCGATTGTCTACCAGCGCTTTTCGAGCAAGAAAGACCATGTGTACTTTCAAGATCAACCATCCTTCCACAGACGATGGGTTTACTTATTTCACATCCTAAGCGCAAAGCAACTGATATGCGGAACACGTTGTCGTTTAAAGGAGTCTCAAGATTTTCACACGGTAACACATTTAACCAAGCACCAGAGACGGCAGCTGTCGAAGCCAGGTATCTTGTTTTTTCTATCCTTGAATTAGTTGGATTCGACGTCAATTCTTAAGTTATTATCCTGATGTTAATGGTATCCCAGGATATGTGACAACTCAGGAACCTTATGACTGACTAGAAGCCACTCTGCTAAAGATTCATTGCACCCACTGATCCAAGTCAAGTCTTCTTCTTCGGGAAGGAACATAAAAGAAAATACCAAACAAGAAACAAAAACTACAGATGAGAGGAAAGCGGCTCTATATGGATGTCATCAATTTTTTTTATCCCAAGTCCTCCATATTGGATATTGGACTGGTAAGGAAGCCATTCGTAATTGGTTCCGCTCTAATTTTATATTCATCACTTTCTCCAATGTTGCAAATATGTGGCTATCGAGCTTGTTGATTGAGTCATGGAATCCATTCAAGGGCGTAGTCCGAAGAAGGTAGTTCAATTTCGGGATGGCCAAGCAGTGGCGAAGCAGATACTATGCTGTGTGCGTATTTAGAAGCTTTAATCGATTGACTAATAATTTGAGTTCTGTTATTTTTTCAATCATGATATGCTCATGATCATGATATATATATGATATCATGATATCATGATTCAGCGCTCTACGGTCCACCTAGTAGTCTGAGATTTTTTGAAACTACTTTGATCCCAGGTAGGTGGTTTTCGAAGGATTTGAAGGTTTCACAGTTGAAAGATGAGCAGAAGAAAATTTCACATTTTTGATCATTGATGTTAGGTCTAAGATTTTCACAATTTTCAGATGCAATTTTGAAATTTGCAAGAATTAAATCTGGAGCTCCTCCTAAGGTACCATCATCTAAGTACCATGCATTAAATTTACAATTAAGTTGATTTAGAATTGGCTGAATGGCAAGGTAGAAAAGCACTGGTCCAGTGGGATCCCCAGGGATCCCCTTGTTGAGCTCCAACTTCTGATAAAATCTTCTCATCCCCAAATGATAAATATGATACATTTCTGTAATACTGGGATAAATGGAAACAAAATAGGAGTATGTTTTGAAACTTCGTTCAACATGCTGTCACGTTCTATTGAGTTCAAGGCATTTTGAAAGTCTATTTTGAGTATCACCTTATTTTATGTTGTTATATTATTATCTTCAATGAAGCTTCGGCACACATGTATGATCTGATTCAGATCCTCCTTTGGTTGCAAAACCGACCTGAGCGGGACGAAGGTAGTTTCCCACTGATTCACGTACCATTTGGCAAGCAAGCTTGGCTGTTAAACGTCGAAGAGTTGTGCTTACAGCTATGGGACGTATCCCTCCATCTCTTTTATTTAAAGCACATAGTGAGGCTCCATAAAGTACACATGTTTGGATGAACTTGGCCCGATAACATGATCTTTATTTTATTTTATTTATTGACTTTTCAACGAATTTCAATTTAATATCAACAAGAACCAGAAAAATCACACGTATAGGGTACCGTCAGAAGCACAATAAAATTTTTGTCATTAAAAAAAAACTCGAAAAAAAAGGACTTCATGGTGAATGAACTCCGTAAGGGCTCTTTCATAGCCTTGTCACTTTTTTTGGATTTACAAAAAAATTGTTGTGTGTGATACAGTGCTCCTGACAGTACATATCAAATTGAAATTATATTCCTATATAGATATAATAACCACATATCTTGAAATTTTTCACCATTTGCATTCATTAAAGAAAGAATTTTTATAGAAAAAAATCTATGCGCAATAACTGTAGTACCTATTTAAAAACGGGACCAGACATCCTGAAACAGTGTTTTGCATCTTAATAATTTAAAAAAAGAAATATATACCTATAGTGCTTCACGCGACTTTATTGGTTTCGGGTCGCGACTCACCATGAGGTATAACTTTATCTCTTTTTTTTCTGCTGTATCCTGTATAAACCCCCTCACATTTTTGACACCGGTGGCCACCTGTTGCAGTTTACTTGGAATATACTTTTTGACATAGGTGCGTGACGAATGGCATCTCTACAGCTTCAACTTTCTGCCAATACAATCACTGGAAAAAAATCAATAATAAAATTTTGATCGCGATTCTTTCAAAACGGAACAGAGTATCTCAAGTGGTTTTTTGCATAATAACAATTGTAGAATTGGGAAAATATTATGGTGGTTCACACGACCTCATCCCTGTCGAACTACCATATAGGTACGATTTTTCAATTTGTTTTCTGCTTAACCCTGTATACAGCGCCTGCAGTGTTGGCGTCGGTGATTACCAATCGCGTTTCACGTAGAACATCACTATCGACATACTTACAAAATTGCATCTCATTATACATACTTTTCAGACGATCATAAAAAAAAAGAAATTCAAGAACGAAAAAGTTTTTATGGCGATTTTTTCAAAATTGTCGACAAAATTTTCAAAAACTACTGCCCACATCTTTTCAAGAGCAGAATTTAGAACACATAAGGCGGTTCACGCGACTCTATTCATTTTGGTTCACGGAATATGATTTTTTTTTAATTTTCTCTGCTTCACCCTGTATACAGCGCCTGCAGTACTGGCGCCGGTGGCTATCAATCGCGTTTCACTTAGAACATCAGTATTGACATACCCTACAAATTGCACGTCTATATCTTGGGTTCTCAGTCATTCATAAAAAAAATAAAGTTCAAAAAAGAAAAAGTTCTTGTGATGATTTTTCAAAAAATGAATGGGATTTTCAAAAACTATTGCTTACATCTTGTCAAAAGCAAAATTGAGAACCTAATTTGGTGGTTCGCGGGACTCCATTTGTTTTGGTTCATGAAATACGATTTATCTTCAATTTTCTCTGCTTCACCCTGTAACAGCGCCCGCAGTGATTTCCCAGGTGGCTACTCCTCGAATTTCACTTGAAACATCACTCAGAGCATACAAACCAAATCGCATCTCTTTATCTTGAATTTTCAGCCATTTATGGAAAGGCAATTTTCAGCTTTCTTTTTTTTTTCTTTCCCCGATATTTCAAAAATGGCACAAGATAATCAAAAACGGATTTCTTTATCTTAATAAGCGCAAAATTTGGAACAGATATGGTGTTTCACGCGACTCCATCCGTTTTGGTTCACGAAATACCAATTTTCTTAATTTTTTTTCTGCTTCACCCTGTATACAGTGCCTGCACGATTTTTGCCGGTGGCTACCGATCATTATGGATCTGGGGGGGTCCAAGCATCACACATGCAAAGGGGCTTCGCTCTACCTCAAAATGCAGGGTCTTTCCTCTTAACATCCGGACTATTCGCTCTAGTTGAGAAGTGACATTTTCTAAATAACCCACTACTTTCCGGAATGCAGTATCCAAAAACGTCGTCCATTTTGGAAAATCGCCAGTGGCGTAAAAGTTGGGGGACAAAAACGGACCGACGGCTGCACCTCGAGAAAGGCGAGAAAGAGAATCCACTTATACTTACAATTATCAACTATTATCTTATAGTAGTGTATAATGACTCCATTATACTTTCATTTTCATTTTCAGTGACTATAATAATAGTGCGGCTCTACATCCCATTGAGGGACTGGGCCCACAAAGCGGAAGGTTAGAGCTTACGCTCTTTGTATCCACTACCCGGTTGTCGCGGACCCCCAGAGGCCCGAGGTGATGGGGTAAGCATCACGCCTTAGACAACCGCCTTATTACCCCTTGTCCACACAGAACGCAGGTACCCAATTATTTATAGCGACTGGGTTGGTCGCTTGCCGGAAAGGTTAACGACAGCAGAAAATTTTTCATCACTGCTGCCGCGTGGATTCGAACGCACTACCTTTAGGTTCGCAGTCCAGCGCTCCAACCCCTGAGCTACAGCCGGCTCTTTTAGTGACTACAGAAAGATATTATCCACAACTGACTAAAATGAATCATCATACATCCATAAAAATTGACTTTTGCTCGATTTATTTGGCAGAATATCTTTCCTTTCAAATTTCAGTTTGTCCCAAGCCTAAAGTCGCTAGGATAAGACATCGTATATCAAATGAGAGAGAAATGCTATTATAAGCACTTGAGAATTTACCACACTTGCCGAGCGCTCGTGCATCAAACATCTAACTTACTTGTAACGGCTTATTTCATGAAGTCTTGCAGTGGAAAATCAAACTGGTCATAAATAATATGTAGTTGAGGCAGGCAGGTAGTTGAATTACTGGGTTTCAAAACTAGCATTTTTCGTTATTGAAAATCCATGTTGCGACTTATATTACACAGAATGTCTCAAAGTATCGCATTCTGACAGTAAGTACTACGGTACTTAGGGAATCTTCTATAAAACTCGATTTTCATTTTCAAATGATTGTATGAAGGGTCAAAGAGGGTGTGGTCCTTCGACTCCTTCTAGTTTTGTTATTTCAAAACATACCTAATGGTTACGGCATAATTATTATAAAAAAACCGTTTCATTCAGATTGGATTTTTCTAGTTTACTAATAACTCAACCTTTGGGGTTGGAGTTCCTTCTTTAAATTAAATACTCATCTAGTTTTTAACTCGGTTTTTAAGTAATCTGAATGGTGTAAAAATATTATGGGTTTCTGATATTCTTAGCATGTTTGGGTTTCAATTTTCAATGCTTCAGGCTTTCTTGTTGTAAGCAAAATGGACTTGGAATTTTTTTGTATAATTTTTACTACAAAAATTACTACGTCACTTCTAGCCTAATGGGGGTGGGTACTTGCTCAATTTTTTTTTATTGGCTTAATCGATAGTATGGGAAAAAATATTGTACCCGTATTTTTTCTTTTTCCAAAATTCCCAAAATTGCGGCCGTAGTGCCCGTTTCAAAATATTGTTGTAATGTCACAAATATACTAAAAACTAAATAAATAGCACTGTTAGGTTGAAAACTCAAAAACTGTTACAAGTGGCATCACAATATTTAAAAAATACGGACATAAAAATTTCACTGAAGTTTCCCTACTGTTACCAACCCTTTGAAAAAAAAAAAACTTTTTAAGCAATGGATATATTTTCCAGAAATTTCCAGGAAATACTTATTACTATTGTTGATAATTAGAAGTATTTCCAGTCAAATCTATTTCATTGACAAGTAGGTACCCCATTGACTCATCTTGGTTCAGTGTAAAGGTGCTTTCAGTCAGCTTATTTAGTCGCAAGTTTTAATTTTAGTCGCAAGCGCAGCGACGCCCATAGGTCCCTTCGTTTCGGTTTTTTTGAGTGCGCATGTTTGGCGCGAATTTCATAGTTTCGTACACCGATATTGAAAATTAACACTAAAAAATATTGTAGGGCACCTAAAATTCCACAAATAATTTAGTTGAATGTTAGATACCATTTTTAATATTCAAAGGAAATGTTTCATTGAAATTCAGTTCAATGATCATTTGTGGAAGTTCAGGAACAACGAAAATGGCAAACTGTCACTGGTGACAATTATGATCACACTTCTCGTTTCTACCTGACCTACATTTTATTTGATCATGTTTTGACGAAAGAACACAACTTGTTGAAAATGGCTTTACCGAGAAGGAAGTTCAAAGAAGCTACGAAGAGATGTATTTACGGTATGTGTAAAAGTGACAGCCAGAAACCAGTAGTTGGTCAGGCGGCTAGACAGAGCATGCAGCGTTGCCATTCAACTGACAGGTGTACGAAAGTTTTCAAAATTTGAAGCCTTTAAGCATGCGTACTTGCCCAAACGAAGTAGCCTATTGGCTCTTATGAACCAGCCTCCTCAGAACAGCCAATAAGCGATGCAGCACTTACGACTAAAATTAAAACTTGCGGCTAAATAAGCTGACTGAACAAAAAACTTAAAGCCCTAGTAGTAATCAAATAGATTTTTTGTAATTTAATCAACCAAAGAAAGTAGTTACTTAAATGACCAAGACTAGTAAAAATATCTTGAGACTAACAGCCATAAGGGATTAGGGGCACTTAAAAATGGGATACCCTGTACCTGTCCGAAATAATATAAGTACCTACTGGGAAGATTGATTATTAGATGAGGCAGGTACTGGTACTGCAAACTTGGGTACAATATCGGGCAAGGCACTCTCTTTCAGTTCAACCTTCCCATATCTCTTGACGAAGTTTTTTTCGGAAAAATGGTTTGAGCACACCCTACGGCTCTCCGCTATCCTTTTATCAGGACTCCTGCCCAGAGCAATCATCCACTGTTTATGGTTGTCTTTATTTATTCTGGAACCAATCAAGTAGGTACCAATTTAGAGTAAATTTGAGGGGGGCAAACTGAAACTCACGGGTAAAATTTGATGTTGGGATTTGGCGGTTTTTTGTAGTAATTTGGGCAGCCCCAAAGCATGCACCGCTGACTATTCGACACCATTGTGTTAAAGTATTTTGTTAATTTCTGCTTGATCTTTGTCGTTTTCAAGGTCGAGTACCGCTTAGAGAATGGGCTAAAAAGCTTTGAAAATGCAAGTTTCTGTTCCTGAAAAAACTCTATTTTGACAGTTCTCGAGCATAACCTCAACGCGGGAAATTTGATTCAAGAGGACTTTGATGACTTTTTTACCTTCAAGTGCCTTTTCTGTGCTTCGTCTTTTGGAGCTTTACAGTTAAAAATTATAATCTAGTGGGTACCTGACTGGTAATGAGGTAGGCGGTAGGGGTACTCTGGTACGTAGTTGATTTTGAAACGAGTTTTGAAATTTTCAGTGAAGAGTGAAGCCCACAGAGTGTGAAGCCCAATAACTTATGTAGCAATGAAATTTGAAACAGCACCACTTTCCCAAAATCAAGAAACTGATTTCCATTGTCACCGACATTGGTTTAAAAGGGTGGTGCGATTTTGAGGTCCATCATTGTAAGACTGTTTGCAGGTACCACACGGTAGGTACTAGGTACTACCTCTTTAAAATGACAGATCTCTTTTCTGCCTTCTGCCTAAGCCAACTCAACTATGCTTTATTTTTTTAGTTGAATTGGATCAAATTGTTCAACAATGTGGGAATAGTTATCACCTCAGTTCTTACACTATTGAGACACTTGAGAACAGTGTCAAAAGAACGAGCAAAGAACACTTACACATTATTGTTGACAACAGCTTCACCTCCTTGCCCATAGATTTCTAGTCTCTGTTCACCTGTTGATTTGCTTTGAGTAATGACTCTCACATAGCTACACAATCCAAATGAAAAATTATTATCCAAATAAATGATGCCGAAACCACCTCCGTATAACATACCACTGTTTGCCCGCTGGCTCTGAGGATGGTAATTTTAAAGTGGGAACAACGTTGTCTTTCAACAACTTCTTGCTGTTAGACCCTGCCCAGAAATCGTCATGATTAAAATGGTCAGAGCACACTTTCTTCGTCACATAGTTGAAGAAGGGTTCTTTATCTCTCTGGATAGCTTTCAGCCATTTCTCCTTGATGATTAATTTCATAGGGATCCTTAAAAACAATTCTAGTGGTGAATTTCAATGGAAATAGCACAAGTATACTGCGTTAAAAGAGAGAATTTACCTGTGGAAGGAGAGTTTTGGACGAGATCGCGATCCGTAAGAATTATTCTTACAGCCCGGAACGTAACAAGTCGCCCCACCACGTGAATCTGGTTTCATTTTTCTTACATGAACATCCAAAAGGTGCCAAAGAAAGTAATATTTAGTATTCAGGAAGAAAATAAGGCAAATGTTGCAATGTTGTGCTTGGACAAGGAGCTTTGAATTCGACACTTGATACTTGACAGAAATCAGCTGACAGAACTTGGCACAAGTCTGTTCGTTTGTCTACTTGGGTCTCCACCCACCTAGCTCCAAGCTGCTCCAAGCGGAGGAGTGTAGGCAACCAACAATACATCAACAGAGCTATTTTTGGGACTACTGGTGCAATGCTGAAGGGGAATCGAAGATTCATGCAATTTTTACAACCGCTCAGGCCATTAACACCCCCCCTTCCCGCACTCACCCCCTCACCAAGCATTACCACCCCCCTTCCCTCGCCATAGCCACTATCACCCGCCCCCTCACCGTCACCCCGTTTCATCTATTTTTTCAGCGTAAGCACAAACCGACTAATTTAAGAAAATGACAAAAATCAACCCCGCACAGCAGCCGAAATAGTGCTCCATTCAGTTATTTGTCAATTTTGCATGCGGGTTAATGATTTTTGAAGAAAAATTGCCATCGCCACCAGATTTTCATAGAACCTCTCTATCGGGCTGCGGCTGCAGCGCCTTGCAGTACAGAAAAACTACCCCTAACACAACCCCTGGCAAGAGATGTTTTTGAAAAAAAATCCTATCCAGCAAGGAGGTGGTTTTTGTTTTTTTTTCACCAAAAAAATACCTACACAACCGACTAATCCAAGAAAATGCCAAGAATTAATCCCGCAAGTCTAATGCAGCCGACGCAGCAGACGAAATGGTGTTTCACCACTTTCACCCCATGCGCAGTTTGTCTATTCTGCATGCGGGCTAATAACTTTCTAAGAAAAATTGCCGTCTCCAGATTTTCACCAGGACCTCTTTATAGGGCTGCAGCACCTTGCAGTAGGTATAGAAAAACCATCCCTAAAACAACCCCTGGCGAGGGGTGTTTTTGAAAAATCCTGTCATCAATAGGGGGTATGGCTTTTTTTCGAGCATTTTTTCACCAAAGAATACACAACGTAGGTACACAACCGACTAATCACAAGAAAATGGCAAAAATCAACCCCGCAAGTCTAATGCAGCCGAAATAGCGTTGTTTCACCCCAGTTTGTCTATATTCTGCATGCAGACTGCTATAATAACTTATTTTGAAAGAACAAAATAAGCCACCCCCTTCAATAGATACGACAAGGGGTTGTTTTAGGGGTAGTTTCTCTCTGCTGCAAGGTGCTGCAGACCGATAAAGAGGTCCTGTAAAAATCTGGAGGCGGTGACAGGGTTACCACATTCAGATTGGGCGGAATTCTGCCATTTGGACTAACTTTTGTTTTTTTATATATGTAGGTAATTGGCGCTAGAAAAATCGATTTGACGGTAGGCGCAAATTTGGGCAATTCCGAGGGCTATTTCAGTATTTCGGGGCTACTCGAGTATCAACAAAGGTGTAGGTACCTACTGCAAATAATGTCCTTTCACAATGATTAAGACCAGTGGCGGCTCGTGAGTTTTTTGCAAGGAGGGCTCAAGTTAATAACAAATTCGCGAGCTGAGAACTCTAATATTAGTCTAGGCTAATTTTACATAAAAGCGCTTCCTTAACGTTTCAAAAGGCATTTCATATATCAGTTGGGAAACAAGACATTTTGAAGTATACGAATCGCGCTGAATATGAAAACCTCTGTTGGCACCTCGAAATATTGACTCTAAGGCCCCCAGGGCCCCAATTTTGATTTTTCGTTAGTTTTCAAGTGTTCATAATGTTTTGCATTCAACCTGCTATAACTCAAAAACCACGGGAGTTGAAGCGCAGATTTTTTCAGCTCTGTAATTTCAAATCATTCCCAAACCTTCATGCCAAATTTCTTTTCCTCAAGTTTGACAATTACCTCTTCAAACAGCAAAAATCACCAAGAAGTCCAAAATGCAAGAGATACCGACACAAAAACTTTGACCTGTGGGGACCTCGATCAATTATTCAAAATAAGTCCATACATGTATGAGACAATATGTAGAGAATACCCCAAGGAAGTTTTTGCGAAGTGGACGTCGTAAAATATCTTTCGGTTGTCAAGTTATGATTTTTTTAAAACCGACATCGAAAATGACGCGCGGTATCGGGTGCCCGTATGGCGATCGGCCGGCCGCGTCGACAGCGGCAAGGGCTGGTCCTTGCTATACATGAGAGATTGTATTTCTTTGGATTGAATTTTGTAATGCATATTCATTCCTCTTCGAATAATTTGACCAATAGTCGTTTCGTTTTAATGTTTGAAATGTTATATTATGTGAGTAGGTATATAGTTGTATCTAGATCCAAAAATAACTCGATCACACCAATTATTCACACAAAGGGAGCTCTACTAATTTTGAAAAAAGAGCTTCAGCACTTAGCTGGTACACTTTCTTCGAAACAGAATAGACATGAGACATACAATGCAACACATTTATCTAGCCGTGACAGCAGTAATTCTTTTTGCTTCACTTTGCACTGAATGTAAAACCGGGATACGGACATTTCACCGTCACCCAACTCACCGAATCGCCAATTCGCCGACAGGACAATAATCACCGACTGGCCGATTCACCGACAGGATATTTCAGCGACTCACCAATTCAACGACAGGTCATTTCACCGACCCGCCGACTCACCGACAATATATTCCAGCAAGAGTTCTTTTTCGACCCAAGTATCATCCTTAGACTCATCAGACAAGAGCTGATTTTTTACGCAAGCATCCTCCTTCTTTTCAGATCCGCCAGATAGGAAGCTCATTTTTCACTCAAGTAGGTATTTCTCTTTTTGGATCCATATATCAGGTAATAAACTGATTTTTGACTCAAGTAGGTATCATCCTTCTTTTTAGCGTCACCAAACAAGGAGTTAATTTTTGATTAGGTATCATCCTTCTTTACAGATCCACCAGATGAAGAACCGATTTTTTACTCGAAGGTCTCTCTTCTTTTTGGACTCACCAGAGAAGAAATTCATTTTTTACTCAAGTATCGTCGTTCTTCTCAGGCCCACCTTATAAGGAAATGCTTTTTTGTCAAAGTATCATTCTTCTTGTTTACATAGATATAGGCCCGTATCGTAGTCAGACCTTAAGTAGGTACCTATAAGGTGGTCTTGAGTCTTAAGACCATGCTTATTCAAACACAGGCTTGAGCTAAGATGTTTTATACATTATGGTGGTCATCTTGTGGATATTTAGGGTGGGTTTAGTCAGCTTATAAAAAGTCTCCGCCTAAGTCTGTTTTAGACTTGAGGATTTTTTTTCAGATCCGTCAGTTGAGGAGTTTCTTTTTGACTAGACACCAGATATAGATATAGAGTCTATTTTTGAGTTCTTGACTCGAGCATCCTCCTTCTTTTCAGACCCACCAGATAAAAAGTTAATTTTTCACACCACCATTCTTTCAAGACCCATCAGATACATAAGTAAATGATTTTCGACTCAAGTATTCTCCTTCTTTTCAGACCCATCAGATAATGAGTATTTTTGACTCAGGTATATCATCCCTCTTCTTAGCGCCTCCAGACAAGGAGTCAATTTTTGACCAAGTACCTACCTATCATGCTTTTTCACAGATCCACCAGATGAGGAGTCTATTTCTGACTCAAGTATTCTTAGACCTATCAGATTAGGAGTTCATTTTCGACTCAATTATATCATCAGATGAAGAACTGATTTTGGACTCCTTCTTTTTAGACCAACTAAACCAGATAAGAGTCAATTACCCACTCAACTATCATACTTTTCAGACCTATCAGATAAGAATTGATTGAAGAAAACTTGTTAAAAAAAAATAAAGGTAATAGCAGTCTTTGGTGAATTGTTAAACTCATAAAATCTCATAAAATTACAACCACAGAGACCATAAAATGCGGCTGAAAGACCCTGTGCAAAGACAAATTATGTCGGTGCAGAAAAACAGGACAACCTTACATAAAAATGTGCTCTGTAGGGGACAGTGCCAGTGTTGTAATGTTTTGGAAAGAAGCTCAGTTTGGCATGAAATTATCGTTCCATTGACTGATGAAGTCTTTTTGCATCCCTAGGTATAATGTTACATACCTATTAGTATATTACAATTAAATGTTGAAAATCTCCAATTTAACTGATATTTGCTACTAAAAACATCAACAAAACGGCCATTGGTCAGATAAAATGAAAAGAGATCGATAAGTAATAGCTCATGTAATACAGTATAATCAAAATAAACAAAATATCTCATGTATGGCGATGACCAGCCCTTGTAGTGGAGCGGTTGAAGCTCGCTAACGCGTCTCCTTAACGAGTTATTTTTTTTGGAGTATAACACTCTGGAATTATCACCATTCGATTGAGAAAACATCAGGCTTTAGAATATATAAATTTCAGCAAAATCGCGAGGTACCGACATCGAGTTTTTTGCCATCAAACCTCGAGAAGGTCCGATTTTTCAAGGGATTTTATCACTTACAAAAACTGAATTTTCTCGAAAAATATACGGTCTTGATGGCAGGTTCTGACGTCAATTTACAGAGAATTTCTTGGGCAACATTTTGATGTACTTCACTCTCACTCTGTTTCCCTAATTGACCCGGAAAACAAAAAAATGTGCAGAAAACAGCGACGAAATTTGTCAGTGTCCGCGTTCCCTTTACGATAACTTTCAAAATCACGATATCAAATTAAGATTTTTTTACACAGAAATGTTCCTCAATTTATTCTGAAAATATAATCCCGCATAACATATAGTCGCATTTCAAAAATAAAGGCGTCAGAAGCAAAAACATCGGAGCGCGCGCTCCCGTCAAACTGTCAGCCGCCCAGTATTTGGAACATGGGCTATGAGGTGTAAAATTTTTTCTCGACGTTATTTTAGATGATTGAGTGATGAAACTTTATATAATGGTTTTATAGACAATTACCTTTCCTTTTGCAAATTGTTGGGACCATACCATCCTGCAAAGCCCCTACAAGGTCGCTGCAAGGACTTCTTTGGTTTAAAAAGTTACCGCTAACCTACTGCAAAGCAGATATTTTTGGTTTTTTTTCTCTTCATTTTTTTTTTTATACGTCACTTCTTATTCAGAGCTGTATGATCTAAAATATGTGATGCCAAGTGGTAATCAGACTCCAATACCAAAGCAGTATTGAAGGAAATACCTACCTTACACTTCTGCGTGATTACCTGACTAACCTGACTTCAGATACTCAGTGGCGCAGACAGGATTTTGTCGTGGGAGGCTGAGCCAATAACTGGGAACGAAATGTCCCTTCGAAACTCGAGGACTGCACCGCTGAATTTATAGAACTTCGATATATATATCTCGAAGTTCGAAGAATGGGGACATTTCGTTCCCAGTTATTGGCTCAGCCTCCCACGACAAAATCCTGTCTGCGCCACTGAGTATCTGAAGTCAGGTTTCTATGTTTTGTACATTTATCGCAATGTCTGCATGAGGCACAATGGTTCTTGATCAATTTTGATGGGAAATAAGTGGAAAATTGAATCCTCAAACGAATGAAATGTCCTCATCGTCATCGGCATCATTATCGCCATCGTTCTCATTTTGAATTATTATTATTTTTGATTGGTTTTCGCAACCTTTGCATTTGCAAGCCTCAGTGCATTTTAAATGTTCCTTCAGGCACTGGCATTTCGATGTTGAGCAGTTTTTGTCTTTGCAGAAAATGTCCAACATCTCCCGGACTTCATTTGGGATGAGAGGCTGTACGGAGATAGTTTGTGAAATATAATTTGATGTATTTTCCCTCGTATTTTCCCAACCGAAACGAAAAATGTCCAATTCAGGCAATAAGCCCACATTACGGTTTCGCCATATTATGTGACACTGCAACATACATCTGAAAAGAAATTTTTCAGTGTTTTCTGATACAGGCAAGTAAATGGCTACCTTAAGACGTGCTGCCGAAATGCGTCCTCCGTTGGAGGAATTTTGGAAGACGGCTTGAGCTTGTCAAGGGTGAGGTGACGTCGCAAATCGTCAAGTGTTTTGATGTCATTTTTTCATCTGAACAAAATCTTGATGAATCGTCTCGAGATTTCAATATTGCCAGAAACATCATGTACATTTCCAGCAAAATGCGCTAGCGATTTAACTTCATTTAGTCTCGTCCTAGCAAGATCGAATGCCGTTTTCTTTCCAATTTTGAAAAAGCCATTGGTAGTGTCGCATCCTGTCAAATTATTATAATTATACTTCTTTTCTACAATAAAAATTTCTATTATGATCTGTAAGGGCGTATGTCACATATGGTGAAACAGCAATGTGGGCTCATTGCCTGGACTGGACATTTTTCGTTTCGGTTGGGAAAATACATAAAAAAAATTATATTTCACCAACTATCTCGCTACGGCCTCTCATCCCAAATGAAGTCCGGGAGATGTTGGACATTTTCTGCAAAGACAAAAACTGCTCAACATTGAAATGCCAGTGCCTGAAGGAACATTTAAAATGCACTGAGGCTTGCAAATTCAAAGGTTGCGAAAGAAAACCAATCAAAAATAATAATAATTCAAAATGAGAACGATGGCGATAATGATGCCGATGACAATGAGAACATTTCATTCGTTTGAAGAATTCAATTTTCCACTTATTTCCCATTAAAATTGATCAAAAACCATTGTACCTCATGCAGACATTGCGTTAAATATACAAAACATAGAAACCTGACTTCAGATACTCAGTGGCGCAGACAGGATTTTGTCGTGGGAGGCTGAGCCAATAACTGGGAACGAAATGTCTCTTCGAAACTCGAGAAAGGGCTAAAATTCTCTAAAAAAGGGCGAAAAATTGGTAATCTGGGGAGAGGCTATAGTCCCGTAGCCCACCACTTGGCTGCACCGCTGAATTTATAGAACTTCGATATATAGGTACCTAGGTATCTATTTAGATAATCACGTAAAAGTGTAAGGTAGGTATTTCCTCCAATACTGCTTTGGTATTGGAGTCTGATTACCACTTGGCATTACATATTTTAGATCATACAGTTCTGAATAAGAAGTGACGTATAAAAAAAATGAAGAGGAAAAAAAAACAAAAATATCTGCTCTGCAGTAGGTTAGCGGTAATTTTTTAAACCAAAGAAGCCCTTGCAGCGACCTTGTAGGGGCTCTGCAGGATGGTATGGTCCCAATAATTTGCAAAGGGAGAGGTAATTGTCTATAAAACCATTATATAAAGTTTCATCACTCAATCATCTAAAATAACGTCGAGAAAAATTTTTACACCTCATAGCCCATGTTCCAAATACTGGGCGGCTGACAGTTTGACGGGAGCGCGCGCTCCGATGTTTTTGCTTCTGACGCCTTTATTTTTGAAACGCGACTATATGTTATGCGGGATTATATTTTCAGAATAAATTGAGGAACATTTCTGTGTAAAAAAATCTTAATTTGATATCGTGATTTTGAAAGTTATCGTAAAGGGAACGCGGACACTGACAAATTTCGTCGCTGTTTTCTGCACATTTTTTTGTTTTCCGGGTCAATTAGGGAAACAGAGTGAGAGTGAAGTACATCAAAATGTTGCCCAAGAAATTCTCTGTAAATTGACGTCAGAACCTGCCATCAAGACCGTATATTTTTCGAGAAAATTCAGTTTTTGTAAGTGATAAAATCCCTTGAAAAATCAGACCTTCTCGAGGTTTGATGGCAAAAAACTCGATGTCGGTACCTCGCGATTTTGCTGAAATTTATATATTCTGAAGCCTGATGTTTTTTCAATCGAATGGTGATAATTCCAGAGTGTTATACTCCAAAAAAATAACTCGTTAAGGAGACGCGTTAGCGAGCTTCAACCGCTCCACTATTGACGCTGTCGGCGCGGCGCGGCCGATCACTATCCGGGCACCCGATACCGCGCGTAATTTTCAATGTCGGTTTTAAAAAAATCATAACTTGATGACCGAAAAATATTTTGCGACGTCCACTTCGCAAAAACTTCCTTGGGGTATTCTCTACATATTGTCTCGTATATGTATGAACTTATTTTGAATGATTGATATAGGTCCCCACAGGTCAAAGTTTTGGTGTCGGTATCTCTTGCATTTCGAACTTCTTGGTGGTTTTTGCTGTTTGAAGAGGTAGTTATCAAACTTGAGACAAAGAAATTTGGCGTGGAGGTTTGGAAATAATTCTAAATTACAGAGCTGTGAAAATCTGCGCTCTGCCTCCAGTGGTTTTTGAGTTACGACAGGTTGAATGCAAAACATCATGAACTTTTGAAAACCAAAGAAATATCAAAATTGGGGCCCTGGGGGCCTTAGAGTCAAAATTTCGAGGTGCCAACAGAGATTTTCATATTCAGCGCAATTCGTATATCCCAAAATGTCTTGTTTCCCAAATGATATATGAAATGCCCTTTGAATGTCACTTTTCAGGGATCTAGCCTAGTCTATATGTTCTATCTGCACTTTTTGTAGAAAATGTTTTTCGAACTTCGAACCAGCAAAACATGGACAAAATGTTTCCTGATCCTGATATAAACAATTAGATCAGAAACTAGAGGAAGAGGCTTTTCTTTTTCGGTTTCTGATCTAATTGTTCATGTCATGAAACATTTCGTCCATGTTTTGCTGGTTCGAAGTTCGAAAAACATTTTCCACAAAAAGTGCAGACAGAACAGTTCTCAGCTCGCGAAATGACGAAACTCGAGACAAAAACTTTTTTTGTCGTATCCGCATGACAACCATGGAGTTTTAGCATTTACTGTTTTGTCGAAATAACGTGTCAATGCACCACGACTTTCATTCTTGCGGGTTCGATTTGATTTATATTAGATCAATGCAATAGTCGGACGTCCGTTGTTCTTTTGATTTATTTTTTCTTGTAGGCTTGATGACCTAAATGTACCTACCTTTTTTAGGTCAGCTATCTTCATGTTTGCAAACTGTTGACTAATCGAAGAGTACATAAATAATAATATCGATTATTTCAATCGGCTGGGGGCTCGAGAAACGGAGCCCATATCTGCAGTATAGAGCGGGAGCCGCGTCTCGCGTTGCCATGGTTACGGCACATGTTTTGCGCGGGTGCGCCCCGGCATCACCGCATCGGCGGTGGGCGCCGAACGCGGAGACCAAGACGCACTTCTTCGACCGTGCGATCGCGTAGAATTATTTTGTTAAAATATTAATTGACTAATGACTGAACTTTTTTGCACTAAACCAAATCTTTGGAATAATTATAATTAATAAAATGCATTCCATGTCTTCCTACTGATAAAAATCTCTTGCCGCCTTTAGCGTTGGGGGGGGGGGCCGCCGCCCTTTGAGCCCTCCCGCACCAGCCGCCACTGATTAAGACCCAATATTACCTACTGGATTGGTCGTTTTTTTATTGAATTTTATTGAATTTTGATCGACAACAAAATCAAAATGGGATTTTGGAAAACCAGTAGGTATGCATCAATTGGCCGAAGTTCATTGGAGCAACATCGGCGTATTAAACTGACATTTTATTCCTTCTGGTCGAAGTCGAACGTCTTGAATTACAAAGATGCTGGGGGTAATCTATCGCACGAATGCCGTCCAAAAAACTAGCGATCCTGAAGAGGATGAAGAAGTTGTCAAGGAAGAGAATGCGTGCTTTCCACCTAGCCCCAAGTTCGGTGCACCTGCCATTTACGCATGTGCGGGTGCCAAACGGTGCTTTTCATCTACGTGTTCCTACTCGGTTCTGTGCCGTTCATTGGATCACCTAAAATTTTGTGCCACACGATGGAACATGTGCCGTCTGGTGGTATTTGTATTGTACCGTCTAGGTGGAAAGCACCCAATGACCATCTGAAGAAGACTATTGGAGGTAAAATAACTGGCTATCGAAATACACCAACGGCAATGAAAATCAAATAGGCTACTTCGTTTGGGCAGGTGCGCATGATTGAAGGCTCCAAATTTTGAAAACTTTCGTACACCTGTCAGTTGAATGGCAACGCTGCATGCTCTGTCTAGCCGCCTGACCAACAACTGGTTCCTGGCTGTCACCTTTATACATACCGTAAATGCATCTCTTCGCGTAGCTTCTTTGAACTTCCTTCTCGGTACAGCCATTTTCAACAGGTTCTGTCCTTTCCTCAAAACATGAGCTAATGAAATGTAGGTCAGGTAGAAACGAGAACTGTGATCATAATTATTGTCACAAGTGACAGTTGGCGCCGATGTCTTGTTTTTTTTAGCGCTGTTGCCATTTTCGTTGTTCCTGAACTTCCACAAATGATCATTGAACTTAATTTCAATGAAATATTTCCTTTGAATATAAAAAATGGTATCTAACATTCAACCAAATTATTTGTGGAATTTTAGGTGCACTGCAATATTTTTTAGTGTTAATTTTCAATATCGGTGTACAAAACTATGAAATTCGCGCCAGACATGCGCACTCAAAAAAACCGAAACGAAGGGACCTATTCTGAACATCTCAAGAAAACAATATGATGGCGGTGGAACGCATTGCGGAGCCATGAAATAGACCAGCAAGTTATCAGTGAGTGGTTAAACTTGTCAAGAACACCAGTGGCTCAGAAAACTATGTTCCCGAAAATTTCAAATGATTGAAAGACCATCTGAAGAAGAACATCAGAAACGGTATTTTATATCCTCCTAGACCATCTGATTCTGAAAAATAAGTACCTTTAGAAGCAATATTTTGTGACCTCCTAATAGGCCAGTATAATAACTAATAAGTCATTGCGGCAATTATTTCGACAACCGAACCCAAAGACGCCAACGAATGGGTAGAAAAAAAAATAAGGTCTCTATTGATCACCTCCTCCCAAACGGCCATGAAACAATATTATGGAAATAGGAAATGTCATTTAAAAGTAGGTAGTTGAAGATCATCCGAAGACAAGCGAGGCCTTTCTGAGTAAAGCTGGAATATTCTCGATTACAAGACCAAAAAGCTAGATGACGACCATAATATAGCCAGGGAGCTGTGGTGGGAGCACGCCGTCAACCTGTTACGAAATTCGTGTTCGTATACGAATTTTGCTAGCACGCCACTCACGTATTTCGTCAAAATCGACCAGCCTCTTGCGTATCCTATCCCACAGCCGTGCCTATGCACAGCCCGCAAGCTCCGTACAATGCGTACAAATACGAAAACATTGGGTTTTGCGTAAAGTGTCGATCTTTCTTGTCTTTGTCTAGCATAATATATCTGCATCTTCCCTCCTCGTCGCTAAAATTTTAGCAATATGGCGGCCTTCATTCACGGGCACGACTTTTTACGATCGTTTCCGATTGCAAAGACGAATGAAAATACGCAAGTTTATACAATAGAAAATACGCAAGCTTCGTATACGAAATTCGTAAACAGACGGCGTGCTCCCCGCACTGATCAGTGTTACATTCAAAATCAAAGCTACAATGCTACAGGCTAGAAGATCATCGTCATTAATTCGTCAATTATTTGAATGAATGGTATATGGTACCTACCTACATGGTAGCATTATGCATAAAAAATAGGCTAGAGCTTCCAATGACCCTGGATAAGAAGTTACATTTGAGGGAGGACACAACTTTGAAAGGGCACCTTCCATAAATAAGTGATGAAAGAAAGAAAGTTGTATAAATAGTCTGTCCATTCACGTGTATTGTATATCTAAGTAGGTATATTTTGCTGACGCGTTTCGGCCTTCCTTACAATTCGGGATAAAGGGCCATCTTCAATATCTGCCGAAACGCGTCAGCAAAATATACTTATACAATTTACGTGGAGAGACAGATTTATTCATACAACTTTATTTCTACAAGATGCCTCCATTGAGTCCATTGAGAACATCCCTCAACTTTTACGATATTGATTGGAAGAAATTCAGAATAGCAAAATGGAGCGCAAAAGCACAAAATATTGATGATTGTCTACACAACACTAATAAAATGACACAAGAAGATATACAAAAGAGCAGAAGGGACAATGGCCGTTTTAAATTTGTAGACAATAACATTTTGGGCATTGGAAAAAATTGCTTCATCATTCTAACTTTGGCGGAGGAAATAATCTTTTATTGAAGAATTATTTAACATATGAAGACATAGTCAAGTCAGACCACTCATCTTTGGATCCAAGAACTGCTGCTCATTCATTTCACTATTTATTCTATTCTTGATAGACAATAACGCATTGACATCTTTAGGTGGAATTATTTTGAAATTGATCCACGAAATAAGGAATTTTTCAAAACCTAAAATTAGGCATCCGAGATCTCTACCCTTGAAAATTAGTATCTTCCAGAGGACACACCACTTCATGTGATATTCGGAGTGCTATCGGGCCCCATTGTGTGAGCTTGATTATACAGAGCTTCATGGGGCCCCCTGGGTATTTCCATGTCTTTCGGAGCTCTAGCGGGTCCCCTTGTACCCTTATATGTAGTTTGGAGCCCTAATCAGTCCACTTTTGTTTTTATTGGCTTTCAGAGTATCATACAGTGAGCCCCCTTTTGCCTTTTCTCGTTACAAAGAGCCTCTAGGGCCCCCTTGAGTCACCAATATCATATGAAGCTCTACGGAGCCCCCTTGCATTTTTCCGTGATTTCTGGATTTTTGTTGGGCCCCTTCTGTCCTATGTGTCGTTTGGAGCGCTAATGAGCCCCCTTATGTGTTTTCGTGGCTTTCAGAGTTCCACTAAGCCATCTTGTGCGCTTTTGCATTGCTAGAAGCCCTAGTGTAAGTCGCTTGTGCCTTCATGTGATATACGGAGCCTTATCGCACCCCCTTTGTTCCCGCAAGTGTAGTTTGGAGCCCTTGTGAGCCCCTTTGTGTCCATAAGTATAGCTTGGAGCCCTAGTGAGCCCATGTGTGTTTTTTCATGACTATCATAATTCCAGTAAGCCCCCTGTTGCCTTCTTGTGTTATCCAGAGCTCCAGTGGGCCCCCTTGTTTCTTCAACGTCTTTTGAAGCCCTGCTGACCCCCCTCACCCCCATCTTTCCGTGGCTTTCAAAACAGTAGTAAGTAGGTACATTGTGCCGTCATGTGATATTCAGAGCCCTATATCGGGCCTCCTCGTGTCTTCAAATGTAGTATGGAGCCCTGATAATGAGCCTCCCTGTGTTTTTTCGTAGCTTTCGGAATTCCAGGGAGCCCCTTTTGCTTTCTGTTGTTATATGAAGCATCTTGGACTCCCTTGTGCCTTTATGTGATATAAGGAACCCTATTATCGGACCCTCTTGTGCCAGCAAGTGTAGTTTGGAGTCCTAGTGAGCCCTCTTTTGTTTTTTCATGGCTTCCAGAATCCCAGTCGACCCCCTTTTGCCTATTTTGATTATACAGAGATTCACTGGACCCTCTTGTTGTATTATTTCCATGGCTATTGGAGCTCTATCGGGTCCCCTTTTGTACCCTTGTGTGTAGTTTGGAGCCCCAATCAGTCCACTTGTGTTGGCTTTCAAAGTACCATACAGTGAGCCCCCTTTCGCCTTTTCTTGTTATAAAGAGCCCCTTGGGCCCCCTTTGTGTCACCAATATTATATGAAGTTCTACGGAGTCCCCTTGCATTTTTCCGTCATTTCCAGATTCTTGTTAGGCCCCTTGTGCCCTTTGTGCCGTTTGGAGCCCTAATGAGCCCCCTTATGTATTTTTGTGGCTTTCAGAATTCCAGTGAGCTATCTTATTCACTTTTACATTGCTGGAAGCCCTAGTGTAAGTCCCTTGTGCCTTCATGTGATATACGGAGCTCTATCGCGGACTCCCTTGTACCCGCAAGTGTAGTTTGTAGCCCTATAGTGAGCCCCCTTGTGTCCATGAGTGTAGCTTGGAGCTCTAATGAGCCCCCTTGTGTCCATAAGTGTAGCTTGGAGCTCTAATGAGCCCCCTCATGTTTTTCCATTACTATTAGAATTCCAGTGAGCCCCTTGTCGCCTTCTTGTGTTATCCAGAGCTCCAATGGGCCCCTTGTTTCTTCAACGTCTTTTGAAGCCCTGCTGAGCCCCCTTACATCTTTCCATGGCTTTTTTAGCAGTAGTAAGCACCTTGTGCCTCTATGTGATATTCGGAGCTCTATCGAGCCCCTTTGCCTCTCGAGTGTAGTATGCGGGACCCTAATTGGTCCACTCAGGCTTTTAATGGCTTCCAGAGTATCAGTAAGCCCCCTTTTGTCTTCATTTGTTATATGAAGCTCCGTAAGGCCCCTTGTGTTTTCAATATCGTTTGCAGCCTTGCTGTGCCCCGTTGCATTTTTCCGTGGCGTTCGGATCTCTGTCGGAGCCCCTACTTGTATTTGCTTATGATTTTTAGATCCCTTTATCGAGCCCCCTTGTGTCTTCATGTTTAACATAACCCCCTCACGTTCCGAAGCCTTCACTTGCGACGAATTTTCCGTGGGACGAATTGTCCGCGGGACGAATTGTCCTAGCACCAGCCCCCAAGACCCCCCTTATATGGCACCATATTTTTTCCCTGCGCCTGTTGACCTAGAAGCGCCGCTGATGGTACCACATCCGATATCTGAGCCCCTCCTGTCTGAATATACTTCCGGGGTCCTTGGATTTCGTGATTTTTTTCAAGAAGAACCTAAAATTTCATGTGCGGACGGGATTGTGCGTCGCGAACACGAATCCTTGCCTCGGAACGGGCTCTGTGCGTTGAAAGTGTGCGTCCGCGAACATCATGCGTGCGTGTGTCCCGTCCACACCCACACGCACGCACGTGTCCGCGTCCGCGAACACTGTTCGTCCGCGAAAAAGTGCTCGATAAGTAGGAGCAGGAGCAAAGAAGGTAGGAGGCTGATTTTTTGTGGATAGCAAGTTGCTTATTGGCTGTTCTGAGGAGGCTGGTTCATAAGAGCCAATGGGCGTAGCTGCGCTTGCAACTCAAATTAAAACTTGCGGCTAAGGCTAGTTTATAGTCGACGGATGCATAAACGGAGACGTAAGCGGAAGTGTTTCGCAAAAGATGAACTGGCCTAAATTGGTGTGATCGTTTATAGTCTTACGCAATGAACGGAAGCGGTGACGGGCGTCGTAAGAAGTTGGCCAACATTCAACTTTTGATGTAGACATGTAGACGTGATCCCTGATGTAGACGGAAGTATAAACGTGACAATTTAACCTTGAATTTAACCAATCAGAGTGAAGCAGTGAGGAAGCAACAAACCTCTCATGGGGAATTCTGAAAGTCCCTATACAGGTGGTCCGACTTTTATGTCATTAAATTTAAGGATCGATAGAGAATGAAAACTGAAGGTTCACTGAAAATTATCACCTGTTGAACAATCATAACATGTTCCATAAGAAAGTTTCAGGGGCGTAGACATTAAAAGGTGACCCTACTTCCCCCCCCCCCTATTTTTCACCCCCCTAGTTATTTTTGGAAACTGTTCATAATTTTGAATTCTACGTTCAATTTTGAAGAAAAAAATCACTGTTGCAAAATTTTTATTAGAGGCTTCGTTTAGGAGATATTTGGGTTTGAAACTTTGGGAAACATCCCGAAATCGCCACTTTCAAAGGTCTAAACATTAAAATTAAAAAAAAACTCATGATTTCCCAGCTGAAATAGGTTTTCTAGAATTTCCAAGTTGATAAACCACCATTTTTTCCAAAACACGAGAAATTTTCAGGAAAAAAACAATTTGGGTTCTGGAAAGTGGCGATTTCGGGATGTTTTCCAAAATTTCAAACTGGAATATCTCCTAAACGAAGCCTCTAATCAAAATTTTGCAGGAGTGACTTTTTCTTCCAAATTGAACGTAGAAATCAAAATTATGAACAGTTTTCAAAAATAACTGGGGGGTGAGAAATAAGGGGGAAAAAGTAGGGACACCCCCTGATGTCTACGCTCCTGAAACTTTTTTTATGGAACATGTTATGATTGCTCGACAGGGGATAACTTCAGTAAACCTTTGGTTCTATTTTGAATGAAATCGGTTGAACGGTTCAAAAGTTATGCGGAAAAAACGATTATTTATTTCCAACTTTGAAGGGCTGTATCTCTGTTATTAGGCATTTCTCAAGTATGTTTTTCGAAGAAAGTCCCTTTCATTTTTCATTTTCTATTGATCCTTGAATTTAATGACCTAAAACGAGGACTATGTGAATATGAATATGTGTACCGAATTTCATGCTTTCATCACTATTTGCAAGGTTCATTCACCTAGTGCCCCCACTACATAGACTAAACTCACTAGTTCAATCGGGAGCGCTTCTACTTTTACGACGTTCTTTTACACCGACTGCGCAATCGGCTGCTCAGCAATTCCCTTTCTTTTACTGTCGCCTGTTTGTTGACTACGCATACGCAGCTAAACGAAACCGATTGCTGTAGATGCTCTGCTGCTGCGCTTTCATTTCAAGCGAGAAATTTTCGTAGGTGACAGCAGTACTGACTGCAGCAGTCACTGCGTGAAAGAATCTGTCAAATCTTGTCACGAGTCTTGTCATCAACATGCATGCGCCGCCTTGCGCTTACGTCGACTATAAACAAGCATCTTGCATAGAGTCTTCCGTTTAAATCACCGTCTACGTCTCCGTTTATGCATCCGTCGACTATAAACCGGCCTTAAATAAGCCGACTAATGGTGGATTCATGCATAGAAATTTAAGATTTAAAATTTAACATTTTATTTTATTTCCATAAGAAACCAATGGGTGGACACTTAAATGTTAAGTAAATCTTAAATTTCAAATTTCCATGCATGAATCCACCATAAACTCACCTTAATTTTGAAATGTGTGATGTGAAAGTGAGAGGTCAAAGGTCTCATATCACGTATCACGCACTCACGCCTCACGCCATGGAGTTTCTAACACTAGCAAGCTAGCAAGCACTTCTTGAGTTCTTGTTCTTGACTTTTCTGGGACCTTTCACGAAAAATCGGAAATGGTATGGTAGACCTGTAATCTTCCCCCTCCAGAGCTCTGCTGTCAGGTGGGCTGTCAATCTCTCCCGTCAAAGCTGTCATCAGTGCCATCTCTGTCTTTCTCTGCCATTTCGTTTTGTATCGTCGTTGTGGAGTCGTCGGTGGTCAGTGTTCGCGTGATTCCTTCGTGGTTATTGGTCGCTAGTCGGTTAGTTATTCATCTTTTAACCGCCAAATCTAGTGCAGTTTTATATAATACGTGAAACAAAGTGCTCGACGATGCCGAAACCAAAATTCAACAATCCAAAGCCGTCGTGGAAAACCCAGTATAATGGTGAGTAGCTTTGACCTTGATACGAGAGACGCAACATTTCATAAATGCAAAATGCTAATCCCAAATCGCTAATTTCAGAGCACGATTTTCGTGCTGGCGGCGGTGAAACGAGACGGGTCAGCTTCAAAAGCAGCCGCCTGGGCCCCAAAAGAGACAACAAGGACTGGACGTCGTCTATCAGGGCGCATCTCCAAGATGAGGATGTCGATATGGGCACTTCCAATATGGGCGGCGGCAGGAATTACAGCAACAAAAAAAATTTCAAGGGCAAGCGAGGACACAGGTCTGACTCCCCAGCGCCGGGCTACCAACGTGGGGCCCCCATGAACAGGAGGCTGCTGGACGGACCCATAAGTTGGTTTCGTGTTGTGGTAAGTTGTTTGTGCTGTGTGGTTTCTCGTTTTGATGCTCACGACTCGTTCATTGCTCGATTACAGCTGCCATATGGGAACAAATACGAAAAAGATTTTGTCATCAGGACTTTGATGCAGAAAATCCAACCTACACCTTTTACTCCAATAGTGGTAAGTTTTCTTACTTCATTTTATTTGGAAGCACTTTTATTGTTGAGTACTGGGGGATTGCCTGCACAGAATTTCTGTTCGCATTAGGCTTGATGGGTTCTAGGACTTGATTGAAGACACAAGTGGATGGAGGATTCATGTCGCATTTTTGAAAAATATGAGTTTTTTTGCATGGATGAAGGGTTCATCTGTCTAGAAATTTTTTGGGATGGGTCCCATGATTGTGCTATCAAGAGTAAAAGAGATAGAAGTTGATAAAGGATCTATGTTCACCTACTTTTTAGATATTAGCTCAGATTAGCTGTGGCTGTGGATGAAGGATTCATGTGCATATATTTTATGTACATGAATCCTTTATTCACTCATTTAAATTTACTGGCACATGAATCCTTTATCAACTGAGATGCTCTCTAATTACTCACGTAAGTTGTACAACAAGATGTACCTACATAGTCCCAGAAAGTGGGGTTATGACATAGTTTGTCTGGGCAAGTAATGCATGCGAGTCTGCGGGAAAAGTTTTCACCTGTAATATGTGCAAAGAAATTGTCCAGGAGAAGTGTATTACATGTACCCGTATCAGTACTTTTTGCATTTTGTAGTTGATGAAGGATCTATGTTTTGTTTTTTTGCTTCTGTTGAACTACATAAACTTTTTTGTTTTCCAATTAATATTAGTAGATTTGTATGATAAATGTTTAAATCAATCCATCTGACTCTTTTATTTTTAATGTAAGACAAAAAAGTAATACTAATAGAGGGCTGTTATCTCGGAAACAGTTTTGTGTGATATGAATTCTCTATTCACTTGTATCTTCAATTATGAAGGAATTAAAGACTGGCCAGTAATATTGAGGCAGGCGTAACTTGAGGTGAAAGTGGACGATAAAATAGTGTGTTTCTGGACCGCTAGATGGCGTGGAAAATAATCCCCTATTAAAAAATCAACCGATTGTACAATTAGAAAAATAATAACGCCTCGAATAACGCTGTTGTATGCTAAAAATTAAAGTACTTTTCTGCTGGCTGATACATTTTTTTAAATAACTTTTTTTTCGAATTTTTTTTTCATTTCTTAATCAATTTTGGATTTTTTTCAAAACATCAGGTTATCAGTTGGTTCTCTCGAAAGTATAGAACACAAATCATTTTTCGGAATCATCGTCGATTAGAAAAAAAGTTACATACGTGCCTCTTATAGATTGTAGGTTGTATGTAGATTAGAGTTGGTTAAGTCTTTGAGTATCGTTTCTGCACTGCAGTAGTGCGACCTATAAGATCTTTTGTGCGTGACCATGCTTCTATTCAGAAGCTTATTTTATTTTGGAAGCTAAATAGTAGCATGGTAACGTACCTCCTCTTCGCTCCCAAGAAAGATGCAGGGTGCCCAAATTCATTTTTTCGATTTTTAAAAATTTGTAACTCAAGGACGGAGTCATATTGGTGAAATAAGCGTTGCGAAATAAATCCGTGTGGGTTTATTCCTTGACAGATTCTTACCATTTTGGTCTCTTTCGAAAGCTACAAGAATGTACTTTGGTTTGAGCCCATTGGCATTTCCGAAATCTCCAAAAAAAAAATCAATTTTGACATTTGAAATAATTATTTTTGGATTTTGGAAATGCCAATGGGCTCAAACCAAACTACATCCTCGTAGCTTTCGAAAAGGACCAAAATGGTAAAAGGAATAAACCCAGACGGATTGATTTCGCAACGCTTATTTTACCAATACAACTCCGTCCTTAAGTAACATTCAACTAAATGAAGCTAAAATTTAGCAGAGGCTGGTTTGTCAGAATCATCTACCTACCTACCTAATTTCGCAATAATCAAATCAGTGGGCGAGGGAGTTATGGAGGTTCACTAACTTAGAAGCATAACCCTGTATCCATATCTTTTATCTTTTTATCGTAAGCTGAACGTTTGGGAACACTATTAGAAGCGATAATATGCAGGTACCTATTCTTAAATAAGACAGAAGGTAAATGCTTATGTCTCCACTCCAAGATTTACTTTTTTTCCAATTTTTGCTTGTCGTACTATTTTCAATGATTGCTTTTTTGCACTCTCACACGACGCACTAAATTTGAAGAAACTATCAAAGACGTAGTAAGTATCCTTCAATTATTTTTGATGCTTCCTACATTCTGCAATGAAAGCCAAAACAGGTAAATATCTGAACAACATTCAAAATCGCCCACCCTCACTATGCATCTTGCACAGCCCGCTGGCAATATGAATGGCTGTTGTACTCGGCGCGTGGCCGGCGGCTTATATCAAAGAAAAATTTTCAAAATCGATTTCGGTCCATACTGCTCATGATATCTGAATTCTGAAAAATGATTTGTTTGATATTATTGGGGGCACCAATTGACTACCTGATTTTAAAAAATAAAATTGAAACTCATCAAGAAATCAAATTTTTTTTTTCGAAAAAAAAGTATTTTTGAAAATGTGTTAGCTAACAGAAAAGTAACTTCATTTTCAGAGTACAACAGTGTCATCATTTTTCAAATTATACAATCGGTTGATTCTATAATAGGGGACTATTTTTGGCATGTTTTCTCTCTGTCGCACACTTGGTAATTAATTTCAGTCCACTTTTAGTCCAGTCAAAATAGGTTTTAACCGGAAAGAAATTCGGAAGTTGACGAAATTTGGTGGATCGATGCAGAATTCACCGTGGAATAACATACTGAAATTCCCGAAAATTCCAATGCTTGGCTTTTTTTCTAGGACCAATAAAAGAGCGCCATCCTTGTAAATTTTCGATTTTTTCTGAATAACTTGTTAACTATCACCTTAAGAACACAAAACCAGCAAAGCAAATGTAGCGCGTTAAATTATCAAGAGATCCGTATCAAATTCATCACTTTGTGGTTGATAGTCTCCGAGATACAGCGTCTGCTAGAACGCAGTGAAAATGACTCAAAATTTATTTCCGGATTTTACGTAACAATTTGCATAGTGTCAGTTCAAGGGCTGTAACGTGGACAGCAAATGTGCGGATTTCAGTGTGTTTTACAATCTTGGAAAGCCCATTCAACATTTGGTATCACACTTTTGTCTAGAAGTCGCAAACTTCAAAATGGTACTTTTCTTCGACCTTTCAAATTTATACTTGAAGTTCCGAAGAATCCCCAAAAATCGATTATTTTCATACCATACCATTTGCTTCATTTTCCAAGTATGGAAAAACCATCTGGAGAATATGTGAAGGATTGAATAACAAAAAAATAACATGTTTCAGAATCTTTTTCCTAGTGATGGTTCCTGAGGTATATGGGTTAAAAGACTAAAACGACCTACTTGGAAAAAAAAATGGTAGTTCGGACACTAACTGCTGAATACTGTACGGACCTTGCATTTTAGGTGTAAGATGCCACTTGGCAGACGTGGAAAGTACATAAATATATTCGCTACGTCTGCTGAGTGGCATTTTGTATCATCAAATGCAAGGTCCGTACAGTATTCAGCAGTTAGTGTCCGGACTACCTATCTTTTTCTCCAAATAGGTCGTTTTAGTCTTTCAACCCATATAACTCAGGAACCATCACTGGGAAAAACATTCTGAAACATCCTATGGTTTTGGTATCCAATTCTTCACATATTTCCTGGATGGTTTTGCTCTACTTGAAAAAGTAGGCAAATGACATGGTATCAAAATAATCGATCTTTGGGGATTCTTCGGGACTTCAAGTATCGATTTCAAAGGTTGAGGAAAAGTACCATTTTGAAGTTGGCGACTTCTAGACAAAAGTGTGAAACCGAATGTTGAATTGGCTTTCCAAAAATGTAAAACACGTTGAAATCCGTACATTTTCTGTCCACGTTACAGCCCCTGAACTGACACTATGCAAATTGTTACGTAAAATCCGGAAAAAATTTTTGAGTCATTTTCACTGCGTCCTAGCAGACGCTGTATCTCAGAGACTATTAACCACAAAGTGATGAATTTAATACTGATCTCTTGAGAATTTAACAGGCTACATTTGCTTCGCTGGTTTTTGTGTTCTTAATGTGATAGTTTACAAGTTATTCAGAAAAAAAACGAAAATTAACAAGGATGGCGCTCTTTTATTGGTCCTAGAAAAAAGGCCAAGCGTTGGAATTTTCGGGAATTTCAGTATGTTATTCCACGTTGAATTCTGCATCGATCCACCAAATTTCGACAATTTCCGAATTTATTTCCGGTTTGGCCAGATTTTTGCTTAATTTGACTGGACTATTTCGCCTTGACGCGATTATTTATTTATTTACATTAATAGTTGAGGTCTTATGTCATAAAAGGTCATCCGATTTTGATAATTCCAAAAATAGGAATAGACTAACAACAGTGTCCAATAAGGTTCTGTGAAAGAAAATTTTCGGATTATCCACTACTTTTCAAGGAAAAAATTATCAAAGCTACAGAACTACGCAGTGTATTGTCGCAGTCGACTCGTTTTTGAAAAATTTCAAAAGTAGGAATGGACTGAAAACAGTGTCCAAGAAGACTACTAGTTTTAAGAAAAAACTCAAATAGAGAACCACACGTAGTGTATTTTTGACGCCGGGCAGATATGCAATTCAACAAACGAACCAAAGAAGGACAGGGTTAGAAGGAAGGTGGTAGTCATGGCGACGAGTAAAAATGCTAAGCGAAACGTCAAAATGGAATGGCGTTTGTTCAAGTGCCGAAATGTAATATTTAAAGACGGCATTTCCTAGCATAAAAAATGGCTGAAACAGACTGCGGATTAGCTGCAGAGTGAAAGGACCGATGATTCTTGTGGCGTGAGTATCTGACAAATCTGTGCAGATAAAAATGTAACAAAAAAAATGATGAATTTTTTTCGAAAAAATATATGAAAATTTTGGAAAAAAAACGAGTTTTTCGATTTTTAAAATTCTGAAATGCTTATACATTTTCAAACTTGATTTCAGATTACCCTTCTTTTTTTTCAATTTTCCTACTCCACTGGTTTTCATGAAACTCGCGTTCAAATGAAAAACACTAGGAAATGCCGTCCTTAATGTTAGTAAATCACATTTTTTATTCAGACTTTATTCACAATGATCCAGTTTAAATGCAAGTGATTGGCTGTATTTAAAGTTTTTCGCGCCAAACGATTTTATCAGGTAGGCATCGGCAACCTTTTGAAACAACGCATCCATCAACACTCCGCGCTTCGCGACAGCTGTTTAGATCAGATCACCTCTCTTTATTCGGCCCGTGGTCCGAAAGTGACATTATTTTCCAACCTATTGCTAACTCATTACGAATAAAATACTTTATCAGTTTCTTACAGTAAACACGAGAGTAAACATATCAGTTTAGGACCACATGACGCGTTGTACACCGCTCCAGTCGAGGTTAAACTCGATTGCAGCAACGCGAACCCGGGTTAGAATTTGGGTGAGTGACCGAGTAAGCAGACCCGATGGAACTAATAAAATCATGAAAACATTGAAAACATCAGTTTTATTGTACTTGAAAAGGGAGAAGAAGTCATAATCGCGGCAAAAAGGTTCAATAAACCTTCCACTTTTCGAAATTTTCTACAGCTTCAGAATGTATGTGATTTAGCTTGATAACAATGATAGAAAGGCAATTACCCAAGCTTAAATTGAAACGTTCATTAATTGCAGTCGATATTTCGAAGCGAGTGTACATAAATGTGTTTTTCTTTGTGAATTTCAGTGGAAAGCGAACGGCACAGCATCCACGTTCTACGTCGACGATTTCAAGGTCGCACAAAAGCTCTCGGATTTAGATCGTCAAATAGAAATGCCCGACGGTTTCAAGTTACTTGTCAAAGTGAAAAGCGGCTACCCGGCCGTCGACATCAGCACAGAAGTCAAAGAAAAAATGAAAGTGGTAATGGCGAAGCGCTACAATGTCGCCGCCAAAGCACTGGATCTCACCAAGTTCCACGCCGATCCCGATCTCCAGGAATTCTTCTGCGCCATATTCAAACCGATCGTTTTTTTGACCATCATCGACATAATTGTAGAGAACATTCCCGACATTGAGGCTATGAATTTGTGCGACAACAAGATCTCGAACCTGTCGTACCTTAAGAAAATCAAAGACAAGCTGCCCAACCTGAAGATCCTGCACATGGCTGATAACAAGGTGAGAATCCGCGGTGGTCTGATTGTCTGGTAATTTTGTGCTTAAATGTGCAAAGTACACAACTTACCAGACCTCAGTCACCTTCTTGTGCCAGCAAATTTTGAGGACTTTTTTTTTAATTTCCAGTTTCGAGACATTGCGATGTTAGATCCACTAATTGGCTTGCCATTGGTCGATCTGATACTAAACGGTAATCCGTTGTGCTCCAAGTTCAAGGATCAAGAGTCGTACATCGGGTAAAGTTGGATTTTGATTGTGTCATTTTCTTGTTTTTCCAACGAGGCATCATCGAAAGTATGCTCGTACTTTTGTGTGCACCTCAAAGAGAATGCAAGAGTGTTGAGTTGAGAAACGTCACCGAGTTACTCCATTTCTTCAAAATTGTCAATAATTATTATTTTGAAACATGAAAACTGGAAAGGACTGAACAAGGAACAAAGTCGTTGTTTGAAATAAAGTCAAAAATGTTGAGATTGATACAATTATCTAAGATACAGTAGATTCTGAAAAATATTAAAAGTAAAAAAAAGTACAAAGAAATACAGAAAAAATATACAGAATATAAAAAAGTCCAGAAAGAATTGAAATGAAAAGAAAATCATGGCTCGTGTAAAAATGAGGTGCTAGGTACGTACTACTAATTGAACTGAATTTTGTAAAGAATTGTACCCTGCTACACCAAAACAACAGTGAAGATGGGGCCGTGACACTAGCCCGTGGTTCGATTCCCGCAGGTGTCTTGTTTTCAACAAGTTGAGTTGCTCTAGTATGACAACGGAAAGTCTTTTCGACTTGAGCCGACGTCAGAAAAAGCAAATTAATAAAACTGGTTGGAAGCGCTCGGTTCGAGGGCTCGCATCTCAGCTGGACCGATCGGAATCTCAGGAGGCGAGGAGATTCCGAAAAGAGGTGCCTTCTTTCGGAAGAGAAGTAAAACCGTGGGTCCCGTGTGCTGTGCGATGTCAGTGCACGCTAAAGATCCCTACCGTTCGCCAAAGAACGGATTCGGCAAAATTTCTAGGCAGAGGGTGATGGGCTCGCTTCCCTAGCGTCGGCGGTGCCCAAAAGCATCGGCCGACGTTAAATAAAAACCAATAACAATCGAGCATGCAAGATTTTGCTCTTGAAACCGAAAGGTTCACAATCCCAAATCTCCGACATAGTACCAAAGTGTATGCTGTTCAAGAACTCGAAAAGTGTTTTAAGCAGTTTGGGTGCATTTTCTTCACTATAATTTTGTTGCGCAGTATATAATCGAAACATTACCATGCATGTTTTTATGCGGGCCTGCGTGATTTCTGTCTTTGAAAAATAAAAACCATTGAAAACAACGGAAAAAAATATGAATAAATGAAAATTGAGTTTACGTATTTTAGATGATTTCAGAGAAGTAAGCTAGATCAGAAGCCACATTGTTTCTTATTCAGTGCTTAGTAAATTTAGGCATGGAAAATATGGAATGAACCCAATTTTGAAACTTTGAAGTAGCTCTAGTTAGATGGCATCCACTTTCAGTGTTTCTATGGACGAATGAGGTTTGCTAGACAATTTTGTTGAGTTGAACAAAATTATTATTATTATTCATCTGAAAACAAGCTGCCTCTATCTTCCATAAAATCATTTAAAAGTTCTATTATCTTGAAAAAATAACGAAGTACAAGCATCCTTCAATGCATCGAGTTTCGTTTTGGTTGTTGATGTTGTAAATGTTTTCCTTCATCCGCCTTGACGACCAAAACCGATGTTTTGAGGACGAGTGGCAGTGTCTTCAAGGCGATACCTATGTCTTCTGTCCACAGTGAAGTCCGGAAGAGGTTTCCCAAAGTGATGAAATTGGTGAGTACTCATTTTGTTTACTTTTGATTTTTGTAAAGTTCAATCCGTTCAAACAAAACATCGTACATGAATACCTAGTAGCGTGAAATATAAGTAATACTCTTTGATAATAATAGGGTACCCACTTGCAATTTTGTTAATGCCTTGCTTAAAGTTATGACAGCCCAAAATGATGTCATAGACCGGATGGTTTCCCACATTGGTTTCTCTGTAAACCAGAATTTTTTTAATACCGTTTTTTATTTTAGGCCCCAGCCCGTAGCACCTTCATTATGGGTTTCACACCCAATATATTATATATTTTTGGAATCACAAAAACAAGATCTTTCGACTGATGATATGTCAAATAATTTTTGACAAATGACAGAATATTACTTGTGATACACCATTTTAAAGCCCATTCAATTTTGAGGAGAACTGTGTTTTTATTTTTAACATAGGATGTCTTTTACAGCTTCTGGGGGTCTTTCAATAGGAAAAAATGTCAGTTCCAGAAATAGCCACTCAATAAGTAATAGGTATTTTTGATATTAACTAATGGTGATGATCTAATTTTGAAATCGTCCAAATTATTGGGAAACTCTATAAACACCTTATCTTTCGGGTAGGCTCATGAAAAAAATCGAGGGGGGTCATATCTGGCAAGCTTGGATGTCATCGCGTTGGGCCGGTAGTTCCAATTCACTGATCGTCGAATCTTCCATTCAAGGAACAAGAAGGCGGTCATTTCGAGCAACTTCTTTAGGACATTTTTTGTTTTATTGTGATTAATTACCATTATCATCAGTTAACACTGAAAATAGGCACCTGCTTTACCTACTTACTTATTATGTATTTCTGAAATTCAACTTTTTTTTTCTATTGAAAGACCCCTAGAAGCTGTAAAAGACACCCTATTTCAAAAATAAAACTGCATTTCTCCTCAGAATTTTATGGGCTTTAAAATGATGTATCACAAGTACTATTCTGTCATTTGTCAAAAAATGACATTTGTCAAAAAATGACATATGTCAAAAATAATTTGACATATCGTCAGTCGAAAGATCTTGTTTTTGTGATTTCAAAAATATATAATACATTGGGTGTGAAACCCATAATAAAGGTGCTACGGGCTGGGGCCTAAAATAAAAAACGGACGGTATAATTGACAATCAAAACTTGGAGTTACTCTTTACTCTCTTGCGAAGATCCTGACGCGGAACGACGTCACCAAAAATGAAAAGTTGATTCAGTCTTTGATCTTCAATTGAAAAATGAACGCATTGGGATTTTTTTTTTGTCCGATTGAGGGTCGGACGTCAATGTAAACAACGCTTCTAATGATTTGATGAATCAATATTGTAAAGGTTTTTTCGTTCTCATCTCCTTAGGATGGACAAGACTTACCACCGCCAATTTCTTTCGACATCGCCGCCGACGTGAACCTGCCGCCATCCAAGCAGACGTTCTTGTGCCAGCAAGAGGGAGGCGACGTGGTCCGCCGCTTCTTAGAACAATATTTCCTAATTTACGACTCGAACAGTCGACAGCCCTTGCTGGCAGCCTACCATGAAAGCTCGCTATTCTCAATGACCATGAGCTACCCCTACGGTCAGCGGGACAAGAATACTTCCTGGCTCAACTGGTATACCACGGAAAATCGAAATATACTGCGCATCACTGACCCAGATCGACGCAGCAAACTCGTCAAACAAGGCAATCTTCAAGTGGTTTCGTTCTTGCAAGATATGCCACAGTCACAACATGACATGAACAGTTTCACTGTGGACATGGCCCTGTGTGTGGTAAGTTTCATAATCAATTTTCGTGCATTGCTTTTTCGTTTTGTCAAAATATAATACGTTGAAAAAGAGTCAGAATTGAAGCTTGATTTTTTATACATTTTCTTTTTCCAGCCACAAATGATAAGCTTCAGTCTCACGGGGTACTTCAAAGAATTGAGAACCAGCCACAAGACGCCCCCCATCCGGTACTTTTTCAGAACTTTTGTCCTGGTACCCGCTGGTTCTGGTTTTTGCGTCATCAACGAAACCCTGCACGTCACGAACGCCACCGATGAACAAACGAAAGTCGCGTTTAAAATTCCAGTTCCAACGTCTCCTGCGACGGCGGTCAGTGCCTCGCCAGTGGCCGGCGTGCCTCCTACTCTGGTAACGTCACCTGTCACGGTCCCCTCACCATCAGTGACCGTGCCACTGGCCGTCGATGACGTCACGAAACAGCAAATGGTTCAGGCTCTGGCACTGCAGTCCAACATGAATCTGGAGTGGTCCGGAAAGTAAGTTGAATAATACTATAAGCTTTTCACAAACTAAACAGAAAAAAACAGTTCAAGTCACAAAACAGTTTGAAAAAATTACAAACCAGCTCATTCATGTAACCTAGATTTTTTTTTAATCAAATAGACCAAATCAAATAGTAGGCATGACGTCACAGCCGTTCCTAGTATAGCAGTATTCTCGTAGATAATATACCAAGTAGTATGATTATCGTCGGTAATGATTTCGAATGTAATTCATTCGAGCACTGCGCAAAGCAGGAGTTGAATGTGCCACATCGATTCCGTGAAAATATATCATTGATTATTAATCATACCGCAAGTTAAATTTAATGAGAATTCAACAAATTTGAAAACCGCGCCCTGTTAATGGTGGCGTTAAGCCCGCAACGATTGAGTGGTTTATTGCAGCTTTCAGCCAGACTGTCGAAGCATTAATATTCTGTTGCACTTGGAACAAAAAATAGGTAGCTGTATCTGCTGGAGCTTGTTTTTATCGCAAAAGATGATTACTGAGTCATCGAAAATTCTTAAACAATAGTTGTTGTTTATTATCGTTCAGGTATACCTCTACCTATGTATATACTACTACCTTCTACCTATGTATTATGAAGTAACACTAAAATGCTTTTTCAGGTGTTTGATGGAAACGCATTGGGATTTCCAGAGGGCCATCTCTGTGTTTACAGATCTAAACAATCAGGGGAAAATACCAGCAGAGGCGTTCGTTAAATGAAGTTTTTTATATGATATAACTTAGGATTTTTTTATACAATTTATAAGTTTAGATGTACAAACTCTGTGTTTAGGACATAAATGTTAATTGATTGAGTGGTGTTCATGCATTATGATATTTATTTTATTGTTCAAAGTTAGATTTCATCGTGAACATCAATTGAATTGTTGTTAATCAAGACAGACCTCTTTGCAAGTCAAGTCAAAAATGTGTCGCAGGGCTATTTTTGTATTATAGCAATTAAATGATTGTGATTGAACCTGAAATTTTGTTTTTATTGACACTTTCATTTATACCTTCGATAAAATGAGGTGGAACTCGACTGCAGCAAGAAGTCAGGATTCAGATGTGTCCGCTCCCATCCAAAAAACCTTTACAATCTTACCTGAGCTGTTAGGGTTCAGCAATGGCTGCCGAACATTTCCGGTTGGTGCGCATTCAAACGGCTGTCAAGTTGCCAAGTCACGAGGAATTTGAACGGTTTTTCTTCGTTTATCTGTTCTAAATGCAGTGGTTCAATTTTTTGTTCAGTGCCCCATGTTGTAAGATTTTTGTATGTGCGAAGGTCTTTGGCCCACTGGAAGCTCAAAAATCCATTATACCTAAACATTGGAAATATTGGATTTCATCAGGAACCAAAATGTGAACCAATTTTCTGTTTCTCGCTAGTGGATCCCATCCCATTCCAGGTAGTTAGAGGCTAAGGATTCCGATAACAACCGCATACGGCACAAGCACACAGCGCAGAAAGACGTTCCACATGGCTTCCACAATGGCTGTCATTCTAACAATGTAATTGAACCTGCCAACTCGTGAGTCGGAACTAACCTACTGCCTCTGCCAAATCCCAACAGTTAAAAGTGGATAGGTCTATTCTGAACAAGCTGATGAAAACCCTCCTCCAATGGTCTCGGGCAAGCCTCTCGGAGTATTACGCTTGCAACCGGCAGTACCGCAATGTTGTGTAGAGGATAACCAACAGCGTGGGCGGGGGACAGACTAGAACGGACCAGCGCAGGCATTGGGTATCTGCACCTGCGTTACACGTCTGGCAAGATCTCGATGTACCGAGTACTGTGCGCAGCGTGCGCTTGACGACCCCAGTGCGCTCGGATGGACCGGCCATGAAAGGCATCTGAACATCACATGGCGTGAGTAGGGTGGGCCGAAAAAATCGAAATTTGCCAAATCGAAAAATAATACATAGTGCGGATCATAAGCATTCCTATGAAAATTTGAAAAAAAAATAATTCAAGTCTTAGGTAGCCACAAAACACTTGAAGTTGAAAAAAAATGTGTAGGATTTTTCGTGTGTCGCCTAGAAACCGTATGCCGGGTCACTCTGTGGAATTTGCTGAAGGACCGATGGAAGACTTGAGATTAATAGTCGGAGCTATATAAAGCACTGATCCTCGGTCTACGGACCAGTATTTAATCCGATAGCGAGTGGATAGAAAGCGAGTAGTAATCACCGATATTCCCAAGTAAATAATTGTTGGCGTTGTATTTATTGTAGGTAGTACACAGTAATAAACAGTGTGTATTTTAAAACGATCGTCCCCGTTATAAACGAACTTAAACGCGAAATACGTAACAATACTACACATATCAAACGAAACTAGGGGACAAGCAAATTCAGACGACTTCTAAAATCATCATAACTTTTGATTTCCGTCAGCGATTTCATATCGGTTTTTGGTGTTCGATAGCCCGATATTCCGTTTCCATGCCTTGATCACGTCAAATACGAACAATGTTTTATAAGGTTGCTACAAGGTGATCAATGGAACAGTGTAAAATTGCCGAAACTTCAGTACGAGCGCGATTTCCCAAAAGGAAAATTTCATGCATTCCAATAGCACAGTTATGAAGATCCGTGTTTCGGCTTTAGTAGTGTTCTTGAATTTTGAAAGTCGAAGGTGAATTGCTAAAGATATTGATCATTTTGTACCACCATGTTTAACTTCCAAGAAAGAAGAAAGCGATCCGATTTCATCGAAACTTGGAATACACTCATGTCTGGTTCAACTAATTGGAATTTCAAGGTCACATTTCACTTTCTATCACTTTCGAGCCGCTATATTGAACTTTTTACATGAATGATCCGATTTGAATGAAACTTGTAACACAATAGAATCGAATCATTTACATAAAAGTTTAATGTGGCGGCTTGAAAGTGACCGAAAAAGACATTTGACCTTGAAATTCCAATTATTTAAACCAGACATGAGTGTGATCCAAGTTTCAATGGAATCGGATCGCTTTCTTGGAAGTTCAACATTGCGGCACAAAATGATCAAAATCTTTGGCAATTTACCTTCTATTTTCAAAATTCAAAAACGGAACTGGAGCTGAAGTACCAGTCTTCATAACTGTGCTATTGGAATGCATAAAAAAATGTTTTTGGGAAATCGCGCTCGTACTGAACTTTCGGCAATTTTACACTGTTCCATTGATCACCCTGTAGACTGTAGAAACTTTATGGAATATTGTTTGTATTCGACGTGATCAAAGCACAAGAACGAAGGATTGGGCTATCGAACACTGAAAACCGATATGAAATCGCTGACGGCAATCAAAATTTATGATGATTTTAGAAATCGTCTAAATTTGCTCAGTGCCGGCCTTAGGAATTTTGACGCCCCGGGCAAGAATGCGAAACCGCCGCCCCTATCTTGGGTCCACGAGCAAAGCGAGCAAAAATGAAGTATTTTTCTTGCAATAATGGAGCTTCGTGTGCTTTTACAGGAGCAAATTCGGTGATCGCCGCTAGCAAGTCGTTTTTTGCTTTCGTAAGTTATCAATTTTTTTGATTTCAACCGCGATTGTTCCGCCCCTATGAGCTGATGGCGCCCCGAGCGATCACCCGTCTCGCCCTACCCTAAGGCTGCTACTGAATTTGCTTGTCCCCTAGATTCTTTTGATGTGGTTCGTGGATGTGTGGTATACCTAACGTGACCATCAATTTTTTGACTCAAAACGGGACATCGGTTCAGCAACGTCATTTAGTAGGGCCGATTTATAAACGAAACTTGATTTTATTCTCGCTACTCACGGAGTTTCTGATGCCACTGAAAAAGTGGATTAGTAAAATAATTTTTCTTTCCTTTATTTTGATAATGAAAAATTTAAATTTGGCATGCGACTTCCTTGGAAGGATGAACAAAGCTGATCATTTTCCAAAATTTTGAAATTTTTTGAAAATTTGATTTTTATCAGGAAAATTTGGAAATCCAATAGCATCGCCCATACATTTCTCTTTAAAGAGGTCGAATGCCAAATTATCTGAATTTTCAAAATAAAGGTATACGAAGAGTGACTTCTACTGCTTCTACTAATTACGATTTTTAGTGGCATCAGAAGCCCCTTGCTCGTCAAAATGTATGGGATTGGGATGGCCAATTCCATACATTTTGGTAGCTTGATCAAAAATGTGAGTTTCCTTTTACTAGGTTGTTGACAAAAAAATGTATAAATTAGCTTTTTCATTATTCATTTATCAAAAATTAATAATTTATTACTTTGAAAAGTTATGTAACACACAACACAAATGTCTAATTATTTATTTTTATATTTGAGAGGAACAAATTGATTTTGATACAGCTGGTGATGATTTTAGATGAGAATGAAGTTCTTGGAACGTTTTTTTTTTTTAAATATTTGTATTGTATGGTTATTGCCATAAGGACCGGAACCTGTAACTGGGTATTTTCAGACGTCCACAAAAAACCAATCAAGAATTTGTTCATTTGTTCATTTAAGTAAAGACTTTCTATCCTGGTACATTTGGACGTCCTGGACACCGGGACGGAGAACCGAAAAAAGGGACAGTCCCGTTCAAAACGGGACGTATGGTCACGTTAGGTATACCTATGTATACTGTACAGCTCCAAAATCCTGAAAATAAGGTATTCATAAAAAACATTGTCATTTTACCGAGCATTTTACTTCCTGTCTTTCATCGCATTGAGGACGTCGGGAACCTTTTGTAATTGTTGTGGTAAAAAAAGTTATTTTTTTCACCCTGTATAGTACATAACGAGGTGCATAATATTATGTATTATAACGTATATGAAGATTCAAGACACACTAGAAAGCAGAGGCGGTGCGTGGGTCTAAAATTTGGGGGGGGGGGGGGGCGCAAGAAAAACGACAGAGGAACGCGTGCACCGCAGGCGAAAATTTTTCGGAAAAGGGGGCCTGGTCACTTAATTTTTGGGTATTGTGGTATTGGTATTGTGCTTCCTCTTTCCGTTAAAGAAAATTTCACAGGCCCTATGTAGGTATAATGGTAGGCTTACATTGAGCATCAAATGTTGCAGCTTTTTTAGCTGCCGAGCTCTCATTGGTCACATCACATGTTGGTCATTGACAGCAATAACAGGCGTCAGTTCCAATCAGAACTCGGCAGCTAAAAAAGCTGCAGCATTTGATGCTCAATGTAAGGCCACCATTAGTAGTGCTTGCCTGTGAAAAAAAGACGAGACATTTGGGGGGGGGGGGGGCTGTGCCCCCAGCCCCACCAGGACCCCACGAGGAACTTAAATCTCAACAGATGATAAAATAATAATTAGAAGGGATCAATAAGCCTCACCTTTTGACCATTATTTAAAAAAAAACATATTTATTTCAAATAACATATTTACTCGCATGCGAAATGCGGGCTTGCGGGTCCCCTTTGAGCCTCAGACCCTTATTGCCAAATTGTGTGACAGACAGTCAATAAGATTTTCATGAATATTTAGATACTTATTTCTTGGAAAAAATTCAGTTTGACAAAACAACACGTTAATTGGTATGTTTTTGTATACAGGGTGGTGAAAATTTCGATGCTCACCATTGGTATCTTGGAAACGGTAAGAGATACGAGGTCGGTTAAATTAGAAAAAAGTTGCGCATTTTTGTGGCGATTGACAATCTGAAAAAAAACTTTGAATATTCTGATTGGTTTACGATTTATCACGAAAAAACTGAAAATTTTGATTTCAGAAATTATTTTTTATCTTTCCAACCATTCAAGCTATTGCAATCAAACTTGGTAGTTTTACGTTTTTGATCACTCCGAGTCGATCAACGTAAGCAGAAATTTTCCAGGTCTTCTAGATGTCAAATTATGATAGTCAACTTTTGTTTTTCTTATGGCCGCCATATTGGATTCTTGCACTAATAGATAGAGAAAAAAATTAGCTTTCCGAATTAGTAACCAACATGTTCTTTTTATGACATTTCAAGCGTCAAATCTTGAAATTTTTGTAAATTATTGGCAAAATCGGGAATGCTTTGAAAAACAATTGAAATATTATCAATAGCAACAACACAAAAGTGACAGATGGTGTGCAATTGACGTATCTAACTTCGTAATCGTGTTTTGTGCTTGTTTGTACCGGTAGTTTATGAATTGGTTGAATATGGTATGAATAGTTTATGGTCAAGGGTATCTGTGAGTTCAAAGACGTCTGTCGGAACTAGCATCGTTCTTGTTAAAGTTTGACAAATTTATTAGAAAAGGAGTAAGGATTACCCTAGTTTCGACAGACGTTTTTGAATTCACAGGCACCCTTGACTCATTCAATTTATGAGCTCTCGGTACAAACAAGCACAAAACACCATTAAGAAGTTACGGCTCGATATGAAGTTGGGGCTGAGACCGCCGGAAATGCCGTTACCATAGCAACGGCGGATACCAACCAATCAGACCGCGCTGTATTTGGCAAGTTACGCCGTCTCAAACTTCGCGCCTGCAACTTGGTATCGAGCCCCTAGATACGTCAATTGAATACAATCTGTCTTTTTTTGTTGTTGCTATTGATAATATTTCAATTGTTTTTCAAAGCATTCCCGATTTTGTCAATAATCTATGAAAATTTCAAAATTTGACGCTAATAATGTCATTAAAAAAACATGTTGGTTACTAATTCAGAAAGCTAATTTTTTTCTCTATCTATTAGTACAAAAATCCAACATGGCGGCCCTAAGAAAAACAAAAGTTGACTATCATAACTTGACATCTAGAAGGCCTGGAAAATTTCTGCCAACGTTGATCGACTCGGAGTGATCAAAAACATAAAACTATCAAGTTTGATTGAAATAGCTTGAATGGTTGGAAAGATGAAAAATAATTTCTGAAATCAAAATATTCATTTTTTTCGTGATAAATCGTAAACCAATCAAAATATTCGAAGTTTCTTTTCAGATTGTCAATCGCCATGAAAATGCGCAACTTTTTTCTAATTTAACCGACCTCGTATCTCTTACCGTTTTCAAGATACCAATGGTGAGCATCGAAATTTTCACCACCCTGTATAGTACTTACGATGGAATACATTTTCTTAGCGATAAACAATTAATTTTTGCGTTTACAACTCGGTTCACCTTGGTTCACGATGAAAGCCCTTTATAAATCTGGCAACTCTGCCTTGGACCCCGAGGAGGTGTCGGTGTCCCACTGCCCCCTCTCCTTCCCTTTCCCGTCCTTCCCTTTCCCCTCCCCAACTTTCTCGATGGCCCTGCATGGGTAGGTATAAAACGGTCTATTGTAGGTATATGGAATACTGGAATTGACTGGAATACTGGAAACTGTTCTTCTTACCTTACACTTATGAAGAAGGGTGGGGACCGTGGATGGGTGGAGACCATGCAGTGTCGATACTGCCTATCAGTATTCAGTCCATAGCCCTAGGGCAGCAGGGCAGCAGGATCATTTAGTCATAGACAAACCAGTGCAATGGGAGGACGTGTTTTGTGATTGTGTGGACCGCCGAAGTGTTCGTTTCAACCATGGATGTTTCAACATACGACTCATACCTAAGAGTACTAGAGTATTATAGGTAGGTACCTACGTCTACTTATTTGCATCGTGTATTCGCTTTTCGCTAAGTCAATTACGATGTCCACTTGGCAAATTTCTATCTTCAGCCCCCTGAACCCCACCCACCTCAACTTCGAAATTACAAATGACACCCCACCCAACCCACCTTGCGATACATCAAAATGAAGAGAATGAAATTCTTTATCGAGAATAAATAAAGTTAAAGTTAGGGTGGGTGGGGGTGAGGGGGCTAAAGATAAAAATTCGCCAATGTACCTATGTTTCAGATGTCCACCTCGATATAAAAATCGACCTCTATCCAAGATTTTAAAAAAATGAGGCGAAATTCCCCAAAAACCCCCTTGTTGTAAATGTGATATAAATGTATTGTAATTATAAATGTATATTTATTTACGAAAGTGACCAGTATTTTTTTACATTTTCAGGATTGCGTGGAATGTGTGGCAAAGTCGTTCTCTGCAGAAGAAACGCGGTTTTCTCGAGAAAATCCCACAATAATTAGCTCGAAATCTTTCAACGTTACAAAAACAATTTTGTACACGAAAACAAAAAAAAAACAGAAAAAGGTTCTTAGGTACACAATAAGAAAACTTCACAATCATTATATACCTACCTGAAAAACTATTAAAGTTTATGTGGAAGAAACCGACGTATGGAATACAGGCCAGCAAGATTTACACAAAGGAGCTCTACAATTTGCTGGAAAACTGTCAACGTTACAAAAACAATTTTGTCAAATCACAAATCCAAGATAGAATGGGGTCTCACACAAAAGAACCTTTCAAAATATCGACCTGGAAGACTGTTAACGTTGCTTCGAAACCATGAAACGTAAATGAGGGATTATGTTTCCACTAAGAAGATATTTCATCAGCCGGAAAACCATTAAGTTAGGTACAAATTTTGTGAAATCACAAATACAAGAAATAAGGCTTTTCACCTACACAGGAAGGCTGCTAACGTATCTGCGTAACTCAACGCAATCAGGAAGAACATCTAGACAAAGGAGCTGTACAATAATTAGCTGGAAAACTTTTAACGTCACAAGAACAATTTTGCGAGGTATAAAACACAGGCCATTAGGATTTACACAAAGGCGTTCTACAATTAGCTGGGAAACTGTTAACGTTACAAAAACAATTTTGTGAAATTACAAACACAAAATTGAATGAGGTCTCACACAAAAGAAACTTTTAAACTACCTGAAACCTGGAACTCGCACCTGGAACACTGTTAACGTTGCTTCGAAACCATGAAACGTGAATGAGGGATCATATGTATACCTGATGTTTACTAAGAAGATATTTCATCAGCCGGAAAACTATTAACGTTACAAAAACAATTTTGTGAGAATACAAACACAAGATAGAATGAGGTCTTACACAAAATAACCTTTTAAACTACCTGGAATTTACACCTGGAAGACTGTTAACGTTGCTTCGAAACCATGAAACATGAATGAGAGATTATGGGCCGTATTCATACCTCGCTTTTAAGCTACTGCAAAACTGTTAACGTTACAAAAACAATTTTGTGAAATTACAAATACAAGAAATAAGGCTTCTCGCCTACACAGAGAGGCTGCTAACGTATCTGCAAAACTAAAACGCAATTAGGAAGAAGATTTTACACAAAGAAACTACAACAATCAGCTGGAAAACTTTCAACGTTTAAGAGCAATTTTGCGATCCTAATGCAAATGAAAAAATAGAAGAAGGTTCTTAGGTACACAATTAGAAAACTCTAAAATTATCAGATACCTACCTTAAAAAACTATTAAAGTATTAGCTGGAAAACTGTCAACGTTACAAAAACAATTTTGTGAAATTACAAACACAAGAAGAAACTTTGAACCTACCTACCTGGAAGACTGCTAACGTTGCTTCGAAACCATGAAACGTAAATGAGGGATTACATTTTTACTAAAAAAGATATTTCATCAGCCGGAAAAGTGTTAACGTTACAAAAACAATTTTGTGAAATCACAAATACATCTACAACAACTACAACAAATACAATAAGGCTTTTCGCCTACACATGAAGGCTGCTAACGTATCTGCAAAATGCAATCAGGAATTTGTTGCAAAACTGTCAACATAACAAGAACAATTTTGCTAAATTACAAATCTAAAGAAGATTTAAGTCATTTTACGCAAAAAATTTGGTAACCTGGAAAACTGTCGACGTTTCTGCAAAACTAGTAATGATATAAAACGCAATTGGAAAGAAGATCGATGTACCAAAGCGCCACAATTATTACATGTGCAGCAACAGCTGAGGAAGGTCCACCAAGTCTAGCTCCAACAAATAAAGAGACGTTTCCATCCTGTGCCAACTTTTCACTTTCCTTTGATGGAGTTGCTGAATTTTCGGACGAGTTTGTGGTTGAACCCGAAATGACCACACCAAAAAAATCGGGCGCCAGTTTCACAAAACCCGTGACAATCCTAATTTCAAATCAAGAAAGTCCCTAACATCTGACCTAGAAAATTCATTGTCATTGCTTTGCCAAAAAGGCATGTACGGGTTACAAACACCAATCCAACTACCAATTAATTCAGATAATGAAATATTATATTTGGTATGTTTGTTGCCAGACAGTTAGACCGATTACCAGCTTCCGAAGTAGCGAGACGCCAAAAAGCTACCACTGATGAATTGTTTGAACCCTTGAACTAGTGCCAAACCAAACCAAACCTCTACCAAACACTTATCTAGTTATTCTAGTTTCTAAATAATTCATAAGTTACCAATTTTAAATAAGTTTATTCAAAATATAGATAAAAATAAAGCACTTATAGCCGCGATCCAACGATACGATTTGAAATGGGAAGTAATCAAGCCACCGAAGTGAACATGGAAAAAAAGAAAATCTACGAGCCATGTACTTATTCCCCATCTTCGCAAAAAATACGGAATCAAAAATTGGGAAGTAATCGGATTACTGTTTGGTGCTCGCGGTGCCATTCCTTCTCTAAGTTTGGAATTCCTGCAGCAAAAAAAGAAACAATCGACAAAATAATTAACTCTACCTATACTTAAAAACTCCCTCCAAATTTTTCATAATCAAATAATTATACGGAACTTGAACGTTAATTTTTATTTCTATGTTCGTGATTTATTCTTACGTAGGTAACCATTTCTCCAATTTTTTCCTATTGTATTGTTATATTGACTGTTATACTGGACTATTGGCATCTGTAATTTACAGACAGTTCTTTGTTAATAAAGTTGTATGTATATATATAGCACTACGTTACTTTATAATAAAACCATGTTACTAGTAGGTACTTGAGCATAATGATTCATCAAATTAGTAGTTAACAAATAACTGATACCGTCAAACGGGGTTAAGTGAATCATAGTGGGTAAAGAGGATCATTCGCGCTCTTTTTCAAATCTGACAGTTTAAAACAGACAGCAAACCTTGCAGAGAGATGCGCAATTCACTTTTGGGCACATAAATGGCGCCAGCTTTTAAGCAGATGGGTTTGAGAGTTGGAACGTTGGTAGGTTTTTTTCTAAAAAATATAGAATAAGTTGATGAAAATCAATGGTTTTGCGGTAACTCGACAACAAACTGTTGTGCAGGAGAAACTGTATGAAGTGAATGTTCAAATGCACTTTATTCACAGTACATGTACGTCCAACACAACATGAACATGACTTTTGGCGGTTTCTTTTTAAGGTTATAATGTGACTAGATATAAGCAAATTGTGTAGAAGTCAGCTTTTGCGGGGTAAAATGGATCAACACTAAATTCATATCGAAATTCAAAATAAAGCAATGTAACTTATCATGGTGCTCTATTTTGTTGGCTCCAATTATTGTATTTTCTATGAAACCAGTTTTCTGTTCTCAGGAAAAATGCCACGGGTATACAAAAAAAAAATTGGTGCATATGGGAAGTGGGAAGCGAAATTATGAGACAGTTTACCTCGAAAGGGCCGTGGCTGCTGTGGAAAGCGGCCGACTGAGCATGCGTCAAGCCTCTGAACAGTATGCGGTTATTGCGGTTCCCTATAATACTACCGTGAATAGGCGCGTACACGACACGGACAGAACCCTTTGAAGTATGAAGTATGGAAGGCAGCCGGCCTTACAGGTAAACGAAGAACGTTTATTGGTTCAAGCTCTGGTGACCTGTGCGGAGTGGGGTTTTCCCCTAAAAAGTTATGATGTCAGATACATCACTCAACAATCTCTGAATAAGGCTGGAGTGAATGAAAAAAGATTTACTGATAACATGCCAGGCATAGACTGGTTCAAATCGTTTGTTACGCCATAAAAAGCGTGTTTTTCCCATTATTAATGAGTTTTTACAGTTATTGCTTCACTTTTTTTATCAGAATTTTCTTTAAAAAGTTAATTACTGATCACTTTACCCCTGAATGAGTTTAAAATAGTTTTGGTGCATAAATAAGTAGGTGATCCATTTTACCCTTTTCGTGGGGTAAAGTGGATCCAGCTTTCAAACTAAAAAAAAAAGAGAACAGTTGACTTGTCATTTCTCATTTTCATTCCATTCGATAATAGTTATTTATGTACCATGGGCAGAAAGTGCCACTTTTTTCCCTGCTGTGCGAGATTGCGACCGAGGCCATAGGCCGAGGGAAGCAAGCACAAGGGGAAAAACGCACTTTAGCCCAAAAGGTGCATACAATGTTTTTTGCACTGCCTAGTGCAAGACTGAAAATTTCGAGTTATTGAGTCGTTGAAAAATTGTCATGGCAGCGCTGATTACTTGGTTCTACGTCGCACGATCTACCATAATGCGATCAACAAAATTCGGAATTGGGGTAGGCTGTGCATCAAAAAAGCAGCTTGACATCCTATCAGCTATCTTGAACACGTAACTGCGCAGACATCTTAAGACATTTTCCAATATGGCGGCCGTAGCACAAGGTTGATTTCCGGGGACTTTCAGTATGTTAATCAGAAAGCTTTGTACTATCACTGTACCAAGTCCCCTTCCATTGCGAATTTTTTTTGCTTTTCCTGATTTTCCGATCTAAAGTGACTGCACTAATCTGGGTCATTTATTTTTTGAAATATAAGGGGATCAAAGCAGGGCCGGCGTTAGAGTGTGGCAAGCGAGGCGACCGCCTCGGGCGTCAAACTTTGGGGGGGGGGGGCGCCTAAGCCCCCTTCATCTCTCTGATATCTCGAAAAAATTTCAAAACTTTCAAAAGTTCAAAACTTTTCTCATTCAAATATTCAAAATCTGTCCAAAGAACTGGAACCAAATTTGGCAGGAATCGACACAACAAAAGAGTCGAATCAAGTCTGCAGTTGCAGTTCTACACCTTCGTTATGAATTATCAAAATTTCTTCCAGCCGTTGCTACCCGAGAGGGCCTCTCACCCAGGTTTTTATCAGGACGACTCGCTTTTGATGCAGGACTTCACTCAGAAATTCATTCCTCAGTCCATTCCCAGTTCCAAAGTCGATCGACTTTTGAAAAATTCCAACTGATATCGAAAGTAGATTGAATTAGGCGTCGTGTAGATCTATTTTCAAAGTCAACACGGTTTTGGTTTTCCGACGGTAATTTTTTCAAAATGAAATTTGCACCTTCCGTGAATTTGAAAAAACTGCGGTGCAAACTTTCACATGCGATGAGCCTCACGAAATATTCATTTTAGGTGCAGACATGCTGAAAATGAAAGTTGGAGAAAAGCGAGGAGAAAAGATTGAAATAATTTTTGGAAAATTTTCTTTGAAATCGGACTCACGGTTTTCGAGTTCTCCTCTCTGGAAATACTAAAATTTTCCCAACTTTCTGTCCTGTGAACAGATTCTCACCATTTTTTTAAACAAGAAGTAAAATGGTTCTTGGACATTTTTCAACAATTTTTTTTCCACTTTCCCGGGAATTTCCCTGTTGAAAATGTGAAACTGGTCTGAATTATCAAGACCGGACTAAAATGATGGCCCTTAGTGAAGCCTTGATAATTGACAAATTTTACAATAAGATGATTTCTCGGATGATTTAGAGAAAGATTTTAGGTCTTCTCGGAAAATCAAATTTTCCTGTCAAAACTTTTCTTAGACTGAGAAAGATGCATTAGATATGCTTGTTAACAAGATCATAGAAGTGTCTGGTCACGAGAGCGGTTTCGCGTCAACACGCCACCTGATAAGTGACGCATGCTTTAGTTTAAAAACGTGTTGCGTCGTAAATAAAGACTCATCTATTGTATGGTTTTCAACTTTGTCTTGCAGAGGAAGAATTGTCCCTTCTTGTAAAAGCAATAAACATGATATCGGCAGTGGCGGACTAAGGGAATTGGGAGCCCTGGGCGGAATTGTGAGATGAGGCCCCTAAGGAGTGAAAGTTGAGAATATGAAGGGGGGTCGGCAGACTTTTTGGCCCGCCCTGCCCCGCCGTAATTGAGCAAAAGCCTTAAAAACAAAAAAAGAGTTGGTTATTGACTATAAAACACACAGTAGCGCAGTCAAAATTTGAGGGCGGAGAGGTTAAAGTTAAGGCAACGGCGAGAGTGCAAGTCAGGGAAAAGTAGCGCCGCGGGCGAAATTTTTTGGGCATAATAATAATGATGCTGAAGATAATTGGTATATTTCATACGTTTTGCGATTTCGATTTTTGACGTTTTCACCAAAATTACTTGATAATCAAACTTCTTTTCAGAATGTTTTTGCGCTTCTTGAAAGTTTTCGCCAGAATTTTTTTCTGTATCGGTTTAGTGTGGGATGAAGTGCCGTGGGCGCTTGGGAGGTAGGGGGGTGGGGTCATTCGCCCACTTTCGCCCCCCTTGGCTATGCCACAGTACCTACCTACAAGAAGTTTTCGGTTCCAACTTTGGATGTTGAATTGGATTTGGACTGTTAACTTAATGCTAAAACTTACTCGTATATACAAAATTAGGAATAATATGAATTTCTACTACCTCTGCAGCGCACAGACAAGATAATTTTGTTGTTTTGTCTTTCCCCTATTGTGGAAAGAAATAATAAAATACAAAAGGTGCGTTCAGTCAGCTTATTTAGCCGCAAGTTTCAATTTTAGTCGCAAGCGCAGCGACGTCCATTGGCTATTATGAGCCAGCCTCCTCAGAACAGCCAATAAGCGATGCAGCGCTTACGACTAAAATTAAAACTTGCGGGCTAAATAAGCTGACTGAACGCACCTAAAGTTTCAAAAGTCTTGAGGCCCCTGGTATTCTGATATCCGGGGCCGGGGCCCCTAAAGCCTAAAGTGAAAATAATTCGCAGAGATTTCGTGATACAGACACACCTCCATTGCCTGTGCGTAGGCCCCCAAACCTGTTGTCATGGGGCCTGCCAAGGTAACTTTAAAATGGGAAAAATAGGAAAATAATATTTCTCGATCACCTTAAGTGATACGCGAAAAAAATGATCAGTGGGGGAAAAAATTGAAATTTTTGGATTTTATTCCAATTTTTTTGCAGTATTTTTTACAAACATATTCCGGAACAAATATCCTTCTAATCATCTTGTAAAAACAAAGGACATATAGGTACAATGTATGTTTGTCGTATTAAAGAAACCTGAGACTGATACAATATACAACAATTTCGATCCCAAATGCATTCGAAAATTATTTACCCTGCAAGCAAAAATTCTGATTTTTACCTGGTTTTTTCGTATGGAGATACCGAGTAGTGCATTAAGCGGAACATATTTAAAAATACTTCGGTAGGTATTGCATTTTGGGCTCGGGCAACAAATTTTTTCATGTGCGAAGTGCGAACCTCATACCAATATGAGTGATTTGACCCACAGGACTTGAAACGTGGACTGTACCTAATGAGGCGAATGGGGACCTTCCAAACTTTGAAGATGCAAGAACTTTCACAAAACGACCATTGAGTATCGCCATATGTGTGTCACAAAAGAAGCTTATGAGTCGATTAGTCCAGGAGCTTATGTAATCCCGTGAGATTTTGAATGAAAGAGGAAGAGCATAGCGACTATGTGGAATACATTCCTTAGATGGCCAGCAATCACACCTCACCGGGTGTTTTGCTTGAATTTCTTGCAGGAAATTTATACAGGGTTAAACCAAAAAAATGAATAAAAATTCGTAACTCCAGACTGGGGAAAGATGGAAAGCTTAAACTGCATAGGTACGTGATTTGAGTCTGTTGTTGTGTTGATTTCTGCCAAATTTGGTCCCAATCCCTCGGATAAATTTTGAAGAATTAAATAACAAAGCTTTGAACTTTGACATTTTTTAACATTTGACAGATGCCACGCAGAGCAATACTTCCAACTATTTTGAATACAGTTTTTCAAGGGCTTTCAAAAGACATATTGCGAGTCAAGTTTCGTGACATATTATGCTTTATGTCATTTTTGATGGTGACATTTCCGTTTGACAGATGACAACCGAAATGTAACAGACTCATTCGACAGGAAAATCATGTCCCCATACCGAATTTCAAGTCGATCAAATTAACGTTGCGGCTGTTATTGTGGAAGATTACAGACACACACAGCTTCGTAATCTTATCGAAAATACTTTGCCATTTAATTATTCAACATCTATCCGATGGATTGGAGCCAAATTTGGTAGGAAGCAACAAAACAAAAGAATCAAACCAAGCCCGCAGTTGCAGCTTTCCACCAATTCCCCGGTTGGACATTACGGGTTTTTAAATTTTCTCCTGGCCGTTACCACCGGAGACGGCCGCTCGTTGGGATTTTGACCAGGACGACCCGTGTTTGGTGCAGGACTCAACTCATTTGTCTTTTTCTGGTGGGAGATTGACTTTTTTCGAAAAGTCAACTGATATCGGAAGTAGACTGCATTGGGCGTCGTGTAGGCACAGGTGTAGGTCCATTTTCAAATCCGACACGGTTTCGGTTTTCCGACGATGATGTTTTCAAAATGATAAATTTAATTTTCAAGTTTTCTTCTTTTCACTCTATTTACCACGAATGTCAATTTCTTATGCAAAATCTTTAAAAGCATCAAGTCGGGCATCCACCTGGTGATTTGTACCGTTCCACCTTTTATAGTTCACGGAATATATTTTTTTCTTTTTCACTCTTGTTTCACCCTGTATAAATCTCCTGCAAGAAATTCAAGCAAAACACCCGGTGAGGTGTGATTGCTGCCCATTCAAGGAATTTATTCAACATGGTCGCTATGCTCTTTCATTTGAAATCCCACGGAATGGTTTTTACCTACGACCACTACCGTAAGTGCCGTATACCCCACAACCCGGAACCTAAGTAAGTGAGCCCTTACGCACATCGTGACGTATTCTGTAAAGTAAATCGCACAGCGTGCGGTAATGGTAAAGTAAATCGCACAGTTAGGGAATTTATGTTTCTGGATGTTGGGGGAATTTTGATCGAAAGACATTCTCAAATAATTCACATTCAAAAATAGGAGCATTTCACGGGAACCTGACGCGTGCCCCGGTAGCACCTCTCACACCGAAAGCATGAGCAAGACTAGCTGTATATATTCGTAGCGAAGGCATGGCCATAGAAGTGAGATGTATCAACAACAAAATCGTCCAGATTTTTTTTCCAAGTGAGGGATTTAAGAAATTCTTGATTAAATTCTAGCTTGCATTTGTAGGGCTTAGTTCTTATTTGATCACAATAATTTTGCGAGATTTATTAAAAAAGATACAAAATATCAATGCAAGGAGTGCCCGCAGTCACCAACAACTTGGAATCAAGTAGGTAGGTGTAAAAATTAGACAGTTACAACACAACAAGCATCAAATGTCTGATGACAGGTACTCTGCTGCCTGCCTACCTAAGTTCGATAATTTTCAAATAATACCATTTATTGCTGTCCAGTATTCATGTCCCAGTGTTGTAATCCAACTAAATCACCACACCGAACGAATAATTGAATGGCTATAGGTAGGTACGCTTCTAATAAATACACTTCAGGCCTCGCTTTAGGCACAGTAAGTGAACACTCAATTTTAAAGAATCGATTTGTGGGTGCTTTTCTCTCAGGTCTCGACGGAAAGCGTTGTACAACAGACAACCACTGAGCCAGCAGACACCAAAGTTTGAAAATGCCATCCGTCTTTGACATTGGATTAATCTGATGGCCGTAAACACCACTCAAAGTACCTACCTCTTCTCCGATTTACTGTAGTTTTAGTTTTCAAAAGTGTATAATATGATATACATAATACTATTATTTTTATTTAAATACAATAAAAGTAATCAACTGAAGCAATTATTCGCTATAAACGCTCTAAATTTAGCAAAACCTAGTAGGTATCCTATGAACACGGATATTAATATTATGAGCACGGATGACGACAGACGAACCTGCGGTGGGGTGCGTGCTCCTCCTGTCAAGAGTGTCAAGGCACACTGACAATCTGCATACGGCGGGATTCAATTTAAATTTTGAATCAGGGAAGAACTTAAATCGTAGGTATTTCAAGAAATACGTGGCTTTTTCACCTATAATTTTTGCCGTTTACAATACCACTGGCTACATTCCACGTTAATTATAGCTCCTAAGTCAATATCTACTGTTATTGTTGATGTAAGACTGTTTTATTACCTTGGATTTCTGAAAATTAATCTGGGCCGCTCACAAAGTTACAATACCGCTTTGGATTGGGGTCGTAGGTAAAGTACTGTACATGACACGAGTAGTAAAGCAATTACGCACTCAGGGAAATACTACACTCGCTCGCTACGCTCGCTCGTGTGCAACTTTTCCCTGCGTGCGTAATATGCTACTTACTACTCTTGTTACGTAATATACTATTATTTACATATACTCCTGGACTATACATCTTTTTCGCGAATAAATGGAAATTATACTCGCTACTCAGATACTTTACTATACACTCGCCAAGGCTCGTGTAGGCAAACTGCATCCTTTTGATTAATAGTAATCTTTACCAGCTCGGCGCTCAACATTTACCTATATGGATACATTCTACATTCTACCTAGCCTCGAAAGTATATACCTACCCGAGTATATAGGTACATATGGGTACCTACCTACCCTATACCTTATTTCTATATAGCAAACTGCCTGATGGGTGAGTGATTATTTTTAATTTCAGACAATTTACCAATCGGAGTAAATCAACCGCAACTTCAATCTACTTTTGATCTTTTCCCTTTCCCCTCCTTCCAGTTAGGTACCTGAGATGAATTTGCTCGATTTCCACCGCCGAACGCCGTGAACTGGATGAAATCAATCCTCGCATCGTACCGTTGTGTTAGCCTTCGGATTCTTGGAAGACGTGCCTTGGATTTCCGCCGGAGTCAACCTAAAATGACTTGGGGGAATTACAGATGGGAAGAAAAAGGAAAAAGAACCGAGATTGTTTCTTGTTTCGTTTCGTCTTCTGCTGCCTCGCATCTCTCCAATTCCGCGTTTCCTATTACTAAAACATAGGTACACGCTCCATTTCATAATCGCCTCGAGTCTTTACCATCCCCTAGAGAATTGAAACTTTGATATCGAGGACTGAGGAGAGGAAGGACTCCTCTAGCCGTACAGCGAGCACCGCCACCGCCACACCGTTGCCGCCGATCGAAATGCGCGCTTGGCATTGCGCCGCCTCCATCTTTGTCTTCTGTATTTGTGTACCCGCTGCCAAAGGTACAGCTACCGCCAACCGCCGCACGCCGCACTAGGCGAACCGTCGCCGCCTCCGACGCTCCTGCCGCATACAATGTTTACGGACTTGATCGGTTTATTGCCGCCGTTTTACTGTTGTTCTGGCATCATCATCATCGAAGCTTGAGTGGTGCTTACGGGTTGTGATCTCTTGAGCCTTGTGGACATGCCGTGAATCGTCCCCTCTACAATCATGTGAGTATTTTGCCTTTGCCAGTGATGTGATTGATAGGTAGGTACTGATAATAACGTGGAAAAGGCACACATAATTAAAATTGTTCTTCGCATTTCATAATTTCAATGTTATGAATATGAGCAGTCTGTTTGTATTTAGGTTATAGTCGTACCTATGCTATGTGGGGTAGTATATTCTACAATTCTATGAAGTTCACTGATTGGGGATAAGGATGAGGGCCGGCGAGCTAGAGCGACCGACCCTAATAAGAGCTTAAAGATGTTTGTGGTCTTTATGCGGCGACAGCTTAATCCGGCTTTGTTTCATAACTTGATTTGCAGTGTGAAGTAGGAATAGTAGGATCCATCCATGGGACGGACGACGTCTTGACGGCGTCTTAATGTTGGACTGATCGTATTAGAGAATGCCGAATGCCGATGAGGTTTATTATTACGTTTATTTTGAGGTTTATTTGGAGATTCTTCTATAGGAGAGTATAACAATTGATTTGGTTGACTTCAGGCCCTTATCAGGGCCATTGGCAGTGACGGATTGAGGGAATTGGGGATTCCTCGGGGGACCCTAGACAGTTTCATTATGTTGAAGCCATGGAGAACTCTTAAGATGGGCGAAGTGGGGTTTGAGGGGCGCAGCACCCTGCAAGACTGCCTAAGCCTAAGAGACCAGAGCTCCAAATATAGCCTCCCCACCTGTGAGTAATGGTATATTACATACCGAGACGGGAAATACATCATGACTGCTAAGGGCACAGGCCTGGAGGCTCTAGCCCGAAGCTGGAATGATGTACGGGTGTTCACGATAAAATTCACCCCCCCTTTAGGAGACTCCCCTTTGAGATATTTTGAAAAACTAAAAACTTTTTCTCAACGATTTTTCTCAGGGATCTTGAATCGATCGTCTAAAAGTTTTCAGTTGGTAACGTACACAGGGTGTGACATGTAACTTTTTTTTTCAAATACAACACGTTATATTTTATTACGTCATTTGATAAAGCCTTTCTTTCTGATTACAAAGATATACAACATTTATGATTCAATTTGACAAGGAAGCTGTCAAAAAAATAATAAAATAGGTAGTCAAATAAATTAAAAATTGAAAATCACGTGACACCCTGTATTAGGAACGAATTAAGGTGCGTTCAGTCAGCTTATTCAGCCGCAAGTGTTAATTTTAGTCGCAAGCGCTGCGACGATTGGCTCTTATGAACCAGCCTCCTCGGAACAGCCAATAAGTGATGCAGCGCTTACGGCTAAAATAAAATTGCGGCTAAATAAGCTGACTGAACGCACCTTTAGATCATTCATCCATCACAGTTGAATTCTGCAGACAAAATGCTGCGAGAATAACTTTTTTTAAGTGAACTGTAGAAACCAAAGCCATCTTGCCGCAAAACAAAATTATTTGACTCCCTATTTTATTATTTTTTCGACAACTTACTTGTCAAAATAAATCATATATAGTGTCATATATATTTGTAATCAGAAAAAATGGCTCCACCAAATAACGAAATGAAATATAGGGTGTTGCATTTGAAATAAGAATGTTACATATCACACCCTGTATACGGTACCAATTAGAAACTTTCAGAGGATCGATTTAAGAGTCCTCTGTACGCTTAAAGCAGCTCCGGCTAAAAGGCCTCTAAATCGAAGGCGGTGATTTTCTTTCAACTGATATTTGGTGATTACACTTCATATCTCCATAAAAACATGTAAAATGGAAAAAACCGAGAAAAACCGATCACAGCCGAAGATAGTAAAATTTTACGGGCGTCATTCTAGGACCTTTATTTGACTTGAAAGAAGATTTCTTTTTCCAAGAAGGACTCTCTACAGTATTCTGCACTAACGTACCGGGTGATTTTTCAATAAAATATCTGGAGCCCAAGTTATTTGGCTGTGAAAATTATTGAAAAAATGCTCAAAAATTTGGAGCTTCATATCTTCAGCTTGAAATTTTTTTACTGAAAAACCACCCGGTATGATTGTGCAAAATACTGTTGAGAGTCCACCCTGGAAAAAAATATTTTTGTTTCAAGTCAAATAAAGGCCCTAGAATGGAGCGCGTAAAATTTGACTATCTTCAGCTGTGATCGGTTTTTCTCGGATTTTTCCCGTTAACATGTTTATATAGAGATATAAAGTGAAATCTCCAAATGCCAGTTCAAAGAATATCACTGGCCTCGATTTAGAGGCATTTTAGTTGGAGCCACTCTGAGCGTACAGAGGACTCTTAAGGTCCCTAGGAAAAACCGTGAAGAAAAAGTTTTTAGTTCTTTGAAATATCTTGAAGGGGAATTTACTAGAGGGGGGTGAATTTTATCGTTAACACCCTGTATATACCGTCGAGAGTATGTATACTATTTTACTCACAACCATGTACTCAGCTTGCAGGATTACAGGCGTTCAAAAGTTGAAATCTGAAAATTAACTTTTTGTCATAACTTCCAGATAGGCCGATTAATTTTGCTGAAACGTGGTTCAGGAAATACTGATTAACACACTTATTGTTTGGTTGCATGCATATTTTGAAATTTCCCTTCTAAAGCTACCATTTCTTTACTTTCTCGGGAGGTCGGCAATGGGTCACTTCCCGACCTCCTACTAGGTATGTAATGAATCAATTACCATAGTAGTTGTGAGTAAAAATCTTTTTATCCTAATCTTTAGGAACACATATGGAAATTTTTGTTCAAGATGTCCACCTTCGGCTCTGAAATTGGAACTTGATTAGGACCATTTCTGGTCTATTGGCCGCCCTTTGTGCGGTAGAAAAGATTATCGGTACTTTGACAAAAAATAATCGTTGTGCTGCGGGGCCCCGGGAGGTATAAACATATAAAACCCTGCTCAAAACGCGCCACAGGTGGAATTTTTTAAAACTTGAGAGGTTTAAAGCCCGCAAAAACCCCCAAATTGTGACCACAATTATTTAGTTAATCGAGGTGTTTTACCAAATTAATTATATTTTATGTCCAGCTGGACTGTGATTCGAGTGACCTTAAAAAAATGTTCTAGTCTAGCATGTGGTCTAGGTTTAGGTCTAGCATCGTGGCCCTGCCGCCTTTTTACGTGGTGTGAAATTGGTTTTGCTTCGTCCAGAAGTTGTTGAGCTGTCTGTCAAGCTGACATCAAAAATTTGAAATCTTTGAGAAATCGACCGTGTTATGCGTGGAAATGGAAATGTTACTCGGAGGCCGCAGACATGTTACCGTTGTTTAGACAAAACCGCTCTCCTTCAAGTTACATGGCATTTGGAACTCGTCTTGACGGCTAGGCGGACGCCGCGCCGGCACAAACTCATCTCGCGCGGGCCCTAAAACGGGGGCAAGTGATAAGTTTAAAGTAAAAATACGTTAATATTTCGGTCCACTAGGTAACTTTGACCAGCTGGGTCAAAGTATTTTAAATTTTCAATGTATTTCATTGTTTTTTTTTTACGTAGGGGCAGACCCCTGGATCCACAGGGGCATTTTTCATTTTGCCAATAATTCTTTAGAACTTGGCGCATTTTTTTGGCTGAAGCAGGCCCAAGGGTCAGTGCTTCACATTGCGACACTTATTTTGGAGCGATGACATCGTATGCTTTAGGTTGAAGCTGAAGCGTAAGAAAATATAATCTGCCACTTCAACTCTTCAACCCTGGGACGAGATCAAATGGATTTCAATCTGGCCTCGAATCTGGCCAATTCTAGTAGGTTGACCATGGGAAATGCATAAAATCTTTAGCTAATAAATCCTTGGATCATTATCTTTTGTGAAACCAGAGTTTCTATCATTCACCAACGAGTTTTGACTAAAAGAAATTTCACTATGCTCGTATTATATTAAGTGCGCGTTGGTGCAACCCGGGGCAAGTAGTCCAGTCAAATAAGTATGAGTCAAATTAAGCAAAAATCTGGCCAAACCGGAAATAAATTCGTAAGTTGACAAAATTTGGTGGATCGATGCAGAATTTAACGTAGAATAACATGCTGAAATTCCTGAAAATTCCAAGGCTTGGATTTTTTTTAGAAACAATAAAAGAGCGCCATCCTTGAACATTTTTCGATTTTTTCTAATTAACTTGTAAACTATTACCTTCAGAACACTAATACCTGCGAAGCAAATGTAGCCCGTAAATTCTCAAAAGATCAGTGCTAAACCCATTATCAAGGTCCGTACAGTATTCAGCAGTTAGTGTCCGAAATACCAATCTTTTTTCCAAATAGGTCGTTTTAGTCTTTCAACGCATATACCTCAGGAACCATCACTAGGAAAAATATTCTGAAACATGTTATTTTTTTGGTATTCAATCCTTCACGCATATTCTCCAGATGGTTTTTCCATACTTGGAAAATGAAGCAAATGACATGGTATGAAAATAATCGATTTTTGGGATTCTTCGGGACTTCAAGTATAGATTTTAAAGCTCGAGGAAAAGTACCATTTTGAAGTTGGCGACTTCTAGACAAAAGTGTGATACCGAATGTTGAATTGACTTTCCAAAAATGTGAAACACACTAAAATCCGCACATTTTCTGTCCACGTTACAGCCCCTGAACTGACACTATGCAAATTGTTACGTAAAATCCGGAAATAAATTTTGAGTAATTTTCACTGCGTTCTAGCAGACGCTGTATCTCAGAGACTATTGACCACAAAGTGATGGATTTGATACTTATCTCTTGGGAATTTAACGGGCTACATTTGCTTCGCTGGTTTTCGTGCTCTAAAGAAGATAGTTTACAAGTTATTCAGAAAAAATCGAAAATTTACAAGGATGGCGCTCTTTTATTGGTCCTAGAAAAAAAGCCAAGCCTTGGAATTTTCGGGAATTTCAGTATGTTATTCCACGTTAAATTCTGCATCGATCCACCAAATTTCGTCAACTTCCGAATTTATTTCCGGTTAAAACCTATTTTGACTGGACTAAAGAGGTTAGATCAATTTTTCTCAACTGTTTTTGTCACATAGGTACAATTTTGATTTCTTTGTTAATTGATTGACAAAAAATAGAGACAGGTTGAAAATGACGCCTTTTGCCAATAAAATGGAAGAAAGCATCCGAAATCACGTTGCCAGCGGCATATCGTGTGTCGTCGTAAATTTTCGTGGCAAATATCGCCAAAGTGCACTGCAAAAGTTTTGGGTTTTTTGTAGAGGGTGATTCAAGTGACCTTATTAGGCTAATGAGAGATAGAAAACTTCGAGACGAGTCAGGATCCACAGAAGAAATTTTGTTTTCTCCTTTGGTTACGAAGATCAGGGTGTTTGGTGTGTTTCGTATGAAATTTTGATGAGCGATATCTCTCAAACAGCTAGAGATATTTTGTTGAACCAGTAATATTTCTCTGTTGGAACTCATCCAGGAGCCATACCGGGTTAGTCAAAATCTAGGACCGGACTAGAAAAAATGTGCCCCGTTGTCATTTCATCAAAATTTACATTTTCTGACCGCTTTTCTAAAAAACTGCTATCGGAATCGAAAAGCTAAGAAAAAATGCTTCAAGAATCACTCTTCAATTTAGATGACACACCTAAACTGTTTCGACAATGGAATCAAAAGTAAAATTTCTGGCTAAGTTCCCATTTTCAACTGGACATAATCGACCCATTGTTTGATTGAATTCATTCAAATTCATTTTTTGGCTTGTCTCTGTTGAATAGAAGGGCCTGGTTGAAAGAAAAAATCCAGAGCCGATCATTTACTACCAACGACCGGTGGAGTTGAATCGGAGATATACCCTTCTAAATTGAAAATTTAGTTCGTAAAATGGTGATTGATTTCCGTCTCATGCAAAGTCGCATCGGTGAATAGGAAATTCAATTTAAACTTCTGACCATCAAATAGCAAAAAATTGAATTATTCAAGCACTTTTAGAGCACTAAGATTACTTTTCAAATTTAAAGTGTCTATGAAAAATAAAGAACCACCCGCGGGAACTTATCTGACCCAGTTCATGCGGCTCTTCTCTACTCTGGAACACTGACGAATGCGCCGGGTTAAAATGTAAATTTTACATTTTATGCTTTACGTGGAGTGAATTAAAATTTCGCTAAAACAGCTCGTAACGTTTTGCTTCACACAAATATCAGATAGGTATACTAGTAGGTGGTATAGTGCTCATATTGAAAAAGAAACAAGTGAATATGTCCCTTCGGGCGTGAGGCTCAGTAGCGCACTTTCTTTATGAAGGATCAGTGAATGTAAGGTGTTAAATAGGGTCCTACTGTTATTTAGGCACGATTTTGCCTAGTTCGGTTCTCAAGACTAGTGGTTATTTATCAAGGGTATGCTGGAATGCAGAAAGAATAGAACCTACTAGAAAGAAAAAAATTGTTGGCAAAAATCCTTTCGTCTAGGACTAGATGCTGTGACGAACATACGGAGAAACAGATGGACAAAGCGAGGACGTAAGCGTCTATGACATGTCGATTCTTTATTTATTTATTCTTCATGAATTTGAACGCAAACGGATAAAAATTGATAATTTCAAAATTCCTGCAATTTTTGGTGCTACCGAGGGTGCTACCTGTTCTAATTTTTTATTGTTATTGAGCGAAAATATTCCTTAGTTTGGATGCCAACATCCTTCAGATATGTAATATTGACTATTTCAAAATGTTGAATAGAGGAATGGCATTGTCCATATGTCGGTCGGGAACACAGTCATGAACGCTCAAATTATGTATCGTGCCAAGCTGTGGATGGTTTTACAGAAATAACTATGAACCCAGGGGTCGTATTGAAGTGGAGTTTTCATTGAAAAGAAAGTTCAAATTCTCTTAATATAACCCCTTATATGTTTATATGAATTTCTACAAGAACATTCATCTGCCCCTGCCCGCATGTCGTAGATTTTGTGAATTTCAACACTTAATCAGCGTCGCCGTCCTACACTAAAATTTTATTATTGTAATTGTTTATCGCTATTTTGGCAAAATTTTTCTTGGTTCACGTACCAAGGCCATGACCTACTCATTTGAGTTGGAATCGTTCTTGTCTAGGATTTCGTCTTGTTCGGAGAAGATATGAAGCGCCTGCAAGCAACAAATAATCATTTGCGGCCGAGCCTTAGCTTTGGGGTCATTTTTAAAAATTCGTTACTAACCCGTGGGTTGTATCGATGTTGAATTTTGGTTGAAATGAAGTTCGAATTCTCATTGTATTTTGATCAGAACGGGTAGGTACTGGTCCGCATGTCATAACTTTATAGATCTGGCCGGCTTCTGAAATGCAGCACTCATCGAGTCATCGGCGATGCCGCGCCACACTAAATTGTTATTATTGTAATTGTTTATCAGTATTTCGCTGAGATTTTTCTCGGTTCGGGCTCCAAGGTCATGAGCTACCCACTGAAGTTTGAATTTTTCGCAAAAATTCTTTCGTCTAAGATGCTGTGACGACCGGACAGACGGACCGACGGACAAGGCGAGGACATATGCGCTTTAAATATTTAATCACCTAATGAATGAGTTTTTCTTGCTAAATGTAGATTATTGTGATATTCACTCACTCACACCCACTATGGATCTGAATGAGTCGCTCTCAATTATTTCGATCCAATAGTATAGTGTAATACAGCTATTAGACAAGTCGATTGACATTTGTCGATAATGTTCTTGTGAGCTCCGACATGAACTCTGGATCCTTTGCAATCCTTTGCAAATTTCAATAATGACATTCACCACTCAAATAGTAGTTTTCGTCAGGTCTAGAGCGCATGCTCACGTTCCTTGACGGTCGGCAGAAATTCGACCTTCGCGTGATTGCCCGACTCTCGGAGCTCTGTAATCATTCTCCCCACTCTATACCTCTGGTGCTAGCCGACCCGAACTGTCAAATCTTGCGCATGCCCACTGAAACACAAAACCCTCATGGAAACACCTATCGAATGTCATTTTTTTTGACATCTATATGGAGGGGATGTCACCGTTGACAACCGACATAAGCTGACACCATCAGCTACAATGAATGATACATTATACAATTATTATACATTTGGCAACAATGGGTTTGATAAACTACGCAACATTGAATATGACACACCGAAAATTTTGCCCATTTTAAAATTGGGATAATTCCTGATTGTTTTGGGCGATTCGAAATCTGTTTGTGCCGTTGCTTAGCCCAATCTTCTGATAATCCATAACTGTGAATAAGAAACTCAGTGAAACTTGAGTAAAGTTTATACAGAGTGACATGTAAGCGATGCAAAACGGCGTTCAACATGCTGCATGCGCTCCCATTTGAAGACATTTTATTTTTTCTGGATTTCAACATTAGAGGCACAAAAGATAACGTCATACCTCGCCACGTCACTCGATTTATGCCCCTAGCCTCTTTAGTTACAGGGTGATATAATAAAAAACAGTTCCTTGGTTTTTCGGTGACATCATTATTTATTCTTGACCGATTTCCAAAATCCAGGGCTCAAATTGAAGCTGAAACCTCAAGTAAGAAGATTCCATATTCAGAATCGACTGGAAATAAACATTTAAAATGTATGGTTCCCTCAAGAGTGACCCGACGTTTCATCGGTCCCGAAATATGGGTTGGGATAAGAATAAACTGATAATCGACCTTACCTACCCTTTAGCAAAACATTCATTCTTCTTCAGATGTTTGAGCTTGAATAAGACAAAAACTGTTGATACAGGGACAAAATTACAAGTGCATGTTATCAAGACAGAATTATCTTTCTTGCTCGTACAAATATGTTGCTTGTATGAAATCGCTTATAACTAACGTTACGGAGATTAGAACAATCAGCAATAAACAATTCTGTTTGTTGTAATTTCCGTAACGTTAGTTACAAAAGCTGCAGGTGAGCGATGCATTCTTGTAACGTTAGTTACAGGCTATTCCATATGGGCAAGGAAGATGATTTTGCCTTGATAACATGCAGTTGTACTTTTGTTTCTTTACATCGGGTCACTCTTGAGGGAACATTTTCAATATTTGTTTCCAGTCGATTCTGATTATGGGGTCTCCTTGATTGAGGTTTCAGCTTCAAATCGGCCAAGAATAAAAAATGATACCGTATTTGTGATACCACCCTGTAAATAAGGAGGCTAGGGGGATGAATCAAGTAACGTGCAAGGTATGAAGCTATCTTTTATCCGTCCAATGTTAAAATCCAGAAAAAATGAAATTTGATTAAATTAGAGCATGTTGAACGCCTGGAAGTTTTGCACCGCTATACATGTCACCCTGTATAAACTCTACTCAAGTTGCATTCAGTTTCTTATTCACAGTTATGGATTATTAGGAGATTGGGCTAAGCAACGGCACGTAAACAAATTCCAAATCGTCCAAAACCATAAGCAATTATTCCAATGTCACAAGGGGCAGAATTTTCGATGCGTCGTATTCAATGTTGCGTAGCTTACCGTGGGTTCCACAAAACAGATAATACGAGATTAGTTGATTTGCGATTTTTGTTTGTCAATTTGTAGCTGACTGATCAATGGAAATGATGGTTTGTCTCTCAATAAGGGAAAGATGATGGGTCTAGTACAGATTTCAGGCATTTTTGTCAATAGTCACCTAGCATTCAGCAGAAAAAAGTTCAGTGAATCTGCAATCAGCCTTGATCGCTGATCATCTTTTTTGTGGAACTGACGGTCAGCTAGTTTGGTGCGTCTCTTTCTCATCATCGTGAGATCATTTTAAACGCTTCCAATCAATTACTTTGTTTGACGGGTATTTCATGCCTTGTCCAGTGCCCTGTTGCAAATAAAAGCTGAATGAATGATAGATCTAGGTACCTACGTATCTGAGCACATATAGCATTATAGAATTAATTATTCAAATCCCAGTTAATCGATCGGGTTGGTACGAAAACTCATGAAAATTTTTGCATCTTTGCATACCTGGAGATAATTTCCGAAAAATTTACATCAATCCCTCACGAAAAGCTCGTGAATAATGTATATACCCACCCACCAGCTCGCATAACTTGCAATCATGATGGAATTCGCCCGAATTTCATCAACAGAGGACAGGGGAAGGGTAGGTAGGTATACGCTCTGTGCCGAAAATGTTAATTTTTTCAATCACTCAGGTATTTCCTTATTATGTAAATTCGGATCCATATAGTCGCCCGCTTCTCTTTTGAATTGTTTTGTTTGATCCATATTCACAACCCTCTGTCTCCCCATAGCGAAATTAAGCGAACGCGAACTCTGCAGACCCATTTCGCGTGGGAAGGAGCACAATGCGTGGATTTGGCCACCGGCATGAATTTTTTTGATCTTCTGAGTTGTTAATAAACCGGAGAGTGATTTATTAAAGTGGTATGTATAACGGACCTGAAGATTTGCATAAATTTTACCTTAAAAGCGCGAAAACTTTGTCTGAAATGGCAGAAGAACGTCGCATTTGTATGAATCATGGCTGTGCATGTATAAAGTAGGACCCTGTGGCTATGAAACAGTCCAATGAAAATGGAATCGTAGATAATTTTTTACAGTAATTTATTTGAGGCGCTACGTTTACGTTTTTAAAGCCTATGAATGATAACTTCGTTCCTAACTCTAATTGTTTTTTGCAGTTTGGAAGTTCTGAAAGGGCATATCGCTGTGCTAGAATGATAGTAAGATAACTTCAAATTTCTGATTTTCGGATTATTTCAAAATCTATAGCTCCAAGCTATTCTCTACCTGGTAAAAAAATCGAATTACTCAGAATAATCATGGAAGTACATGAAAAATGAATATCTCACTGTTATAATTATCTGTTTTTTGAACAGTTCTGGTCTAATACTCGGACATCTCAAAATGTCCTATTTCTTCTACTGAGAAATAGATCGAATTTGATCTTGCCTTCTGGTATAATACGAAGACATTTCAACATGTCCCAATTTTACAACAAATCTGATTTGGAAATTCCAAGTTGTCCTTGTATTTCATGTTATCTCAGTATTTTACTGTGAAAGATGTCTCACTCTTATACCAAAAAATCAACTGATTCAATGAAAGTCTTCAGATATTTCATTTTAACTCACTATTGCACAAACATACCCTCATGCGTTTGTAAAATATCTCACTTTTCTCTAAGTTGTCCCACTATTTGACAAGAAATGTTCCGTGAATTGTTTGAAATGACTTGATAATTTTAACTTATCTCCAATGTACATTGTCATGATTTCGTTATCCACAGGTCAGTTTGTATTGGGTAAAACTGAACCAAAACGATGGATAGATGCGGAGGCAGACGTATATTGGTTATAGCTATGACCAAGACGGCCAAAAGTAAAAGAAATCGTGAAAATCGGTTCACAGGATGAAATGTTTGATGAAAAATCTTGAATAATTGAATGACAAAGTTATGAACTTCGACATTTTTCAAAATTTGACTCACGACAGTTAGCGAAACACTATCTACTGTTCTGAATACAGTTTTTCAAGGACTTTCAAATGAATTTCCAGTTTCTGATAGTGACACTTTGATTTGTCAGATGACAGCCAAAAACTAATGGGCTTATTCCATGTCAAACAATACTCAAGGATAACTATGAAAAATATGTTGAACCAGGCTATGCTTACTGTGCAATACTCGGACAACTTGAAAAAAAAGAGGGATAAATTCAAAATCACTCTATGAATTCCTGACGAATAGTAGGATAACTTACATGAAAAAACGGACAACTTCCAACAGAACCATTATTTCAAGCGATATACAAGGATATGTTCACTTTTTGATTTTTTTCTCAAAGAGTAAATGTGATTTCATAATGAATTCCTCAAGGGTCTATCAGGAGCGATATAATACGGGGTGTTTATAAGAGACTGTGATCGCGGCAGGCTTGGGTCAGGCCGAAAAACGTAGTAACAGGCGCAATTGTAGTGATCGAGAGGGGATTCCAAAGGCGATGCGATCACAAACGTTTATAAACACCCGGTACAACGGGAAAATTAAAAAATCTCCGAAATTTCGAGGAGAACAGTGTTTTTCGTTCTTCTGAAATGTTCAAGTGGCGATTACTCGAAACTATGTTTTTCAAGTTGTCTTACTATCATTCTAGTACAGCGATATTATGAGGGCCAACGAGGTGGTTTTGGTTTCAAAGATTTTCAAAATTATGGAGAAAGAAGGAAAGTATCCTCTATTATCTTCGCCCCTAAAAATGTTTGCTGAAAGGCATTAGATATCATTATTGTTCGATAGAGACTTATTTTTAGTAAACTTATTTGGTTGAAATTTGATTAAAATCGGTTGAACGGTTCCAAAGTTAGGGGAAACCAAAAACGATTTTATAAAGTCAACTTCAACGTCCTTTATTTTTCCAAGAAACATTTTAGGACCATGAGTTTCTTCAATTTTTCGACCTCATTTTTAATGGGGAAATCTAACCAAAGTTTGTAACAACCAGCACCTTGATATACTCTGTAGGTATTATGTATCTAATAAAGAACCGATTTTGAAAGCGATCAGATCGCATCTGCGTGAAGACTTTTAGCGGACAGTATTGTTACGCGATTCTCGTGCATTCTGGAGCACACCACGCGGTCTTTCTAGACTGTTTGAGTGTTCGCATAAGATCGCAGTCTACAGGTGCAAAGCTCTAGTGCATTCCAGAAAATACACGAAGGTTGGACCGTTGAAATTTACGTAGAGACTTCAACATGAGAGTAGGACACATCTGTCCATTTGGCGGAGGTGCCGCTTCACAGCACGTTGGAATCGCACGTGAAAGGTGTATGCTTTTTGGGAGTCGCCTTAAAACCGTATGCCGGGGTCATTGTAAGCACTACGGATCGGCCTACGCAGTAGTTTGAATCGACCGAGATAACGAGCGGATAGAAGCGAGTAGTAATCGGCGATATTCCCAAGCAGTAATTATTGTTAGCCTGTTGTTATTGTAGTACGCAGTAATAAACAATGTGTGTTTTGAAATGATCGTCTCAATTATAAACGAACCTAAACGCAAAATACGTAACAGACCGGGAGAAAATTACATCCAAATAAGGACGTAATTTCCGTGTTTTTCTGTAAACGTAAATTTTATAAAAACCAGTGGATAAATAATAATTACAAAAATTATGGTAATTTTAAATGGGTTTATAAATAAAATGTGTATGTATTTCAAATTGTCAAAAATTCAAATTTTCAAAAATTGAATTTTTTTCAAAATTTTCAATTTCTTCTCGAAAAACACCGCTATTCTCTGACCACCCAGATTTAACAATACTGATATTTTTTCATATATTTGAATTTTTTCTCGAAAAACACTGCTACTTTCTGACCAAGCCTACCTGTGGCTGTTGTTATGCTTGAGCATCTTATAAGCGAGCGGTACACCGAATCATCGCAAAAAAATCAAGAATCCCATCAAGAACCAGTATTTAAAATTGAGATTGCTTTGAAAATATAAAAAATGATCTTTTTCATAAAAAAAATAGGAAAATTATTGCAGGTTTTAACTCGCGTCCTCTGTACACACGCCTCGCGCCTGTTGCAGTAGGTAGAGTTGGAGGTGGCGTCTTTCACCATCAAGATATCAGGGTATTTTTGTCAGTCGGCCAAAACCGTCGTTAATAAAGGACACGAACAATTTCTTTTATTCTTTGAATAGCAATAGCGGCCTAAGGCCCTGGCTAAGGCCCCCTGGCTACCAGCCGGGAAAGGTACGTTTTGGTCATCAGCAGGTGTATGGGACTTCATTCATTAACAACGTCTCCTTGTGAAAAAATTGAAAGTCCAGTAATGAAATTAGTGACATTTTAACTGTCATTTTGACATTTTAGTATTGTTACGATATCTCGCGTACGGGTTCGAATATAATTGAGGTGATTGTTTTAAAACACACACTGTTTATTTCTGCGTACTACAATCAATAAACGCCAACAAATATCTACTTGGAATTATCGCTGTGATTATCGCTCGCTTATCCGCTCGCTGTCTCTTCCAATTCAATACTGCCCTGAGCTGCCGGCTGATGCCTTATATGAGGCCTCCGAATAGTGTTCCCGAACTTTCTGTCTTTTTCGAGCAAATTCGATAGTGGCCCGGCATATGCGGTTTCTAGACCGTTCCTGAATAATCACACACATTACCCGTATAATTCTGCCGGGTTCTGGAACGGCGCCTCCGCCAAAATTGACAGATGTTTCTCGATCGAGCATTGAAGTCTCCTCATTCGGTTTCACGTGAACGCGCGCTCTCGAATGCACCAGAACATTCCGCACTTCTACACTACGATCTAATGAATGGAAGAATCCAGAAAGATCGCGTGTTTACCAATATGCACGGGATCGCCGCTCGTAACAATATGTTAACTTGATTCAAAGCATTTCGGTGTATTGGATGGGGCTGGTGCAGCTCAAGATTTCTAAATGGACTCCCATTTAAGGACGGTGTTGAATTGAGAAAATAACCGTTGCGAAATCAATCCGTCAATCCAAGAATATTTTGATTTTGGAAATGCCAATGGGCTCAAATCAAAGTACATCCTTGTAGCTTCCGAAAGAGACCAAAATGGTAAAAATCCGTCAAGGAATAAACCCAAACGGATTGATTTCGCAACGCCGCTTATCTTACCAATTCAACTCCGTCCTTAATCTTTTGTGGTCACATTTGAATTTCTACCAAAGAATTATTCTGCTTTATAAGTGTGGGTGAGAATTTTATTAATAATTTACAATTACTGTTGCTGAAAGGAAATTATGTAGGATTTTCATTTTCATACATCTCACCTTTAGGGTTAGGCCTTGGATAAGGTTATACCGGGTGATCATTTGAAAACTATCCACCTGCAATAACTCCCGATTCCTAGCCAATATTCCTTCGAGCAAAGACAGGTCAATTTTTATATCCAGGGGGACATCTAAAACATACATTGGCAAATTTCTATCTTCAGCCCCCTCGCCCCCACCCATCTCAAAAATAAAATTTCAAATACACTCCCCACCTTGCGATACATCAAATTGAAGAAAATTAAATTCTCTTTTTGAAAAAGATATTTTCAAAAATTTCAACTTTACTCCCCTTTCCCTTGAAAATTCTCTGAATGTCCCTCTCAATATTCTGGACCCCTCAATTCTCTTTAGTTTAGTCATCATCATCCTGAATAGCATCAAAGAAGATAATTTTCGGTGGAAAAGGTGCCACCCAAATTGACCCCATTGCTCTCCCCCACCTCATTTGAAATTCAACAAAATACTACCCACTTTGTGATACATCAAATTAAAGGAAATTGAATTATCTTTCTAAAAACAATTTTTTCGAAATTTTCAACCCCTTCCCCATTTATTTGGACATTTGGAGTATTTTAGCAGGAAAACGGTGAGTTTTAAAAATTTCTAAAAAATTGTGTTCAGGAAGAGAATTCAATTCTCTTTAATTTGATGTATCACAAAGTGGGTATTGTCATTTAAGATTTTTAAGGTGAGGAGGGGGGAGCGGAGGGGTGAATTTGGGTGGCACTTTTTCCATAGAAAATTTTCTCTTTCGATGCTGTGCAGGATGACGTTGACTGCATTGAAGAGAATTGAGAGGTCAAGAATATTTAATTGGACACTCAGAGAGTTTGGAGGGGAAGAGGGGTGGGGTAAAAAATTTTATAAATATTTTTTCAGGAAGAGAATTTGATTCTGTTGAATTTGATGTATCGCGAAGTAGGTAGTGTCGTTTGAAATTTCAAAGCTAGGGTAGGTGGGGGCGAGGGGGCTAAAGATAGAAATTCGCTAGTGTATGTTTTAGATGTCCCCCTCGATATAAAAATCGACCTGTTTTTGCTAAAAGACATTTTCACTAGGAATCGAGAGTTATTGCAGGTGGATAGTTTTCAAATGATCACCCGGTATAAGCATGTCAAACCCATACTATCGGTTGAGAGGACATGACTGAGGCCAGTCCTGTAGGTGCGAATTATTGTTGATTTGCTTGTGAATCAGAGTTAGGTTTATCGAAATTTTGATTAAATCGTCGTTTCAATTCGTATTGTTTCGTGGTCCGAATGAAATAACGCACGGCTCATAACGCACAGATTGGGTAGGTTGACGTAATATGCGATATTCAGCGGCACGGACATGCGCTGTAGGTTCGCAAAGCTAGGGGATGGAACCCATGCGTCTGCGCGAGCTAGGAAAAGTCAAAACCTGCAAATTTTCAGCCACCAATTTAACAAAGAAAAATAGATGACAAGAAACTCCTGATTTCCATGCTAGATTAGGCGAAATAATGTTGTCCATGTGCATTGCTGCCGAAAAAATGCATTCCGCGCGTAGTGTTCCGAAAAGAACGAAAAAGCCGTTTTCAGTGTATAACTGGTTGCCTAGAAGGTGATGTTTGTTTGGGAACACACATGGAATGAAACTGCAATGTTTTTTTCGTACGGTTTTTGCAGTCAGGCACTCAACAAACTGCCCGTCATTTTTTAAAGAAGAAACAGAAAACACATACATACACAAAACCTTTGATATAACCCGATAAAATTTCATTTACCATTTGTTTACTTGCAGTTTCATGCCATCGACAGACAGGACGGCAACCGTAAGGCAGAGGAGAGTACTATAAATAGGGCGGTATTTTCAAAAAACACTAACTGATAAACACGTTACCATATTTTCGCTCATCGTGTATCTAAAACTGATCCATCATTGCTGGTCTTGAACACAATGAGAGATCAAGAAACGCTCTTTTTTCCACAACTTATTTGGAAGTTCCATTTCCAGCCGTTTCAATAATATACAATGTTGAAATTACGCTTTTTACATGTGTTAGCATACAGCACTATTCTCAAATCCCCTCGCATGGTTGCACAAGCGCAGAAATGGCACTGAATCTCGCCTATTGACAACTTTCGGGACTACTATAGCGTGTGAAAGGGGTCACTTTCGTAGGTGGTCGTAGAAAAACACTTAATTGCTGCTTGCTTTGGAGCTTTGGCCGACTTGAATTCTTGTTTACCGTGAAAAATACCCGAATCTTGTAATTGCTCACGTGCGGTTATCGGATGACTCCACTTTCACAAACTTTTACCGCGTCCGTCGTAGAAGCGGAAAATTCACGTAAAATCCATCTTACTTTTGTCTTACCTTGCCTGCACTACGTTGCAAAGAAAACGGCAATTTATAATCCATATCTTGTGCCATAATAAGTCCATCTTTACAGCACCTATACCGTATTCGACCAAGGTGTCTAGCTCACACTGTGGCCCATTTGATTCCGAATAACCGATTAGCTAGCTTCATTGCCAGTGCAGGAAATAAGAAGGCGCTGAAACTCGATTGAATGTGAAGCGTGAATCGAATATACTATGTGAGGTAGGTATTGGGGTAGGTTAGACATGTCTGGCATGTAGAGATCGTAAACTTTCCAACTGAATGATCCGCAGTTTACCTCGATGCCCTGGAAATCCTGGATAAGACCGCATTTCACAGTTTCATGCTTTTTGCAGGTTGTTACAAGTTACACTGGCGGCGACGCTCCTGACGCTGATGACGGTGGTCGTCGGTTGGGGTGGCACATGCAAACGTACAGAGTTCCGGTGTGACGACGGCGCCTGCATAGGAATGAACAAGTACTGCAACGGCCTACAAGAATGCAGCGACGGCAGCGACGAAGTTCCTGACTGCACTCGTAAGTTTTAGCTCTAGGTTTATGTACCAAACAAACACGAACAATTCACCAAAGCACCTACTCGTGTGATTTCTTGATCTCAATCGACTGTTTTCTCGAATGGTACGTGTCACAGGCGAGGTCACAGGCACAGCATATTGGATGACGGATGTATTGCTTTCACGGGAACTGTGAACGGGATGTGAATTCAAATGACTTGTAGGCCAAGCGGTATGTCGGTAAAATCACTACAATCTGGAAAAAACTCCGACCAAAGCTTTTATGGTGTCAAACTCTTCGTAAGGTCAGTAGGTATCTACCACTGAGTTTCCGCCCAAAAACGAGTTGTGCTGATTCCTCCACATCTGCGCGAAGGTAAAGGATGGTTCGAAAGTGCCAAAAGACCTGCTAAACCTTATTACTTTTTTGTTATATTTGCATCAATGCAAACGTACAACTCTTACGTAAACATTGGGAGCATCTGTCATCATCTCTGTGCCAGTCTTACTGTTGAAAAAAGAAGATTTCTTTGTGTGGGTCAGATAAATCACATTTAATCGTTTTTCCACACATGAAAACGATGGAGCAACATGTATTTTGTATGTTTTCTGATAACTCGTATCAGTCGTACCCATTGAACCCATTTATGGCGTTAAAATTTCAATAACAGCATTTTTGAAGATGTTGCCAGCTAAGAAGTGAATAATTTTCACCCACTTGTTCAGCAGCAATTTTTTCAATTTTACCAAACACCGTTTGCAAAAATTTTACAAGGAATGAAAAGCTCAAACTCTTCTCTAACTATATCGTGCCTGGCTTAATCGCGGCACGCACTTGAAAGTCTAAAAAACTTATTTTTTTTTGAGCGGTCCTCTATTTCACCCGCGTGCGGCCGTGCCTACTTGACATAGACCGGACTGATTACACGAGCTTAGAAATGTACTCTTTTCCAGCTTTAAAACACGACCATTATCATAAAGACTTTGTACATTGATTTATGAAGAAATCATATATCATTTCATCAATAATGGTCGTGTTTTAAAGCTGGAAGAGAGTACATTTCCAAGCTTTTGTAATCAGTCCGGTCTATGTCAAGTAGGCACGGCCGCACGCGGATAAAATAGAACCACTCGAGAAGAAATCAGTTTCCTATTCCTACACTTTCAAAAAGCGTGCCGCGGTTAAGCCAGACATAATATCATTAGAAAAGAGTTCCAGCTTGTCATTCCTCATAAAATTTTCGAAAACGGTGTTTGGTAAAATTGGAAAAATTGCTGCTGAACAGGCGGGTAAAAATTATTCACTGCTTAGTCGGCAAAACCTTCAACAATGCTGTTATTGAAATTTTAACACCATAAATGGGTTCAGTGGGTACGAGTTATTAGAAAACATCCAAACTGCATGTTGCTCCATCGTTTTCTTGTGTGGAAAAACAATCAAATGTGATTTATCTGACGGAAAAATTGTACTTTTTATTATTCCAAACTATACGCGTGTATGTAGGTACTTGATAAGATGGTAAGTATATCTGTGACTTTTTATGCCTCTTCCCCCAGCGGTTGGAATGTCTCTAGTATACGACATTACGACATCAGTGTTCGCTTCCACATCAATGAACGCAAATCCATTTCGGCCCCTTATCCCAATATCTACACCCAGACCTCATCAAAACACCATCCTTTCGCCCAAATAAGCACGCTTTGATGGTCTGTATAGCACAACTCCAGTTCCAGAGAGTTTAAACTTGTTGGACCAAATGGTTCAGGTATGCCACCTCTGCCATACCCATTCTGTAGGCAGTCCGGAACTTGGAATTACCTCATCAATGAGTTTCCAAGTCCTATCATCATAATGAAACTAATCGATTATTTTCACTGGGGTCGCGAACCCTAAACGTGCCAGCCGAACGCTCTCTTGTGACTATGAGTGTCGTGGATATACAGGGCGATTGCCGCATCACAATAATTACAAGTAACGCGGGCTTCCGTGTTCTAAGTCATTCTGTTTTCACAAAAGCATCGCCTTCACTTGCCTGGTTAATAAACATTGTCTATACAATTCATAACTTGTTGCTACATAATTTCTAAAAAAAATCGCTTGTACAGGTCGTTTAGTGAAAATAGTTGTTTTTTTTTCTGGATAATTATATTGGTTCACAGTAACTCCCATCAACTCGCTCTCAACTCTTTTTTCCATGTTGTGGCTTTCTATGTTTTGCGGGGCCTCCTTGAAAAACTTGTTGAAAACTGTATTCAAACCTAACATACGTAATATTCCAAGAAGTCCAAGGAAACTTATCTGGAATAAGGTGTAAGTTTTGGTTCTATCGTAAATCGGAACCCACTTTTAAGTGTAAGGGCTAGATTTCAAGTCAAAGATCCGCCCGCGCAAGTGTGGCGTAAGTCCGGTCACCATGCCAACATAACACAATCCGACGCGATGATTGGTTTTTCGAATATCGATGCCGGAAATGAATGGCGTAAGTTACGCCGCTAACTTGAAATTCAGCCTCAAGTCCCCTATTCAATATGGCTAGGCAGGAAAGTTCTCCACTAAAAAAAGTTGAGGGCGGCTTGGGGTCGAGGAATTGACAGTAAATGCCCATGAAGAATATCAGGAAAAAGACAATTCTTGCAGCTTGTAGCGGAATAGGCGAATTCGAAAGAAAAACGAATAAGAAATTATGATTTTTGTGGGAGACTTTTGAGAACTTCTTGTACGTAAAATGATGTTTTTAAATCCGATTATTCAACGTCGGTCTATTTCCGCAACGAGGCCGATGAATGCTCTCCTCTACTGTACCGGAAATTTTGCCAAACCCCTGTGTGTTTCAACACATCGTAGGGATTCTTAACGATCACCAACATCGCATGAGGTCGGCACTATCTTCGCATTTTACGTGCTCTGCGACACACGGTGCACCTTACATTTAGCACGCATTACAACTAAATCAAGGAGCTTGTTTTCGAGATGAAAATCTGACCGCCCCCGGTGAGGATCGAATTCACGACATGTCATTTGAGACATTTGAGTCATTTGAGATTGAGGAAACACCGTAGGTATATGTCAAATTGAATCACTCTATATCCGTATGTGCTGGAGAAGTGCCAGGCTGACCACCGCACTTTGAATTATTGGCCAATCTTACACTGCCATACCTGTTCACTTTTGACGGCAATTTTCGATGGGCCATTGTTTGCTTTGGACACACACGTACACATGGCACATAGCTGGCAAAGGCCGCACACCAGCTAGTAATTAACTTATTGTGTTGCAGCTTGCAATTTGACGTATTTCGGCGAAATTGGTCGCACGTACGAGCTGGAGGTGAAGCGGCCGCGAGACGACCAAATGCCCTTCCTTTGTTACATCAATTTCACTGCAGGTGGCAACGCTCTGGGCGAGCTTGTTCAGGTAGGTACCAAATTAGTATTAAAATGATTCCAATAATAATGATAGAAAGTGTTGGAACAACAACAACCTTTATGTATACTTGCTTAGTATCATGGCTTAGTATGTGCCGATTGGATAACCATCTCCACATTTAATTTTATTATTGGTATTCCTGACAGACATTTCGTGGACAAAATCTTATTTTCTCGTCTAAACATTACGAGACACCAGTCTACCAAGTTTGATTGCAATTCATTCAAAAACAGAGAAACAACCGTGAACACTACTGAAAAAATGTTTTTTGCTATTCCGGCTCTCCACCAGTGGAAGGGAGATAATGTGGTCGCTCAGAAATAAAAAGGTGAAAACAGACAATCCGTTTTGAGGTCCTCTAAGATGATTGAGGGCTGTTATTTCCATCTCTGATCCGCATTAAACGGTTCTAGAACTGGTTTTGAGTGTTGTTGGGACAGACCCATTAGCAACGCGCGAACCGGTGTTAAGGTTCAGTATTGATCTTGCAGTGTTCCATACTGTTGTTATTCCACGTCGGCTAGAAAAGTTGTGAAGGTACTTTTTCGGCATACATTCCCGAGTGACGAATTCAATGATAAAACTGTAAGAAAAAAATAATCGAAATGCTGCGCCTAAAAAATAAAAAAATAATTGAATCTCATAGCACAAGTAGATACGCACCTTTGCTTACAAAAACAAACCTAGTAGCTACACTCGAAACTGAACTCTTGAAAATGTGAGAGGTCTTTGCTCCACGCGTGAGACACCAGAAAAGAAGATTGTTGTCGTTTATAGTTCAAGCGATGAAAGCCAAACGAATGCATGACACTTACTTGATACTGGCATCATAGATATCTGGCACATCTTTGGAATGACACTTCGTTGAGGGAAAACAGATCTGCCAATATATAGGAATAAAAATCACCTGACCACAGTTTGAATGCGTCTATTAGCGATAGAAATTAATGGGACCTTGCACTGCCACTTTTACACACCGAGGGCGCCACAACCGTTTGGGGCAATATCGACAATTTTGACGGCGTTGACGCATCAACGACAGGCGTCCGTCATTTCATGTCTTGTTTTGAAATTTGGATAACCTCTATTTCTTGCTTGAAGTTTCCAGTCACTGTCAGTTACCTGTCAAACTACTCAAACTCCCGTGTTTTCCCGTCGTTTAGGGCCACTTCATCGAAGTAGGCGCCCCATACAGTAGTGGCGATCTCACGTTGAGTCTTTCAATTGCAAGGTCCCATTGGTGACGACCATGTTCAGGGTGATGTCTGTCTGCCTGCCTGTCAGGATATATGATAGGGAGTTTCCGTGCTCACGCATCGTACGACAAAACACAACTTTCAACGTGAAAATTTGCATGTTTGTGCTTTGTTACTCGCGACTTCCTAGTTACAAGGGAATTTTCACGTTCTGCGTTGCGTTACGTCGGACGTTCCGTGAGATCGCAAACTCGCCATTCTTTCATGATTAATAATAGATAAAAATAAATGAATAACTTTATTGTTTCTTATGGGCTTGGCCCAAATAACATTAAGTGGAAAAAAACAAATCAAATTAAATGCCGCCACGTTGAAAATAATAATTAACAAATATTCTTATTAACAAATAAGCAAAGTGGAATAAACTTAAATGCTCCCAGTGATTGGGGAAAACAGAAATAGTTACAGAAAAAAAAACAAGTATTTCGTGCAATAGAATTGAAACATACAGGAATAATCAAACTATGAAAAAAATATAAAAAAATAGATGAAGACCTCATTCATTCCTGGCGAAGGCACGCAATTTTAGTGAATTCACAATGAACCTGTCTATGTTCTTGAGCTTCAGCAGGGTCAGGTATTTTAGCGCAAATTGTAGACCCTCAAAACGGACAAGGCTATGAATATAGGAAGACCTGAACTGCTCATATAGTGGACAGATAAAAAAAATATGTTCAACGGTCTCAGGCAACTTAAGATTGCAGACCGTGCAAAGCTCATCAGGGTTAATGAGGTAACAGCATCCGCTGATCGTAAATTTGATGTGCCTCCTGATGCTCAGCATAAGTTGCGTGATTCTCTTCGAAGCCTGGAAGCTAGATCTGAAATGGAGATGGTGAGCAGGTGAGCCATCAAACACAAGGCTTTCATGGAAAGTAAGATAGCGCGAGCCCGAAAATAAAGTGATATCGTCTTGATGCAGCCGTTCCCTGTACCTCTGCAAAAGAGTAGTTTTATTTGCTTTCAGTGATGATAAGTTTAGAGATTCCCAAATGTCTGTCGCACCTATCGAGACAAAGCGTGATCTGACCTGAGGAACCCAATTATATTTCTCCACGGTGTAAGATTCTGGCAGTTCCTTCAATCTAGAGAAACAAATTTTTGGGAAACGAGTTGAATTGTCTAAAAGTGAGTTCTTGTCTAAAAGAGACAGAATAGATTTGAATATTAAAAATTCAATCTTGACAACACCAAATTCCAGTCTTACCACGTGATCAGGGCAGTTCTTCGGCAGTGAAAAGAGCTTCTTGGAAAAAAAGACCTGTACTCTCTCAGCCAGTTCCGAATAACGGTTGCCCCAAACTGATATATTGTGAGTACGTTCAGTACGACCGACTCAAACAACTTGATACGGGAGGTCCAAGAGTTGAGTCTAGATCTCGACATGGTAGCCAATACTGAGGCGAGCGAGCCTTTGGATTTTTTAACAAATGCCTTGGCTGCCTCCAAAAACAAGCCAGAGCTCGCAAATGGAACGCTCAGGTAGGTGTATGTCGAGACCAGTTCCAAAGGTTGACGGTTGTATGTAAATGAGGATTTTTTCAGCTGAGCGTGACCGCCTCTCGAAAAACAAAGAATTTTTGACTTCAAGGAGTTGACCTCGAGCTTTAATGAACTACAGTATTCCTCGAGAACCCTGAGCTTTTTGCTGAGATCACTCTGGGAATCTGCCAGGAGAATTAGGTCGTCCGCATACAGTAGAGAGAGAATGTCAGTTCGTCCGTCGACGTTGACTCCAATAAGTCCTTTACCACGAAAAAACAATCCAGGTCCGAGGTGAATAATGAGAAAAGAATAGGAATGAGACATTCTCCCTGTAATACACCAGCAGAGACGGGGAACTTTTTGGAGTATTGGTTGTTGGACTTTATTTGCAGCGTGGCTTTATCGTATATCTTCATCAGAATGCGGATGATCTTTGCGCTGATCTTTGATTAATGCCGCATCGATGATCCGATTGAGATGAACTTTGGTAGGTACAACTTCAAATGAAATGACATCTCGGGCGGCTGTGGCATTTGACGTTTGCGTTGGAAATGACAAGTTTTCCAAGTCCGGGTTAACTAATAGCGTTTTCCACTGGGAAAAGAACACTGCGCACTTTCTACTTTTTGCTCTCATTCTCATAGAAACTCACCAGGAAGCCTTGCTATTGGTCCCATGCGCAAGGCCAGGGCAGTTAGTGCGAACTTTTTTTCCCAGTGGAAAACGACATAAATACATATATGGAAAATTATAATCGAACAATCACAAATTGATGGAAAGTCTTCCTTATGAACTCGATTTGATCTAGATAACGCTCTATTTATAGCGCCAATGTCAAAAATTCATAGCTACCCGAGATCTCATTTCATTTGGAATCCGGCCATTACACAGGGTGGCCCAACGAAAACAGAACAGAGGGGTTTTCGGGCATTTCACCTAATTTTTTTGAAAAAAGCTTGAACAGGTCGATTTTTATATTGAGGGGGACATCTGAAACATACATTGTCGGATTTCTATCTTAAGCCCCCGCACCCCCACCCGCCTCAACTTCGAAGTTTCAAATGACACCACCCACTTTGCGATACATCAAATTGAAGAGAAAGAAATTCTCTTTCTGAAAAAATATTTCTATAATTTTCAACCCCACCCCCTTACTTCCTAAAATTGTCAGAGTTTCCAATGTAAAATTTTTGATCTCCTTGATCTCTTCAGAACAGTCAACGTCATCCTGCACAGCATCGAGGGAGAAAATTTTCTGTGTTAAAAGTGCCACCCAAATTCACCCCTTTACTCCCCCACCTCAACTTCAAAATCGAAAATGACACTACCTACTTTGTGATACATCAAATCGAAGGGAATTGAATTCTCTCCCTGAATAAAATATTTTCAGAATTTTCAAAAAGCCCCCTTTCCCCCTAAAGTACTCTGAATGTTCAATTTATTAGGAGAGGGGTTGAAAATTTCAAAAAAATTGTTTTCAGAAAGAGAAATCAATTTCCTTTTATTCGATGTATCACAAAGTAGGTGGTGTCTGTTAAGTTTTGAAATTAGGGTGGAGGAGAGGAAGAGGGTGAGTTTGGGTAACACTTTTCTCCACCGAAAATTTTCTCCTTAGATGATATTGTCACGTATGGCCCTTTGGGCCTTCCCCAAAGTACCATAGTGCTCTTACTTAATTGGGGGCGTAGGTTGCGAGAGAAACATCTCAAACATTATAACAGGTTTATTAATCTAAATCAGAGATAACCCAAGTGATAATCAAACACAAGGTAACATTTCTTGGCTTACCTTTCGGTTGGAACTATTTCATCGAGTATACCTACGGAGTACGCCACTTCTTATATTAGTTTATTAGCCGGAGTCTAGGACTCGCGCTTGACCGGCCTCGCCGGTGGCCAACTCGCCAATCCCTTCCTTCAACACCGCCGTGCCCGTCCTGGTCCCAAAAATGCTTGCCTTGCATCAGTGACGTATAGAGAAGCGGCTAGCTAATCTAGGTGAACGTTTCCTTATGCAAGCTTCCACTCTTCAAGGGGCCAGGGCCTGACACGGGGTTATCTACCTCGTGACAATATTCAAGGGATAAGCTTTTACCCAGGGCCTTTATGTCATTATCATGACAATATTTAGGATGACGCTGATTGGATTGAAGAGAATTGAGGGATCGAGGATATAAAATAGGACAGTCAGAGAAATTTAGGAAGATGGGGGGTGGGGTTGAAATTTTGAAAATATTTTTTCAGAAAAAGAGTTGAGGTCAGTAGGGGTGAGGGGGCTGAAGATAGAAATTTGCCAATGTATGTTTCAGATGTCCCCCTCGATATTAAAATCGACCTGTCTGAGCTTTTTTTAAGAAAATGATGTGAAATGCCCGAAAACCTCTCTGTTCTGTTTTCTTTGGGCCACCCTGTATTGTGGTGATGATCTGTCAAACGGAAGAGTGTTGTCACTGTTGTCAAAAGGTGACAATCAGCTGTTTTCCACGGAATTCAACTGATACTGGTGCCTATTGACACAGCTACTGGCTTTGATAGCTACCGATCGCACCTCTTCGTAATAATAATAATAATAATAATAGCGTTTATTTACGGAAACGATACAACAACAATCAATCATCCCTATCACAAAAGCTGAAACTGTGTAAATAAACTACAAACTCACAAAGTGAAAATTACCGTCTGTGAGAACAATAAAATATGAACAGTTGAAAAATTGATAAATAAATAAGTTACAAAGATAGATAAACAAACAGAGCGACAATGATAGAATATTAATAGAGTGCATATAACACATCTGTGGGGCATAAAATTTAGCAACATATAAAATTACAGTATATACAAGTAAAATCAGGATGAAATAGGTTTTAAAATATGCAGCAACAAGACAAGGTACAGTTCAAACAGGTGCAACCACACTCCAATATTGATCTATAAAACAAACCTCTTCTGTCTCAAAACAAAATCCTTCATTGCTTTTTTAAATTATATGTCCTGCGGTCAGGGGCGGACTGGGGTTATGAAAGTTAGGCCGCTGGTGTGATTTGGGGGCCCGCCTGTAACGTGGAGGGGGGTCACAAGCTAAAACTTTTTTAAAATTTCAAATTGAAATTATTATTGGTAAGAGTATATTATTGTAACCACCTGGTAAAACCTACCTACCTAGCGGCCTGATAAAAAACCATCCAAACATCTTCTAGGAACTCAGCAACTTAAAAGCGCAACTACCTACTGTAACCATATTCATTGTCACAAACTGTAAATTCTTACTGCTGAACTACATCTATCTATTGCGCTATAATATCACTGTCCTTTATAGTGGACGTGGTAGGGAAAAACAAGTTGCAAATGATGATAAAGGCAAACCACTTTACAGGATCGTAACTAAGACTTGAATAAACGATTTGACCCGCAGTGCTCTTTTTTCGTCCCTTAAGATTTGAATGGCACCCCTTTTCCAAAATGGCGGATTTTATCTAGGGACAGAAGGTATCGAATAGCCTGGTGATGTCCAGCTTTGTTAAAATATATGGAGCTATGTCTTGATCTTCTATTTCTCAATGTTAATTTATAAACAATGTTTTTTCTTGAAGAACCGTCGACTTAGTTCATAAGATGAAAGAACTTGATTCTATTTTTCAAATAATTTTCAATTTTTTTCCTTTCAACATTCCTCAACGTCATTTTTCAATGGGAGGTATAAGGTAACAAGAAGAATTTACTTTTTTACAAAATGAGATGTCTTTGTGTTGAAATCCGTTTCTTATGACAGTACTAAATTTCTTCTGGCGCCTTCTTCCACCATTTTTTTAAATAGTGTTTGGTGTCCCAGAAACCGATTGGGACATAGCCCCATATATTTCTACTAAGCTGGACATCACCAGGCTATTCGATACCTTCTGCCCCTAGATAATATCCACCATTTTGAAAAAGGGGCGCTATTCTACTTAAGGGACAAAAAGAAAAGCACTGTGGGTCAAATCGTCTATTTAGGTCTCAGTTGTAGCCCTGCAAAGTGGTTTGCCTTTATCATCATTTGCAACTCATATTCCCTATTTCGGTTGTACCCGTCCACTATTATTAGAGAAAAAATAACAGGAAGGGGGCCTCGGGGCCCATTTTGTTCTCGTGTAATTGTTTTTGTATTTTCTTAACCCAATTACTTTTGATCTACGGGGGGCCCTAATCGACCAAAGTTTTGGGGGCCCTTCGCCAAAAATCTAGGCCGGGATTGCGGAGCGGCCTTGGCCAGTCCGCCCCTGCCTGCGGTAAACCGTTGTAAAATCTCGGCTCAAGAAAAGTTGAACATCTTTGGCCCAATGCTGTTGCCCTGAAGGGAACTGACAAATCGCCAGCAGTTCTGGTATTGCAATGTTTACGTCAGCGGTAAACTAGCAATATCTTATTTGAAAGCCCTTGCCAAACTGTATTCAGAATAACAAGAAAAAAACCATGGATTACAAGTAATTTTTAATCTGTCATCTGCATAAAATGTCAAGGTTGAAACTTCTTCACAAGAACTTGATGGAATATGATGATTTTCATGGAGTTCAGGGATGCAGCTTGAAATTTGGGTTCAGTTGGCTCATTATAGGCACCATCTCTTGCACCATAACAAAGTTGAGTTAATTAATCAAGTAATTAAGACGGCTCCGTGGCGCAGGTGGTTGAGTGGCTGCCTGCGGCCTTGGGAGCTCTGGGTTTGATTCCTGGGAATGTCTGACTGTTTGTGCTGTCCACTTTGCAATTTTTCTGAGCATATAAGAGTAATAATAGTTGCTTTCCTTTTACAACCTCAACTGAGTATTCTGACCTAAGTTGTTGGTGGTATCTCACTTTCGCGCATGTGATTTCTCGCTTTTTCTCTCTCTAACTTAGATCAGATCAGTGAGTTTTGTGATAAAAGGAAAGCACCTCATGAAAGGCAAAAACTCCTATGGCCAGTGCAGGCCGATAAGGAGGAAAACAATTACTTATTATTTATTTATTTATTTATTTATTTTTTCAAGTTCAAATTTTATTATTTTTTTTCAATCTCTGTAAATATTGGACTGATTAGATATAATCCGCTCATAAAACTTTGGTGGAACCGGAGGTAACTGTGGGTTCCACCAAACATTTTATGAGCGAGATAGCAGCTAACGCAGATTGAAGTCGTTTAGGTAACGTTTGGTGGAACCCGCAGTAAGGGCCAGTGTTCCATATCTGATTAACTCTAATCAAAAAAGTTAATGACATATTTAGATACCATTGCTACTACAGCAATTGTTGTTATGACACTTAAGGACGGCATTTCCTCTCTTTGAACGTGAGTTTCATGGTAACCAGTGGAGTTGGAGAATTGGAAAAAAAGGGTTATCTAAAATCAAGTATGGAAATATATATGTATTTCAGAATTTTAAAAATCGAAAAATTCGAATATTTTTTTCAAAATTGCTATATATTTTTTGAAAAAAAACACTCTCATTGTCTGCCAGCCCAGATTTGGATAGCTCTTTTTTTTTGTTACATTTTTAGCTGCACAGATATGGCAGAAATTCACGCCACAAGAATCTATCTGTTTCTCTTGCGCTCTGCAGCTGATCCGCAGTCTGTTTCAGCAATTTTTTATGCTAGGAAATGCCGTCCTTAACCATAAGTTCACTTAAGGGTTAGTTAACCCCGAGGTTAACCCTGAATGAAAATACACTGGGCGTAGTATACAATACAGTCAATACAAATATATTATTATGTATTGAACCTGAACGGCATCACTGTGCAATGTTAGCTGAGGTCTCTACCCTCAACACTGTATCACAGACTGGCGGATTAACCAAGATTTCAATATTTTATACAAATCAGCGTCTGCATGGGAGTGAGTCGTCGGAGCTGGCAATTTTGGCATATGCTTTGGATCGACACATGAAAGGGAATAATGGGATTTGATCCGCTCTAAATCATTGTCGATTCATGTGACGGTTATAACGGAAATATTTCAGAACTTTTATTGGTATTTCACTCAGCTCTCTTCAAAAGAAAACTTATATGTACTACTTGCACACCACGCGACGTGCACAGTGTAGAAATATGTAACAAGATTCTTGTTACAGTTCAGTTTCCTCTATAATATCAACCGTGCACATCAAATTTCCTCTTGCTGTCTGCGGTGTAGACGACAGGAGCGCCATACATTTTCAGTTTTCACACGTATCTATGATGCTCTGGCGGCCGATGCTCACACGACCATATTACACTTAACGCCGTTTCTAGTCATAAATATTGAATCATGCAAATGGTACCTGACACATCAGCACAGGTGCTCAAACATTGTACACGTTCGCGCCTGTACAGGTACCTCTACCATGTTTGTACAGGAGGTACACCGCTTCCGCATCTGAATAAATTAAAGGTGCTGTTTCATGTTGGAGTTGGAATTCACTATATTCACCCTGTTCAGCGCTGCCAATTCGCTGTTTAAATGACAATGGAGATAGTGTCTGGACTCCTGCAAACTCCTGCGTTCCGGCTGCAACCTGCGGAAAAGATCGAGACTGCAGAACAACAGCAAACACATCGAGTTGCTGATGCCATAACACACCGCTTCTGCCGCTGTGCCAGAAATATCAGTGACAATTCACCTCACTCCTCAAAACAGTAGGCCGTATAAGTGTATTACCACCAAGGTCATTGGTGAAAACACCCCTACAGAATGGCCAACCTTAAACATTCAAGTAGTTTTCACTTTTTTAGGTAGATTTTCAGTGTTGTTCGGTTAATTGTCTTAACAAATACACCTCTAGGTTCGATATATTATCGCTTTACATCTCGATTTACACTCGGATCCCCTCGTGAAAATCCTCGATGTAGCGATAATACACCTCACCTATCGGTGTATTACATACGACAATTCACCCCTCTTTAGAATAGTAGGCCGTATAAGTGTATTACCACGAAGGTCATTGGTGGAAACACCCCTCCAGAATGGCCAACCTTAAACATTCGAGTAGTTTTCACTTTTTTAGGAAGATTTTCAGTGTGGTTCGGGTAATTGTTTTAACAAATACACCTCTAGGTTCGATATATTATCGCTTTACATCTCGATTTACACTCGGATCCCCTCGTGAAAATCCTCGATGTGGCGATAATACACCTCACCTATCGGTGTATTACATACGACAATTCACCTCACTCCTTAAATAGTAGGCCGTATAAGTGTATTACCACCAAGGTCATTGGTGAAAACACCCCTCCAGAATGACCAACCTTGAACATTCCAATAGTTCTCACTTTTTTAGGAAGATTACGACAATACGACAATTCACCTCACTCCTCAGAACAGTAGGCCAAGGGCCAAGGTCATTGGTGAAAACACCCCTCCAGAGTCCAGAAGACCAACCTCAAGCATTCAAATAATTTTCACTGTTTCAGGAAGATTTTCAGTGTTGTCCGGTTGATTGTCTTAACGAATACAGCTCTTGGTTCGATATATCATCGCCTACACCTCGATTTACACTCGGATCCCCTCGTGAAAATCCTCGATGTAGCGATAATACACCTCACCTATCGGTGTATTTCCATACGATAAGTTCGCCGACGATATGTCTTGAAACTTTATACTGTTACGAGCGGCGATTCTGAAAAACACGCGATCTTTCTAGACTCGTCCCGATCTGAATAAAAATCTGACAAATCGTTCAGTGAACAAGCGACGACCAGAAGCATGCCGCAAAAAGAAATTGATTGAACTTTGGAAAGCAGCATGACGCTGATGCAGGAACAAAAGAAATAACGCCTCGGAGAAAAGGAGAAATTGTAGAAAACTCTGGAAGAACAAAATAACAGACGCCAAGAAGAATAAAAGAAAGTTCTAGAAGCTCAAGAGCAGAAACGCCTCGATGAAAAACAGGAAATGAAAAATCTACAGTAGAGTCTAGCGTGTTCGCGACTGACCCGGGAATCGCCCGCCGTCCGCTCCAGCTGGCCTTAGGAAAAAAAAAATTAAATCACCCCGATTTGGACCAGACTTTTTGTATTTGATAGAACTCGCGAAAAGAAGAAACTCTTCACTTTCGTTGCTCCCGTTGCGCCAATTTGCGTTTTCTGCCCGTTTCTTCCACACGGAGAAAAATATTAAGCTATATTAGACACAATTGAGGTGTATTTAACAACAATCTGTAGGCGGATATAGGCCACCTCCAAGCGACTGTCCCTGTAACATTAGATTTGTGGATGAAAGAATGTTGTACAGGTTTCATTAAATAAGTGTTGCACCAAACATAGTTTTATTGGTATTTGAACCACAATCTTGTAGTTGTATCAGAAGTAAATCTTGTGTACATGACAACAAAAATCTAGATACTCTCATAATGGTGTATGAATGAATCACAAGGAGTTTGGGGATAAACCAAAATTGAGTCTATTTAGCCCAACCGCAACTTTGTAGTTGATCCACCGTAAATCTTTTGTACATAACAACCAAAAAACTACTTACATAATCATGTTGCATGGTTGAGTTATGCAAGTAGTTCCTATCTGACATAGCTCCAATTTTGTTGTTGCATTTCACATTTCCAATTTAGGTGGAATAGCACTTGTGAGGGGTTAACGGGATGCTAGGGCTAGGAGTCAGCAGCGGGTATGCAGTCTCGTATGAAACCACTTAATTGAAAAAAACTGCGTGCAATTTAAGTTCTGTCAATGATACACTCTCGCCACAACTTTTTTACTTTTTTTGCGCAAAAATGCATAACATTCAGTTGAAATTTCGGTAAAATATGAGTAAAATAGGAAAAAACGGGAAAATTACCCGCGAAAAATCGGGTTTTTGGTATTTTAATCGTATCTTCTCGAAATTTCAACTGAAGGTTGCAACAATTTTTGCATAAAAAAAAGTTGTGGCTAAAGTGTGTCGTTGGCAAAGTTTAAATTGCAGGCACATTTTTTTATGAAGTGGTTTTATACGAGACGGCATGCACGGCCGGCCTCTAGTGCTAGCGGCCCGTTAAGGGGCCAGCAATAATATATTATTTTAGTCAATGTTAAAGTCCATAAAAATTCGTTATCCATCACATTGATTTTATTGATAAATCTGTATAAAAAGTAACACATTTCTTAACCATAAAGGTAGGTACATAGTAGCAGATACTTATCGTATTGTATTACAACCTACTTGAACATGTTTTTGACACTGAATGTATGTATAAACATAAATGGTCTACCGCATTCTGTGACTATATATTGAACATGCTCACAATAATTACATAACACGTAGGTATATGCATAGGTACAATAAATCCATTCACACATCTCTTTCATGTTTTAGATTCCATGAGTTGAATTGACCAGAGTTGAATTCTGGTCAGTCGGTCCCACAATGATCACCATGGGTTGCAGGGTTTCTTTGAAACGCTGCAGTCTCTTTCTTCTCTCATCGATAGTTTCATGTAATTTGTCAATAGTCTAAGAACAAAACCAAAATTTTATTCAATTAGTTGTTCGCAGTTTTAAATAAATTTGACAAACAAGTTGGATAGAATAATGATGGGAGATTAGTGGACATGTGAGAGTGATTGTGAATGGTGAGTTATGGAAATCATATTATGTGCAACTGCCAACATAACCATAAACTGAAGAAATGATAATATATGCAGTAATCAAAGTTGATCAATATTACACGGGACAGTACTTACTTCTATGTGACAGCAAAACGCTTGCTGGATCTCCAATTTCGATGGTCTGTTCCTCTCGCCGGCCTGTTTCGACTTCATCGGACATGGGGGAAGAAGAAGCGGCAAAAGCAAGAATGCCAAAACTTGTTGATGTTCTGAAACGTTCATTTAAAATTTTATATAGAGGGTGTTTCGTTGATGGTTACGGAAATTTGAACTGCAGATAGACCTCATCAAAATGAGGTAACCTCTATGCTACATATTTTGCAAAATACGCTTAGCGTTTTGAGTGGAAGCTTTCCGAAAATTCTGAAAACTTTCGAGAACCACTCTGATTTTTTAGCCCATGATCAACCTAGGTATCAGCAGTAGTCATAAGTTTTTGCGCTAGGCAAGTGGCTCTCAACTGAACGGCTTTGTTTTGCGTGATTTTTTCAGTAAATAATACTGGCTGTTGGTATACGGTAGCAATTTTTGAACAAATTTGTACCGTGGCCCCACTTGTGGGATAATTTCCTTCATCATTCCATTGTTCAACGATAGGAAAACCTCCAAATCTATTTGGTTCTCTATTAACAAATACATCTAACATGTAACCTTCACCATTCAACCCATCATGCAACAGATTACTTACCTTTAAATGTTGGCACTAAGCATTCAAAGCCCCATTCTGATAACAGTTGCTCCACCGTGTCCATTTTGCTGCATCAATACAACACTTTCGAAACCAAACTGAACTTGCACAGACCTGCAATCCTGCAAAGCAAAGAGGTGGTGATGGGGATGTCACGTACGTTATTTGCGATCGGAACTGAGAAAAACACAGTTTATGTTTGCGTTACTCAAAAGTTGTGTATAGAGTTACCACAAAGAAGTAGATTTCAACAACACAAAACCTAGAGTACTACATTTCGTGGTGCAGATATGAATATAACAGTGCGATGATCCAGCTACAAATTGTGGTTGCCATAAAAATAACAGCCAACACAAATTATACATTGTTTCTAGTTCTTCCAAACAAACGAAGAGATGAATTCGAAATAATGAGGTTTCAACTCAAAGAACATTATGATGGTTGAAATATTGTTGTGCTATCAACTAGTCATCTGTTAAGCTCAGCCCTAAGATTGCAGTTGATTGAGGAATAGTCACTTATTTTTGCAACATAACGTATCAACACCAATCGTAATTTATTCCCAAGAACTTGGTCCTTTCCGGCTAGAAGTAAAATCTGATATGCTAATACCAATTCGGTTTGAAAAGATGCACAATTTTCCAACATTTGTAAAATGTTCAAATTTACAAAAATATTTTTCTCCGTGCACGAACCTGCTTCTTCCAATAAAAATACCGGCGTCACCATGCCTATTATGAAGTGCGCATGTGCATTAGACGTACTGCTACGTCAGTAGGCGCTCAAACGGGCCACAATATTCTATCATATGTGACGTACTGGTACGATAGAAAACCGGAAAAGAAGCTAGATTACAGCCGTATATGTACGTTACTCGACCACCAAATCTAACTGTTTCTTGAAAATTGTATACGTCAATAGGCCAGACTAAATATCCCAACTTCAATAGTACGTCAGTAGACCAGTGAAGACTTCCTGAAATAACGTACATGTACGTCAGTAGTCGCGAAAAGGCTAGAAGAAAGAGAATAATTTAAAAATTTTCTACAAGCACAACGCTTGCAGAATTGAATTGTTGAGGGATCTTACTGGAAGAACAGGGAACTTGACAGTAAAAAAGTGTCAAGAAGACAATGAAGAATTGAAGAATCTTCCTAGGAGAACTAGAAATGGAGTGCTCAAGAAAAAAAGCAAAAATATCATTGGAAATATGACTTCAAAATTAAACATCGACTGGCAAAAGTCATATTGCGAGCAACGCTAGAGTCTCTGGCCGTCCGGCTAGTTTGATATAATTCATATAATAGAAAAAAATTATAGGCTGGGACAGTTGAAAAAACACGGTACAATTTTTGCTGGTGGTGGCTGATTTAAATCTAATCGGTTGGAACGGAAGAGTTTTCACGGCGCGCACTCATGCAGTTTATTTCCTTCAATTCCTTCCGTCTTTGATGTCTCAAAGTAGGTAGGTACACCCAGCGAGTTACGTCAAGCAGGCAATTAAATTAGCAGAGAACGAAAGCCCTGCTTATATTAATGGGGAAGGAGGAGAGACATCCAGGGCGGCGGCAAATAAGTTCTGAGGGCTGTTGGATCGAATGCGGTCTCGGATGTTAATTAGAGGGTAATTTCACGCGTTTCGGCACTAAGAAACGCGCAGTGCTGCCAACAATACTTGGTTACACGCGCGTAGCGCGGCGAAAATACAAGCAAACCGGCACACATAATGTGTCAATATATAATTCAAAGGTGAGGTATCTCCTGTAATAATGCACACGGTCCGGTTTATTGCTCCCGCCGGACTAATTAAATTAAAACGATTTCGTCGCTTGCATGATTGTTTCCCATCTGGGTACATTCAGAAGAGCTTTTTCATATAACCCTTTGAAGCACTCCAATGAATACGTGATGTTTTATGCATACCAGCGTAATGTGAGGTTTCTGTTTATTGTACTCGAGCTTCTTCATAATAGGGTCTACCTAAGTACCTAATTATTTAATTATCTTTCCGTTCCTCAGAAACATCAACTTGGGAAACTTTTAAACATGTCACAGTTTGAAAAAGAAATAATAAGGAAACGGCGAGAGAAACGGTTAATAGAGTGTCCCATATATTCTGCTGCCGAGCTTTTCTCTGCAACTTTTTGAAATGTTTTTGTTTTTCATAATAATAATAATAATAATAAATTTATTCATTCTCAACAATGATATCATATCACATAGAACAAGTCATACAGAAAAAAGACACATAATATACGTGTAAGTACATGAAGTAGTAGGTACAGTATACAAATAAATTAATAAGGTGGTTATAACACAATACAATTCAGAAATTCATCTACGGAATAATAACATTTTTCGATTAGGTAAAGTTTAGTTTCAGATTTAAATCTTGTGAAGCTTTCAATGTTTTTGATTCTATTGGGGAGCTTGCGAAATATCTGGCCACAACAGAATTCAGGAGACTTTTCGTACAGCGCGGTATGATGTTTCGGCAATCTGATCTCCTGGCCAGCTCTTGTTTCGTAAGTGTGAAATGCATTGTTATTTATAAACAAATTTCGGTTTTTATGGACATAAATACAACATTTTAAAATGAACAAAGATGGCAATGTCAATATTTTCTCTTTTATAAACGTAAACCTACAGGTTTCCCTATATCTCAGACCGAAAACAAGTCTAATTATACGTTTCTGCAATATAAAGATGCGGTTTACATGAGTGGCTCTACCCCAGATTGTAATATTATAATTTAGGTGTGACTGCACAAGAGAATAGTAGATATTTTTCAAAGCGGCAGCAGGTAGTATAGATTTCAATTTTAGTAGTGCATAATACGCAGAGTTCATTTTTTTACACAGGTGGTGGATGTGTGCTTCCCATCTCAAGTTGGAGTCTAGAAAGGTTCCCAAGAACTTAGTTTCAGTCAAATTTATATCTTTAAAGTACATCAGAACAGTCTTACTCTCGTTTACAATGAGCCTATTTCTATAACACCAAGTCCGCATCTCGTCTGTGACTGTCCTGACAAGCTTATTCAGATCGTCGGCACTTATGTTTCGTACATACATACTGGTAAAATGTCGAGAAGGTTGACAAAATACAGATGCCGTTTGAAATTGATTGCAGTACTCTCAACAATATTGAAAAAGGCAAAAAAATCACAGTACTCTGCTCTGGAGTGAAAATGTTTTTGATCATACGGTACTTCACCTAATATCCATATAATAATTATTGGTATCAATCTAACATTTTATCAAAATATTGTTATACTACAAATGGCGACTATGTACCAGTTTTTTTTTTGCAAAATGAACACAATAAACATTATTACTGATAATGGTGTGAAATTCTGGTGTGAATGCTTGAATAATTTGTGTTTCTTGCATTGACTCCATTCTTACTCAACTGAGATAAGGTGAAAAGATGCATAATACCAAATTGAGCTTCATGAGAAATAGTCTTTGCCATTTTTGGACTATCACACTTCCGTTTGACAGATGAAAACTAAAAACTAATTGGGGCATTCCTCTATGAAACCAGACAGACGCAGACATGCATCACTCTGGAAATGGTCTCAGTCGTCGTGGGGACCTTAAAGACGGATATATTCGTCGTCATCTGTTTTTTTCTTCTGACGATCACAATAGTTTCCTTTCCATATTGGTGGCAACCGGAAGACTAAATGTGCAGAGTAATTATAACCTAGGAAGTTATAATTGTAACTTTAACTTCCTTGGTCTATAACACACATGCTGTCATTGCAGATGAGCTCTCACCATTAGAGAGGTGGGAGAGCGGTTGAAATTGTTCCACTTTGAGTGCCTTCGAGTATCATCACCTATTTGAAAACACCCTGTAGAATTCGCCAAGCTCATTTTGAGACCTGATCTCGCCTAGCTCAAATATCAAAAGATATCCCCCAGAAGGCAAAGTGTAATCCCTACATCCCGATGTGCTTTTTCATCCTCGAGAAATTTAATAACATCCAATATGTTTTGTTGCGAATGTTCCAGCTGACATTCGAATCGTTCGCCGTGGGGACGTTCGAATCGTTCACCACCGAGGGCTGTCCCGATGGTTACATATCAATTAAAGAAGGCAATCGACCCAGCTCCGGCGGCAAATGGTGTGGAAGCGCCTGGGGCTACACGGTCTACTATAGCGAAACCCCCAACGTCAATCTCACGTTACGCCTGGAGAGGTTCCCTCAACAGGTAGGTCGTTGTTGAGTTGTGAAAGTATGAAACTGACACCACCCCCCACCCCTCGTGCGCCCTTAACCCTCGTTTCAATGAACCGCAGGTGCGGCACTGATCCTAATCCGATTCTGGACCAAACTTCTTTTTGTGTGTCGGAATGGTTGCTCTTACAAGCCGATTAGGTTCATCATGAAAATTATCATGTATGTATGTGTTACTTGTGTCAAATTATTTTTGATACAATCAGTTTTAAGCGCCATTGATTTCTTCGGCCCATTATAATTTAGGTACCGTTGCGGCCTCTTCAAAGTGGACGACAGTTGACAGTTTTTTTCAGGAATCTGGCCTGAACGTCGCATGACAGCAAGCCAACTCGTTGACATTGTCGTCCTCTTTCTTAGCGGACCTGAGGATTTCTTGACGCAACGTCGTCCTAATTTATTTTCATGAATTTCATATGTATTCAATCTCATATGTATCGCGCGCAAAGGAGTTTCACTTCAAAAACAGTAATACCGATATTCCACAACGAGCGAGAAGTGACACTGATGAGAAGCGTACAAGTGGAGAATAAGTGCAAAAGCAGCAGTTGTCAAAAGCCCAGTGACATTTCTGATACTGATGATGGTTTTGACAAGGCATTCACTTGATGAATCCCACATGGTGAGGTGAGAACTATGGCTTTATCCTTGAGAATTTTCAAGAAATAAAGGGAAAACTGACACCAGAAGAAAGTCCTTCCAGCTCTTCACTATTCATATCAGAAAACAATACGCTGCAAAGCTGGTTTCAAAAATTGCTTGTAGCGTGGCGTCATCTACCGGCCTATGACAAAAGTTGCCATGGCACCTCTTTGTATATATTTTTACTCGAAGATGATAAGTACCTAGGTACTCGTTCATAAATTGAAACTTCTGTTAGCTATAATAGGTCGCGTGCGTAAATGGAAGACGGCCAAAGCTTGACAAAGCTTGACCGGAAGAGTGATCTCAAGCCGAACGTCAAACTTTTCCGACTTCCGTCAAATATCACGTTGGCAGCGACGATGCATAAAGTTGTTGCACGAGCCCTTTGCGTCTGAGAAAAAAAGACAAGACTGGCTAGTGACAAGTAGACTAGTTGCTAGTGCTAGTGTTGCTGTGTGAAAAGAAATTCCAAGTAGGTTGCGTTCTCGAACCCAAATACATATTGGGAACAAATGTCAAAAAATATGAATAAATGTGAATATGTCCAAAAATTATACCGGGTGATCATTTGAAAACTATCCACCTGCAATAACTCCCGATTCCTAGTCGAAATTTCTTCGAGCAAAAACAGGTCGATTTTTATATCGAGGGGGACATTCAAAACATACATTGGCAAATTTCTATTTCCACCCCACTCACCCCAACATTGAAATTTCAAATGACACTACATACATCGATACATCAAATTGAAGAGAATTAGATTTTCTTTCTGGAAAAAATATCTCCAAAATTTTTAACCCCACCCCCTTTTCCCTAAAAATTCTCTGACTGTCCCATTTTATGTTCTGGACCCCTCATTTTTTTCTTAATTTAGTCGGCGTCATCCTAGATAGCATCGAAGAAGAAAATTTTCGGTGGGAAAAGTGCTACCCAAAGTCACCCCTTTGCTCTCCCCCACCTCAACTCCCAAATTTAACAAAACACCACCTACTGTGTGGTACATCAAATTGAAGAGAATAGAATTCTCTATCTGAAAAGAATTTTTTCGGAATTTTCTACTCCTCCCCCAATAAATTGGTCATTTGGAGTATTCTAGGGGGGAAATGAGTGGCTTTAAAAATTGTGAAAAATCGTTTTCATGAAGAGAATTCAATTTCCTTCAATTTGATTATTACAAAGTGGGTATTGACATTTTAGATTTTCAAGGTCAGGTGGGGGGAGTGAAGGGGTGAATTTGGGTGGCACTTTTTCCAAAGAAAATTTTCTCTTTTGATGCTGTGCCGGATGACGTTGACTGTATTGAAGGGAAATGGAAGTCAAGAATATTAACTTGGACACTCAGAGAATTTTAGGAAGAACGTAGGGTTGAAAAATTTCGAAATGTTTTTTTTAAGAAAAAGAATTTAATTCTCTCCATTTGATGTATTGCAAGGTAGGTGGTGTCGTTTGAAATTTCAAAGCTGGGGTGAGTGGGGGCGAGGGGGCTCAAGATATAAATTCTCCAATGTATATTTTAGATGTCCCCCTCAATATAAAAATCGGCCTGTTTTTGCTCAAAGACATTTGCACTAGGAATCGGGAGATATTGCAGGTGGATAGTTTTCAAATGATCACCTGGTATGTGACGAAAGACGGAAAAGCTTGACGCCTGGTTTGAGATCGCCCTTCCGCTGTCAAGCTTTGGCCATTCCCTACCTACATTCACGTACGCAACCTATAGAATGATATGTATATATATGCCGTTCACGTTTTAAATTCAGTAGAATGACTTTCTGGAGCAAAAATAAGGTGACAAGCTGGGGGGCTACGGCTAGGGCTGATGGCACCTGCAAAGTTTTGGTGCGAAACTATCAGCAGCCATCAGCCGTATCCTTCTAGCGTTCCAGCTTGTCACTTTAATTTTGCTTCAAAAAGTCATTCTACTGAAAATAAAAAGTGTACAGGATATACTAACCCCCGCCCCCGGTCCCATCAAAGTTTTATGAGCGGTTTAAATCTATCACGCTGGTAGTTGCTATGCACCAGTCAATAGCATGTCCGGTTGCTTAGTTACTATGAGCGTGATAAATTTAATTTGTTGATAAAAGTTGGGTGAAACCGAAGGTAATACGCTCAATAGGCTAGTGGACATGGGTTTTTTATTTCTTTTTATGAAAGATCCTCCCAAAATTGTTGCATTGGCAAGATTATTTTGTTTGAAAAAGTTTTTGTACATATAAAAAAAACATGAAAAAGATTTGTCTGTTTGAATGGCGCGGCAAGTGCGTGACGTCACATTTTGAAGAGCCAATAGAAACTCTAGTTGGCCATTCAATGACTGAAGAACACCTTCTCGTTTTGAACTGATTTATACCAAAAAAATATAATGAAATGCTGGAGTGCTATGGTTTGACCTCACATTTTGGTCGAATCTTCCTTAAAATTCACTTATTTTTGCTCGTGCGGGCTTCGGATTAATGTCACAACAGTGTTATTAGTGCCATATGAGTGGCAGTACTGCGAGTGTCGCATGCCATATGTCAACCCCATATATAACCCCCCCAAATAATCTAGTTTTTTTTAATACAATTTCGCTTCGTAATACATAATAACTCCATGCCATGGCATCAAAAATAAGTTCCTTGTGATAAAGTTGTGCTCGCACGTGAAAATAAACCACTACGCAATAGATCCAGAACGAATGCTTCGGTCGAATGTCAAATGCGTTCCCCTCTCCTTCCTCCCTCCCACCTCCCAGCCCACTTTCAAGCTGTGACGTAGCATATTATTCCTGATTTGAATAAGTCCACTTTCAAATTGAATTTTTACCGAAATGAAATCATATTTCGAAAAACTTTTCCAACTACAAATTCGTCATTCAGATATTTATCAGGTTTATGATACTTTTATACTGAAATGCGATTGATGTCCAGTAGCCTATTAGTGATGACGTAGGTTGGTGTAGGTTAGGGCGCCGTTACCATGGCAACCATCAGGCCCGACGAGAGGTGGGGAACGGGGTGAATCCCCCGGGTCCGGACATTCTTGGGGCCCGGCCGGGACGGCCTTTTTGCTCGCTTCGCTCGCGGTTTGTTATGGAACCCGTTACTCCAATCCCTCTGTAAATTCCCTCCGGGCTCGTAAATTCTCTCCACGGTCCTGGCAACCATGGATGCAAACCCGAAGTGGCAGTTGACGTCGTGGTTGACGTGGACATTACTTGCGTCTGAAATCATCAACAACAAACTATGACTGCGTTTCTATCGTGGTTTTCGATCCGATCGAGTTTCGGTCGGATCCAGAGTGACTTCAGTCAAGCGCGTTTTCATCATCGCACGTTCGATCCGCTTCACTCAGTCCTGATGTATTACTCCTTCAGAGTTAGGTTAGAATTGACGAGAGACAACATTGTTTAAAACGCGTCAAATTACGCCAAACCAAAAAATATGACAATTTTAAATTTTCTTGGTGTATTTTATCAACAATTACTGCAAGGTATCCCCCTTGATTTCGTAAAAATTACGCTTTGTTTACAAAGTGGTCATCTGTCACTTCGATCCGATCCCGTTTACATCGGCGGGTAGAATACGAGCGGATGCAAGCCTCGATCCGCTCGACTCAAGTCAAGCCGGCCAAAGCACCGGATCGACTTGAACTGCTCGATCCGATTCAAATCTCAATCACGACAGTTTATATCGGTACTCCCAAGCGGATCGACCCGATCGGATAGAGTTTCGATCGGATCCAAAGCTGCGATAGAAACGCAGTCAGTGTTGCGGGGCTGTCAAATAACAAAATGTATAGCCATTCTCATTTACCTGGGGTCCTTGGGCGCAGGTTCACCTATATTGGCGCCGTCGCCAACCCCAACCTTAGCCAGCCCGATCGATAAGCGCTCCCGGTTGAACAGCCAATTGAACCAGTGAGTTTAGTCTATGGGAAGACCTGCGCACGAGTTGCGAGTAAAGGGAACCGTCCATATGAGAAGGTATAAAAAGCTATTCCAGGTCTCCTAGTTCCAGGTAGAAATCACTCTTTTCAGCGAAACACCGTGTGAGGAGGCTCAAGTGCAGTTTAAAAGTGTGGTCAATGTCAACGTCAACTGTCATTTCGGCTTTGTATCCATGTAGCCATATGGCAACGGCGCCCTGACCTACACCAACCTACGTCACGTCACACTAATTGAGCGATGTCCCGTCAGGTTTGTTTCGCCCTAAAAACTATCGTACCTAGTAGATTTGAGAGTTGGTGCCTGGCATCTTCGTAATCTTCTAATCAACTCTGATTTTTGAACAAACTAATTGACAGTAACGCTTCAGTCCCGCAATAAGGCGCAGAAAAAACTCCCATTTAACATTTGTATGACAGTAATGTTGTCAATGAGACTTTTAGGTTTATGTAGGAAGTAGGTACCTCAAGTGATTTGCACAAGATATTTGCATACATTTTCACGTAAGCACGCTATTATGTGTGTACGCGCAGCTGCTACCAGCTGTCCCATTGCCCTTGGTGGTTATGACTTATTTCCCATGCCTCGATGTGTAGTATGTACATTTTCCATGACTTATCCTGTATACTTACTTACGATAGCACTTCGGAAATTTTACAGAAGAAATTTGAAGTCTGCGAAAAAAATCGTGAAGCCAAGTTTTCAATAGAAAAAAGGAACATAGTAGTGCTACGAGCGGCGATCCCGTACATATTGGTGAACACTCGATCTTTCTGGATTCTTCCATCCATTAGATCGTAGTGTAGAAGTGCGGAATGTTCTGGTGCATTCCAGAGCGCGCGTTTACGTGAAACCGAATGGGGAGACTTCAATGCTCGATCGAGAAACATCCGTCCATTTTGGCGGAGGCGCCGTTCCAGAACACGGCAATGTTCTGCGGGTATACGGGTAATGTGTGTAATTATTCAGGAGTCTTCTAGAAACCGCATATGCCGGGCCACTATGGAATTTGCTGGAAGTAGACAAAAAGTTTGGGAACACTATTCGGAGGCCTTATAGAGTGCGTTCCACTAAACGATCGCAACGACCGCAACGCCCGTCTACCCGTTCCACTTATAGCCGCGGTCGTGTGTTGCGGTCGTTGCTACGTCACGAATGACGTCATACATCGCGACCACTCCAAGCCCACAACGATCGCGCTGAAAAGGTGAGGCGTTGCGGTCGTCTTCTGGTCGTTAGCGGCAATGTTGCCAGCTCTAGCAATTTATATTGGAAATTGCGACTTACTTTTTTGATTTGGCAATGGCGACCTAAAGTGACGACTTTAAAGTTCAATCAGTTCTATAACGTTTTTTTTTTTAATTTTGCCTCCTTCCACATGATTTTACGCAACTTCATTTAAAAGATAGAGACCATTGGCAGGGCACTGCGATTTCGCGCAACACTAGTTTGGCTACGCATCAGCGGCGTAAAACCGGCAACACTGTCGCTGCAACAAGGAGCTAGATGAACTTTCAGGCTCATTTTCTCTTCTAATTCGCATAACCATTAATGCAGCGTTAATAGCCATATTGTTGTTGTGATTTGAGTTGACGTTCAACTGTCATGTCATGTGGCTCCCTGACCACAGAAAAGACGTGACTCGAGTGACTCGACACACCACGACGACCGCACGCCCGTTCCACTTGAGTTTCCGCTCACAACGACCGCGGGCGTTTGCAAGCTAGTGGAACGGGAAAATCTGCGGTCGTGGGCGTGGGCGTTGCGATCGTTTAGTGGAACGCACTCATAGAAGGCATCAGCCGGCAGCTCAGAGCAGTAGTGAGTATTGAATTGGAAGAGACAGCGAGCGGATAAGCAAGGGATAATCACAGCGATAATTCAAGTAGATAATTGTTGGCGTGTATTCATTGTAGTACGCAGAAATAAACAGTCTGTATTAAATCGATCATTTCAATTATATTCGAACCCGTACGCGAAATATCGTAACAGTAGGATGGGGAGTTTCTGTCGTAAAAAACAAACTAAACGTCAAATTTCGTTATAAATTTAACATCAGCAAATTCATCTTCATCTCTGAGCAAACTGGGTATGAGTTTAAAAAGACGAAACCCCCTCGAGTATCAGTATGATTGCTTAATCGAAAATCCATTAAATGTAAACATTTTTCGTTCTTCGAGCTGAATTCTTATAAGTATTTCAAACATGTCCTTTTCTTGGAGTTTGCAATCAATTAACTCGAGTGCTTCAGTGTACAAATCCGAAGTCGGTACTGGAGTTGGCGCCGCATTGTGTAAATTTCTAATTTAAAAATAAATTTTTAATAGCCACCCGCAGTCCTAAATCGATTAAGTAATTAGAAGGGTGAACTGAAATTATAAACTTATAAAGCTCAGTAATGAACTTGCCCGGTGTTTTAATGACTAATAAATCACTTAACTCGCGTTTCGCTTTCAAATTTCTCAATTGTTCAACCGTTGAACTCTCCGCACCTGACTAATGAATATGAAGAGACCTTTGGCCTTGCTTGAAATCTGTCCCGACTTTATTAAACTATAATCGAACAGTAGGAACGACGGCGACGGGTCGAGTCAGAGTCTGACCAGAGAATTTGAAATAATCCGGAAGACAGTGGGGATTTTGGACCAATTTTCAACAAGCAAATATGCCCTCACGGCTCACAGGCGTGAGGCTCGATGGCGCACTTTTCTCTAGAAGGATCAGTGAACACAAGATGTAACTAGGGTTCTGCCGTTATTCAGACACGATTTTGCCTAATTTGGTTATCAAGACGATGAGCTATCCATTAAGAGCCTCTGTGATCAAGAGTATGCTCAATTGCATCAGGTGATACACATATCTATTTATGATGAATGCTTCCAATTTCTTAATAATGTCTAGCTATGACGTGGCCCAGTTAACGACCAGGAAGTGATTTTAACAACCTACTAATAAGACAAAAACTCAATTCGACATTCACATGTCGATTATTTTTTGAATCGGTAGGTATATTTCTACACCCTCATTATGATTTGAAAGCAATCGGATGAAAAACTTTAAAACATGTACTCGTCCGCCATGTCGTAACTTTTCAAATCCAGTTGTGAACTTCAGCACTTAGGCAGCAGTCACACTGGAGCCATCACCACCCACTACCACCCACCACCACCCACTACCACCAAGCAAAATAATCGACCATGGTCTCACTGAGCCACCGTCCATCGTCCACCGTCAACCACCGTGTCCCCCTCCTGAATTTGACATAATCCTGTTTTATATCATCCGTACTACAATTCTGTAGCGAAAGTTGCCTAAAAACCACGATTTTAGGCAACATTCGCTACATCAGTGTACTGCGGAATGTATTTTACTCCCAGGGACTTTTCTCACACGATTCAAGAATAGCGGCCCAGCTCATGACAAGATTGACAAGTTCTGTGATTGCAATGATTTCGTCCGATGACTCAGATACCGACGAAGTTGTAGCTTTATACTACATCTCGAAAAAAATCCGTAAAAAACGCCGGAACATGAGGGTGCGTCAAATGTTTCTCGATAGAGAACAACTAGGAGAATTTCATCAATCAGTGCCGCAGCTTGTTGATGATGAAGAACAATTTTACAGTTATTACTTATTACCGTATGAACAATAAATGTTACAACTTGTTTGTGACAAAAGTGAAACCTTTGTTCTCTTCGGGATCGACATACACATTGTATGTTGTATGTATACACAAAATGTTTGTTCTGCATGCGCATCAAGATGCGTATTGTTAACCACCGACCACTGGCCACCACTTTGGAAATTTCAAACACATGGCCACCGGTGGTCACTGGGCGGTGGTAAGAGGTGGCTGCAGTGTGACCACCATCATTACATTGCGTGCGTTTGATTTTTGGTTGATGGTAGTGGGTGGTGGTGGGTGGCTCAGTGTGACTGCTGCCTTACTCGGCAACGTCGCCCTACACTTAAATGCTATTTTGTTATTGTTTATCATTATTTTGACAAGATATTTCTTGTTTCGGGTACCAAGGCTGTAAGCTACCCATCTGAGTTGAAATCCTTCTTGTCTAGATTCCGTCCCGTCCAGAGGAGAAGATCATCAAGCGCCAACACGCAACGAATAATACTTTGCCGCCGAGCCGTAGCTTCGGGGTCATTTTCAAAAATGCGTAACTAATGACTTGCGGGTCGTACCGATGTGGCATTTTTGTGAAAAGAAAGTTCAAATTCTTCTCTTAATATAATTTCCCACATGTATTATTGTATTTTGATAAGAACGTGTATACTTTCCCACATGCCATAGCTTTTTAGATCCAGCCGGCTTCTGAAATGCAGCACTTCATTGGCGATGCACACTAGATTGTTATTATTGTAATTATTGGTCATCATGATTCCGTCAATTTTTTTTTGTTCGAGTCCCAAGGTCAAAACTGGAGTTGAAATTTTTCGCAAAAATCCTTTCGTCTAGGACTAGATACTGTGACGGGCGGATGGACAGCGGACAAAGCGAGGGCATAAAGCGCCTTCCCGTCTTGAGAAGTTCAAAAATAAAAAGTGTAAAAATCTATCGTCTAGATAGAGTTGACGGCAAACCACAAGGACCTGTAGGCGGGGCTGAACAGAAAAACAAAAATCGTTTTTGACGAGTCCGTGTGTTGAAATAGGGGAAGCAACACCGTCAGCTGGAGTGGTGGATCATTACCAGGTCACAAGCGAACCTTATATCACACTGCAAATCTAGGTGCACCACTAGATGAATTCAGTGCGCGCACTCAGGCTCCGCCCACACGTCCCTTTGGTATTCCGAGTACTCTAGGTAGCTACCTATATGTATAGGGCATTCAAAAAAATGCAAAAAAACTCTCCGGGGCGTTTTTTTTTGCCTCACATTCTCAAGTTCAGATTACGGGTGCATGACACTCAAGGGACACATTTTAAATTTTTTTAAACTACAAAACAAACTGTATTGCCTTCTACTCACGATGATTAGTGCCGACCGAGGGGGGGGGATTACGATCACACTTATGGTTTCTTTGCAATTCAATTTTTTACGCCGTACTGCTCTTCTTTGCGGTGCAAATCTCTAGCCTACGCACAACATTGCGCAACATTGTTTTATTGATAAGTTATGAGTCACTGTACCCCGTACCTTCTCTAATTTTCCACTGAAGTGATGTAGACAACCAACAATACAACTACATCCAGAAACAAACTGTTCTCTTTGAACGCGTTGTTCCTTCTTAATTTTTTTTTACAAAAACTGGATAATCCACGAATTTTATTTCAAATTAAGTCCATTTTCAGATCATTCCACACGCCATTCTGAGTGATTTGCCTATTTTTTTCGTTTTGATTTACGTGCGTCCCTTAAATGTCATGGACCCCAAAATATTTAGGGTTACAGTTACGTTCACTCCATTTTTTCTAGACTTTTGTTGGTAATGTAAAGAAACACATCACATTCGCTTCTACAGACATTTTTAAGCCGATGAGGGTAAAGACGAATGATGGAATACGTCCCGATTCCAAGATAATAATTTTATTGCGTCGCACTATTTCTTCCAGCGCACGCCACACAATAGCATTAAGTGGTGCGTAGTGCATTCCCCTTTCCCGCTTTCTCTAGTTGCGCCCTTCCCCTCAGACGGTTTATTTTTATTACTATCACAGTTAATACGGGAGAACAAGAAACTGCATGATGGTCCGCATTTTTATTCTGAATTCTTTTTTAGACACAATTCGCGATTTCAAAAATCTAGACGCGCTCTGGTGCCGCTTGTGCGGACTAAAACTATGAGTAAATCGGCTCTGATCTAGGAAGCCCAAACGTCCATCTGACATTTTTGAATTTGTTCTGCTGTCATCCCTGCTGCTGTATGCGCGTTGTCTTATTGACTACGCGTGATTCAGAAACGGCCAAGAGAACGACTTATACACCAATTGCACCGTCTTTAATTTCAAATCAAGAAAAAGCCAGGCAGGTCTGTTCATTTTAATCAATTCCCTAAGAAAGAAGACGCATCACAAGTGAATATCATCACAATCATAAACGCTTTCGGCGTGGTTTCGCAAACCATGTGCCGTGAAAGAGCGTGGGGAACTGTCCTGGGCATCAGAAAGCCAGCAACAACAAGCATGAGGGCTTGTTCGCTACCTTTTAAACCTAACGATTATTTTTCGACAGGTAAGTCTCGCTAGCTAGTCCTAGTACCATCAGTAGACCTCTTCCAACTACCACTCCCCGTTAGGCTGAACGCTGAAAACACAACGAAGGCAGGTTGTCTGTCTGGCCCGGCGAAATCTCGGCGGGGTTCTGGTCAAAGTGCGGGCGCTCACTGTTAGTCCAAAAGAAGACTGTCAGCACTGGGTACTGAAAACTGGCAACCTGCCTCCACTGTTTTCAGCCTTGGACCAGAGTCACGGCGCCTTGAAATTCTGTTAGAGGAATCCATATGTGTAAATGCTGCCATCAACATTCGAAATACCCACCAAAGAAACGCACAGACTCTTTTAAATTCACAATTACAAAGGATATTACGGAGTGCGAGGTCGGTGACAGATATCTGAATTCCGATGAGACAACACTGTCACTGACGACACTGACACCAACAAAAGTTACTTGTAGTCCTCCATTTTGTTTCCTGCGACAACAGCGCACCATCGGTATAGTACGAGCGGTACGTGAAAAAAAGTGGCAATCAAGTATGAAAGCAAGCCACTTCGTACAGTTGTTGTCTAAGACCATTTGAACGATTTGGTTCGCAGCATCTGGAATTCCATCCCTTAGGGTGTGACTTTTGGCTTCTTTTCCAAGATGGCGGCTGAAAAATGTTCAAACACCGATAAAAGTCGCCTCTTCACAGACAAAAGAGAATTTCTGCACAATTCGGGCATGAAAATACCAAAAAAAGACTTATGAATGTTGCGGACTCTATATTTTGTGTCCTAGCGCCAAAATCTCCAAATTTATTGTCCTTCGAACGAAAAATTTCTATGTAGTACGGACGTTAGGGGAACCAACCTTGCATTTCATCCCGATGCAAAACGCTTTTGCACGTGAGTAGTAGGTACCTAGAGGTAATTTTTAAGAAGTGGTGCCCCGATGGGACCCGCGACTGGCGTGCTTCCTAAGAGGTCGAAGGTCCAAAAAATTATCATTTTTGAAATCGTTGCTTTTTTCATACTTTTTCCGCTGCACTACATATTTCCAAGGTCGACGAACACAATGCAATAAGTTTCCAGGAAGTGTCATGCACCAGTGGCGTACCAGACGGCTGTGAAGAGGCCTAAGTGTGATTTTCCACAAGACTTATGGTAATCCGTAGCTAACACTTTTTTTGACATGTTTGGTATCATTTCTGACCAAATCGAACATTCTGTCTCCAAAAATAAGTATGAAATTTTGATAGAGACGTGTTTAAACCGGTTTCATCAGAAAAAACATGATTTTTTTACCCTCAAAATTGATGTTTTGTAATACTGCTTCCATCACTGTCCAATGTTATTATAACTATAATTTTGCCTTGGACAGTTAGTTTGGGCTATTGAACACAAAAATATCATTTGCTGAACTTTTTTCCCGTTTACAAGAAGTCACAGAATGAATTTGTTTCTTGAGATGTATCATGTCAAAGCTTGATGTGACGAAACGTGCTATTTCACGGAAAGAATTAGGCCAAGATCAAAATGTAGCGTTGATTTGTTACTTTATTCATTTCAAGGCATGGAAATAGTTCTCTCTATCAAACAAAATAGTAAAAACTAAAATCGGAGTCGTATTTTAGTCATGACATCCTTTTTCTTCCGACATTGCGAGCTTTTGGAATAAAATTTCTACATGATGCACGTTTTGGAACAAAACTACCGTGTGACTTTGTAACATCGATAGAAACTTCTGGTGTATGAAATTCATCCATAAAATAGTTCAATTGAACAATCTATGTCAAAATTGTGATCATCGGTGTTTTGAACCACAATGGGAATGGAGCTCAAAAGCGACAAATTTATAGGTCGAAACTTCGCGTTTTTCCAGAAATTTATTCCGCAATGTCGGAAGAAAAATGATATCATGACTGGAATACGGCTCCGATTTTGGTGTTCGTGATTTTGTTCGATAGATAAAGCTATTTTCATGCCTTGAAATGAATAAAGTACCAAATTAGAGCTACATTTTGACCCTAGCCTATTTTTATCTGTGAAATAGCACGTTTCGTCACATCAAGTTTTGACATGATTCTTCTCAAGAAACATAATTACTCCGTGACTTTGTGGAAATGGGAAAAAAGTTTAGCAAATGATATTTTTGTGTGAAATAGCCTAAACCAACTGACTAAGTCGAATTCATAGTTATAATAACATTGAACAATGGTAGAAGTATAATTTACAAAACATCAATTTTGAGGGTGAAAAAAATCATGTTTTTTCTGATAAAACCGGTTTAAACAAGTCTCTATCAAAATTTTATACTTATTTTTTGAATCAGAATATGTGATTTGGTCAGAAATGATACTAAACATGTCAAAAAACAGTGTTAGTCACGGTTTACCATAAGACTTGTGAAGAATCGCACCTCGGCTCCTTCGCAGCTGTCTGGTACGCCACTGGTGCATGACACATTCTGGAAACTTATTGCATTGTGCTCTTCGACCTTGAAAATATATAGTCTAGCGAAAAAAGTATGAAAAAGCAACGATTTCAAAAATGTTAATTTTTTGGATCTTCGACCTCTTAGGATGCACGCCAGTCGCGAGTCCCATCGGGGCACCACTTCTTAAAAATTACCTGTAGGTACCTACTACTCACATGCAAAAGCGTTTTGCATCGGAATGAAATGCAAGGTTGGTCCTGATATGTGCCGCTAACGTCCGTACTAATGTTAGTTACATACCTATCTAGGATAATGAGTTTTGAGTATTTTAAGATGTCCTTATACTTCAGTGGTCACTATAATCTCATACCATGGATCATAACCTGTGAATGTAACAGCTGAATATCCAAAGTGAGATTATCAACAGACGAAGCCTGAACTTTCTTCTTTACCTTAGAAGAAAAGATTTTGGTGTTCATCTTCTTCACAGGATCGTACAACGACGTTGACCGAGATACAAGCCTCTTCACAAATCTATTTTGTATGCCGCAATGCCAGTTTTTTCAGCTGCGTATAGAGTCTTAACTTAATCGCCAGAGACGACAGTGTGACTGTCTAATGCTATGAGCTGGTCGCTTTGCTCTTGGAATAGACTCCCAACTCCCAGAAAGCTATCTTTTAATGCCACGCAACGTTCAGCTAACTTTTTTTTAAACGAATCCTTCTGTTCATGATGCTTATCAGAAGTGACGTCGGTTTACTGAGATTCAGTGAGAAGTCAGCCTTTTTCTTCGAATTTCTAAGGAAGTCGGCTCAGTTATGCGATTTGTCCGGGAACTAAACAAAACATATGAATTTATTGTTTCCTTGCGTAGATTAAAAAATGAAAACAATTTTTCGACCTCTGCTGAAGAATTTTTTTTTCAAGTGTGAAAAATGGAAAGGAGACAACGATAATTGCTGAAAACATTTTCAATAGACCTATAAGCTCATTTTATGACACACATGACGATACTCAATAATCGTTTCGTGAAAGTTCTTGCATCTTGAAAATTTGGAGGGCCCCCATGGGCCCCCTAAGGGACGAATGATCGAGTGCTGCGGGTCAAATCGCTCAGAATGGTTTTCAGAGTCACTGTGCAAAAATGTTTGTTTTCTTTAATCAATGCAGGATTGTTTTGCCTACCGCTTGTACTAATATGAACTTTACCGTTCGCAAGGCAATAAATTTGGAAATTTTGGCCCTTGGACTGAAGAAAAAAGCCCGACAACAGTCATACGGCCTTTTTCGGTATTTTCATTTCCCAATTGTGCGGAAATGACCCCTTGTTTGCGAAAAAGCGACCGTTATCAGTGTTTGAACATTTTTTCGCCGCCATCTTGGAAAAGAGGTCAAACGTCAAGCCCTAAGGGATGAAATTTCAGATGCTGCGAACCAAATCACTCAAATGGTCCTAGACGACACCTGTGCAAAGTGGTTTGCTTTCATACTTAAATGCCACTTTTTTATCGATCCTGGAGTGTACCGCTGCGACTAGTAGTTAAAATCGCGAATTCTGAGTGGTTTACTATTTTATTCGACAAAAAAAGATGGAGTGAATGTAACCGGACCCATATTTAGTATAGGGCTGCAGCTTAGCCTACAGTTTTCAACTTGACCGGCCACTTCATTTTAACTTTTTCTGACCAATTTTATTCGAAGTACCTACATCATGATTGTGCATGTGAGAATCATCCCAGCCAAAAGCTTGCCAAAATTCTCCTGACGACTGGATTCTTGGTACCTACGTAATTAAATAGGTAAAAATCCATTTTCTTGAAGTGGTGTAATTCAAAGAAAAATAACCAGTCCTTCTCCCCACCTTGCGGTGTGTTTAATAGGAAGCCCCGTTCGGAAAATGGGGTATAAGACACATGCACGCATGCAATGAATATCATTACATATCTATTGTTTTTTTGTTTTCCTGGAAACTCCTAAAAAGCTGGTTGGCAAAAAAAATATTCGCTTTAAAACTACGGTGAAGCGAAATATACTTGCCAAATTTCACCCATTTTGGGAAAAAGTAAGAAAAAGAACATAGGAGAAAAAATTGTATGCAACACGTAAGGAATACGGATGATTATTTAACTGAATTCAAAGTTTGACAGACATGAACAAAGCAAGTCCGGAAAAGGACCTCTTCGATGTAGAAATCATGAGGAATGGTTTCATCCCCATGCTACGTATTTTAGGTCAACACCATGGCACCGTTGAGGGCGGTTTTCGCCCCATAACTCGACTGGCTTAAACGGGAGCCTTGATCATTTCTGAAAATGATCAGCTTTATGGAAAAAATAGTCACCTCACTAGTTGATGTAGTGCATTATATAAGTGGCATGCACGCACCACTTCTTTATAGTTGTTGGTTGCGTCAGAAAACAAATTATATCTAAAAAACTGAGTCCCAAATCAAAATTTGTTGTGTAAAAAAAATCTCAAATACTTTGGCCTCATTTGCTTCGCTTGTTGTATATAGAAGATTGTGAAAACAAAGAAGTCCTTCGCTGGCTGAAAATCATGATGCATTCATAACCGATGAAAATGTTTATAAACTAAATAAATAAATAATAAACCATTGTTTCTCAATCGCTTCACACTGTAACAAAGGTCTGGATATGTACTTCAATTGAAAAATTAGCGAATAGCTTCATTAGATCGAAAGATATGATGATGTAAAAGTTGTTATTCCTATATGCATTTTCTCTATTTTTGATGAGTTTCGCGACTTCTGAATTTTTGTGAAAGATTGTTTATATTTGACCGATTATCTTTAAACGTCGTCGGTATCAACCCGCAATAGTTACGACTCGTTTGACCACTACGTTTGGCGAGGCTTAAAATGAATATTTATAATAACAAGTAATTTTGAAATTAGATCTGAGATAGATGATATGAGAAAATAGTAGGCAAGGCGACTAGGTAATCAAGTCCGCGGGAGACAGTTTGTTAAAGACTTCATGCTCAAATTGCTCGAAGGTAATAAATCCCCGATGCTCGAGCACACCTGAATCACCTGAGATACAATCACAATCCAGTAATCCCGCAGAGGGTAACGTTATTACACAATTGCTGTCGCCCCTGAAACATACCTACCTACCTTACACGAATCCTCTTAGCAGCACACAACATGCCATGTCTTCTTGGTGTCGCGAATAATTATTATCCTAACGCCACACCGAATTTCAGGTCAATTATGTATGCGATATCTACCTACACGCATACCTAACAGGTATAATAGTAGTTGCGGTTGGTACCGTTGTGTTCGAGTGCCTAAATACCTTCGGCATATCATCTGTTGTCTAATTACTCAATTCTGACGGCGACCAACAGCAGCTGACAACAATAGATACAATAATCTAAAAATGGGTGTTTTAGATCTTTCGCGCCCGTGGATAGGTTCTAAAGGTGCCTACTTAAAAAGTCGTTGGTGCAATCGACCGTAAACGCTTCATAGCGCGTGTCTTGACACCCGTCTTATTATGCAAATAGAGTTGTATAGTGGGTATCCGTCCATTTAATTGATGTAGGATGAGTTTCGCTTCTATACAAAATAGTTAAGACTTGTGACAGTTTTTATGCAGGTATACCTAATTGTCATTGAACAATCTTAACCAATCATATAGAGAAAAAAAACCTTCTTGGTTGATAGACTGACAGGGTGAAAGAGCTAAGAAGAGAAGCCATCAAGAAGAGAACTGACGAGAATAGGGGAGAATGAACAGACAACGGTCGTGAGGAAACATGGAGTGCACTCGAAACATACAAGGCAGCAAGGGTGAATCTAATTAAGGGAGTGACAGAAACAAAAAGTGCATCGTTGAGGACATCGATCCAAGAAATACCTAAACGGCAACACACTGAGTTAAGGGTGGAAAATTGCTGCTAAATTACTATTTAGTACTTTTTTTAAGCAAAGTTGGGGGCGTTCGATAATTGATCTCTTCGACACACACTCTGTTCTCACCCTGTAAACGATGCCCAATGTCAAGAAGGCCTGAACCTGCTTGATATCTTGTAGCCAAATGTATGTCTAATGAGATGAGATTGACCGTTTCAAAATCGACCGTTTCATTTTCGAGATATCCTTATCTGAATTTGAAGCAAATTTTGGAATATTCCTATTTTTCGTTAATAGTTTAGTCTGCGAATTGATAACTTCACGATGATGCAGTTTAGCAATCACGGGTGAACATACCCAAACTTAGTTATTGTGTCTGGGCATTTTTCGTGATGATTTAAATGTAGGTACGAGTATTATGCAAGAATGTTTTTGTTGTGTTAAATTGTTTATCACCTCGTTTTGCATCCTACAACGACAGTTATCTCCAGCACCACCAGTGGAAATCACCTTTGCAAAACACAAAAACAAAATTTCGGCGTATATAAACCTCGCCCGGTCGAAGCATGGTCACAGTACAACCAACAGCACTTCCAAAAAATGAAGTTCCTCGTAGTGTTCGCTGCTTTCCTGGCTTTGGCCGCCGCTTCCCATCATGACGTGTACCCCGGTAAGAAGGGCTTCGGTGGCGACTTCACCAAAACCGTCCACAAGGACTGGGCCAAGCAATACGGCTCTGTCCAGGACAAACCATGGGTCAGTGACGAAGGTGTTTACGGCAAGTACCACGGTCTGCGTTGGTTGTATGGTCAACAGCAGGGATTAGGCTACGACCAGTACGTCCCGTGGTTGCAAGGCCGTCAAAATGTTCCTGATTGGTACGGTAACGATTACTACAACAAAATCGGCTCCCGAAATGTCCATGACTGGTACGGTAACGATTACTACAACAACATCGACACCACTCGCTCCTGGAACCCTCTGTGGAAATCCGGTAACGATTACTACAACAACATCGACACCACCCGCTACTGGAACCCTCTGTTGAAATCTTCGTGGAACCCTGCCTGGACCCCATCGTGGAAATCTTCGTGGAACCCCTCGTGGAACCAGGTGTACCATCAATACGACAACATCGTTCCATACACCTACGAACACTACAATCAAATCCCCAGCGTGTACCAACACCTGTACAAAGGCTACTACCCATCCCAGCACTCTTATGACAGTAAGTAGTACTTATCGACCTACGAAAGAAAGCTTATAGCCTGTTCAAGTCAAGAGATAGTTACCTAAATTTTATAACTGCAAAAAAATTAATAATAATTTTATTTCTTACAGCCGGTTACGGATATGGTCTCCAACAACCCTGGATGTACCAGCAAGAGTATGCCCATCATTATGAGCCTGTAATGGGTCAAATTCCTCAAATCGCTTATTAAGTGTGGCTTTGAACTTGAACTACGATAATAATAAAGAGCATTAAACTAATTAATTGTTTTTAATCAATTAAATATAAAAATAATAATTACCAGAAGACGCATGATGTGTATAATAATAATAGTCCAAATATTTTATATTTATGGCGTGAATAAATTATTGATGACCGGCTAAAACGACAAAACTGACAACAAACCCTGATCTCGGCTGTAACATACCAAAAGTCTCTCAGAATTCCGTTCGAGCTTCCCTATTTCCCAGGACCTTTTCTTTTGCGGTCATTCGTGTCTATCTATGAGACACAATATGAGTTGCGGCAGAAATTTTTTCGTGACGGTATAATAGAAGAAGCTTTGCTTCGCAAGCCGAACATCAGGGTTCGGCTCTCACTTCTAGTCCAGTAAAAGAAGGATTTCACATGAAATTAATCAAGGACTGGATGAAAAAATTTGAAAACTGAATTGGAAAAGCCAAAGTACATTTCTCACCGTTCCGGCAATCGTGGCAAGAAAGAATGTAGAAGATGGAAAAACTTGCCCCGCTCTTTCTTTTGAAACGATGAAAGAACGGTAATAGATATACAGGTGTCTCAAAACTCGCGCCCCAGGGAACACTAACATGTGCCGGAAACAATAGTTTCCCAGAAAACGTAAGAAAAAATGTATTGCTGCTTGCATAAAGGAGTCATGAGTCTTTTGAATTCGCCAATCCCGGAGGGTCAATTTGAGGTAAATTTGCAAAATTTAACCGGTGGCTAAGTTTCGCAAGTAATACCAGCTGCCTGTCATTTTGCAATAAATGTTAAGCTTACTGTTAATAAAAGGAAACCTAGCAACTTAAAGTTGAGGTAACACATCTCGCAGGTGTGAGTCTCTGATTGGTTAACTTGACTTTGTCTTTTCTCGAATACCATTTGAGGTATATTTTTTTCCCCTCGGTATTACACATCCGAATGCCGTCTAGTTTTGCCTCATTTTCTCTGGGGCGCGAGTTTTGAGACACCCTGTATTTCGTTGATTGCGTTCAAAGTTGCGCGCGTAGTGCGGTACAGTGCAGTAAAATGAAAAAACCCTCAGCGTAATATTCCCCATCAAACGCTAAAAAAATTATAAAGGCCAATTATTAGCTTTTCCAGTTAAGCCGTGAACCACGTTCAAAGTTCAGCGACCATCCAGTTGATAAAGTGGTTCTTTTAGAAAACCTGTGGGCTACGTGCATGACATGTAGCGCCTCCGCGGAATGTGAAACTCTTGTGGCGTAAATTTAGTTAGCGAACATCTCACTAGATGGCGCTTGTGTCGACTAAGAACTTTGATCAAACATTTCAAATTTCCTTTATGTGGTGGCTCCATCACAACATGCACGCAAGCAACAAATACACAAGAAATCGATAATGTCATCTTTGATGTCAAAACAAGTTGCAACAACCACGTCAAAGCTGTCGTCTGCCAGCTGTCTGCTGTCAAAGATCGCCACAAGACGTTCTTATTTTCACCACCATGGGCTCTGTGTGTCCCACGCGTTGATAGCTCAAGGTCATGCACATAGCCCATATGACAATGTAGAGAGCGAAAAACTGAATAAGAAAAACTAAAGTTATATTCCACACCATCCAGGGAAACATGAGAAAGAAATCGAGCAAACCACAAAAACGGAAATTTTCACTAGCATTTTTGGAAACCTTCACTGACAAACCTGGATCAAATGATCTACACAAAAGCCCACGAGGTCATATCGCCCGCGCCATTACCTATCTTTTTTAGTTCAGCCGCGAGATCAACAGTAATAATAATAAGTTTTTTTTAACATAACAATAATATGACAAGTGCTTAGTGCTTTTTTCACTTCAATCGTTTCAATTCAAAAACAACTGTCATTCATAAGGAAAAAGTAGATCCAGTATTATCTGACCAAAATCTTGATACAAAGTCGAGGGATCTTGTCCGAGATAATATTGGGTCTGCCCCCCGAGTGATTGATAGTTGTTAGAGGAACTTTAAACATTGATCTCGATTTAAACACAAAACACGAGCTATATTTTGCTAATTATTACATAAATGCCTACTGCGCTGACATGGTTCATTTGAACTACTAAGGATAAGTGTCAAAGTCACCTATATTTTCATTGGTTATTGTTAGAATGGTTGAATCAAAACAGTCGTATACTTTGGACAATAATATTTAGATTGTGCTCATGTTATTTTGGTTGTAATTTGATTCTATGGTAGTTAGGTACAGAAATATAAATAAATTAGCGGCACCGGACCGGACACTGGTAGGAGTGGTAGTTCTCGTTGGGTAGTTTAGATGGTAGACGGGTGAAATTTCAGTAGAGCTAATGCGTGCTTTCCACCTAGCCTCAAGTTCGGTACACATGCCATTTACGCATGTGCGGGTTCACAGGCTCACACTGCTGATATTTGTGAAAAATTGAAATTCAAAACATTTAACTTGAATAAAACACAACAAACGAGTTGAATTTCGCTGATTATCGCCCAAATAGACTAATAAAAGAAATGGTAGTTCCCACCGTTCCTACCATGTATCCGGTAGTTCAGTCCTAGGAGGTATGAGCACAGTCGTTTTAATTTTATAGTAGTCGTGGGCCCGAAAATATTTTAATCCGGCGCTATTACCTAGTTGGCTTTTTTCACCTGTTAGTGTGCAATAATCTAATATATTTTTGGATTTTAGAAATGCCAATGGGCTCAAACCAAATTACATCTTTGTAGCTTTCGAAAGAGACCAAAATAGTGAGAATCCATCAAGGAATAAACCCACAGACTCAACGCCCACAGGGATTGATTTCGCAACGCTTATTTTACCAATTCAACACCGTCCTTAAACCGAGTCACGTGGGTCTCATTCGGTTGTTCTGATTGGCTGAATTAGGTTTGTGGGCGATAATCAACAGTAATATCACAAGTGCTTAGATTTTCACGATAATTTTGGCCAGGCGATCGCGAGTGCTGGTTGTAGCGATAAATGCCTGACTCCGTAGGCAGCTGTCAGCTGTCAGATTTTGTAGTTTACATCAATTTTGTTCCGTTGCCATTGACAGTGGGATTTAGATAAGTGAATATTATCCTTGTAGGTCTAATAATCAAGGGCGTTGTATGTAATAATCAGTGGAATAGTCGTAACTAAAAAGTATCCTCAAAGTTTTTGGGGTTGGGAGGCTACTAGAACTACTATAGTAAACAATTTTGCAAGAAAGGTTCGTTAAGTTAGGGTTCGGCAGGCATGAATGAGACTTGACATTGAAATTTGCCGTTGACATTATTGACATTTATGCCATAATAACTGCGTATTCGGGTGCTTCCATATGTTACACCTACCGTCCGCGCATGCGCGGGTGACAAGGGGTGATTTCTATGAACATGTTCTTCGCAGTTTCTGTACCCTGTGCCGTTTGGCGGATAACCTTAAATGTTAAATGGAACATGTTCCGTCACTTCCAGCAAAGAATTAATACATTTTTCCTGATCTCTGAGAGTAATTTTTGATTTTTTCAAGTCAAAATTGTCCAAAATCATGATGTATTCAAAGAAAAATCTTTCGAATAGCACATGAGCTGAGAATTACAAATCGGGTATCGAAACCTCTAATCAACAGTAATATCACAAGTGCTTAGATTTTCACGATAATTTTGGCCTAGCCAGGAGGAGGGCATTTATCTAGGGAGTCAACCAGCCCGAGGGAAACGCTTGGCCAAAATTATCCGGGAAAATCTCGAGCACAAGTGATGTTTTGATGATTATTACATACAACGCCCTTGATTATTAGACCTACAAGGATAATATTCACTTATCTAAATCCCACTGTCAATAGCAACGGAATAAAATTCATGTAAACAACAAAATCTGACAGCTGTCACTTCGGACTTCTTTTATGTAATAATCTTCAAAATATCACTCGTGCTCGAGATTTTCCCAGATAATTTTGGCCAGGCGTTTCCCTCGGGCTGATGGTCCCTGGATAAATGCCCTCCTCCTATGGAGTCGGGCATTTATCGCTACAATCAGCACTCGCGATCGCCTGACCAAAATTATCGTGAAAATCTAAGCACTTGTGATATTACTGTTGATTATTGCAGAAAAAAAGTCCAAGGTGACAACTGTCAGATTTTGTTGTTTACATCTATTTTACTCCGTTGCTATTCGTTGTCGTTGTCAGCTGTCAGATTTTGTTGTTTACATCCATTTTATTCCGTTGCTATTGACAGTGGGATTTAGATAAGTGAATATTATCCTTGTAGATCTAATAATCAAGGGCGTTGTATGTATTTAATCAACAGTAATATCACAAGTGCTTAGGTTTTCACGATAATTTTGGATAGGCCATCGCGAGTGCTGGTTGTAGCGATAAATGCCCTACTCCGCAGGAGGAGGGCATTTATCTAGGGAGTCAACCAGCCCGAGGGAAACGCTTGGCCAAAATTATCTGGGAAAATCTCGAGCACGAGTGATGTTTTGATGATTATCGCAGAAAAGAAGTCCAAAGTGACAGCTGTCAGATTTTGTTGTTTTCATCCATTTTATTCCGTTGCTATTTGTTGTCGTTGACAGCTGTCAGATTTTGTTGTTTACATCCATTTTATTCCGTTGCTATTGACAGTGGGATTTAGATAAGTGAATATTATCCTTGTAGGTCTAATAATCAAGGGCGTTGTATGTAATAATCACTCATATTTCATTATTTCAGATTTTCAGTAAATCTAGACTTTCTCCGATCTAGACACATTTAAGAGTATTTCAGAGCTTTAGCGGATCCTGCGTCGTCATTTAACGAGGATATTTCAAAAAGTTCCGACGAGAGTTTGCTTAAGGACGGCATTTCCTAGTGTTTTTTCTTCAAACGTGAGTTTCATGAAAACCAGTGGAGTGAGAGAATTGAAAAAAAAGGGTTTTCTAAAATCAGGCATAAAAATGTATAAATAATTCAAAATTTCAAAATTCGAAAGACTAATTTTTTTTCAAAATTTTTATATATTTTTCAAAAAAATACCCTCATTGTCTTGCCAGCCCAGATTTGAATAACTCATTTGTTTGTTACATTTTCAGCTGCACAGATTTGGCAGTAACTGGCAGTCTGTTTCAGCCATTTTTTACGCTAGGAAATGACATCCTTAATTTTTCCTTCAGGGTTTTCGTTCTTAAACAATCAAATCTTCCCAATTTCTGTGACTTATGCTTAGATCAATCTTCCAATAATCTGACACCTAATTATTGTCGCATTTCTGAGCACCAACCAGTACACATGTAAAATCAAATGGTAACCGAACCAGATGACTAGTCCATACATATAATCTAGTCATTGCCGACAAAACGTTGTTGTGACATGACATAACACATTTATCAACTTTTATACGTTTTGTTTAATTCTTTTGTGTAAGTATAATGAATGCGAGACTGCGATACGGCACTGGGAACGCCTTCTTATCAGTTCATTTATAACATTTTTCAAATAAATCAAAAACAATAACCATTTCCAAGTTCAATGTTGTGTATTACATCAGTTCAAGTTCAAAGCTCCACACTTCATAAATATTTAATAAGCAAGTTGACGAGGTGCCACGGGCTCGTATTGGCGGCCATACTGCTGGTACTGGTACGTGAAGGGGTAGTTCAGACCATATCCATATCCGTATCCCTCTGCAAGAAAAAAAACCATGTTAGCATAAAAGCCTATTGTAAATTGGAACGTGTATTAAACTACTTAAGCCTAGTCAGCTAACAGCGTATTAGCGTAGTGGAAACGTATAATTGACATTAATTTTATACCAGAAAGTCTAGGTATTATATTCTACTTTCAGTGGATTCCAACGACTTGAATGCCATTTTCAATGTAGAGGTGACTTATTACCTCTACCTACATTGAGTGGTATTTAAGGCAACAAAATCAGCTAAAAAGTTGAAATTAGTAAACTTTTTGGATTATGCCTCTGTCACTAACGCAATTCCGCAACGCCAATACGACAATAGCAGTGTTGCCAGCTTAACGTCTTTTTAATTTCCAGGCAATGTTTGCTTTGCGTTTGAAGAAATGTGAAAGTTTGCGACTAAAAAATTTTGTCTACTCTATGGTAAACGAACTTTTGTGAAGCTAGCAACAGATCAATAAAGAACGGATGTATAGGACTATTATGATATTATAAGGATAATAAGATACTACTTACTTCCATAGGTGTATTGCTGCTGAGGGTAGTAGCCCTTGTACAAGTGTTGGTACACGCTGGGGATTTGGTTGAAGTATTCGTAGTTGTATGGAATAATGTTTTCGTACTGGTTGTACAATCCCTGGCGTGCTACTTGGTTGAAGAAAGGATAGCTAGTGGTGTCAATGTCGTTGTAATAGTAGCCCTTGTTGCCATAGGAGTAGTCCTTGTTGCCATAGGAGTAGTCCTTGTTGCCGTAGTAATAGTCCTTGTTGCCATAGTACTGGTCCTTGTTGCCATAGTAATAGTCCTTGTTACCATAGTAGTAGTCCTTGTTACCATAATAGTAGTCCTTGTTACCGTAGTAAGGGCCCTGGTTGTAGTAGTCGCCGCTGCCGTAGTAGTCGTAGATGTTTTGGCGACCCTGGAACGACGGAGCGTACTGGCCGTATCCCTTCTGTTGACCGTACAACCCACCCAGGCCGCGGTACTTGTCGTAAAGTCCCTCGCCTTGGACGGATTGTTTACCGGCGAAGAGATGAGAAGCGCTGGACAGAGCCAGGAAGGCAGCTAGGACCAAGAGGAACTTCATGTTGCAAGTGTCGGTTGCACTGTGTGACTCCATTCTGATCCGGTGGGGCTTTTATAGGCAAAAATTCTGTTTTCTGTTTTGAGAAGGTGGTTTCCACCAGCAGTGGAGTGGTGTTAGAGTTGAGATAACAAGCGTTGCTGAGGATAAAAATACTATCTTAATAATTAATTAGTTTTAATACGATAATTTATCAGAAGAAAACAATTTTTATTGCCTTGTCACCTGATGCACTCTGATCACATAATTTTGATCTGCTCTGGCAGCGATGCATATCATTATAATAAACTGTTGCAACATTCAAATTATTTGGTACTCAAATGTATATTTTGATATACATAGTGAAGCACTGGAAGAACTTTGTTCTGTTGTCAGTTTGCCCTTTATAGCTCAGTCCGCACGGGCGATATATCGCTGAAATTTGGCGATATGCCGCTGTTTTTGACATAACAACAATGACAACAATTGCATTTCAGCGGTATATCGCCGAATTTCTGCGAATCTGCCGCCCGTGCGGACCGGGTTTATTTCTAAAAAAATCTCCAGGTAAAGTCGCAATTCTCACCTCACCATGTGGGTCAGCAAATGCCTTGACAAAACAATCATCAGTGTCACAAATGTCACCGCTGCTAGCTTTTATGAGTTTTCACTACACTGTTGGATTTAGAAAAACTTGTGTGAGCTCTTGTGTTGGTTAGAAAAATTGGCGAAAAAAAAACCGCAATTCTACACCAACTGAAGTGAAATCGAATGTACTGTTAAGATGATATCGAATATTGGATGTTCGAGCTTCCATCTGAACTTTAACTTTGTTCAGGACTCACTTCAGGATTTAAGGGAATTCATAGTTCTCCAGACTAATACGTTAGGAAATTTGTGTGAACGGTTTCGGGCATGTACAATAATTAATTGTTCTACACAATTGGATCTGGGTTTTTTGTAAAAAAACAAAAGTTTTTTGAAAGCCTTTTCTGGAAAAACTCCAGAACATTTTCCAAATTCTCCAAAAGTGGAAATTTTGAAATGAATTAGGTCTCATTTTGAAATTCCTTCGGTAAATCGGCTCACGGATTTGTCTTATTTAGGTCTTCAAAGTTTGAAAAAATTACCTCTTTCTGTTTGAAAAATCCATACATCTACGAACAGGAGTTCGACAAAACATGAAAAATACACAAATTTGGAAGATAAATGTTGTAATATTTCGGGTCGAAGGGGGCTCCGGTCGATGGCCCGTTCCGGAACGCCAACAAAATATTCCATTTATTTTTGTTATTATTATGTTAAAATTATAGTCCGTTTGTGATAAAGTAAAGAATGAATGAGAAGAAGCTCGTAAGTTGTACCTACTCGTATCCATAGCGGTATCTAGTGGCTGTTCAAGAATAAAAGGAAAATTTTAAATAAAATGGTACTTGTATATTTTATCATGGTAATAATTATCATCTACAAAGTGCTGATTGTTCAAAAGTTTGGAATATTAATATTGTTATTATTAGCAACTTTCACTTCTCAAACTGTCAAGACTATCAGTATTGCCAGGAAATGAAGACACTTTTCCAAATATTCCAACTTTTTTGTGTTGTATGTTGTTTCTAACTCATTATTTCTTATATTTTTTCAAATTACTATTTTGTTGTGTCTCATGACATTCTTTCAAATCAAAATTGCGCTGCCAGTGTGGATTTTGGTTGTCACTCGAACAAAAAATTTACTTGCTCCCTGAAAAAAAGTATAACAATAGAATCATATAAATACAGGGTGATTTTTTGAAAAGTTTCCACCCCTTGTTTCTCACCGCCAAAATGTTTTACAGGAAAACGCCGAAACAGGTCAATTTTTGTTTCAAGGGGGTCATCTAGAGCACATATTACCAAATTTTTATCTTGAACCCCTTCGCCCCCGCCCCACCCTGCTTTAAAATTTCAAATAGCATGACCTACTTTGTGATACATCAAATTGAAGGCAATAAAATTCTCTTTCCGTTAAACATATTTCAAAAATTTTTAAACCACCCTTCAACCCTTCTGAAAATCCTCTTTTCGTTAATGGAAGGACAATGTTCCCCCTATAAACTCTTGATTCCTGAGAAATAGACTTCCCAGCAAAAACAGGTCGATTCTTATTTCAATGGGGTCATCTTAGACACGAGTGGCCAAATTTTTATCTTCAACCCCTTCGCCCTCACCCTACCTTACTTTGAAATTTCGAATAGCATTATCTATCTTGTGATACATGAAATTGAAGGCAATAAAACTCTTTCCGTCAAACATATTTCTATTTTTTTTGAACCACCCCTTTAAAGTAGGGTAGGGTGGGGGCGAAGGGGTTGAAGATAAAAATTTGGCCACTCGTGTCTAAGATGACCCCATTGAAATAAGAATCGACCTGTTTTTGCTGGGAAGTCTATTTCTCAGGAATCAAGAGTTTATAGGGGGAACATTGTCCTTTTATTAACGAAAAGAGGATTTTCAGAAGGGTTGACGGGTGGTTTAAAAAAATTTGAAATATGTTTAACGGAAAGAGAATTTTATTGCCTTCAATTTGATGTATCACAAAGTAGGTCATGCTATTTGAAATTTTAAAGCAGGGTGGGGCGGGGGCGAAGGGGTTCAAGATAAAAATTTGGTAATATGTGCTCTAGATGACCTCCTCGAAACAAAAATTGACCTGTTTCGGCGTTTTCCTGTAAAACATTTTGGCGGCGAGAAACAAGGGGTGGAAACTTTTCAAAAAATCACCCTGTATAAATATCCTACTTTCAATAATATAATCTTGTTCAGCTTTTCAAATTCTTATTACAAATGAATTTTTGCTTCTTTAGTTTGTGGCAGTGCAACCAGCTAAAAATTAAAAATCGATTTTTTTTGTAATTTCGAGGTTGATTTTGTAAAATCGTAGGGGCTTTATAGCAAAAAAAAATAGATTTACTGATACAGGGTGTCCACAATTGTTTTTTTTTTAACTTTGCAAATTTTAAAGTCATAAGTATTTTTTTTCCAAATGGAACGGAATTTCATCGGAATTTTATGATTTCCGAGATTTTTTATGTTCTTAATAGGCCATGATATAGAAAATCATATGTCAAATTGTACGCACCTCTCAATTTGACAGTTTGAAGGTTTTTGAGGTCGCAAAAACTGCTTTTCTAAGCTCAATTTGAATTTCCCTTTTTCCTTTGTGCAACGAATTTTTTTTCTGCATTATCTTCAGGTTAAAATTTTACACGGCTATTCAGTAACAAGATTTGTTCTTAGTTGGTATCAAATTTTCATCAAAACTCTAGATCACCTCGGTAATTATGAAATTCAGGGTAGGGTCCCATCAGCTTGCCCGCAGCTGAAATAACGCATTCACCGTCGAGGTATGTGGACGATTTCACCCGCAAAACAAAATAAATTAATGTATGGCTGAATCAAATGATAGTTCTCGAACAAAACTTTCTACGAAGTATAGGCATTGACGGAAATAAGGTGGGTTTGAAAATTGCCATACAGGCTTAATTGTGTCGATTCGTAATGATTATCGCCCACATACCCAATTGAACCAATCAGAACAGCCGAATGAGACCCACGTGACTCGGTTTGAGCTATCGAATATTGCATACATTGTACAATATTGAGTAACATTGTTTTTCTTTTTTTTTTTAATTTTGAAGTTACCTTGGCCTACCCTAGGTTTGGGGGCCTACACACCGGCAATGGAGGTGTGTCTGTATCACGGAATCTCTAAGAATTATTTTCACTTTAGGCTTCAGGGGCCCCGGCCCCGGATATCATAGTGACAGGGGCCTCAAGCCTTTGAAATTTTGATTTTTTTCCACTAGAGGGTAGAGACAAAACAACAAAATTATCTTTTCTGCGCCCTGCAGGCAGTAGAAATTCATATTTTCCTGATTTTGTATATACTAGTAGGTTTTAGCATTGAGTCAACAGTCCAAATCCAACTCAACATCCAAAGCTGGAACCTAAGAATTCTCTTGTAGGTGCTGGTGGTCAGTGGCATAGCCAAGGGGGGCGAGAGTGGGGGAATGACCCCACTCCCATACCTTCCAAGCGCCCACAACACTTCATCCCACACTAAACCGATAGAGAAAAAATTTCTGGCGAAAATTAAAAAAAAACACGAAATTTTTCAGGAAAGAAAGTTTGATTATCAAGTAATTTTGGTAAAAACGTCAAAAACCGAAACCGCAGAACGCATGAATATACCGATTATCATCAGCATTATTATTATTATTATTATGCGCAAAAAATTTCGCCTGCGGCGCTACCTCTCGTCGAATTGCACCTTCGTCGTTGCCTTTGCCCTCAAACTCTGACTACGCCATTGTGATTTATAGTCAAATTAACAACTCATTTTTTTGTTTCTTAGGGCTCGATACCAAGTTGGTGCTGAGACCGCCGTAATATTACTTAAGTGCGGTTGCCATAGCAACGACGGATACTAACCAATCAGACTGCTGTATTTGGCGAGTTACGCCGTCCCAAACTTTGCGCCTACAACTTGGTATCGAGCCCTTAGGCTTTTGCTTAATCACGGCAGGGCAGGGCGGGCCAAAAAGTCTGCCGGCCCTCCTTCATATTCTCAACTTTCACTCCTTAGGGGCCCCATCTCACAATTCCGCCCAGGGCCCCCAATTCCCTTAGTCCGCCACTGCCTATTAGACTTTGTTTCAGCATTGTTTCCAGCAATGAGGCCCGTTCCTTGATCCGCAACTGTGATCTCTCCATTCATGCTCTTTCAACAAACTGTTAGTGACATTTAGCTTTCAGCTCTACCAGTCTATCGCTCATGTGAACTACTGTGTTGTGAACTTTCACTCATGGCAAGATATTAATTATCATTTAGCCAAGCAGAATCAGCTTGATTTTGTAGTGAGCTTCACAAGTGTATTCAATTATTAGAAGAAAAAAAACTAACATTTTTATCCTTCTCTTCAAATTGATTTTTTTTCAACAAGGCATGCTTTGAAATTGACAGTTCTACTATACAATGATACACTGGACCTACTATTTCTACTAGTAGTCTATTTGGGCGATAATCGGCTAAATTCAACTCGTGCTTCGTGTTTTATCCGAGTTAAATGTTTCAAATTCCTCAAACAAACTATCAATCACTCGAAAAGTAGACCCGGTATTATCTTGGACAAAATCCCTCGACTTTGTCTCGGTATTTCAGTCAGATAATATCGGGTCTACTTTTCCCTTGTGATTGACAGTTGTTTTCGGGCTAAAACGATTTAACTGAAAAAACACTAAGCAACTTGTTGCATTACTATTGATTAATTAGTAGGTATGCCCGATTTCGAACTCGAAATACAACAACCCCGTCCAAACTGCGAGAGGCGGTGGCAAAAAAAGGTACAGGGTGTTCACGATAAAATCCACCCCCCCTCTAGGAGATTCCTCTTTGCTTGAGATATTTTGAAAAACTAAAAACTTTTTCTCATCGATTTTTTGAATCGATCGTCTAAAAGTTTTCAATTGGTACCGTATACAGAGTGTGACATGTAACTTTTTTATTTCAAATGCAACACCCTATATTTCATTACGTCATTTGATGAAGCCTATCTTTCTGATTACAAAGATATACAGGGTGTCCCAGAAATGGCGCATAAACTCTCCAGTACGTTGTAGCGGACCTTCCAGGGAACTCTAGAAAAATAGTTAAAAAATTCCTCCTGGACCACTCTTCGAGATATAAGACTTTGAATTTGAAAACTCAACTTCTCTAATTCTGTGATTTATTCAAAACCGCAATATTTATTTCATGGGGACAAAGCTCTTTTATCATTTTGTGGTGAAATAATCCTCAACAACTTTTGATTAACGGCTACAGCCAATTTTGAATTTTGCAAATTTTCAATCAAATTACCCAGAAAATGGATCTGGCATCATCGGTGAAAAACAAATGAGTAGGTATACCTACAATCTGACATTGAATAAATAAAAAATCGAGTGAAGTCAATTTCTGACAATAAGATCAGTCAGTGTCATTTTGCATCATGATTTCTGCCTAATTTTCACTTTTCCGCGAATACACTGATATGTTACTGATTTTGGACGAACGTCGCGGCATCAATCACTTCCAGGCGGAACACATTATTTACCCCCAGCAATACCGTCAAAGAAAGCATCCCGATCGTACTTATGTGCTGGGATCTTATGTGATAATGAGAACAGAAGACAGAGCCAGAAGGACCAGACAGGTAGCATCAGTATTATTACAAGCAGATCGCGGCCGTCCTCGTCATGTGAGGGTACCTGATGCCTGATGCTGAAGAGGACATTTTTGAACTGCTTCAGAATCAACCAAATCGCAAGGCTCACAAAGTTTGACCGGGATTGCATATGCACTTACTTTTTCCTCGAATACGAGTAGTCCCAGCGCCTATCGTCAAAGGAGCCTGACGGATGTTGATATACCTACACACATGATTTGCAAGGATTCTTCTTTGGATTGTTAGTTCAGAACAAGTTAAATAAGTGAAAAGGGTGTTGTGTTTTTTTTAAAGTGAATTTCTTTCTGAGACAGCCTTAGTAATACCTGAATAAAAATGGGAGAAACGCAGTTTTACAAGTTTATTTTCTGAATGCGCGAAAGTTGTTGAAATTACGAAGAGGTGCGATCGGTAGCTATCAAAGCCAGTAGCTGTGTCAATAGGCACCAGTATCAGTACCTACAAGGAAATGTCTAAATTGGCCCTAACAATGACCGTTTCTATGATGACCATATTTATATTGGATTTACCTAGCGGTACGTATGTAGGTGGACACGTGCAGTCGTGCACGTTTGCCAAATCGACCGTTCCGTTTTTTGGCGATAACTTAATAAATAAAAGCCAAAGAATTTTTCTACTATTTTTCCCTGACTCTATGATGAGTTCCCAGCAACGTACTGGAGAGTTTATGCGCCATTTCTGGGACACCCTGTATAACATTTATGATTTATTGTGACAAAGAATCTGTCAAAAAAATAATAAAATAGGTAGTCGAATGAAATAAAAATTACGCGACACTCTGTATCAGGAACGAATTAGACCATTTATCCATGCAGAGTTGAATTCTGCAGACAAAATGCTGCGAGAATAATTTTTTTTTAAGTGAACTGTAGAAGCCAAAGCCATCTTGCCGCGAAACAAAATTATTTGACTACCTATTTTATTATTTTTCCGACAACTTACTTGTCAAAATAAATCATAAGTGTCATATATATTTGTAATCAGAAAAAAAGGCTCCACCAAATAACGGAATAAAATATAGGGCGTTGCATTTAAAATAAAAAAGTTATACATATCACACCCTGTATACGGTGCCAATTAGAAGCTTTCAGAGGATTGATTCAAGGTCCCTGAGAAAAATCGTGGAGAGAAAGTTTTTAGTTCTTCCAAATATCTTGAAGGGGAATCTACTGGAGGGGGGTGAATTTTATCGTGAACACCCTGTACAAAACCTTTTGCCAACCAAAAACCGCGGCCAGCACAGAAGTCCGTGCAGAATTTTTAAAGATTAGGCCAGCCGCAAAGGCGCAGACCTCAGTGAAAACGTCGTGATATCCTGTTTTGATGAATTGCCAAAAAATATGAAGTCTTTGACGTTTCGATTCCATAATGCGAAAGACCAAAATATAAAAGAGTATATCGTTAATACTAATTTGCCAGGCTTCAATCCGATTTACAAAACTGCGCTTAGTCGTACTGAAATTTGCCGAGAAGAATCTTGAGCAAACCGCCATGAAGGTCAAGTGTCAACGACAGCAATCAAAGAAAGTTTGGCGCAATTGTCACTTTGTTCGCAAATTATATGCAGGGGAAGTGAATACACCGGGTGAATGCCAGTTGTTGATGTATCAATAGCTTGTTGTTTGTGGGTAAAGTACAGGGTGTTCACGATAAAATTCACCCCCCTCCAGTTGATTCCCCTCCAAGATATTTCGAAGAACTAAAAACTTTTTCTTCACGATTTTTCCCAGGGACCTTAAATCGATTCTCTAAAAGTTTCTAATTGGTACCGTATACAGGGTGTGATATGTAACTTTTTTATTTCAAATGCAACACCCTATATTTTATTCCGTTATTAGATTCAGCGTTTTTTTCTGATTACAAATATATTTGACACTTATGATTCATTTTGACAAGTAAGTTGTCGAAAAAATAATAAAATAGGTAGTCACATAATTTTGTTTCGCGGCAAGATGGCTTTGGTTTCTACAGTTCACTTAAAAAAAAGTTATTCTCGCAGCATTTTATCTGCGGAGTTCAACTCTGCACGGAAAAATGGTCCAATTCGTTCCTAATACAGGGTATCGCGTAATTTTTAATTTTTGATTTATTTGACTACCTATTTTATAATTTTTTTGACAGCCTCTTATCAAAGTAAATCATTAATGTTATATATTTTTGTAATCAGAAAGGAAGGCTTCATCAAATGACGTATTAAAATATAGGGTGTTGTATTTGAAATAAAAAAGTTACATGTCACACCCTGTATACGGTACCAACTGAAAACTTTTAGACGATCGATTCAAGATCCCTGGGAAAAATTGTTGAGAAAAAGTTTTTAGTTTTCCAAAATATCTCGAAGGGAAATCTTCTAGAGGGGGGGTGAATTTTATCGTGAACACCTTGTACTATATAATTGAGGCACCAGATTAAATCCCGAAGGGCAGCTGAGAGCTGAGGCACAAGGCACTAGAGCTAAATGTGTACAATTTTTTTTTTCCCACAATTGGTTACTTGCCTATATGCCTATACAATACTCTCCATCAGTGAGAGGTATAGAGGTAGGTATTTAATAACATGGATATACAGGATGTTCGGGTTTGGCTATTACAAACTTTGAGGGATGATTCCTCTTCAAAAATAAAGCCGAAAGAACGAAAAACTCATGGTCCTAAAATGTTTCCTTAAAAAGATACTTTGTTGAAGTTAACTTTTTTTATTAGTTTTTTCACCGCAACTTTTTAACCGTTGAACCGATTTTGATCAAATTTGAACCAAAGTTTAGTCAACTGAGTTTCCATCGAATAATAATACCACAATCCATCAAAGATTCCTAGGGGCGTGGATAATAGTAGACTGTCCCCTATTTTCGCCCCTATTTTCATCTCCCCCAATTATTTTTTAAAAAGAAAAAGTTACTTTTGCAGAATTTTGATTAGAGGCTTCATTTCCAAGATATTTGGTTTTTAAAGTTTGGAAAAAATCTCGAAATCGCCACTTTCCAGAGCCCAAATTGTTTTTCTCTGAAAACGCCTCGTTTCTTAGCCGAAAATGGCAGTAAATCAACCTAAGCGACCTAGAAAACTTATTCCAGTTGAGGAATTCATGAGTTTTCTTGGATTTTAATTTTTAGGCCTTCGAAAGTCGCGATTTCGAGGCGTTTTCCAAAGTTTCAGACCCAAATATCTCGGAAATGAAGCATCTAATCAAAATTTTGCAAGAGTAACTTTTTCTACTGAATTGAACGTAGAATCCGAAAATATTAACAATCTTAAAAAATAATTCAGGTAGATAAAAATAGGGGCAAAAATAGGGAGCAGTCCCCTATTATCAACCCCCCCAGAAATGTTTGATGAATTGTGGTATCATTATTCGATGGAGACTCATTTGACTGAACTTTGGTTCAAATTTGATTAAAATCGGTCCAACGGTTCAAAAGTTACGGTGAAAAAACCATTTAAAAAAGTCAACTTCAACACCCTGTATCTTTTTAAGGAAGCATTTTAGGATCATGAGTTTTTTGTTCTTTCGGCTTCATTTTTGAAGGGAAATCATCCCTCAAAGTTTGTAATAGCCAAACCCGAACACCTGTACCTATAGGGTGTTGCACAGTGCACGGACACAAAAATACATACTAGGAGAGCTCCCTCAAGCTCCCTGTTCGCAAACGTCAGGGATGTAGGGAGTAGTAGGTACGATATTGTTCTTTCGGAAAAATGAATGATGCAACATTCTTCCAAACCCTCATCATCAATAAACTGCGGCAACCCATTTAAAAAGTTGCATCAGCTCGGTTCTAAAATTTCAACCCGTAATGAGCCGTTTCCATTTAGTTCTCTCCGCGATTTTGGCTGTGAAGCGCCCATCTGAAGAAGTGAAGTACGAAAAAGCTCTACTATTTGAAAAATCATGGCCTGTTTTAACGGTGTAGTGTGTGATGAGCAAAGTGTTGTGCTGTCACTTTGGGATTATTTCTACCATTTTTGGATTACGCGCTATGGCTGAGAATACGTACATGGATAAAAAAGTAACTACTTATTTCACAATCATAATTTTTCTAAAGATATTGAAGGATTATTTCGAAAATTTGAATCCGATATTGGGAGGACAAAATGTTAATTGTTTTAAGCTCTCTGAAAAGTTGCATGACTGCGGTGCGTGCTGGTGTTGTTTTCGTCTCATCAATGTCTTATCTTCCGATGCCCCTGCTTTGAATTCTTACCAGTCTGTCTGTATCAAAACTACCAAGTATAGTGATGAATGCCAGAGAGATGCATCAAGGGTAACTTGTGCTAGAAGCACGAAGCAGATTAGCACCCTTTGGTCTTTTTTCCACTGTTTCTCTTTAGTTTTAGCATTTGTGAATTTTTCCACAATTCGAAAAAAAAAGATAAATGAAATCATTGCATACCAAGATGACTTGAGGGCGATATTGCGTCATCATTTTTGACTCATTTAAAGGTGAATTTATATTCAAGGTGAAGACTCACATTGCATGAGAGCAGGTTTTTCTTTGCCGAACCAAAATCAAAAGGTTCAAAGGACTCAAAGGATAATAAATTCAAGGGTGGGGTGCTACTGAGAAGAATAGAAGAAATAGTCGTACATCTCATTCTATGCTGGAATATTAAGTTTTAATGCAATTTAAGACGTTAATGGGTAACTAAGCAGTATTTAGCATTGATGAAATCTTACTTTTGGGAAAGATAAGAGCAACATTTCGGGAAACCGTTCTGTTGCAAACCTAGCCAACTATGTGAATACTCACGAACTGCTGTGGGCAGAACTGAGAACTGAGCTCAGGGACCGAGAAGACTGTAGTTTCAACTGCGACATTCAAAATAAATTCCAATGACAATTCACCTCACTCCTAAAATAGTAGGCCGTATAAGTGTATTACCACCAAGGTCATTGGCGAAAACACCCCTCCAGGATGGCCAACCTTGAACATTCGAGTAGTTTTCACTTTTTTAGGAAGACTTTCAGTGTTGTTCGGTTAATTGTCTTAACAAATACACCTCTAGGTTCGATATATTTTCGCTTTACATCTCGATTTACACTCGGATCCCCTCGTGAAAATCCTCTATGTAGCGATAATACACCTCACCTATCGGTGTATTACATACGACAATTTACCTCACTCCTTAAAATAGTAGGCCCTATAAGTGTATTAGCCAAGGTCATTGGTGAAAACACTCCTCCAGAATGACCAACCTTGAACATTTAAATGGTTTTTACTTTTTCGGGGAGATTTCCAGAGTTGTTCGGTTAATTGTCTTAACGAATACACCTCTAGGTTCGATATATTATCACTTACATCTCGATTTACACTCAGATACACTCGTGAAAATCCTCGATGTAGCGATAATACACCTCACCTATTGGTGTATTACAACTGACAATATACCTCTACGGGAGAAAAGCTGCCCTTTGGAAGATACAGTAAAAGTACCTAAAAAATCTGTCAAGTGACACGAAAATTCAATATGACGGGCCAAGATGGCTTTACAAATTTTTTTCCAATGGCCACCCCGGCATAACCTATCCGTTGAAAAAAGTTGCAGAGCTCTAATTTTACTCTTTGAGGAGGAGTTCAAGCTTTCTGGTGAAAATACGGTTTAATACACTGTGGGACAGACAGATAAAGTGGCCACAATTTGAAAGAATTACTAAACTACTAACAACTAAAAAGAATTTGCTTAGCAACTCCTAGGAAAATCGAAGTGAAAGCAAAAGCTACTTATTATTCACACGGTCCAATAAAGCATTTTCTTCGAAAAAGCGCTAAAAATGAATTTAAATTTGTCTTTTACTCAACTTGGAAATTAGTTAACTTTCTTTATATTAATAGAAAACACATGACAGAACTCTTTTTCTAAAGCAAGAGTAGACATACTCGACATAAGAGTAATCGTCTAGTAATCTACTAGGTAGACTCAAGTAGGTGCCGTGGCTGGAAATATTTCTTATATTTCTTGGCTACCATACTCGCCTAGACTCGTGGCGGCAATCTGCATCTTCTTGAGCATAATAGCGTTACTCGAACGTACATTAACAATTTGTTAAACAATGATGCTATAAAATATGCAGCCATTCTCGCTAGCTTGCTGCAGCACGAAGAATCGAAAGCTGAAAAGTTTCATCCATTTACCGGCGTGTTTCACTCCAAAGACTAAAATTTACTACATTTCTCAAAAACCTGGAGTGTGATTTTTGTCGATTATGGATAATCAACATAACCGAATACTTCATAATAATTTAGCACTCGATTCTGTACAGGATATCAAATTTTCAGAAAGTCCATATTCTGTTCAAGTAGAAAATTATTCTTCTTACCTACACTAATTCTGATGAGCTTTCTACAACACGAATAACAACATTTCTGATTATTTGGTAGTGGTAGAACTACATAAATAAAAAAACTCATATTTTTCCGGTGAGGAGTGTGAATTGAACCACCCAGAGCTCGAACCTGCCCAAACCGAGCACAACAAAATGACGCGTAAAACCATTGTCCTACCGCCCTGTAACTTGATTAACTACTAGGTAGATAGGAACCTACACTATGGTCACTATGACAACAAAATTTGGATTTAGCTCTCGATAATTGCAAAATAGGTACTCATCTGCACAACATGGTGTTGTCTAATAGTCCTAATACACAATTATTGTTATTTTTTTTGCGATAAAAAATTATTTATTGTCAATTGAAATGATACTAAAAAAGATTTGCATCCTGCAACGACGGTTATCTTCAGCTCATAATCAATTATGGAAAAGACCTTTTCAAAACATCAGACCGAATTTTGCATATAAAAACCTCGCACGCCCGATCCATAGTCACACTGCAACCAACTCGTCTTGCAAAATGAAGTTCCTCTTGGTGTTAGCTGCCTTCCTGGCTCTGTCCAGCGCTTCTCATCTGTTCTATGGCAAGAAGGACTACAGCGACTTCGCCGGAGTTTACGACAAAGACTTCGTCCAAGATGAAGGACTCTACGGCAAGTATCACGGCCTGGGTTGGTTGTACGGTCAACAGCAAGGATTGGATTACTACAAATACACTCCCTTCTTCCAAGGTCGCCAAGATCTCTACGGCGATTACTACGGCAAAGACTACCTTGCCAAGTACTATGGCAACGATTACTATGGCAAATACTACGGCAACAAAGATTACTTCGGCAAATACTACGGCAACTATTACGGTAACCAAGACTCGTACTACGGTGACATCGACGCCACCCGCTACTACAACCCCTTCTGGAGCCAGGTATCTCGCAAGGGATTGTACCATCCATACGAAGACATTGTCCCATTCAACGACGAATACTTGAACCAGAACTACCCTGTTCAGCAAACTTATGGAAGTAAGTAACAATACTTAACTGCTATTAACGAGTTTCAGTTTAGCAAGATATGTAGGTACAGGTACCTAACCATTGAATTTTCCAGGCGGATACGGATATGGTCTCCACTACCCCTACAACACTTACGAGAATGAATACGTCCACAAATATCCCATCGTTGGTCGTCAAATCGATTATTGAATTATGTTAATTTGAACTTGGACTGAAACAATAAATTGCATTTTATCTATTGCATTGGATATGGTTTTTGTCTATTTCGGTTATCCTATGACTACTTTGTAGTCAAAAACAGTGTATCAAAATCACATACATCAAAATGCTACTTTGTGCAACTGAAAATAGAGCACTTTGTGCCACTGTTTTGGCTGTCATTAGTGACATAAGCACATTTTAAATGTCAGTGTATTTCTTATTTTTATTTAATAAATTAATGCCAAATAGAGAAGTAGTATGAAAAACATGTGTTACAATTCCTGTTTGCGAGGCGGTTCGTTGAGCAAATTTAGTCGTATTACAAAAATCGTCATTGTTACACTAGTTTCACAATATACTGTTGTGTGAGGTAAATCACCCCTTGAGTCAGAAAACCGAGCCACCTTCTCCTGCATTAACATGGACACTCGAAGTTTATAAAATACTTTAGACTTGGAGGAAGAACTACTTGATAGGTATTTCTGCTCTTTTTGTCGATGGTCTAACCGGTCGCTTTTGACTCGAGCCATCGCTCAGCGGAGAAAAACAAGCGAATATGCCTCATGGGCATGAGGCTCAGTAGCGCACTTCCTTTTTGAAGGATTAGTGAACGCAAGATGTTAAGTAACTATAGGGTTCTACTCTACCGTTATTTGGGCAAACAATTTCAATATGGCGGCCAAAATTTCGGCAGAATAATGAAATTCGGCTTGAAAATCAGAATGATCGTACTAGACAAGGGTAAGTTCCAAGTTTCATGAAAATCGTTCCACTAATAAGAGATTTCAATGTGGCGGCCAAGATGGCGGCGAAATCATGAAACTCAGATGAATTATTTTCTGTATTGGATTCCGTTTTGTTCGGAGGAAAGGATATCAAGCACCAGCAAGCAACGAATAATCTTTTGCGGCCGAGCCGTAGCTTCGGAGTCATTTTCAAAAATTTATAACTATTGACGGGCACCTCGCACCGATGTGGAATTTTCATTGAAATTAAGTTCAAATTCTCCTCTGAATATAACTCCGCATATGTATTATTGTAAAATGATAAGAACGGGTACTTGATCGCATGTGATAACTTTCGAGATCAGGCCGGCTTCTGAAATGCAGCATTCAACGGCAATGCCGCGTCACACTAATTTGTTATTATTGTAATTGTTTATCATTATTCCGTCGAGATTTTTCTTGGTTCGGGATACAAGGTCATGAGCTACCCATTGGAGTGAAAATTTTCCGCAAAAATCTTTTCGTCTAGGACTAGATGCTGTGACGGACGGACGGACAGACAAAGCGAGGACAAAACCGCCTTCCCGTTTGAAGAAGTGCGCTAAAAAAGTGAACGAAAGACTATCCAGCCCTTTGAACCCAAGGACTCCGAGGTCTAAGCCGAAGACGGAGCTTAAATACGCATTTGGCAGCGATCTTGAGGTGGTATATAGTACCTATATTATATACCCAAGGTTGTGAAAGTATTGTTACGATATCTCGCCTACGGGTTCGAATATAATTGAGACGATCGATTTGAAACACACACTGTTTATTTCTGCGTACTACTACAACAAAAACACGCCAACAATTATCTACTTGGAATTATATCGCAGGTACTTCGCTTGTTTCGCTCGCGTTACCACTTCGCATTTCAATTCAATACTGCCCTGAGCTGCCGGCTGACGCCTTATATAAGCCTCCGAATAGTGTTCCCGATTTTTCTGTCCACTTCCAGCAAATTCCATAGTGGCCTGGCATATGCGGTTTCTAGACCATTCTTGAATAATCACACACGTTACCCGTATAATTCTGCCGGGGTCTGGAACGGCGCCTCCGCCAAAATGGACAGATCTTTCTCAATCGAGCATTGAAGTCTCCCCATTCGGTTCCACGCAAAACGCGCGCTCTGGAATGCGCCAGAACATTCCACACTTCTACACTGCGATCTAATGAATGGAAGAATCCAGAAAGATCAAGTGCTTACCAATATGTACGGGATCGCCGCTCGTAACAGTATTATTACAGCTGACGCGCCAGTTGGGATCCCGAAGCACAGCTGAGGGATATAAGGCGCTGAAGCTATAGCAATTTTCGCGTCCGTGGTTTATACAGGGTGATTCACCACCAAATGGACATAGCCCAAGGGTGGGTCCAGTTTTTCCAGGCGAACCAGGAACAGGCTTTGAAATTTTTCGAACGTTGTTCGTTTCGAATTTACAGGGTACCGGGTGATTCGTGTATTTTGTAGAATTGTTCACGTTGTTAATTGATACGAATAAGCTGTATCTTCAGAAAGATCCAATGGATTCGATTGAAACTTTGTGGATTAATTCTTCTATTGATAGCTGACACATCGCTTTATCAAGCAGTTTGAAATTTCCAGGGCCGGCCTTGAAAAAAAACTTCTAAGCTTTTTTCAAAAAAGACATAGACTCAATGCTTGGCATCATTGAGGTGTCAAGAAAATTTTGATATTCCTATCGATTTTTTAGGTTATTTTTCTTATAAATCAATATTTTCGAATATTTGCAGATGCCAATGTCCTCGAAAATAAAGATGAAAACTATTTTTTTTTAATATGAAGAAACAATCTTTTTTCTTTTTTAAAGTGTTATTCTGTGAAAAATAACATTCCATTAACGCTCTGTTATGGAAAAATTTGAGTCGGCCATTAGCTGTTGCCTAGGAAATAACAACGTAACAGAGCCTTTATGGAATGTAATTTTTTAGAAAATCGTACCATTAGTGACAACTTTTCTCCAAAAGCCGCCATGTATTGAAGTTCCTACGTCGCTCAAAATCATAAAAGAGCACCCGTTCAATATACATTGGACAGTTTCCAGTGATTCGACTGTAGCTCAGCTTCCTGACTACAGGGGTGTTTTGTCTTAAAAATTATCCAATACAATAGGTAGGTGACAGCAATTAAATACGAAAATTTCAAGTTAAATAATGCAATTTATTATCTCAGTCCAAGTTTAAATCAACAAAATATTTAGTAACCAATCTGACGATCAACAATGGGATATTCCTGGACGTACTCATTCTCATAAGTGTTGTAGGGGTAGTGGAGGCCATATCCGTATCCGCCTGTAAAACAATATGGTTAGGTAACTACATATCTTTCCGAACAGAAGTTTGTTGACAAAAACAGCTTTCAAGTATTGTTACTTACTTCCGTAAGTGTGCTGAACAGGGTAGTAACCCTTGTACAAATGTTGGTACACGCTAGGGATCTGGTTCAAGTATTCGTAGTTGAATGGAACAATATCTTCATATTGATGGTACAATCCCTTGCGAGATACTTGGCTCCAGAAGGGGTTGTAGTAGCGGGTGGCGTCGATGTCACCGTAGTACGAGTCTTGGTTACCGTAATAGTTGCCGTAGTATTTGCCGAAGTAATCTTTGTTGCCGTAGTACTTGCCATAATAATCGTTGCCGGAGTACTTGGTAAGGTAGTCTTTGCCGTAGTAATCGCCGTAGAGATCTTGGCGACCTTGGAAGAAGGGAGCGTATTTGTAGTAATCCAATCCTTGCTGTTGACCGTACAACCAACCCAGGCCGTGGTACTTGCCGTAGAGTCCTTCATCTTGGACGAAGTCTTTGTCGTAAACTCCGGCGAAGTCACTGTAGTCCTTCTTGCCGTAGAACAGATGAGAAGCACTGGACAGAGCCAGGAAGGCAGCTAGCACCAAGAGGAACTTCATTTTGCAAGACGAGTTGGTTGCAGTGTGACTATGCATCGGGCGTGCGAAGTTTTTATATGCACAATTTGGTCTGATGTTTTGAAAACGCGCTTTCCATAATTGGTTTTCAACTGGAGATAACCACCGTTTCAGAATGCAACACTTTTAATAATCATCATTTTAATTGATGAAAAATAATTTGTTATCGCAGAAAAATAACATTTATTGTGTATTAGGTAACACCATCGGCAAAGAGTACCTACCTATCTTGCAATGCTCGAGTTTTGAATCCGATTTTTTTTGGCATAGTGTAGTAGCGTAACGTAGGTACCTATCAACCTAAGAGCATTGCTAATAGTAACAAGTAACTTAAAGGACGTAGGGCATATGGTATCACACGTCATTTTATTGTGTCCAGCTGTGGCGGGCTTGAGCGGTAGGTGGTTCAGATCCCCAGTCCTCAACCCAGGTCGTAAAAATATGAGTTCCTTGATTTAGTTAGAATGCTGATCGCTAATTCAAGGCGTGTCGTATCGCATTAGCAAGGAAAATTTGAACGATTGTGCCGACCTCATGTGATGTTGGTGACCGTTAAAGATCCCTACCCTACTCATGGATTTGGCAAAATTTCTGGTTCAGTGGAGGATAGCTTCCACCGGTTTAGAATATGCCTCGTTGTGGAAATAGGCCGCTGTTGAATAAATGAACAAACACCAAGTAACTTGAAGCGTACTTTATTTAAGTTTTAAGCTGAAGTCTAAAGCACCAAGACTGAATCTTGGATTATGAAGTAAACCACAACATTCTTCGAAAAAACATACTAAATAAGAATTTATGGACAGTTTTTTCAGAATATAGGGATAGTCGTAGCGGTACACCAAATTATTCTGCACTTCTAACGATTTCGATTATTTTCGGCACAGATGATCATTGGACCTATTCAAGTGTTTTGACCTGCAGCACCACCAAATTTGCCCCTTGGGAACGGAGGGGTGGGGGTGTCTTCAGAATTTGAAGCTCTAGGTCTAGTATGGTCCAATGAAGACCCACAAAGGCAAGTGAGTAGTCATTTTCGAATGATTTTCATTTGCAGATGTCGATTGTGACGTCAAAAATGAGTTGCGCAATTATTTGACAAAGATAATTGGTAATAATAAGAGATAAAGATGAAATCAAGTGGTCATCTATTTTTTTTTGTGATAAATACATGAAACGTAGTGTGACTATTCATTATTACTCACTTCCCAAATATGGAGGGAGCACCACCCGTCCCGACGGGTGACGTCGCGACGCCAATATCAAGAAACAGTGGTCGCCATTTCAAGATCAGTCGATAAGAATATTATAATTTCTTTGATTTCTTCCATCAAGCCATATGCTTTCAAGGTTCAATAACATATTTCTGTCGATTTGGGGAAACGGTGGGCTACCAGTGGTAAACCAGGTGCGTGTAAGGGGAGCTGTGAGGTTTCTTCACCCCCAAATTTCCGCGGTCAACATCTTCGGATAAAACCGAGGATAAAACTAACTATTTTGAAGTCTCTTTACGAATATGTTATCTGGTTAACATTTCTCGTGTTTCGTCCTCCTAGGGACTCCTCATTATGTTTATACAGATCTAGCGATGAAATGGAAGGATCTTAAAAAGGCACTTCTGATTACTGGAAAAAAGTGATCTTAATTGTTACGTACCATATTTAGGTACACACTCGGTTACACAACTCGTAATATAAAATAAAGAATGAGTAGGTATATGTACTACGTAAAACAATTTTTTTTGAATAAAGAACAGCGTTACTAGCTTCGGGCGTCAGGACCCATCATCAGATGCTATCGTCATATTGAAGCATTAAATGGGAATGGATGGGAAAACGTACCATACTCACCATACCATTATACTAACTTTTTTAAACAAAGAGTTAGTGATTCTTGTACATTTTGAAGCAATTTCTCTTTACATTTTCCAAGTTTCCCGAGAGTTTTCCACTTTAAAATAAGTAATCGACCTAGCTTTACATCATCATCGAGACCGGACTCAAATGATGAAGCCCTTATTAGAGTTTTGGGGTGATTTTTTTTTATTATTACTCTATTCTGAGTTGCTTCAGTCACACTACCTATTTATTTTTAGAAGTTTCTATTTCGACAATTGTTTCGAGGGAGCCCTCATCGTCATAAAACTTAAAAAAAAATGTATCAACTGCTTGTTTGTATGATGGTTTTCAGTAAAACTGACAGCCTTGGCCTTGGCCCAGGGTCTCGAGCTACATTCTCGTTCGTTATGCTATGCCCGGTTTTCGGCGCTAGTAACATAAAATACTATTTCGGCTGTGTTCGTAGGGTATTAATAATTCTCTCTCAAAAATGAAGTTGAAGAGTAGTGAAGAGATATAGAAATTTTGAGGTGATTTCATCTAATGTTTATTCACCTTGTTTCCGTTTCGATTACCTCTTACTTTTTCAAAAGCCGATAGCCCTAAAACACTGGAAAAGTTTCTAAAACATTGCTGGGACATTTTCTGACAAACAAAAAAAAATATCAACTGTTTTATAATTTTGAGAGACGCACAATAGTATATTACATACCGAGGCGGGAAACGAGTTATTACTGCGACGGGTGAAGATTGCTGCCGGGGCGCTTATAGCCCGACAATAGCTCAAACCAAAGTACATCCTGATGGAAGCTTTCGAAAGAGACCTAAATAGTGAGATTCTGTCAAGGAATAAACCCACAGGGATTGATTCCGCAACGCTTATTTTACCAATATGACTCCGTCCTTGACTAAATCAAGGAACTCATATTTTTCCGGTCTGGGCTGGGAATTAAATCACCTACGACTCAAACCCGCCCAAACCGGACACAAAAAATCACGAGTGAAACCATTGCTCTCTACGTCCTTTAAGTTACTCGTTATTTAAGGACGGAGTTGAATTGGTAAAATGAAGCGTTGCGAAATCAATGCCTGTGATTTATTTCTTGGACAGAGTTTCACCATTCAGGTCTCTCTTGAAAGCTACAAGGATGTACTGAATATTTTTGGATTTTGAAAATGCTAACGGGCTCAAACCAAAGTACATCCTTGTAGATTTCGAAAGAGACTAAAATAGTAAGAATCCTTCAAGGAATGAACCCACAGAGATTGATTTCGCAACGCTTATTTTACCATTTCAACTTCGTCCTTGAGTGCGACGTAAATAGGTAGGTACCTGCACTGTGGCACTACGCTATGCCAAAAAAGAAATCGGATTTAGTTCTCGAGCATTGAAAGATAGGTACTCATCTGCCAATAGTGTTACCTAATGCACAATAAATGTTATTTTTTTGCGATAAAGAATTATTTATTATCAATTAAAATGATTATTAAAAAATTTTTGCATCCTGCAACGACGGTTATCTCCAGCTCTAAACCAATTATGGAAAGCGCCTTTTCAAAACATCACACCGAATTTTGCATATAAAAACCTCGCACGCCCGATGCATAGTCACACTGCAACCAACTCGTCTTGCAAAATGAAGTTCCTCTTGGTGCTAGCTGCCTTCCTGGCTCTGTCCAGCGCTTCTCATCTGTTCTACGGCAAGAAGGACTACAGCGACTTCGCCGGAGTTTACGACAAAGACTTCGTCCAAGATGAAGGACTCTACGGCAAGTACCACGGCCTGGGTTGGTTGTACGGTCAACAGCAAGGATTGGATTACTACAAATACGCTCCCTTCTTCCAAGGTCGCCAAGATCTCTACGGCGATTACTACGGCAAAGACTACCTTGCAAAGTACTACGGCAACGATTACTATGGCAAGTACTACGGTAACAAAGATTACTTCGGCAAATACTACGGCAACTATTACGGTAACCAAGACTCGTACTACGGTGACATCGACGCCACCCGCTACTACAACCCTTTCTGGAGCCAGGTATCTCGCAAGGGATTGTACCATCAATACGAAGATATTGTCCCATTCAACTACGAATACTTGAACCAGAACTACCCTGTTCAGCAAACTTATGGAAGTAAGTAACAATACTTAACTGCTATTAACGAGTTTCAGTTTTGCAAGATATGTAGGTACAGGTACCTAACCATTAAATTTTCCAGGCGGATACGGATATGGTCTCCACTACCCCTACAACACTTACGAGAATGAGTACGTCCACAAATATCCCACTGTTGGTCGTCAGATTGGTTACTAAATATTTTGTTGATTTGAACTTGGACTGAGATAATAAATTGCATTAGTATTTAACTTGAAACACTCGTATTTAATTGCTGTTACCTATCCAACCTATTGCACTGATTAGTTTTTGAGGCAAAACACTCCTGTAGTCAAGAAGCTGCATGGAAGGGAAAGTCCAATAATCGTGCAGAAAATAAGTTTTGAGATTTCGACGGATATATCCATTTTGAGGTCCCCCAAGACGATTGAGACCATTTCCAGAATGATGTCTGTCTGTAGGTGGGTGGGTGTGTTGGTGTCTGTAATCTCTCACGATAACTGCCGAACCAATACTTCGATCGACTTGAAATTTGTTATACAAACATGGTTTTAGCCTGGAATGAGCCCATTCGTTTTTGGCTGACATCTATCAAGCTAAAGTTCCACTATAACAAAAAATGTCAGAAGCTTTATCTCACGGAACTTGAATTGTAATATGTCATTTGGAAGCCCTTAAAAAACTGTATTCAGAACAGTTCAAAGTATTTTGTCAAAGTTCAAAATTGTGCCATTTATTTATTTAAAATCTATCCTATGGATTTTAACCAAATTGGGCAGGAGGTAACATAAATCAAAAAATCAAATTAAGCCTGCAGTTGGACTTCCGCACCGTTTTCTTGTTTTCTCTTGTGTTTTTTTTTTTGTATCGTTTGAGCAAACTGAGCTCCCCGATCCTTTGTGTCTTTAATGTCGTTTGGGGCCGCGATAACTCCCTTCCTTGTGTTTTCTGTAGCTTCTGCAACTTCAGTATGCTTATTATACAGGGTGATTCACCACCAAATGGACATAGCCTAAGGGTAGGTCCAGTTTTACCAGGCAAACCAGGATCTGGCTTTGAAATTTTTCTAACACTGTTTGTTTCGAAGTTACAGGGATTCATGTATGTTGTCGAATTTTTTGACAAGCCGTATTTTCAGAACGACCAAATGGATTGGATTGAAATTTTGTGGGTTGATTCTTCCATTGATATCTGACACATCGCCCTATCAAACAGTTTAAAGTTTCCAGGGCCGGCCTTGTAAAAAAAACTCCAAAGCTTTTTTCTGAAAAAGACATTCTGTATGCATATTTTTCGAAATTCATTTTCAAAATCGGAAACTACACCAAACATGCTAATAATATCGCAAAAAAAATTGCTTGGCACCATTGAGCTGTCAAGAAAATTTTGACAATCGCAAGATTTTTGAGGTTGGGATTTTTTCTAAATTGATATTTTCAAATACTTGCAAATGATCTATCATGGCCCTGAATTTCAGCCGTTTTGTCAGACAGATGAAAATGACATTTTTCTCGTTTTCTCAGAAGTAACAAAAAATTTCATCAAAATTTTCAAAAATTTTTTGATTTGTTTCTCAATTTTAGCTCAATTTGAGATAGAAGTGGAGCAGAGGGACGTTATAATAATTTTTTTTAAATTCGACTGAAACTTTTTGTTACTACTGAGAAAACGAGAAAAATGTCATTTTTCTTTTCATGACGAAATGGCTGAAATTTGGGGCCATAATAAATCATTTGTGAATATTTTGTAATATTAATTTACAAAAAATCCTAACCTCAAAAATCATCAGGATTATCAATTTTCTTTTGACAGCTTAATGGTGCCAAGCAATTTTTTTCGCGATATTGATAGCATGTTTCATGTTGTTTCTGAATATGAAAATGAATTTTGAATAATATGCATACGGAGTGTCATTTTTGAAAAGAGCTTTCAAATTTTTTTTTCCAAGGCCGGCCCTGGAAATTTTGAGCTCTTTGATAGAGCGATGTGTCAGATATCAATAGAAGAATAAACCCACAAAATTTCAAACCAATCTGTTGGGTTGTTCAAAAGTTATGGCCTGTCAAAAAATTCTACGAAATACATGAATCACCCTGTAGCTTCGAAACGAACAGCGTTAGAAAAATTTCAAAGCCAGATCCAGGTTCGCCTGGAAAAACTGAACCTGCCCTTGAGCTATGTCCATTTGGTGGTGAATCACCCTGTATCTTTGGCATATACTTGCAAGCTCTGTTGAGTGCAGCTCCCTTATGTGGTTCAGTACCAGGGCCCCATGGTGTCTTCCTGCCGTTTAAAGCCATAATGGGGCCCCACTTGTGACCCCATCTCTCAAAGGTTTGAATTTCTGCTTGTATTTCACTTCTGCAAGTACCACGTCACCCGTCATCCACACTGAAAATGTGTAAAACCAAGGAAAACTTTAGATTTATGGATTTTAACTCTGATTTTAATTTACGTGAAAATCACTACTTTCTCTTGCAGAATGTCTTTTTCTGTATGTAATGGTCCAATGTAGTCTCCTTCACAATTGCCGAACACGTTTTGGAATATTCAATTACAGGAAAATTCAAAATGGCCGCCGTGAAGACAACAAAAAGTTGACTACCGTATTTCTGGGAATATAGGAGGCGTAGAAATTGGCTCTTGATCTTATTTCATTTCTAACGTCACATACAGGGTGTCCCAGAAATGGCGCATAAACTCTCCACTACGTTGTAGCGGAACTTCCAGGGAACTTAAGAAAAATAGTAAAAAAATTCCTCCTTGACCACTCTTCGAGATATAAGAGTTTGAATTTGAAAACTCAACTTCTCCATTTCTGTGATTTTTTTAAATCAGCAATATTTATTTCATGGAGACAAAGCCTTTTCATCATTTTCTGGTGAAATAATCCTCAACAACTTTTGATTAACGGCTACAGCCAAATTTAAATTTTGCAAATTTTCAATCAAATTACCCAGAAAATGGATCTGGCATCATCGGTGAAAAACAAATGAGTAGGTATACCTACAATCTGACATTGGATAAATAAAAAATCGAATGAAGTCATTTTTTGACAATAAGATCAGTCAGTGTCATTTTGCATCATTCCTGCCTCACTTTTCCGCGAATAATGTATGCGGCTAGCGAATACACTGATATGTTACTGATTTTGGGCGAACGTCGCGTCAATCACTTGCAGGCGGAACGCATTATTTACCTCCAGCAATACCCTCAAAGAAAGCATCCCGAACGTATGTGATGAGAGAACAGAAGAGAGAGCCAGAAGGACCGGACAGAAAGTATCAGTATTATTCATATACCGTATTATTACAAGCAGATCGCGGCCGCCCTCGTCATGTGAGTGTACCTGATGATGCCTGATGCTGAAAAGGACGTTTTTGAACTGCTTCAGAATCAACCAAATCGAAAGGCTCACAAAGTTTCACCGGGACTGCATGCTCTTACTTTTTCCTCGAATACGAGTAGTCCCAACGTCTATCGTCAAAGGAGCCTGACGGATATTGATATTCACACATGATTTGCAAGGATTCTTCCTTAGATTGTTAGTTCAAAACAAGTTGAATAAGTGAAAAGGGTATGGCGTTTTTTCAAGTGAATTTTTTTCTAGGACAGCCTTAGTAACTCCTAAATAGAAATGGGAGAAACGCAGTTTTACAAGTTTATTTTCTGAATGCGCGAAAGTTGTTGAAATTACGAAGAGGTGCGATCGGTAGTTATCAAAGCCAGTAGCTGTGTCCAGCGAAGGCTGTGTCAGTAGGCACCAGTATCAGTACCTACAAGGAAATGTCTAAATTGGCCCTAACAATGACCGTTTCTATGATGACCATGTTTATATTGGAACAATTGTATTCCTACCTTGCGGTACGTATGTAGGTGAGCACGTGCAGTCGTGCACGTTTGCCAAATCGACCGTTTAGTTTTTTGACGATAACTTAATAAATAAAAGCCAAAGAATTTTTCTACTATTTTTCCCCGACTTGATGATGAGTTCCCAGCAACGTACTGGAGAGTTTATGCGCCATTTCTGGGACACCCTGTATAGTACAAATACCAAATTGCCCTTTGAAATCTTGAAAATTTGCTGATTTATGGGCAAAAAGTCATTTTTTCGAGCATTTTTACTTTTTTTAAAAATATCTCGGGGAAGAAAGAAGATATTCAAAACTGTCTCGGGCAGCTTTATAAACATAAAATTACACATACCGGGTGATCATTTGAAAACTATCCACCTGCAATAACTCCCGATTCCTAGTGAATATTTTTTCGAGCAAAAACAGGTCGATTTTTATATCGAGGGGGACATCCAAAACATACATTGGCAAATTTCTCTATTTACCCCCCTCGCCCCCACTCACCCCAACTTTAAAATTTCAAATGACACTACCTACCTTGCGATACATCAAATTGAAGGAAATTAAATTTTCTTTCTGAAAAAAGTATTTTCAAAATTTTCACCCCTTTTCTCTAAAAATTCTCTGACTGTCCCATTTTATATTCTGGACCCCTCATTTTTTTCTTAATTTAGTTGGCGTCATCCTAGATAGCATCGAAGCAGAAAATTTTCGGTGGAAAAAGTGCTACCTAAATTCACCCCTTCGCTCCCCCCCACCTCAACTCCCAAATTTAATAAAACACCACCTACTTTGTGATACATCAAATTGAAAGGAATTGAATTCTCTTTCCAAAAAGAATTTTTTTAAAATTTTCTACCCCTCCCCCAATAAATTGGCCATTTGGAGTATTCTAGGGGGGCAATGGGGGGCTTTAAAAATTGTGAAAAAATCTTTTTCAGGGAGAGAATTCAATTTCCTTCAATTTGATGTATTACAAAGTGGGTATTGACATTTTAAATTTTTGAGGTCAGGTGGGGGGAGCGAAGGGGTAAATTTGGGTGACACTTTTTTTATAGAAAATTTTCTCTTTCGATGCTGTGCAGGATGACGTTTACTGTATTGAAGGGAAATGGAGGTCAAGAATATTAACTTGGACACTCAGAGAATTTTAGGAAAAACAGGGGGTGGGGTTGAAAAATTTCAAAATATTTTTTTTAGAAAGAGAATTTAATTTTCTTTAATTTGATGTATCGCAAGGTAGGTGGTGTCATTTGAAATTTCAAAGTTGGGGTGAGTGGGGGCGAGGGGGCTTAAGATATAAATTCTCCAATGTATGTTTTAGATGTCCCCCTCGATATAAAAATCGACCTGTTTTTGCTCAAAGACATTTGCACTAGGAATCGGGAGATATTACAGGTGGATAGTTTTCAAATGATCACCCGGTATATATAAACTGCTCAACAATGAAAGTGTTACAAAGCAAAAATTTACTTAATTTTGAACCGCTATAACTTTTGATTGGCACATATGATTCTGATTTTGTTTCAAGTACTGAATAGCCCAATCTTTTGGCCATCTTCCTTGTCAATATGAAATGCATAGAGCTTTTTATAAATTTTCTACAGGGTGATGAACAGAGCAGTGCAAAATTGATGAAAGTTCAACATACCCCCGTTTTCGCAAAAAAATCTTTTTGGGAGTATTAACACCAAATTTATGAAGAATGATGTGTTCCCTCGAAACGGTTTTTGTATTCTCGGGATCCCAGTCGAAACAGCCAAAATGTGATTTTTTATTGTGAATACTGCACCGGGTGACCATTTGAAAACTATCCATCTGCAATAACTCCCGATTCCTAGTGAATATTTCTTCGAGCAAAAACAGGTCGATTTTCATATCAAAGGAGACATCCAAAACATAAATTGGCAAATTTCTATCTTGAGCCCCCTCGCCCCCACTCACCCCAACTTTGAAATTTCAAATGACATGACCTACCTTGCGATACATCAAATTGAAGAGATTTAAATTTTCTTTCTGAAAAAAATATTTACAAAAATATTAACCCCACTTTTTTTCGCCCTAAAAATTCTCTGACTGTCTTATTTTTACTTCTGGAACTCTCAATTGTTTTTAATTCAGTCAGTGTCATCATAGAAAACATCGAAGAAAAGAATTTTCGGTGGAAAAAGTGCTACCGAAATTGACCCTTTTGCTCTCCCCCAACTCAGCTTCAAAATTTTACGGAACACTAGCTATTTTGTAATACATCAAATTGAAGGGAATTGAATTCTCCTTCCGAAAACAATTTTTTTGAAATTTTCAACCCCTCTCCAAATAAATTAGACATTTGGGGTGTTTTGTGAGGAAAATGGGGGTTTTCAAAAGTTTGAAAAAAATTTGTTCATGGAGAGAATTTAATTTCCTTCAATTTGATGTATCACACAGTAGGTATTGCCATTTTAGATTTTTGAGATGAGGTGGGGGGAGCGAAAGGGTGAAATTTGGGTGGCATTTTTTCCACAGAAAATTATCTCGCCCGATGCTATGCAGGATGACGTTGACTGCATTGAAAAGAATTGAGAGGTCAAGAATATCAAATTGGACACTCAGACAATTTCAGGAAAAAAGGGGGTAGGGTTAAAAATTCTATAAATATTTTTTCGGAAAGAGATAGACAGATAAACAAACAGATAGACAGATCTCATCGACAGAATGCCATTTAGGGGACCAACATTTCAAGAAATGATGCCAAACATGCCTATGTTGAAATTTGAGGTAAAGGCAAAAAATTCCAAAATGGCGGAAATGTTGTTAATCTAATTCTAATGACGTAGTCCCATGTTAAGAGAGTAAAAATTAACCTTTTTTTAATGCTAAAAACTCGAATTTTAGGAGAAGTACCAAAAAGTACACTGCCAATTGGGCTTTTCTTCACCCCTACACTAGACAATAGGAACGTTTTGCAAGTCAAATTGCTCAGAATTGTTCAGTGAACAAGCCTACCAAGTGGCGTCATCTTGATATGAAAAGTTCTAATGTTTTTGCGTTGCTACAGGAATAATATACAGTATTCACAATAAAAAATCACATTTTCGCTGTTTCGACTGGAATCCCGAAAATTCAAAAACCGTTTCGAGGGAACACATCATTTTTTATAAATTTGGTGTTGATACTCCCGAAAAAATTTTTAACGAAAACGTATGTTGAACTTTCATCAATTTTGCACTGCTCTGTTCATCACCCTGTAGAAATTTTATGAGGGGCTCTATGGATTCCATATTAACAAGAAAGATGGCCAAAAGATTGGGCTCTTCAGTACTTAAAACAGAATCAAAATCGTTTGTGCCAATCGAAAGTTACAGCGGTTCAAAATTGGGTGAATTTTTGCTTTGTAACACTTTCATTGTTGAGCACTTTATATGGGGATTTACAAGACTCCAGCGCTTTTGGTTCTTCAGATAGAATTTTTTAATTTTTCAACTTTATTTTTCACCCTGTATACGCTACCTGTCAAGTCTGCCCCACATCCAGGTTTGTTGAGAATAATTCAAAGAGCATGTGTGCCAAGTTTCAAAACTTTATCACCAAGTGCAGAGTTTTTTCCTTTAGTACCCGGACTGTAACAAGTATTAGGTGCCGGTCTCAGCGATAATGTGATTATTATCATTATTACCATTATCATTATTATCAGACCATGCCATAGGCGGGAAGTACAGCGTTCACGTAAGTTGTCTCTAGTTTTTGTGTCAAAAATGGGAAAACATAAGTTCCCCGAAGGAAGTGGAAATTTTTTGCGGCCGATAACTCACATCGTCCTGACTGGTCGACGCCTCTCCACTTGTGCTGATTAGTGGCGACCATTGAATACAATGAAGCCGAAATGCGGCAGCGGCAGTGCTAAATAAAATGTAATGAAAATGCCTACTGTCCAGGTCTCAGTGAGGTTGAGAGAATTTCGGTGTTGGAACTGTTGCACTGTGTTGGAAGATTTTCTCAACTTGAAACTAGTCAATTTCAGATAATCTCCACACCACACCTTCACAACTCACTGCGACAACGTTAGCTTCGTATCAACCCATGCAAAAGAAGTTTTTCATAGCTGATTCTAATGAAAAAAAAAACGCAGAACTGATTATATCTTCCATCACTAATGCTTTCCTTTCTCAAAAGTAATCAAAAATTAAACTATCATCAAAACTGATCAATTTGAAAAAAATCAGGGAGTGTTTTTTATCTGCTTTGACAAATAATATTGAGCCCTCGATTGAGCCCTAGAAGTAAATCCTGAGACATTTCGACAACCGGCGTTTTGAAACCAGTTCGACCTTACTGAATCCGATTCTGCCGCCTGCCAGGCCAGGTTTTGCTTCCAAGTCCGGAATCCAAGATTGCGTTCAAAATGACAGCTGATGAATCTGAACTAGGGCCATCATTTCCATTCCTTTATTTTGCGTAAACATTCTTTATCTACAAGCGTTAAATAATACCCGTCACTTTTAGCACGTCGTCATGGGCGACGTGAAAAAATTATGATTCTGCGCATTCCTGTCATATTTTCAATATATTCTGACATTTACCAAACATTTCAAAGACCATTGTAGATAAAATCCTGTACGATACACGCGTTAAAAGTGTCTTATTTTGTTCGCGGGGTTGCTCCACTCGCTAATGCTCGTTTCGCAAGCGTCCCCGCTCACAAAATAACACCTGTCACTTTTAACACTTGTATCGTAAATAGCTATTATAGGGAATTGTGTTTTGAGACGTCTTTTCCAATGCTTTTATAATCAATAAATACGATGTAGAGTGTACCTGGAGGTCTTTTCGTCTTTCGCACCTACGTAGGTAGATACTAAAATAGTTTTGGTTTTTATCAAGCAGATATAAAATTCGTTATTGCAGGTCATCATCTCTGTCTGAGTTCAAATTAACGATATACGGGTACACTTAATAGCATAATTTGTTGGTCAGCTGATGGCGTCAGTGGCCATTCAATATGGAACAGACTTCTGAATAGTAACATAATAATTTGTTGATTTGTTTGTTTTTTCATGACTCTTGATCCCATTAGTACTTTTTGATAATTGGAATGAAAACAACATACATAGTAACTTTTTATGCAATCTATTATCTTAATATTATTATAACACAGTCATATATTATTTAATAATCAATTTGCTGGTGGGCTACCAAGGGTTCGTAATGATGGACATACTCGTTCTGGTACACGGAGGGGTATTGGAGACCGTATCCGTCTGTAAAAAAAGACGTTAGTCTAAAAACGATTCTAATTGATTCGAAATGGACACTAAGACATTTTGATATTCTTTCAAATCGATGTTTAGACGCTTAATTACTCACGTTCGTAAGAGTGCTGAACCGGGTAGTAGCCTTTGTACAGGTGTTGGTACACGCTGGGGATTTGGTTGTAGTGTTCGAAGTTGTATGGAACGACGTTGTCGTATTGATGGTACAATCCTTGGCGAGCTACGTGGCTCCAGAATGGGTTGAAGTAGCGGGTGGTGTCAATGTTGTCATAGGAGAAGTCCTTGTTGCCGTAGTAAAGGTCTTTCTTGCCGTAGTAGTAGTCATCGTTGCCGTAGTAATCGTGGGTGCCGTAGAAGTCCTTGTTATAGAAGTCCTTGTTGCCGTAGAAGTCTTTGTTACCGTAGTAATCGTAGACGTTTTGGCGTCCTTGATGGAACCACGGAGAGAACTTGTTGTATCCTAATCCCTGATGCTGTTGACCGTACAACCAACCAAGGCCGTGGAACTTGCCGTAAAGTCCTTCTTCCGGAACGAATCGCTCGTCATCGTGGATCAAGTCCCTGTAGTTTTTGATGGGGAACAGGGAGGCGGCGCTGGACAGAGCCAGGAAAGCAGCTAACACGACAAGGAACTTCATGTTGCAAGTTTTGGTTGCAGTGTGCTTGTGCCTTGAGTTTGAAAAGCTTTTATACTTACTCAAATTTTGACGATTGTTTTGAACCGAAGGTGTTTTCCATGAGTTCGGTGTTGAAGATAACTGTTGTGCAGGATGCAAAAATAACATCATTTTATCAGGCGCAGGCATAAAAAAACATTATTTACTCGTAGGTATTGCTTAATATCTGCTATAATTGTTGCAGGTCTTATTTTCAAATACACGCACGGTAGTAGAGCAAAAAAAAATATGATTCTGAATTCTTCAGGTTAGGTGAGCCAAGGTAATCAAAATTAAGATTTTGTTTTTGAAAAAAAGACGATTGCAAACCACCATTGTTTTTCCAACTTATAGCCAGGTCCACCAGCGAATTCAATCATTGTTAACTGATTGAGATATTTTCTCTGGTGAATATTGGCTTAGTGACCACAAAAAGCACAAGTTTCACGAAAGATTATGAAAAAATGTTTGGACCACAACAGCTTGTATGCATTTCCCGTGGTCATTCAACCAGCAGTGACCTAGAATCCATCAGAAAAAATGTCTCAATTAGCTAACAATAAATTAATTTGCTGGTGGAACTGGATGTTAGACTTGTATATGTACAAGTCGACATGCAACAATGCAAGACTTGCTTATTTTTTTCGAATTTACATTCAAGAAATACCTAGTCAAAACAAGTCAAAAAATACAGAGTGATACTTCCACCAAGACATGTTTTGCTCAACCATGATATCTATGGGCATCTTGAATTGAGGAAATGCTACTATTGTGTCATTCGTCCTGACGTAAAATTGATCGACTGCGACTGGGGAGAATGTCATTTAGGTTAAATAAATAAATAAATAAATGAATCGTTTATTGGTGCTGATGATTACACGTACAGTGCTTACACAAGCCAAAATAATTATTATAAGCATGTAACAAATTTCAACGCAAACAAATCACATGACATATCAGTAGGTACATATATTAACATAAATAGGTGAACAAAAACGCTCAGCATTTAAAGAAATCACAGTTACATAGAAAAATCACACAACCATTTCATCTGTTAAACCGCTAGAAACCTTTTTTTCACAAGTTAGAGGACATTAGGGAAGTTCAAGGCACTCTAAGAAACTCTAGAGGACCTCGAGCGAAACCTAAAGAAACTCAGCAAGTTCTTTCGGGATTTCATAGGATCTTTTGTAAAAAAAATTCAAAATATTTGAAAGAACTGCTCAATCGGTCACCTGTTATAAATGACAAGGTCTGTTCAAGTGAAGTACTGAAAGGACTTTGTTCTGATGTTAATTTGCTTTTTATTTTTGAAAAAAATTCAAGATAAAACCCCAGCTCTCACCTCACCATATGGGTCACAGCAAGCGAATGTCTTGTGTCAAAACCATCATCAGTGTTAGAAATGTCATCGGTGGCGGCTCTCATCATTTTTCACTCAATGGTCCAAGTTAAAACTTCAATTTATTAAACAATTGAAGACAATCTAACTCTCGGAAGAATACCGTATGATCAAAAACTTTCTTACTCAATTCAGGCTGTGGCCTGGCCAAAATCAGCCTCGTTTACCTGCCAATGATCAGACCACAGCGCGCCTTGAGTAAGACAGTTTTTGATCATACGGTACCTAAATCAAACCGAAATGCTACTGTCAACAAACGACAAAGGATTTTTTCCCCGCATACCCAACAACAGATTTAGTAACAAACTGAGGAAATTGTAAAAATGTTATTTTTTCATCAGTTTCCTTCCTTCTGAGCGCTCAGTTAATTATTGTCATTTGAACTGACACTATTAGATCTTGGTGGTGCGTTTGAAGTAACTGTCACAGCTGTTGATGGCTCCCTTCGGTCTATCAGCAACGCTATCAGGGTGTTGTCTGAGCTTTTTCGGCGTGCTACTGATGGGCCGTAGTGTGGTTGGTTGTTTGGATGGCACGTGGGTTGGTTTTGTGAGGTGTCTTCTGAACGTCTTCTACGTCATGCACTTAATGACTTTTGACAGATTTGAGTTGTCAGTATCTCAATTTGACGCTTTTGTTGAATTGTTTCCAAAATGTTCAGGTCCATTATTATAATCTCCGGTTGACCGCCTGTTGAATTTCAGCCGGAGATTGACGGATATCTCAGCCGATGACAGCACTCAAATTTGATCTTCACCGGAAGTTAAAATTCATTATCATAATACTGGACCTTAGAAGTAAGTGCTGTCCACTCTGTCAGCTGCCAGCACGACAAGCCGTAAAAATTTTTTCTCACGTTTACTTAACACTTAACGGCGCGGCACGTGGTCGGAAAATAGAAAAACACGCGCAGAAATTCTGAAACTTTAAGAATGAATGACTAATATAAAGATAATTTTGGGGAAAATACTGGAAAAACATCTATATTTAGTAACAGCGAAACCGGTTGGCCAAAGAAGTCCCAATAATTTGTGGTGTAATTTAAAGACAAATGAAAAACCCATCTATATTCAGATTAAGGGTTGTGACGGGGTGAAATTTTGAAGATAACTATGCCTGAAATTTTCGGAACTCTCAGAACAAGTAGACAACGGGTTGACATTGTACAGGATGGCTGTGCTTATTGACTGCAAGTTTTTTATTATATTTTCCAATTTTTTTATTCAAAAGAAATTGAAAAAAAATAGAACTTTCAGTCAATGAGTAGTCATTTTTTCTCTTCTCAAATTCACCTTGACGATAAATTTCTGTTCAAAATAAGACTGTTTCACAGAAAGTCGTGAGCGCAAGTCACCGGTGTCTTAAAGTCGGCCTACTTCCGCAACGAGGCGTAACATCGACGCCGATGAATGTTTTCCTCCACTATACCGAACGTTTTGCCGAACCCCTGTGTGTTCCAACACAGGGTAGGGATTTTAACGACCCACCAACATCGCATGAGGTCGGCACCATCGTTCATATGTTACGTGCTATGCGAAACACGCATTTAGCAAGCATTCCAGCTGAATCAAGGAGTTTGTTTTCGAGACGAAATCCGATCGATCACAGTGGGAATCGAACCCACGATCCCTGGCGTTGTATCGAACCACTAACTACACCACAAGCTCCACTCCGTCAAATATAAAACATTAATTTCAATTCGGATTGTGGTCGCTGAGGTTGAATGAGACAGGATGGCTGTACTCATTCACTTGGGGTTTTTTTTCATAAACAAAAAAATGGTTTCCAACTTTTTTAAATACTTAATCGTTTATTGAACAGCGTTTAGTTTCGTTCAATAAGTTCGTTCGTAGCGTTCGTAGTTTCGTTTAGTGCCCACTAACTTCTATCCCGAGTCTTGGCGCCAGCAGTGGTGAAGCGATGCTTGCAAAGCAACAAGCCTATAGCCAAAACCAAAGAATGAAATTATTGTTACGAGCGGCTATTCCGTGCATACTGATAAACACGGGATCTTTCTGGATTCTTCCATCCATTAGATCGCAGTGTACAAATGTGCGGAGCTCTGGACATTTTTAGAGTGAACTCGATGCCTCGATGGCATTGGAATACATGGAGACTCCAACGCCTGATCAAGGCACATATGTCCATTTTTGACGGAGGTGCAGATACCAGAACACACGGAAAACAGGCGAAAGGTGTGTGTGATTATTCAGGATTCGTTTAGAAACCGCATATGCCGGGCCACTATGGAAATTGCTGGAAGATGATAGAAAGTTCGGGAATGCGAATCGGAGGCATATGAAAGCACCGTCCTCCAGTGCGATAGTCAGTTATGAATTGGAATGCGAAGTGGTAGCGAGCGACTAAAAGCGAAGTACCTGCGATATATTTCCAAGTAGATAATTGTTGGCGTGAATTTATTGTAGTACGCAGTAATAAACAGCGTGTGTTTTAAAACGATCGTTTCAATTATATTCGAACCCGTACGCGAAATACATTATTTACATTATTTTGATATGAGCTTGTTCGCTGTACTAAATCATATATATTTTGGGCCACAAAATTGTCTCTTCACTAGCTTTTTTATAACTTTTTGATGGCTCTTGATCTTATTAGCGATACCACTTTTATATCAGTAAAACAAAAACAGCAGTTAGGTATATGAATTGCACTTTATTGTATCATATCAATTCTGAAATAACAGATTTAATAAGCAATCTGGCGGTGTACCATGGGTTCGTGTTCGTAATGATGAGCATATTCGTTCTGGTACATGGATGGGTACTGGAGACCGTATCCGTATCCGTCTGTAAAAAAAGTATATTGTACAAACGATTCTGTGATTCAGAATTAGAAGTAAGCAATAATAAATAAAACTTATTTTTTCAAATTGGGATGTTTATAAACGAAATAACTGCAAGTACTCACGTTCGTAAGAGTGCTCAAGGGGGTAGTAGCCCTTGTACATGTGTTGGTACATGCTGGGGATTTGGTTGTAGTACTCGAAGTTGTATGGAACGATGTTGTCGTATTGGTGGAACAGTCCTTGGCGGGCTACGTGGTTCCAGAATGGGTTGAAGTGACGGGTGGTGTCCATGTTGTCGTAAGAGTAGTCCTTGTTACCGTAGTAAAGGTCCTTCTTGCCGTAGTAGTAGTCATCGTTGCCGTAGTAATCGTGGGTGCCATAGTAGTTCTTGCCGTAGTAATCGTGGGTGCCGTAGAAGTCCTTGTTATATAAGTCCTTGTTGCCGTAGAAGTCCTTGTTATAGAAGTCCTTGGTGCCGTAGAAGTCCTTGTTATAGAAGTCCTTGTTGCCGTAGTAATCGTAGACGTTTTGGCGGCCTTGATGGAACCACGGGGCGAACTTGTTGTATCCTAATCCCTGCTGTTGACCATACAACCAACCCAGGCCGTGGTACTTGCCGTAGACTCCTTCATCGCGGACAAATTGCTTGTCGTGGATCAAGTCGTCTTGGTTTTCCCAGTTCTTGTAGAAAGTCTTGCCACGGAACAGAGAGGCGGCGCTGGACACGGCCAGGAAAGCAGCTAAGACCACGAGGAACTTCATGTTGTACAATGCAAGTGTTGGTTGCTGGTTGTAGAGTGATTGTAACTTGAATTGGCCGGACTTTTATATGCCCAGTTTTGTTTTGGTGTTTTGAAAAGGTGCTTTCCATAATTCGTTCTGAGTTTTAGATAACTGTCGTTGCAGGATGCAAGAGCGAGATGATTGACTTATCGCAGAAAAACAGTTTCTTGCTCAATATCTCGGCTCGATAAAAAAGTATTTGTGCAGTAAAGATGCTGTAATTTTATAAGAGTAGGTACCTAGTCCTGATTTTAGAAACATAGGTATCCTAGTTCTGTTTTATTCTTTTTGAGTTTTGTCTGGTAGGTAGGTATGTTCTATTATAGCAGTCATAATAATTACCTATTTTAATCAGGTTCGATAATGTTTTAGTTTGTTTATGCATCCACTAGCATGATATAGGTATCTACCTATAAATTGTCCAATTTAAAGTAAAAGCTTTATATCCCAATTTGCGCAAAATAATTACCTCCCATGGAAATGAAGCCCTGAAGCACGAAACGTGAAAATTGCATTTATAATTTGTGTATCATAAGCTCTGCAGCCACAAGTCCCATTAACAGTGGAAAGCACTGAAGCGCTCTGAATCTCATAAACCCGTTAAACTATTACAGCTTCTGAATTCCAACTCAAACACCCCATATAGCTCTATACTACTAGGTACCCACTCCCAAATAAGAGAGAAAATCAACCAGTGGCGCCACTACATTTAACCCGCTAAGGATAATTATCAACTCAAACGCAACTTCCACTGGCGTGTGCATCAGCGGCAATAGGTCGTTGGTATAGTAAAGTTCAAACTCCCAAGCTGTCTTGAGGAAATTCTTGCCATCGTCAGATGCCTCCAGGCGAAAGCGTGTTTCCCTAGCCACGAGTCCGCAACGAACTTGAATTGTATCCCGACCCGAACTGTACGAACTCTTGTAAAGAAATAACTTCTCGGTGCCGTGAACTTCCATTCCGAGGAATCAAGCCAGAAGTTTAGGAATACTTGCGGAAGCCAAGCTCGCATCCACTGGGCTTTCTGCCGAATCAATTTTATTGTTATGATCATGCCCGTTACCTATAACGGGCGTTTATAAACTTCCAACATCCAGGGGGCTGTGGCCTCGAAAAGCGCACACTTGAGAAAATATGGAGCGCACTGCTTCCATAGCTTCAGCCCAATAAAATGTTGGAACTTGAATGCAGCTGTATTTAGTACTCATAGCTCTTTTATCTACTTTGGTTCAATACTAGGCACTTTTCGATACTGAGAGTGGTGTAGAAATAGTATATTATTATACGAGTTTAATAAGACGAAGTTTTTCACACGACGACGAACGCAGTGAGGAGTGTCCCAAAGAAACCAAAGAACCTACTTTGAGTTCTTGGGTTATGGCTTCTAGAACTCTCTTAAGCATCAACTTTTGTCATCCAATCAGCACGGCAAGTTGATCTTAGCTTCACGTGGCTGTCAAATTCACCATAAATAATAAGTTGTTAACCAGAGACCATTAATATCCAGAAAATCAATCATGGTAACGGTTGCTATGCAACTACAGGGTGAACTCTAAGGGAAAATTGACTTTGAAAAGGTATAGCTTGAGAACCGTATATACCTCATGAGTGATTCAGATGTCAAATTTTAGAGAATGTAATAGACCTTCACTTTTGATAAGAATCCTAAGATTTTACAACGAATTTTCCGAAAATTTTCCAAAAATGTTCTTTTTGGCGCCATCTTTTTAAAACTATGGCCAGAACAGCAGGGATACGAAGTGGAAAGTGGATACTCTGGATGATGACCCCAAATTCCATCATAATAATGAGTTTCGAATGTATCTGAAATCTGAACCAGATCAAGTCTATTTTGGCGCCTCCACCATATTTGCCTGCAGTATGCCAATATTCCACCATAATTTTTCATGGTCCTTGATCCCCCAGGAATCGATTAAGACATAACTCCATAATTATATCTTCACGAAGCTGCACACGGCACTACCTATGCCCCCATAGGAATGTTTTCACCAGTAACATTTTCAGAAAAAAAGTTTTATCGAGATCTTTCTGAAACGGTTCAGTATTTAAACAAGCGAATATGCCTCATGGGCATGAGGCTCAGTAGCGCACTTCCTTTTTGAAGGATTAGTGAACACAAGATGTTAATTAGGTTCTATCGTTATTTGGGCAGGAATTTCGATATGGCGGCCAAAATAGCGTCAGAGTCATGAAATTTGACTTAAAAATAAAAATGATCGTACTAGGTATAGACAATGGTAAGTTCCAAGTTTCATGAAAATCGTTCCACTAATAAGAGATTTCAATAAGGCGGCCAAGATGGCGGCAGAATGTTGGAATTTGGCTGGGGAATAAGAATGATCAACGAAACAAGGGTAAGTCCCAAGCTCCATGAAAATCGTTGATTGATAAGAAATTTCAATATGGCGGCCAAGATGGCGGCAGAGCATCATTTGTCCAAAATCGGATGTATTTTGATAAAGTTCACATCGCCTGTGAATTTCACTCAAATCGGGCCACTTTCGTAGAAATTCAGAATGGCGGATCAAAGATGGCGGGCAAGTTACAAAAATAACTGGTCAACTTTATATTGTGGACACGTACCTATGCATTCGATTGGCGTTTGCACCACATCGATATCTCTTTTCGTTGAGGCATAATTCTCCTAGTTCTATCATTCTTAAATGCGTTCAAAATGGAGAATACAAGACGGCGGCGAGGCATCAATTGTCAGAAATTGGATGTATCCTAATGGAGTTCACATCGCCTGCAAATTTTACTCAAATCGGACCACTTTCAGAGAAATTCAAAATGGCGGATCAAAGATGGCGGCCAAGTGACAAATATCATTGGTCAACTTTATATGGTGGTCACGTACGCATTCGATTGGCGTTTACACCACATCAATATCTCTTTTCGTTGAGGCTCAATTCTCCTAGTTCTATCACTTTGAAACATGTCAAATATGGAGAATACAAGATGGCGGCAGGGCATCAATTGTCGAAAATTAGATAGATCTTGGTGAGGTTTACATTGCCTGCAAATTTCATTTCAATCGGATCACTTTTAGCGAAATTCAAAATGGCGGATCAAAGATGGCGGCAGAATAACAAGAAACCAAAAGCCAACTTGACATTCTGGACATATGTACTATCGATCAGCGTTTACATCACATCGATATCTTTATTCCCTGAGGAGTTACTATCCCGGGTACGGACGGACGGACAGACGGACGGACGGACAGACGGACGGACGGACGGACGGACGGACAAAGTGAAGCTAAAAGCGCCTTTTCCCCATTTTTTGGGAAAGTGCGCTAAAAAATGGCTTGCTGCGTTATCATTGGCGTAAAATAGCGAGCACGTGTGCCATATTTCATAATTCCAACTCTTTCGGTTCGTGAGTTGACATTTTTTATCTTTTTTTCTAATCTCTTCTTCAGCTCGTTCCCTGTTCCCTCCCCTCCTTCGGCTGCCCAGTCGCGGATCTTATAGAAGTCCACCATCGTGATCCTTGTCAAACAACTCTAAAGGCCTGTATCTCCGTTATTATACGTTTCCGAGGCTATGTTCATTGAGAAAAGTCCCCTTGTTTTTCAATTTTCTATCTCTCTGTGAATTTTGTAACACTTTTTCCGGGACACCTGGAGAACCGTTCCAAACTACTTGACCCTGGACCCCGCCTAAGCAAATTGAACTTAGTAGGTATTCCATCCAGTGGCGCAACTAGGGTTTTTTCCAGGCAGGTATCAACTCTCAAAAAGGCGCCATATAATATGGTTGTGACCAATGTCACTTGACGTACATATTTCGGGGGGGGGAGCCGGGACCCCGGGCTCTAGTGCCGCAGACAAAACATTAAAAAAAAAATAAAGAAATTTTTTTCTCAAAACAGCAGGAATGCGCGGCAATTTGAATTGACCCATTCAGTTTTACCTGGTCTGCGCGCGCATCTGCACGACTCGGTGCCATGATAACGGTGCAGGTGAAATGGTGACAAATGACATCCTTGGAAAAATCAAAGTCAAAGTGTCAAACAGTTGAAGTGATAAGTGTACGGCACATACGCGTGATCCCTGGTATATATCATGTATGCTCCCTGCAAACATCACCTTGAAAGTAGAGGAAGACATCATTGAAAGACATCACCTTGAAAGCAACAAGATGTGGTTGGAAGTCCCCGATCGCGGAAAACACGGACAGTAGCTAGTAACTCCCAGACCCCCAGTTCCTTTGAGTGTTTCTGTCCGCGATAGTGTGACAAATTCTTACAGGTTAGCCTGTCTTCGGCTACTGTCACCTTCTGGGAGCATTCATAGGTCATAGTCGTAGTTCTCTAGGCCCTCGAAGAGTTGCTGTCGGTGACAAAGGATGCAAAGCTTCTTCCATGAGGTTGACTTAGAATACATGTTCTGTAATAGGTGGGAATGCTGCTGACCTGTATGTTTTGCGGTTACACGGTCTCTGCCTCTCCTTCCTTTAGAGGGGTAGCCCTGGCACACATCTTGTTCCATATGTTGAATGGAGGTCACCTCATCATTCAGCAGTGAATTCTCACTAGCGTAAACGTCAAAATGACGGCAGTTGAAGTCTTAATCCACATGCTCCGTCAAAATTGAAACATGCAGGGAATATCAGGAGCGCAAACCTCATGCTGAATTTCCCTAGATGGTCGTTCAGATGCGCGCGCAACTCACTCTGTGTCTCTTTTTTCACACAGATTTCTGTATAAGTCTGTCTCTCTCGTTTCCACCGAATAGGTCTATTGAAGCGTTACTTTGTCCGCATTCGGTTAAATTGCTAATAAAAATTTCATTCACATTTAGTTGAAAAGTTTGTTGAAAGGGCGTTTGCACTATTTGCACAAATCAGAAGTGTTTGAACTTTTTACCTTTTAAATAACTTTTTTATGGGAGCAACACCTTCCTGTGGGTTTATTCCTTGACGGATTCTTACCATTTTGGTCTCTTTCGAAAGCTACAAGAATGTACTTCGGTTTGATCCCATTGGCATTTCCAAAATCCAAAAATCAGAAAAATTATTTTCGGATTTTGGAAATGCCAATGGGCTTAAACCAAAGTACATCCTTGCAGCTTTCGAAAGAGACCAAAATGGTAAGAATCCGTCAAAGAATAAACCCACAGGGATTGATTTCGCAACGATTATCATACCAATTCAACTCCGTCCTTAAACTCGACATTTTGCAACAACCCGTACTTATAACGTGAATGATCGAACTGAAAGGGCGGTCGATCGTGATATCCACAAAATTCCCACTCTTCAGCTCTCGAAAACTTGGAACAGTAAATAAATAAAATGTAGCATTTTTTTTATTTTATTGCTCGCTGGAATGTTATTGTGTGTATGGGGTGTTGGTGTATTTATTGGTGGGTTGTATTTGGATGGGTCTGGCGTGTGGCCGCCACATGTGTGTCGGTCGCAAGTGTCCGGTACAAGGGCCGGCTATTCACCAGGAATGGTGTGATGTTTGCTGAGATGTTTTTTAAGATTATATAGGAGATTGACCCAAAAAGGCGCCCTTGCACTTGTAAATCTTGTAGGTGGGTGCGGGTACCTGGTAAACCCCCCCTTGTTGCGCCACTGATTCCATCTAAAAACAAACGTCTACCCTAGTCAGCTCTTCCCCAGTTCTGATGTTTCGACCACGACGTTTTTTCCATCTTGAGCAGTTTATTTCAAATCGGTTATCCTCAGAGGAGTTATTGTTCGGTTTATGGTGAACAAGACTAATGGAAAATCTGATTGAATTCGTTCAAAAATGTGAATCAAACCATTCGGGACAGTGAAGTAGATTGCGAATACTTTCACCTATACTATAAAAGCATAAATCTCTCATTGATTACATTTTGCAATTCAGTTGAGCGCACAATGATATCCAAACACCAAACGGAATTATTCCCCTGTTCTTTTTTCAGAAACTGCAATAAACTTGATTTACACTGTTATCCACCATCAGCCACCTAAAAACCATTCAGCCATCAGCCGTAATCATTAATATTAAATAATACAGCAGAGCTTTGAAAAACTCCAATCACGAGCTTTAATTTGGGAGATTTATTATACAAAGCCTGGAAATTTGCGCCGTTCAAGGCGAAGTTTGGTAAGTACTCTAATAATAAAAGGCCCGTTAAACGTACTGGTTTATAGGTCAATTTTCTTCCGGCCCTCCTCTATTCCTGCTTCTGCTCCTAACATATAGACAATAAAATATTCGACTTTTTGGCTCTTTTAGCCACCGGGTTTACATTCTAATAAATTAAGAGCTTTATGAGGCTGCTGGAGAACCTTATTACTGTTGCTATGGGGAGAAGCTATGTTGTGTGTGTTCGACATCAATTTTCCGGCCGAAGAGCTCGGGGGCCTGGCTCTTGGCTAAATACACAAGAGAATGTTTATGAAAGCGTTATAATACGTATGTGTGTGTGTGGCTAAATTGTTTCTCAAAACGTCTTGAAAAAGTCAGTTGTCTAGATTTATGACGCAGTTCTTTATAAACGCGATTTAAAATAAATTTATTGGGTGATGGCCACTTTTATCTTCTACGTTTATCTGGGCAAGTGGCCAAACAGTACCTACGTCCCCTATGTGACAAAACGATGTATACGCCACAGATAAGAGCCTAGGTTTTCTGTTGGTTGGTAGAACTATAGGCCTTTCAGGGTAAGTATGATTCGAGTGACCCGAGATTTTTTTCTCTGAAGGACCCTGTTCACTCGCTTATTAGGCCAGAGAACATGGCCAAGTTCGCTAAATAATATGAGGGCATAAGTTGTGCCGTGTGCCGCTTTGTAAAGATATATAGAGCTATGTTTTAATTAATTCCTGGGCCATCAAGGACCATGAAAAACTATGGTGGAATATTGGCATCTGCTGCAGGCATATATGTATAGTGGAGGCGCCAGAATGGGCTTCATTTGGTAATAAGAAACTGGCTGTAGCTCGTTTGTTTTTCAACGGATTTCAACATCTGGCACGTCATTTTGCAGACAAAAGAATTCTCTTGTTATTTCGTATCTGAATTTACAAACGTCATTTCGAAACTGTCAAAATTGTCTTTATAAGATATCCACTTTTCATTTTGTAACTTTGTCGTTTTGGCCGCCATATTAAAAAGATGGTGCCTAAAAAAACTGTTGTTTTAAAATATCTTCAATCAACCTGACTCAAGATTAAAACGTGTATATGCGGAGGAAAGCCCGTTCAAGTTTCTACAATTTGACATAACAATCGTTTATGTGCGATTTACGGTTCTTGAGTTGAGGCTTTCAGAACTTCCGAAGCATCAACTTTCGGCATTCAATCAGGATCAGCATGTCAAATTGAAAATTTTTGCGGGACGTCATGTCTGGCGCTTTTCTCTGTCATTTTCGTCCATAAACAAATGAATCAAAGTAGCAAGTAACTTCCTGTGGCATTTGATAGTTGAGAAAATATTTCTAACTTCTTGTAGCGTGCTCGATTCTTTGACGCTTTATTCTGCAAAAGCGGTCCCGTTGCTCCAAAGCAAGTATCGCGATGTATTGGCAAAACAAGGAAAGCCCCGGCGGTCTGCCCTCACAGTAGGATTTACATGTAAGAAGATTTTAAATCTAAAGAATCAAGCCCAGCATAGTAGCAAATTTTAATTTCGGTCAAAACTGGAACGATTTTGGTTTAGTTCGCAAAGAAAAACCGCTAAATCAAAAACTTTCAAACACATTACAGAGAGAAAGATAGCGTCCATTGGCGGAAGACTTATTACTATAATAAACTTAAGAGAGGACATCTAACGTGACAGGAAAAGTGCGAAGTACAACCGACATAGAAAAAGAAAAAGCCACTTCGCAAAGTTGCAAGACAGCTTTAAATCCTACCCAACCGCCGTCGCCGGCCAACTTTCCTCTTCTATATACACACACAAACTTAGACTTTGCTGCTGAAGTTGATAAGTTGGTCTCGGATTAATAATCCACAGGTTAGACTTGGGGGTTTGTTTTCTCGTCGGTTAGTGCTCTGTAATACTCGCACTCACATTATGAGTATATACACACAGAGAATCTATACGTTATAGACTTGGATAATGGATAATGAAGGCGTAGCTATACCTATTTGACTTACAGCTCAACTTCTGATAGTTTCAGGGCATATACCCACTATGAAGTTTCCGAAATTCCAAATGCACTGTTAGCGTTAAAAACCACAAGTTTGATATCAATTTGGAGGCACACCACTTAGTAATACCCACGGCGTGCACCGCAGCTCCATGCAGTTTGGTTAAGCGCACGCTTTGGTAAATCTTGGGCAAACACCACTTCGTGACTGTTACGTGACCGAGATGGGATCATAGCGATTTACGGAGGTGCTTGGTTCTGGTTGCGGTGCTAATACTGTTAATTGAAATTTCGACCACATTTTCGCTATTTATTTTGGATGTCGATCCATCAGAACTTTTCGTTTTTATTCAGCGCGCACCTCATTATTGTATGAAATATTCGGCATGATTCTATAAGGAAAAGGTTATGGTAATCACCGTGCTTACTACCACATTGCTATGGCGACAGCCAATAGGAAGACCCGTTGAGAAAGTTCAAATTTGGCATGCGAGTTTCTTGGAAAAAAGATGTATGTGCGTTGCTATCTAGTTTTTAAATTTTCAAAGATCAGAATCAAAAATTTTCGAAATTTTTTTGAAATTTTGGAAATTAGATAGCAATGCCCGTCCATTTTCTTTTTGAAAGAGTTTCTACTTGACGAAAAAAAATAAAATGAAACCGATTTTCGGCAACTTTTTTAGTCGCACCAGAAACCCCTCAAAGGAGACCACAACACGAAATACAAGCTGGTCTCAGATGAAAGAGTTGAAAAAACTAGAACGACTGCATAGGGTCTTGTGAATTTACTTATCACGTGGCGGGCGCTGCGGTTATAATTAAGAACGACAATGACGTCATAGGGGCAAATTTTCACGGGCTACCTATAGCTACTCAGGGCATACCTGTACCTGATTCCGTTGCCAATGAGACGACGACGGTTTCAAGCCTGCCATAATTTTTACTGATTGTTGAAAGACAATGACGTTTGTCAAAACGACAACAGCGATAACAAGACCATGGGAACGTGATAGGTAGGTGAAAATCTAGGTGAAAACATCTTCCCAAGTGACGTCACGATAATATTTGCAAAACGTTCTATCGGCTGATCAGGCTCGTATAGAAAACTTAGATTTGTTCCGTACACTCTTAAACTGCCTTCCCCATAAGTTAGTCAAATAAAATATGAATTCGATTTTTGTGTTGTGGTCTTCTTTAAGCTCCATAACCATTTCCTCATAGAATCAGGCCGATTGACGGCGAGATCGATGGTTAAAATAAATACATATTTCTTTGTTTTTCAGCAAAGCTCCGGCTACAGCTTCGAGTTTAAGCTGTCCTACAAATTCCTCAAGCTGAGCGACGCAAAGATTCGCTACGGCAACGCCACCCAGCGCTCCTTCAGGGGGAAGTTGAGCACGGGAACTTACTGCGATAGACTGCTGGAGGGTTGCTCGAGGCGGCCGTGTCGCATCCAGTCGCCCAACTACCCGGGGATATACCCGAGGAACGTCAGTTGCCATTACAGGGTGAGGGAGAGGAACGTGCCGCCAGGGAAGCACGCCTTGGTGGCTGTGCGGCAAGCCAACTTTCACTACAAGGAGCACGTTCCCAAATTCGATAACAGTGATAGAGTATTAAGGTGCGGTCAATTAATCATTGAACTTTACTTCCCTGCCGTGTTCCTTCTTCTTGTTTGTCTTTTTTATTTCAATTTCATCTTGGCTTTCAGAATTTGGGACCAGTGCAACATGATGCAGGACTACATCGAGATTTTGGACGGCTGGGGACCTTCTGCCACGACGTTGGCGCACCTGTGCAGCGGCGAGACGGTCCCCGAAATCATCAGCAGCGGCCCCGAGTTGCTGGTGAAGTTTCACACTTCGCCTTTCGGAAATCCGTTCCACCCGTTGCCGCTGTCTTATTTGCCTGGATTCGAATTGGAAATTGAAGTGAGTTTGTATACTTATAAATTTCAAATACCAAACCATTGAAAATCATTACTCAAGAAACAACAGTTTTCCATACCATACCATACTGTATGACACTGTTTTCAGTATTGTAATAAGCTTTTATCCAATCCTATTGAACAATGCACGCATTATCACGCGCATACATGCCTGCATATTTCAATAAGACTGTATAAAGCATAGTATTCCACTCGCGGGTAATGGGCTATTACTCATTATTCGGATGCTTTACGACACTCGCCAAGGCTCGTGTCGGTAAACTGCGTCCTCATGAGTAAGAAGCAATCATTACCCGCTTGTTGAATAATATACTATTATCATCGCAAAATGCCAGCGGAGCCGTGATTCGAGTTACATGAGAGATTTTGTTTCTTTAAGGTTACAAAATAATCTGAACTAAACTGCTGGACAACGAAGTTGTCAGTCTCGGAAAAATGGTTCGACTTTAAAGACCAATAACTTCCGATTGCCGGATGCGATTTCTGTTTTGTTTATTGTGTTAATTAGCCTAATGCTTCCGTGACCTATCCTGTAAAAGTGAATGTTGAGAAACTTCATGTAAAATCTCTACAGGGTGATACGTAAAATGCTGCAAAATTGTACCAACTTCATCGTACCCCCATTTGTCGAAAAAAATTTTTTTTATGTATTCTAATACAAAAATCATGAAGTGTGGTGTCTTACCTCCAAACGGTTTTGGAATTATCCGGATTGGATGTGTAACATCCAAGATATAAATTTTTATTTTGAATGTTACAGAATTGCCTTGTTGGCATGCGAAATTAAGTCACTTTCGATGAATGGATGTTGACATTGAGCAAGATTGTTCGTACAACAGTCCAGGACAATTTCACTCTCAACACAACCCGAATATTTGGTGTGGGGCCAAGCAGGGGGCACTTTTTCAAGTGGTTGTCCTGGCCTGTTTCTCGTACGTTGGATTTCGTCAGAATTTCATCAGAATTTTAGATATGGAACATGTTCTATTTGCAGATTTAAGACCCTGAACATGGTAACGATGAGAAACTTCAGTGTCCGAGCGAAGTAAAGCCTCCCTGGACGCTATATTTTTCGTGCTTGTGCTATGCCTGAGTTTCGTAAATCTGCAACATTCAACATAAAAATTTATATCTTCAATGTTAGACTTCTAATCCGGAAAATTCCAAAACCGTTTCGAGATAAGACACCACACTTCATAATTTTTATATTAGAAAATTGAAAAAATATATTTTTGAAAAATGGGGGTACGATGAAGTCGTTGCAGTTTTGCACCATTTTACGTATCACCCTGTAGAAAATGTACATGAAATTTCTCAACATTCACTATTTTGGGATGGGTTACGAAAAGATCAAGCTAGTTATTGCAACAAACAAAATGGAAATCGCAATCGGCAATCAAGAGATATTGACCTCCAAAGTCGGACCATTTTTCCGATACCGACAATTTTGGTTGGTTGCACTGGCTATATTCAATTATTCGGCTCAATATCAGTAATTTACGACTACACACTGTCGTCCGGGCCACTTTTGAAACGCGTTTTTCGCACATTCCCGTTAAAGATGAACAAAGATTTTTTTCAGGGCATCGTCTGACATTTTTTTCAATTTTATAGAAAATGGTGCAATTTTCGACCTAAAGGGTGATTCAAATCAAGTTTCCACATGAGAAGACGCTGTATTTTCGACATTTCAAAGAATATTTCATTGTCGAAGCGATATTTGTGCAGTAGAAAGGTAGGTATACAAAATTGTCTACGGAAAAATAACGTCTGAAAATCGGGTGGAAAATGTCCAAAACTGTTACAAAACTGGACGTTTCAGAAGGAGTATGCGTATCTTTCTTCACGCGAATAATTTTGATTCTAGAAAATCGACCTTCTGAGTACACAATAATTTGGAATCCCGTTTAAAAATTCAAGCGAAATGGCTTCGTAACAAACATACATACTGTTACGAGCGGTAATCTCGTGAATTCTAGTAAACACGCGATTTTTCCAGAGTCTTCCATCCATTATTATTAGTTCGCGGTGTAGATACAAGTGCAGAGCTCTGGGCATTTCCAGAAGTATACGCAATGGCTTGGCATTGGGAACCTTCAACGCTCGATCAAGACACATCTTTTCATTTTGGCGGAGGCGCCGGTTCTAGAGCACGGCAGAATCATACGGGTAATGTGCATGATTTTTCGTTTTTTTTTTTTTAGTCGGACCTATACAGGGTGTTCCGGTGACCTCGCATAATGCTTCGGGAGGTGATTCCTCTCAAGAAAATAAGTCGAAGAATAAGAGTAACATTTTTTCCTGAAGTGATTCCTAAGGGAGTTACAGCCCCTCAAAGGTACGCAGTAAAACAAAGTTTTCAATCATTTGCTGGAAAACCGTCAAAGGTAGGAACTTCAAATTTAGTCCAGTGAAGCTTCTCAACAGTGCAAATGTACAGTTGGGAGCGAAATGATTAGAGATTGATCGTGATCAAAACTGGCATTCAAGAACGATCCAAGCAGCTACCATTTCTGAAATCCAGCCGACTTCCTAGCGGTGCCGTATGAATCATTTTGCTCCCAACTGTACATGCAAAGTTTTGAACAAATCTAACCAGTAGTAGTAGTCCAGGAATTTTAGCTGTTTGAATCGCAAATAGCGAACAAAAATGATAACTAGCCGGATTTTTGTATATAAGCTCAGTTAAGCATGTAGTTCAACATACTAAAAGTCCTCAAAAATCCGGTGTGAGCTTCGGCCGTTGTGGCCTCGAGAAGAACTTGAGGGTCAGTTTTTCGCGTATACCTCATGAACAATAGCACTTGGGAAAAAAGTTCCCGGAAAGAAATTGTTGGAAATTTTATTGTCTACAAGAAAGGTCCTCACACATTTCATCGTCAGTCATCTCCTTCTTCGTCAAAACACAAGAAAATAAAAATAGTCCAGATGCTCGATGCTGAAGACTGGTATGGACCTTGAGTTTTATGATGGCGGAGTGCCACTTTGTAGAGGTGTTGTTCGATCCATTCTCTTTTGGTTGAAACTTGAAGCTATCAAGACGAACTATGCCGGCGGCATATACAGGGTGAAATAAAAAATAAAAAGTTGAACATTTGTACCTCGAGAACCAAAATAGGTGAAGACATGTAAGTCGCCATAAATAATCCTGATTTCATGGTCATGAAGTCGTCGTAAACTTGAATTGAATATCTTGAGCCGTTCTTGCAATATCTTCAAAAGACTGAAGTTGTTACCAAAAAAAATATAGTTTCGTCTACTTATCAGAAAAAAAGTGGACTGTGTTTTTTCTAAAATTAGTTGGCCTAGAGAGGGCCTTTCACTGTAATTTCATTTTAAATGTAATTTATCATTGTTCTGATTCAAAACACCAAGTTTCGATTCAAGATCTGAAGAACTACTGATATACGGAAAACTATTTTTTTTTTTCGTAACGACTTCAGTCTTTCGAAGATATTTCAGAAACAGCTCAACATATTTGATTCAAGTTCACGACGACTTCATGGTCATGAAATTAGAAATATTTTTGGCGATTTACATGTCTTCACCTATTTTGGTTCTTGAGGTACATTTGTTCAACTTTTAATTTTTATGTCACCCTGTATATGCCGCCGGCATAGTTGGTATTGATGGCATCAAGTTTCAATCAAAAGAGAATGGATCGAACAACACCTCTACCAAGTGGCACCCTGCCATCATAAAACTCAAGGTCCGTACAGTCTTCGGCATCGAGCATCTGGACTATTTAGCTTTTCTTGTGTTTTGACGAAGAAGGAGTGGACTAATGATGGAATATGTAGAGACCTTTCTTGTAGACAACAAAATTTCCAACAATTTTGCTTGAAGTGCTTTTCCTCCAAGTGCCATCGTTCACGAGATAAACACGAAAAACTGATCCTCAAGTTCTTCTCGAGGCCACAACGGCCGAAGCTCACACCGGATTCTTGAGGACTTTTACTATGTTGAACTACATGCTTAACTGAGCTTATATACGAAAATCCGGCTAGTTATCATTTTTGTTCGCTATTTTTTCTATAATTCCTGGACTATAGTGAAATCAGAGGAGATTGGGATTATGTTGAAAATTGTTCTAGACACGATCGTGTTTTCCACTTTAAATTCAGAATGGTGCATTCTACAGAAAAAATGCAGAAGAAATAAAAGTTTTAGATTGAACAAGTCTATCGAAAATATCAAGTTTGAAGCTCGTACCTTTGACAGTTCTTGAGCAAATGATTGAAAACTTTGTTGCACTTTGCACCTTTGAGGGGCTGTAACTCCATCAGGGAGCACTTGAGGAAAAAATGTCACTCCTACCTTTCGACTTATTTTTCTGAGAGGAATCACCTCCCGAGGTATTATGCAAGGTCACTGAAACACCCTGTATAATGCATCAATCGTCGCCTCACGAGCAGTTATGAATTGGAATGCGAAGTGGTAGCGAGCGAATCAAAAGCGAGTAGTAATCACAGCGATATTTCTAAGTAAATAATTGTCGACGTGTATTTATTGTAGTACGCAGTGATAAACAGTGTGGGTTTCAAATTAATCGTCTTAATTATATTCGAACCCGTACGCGAAATACGTAAAAATACACATGAGTTTCCATAAGTTCACATCACTGCGCTCAGAAGATCGATTTTCTAAATCTAAAGGTAGTGGCGTGAAGAAAGATACGCATACTCCTTCTGAAACATCCATTTTTGTAGTGGCCTTGGACAATTTTCACCCGATTGCGGTCGTGCATTTTTCCGTAGACAATTTTATACACTTTTCTACTTCACAGATTTCGCTTTGACTTTGAAAAATTCTTCGAAATGTCTAAAATACAGCGTCTTCTCATGTGAAAACTCAATTTGAATTACCCTTCATTTTCAATTTGCGTCAATAATCAAGAAATCAAATTGGCCTGCGACATTTGACAGACAAGGAAAAACTCATAGCCTTTTAAAGCGAGTTCCTTTTTTCGAGGCTTCAATTTGAAAAATGCTCAGCCGTCGCTCCAAGAAAAGTATCGCAATGGACGCACCGACCCAAAAAGACGCGTCCGCCAAGTCCTGGAGAATCATCAGCAAAACAAGGAACGCCACGACGCTTGCCACGGGCAGCCGGATCTACGTGTGAAAAATTTGGTACCTAATCCAAATTTCAAACAATCTGTTCGGTCAAAGTCGCGTATTGAACCAAAATTGATGTGATCACCTCCAATTTGCCATTTGACTCCGTTTTGGAGCCCGCGCGGCTTTGGTGTAGGTATAAACAATGGTCTCACATCTTTGGGGCCCCCGAGTCGCATTTCCGCGTGTGACACGGGCAATTTTCCAGCATTCCAACATTATGATGTCACTGTGACAGGTAACATAAGCTAGTTCCACACACCACGTGAGAAGGCGGCAAGTCTAGAGCTGAACTAGACTGCAGGTCACTTGAATCACGGCTCCGCTGGAAGCCCTATACGTGAAGAAACTTGCGGAAAAGATAGTTAATATAATTTTATGTACTACCGTATCGTACCGGCCACTTTTTGACTAACAAACGCGTATCGTACTAACGTTAGATTTTATTGTCATGAAAGCTATTACTACCTCTAGGATTCTCCAATTTCTTTCAAATATTTGAGGCAAAATAGATAAAATAGTATAATCACACTCGTTTAATACGATGTTTTATCAAACTCATTTCTTTAGGACTCTCTCACTGTGCTCGTCGTGCCCCAAAAACAGTGTGACTTATTAAACTCGTATGATAATATGTTGTTATGCAACGCATCATAGGTGTTTAAAAAAGGGTTTATTACTTGTTTATTGGGTATATCGTTGACGGTCCGCTAGTCGAGTGGGCTGCATGTTCGCTCGGCAAGCGGAGCTCCCGGGTTCAATCCCCGGGCAGAAGGTCCGAGTGTTGTGCTGTTTGAAGGGAATTTTTCAAATTGTACTTCACTAAATGAAATGCAGCAAACTCACTTCTACGGCACAAGAAGTGCCGATAAGGAGGAAAACAAACTTAAAAAAAAACTTTTAAACTTTTTTTATTGGGTATACAGAGTGTTCCAGGGATGTTAGCAAAAAATTTAACTGTGGGTAGATCTCGTCAAAATATGACGAAAACCTAAGTATATACTATTTTGCAAAGTTCGGCCGAATGACGAAGATACAGCCCTCCAAAGTTCACTTTATTCGGATTTCAAAAATTTGTAACTCAGGAACGTTTTGACAAATTTAGCTTTAATTGAGCAGAAGCTGGTTTGTCATGACTATCTATCAACCTGCCAAATTTGGAAAGAATCCAACCAGTGGTGTAGGAGTTATGAGGGTCAACACTTTAGAAGCATCCGAAGAAAAGTTGACTTAAGGTGACCCCTCATAACTTCTACGCCACCGATTGGATTCTTTCCAAATTTGGCAGGTTGATAGATAATTATGACAAACCAGATTATGCTAAATTAAAGCTAAATTTGTCCAAACGTTCCTGAGTTACAAATTTTTGAAATCCGAAAAAAGTGAACTTTGGAGGGCTGTATCTTCGTCATTAGGCCGAACTTTGCAAAATGGTATGAAGGTTTCCGTCATATTTTGACGAGATCTACCCATAGTTAAATTTTTTGCTATCATCCCCGAAACACCCTGTATAATATAATTGTTTGACTGTTTGAAGATGCGCCACTCATCCTTTTCATTTGGCTGGCCAGATAACACCACAGTAAGGTTCATACAAGCAGTTTCCGATTCCAGCTTTGCGAGGAGTAATTTCTTGAATGTACCTATCTTCAGAAGTAAGAACCGCAATGATTTCAACCTCACTTTGTGGGTCGGAGCTGGCAAATATCTTGTCAAAACCGATGTCAGTTCGACAAATGTCATTGGTTGCTCGTCTTTGGAATGTACAGTCAGCGGGTATATCCATGCCGAGCTCTCACTGTACTGTGTAATAATTTTCGTAACATAACTTCAATGAGCTGGAAAATTATAGGTGAGTGGCCATTTCGCAGCCAAGAAATCGATCTAAATTGAGCCAGTTGCGTTGAGACGAACAGGGCGGGTTGAAGGAAGAGGAATTTGTAGCAATTTAGAAAGTTTTCAAGGGAAGCTGCAAAATTGAGGGAAACTAATTTTCGCTCATGCGGCACGCAGGCGGAAACTATTACTCGAGCGAAGCGCATTTCCAGCGGCGTAACCAACCGGCATCGACACCGGCAGGGCATTTTTAGAGTCTATCAAAAGAGGCAGTAGTTGAACATGAAATTTTCCAAATTCGGTTTCTGCCGAATTGTATCTTCGTTCATACGAATATAGGTGTAATCGGTACTTAGGTGCGATCAAAGATTGAAGTGGCCCATCCATAAATTTCAGTCGAATTCAAAGTATCATGGTTCCTGAACGAGTGGACCCTCGAGTGGACCTCTCTTAGTGATTTTTCTCATACTGGATAGCTGATTCCTTAGACTGTGACATGTTTTAGCCGATGATGTATAACAGGTTTTCCAATAAATTTTCACGTGTACAGGTACAGGGTGTCACAGACAGGTGCTTATTAACTTTAAAAATGTGAAAATTAGAAGCACTTCCAATTCCAAAAAAAATATTACATTTCTTTACACGTGTTCGGGGAATTCGCTATACCTAGGTCCCACGAAACTGTTTTCGAATTTTTCGTCACTTCGTTAGTCTATATTATTCACAAGGTGATCTGAAAAAAACAATATGTATCTACGGCAACTACTAAAACTTGCACTTCTCTCGCTAGCTTATCGGATTGAAAGGGGCAGATATGGAAGCATATTGAAAGTAATAGCGTTTAAAAAGTGATTACTTTCAACACGTTTCTCATGATGACGACGTGTCGAGCGACGTGTTGGAAAGATCAACAAATTTAGTTCTTTTCATGTTTGTCACTTTGACAATTTTCACATTTTGACATTTCACTGCTTCAAAAAATCGGCGTAGAAAATAAATTGTAAAGATAACAAATCAGTTTTTTCATAACTAACCGATTTTCAATTTTGTCCCCATTTTATTCAACATTGCTCTATTCCCGCTGCCAGGGGACAGCGGTTGAATACTTTTCTCTACTATACCGGAGATTTTGCCGAACCCGCTGTGTGCTCCAACTTAGAGAAGGGATTTTTAACGACCACCAACATTGCATGGGCTCGACCCCATCGTTCAAATTTCACGTGCATACACACGGCTCACATGGCCATTGCATTTAGCCAGCATTCCAACTAAACAAAGAACTTGTTTTCGAGACAAAACACGCTAATTCGACCTGCTACAAAAGTGGGGATCGAACCCACGTCCACAGTATGGCAGTCAGACACCCTAACCTCCATGCCACAAGCTTCTCGATTTTCAAGTTATAGTGCTTATCTTTAAGGTAAACTTCCAGCAAGAAGACTGAAGGGTCAAAATCGACTTGAGAATCGAATTTGAAATCGAAAGTTATTGAAAAAGAAGCTACCTTCTCAGATCTATATTTGACAAAAGAAGTAGGTAAGCAAATCATAACTGTTTTGGAAAGAGTCATCCATGCTCAACACATTAAAGTAGTTTTCAGTTCAATTTGGACAAGAATATTTGTGGTAAAACCAAAAGTTGATTCCTTGCTCAAGAAAGGAAAATCTCCTATTTTCTCACCTCTCTGAATGCGTAACTCCAGATGCGAGAAAAAGTCTTGATCAAAATGGCCAGATTAAGAACGCTGTTGGACACCTCACAATATCCGCAATGATCCTGTTAGACCGTCTTTGAGCGGTCTTCTTCTACGTTTCGTAATTGTTCACAGGTTATACAAAGATTCGGCATAATCCTGTCTTTTGGAAAAGTTGGATGACGCGAAAACTTGCAACTTTTCCGCAACCTAGGTACTATGTAACACCTTCACCTTCAGTATAGCGGTGACCACCTTATTCTGGGGCACTTGTATAGGTATGCTTTCACCTTTGTCACCCCATCTCTGTTGCGAAGTAGCCAACCAAAAGTAAAAAAGAAAAATGGTATAAAAGTGAAACGGCGTAAGCTAACTATTTGAAATCTTATTCGTTACGCAAATCTATCCCTACACAGCACTTCAGCAACCTTAATAAATATAGTTTATGGCATGCCGTCTCGTTTTGCGAACGTCCCTGGCTCCCATGTTCTTTCTAGAACATGCGTCGTTTTCAATCATTGCTCTGGTTCTCCGACTTGTTGCCTCATTTCCTCTTTTACACCCTTAACTTTCGCTGTACGTGGATTTTCTTTGCTGCTCGTTCTTTTGATGCGTCCAAACCATCGCAAAAGTCCGTTTCCAATTATGTCAAGATCGCACATCTTGCTCATCACTCATCTTCACGACTTGGGTGCTTCTCTGTAAGTATAACAGGAAATGTATACCTATGTACAACAGAGTCGGCAACAGAATGCGATGCCACATATGATACATTACCAGCTTGCTTTTATACTTAGATTCTCAATATCACGACACGCTACAGACATTATGTATTATTGTTATTTGCTTTCTTCCGACATTCGTAAATGTTTCGCCTGATCTCACACACCAGTCAGCCATCATTCACAAACATTCAAGTCAAGGTAAACAAACTCATTCACCTGCTACTGCATCACTTTATCTTTTTCTCGAATTTTGGTAGTCATAATATTGTCACTTTTCATTTAACAAGGCCGCTTTTTATCTTGCCCACTTTAATTTCCAGATCCATTCGCTCAATTACTTTATGCTTTCTCTGCAGGAAGGTCCAGGGGGTCTGAAATTCTCTCTCGTTATCTGCGGTGAATTCCGGAAATTAACCATGGTGCGATATGTGCGATATTCTCACAGAGTAGATATTCTCGATTTCAAAAGTCTGGGCGCCCTCTGACGGCTAAAATGGCGAAGCTGGGCTGTAAGTAAATCTGATGCCCAAAGGTTGGCACTATTGGCAGTCACTTAGCAGTTCTCAACATAGGCCCTCCAACAATCACTTACAATCCAAAATTTTATTCACGTTTCACACCGATAGTTGAAATTGCTAATTGTAGGTACTAAGAACCGCATTTGTATCCAGTGTACAGTGTACAAATAAAGTCAACGGTGACCAATTCGAACCTTTAGAACTTTGTTGTGATTTTTCCCAACAATCGACATGTCAGAAGACGATTATTACCAATGACTCTTATCACCTACTATGTCCCTGCTACAATTCCACGTAAATGGCACTTCAGGAAAATTTAACATAGCGCTACATCTGCGCAAGCGTAGATGTCAAAATAGGGGCGCTTGTTCTTATTTCACCTGCAATAACTCTTAATCACAAACGTCAGTAATAGAAACACCCTTCCAGAATGACCAACCTACAGACACCAAGTGAAAGCACCCCAGACCCTAGTTTTGACCTTCATCAAAATGTTCAATCGGAGATGGCAAAGCTAACTTCAAATAGCCATTTTGTTGATTGCATAATATCAATAAAAGCTTGATCGATTTAATGGAATTTTTAATCAGAAAAGTGGGCAAGAATTAGATTGTTTACACATAAGTAAAGAACAGCTAGAATACAATAATACAAAATACATTGAAAAAGTTAAACATCACATCACATAAACACTCTTAACGGATTCCTCGTGATTTCCACCCGACATTGCGGACATCTGTTGGTCGAAGTGCCAGCTTCTCCCGTTCTCTTGACTCGAAAGTTTTTAATGCAGTCTTTACAGATGCACAAGTGACCACAATCCACGAATAAGTACTCCCTGGGCTGGTCAAAACACGCAATACAGTTGGGCAATTTGTCATTAGCGCTGTTGCTGGCCGATAGTGGTAGTAATCGGCTTTGGCGAGCTGTTTCTTGAGGCTTCACGCTTTTCTTCCTTTCTTTCAACGGCACGTTTCTGTCACAGTTCATAGGACGTCTTATTGCCGGTTCGCCTGTGGAGTATTCGCTTTCATATTCGGCCATGCTAACTTCCAAGGCCAATTTATATTCTTCATCTTCGTTGGAGTAATTTTTGTCTTCATTGTAATGCCGTCGTGTTGGCAACACTGCTGGCCGGGTCACTTCCCGTGGTGCTGGCGGTCGTGGTGACCTGGCATTGCAGTACCGTGGAGCTGGCATTTGTGCTGGTATTTGTACTGGCTTACAATAGTTGTAATTCCGTGATGGTTGCTGGGTACAGCAGTGCACTAGTGCAGGCTCTGCTCTCTGCAAAAAAATATTAATGTTTGAATCCTGTTGTTGGGTGTACGTTATCAGTGTAATAAAATTAATTTATGTCTTCTCCAACAAGTTCCTTTAAGAGTCCTCTGTACGCTTAAAGCAGCTCCGACTAAAATGCCTCTAAATCGAAGGCGGTGATTTTCTTTCAACTGGTATTTGGTGATTACACTTCATATCTCCATAAAAATATGTGAAAGGAAAAAAATCCGAGAAAAACCGATCACAGCCGAAGATAGTAAAATTTTACGGGCGCCATCCTAGGGCCTTTATTTGACTTGAAAAAAAAATTCCTTTTTTCAAGGAGGACTCTCTACAGTATTCTGCACCAACGTACCGGGTGATTTTTCAATAAAATATCTGGAGCCAAAGTTATTTGGCTGAGAAAATTGTTGAAAAAATGCTCAGAAGTTTGGGGCTTTATATCTTCAGCAGAAAATTTTTTACTGAAAAACCACCCGGTACGATTGTGCAAAATACTGTTGAGAGTCGACCCTAAAAAAAAAAATTTTTTTTAAGTCAAATAAAGGCCCTAGGGCGGCGCGCGTAAGCTTTGACTATATTCGGCTGTGATCGGTTTTTCTCGGATTTTTTTCCGTTAACAGGTTTATATAGAGATATGAAGTGAAATCTCCAAATGCCAGTTCGAAGAAAATCACCAGCTTCGATTTAGAGGCGTTTTAGTTGGAGCCACTCTGAGCGTACAGAGGACTCTTAAACCAACCAACTTTACTAAAAGAAAGCTCATTCCATGCCATTTTTCACCATATGATAAGTTCCGGGAGAAATGATTTATTGCAATATCAACAAAAACACAACATGTTGTCACTTACGGCTTATTTGTCTAGTCATCTCCAACAATCTCGCTCCGCAATAAATCGCCATCACGTATATTACCACCTACGTTTTTGCCTGTGCAACATACGGCACCTTTGATAAGTATAATTTTGAAATAACTAGTAAGGATTGCCGTATGTGTCAATTATTTCAAATAAGCAATATTTTTTCTCAAAAGTGGCATCTCAAGATGTTAGATTACCATGAAACAAGACCATTTAATGAAAAAGTGACGCAAAATTTTCATAGTTGACAAAAATATGACGGTTTAAGCGACTCCAAATTTTAAATGGCCCTCCTGTAAAATCGGCTTCACTGCACGTACGTTATTCTTCCGCCAGACGGTAGTATTTTCTTCATAATTTGTTCCGAATGACTCACAAATGTTTTGGGAATTTGACAGATTTGATTTCATGTGTCAGTAAATGTTCACTTATTTCTTGGACTTTTAATCTCGAAAAATGGTGACATTATTGGCCAGCGAGGTTGCCCGATCTCACGCTGCCAGATTTATATCTATGCTATGGGATTTCTTGAAACCAGTATTCGAGCCAAAATTATAGCGAATAGTGCTGGCTGCTTGGGAGCGGAATTTTCACTTGAAAATGCAACGATGCTCCCACGATGCGTACTTGACTTGACCGATGCTATTTTTCAGAATTGAATGCATAAATAAAAATGGCATGAAATGAGCTTTCTTCTGCTTTTTGATTCATATCTTCAGCTCAATCCATTAGCTAGCAAAGGCTTCGAGAAAAGTGGTCATACTGACGAAATATTGGAGAAAACAAAAAATTTGCTGCTCTCGTTTCCTTTGTTATTTAGTTATTTTCGAAAATACGAATTTCAAATGTTCTGTGCGTTCACGGCAAATTAAAAGAATAATGAGATTTTTTTCATTTAAATTAGTACAGTCACAGACTGTATAAATAGTTGTGGTATTTAGAATGTAGGTGAATAAAAATGGTGAATTGATTTAGAAGAATAATAATAGAAATATTGGATTGTGTAATTAGGCTAATTACGTACCCATATCGGTCGACCGGTAGTTTGTCGGGAACACCCAGTTCCACCGGTTAATGCTAGCAGTCTTCTTCTGAGATTATTATCCAAAGTTCTATTTGCTATTCCACGTAATTCTTCCGTATATACACGGCTCGTAAAATGATCTCGTACCACATTTGCTGAAATAAGGAATCGAATCACATTATAAGAAATAATAAGGTAAAAATTTATAGCACCTACATAAACCGGGTTATCATTTGAAAACTACAATATCTCCACTTGCAATAACTCCTGATTACTAGTGAATATTTCTTCACGCAAAAACAGGTCTTGCTGATTTTTTTTCAAATTTTTAACCCCACCTCCCTTAAATCCTCTGAGTGTCCCACTTTATCTTCTGGACCTCTTAATTCTCTTAAATTTAGTCAACGTCATCCTAAATATCTTCAAAGAAGATAATTTCCGGTGGAAAAAGTGCTACCTAATTTCACCCCTCTGCTGCCCCCACCCAAACTTCAAAATTTAACAAGAAACCACCTACTTTGTGATACATCAAATTGAAGGGAATTGAATTCTCTTTCTGGAAACAATTTTTTTTAAATTTTCAAACCCCCTCCCTATTAAATTAGACATTCGGAGTATTTTAGGAGAGAAAGGGCGTTTTTGAGAACTTTGAAAATATTTTGTTCAGGAAGAGAATTCAATTCCCTTCAGTTTGATGTTCATAAAGTAAATGCCGTTCACGTTTTAAATTCAGTAGAATGACTTTTTGAAGTAAAAATAAAGTGACAAGTTGGAGGGCTACGGCTACGGCTCATTGCACCTGCAAAATTTTGGAGCGAAACTATCGGCGGCCATGAGCCCTATCCTTCTAGAGCTGTCACTTTATTTTTGCTTCAAAAAGTCATTCTACTGAAAATAAAGAGTGTACAGAATATAGGCACGTTGGCTGGTGTCATTTTAGATTTTAAAGGTGGGGTGGGATAACGAACGAACTTTTTCCACTTAAAATTTCCTCCCTCGATGCTGTGCGAGATGACGTTGACTGCATTGAAGAGAATCGAGAGGTCAAGAATATTAAATTGGACACTCACGAAAATTTTAGGAAGTGGGGGGGTGGGGTTGAAAATTTGAGAAATATTTCAAGGCCGAGATGGGTCGATTTTTGTTTCTAAAATTCGACCTTTCTCGGCGTTTTCCCTTGTGGTGACTTTTCGTTAAGACGCCCTGTAGGATAAAATCAGGAGCATCTACGGTATCAGGAGATCTTGCGGATGGAATAGTTGGGTTCAACAATAAGAGGGATGTTTTAAATACGTATTATTAGAAAGAAGAAAGTTTCTCACCACAGTTTTGTATCACCATTTCTAGAACTGCTACAGCAGGTCGCGTACGGCTTAGTTTGTCCTTAATAGCGTCCAGCGCATATTTAGCCCTATATAGTGATATTGAAATGATCAATTAAAATCTTAGTGAAAAAAATGTTGATTAAATGTTTTTGAATGTTGTTAGGTAATTAAAAATAATGTTAATAATAATAATAATATAGTTTCTCAAAATTATACTATACATATGTATTAACATCCAGTTCCACCAGCGATTTAATTATTGTTAGCTGATTGAGACATTTTCTCTGATGGATTGAAGGTCAGTGCTGGTTGAGTGATTACCGAAAATGCATACAAGCTGTTGTGGTCTAAACATTTTTCCATAATCTTTCGTGAAACTTGTGTTTTCTGTGGTCACTAAGCCAATATTCACCAGAGAAAATATCTTAATTCGTTAACAATGATTAAATTCGCTGGTGGAACTGGCTGTATATTGCTATAATGACAACTTCTATTCTAATATGAGTAAGTTTGCTTAACGAGACGTGAAGTGACAAGTTTTGCAATCAGTGTACGAGTATTACAGAAAGGAATTGTAACACGTGTTTTTCATGCTACTTTGTCTATTTCGTTTTAACTCACTTGATTTGAAAATGGGAAATGTGTAAGTACAAATCGTTTGAAAATTAGACAAAATCCAAATCGATAACTTCTTATTGAGACACCGTTTGTTACTGGTTGCATATTTGCGATGACGTCTTTGAGGCAAAATATAGAGCCTTGTACCTGGGAACGAGCCTGGCAACAATTTTTCAAAATTTTCAACCCCATCCTTTTGAGAAGGTAGGCTCGATATTTGCCAACAAATTTGTTCCAGCAATTCAATCTGAATTCAAATTAACACACATATCAATTTTTATTTTTTGTAGGTACACTACTAAGCTTGGAATTTTGGTTATCCAAGAAAAAAACAAAGTCTTGCTCAATTGTTATTGTGACTTGATAGAGCAAAAAGCTTGGTTGTTGGCTTTGTGATGGATAATTATACTACTTAAAGACTCTTTCATTGCTGTCACTTTTTATTTAGAAAATTGAAAAAAAAATGGTGTCTCAAATTCCGTGCCCTTGACTGTACCTAATAAGTATGTACACAAGTTGAGATTGGAGGTATTAATGAATAATCCACTGGTACAGAGCCCTCGTTCAATAAAATTTTGATTCAAGATCAGAGTAATTATCAATAGGATGTAACAGTTTTGTGGTCCACAGCCGAATACAATAATTTTTAGCCACTTGAAAGACCACAAAACGTTTGAAACTTACGGAATCCGGCGTTGTTGTATCAATGAGCATACTGCTAATGTTGCTTGTCCATCTGGTATAAAGCTGGTATGATGTTTTGTAGCTTGGTCTGCAAAATTAATTATTTTTACTACCTTCTTTTTAATTTTATACAGGGTGTCCGTTTTTCGAGGCTGAGCATGGGTATCTCGCTTATCTTTAGAGATGCAGAGTCGGTTAAATTAGAAAAAAGTTGCGAATTTTTATGACGATCAATGACCCAAGAAGATATTTGACTTGTCAGTTTTAGTTTTCGAGATATCGAGAAAAAACAGAAATTTGTAATTTTTATTTTTATTTTTTATTTGAAAAACGGTTGTAGGTAGCCTTTTCTAATTAAGACATTGTGGAGGCACTTTTTCAAGGGGAATTCAATGTTGCCAAAATCTTCATTCTAGCTTTCAAAACAACCGAGATATGACATTCAACTTTTTTTTCTCTTATGGGCGCCATATTGGATCTTGACATTTTTTAATACAATTTAATTTTCTGGTTACAACGATATTTCACATGCCACTGTTGAATTCATGCTTTAGAGCTAAAAAAAAAATTAATTTTTCAAAGAGTGCTTTGGAAACAAAATCAGCATCGACAATAAAAAAAAACGTAAATGTCAAACATTTATTCAACAATGACATGTGGCACATCGTTCTAACCAGATAAGAATACCGTATTCAAAAATATCAAAATCCAATATGGCGCCCATTAGAGAAAAAAGTTGAATGTCGTATCTCGGTTGCTTTGAAAGCCAAAATAAAGATTTTGGCAGATTTGGATTTCCCTTGAAAAAGTGCCCTGACAATGTCTAGATTAGAAAAGGCCACCTTCAACCGTTTTTTGAATTAAAAATAAAAACAAAAATCAAATTCCTGTTTTCTCACGATATCTAAAAAACGAAAATCGATACGTCAAATTTCTTTTTGGATCATTGATCGTATTGAAAATGCGCAACTTTTTCCTAATTTGACCGACTTTGTATCTCTCAAGATAAGCGAGATACCCATGCCTAGCCTCGAAAAACGGACACCCTGTATATGTAATTTCGGCTATCAACATTGTAAAACTAACATTTATATAAATGCTTTCTGAATCATGAAAAAATTTTTTTTTGCCGATTCCTATTCTCCTTATGGAGTCTGTGGGCAAAATCTTTTTTTTTTCCTTCATTCAAGAAAAATATTTTTGTTGTGGAAATGGTTTATTATTATCGAACAAAAGAAAAGGTGTCTCCATAATATTACATGTGCGATTCCATAATGAGACAAAAAGTTCTAGAAAAAAAAGTCCAAGGGGAGGGAGAGGGCTCACGTCTCCTGTTCCTTTGCACTATAGTACGTTTAATCCTAGTGTAATTCCAGTGAGCTATGATTTCCAGAATTTCTCCTTTCTAGATACGTCGCGTGACGACGAGACTCCCAGCCAACTAAATAGAATCATACTAGGGCTGAACGTACTATAGAAGTTCATCAATGACAGATTTTTAGTCCCTATGGTGCGTTCCACCATGGGGACGATTCTAAGAGCTTGTTCGTTACGGGGTGAGTTCGGCATGACACGCCGAGCACGTTCCGAGTACAAATGATGTGAGAATGACTCCATTGAACTCACCCATGGCTGCAGAATTTGACGGCAAAGTGCAACGGTGCAGCAGATACAATCGTCTTCGTCAAAAACTAGTAGGTACAGCGGACTTTCAAGTTGTGTGATGTTGATGCATTGATCCATATTGACAATAGTGTGCAAGTGCATGTATCGTTTATGTATCAATTACATAAACAACTACAGTCCGGAAACTGAGATCTCAAAGTATTTATGCTGTACCTACTACACACATCAAAAGAATCTAGGGGACACAGACGATTTCTAAAATCATCATAACTTTCGATTTCCGTCAGCGATTTCATATCGGTTTTCAGTGTTCGATAGCCCAATCTTTCGTTTCCATGCCTTGATCACGTCCAATACGAACAACGCTTTATAAGGTTGCTACAGGGTGATCAATGGAACAGTGTAAAATTGCCGAAAGTTCAGTACGAGCACGATTTCCCAAAAATAATTTTTTATGCATTCCAATAGCACAGTTATGAAGATCGGTGTTTCAGCTTCAGTAACGTTCTTGAATTTTGAAAATCGAAGGTGAATTGCTAAAGATAATGATCATTTTGTGCCGCCATGTTAAACTTCCAAGAAAGCGATCCGATTTCATTGAAACTTGGATCACACTCATGTCTGGTTCAAATAATTGGAAAATCAAAGTCCAATGTTTTTGTCGGTCACTTTCAAGCCTCCACATTGAACTTTTATGTAAATGATTCGATTCTAGTGTGTTTTAAGTTTCATTCAAATCGAATCATTCATGTAAAAAATTCAATATAGCGGCTCGAACGTGATCAAAAGTGAAATTTGACTTTGAAATTTCAATTACTTGAACCAGACATGAGTGTGTTCCAAGTTTCAATGAAATCGGATCACATTCTTCTATCTTGGAAGTTCAACATGGCGGCACAAAATGATCAATATCTTTGGCAATTCACCTTCGATTTTCAAAATTCAAAAATGTTACTGAAGCTGGAACACCGATCTTCATAACTGAGCTATTGGAATGCATAAAAAATTATTTTTGGGAAATCGCGCTCGTACTGAACTTTCGGCAATTCTACACTGTTCCATTGATCACCCTGTAGCAACCTTATTAAGCGTTGGTCGTATTTGACGTGATCAAGGCATGGGAATGAAAGATTGGGCTATCGAACATTGAAAACCGATATAAAATCGCTGACGGGAATCAAAAGTTATGATGATTTTATAAATCGTCTGAATTTCCTTGTCCCCTAGATTCTATTGATGTGTGTAGTTTTACGAAGCCGATGGTACTCACCGACTGGACGCGAAAAAAGAATATTGACATAATTCCTGCGCCGGGGGTATTTTAATGTAAGTACATTGGGAAAACATCTACTTTTTGTTGACAGTATTGAGAGCTGGAATGGTCGTTTACAATCACTCACTAAGTAAAACATCGAAATGGAAAGTTGGTTCGAATATGTTAGGACAGCTACAACTAACGCTGCACATTTTTGATACAGAAGAGCCACAACGTCAAATACGATTCGTATAAAATCTCATATCTTTGTGTGTCCAGTTTTTATATTTCAGTTCTATTTTTTTTGTTTACCGCACTTACTTGATAGCAAACTTTACTTTTTTGTGAGCCCCTAGCCATTTCTTTGAAATTTGTATTTATTCACAACGAACACCCACCATGATGGCCGCTTCGCCTTAGCTTATGAAAATTGAAAAAGGAAAGGCCTTTTTCAGCTAGCTTAGCCTACCGATAGTTTTTGGTTGATAACAATATACTTGCTGTGAAACTAGAAAATGCATTTCGATACCTATCTCGGAAACTCATTTCTTTACAAAGAAACAAGCGAAAATGCTCGAGATTTTCGAAAACTATTGACTGCTTCTTGATGAGTAAACTATCTTGTCTAAATGTCTATTCACTTGAATCCATCTATTTCTGTGAAGATGTACAGTTTTTCACATTTTCCTAAAACACATGATACGGCTCTGCGTTAAATTTTCACCTCAACATCCGGACTATTGAACGACGTCCGCAAACACTAATTGAGAGCTACGGACGGACGTCCTTCACTCTACGGAACGTCCGACACGACGACGTAACGCAATGCAGAACGTGAAAATTCCTCTATAACTGGGAAGTTGCTAAAAAATCGCCGATTTTCACACTGAAATTTGCGTTACGTCGTACGATATGTGAGCACGCCTGTCTAGGTCTACCCCCTATAATTACCAGTAATATCACAAGTGCTTAGATTTCCACCATAATTTGACCAAGCAATCGCGAGTGCTGGTTGTAACTAACGATGAATGCTAGACTCTTTAGGAGAAGCCCAAGGGAGCACACTTGACCAAAATTATCTGGGAAAATTTCAAGCACGAATGATATTTTGCTGCTACTGCAAAAAAGAAGTCCGAAGTGACAGCCGTCAGGTTTTGTTGTTTATATCCAATTTATTCGATTGTCATTGACAGTGGGATTTAGATGAATGATTATTATCCTTATAGCTCCAATAATCAAGCGCGTTGTACAGCGTGTTCAACAATGATTGTCCTTGCCGCCTTTTCGAAATTTGGTCCGCATTAGACATGCGCCGCTTCAATGAAATCATTTTGCCATACCGTAGTAACGAAGTTGATAGACGTCACGTCACACTGACTGATATCAAACTTCAAGTTAACAATGGCGGCTCTGACTGCTGGTAAATAGTGAACAAGCGACCTGACGGAACGGGAATGGATCAGCCGTCAATGCCGTCACTGTTGACCTTAGATTTTTCATCAATCAGTGTGACGTGACGTCTATCAATTTCGTTACTACGGTATTCCAAAATGATTTCATGGAAGCGGGGCATGTCTAATGCGGGCCAAATTTTGAAAAAGCGGCAAGAACAATCATTGTTGAACACGCTGTATGTCGAGCTGTATGTAATAATTGAGAGTAATATCACAAGTGTCGTTTTTTCTTCCTTGGTATTATTTATAGGGCTATAAAGAAGGTGGCTTGATTGCCCTTATTAGCGATTTTTTTTCAAAGAAACAGCATGTGTTCAAAATGAATGGTTCGTGATGGTACCTACCTACCCATATCAATTGTGAAGCAAATCAAGCAACGTAGTTTTTTGAAATCTGGTGAATTTTTAATTAGATAATCACATATAAATAAAAATCCTACATAAATTACATTACAACAAGGTCGGCCGGAATATCAAAAAAATAATTAAATAATGACCTCACAGAAACACCCTCAGCGGAGCTTTTTTGATCGCCTTCCGACACTGCGGACATCTGTTGGCCGGACATGGAGCCTCTCCGGATTTTCTAACTCGAAAATTTTTGATGCAGTTTTTACAGATGCACGCATGACCACAATCCAGAAAAAGGTACTCCCTGGGCCGGTCAAGGCACGCAACGCATTTGAAAATTTCGTTACTGGCGTCGCTTTGGGCAGGAAGATTGGTTGGCTGAGGACTGACACTTCTTGTATTGGCGTCCAGCGTCACTTCTTGGGTCGGTTTCCGAAGTTCTGTTGTCGGTCCTCTTGCATCGTCTCTGACGGCCGTGTTGCGAGTCAAGGCCAATCCATAGCCTCCGTCATTGTAGTGGTGTGGTGCTGACGCCTGCACAGAGTTATAAACTCAAAAATCTTAATTATAATTTGTAATTTACTTTTCCAGCAAAATGCGAAAAATTGTGATCTTGTTGAAGCTGGATTCCCAGATGCGAATATACGGACAGAAAATGCGATTTTGTATGTCAAATTTTGAATTCGAGGGCTCTCATTGGCCAATATGAAGACTTTGACATAAAATTTCGCATTTTCTGTCCGGATATTCGCAACTGGTAATCCCAATCCAGCTTAAACTGGTTGCTTTCTCACTGGTGATACGTCTTAACCTGAGTCTTGACATTTCGTAAATTTGTCGAGTTTGGCCGTCATTTAGCGATCAGTTTGTCCCATGCTTGATAACAGGCCAGCAATATTTGTTTCAAAGCAATTTTACTTCCTAATGTTGATGACGACGATATCAAGCCGTGAGCTAACAACTGTCTAAGTAAAGTATCTAACCCGTCTGCCTAGTCTACTAGGAGTTGGAGTTGGTAGAGAATTTGCCAGCGACAGAAGTCTTCTCTTGAGACCGTCATCTGAAAGTCTCGCGGCTATTCCACGCAGTGATTGTCTATATTCACGGCAGGTGAAGTGGCCTTTCACGACATTTTCTGAAAAAAGAAACAGTTACAAAAAGAAAATATCTGCAAACAGATGATAAAGGTATTGTGAATAAGTAAGGTTAGTTATAGAAAAGTAAACAAATCAGGGAACGAAGTGGTCCACCCCAAAATTTTGTCCCAGCTGATATAGGTACTGCTCTAATAATTATTAGGTAACAGGTTTCAAAATAGTATATTATTATATGAGTTTAATAAGACGGAGTTTGTCGCACGACTGTTTTTGGGGCACGACAAACGCAGTGAGGACTTCGGTTAAACCAAAGTAGATAAAGGAAAAAATTACCACAGTTTGATGTCACAGTTTCCAGAAGTGAAATAGCGTATGGGGAACGGAACAGTTTTTTCTTAATAGCTTCCAGCGCACATCTGGGCCTGTAACATACCAACAGATGAGTAAATAAGTGAGACTGCCGAAGAAATGACTGTTTACTGGATATTATATTATTAATAATCACAAAGTTACTTACGTTACCGTTCGTTCTTGTATTAATGAGCATATTTCAAACGTTATCGGCCAATCTGGTGTTGTCAAACAGCTTCTTGTGGCCTTGTCTGCAAAATTAATTTGATTTTGTTTATTGTTTTCGCTGAAAGTTGCTAAAAGCACTCACCAAGTAATTTGTCGAAACGAGAATTTCCACATTCGTTGAAACAAAAATCGCACATCTTTACGTCTTCACATCAAACCAAATTCGCATAAAATTCCATATTTTTTGCCCGTTTACTTATTATGGTTACTGGTGTTTCTTTATTGCTACTCTCGATAGTGATAATCACTTTTTTGCTCGCTATCATTGAAATTGCAATGTTATGGTTGTAGAGAAGCTTCAAACGAATTATTCGCATACGTATACCTAACGTAATCTGACGTTCACAAATTTATGATAACCTGTAATGTTGATCTCAATTTGAACTGACTCACTAAACTCATTAGACTCAACCCAAATGTCAGTTTTCATGGCATTCCATAATCAGTGCAATTCACGAACTTATTGGTCAATATTGTCACGTATTTCGCGTACAGTTCTGCCGCGCTGTAGAGCCGGCGTCACCGCCAAATGGACAGATGTGTCCTGATCGAGCGTTGGAATCTCCTCATTCAGTTTCACGTACAGGCACGCCTGGAATGCACTAGAACGCTCCGCACTTGTACACTGCAACCTAATGGAAGACTCTGGAAAGATTGCGTGTCTACCAGAATGCACAAGCATTGCCGCTCGTAACACTGCCCCCCTCTTAAGCCTCTTCATCCCGAATAGGCTCATCGTTACTCCCCGAGTAACGTGCAAGGCGATCAAGGTGGATAACTTTTATTTTGGCTCTCGGGGCTTGCTGAATTCTGTACACGACGTCATTACTCCTCTTGACTACCGTGTACGGTCCTTCCCAAGACGGATGCAACTTCGGAGACCTTCCCTTCTTGCGTTGAGGATTATACAACCAGACCAGGTCACCTGCATGAAATCCCGTGGAGTTAGCCTTCAAGTCGTAGCGCCTCTTTATTCGGTCGGTGGCGATTCGAATCCGTTTCCGAAGTGGATGTCACACATTCTTTGCCTCAGGTCGTCGACGTATTTGGGGATGTCCTTAGGATCATTCTCCGGCGTGCCAAATTGCAAGTCGCAGGAGAGGCGAAGCTCTCGGCCAAAATGAACATGTGCCGGTGTTTTCCCCGTGGTGTTGGGAATGGCAGCGCGATACGCCACTAGGAATATCGGCAGATGACGATCCCAGTCTCGCTGATGCCCGTCGACGACCTTTGACAGGTGCTGATCCATCGTCCGGTTAAACCGGACGATGGATCATAACGGCAACCGTTCAACCATTCCATCAGACCGTGGCTGAAGGGGCGTCGTCCTGGTCTTCTGGACCGATGGGAAATTGTTTAGACCACAACAGCTTGTATGCATTTTCCGTGGTCATTCAACCAGCACTGACCCAGAATCCATCAGCGAAAATGTCTCAATTAGCTAACAATAATTGAATTCGCTGGTGGAACTGCGATGTAAGCAAAGTAAAAAATCTATACTTCGTACAGTGCTACCGAGCTCACAAAAACCGTGAGAAATATGTCAACTAAACAAAGACTCTACTCTGCGTACTGCATACCATGAGGCACACCATATCCCACACTGCAGCGCTAGACACGCCTACCCAGGGCTTTTGTAAGCTCCAGTAGACCCATATCTACACATTTTTCTAGTTTTATTTGTTCATGATAGTACTAGACAGTAGTAAATGGATGAAAAATTTATGTACGCAGATGACCTGGCGATAGCCGTTAGACGGAAAACAATCGAAAGCACGGAAAAAATCCTGACCGACGATCTTAGAATTCTTGCCAAGTTCTACCGTAAATGGAGATTGACCCCAAGCCCTACGAAGACTGAATGTGCTTGTTTTCATTTGGATAACAGACTCGCCAACCATCATCTCACTATATATTTCAATGGAACTTTGCTCAGAAACAATCCAACACCAAAATATCTTGGCATCACTCTTGACAGAACCCTTACGTACAGCTATCATCTGTCTAATGTTGCAGCTAAAGCACGAACGAGGAATAACATACTCCAGAAGCTATGTGGTACAACATGGGGTGCCTCAGCAGACACACTCAGATGTTCGGCAATGAGTTTGGTTTACAGTGCCGCAGAATACGGAGCTCCAGTCTGGCTGAACAGCCATCACGTGCACAAAATCGACACCGTACTCAATAGTGCAATGCGCATTATCACGGGATGCATTAAATCTACACCGACTTACTGGCTCCCCACACTTAGCCATATTGCGCCTCCCTTTCTCCGAAGACAAGCTGCTTTATTTCGTCAATTCGGAAAGGTGATGGAAAACGGACATCTACCTATACACGAAGATATTGTCGCCGCGTCTTCAACTCGATTAAAATCGCGTAGACCACCCATCAAATCGGCCAATCAACTTCGCGTTGAAAACTTCAATATCATACATAAGTGGAAGGAACTATGGAGTCGGACAACAACCCAAGATGTAAACTTATATTTACCAGTCGACCAGAAGCCGAGTGGATTCGACCTTCCAAGGAAAATCTGGAAGACTGCGAACCGAATTAGATGCAACCACGGTAGAACCGCCGACTTTTTGTATAAATGTGGTAAAGTTCAATCTGGACACTGTGACTGTGGAAATCCACGTCAAACTGTCGTGCACATTGTTCAGGAGTGCGAACGAAGGGCATACCCTGGCAATTTCTCGGACTTTTACACCCTTTCCAAAGATACAGTCACTTGGATTGAAAACTTGGACATCGGGATCTGATTAATTATTTCTTTTTATTTATTCATTTATTTACTTTTTTATATACTCGTTATATTAAGTATTACTATTACTATTATTATAGTACCTCTCGAGGTACCTCTTGTCTGTAGCATGTATGCCATACGCTAAATAATAATAGATGAAAAAATATAATGTATCAATAACTTTATAATCTGATGTAGGTCTAGGGCCTATTATACTAGTACTATTTCAATTGAAATTCAGATCCCTACCGCAACCGGTAGATCATAGATTAAGGTATCAAACGGTGCATTACAAAAACGCTCTGACTGGATTCTTCTTGATATCCTTCCGACACTCCGGACACCTGTTGGTCGCAGAGCTGGCTTCCCCAGATCTCTTCACGTGAAAGTTTGTAATGCAGTTTCTACAGATGCACAAGTGGCCGCAATCCAGGAAAAGGTACTCCCTGGGCTCGTCTAGGCACGTGATACAGTTTGGCAATTCGTTACTCGTTACTTGAGGTTGAGATGGAGAATTGACACCACGAGTGACGCTCCCTGTATTGGGGCTCATCATTTCATTAGGTGATGGAATCGAAGGTCCTGCTAATGCCTCCTCCAGTATTTCTTCCGTGAAATCTTCGCCATTTTCGGCCATGCTGAGAGTCAGGGCCAATATAAAGTCTTCACTGAGGTCTTCTTCCCAGTCGTTGTCGTCATCGTAGAAGTGCCGTGGTGCTGGCGCTGGCGCTGCCTCCACAGATGATGCCTACATGGAATCAAAAGTATTAGAATTTCGAAATTGTTCTTCAATAGTGATTAATGATATGCTCTTGTTCTGACACCTCTAGGTAGGTACAGTTGAAGTGTCCATGTCAAGTACCTCGTCAAGTACCTATAATCGCTGCTAACAATTGCGAATGCTTTCGATCCTCCTACCTTCCTTCCAATTTTACAAAGATAAAATCTTGAGAAAGTGTGCTTTTTGGCTTGATTACACTGATACAAGTGGAATTTTTAGGCCGCGATAGCGATAGTGAATGCTGAAATCCAAAAATCAAAAAAAATTATTCCTGGATTTTGGAAATGCCAATGGGCTCAAACCAAAGTGCATCCTTGTAGTTTTCGAAAGAGACCAAAATGGTAAGAATCCGTCAAGGAATAAACTCACAGGGATTGATTTCGCAACGCTTATTTTACCAATTCAACTCCGTCCTTAAGAGCACGGGAGATTTTAGATCTGAATTACCAAAAGTGCCTGACATTTTGCATTTGGTTGCTTGTCGAATAGATAGTTTATTCCTTGGTTTATTCTGTGTGGTGGCTCCTGGCACGGGTCGAAAGGAGCGCTTATATAGATTCACAGATTTTTTTGACAAACTCAAAGTCCTCATATTGGCCAATCAAAGCCCTTGAATTCAAAATTGGACATATTAAATCGCATTTTCTGTCCGAATATTTGCATCTAGCAGTCCAGCTTTAGGCGTTTAAGCGGTTGTTGTCTTCGCCTACTAACATGATACCCATCAAAAATATTTGTGTATCCTCTCTATCATAGGATTCATAGGTTGAGTTTTTATTATGCGAAGTGAGTGCTTGGAGCTCGAAGCGCTCTCACTGTCAACTGTCACCAAACGAATTTGACAAGTTTGATGATAATAACATCAATAATAATAATAATAATAATAATAATAGCTCACAGCGTCATGATGTCTGTTGGGTCTTAGTCCACTTATAGTTTGTCTTGTCGATTGTCGCGAGTTCTCAATCAGTGCCAGCAGCCTCTCTTTGAGACTTTCATCTTGAGTTGTCCGCACTGTTTCGCGCAGTGACTCTAAGTATTCACCGCGGGTGAAATCATCTCTTACGACACTTTCTGAAATTTTAAACACAACAGTTAACTTGCATGCATGCACACATAACTAAGAAGAGGACCGTGTTGGACCCTGTACATGGAAAAATCTTTATTAGACCTGGAGTCATTATGTTCTTGAGCTCTTGTCTATGATTTATTATTAATTCTTGATATATCTTGGGGTATTTTGCACAACTGATTCTTAACAAAATACCACACTCACATTATACGAAGCACATCTATCAAGTTATTATCGTACCATTTGTACCAACACAACACATTTTTCCATAGCTCACTTCATTGAGAAAACCCATAAAACTGATAAGGTATTTTAAGATCCACTTACATTCTAATTCCGCCTTTTTTTCCGTTGAATGCCGCCCAAACTATCTAAATCGAGAATCGTGCCCAAAAATTTGTCGGACAATGAGTTGACACGGAGCATCGAAATTTTATGTCAATGTGGTGGGAGTCATCAGACTGTGACACTGGCCAAAATTTCAAAAAACTTAGATATACTTCGTATGAACGTGAGTACTGTCCGACAATTTTTTTGCCCATCATGGTACCTTTAGTTTAAAAAAACTGAGACACTTTCACATGGAGTGTATTGATTGGCTCCGTTTTTTGTTGAAGTACTTGAACTGAAGTACGTACATCTTTATTGTTTCTAAAATTGAAGGCAGAAAGCAGAAAAGAGCACCCAAGTAGAACTTCAGATATTGAAAGCATTTGTGTTTAGCGAAATCAACTTCCAGAGACAATACGACTCTGCGAGAACTACCGAAGGACTTTCAGTAATCTTGAGACCCAGGTGCATAATTTCTACATGCATCAGAATTTGGATGCAGAAATTTTTTCTTTCTACTTTCTACCTACTCGAAAAGCGCAAAAACATAGGCACTTTGGCAAATTGGTAGGTACGTGACCAACCAATTTGCGGACTAAGACTTGATAGTTCCATGTTGATGATTGATGATAAACATATATTGAAAACCTTGTTACCACAGTTTGTTATCACAGTTTCCAGAATTGAAATGGTATATGACGAACGAAGCAGTCTTCTGGCGATAGCTTCCAGCGCATATTTAGCCCTGGAAACAATTGAGAAGAAGTTAAATAATTATTGCATTATTAGGTATTATTGTATGGTCAAAAGATAGGTACTATAAACTTCTATCCTAGTCAGGGCCTCAAAGCTAATAAGTGGCAATTCTGTATCAAATCGGTTGAAATTTAGATTGAGGCACCTTAAAAAAAATAAGCTAATCATGGAGCCGATTCATCTGTTTCTAGGTGACTAACCGTGGGTTCCACAAAATACTGTCACGTAATTCGCGTACGGGTTCGAATATAATTGAGACGATCGTTTTTAAATACACACTGTTTATTACTGCGTACCACAATAAATACACGCCAACAATTATTTACTTAGGAATATCGCTGTGATTACTACTCGCTTTTAATCCGCTCGCTACCACTTCGCATTCCAATTCACACTGCTCGTAGACGACGATTGATGCCTTATATAGGTCCGACCAATTAATCTCGAATGTTCCATGCATTCTCTAGCAGTTTCCATAGTGATCCGGCATGTGGATTGTAGACGACTTTTGAATAATCACACACCTTTCGCGTGCTTCCCGTGTGCTCCGGAATGTCTGCACCTCCGCCAAAATTGACAGATGTGTCTCGATCGAGCGTTGAAGGTTCCATGTATTTCGAAGTATTTCGAAGGAAACGTTCAGAAACGTTCAGAAGTGTAACTAGGTACCCACTTAATTTCTCATTGGGGCGCTTTTCAACGTTCCAACCAAAGGGCATTTCATAGTAATAACATTTAGCAAACAGACATCTTGGGGTGAATGATGAGCGCTGAATACGAAGCTCATTGTTGAAATCTCGAGATTTTGATGCCAAGGCCTTCACGGTCGCAGTTTTGATATTTCTTGTACTTTGACTCTACATATTTTTTGCATTCAACCTGCCAAATCAACACGACAGAAATATTTCATTTCGATTTGTGATCTGTATTAATTTTTCATATCACATCCGTAGGTAAAAAAAGCTGAAACCGGTCAATTTAATCTCCAAAACCTATAGACTAGACAAAACAATCACAACAAAGCGGATAACCCCTTGCAGAATACATGCCAAGCCTCGAAAATATGAGGTGTTCTAATATTGTTGCTCCTTATACATTTTTTGAGAGATCCCTAGATTTTCAGCTCATTAATATTCTGCGTTTGTGCTATCGGGCATCATCAGTGGTGGCTTATCATTATCAAGTTATCAGAGACTTACGGTACCCTGCCATGTTGTATCAATGAGCAGATTTCAAATGTTGTCGGCCAATCAGGTTCCGTTAAATTACTGTTCGTGGCTTTATCTGCAAAATTCATAGCTTTTCTCAGTAAGTGATTCTTTGATCTACTTACCCGTATTTACATATTGAAAGCAGTACTCACCAATTAGCTTATTGAAATAAAGAATTCTACAGGGCGTACAGATACAATTAAAACAAGCAGCGAACGAGGCAGCCAACATTTTTTCTGTCGGTAACTGAGATCAGACTGGATAAAATAATACGCGAAATCATTGCGCCAAGTTTTAATTATTATTGTTTCTTTATCGCCACTTGATAACACATTTTCACTTTTTATACATTTCATCGGATATTTAACCCTTTCAATACGACTTTTCGGAAATTGAGTTGGAACTTCTTTTTTTGTGTCCATCTGGTTTCAACCCTTATAATAGTTACTTGACTGACTTTGGGATTTTTGAATTCACTAATTTTTTGAAAAAAATCTTGGGACAAATTTATCCCTGCAGTGATATGCAGTGGGATATATCTATCCCAACAGTAAGGAAATGTCATTTTTTTAAAAAGTGTTGACTGTCAGAAATTGGAGATAAGACCAAAATATCACAGGCTGATGATGTCAAAAATAAATCTAAACCAAGAACTGCACTAGTCAAACATATAGAGAAAATTTGTGAGCTTAGAACACTAGGCCCGACTAAATAGACAAGCGCAAAAAATTCTCGGCTTGAATATAAGTTCAGATACGTTTCGAAATAGAACTAAAATAAGCGAAAAAAACGACACAAATGATTGACTTGACAAGCTGATTCAAAGTTTGATAATGCATCATTGCTCAGATAGAGTTACATCAAACTCCCACTGGGTTCTACCTGGTTCCAGGTATGATATGGCGTAAAACAAGCGCTTGCTCAGAATCCACTTAGCCAGAATATGCTTTGCATGGAATTTGCTCAGCTGAGAATCAGCTTTGTTAGAATCCGCTTTGCTCAGGGTCTGCTTCATACCAGAATCCGCTTTGCTGAGAGCTGAGAGTCCATTTTGCTCAGAATCTGCTCTGTAACAGAATTCGCTTTGCTCAGAATCTGCTCCGCAACAGAATTCGCTTTGGTCAGAATCTGCTCCGCAACAGAATCCGCTCTGCTGAGAGTCCGCTTAGCTCAGAATCCGCTCTGTAAGTATCCGCTTTGTTAGAATCCGCTTTGCTCAGAACCTGATTTGCTGAGAATTCGCTTTGTTACAATCCGCTTTGCTTAGAATCCGCTTTGTCAGAATCCGCTTTGTTCATCAGAATCAGCTCTGCTCATCTACTCGACGACGCAAGAGAAAAAAGGTGAGCACAATACAGTAATCAGTGATAAAACAAACTAAACAAAAAAGAGAAAAAATGACACGAGACTTTCTGATGTCATGTTATGATAACTGATATAATGACTATCATGATAGGGATCGTCCTCGATGTCAGACATAGGCCTTCAGTCAATTCCTGTAACTCCTTAGGTCAAAGTGGCCTTCTAATGCTTCAAAATAGTCAGACTTCACCTTGAGGTTTGATTACTGATGGGACGAAATTGTCCCCCGGCATATTACTGCAGGGACGTTTTTGTCCCACCGTGAATTTTCGACAAAGAAATGTAGCAAAATATTGGAGAGATACTTATCCGATATCTGGGATGTGTAGTCACAGGCAATACAGACAAACTGACATAAAACAGAGGTGGAACTTACACAAAAACTGGAGGAAATAGGTTACACGACTGGTCTTGCTCAGATCCTAGCGTGCACAGGCGAAAGAATAGCTGACAATGGGTTATGTGACGTCGCATTGATGGAGTTTTTGTGACTGATATCCCATGCCAAGGCATGCGGATACCGAATAATCCCGTCCCCGTGTTATTTCAAGCAACGAGTTCAAGTACAGTAATTTTCAAATTATCTTTGGGACGTATATATCCCTGCAGTATTGAAAGGGTTAAGATACTGAATAACACCCAATAGAAAAAAAGTTCATAACACTGGGAATCCCTTCAATGCATGAACAGTGGCGGACTTGAAAAACACACTACCCTATTGAATAAAAATCAGCTTTTTGATTCTGTAGAAGTGGTGCGATTTGGAAATCCCCTTTGGAAATATATGTTACCGGGTATGAGTGAGTTAGTTTATTTATTTAAAAAAAAACTTTTGCAAAACTTTGTTTTTTTTTTTGAAAAATTGGGAGGTCCAATTAGTCAGGGGGCATAGGTTCAAAAAAGGCTTGGCCGTGTACAGCTTCGTGAAGATATATAGGGATATGTCCTAATCGATTCCTGGGCGATCAAGGACCATGAAAAATTATGGTGGAATATTCGTATCGACTGCAGGCAAATATGGTGGAGGCGCCAAAATGGGCTTCATCTGATAATAAGAAACTGGCTGTAGTTCGTTTGTTTTTCAACGGATTTCAACATCTGAAACATCATTTTGTAGACAAAAAAATTCTCTTCTTATTTCAGGCCTTAGTTCACAAACGTCATTCCGGGAAACTGTCAAAATTGTCTTCATAAGATATGCTAAATTCCGGCCTTTTTTCAAGGTTATCTGATATTTTCGAAACTTGGCAGTATTATAGATCTTGAAGTGCCCTTTCCGAATTTCCACTTTGCCACTTCGTATATTTGCCGTTTTGGCCGCCATATTGGAAAGATGGCGCCCAAAAAACAGTTTTTTGTCAATATCTTCATTTCAGTCAATGTGAGGTGAAAGCGTTTGTATGCGAATGGAAGCTTATCCAATTCTCCACAATTTGACACCTTACTCGTGTACGTGCTATTTTCGGTTCTTGGGTTATGGCTTCCAGAGCTCCCTGAAGCATTAACTTTTGTCATCCAATCAGCATGTCAAGTTGAGCTTAGCTCCACGTGGCAGTCAAATTAACCATGAATAATGATAAATTGTCAACCACAGACCATTAATATCCAGAAAATCAATCATGGTAACGGTTGCTATGCAACTACAGGGTGAACTCTAAGGGAAAATTAACTTTGAGAAGGTATAGCTTGAGGACCGTAAGTCGCACATGAGTGATTCAGACGTCAAATCATAGAGAATTCAATAGACCTTCACTTTTGATATGAATTCTAAAGTTTTATGACGAATTTTGAAAAAAAAATCGGAAATATGTTTTTTTTGAGCGCCATTTTTTTAAAATTATGACCAGAACAGCAAAGATACGAAGTGGAAAAGTAGATATTCCGAATGATGACCCCAAATTTAATCATAATAATGAGTTTCGAATGTATCTGATATCCTTCAAATGCTATATTACCTTTATTTCTTTCTAAAGTCAGTTTGCTTTCACAGTTCACCCTGTAATTACACAAATAACATCACCATGATCGATTTTCTAAATTTTTATCATCTATGGTTAATAGATAGATAGATAGATAGATATTTATTTAAACTGAAATGCAGTGACAATACAAATCAAGTTAAGGAGAGAGTTCAGCTCTGGCCGATCTTCCACTCTCTCCTGGTAGCATTCAAAAATATAAAATATAAATGGAACATTATAAAGATAAAAACACACATGATCTCAACATTCTCAACACTACAGATTAAAACACCTGGGCTAGGTCGACTTCCAAAAGTTGGTAAATTCGTCCACTGTGTAGAAGCAATGGGATTTTAAAAAGCATTTAAGCTTCACTTCAAGCTTCCCAACAGTTAAAGACTTCCAGTCGCCAGGCAGGACGTTGAAGAGCCGGATGGAAAGAGATCTAAAAGTAGACTTAGTTTTTTCAAGGTTAAATCTAGGTGGTAGAATAAAATTAGATCTTGTACTGTATGTCCCTTCGTGAATGGGAAAATGTTTGCGAGCATAAGTGATACACTCATATATGAACTGATTGGTGCAGGTTAGAATTCCCAGCTCAGTAAAGAGAGGCCTGCAGGAGACTCTCTGGCTTACCCCTTTTAGGGCTCTAATGGCGCGTTTCTGCACAATAAGGACCCGGCCGGCGTGGGACGACCCTCCCCAAACCAAAATCCCATAGGACATTACGCTGTGGAAGAGAGCATGGTAACACAGCAGCAGTGTATCCACAGTCAGCTGAGATGTCAGACACCGTAAAAGATAGATCACCTTAGACAATTTACGCTCAAGACTATCCACGTGTGCCTCAAAGGAGAGTCTGCCATCGATCACCAAGCCGAGGCATCTTACTGGCTCCTGGGGTGGGAGAGCTCCCCCGAGCGAGAAGAGGAGGTGCTGGGTTTTGGTCACATTCAGGCGGAGCCTATTCATAGAGAAAAAATGCTCAGTCTCCGCCAGATGGCCAAGAGCTATTGATGGGTTATTTGCCTACTACATGACGGTGGTATCAATTTAACATGCTGATTGAATGCCGAAAGTTGATGCTTCCGGAAGTTCTGAAAGCTTTAACTCAAGAACCGTGGATTGAACAATAATGACTGATATGTCAAATTGTAGAGATTGGAATGGGCTTTCCTCCGCATACACGCATTTCTATCTTGAGTCAGTTGAATTCAAGATATTGACAAAAAACTGTTTTTTTGGGCGCCATCTTTTCAATATGGCGGCCAAAACGGCAAAGATACGGAGTGAAAAAGTAGAAATTCGAAAAGAGCATTTCAAGATCTATGATACTGCCAGGTTTCAAAAATATCGGATAACCTTCAAAAAAGGGCGGAATTTAGCATGTCTTATAAATACAGATTTGACAGTTTCACGAAATGACGTTTGTAAATTTAGGTATGAAATAAGAAGAGAATTTTTTTGTCTACAAAATGACGTGCCAGATGTTGAAATCCGTTGAAAAACAAACGAGCTACAGCCAGTTTCTTGTTACCAGATGAAGCCCATTTTGGCGCCTCCACCATATTTGCCTGCAGTCGATACGAATATTCCACCATCATTTTTCATGGTCCTTGATCCCCCAGGAATCGACTAAGACATAACTCTATATATCTTCACGAAGCTGCACACGGCACGACCTATGCCCCCATACATTGCTCATACATTTCTCTCCTGGGAAGTCGCATGCTAAATTTAAATTTCAAATTTCCAAAGTAAAGGTACCTACCTACCAAAAGTGATTTCTACTTGCCCACTTTTTCAGTGGCATCAGAAATGAAATCCCTGGAAATGCATTCTGAAAAGGGACTTCTAAGTGGAATAAAATTAACCAGGATGTCGAGGCTCATTAATGAGAAGGGGCGTCTAGGTCCAAAAGTCTGACATTACGCCTTTTGGAGATCACATAAATTGCCACAAGGTAACACTCACATTCATGAGATTTGCGATGTGGTGCCATATCTGTCTGTGCAAGAAACTGCGAAGTTTTTTTTTTGGGAATCCCTGTACATTAATGAGCAGGTATTAGAAATTTGAGCTCAGATTCAAAACACATGAAGAAAATTGGCCAATCAAAAACTTTTTGAATGATATAGGTATCACATTTTCAAGAATACCTAACGAAAATGAAACTGGGGTCACTTTTTCAAGCGAGACACGATGAGAAAGTCACCCTGTTGGTAGATAGTGAGGAATCTATATTGAATCACGGAGTACATTTTTCATTTCCTCTTGCAAAATTACAATCACAACTCCCATCTGCTCCCGGAGTTTCATTCCGGGAGTACGCGGGGTGTGTGCGCGTGGTGCGGGACCGGTGAACCGGGAGAGCTGGCTGGCGGGAGGAAAATAATTACAAAATCCCCGGCGTCGAAATTAAAAAGATGATGAATGCTCAATAAAAAGAACTTCCTAATTAAGAAGGACAAGCTAATTACGGCAACTCATCACGTTCTCTGCCATAAAAGAGCTTTTAGATGAACGTATCGATTTCGCCCTTTTTATTGGTGCTCACCTGCTACAGGCTGCTTTTTCTAATAAATCATCTATTTCGGTACCTATACCGGCTAAACAGAGGCCACGAACAAACTGTACAGGGTGTTCACGAATAAATTAAACTCCCCCTCTCTTGCCATAAGCTCTGCCATAAGTTTAAAAATGATGAGAACCGATTCTTGTATGATTTTTTCCGTAGGCTTGGCATCTGTACACAAAAATTTTATGAGGTACCGTATGATCAAAAACTTTTCTACTTGCGGTAGGCTGTGGCCTGGTCATTGGCAGGCAAACGAGGCTGATTTTGGCCAGGCCACAGTCCACCGCAAGTAGAAAAGTTTTTGATCATACGTTGATGTAAGCTTGTATTTTAATATTTTATTCTTTAATATACGAATCGATTCCTTTCTTCATCCTGATTATAAATATACATTTGATAGGTTATTCAACACAACACATGTGAAAAAATCGGTTGTATCACCCCAACACTTCCCCGACTAGTATCCAGGAGCCTATGGAAATTTTTGTAAGAAACGGCCCTTCGGGTGGAAAGGTGCCGGGAGAACCTCAGTTTTTTTTCAATTCATCTTATTGTGAAAATTGTCACTTAAGGCTTCACTTTAAGCACCATCATTCAAGGTTTCGATAACCAAGGCCTGTTTTACATTTTCAACAGGGAAATTCCCGGGGAATTGAGAGGAAAACGGTTGAAAAATGTTCAAGAGCCTCATTACCTCTTGTTAAAAAAAAATTGGTAAAAATCTGTTCGCGGAATGAAAAAATTGTGAAATTTGCAGTTTTTCCAGAGATGGAAATTCGAAAACCGTGGGTCCAATTTCAAAAACTTTCCCTCCAAAAATTAATACAATATTTTCTTCAACTTCCAATCCTAGCATGTTTGCCCTCAAAATGAATATTTCGTGGGGCTCACCGTCAAATGACACCCATAAGCTTATCAGTTCATTTGACAGCAAGACCCTGTCTGTATACCAAATTTCAAGTCCATCGGGCTAACGCTTCGGCAGCTATCGTGGCAGAACGGTATTCCTGCATTATCGCATAACTTCCCCTTCCGAGTGGGGGGACGGGTCGGGAAAGTATCATTATTGAAATTTTAAAAAATATCGAGTTATTTCTTTCAAGAGTAACTCAGTGAGCTTTCCATCATTTTGGGTAAATCGATTTGATTATATTTAGTTCGAAACTTTAACTTGAAGCTGTATTACACTGCACAATTTCTTATACAATTTCTTGAACAATCTGCCAAAATAGAGTCAAAAAACAGTGAACTTGATTGTTGATTTGACAGATTGTACAAGAAATTGTGTAGTGTAATACAGCTATTAACTTGACTCAACTTTTGGAAAACAAATTTTTGAAGTTTCTTAAAATTTTAGCAATTTAATAATAGGTAATAGCAATAGTAATAATAACCATAATAATAATCTGCTAACTTAAGTGGGGCGTGGCGTAGAAATTAGAAATTAAAAAAGGACTCGGTGCACTTTTTTCACTTCAACTGCCTCTCACAAAAACAAATAGGTCTTGGTTGTGATATTTTGGGACTTTTGGTATGTTATAGACTTGAAGAGCATTAAATTCTGAGCCGAAAACAGCAATAAAATCTCAGGTTCAGCCTCATTTTTGGACTAAAATGACTGGGCTATTGGGCAACATCTTTCTCTATGTATGTAGTCTTTCTGTATGTAGTCTTCAGGCTCGATACCAAGTTGCAGGCGCAAAGCTTGGGACGGCGTAACTCGCCAAATACAGCGGTCTGATTGGCTGATATCCTCCGCTGCTATGGTATCGAGCCTTTCGATGCATCCCAGATCTGAATTCTATACTGTTACGCATTTGGCGTACGGGTTCGAATATAACTGAGACGATCGTTTTAAAACATACACTGTTTATTACTGCGTACTACAATAAATACACGCCAACAATTATCTACTTGGAATTATCGCTGTGATTACTACTCGCTTTTGATCAGCTCGCTACCACTTTGCATTCCAATTCATAACTGCCCGTGAGCTGAAGGTTGATGACTTATATAGGCCTCCAAATAGTGTTCCCGAACTTTCCATCATCTTCCAGCAAACTCGACAGTGTCCCGGCATACGATTTTCTTGGCGACTCTCGAATAATCCCATACATTTCGCGTATAATGCTGCCGTGCTGTAGAGCCGGCGCCGCCGCCAAATGGACAGATGTGTCTTCATCAGGCGTTGGAGTCTCCATGTATTTCAATGCCATCAAGTTTACTCTAGAAATGTCCAAAGCTCCGCGCATTTGTACACTGGGGCTGTGAAAGAGTCTGGAAACATCGCGTGTTTCCAGATTGCACGGGCGTCGCCGCTCGTAACAATACCTTCATAACGCTATGGCTGCGTGTAAAGCAGTTTTTTCGAGAGAAGATCTAACCGGGATCGACGGGGTCGGGGTAGGTACATAATTGTTCACATTTTGCGATTCCCTGTATAGCTTAAAAGTACCCTGTTGTATGCTAATACGTCAGAATCTGAGAAACATTTGTGAAATCGCACACGCTTCATTAAACCGTCTCTTTATCTCATGAAATTTTTACAACAGAAACATCATCAGTGTATCAGATCCGGGAGTTCTTGATGAGGTGCCAGGGGAGCTCTTTCATTTTCCGTAATTAAAATGCCAGCGGGGAAACTTTATGAGCAATTTCAGATTCTGAAGAGTAGAGTTATTAAGACATTCTTGTGTTCATTATTATAATCTGTTGATTGCGAGCTGCAAGCTGGTTCTCTAACGAGATTTCAAGTCCGGTTCCTTTGAGTTTATAAAGGATTATTATAATTTCGAAAAAGAAAACTACTGTTTTACTCCGGAATTTATGCAGCGCAGCGTAAGAGAACACCCGTAAAGGTATGAACGAATGAAAAAATCACTCAGCCCCAGTGTTATACCAAATTCCAACTTTCGTTTGAGAATAAATTTGAGGCCTCTATCATTGGCTCAGATATCTAGGTGTCAACCTCCAGATGAAATTCAACCGGTGGTCGACCAGAAATCGTAATACTAGATCTAAAAGTAAGAGTTCATATGCCTCATTTCAACATGTTCTCTTGAAATGTGACAGAAGTGAAGAAGATAGCGGAAAAGCTCTGGTCAAACAGTACAGTAGGAACCCATCGTGTTATCAAATGAGTTTATCACAAATTGACACACGGGTCGAATGCCTATACTAAAGCGTGCTGAATATCACTGTCTCTTGTCAGAACGTTACAATTTGACTTGCTCGCACGGACGTTTTCTACTAGTCCGGTGGATTAGCGCCAAAAAATGCCTAAACTATGCATTTTGTGATAAAGCAAAGGGCCTCTGGATTCTCGTCCTTGAGATTCAACTTGACAATTCCAGAATTGGCGCCAACGAGTTTAGTGTGGCAGGCGACCTCAGAAGCCATCCGTAAGTATGGAAGAACAAAAATTTCGTTGCCGTTATTTAAAAGCTCGAAAACGAACACAAATTATCAATTTGTATCGTGTTGCAGTCTTTCTTGTTGGAAGCTGTCCTATTTGTGTTGCTTGTGGAGTTAGTATCGGAATCAAGCATGTTGATGGCCTGTTCTTGAGGAAGAATTGATTTTTATTTTAGTCTGATAGATCAGTGAGCATCTTACACATTTCGTGAGACTTTTATTCTGATTTCTGTTCTTGTTCATTGTTCGTTTCTTGCTCATTAACAATCATCAATTTCATAATATACAGGGTGTTCCGCGACATTACAACTTTTTTTTGGGGCCTTTCTCTTTGCAATGATCTCAAAAAAAAACTTTCCACCGTCAATTTTCACGAAGATCCCAAAATATTAGTTACCTATCTATAATTTTCTGCCTCTTGTTATGTACAGGGTGTTACAGATTGTTCACAGCCTCCAGGTGGGCTATACATATCCCAAGTACCTTTGGGGTGCTATTTGATGTGGATGTGATCATGACTCATATGCACCATGAAGATGTGCTTAACGTATTCATGTGCACCATGGGGATGTGCTCATTGGGTGCTTTCCACCTAGACGGTACAAATACCACCAGACGGCACATGTTCCATGGTGTGGCACAAAATTTTAGGTGATCCAATGAACGGCGCAGAACCGAGTAGGAACACGTAGATGGAAAGCACCGTTTGGCACCCGCACATGCGTAAATGGCAGGTGTACCGAACTTGGGGCTAGGTGGAAAGCACGCAATGTATTCATGGGGATGTGACTATGGCTGGTGCACATGAGCACGTTGGGCAGATCCCCCTGTATTCTGAGCACATTCTCATGATGCACATGGGAACGTTGAGCACATTTGAATGATGCACATGGGAACATTGAGCACATCCTCATGGTGCACATGGGTACATTGGGCACATCCCCATGGTAAACATGCCATGGTGCACATATGTGTTCCAAAATGTGCTCGTGGGCACTTTTCTACCAGGGAATTGAACTCAGGGGATGTGATTTGGTTGGTTACTCAATAGAACATCATGAATTTATCCTTTTCTTGTCAAAAAGAAAAAACAGGATTCTTAACCTCAACAAAAGAATTTTTTTTTTTCAAGTTTGGAGAATGGAACGAACACGGCGGCAATTGCTACCAACATTTCTAATAGACTCATAAGCTTCCAATATGACACATGACGATACTCAATGGTCGTTTTGTGAAAGTTCTTGTATCTTCAAAGTTTGAAGGGCCTCCATTCGCCTCCTTATTGACAAAATTTCAAATGCTGCGGGTCAAATGATGCCTATTGGTATAAGGTTCGCACATGAGAAAATTCGTTGCCCTGACCCAAAATGCAGTATCGATGTATCCTTGGATCGCATTACTCGGTATTTCAATTCAGAAAAAAATCAGGGAAAATATCAAAGTTTTTACTGCAGGTTTATTGATTTTCGAAGACATCTGGAATCGAAATTGTTATATATTGTATCAGTCTGAGGTCTCTTAATGATGAAAAACATACACTGGATATGTCTTTTGTTTTTACAAGTTGATTAGAAGGATTTGTTCCGAAAGTTATTTTATATCAACTTTGAACACTGTAATTGACGCACCCTCACACGAAAAGTCACAGTGTGCATGCAATACAGCTCCGATATCATGTTTGTTGCTTTTATAAGGAGGAACAATTCTTCCTCTGCAAGACAAAGTTAGAAACCGTACAATCGAGCCTTTATTTATGACGCAACATGTTTTTAAATTGAAGCATGCGTCACTTATCAGGTGCCGTGTTGACGCAAAACCGCCCTCGCGACCAGACACTTCTATGAGCTTGTAAAGATGAAAAACATATCTAATCATTTTTTTCAGTCGAAGAAAAGTTGGAAGTAACTGAATATGTAAGAATAAATGGAATGCCTATGGTGAGGAATGAAAACCATGAGGTTAAAGTTGAATATCAAAAAAGCGTGTTTTTTCATACAAACTTGTTCAAACATGTTTCTAACGTAGTTTGAACACTTTATTTGAACTCAGAACGTCGATTTTAGTCGAAAATGATACCAAACTTCTTCATATTCATTTAGGATTGATGAAAACCATAAATCGGTTTCAAAGACAGTAATGCCTTTTCCTCAGCCCCCTTACGTGATTGGCATCGGCATATTTTGTCAATTCCTGCCCATAGGGTATCAGGGCATCGAAGTATGATGTATTTGGGTGCCTTCGAGAAACATGGAAGATTTTGGTTCTTTTACAGCTCTGGATGGCTCCTGAGGTCACCTGCCACACCAAACTCGTTGGCGCCATTTCTGGAATTGTCAAGTTCAGTCTCAAGAATGTAAATCCAGAAGCCCTTTGCTTTATCACAAAATGCATAGTTCAGGCGCTAATCCACCGGACTATACGTCACATCCTACCTAAATCAAAACTCATTCAAGCACATACGATACTATTCAGACATAACATTTATTGTGGACTGTACCTTTATTTCAACTAAGTAATAAAAATTCATTCTGTATTCTTTTGCAATGATTCCTTGGAGTCGTCGGATTTTTTATATAACTTGTCTCATTGCAGGTTTTCTTCGTAAACAAAGAATCTCCAACGTACATCGAGCACGGCAAGAAATGCGAATTCCTCGTCACGACTTTCGACAACACCTCCGGCCTACTGGAAAGTCCCCTGCACTCGCTTCCGCCGAACACGACTTGCCACTACCACTTTAGAGGTCAACCCAAGGACATCATCTGGATCAGCTTCATCAAATACCACGTGACCAACGAACGCCTGACCGACTTCAACGCCGCCGAATGCGACGTGCAGCTGCAAATATGGGATGGAGACGTCAAAAACCGAAACACCGTCCCCCTGATCGGCCAGTTCTGCAAAGACGACAAACCGAAGCTGTGCGACCACTCGTTGCTCAAGAACTCTTCGAGATTGACCCGGCCTTGCGGATTGTCCGAGAGTTACGTCAGTTCCGGTTCGGATCTGACCATAGCGCATTCGATACGTTACGGCAGCGTGCTGTACCCCGTCAGTTTTGTTCTCAGATACGAGTTTGTGGATTTAGCTCAGGAAGGGACGCAGATGTCGAGGAATCCTTGCGATAGGATATTCAAAGAGGCTTCGGGCAGGTTCTTTTCGCCGAAGATCACGTTCTTGTACGGTAGAGGAGGACAAGAGGACTTGACGTGTACCTATCAGTTCGAGTCTGAAGAAGAGCAGCGGTTGAAACTTACGTTTCTGAAGACCAGTTTCGGCAGCAAGGAATGCTCCTCTGGGTATGTAGAGGTTAACAAAAATGCACGCGGCTGTTCAGTTTTTTGTTTCCAGGTACAACCCTGAAATTGGACGCTGGGTTTGCGGCATCAAGTCGTACGGCGAAGGTTACGCCAACATAAAGATCTACGAATACCCCTGGCCAGGGGTGGAAATCCTGCGCGACTGTCTCTGCAGCAACTTTTCAGAGCCTCTGGTTCTGATCACCAAGACCGCAAGGAAAGTGGTGGTCAAATTCACGGTGACCAACATGAAGATCACCGATGACTACAGGGACTACTTTTTCGAAGCAAATTTCGAGTTCGTGCCTCCGCAGAGCGACTGCTTGAACCCGTGGAAAAGTCGAAGGCTCCGAGGCTCCAGCGGGGAAATCACGGTCAGGAATAACGCTCAAACCCTGAAGCAAAACGAGCAGAGTTTCCATCAGAACCAGACGAATACTGCGTACTGTGTACACCAACCCTGGCTCATAGAGCCTGAGGATTCGCTCAGCAATTTCATTTACTTGAAAGTGAAAGGTACGTCCTCGGGTACGTCATTCGAGATCTGCTCGCAAATGGGGTCCTATACCACTTTTTTTAATTTGTTCAAAATAAAGTACAAACTAAGATCACCACTGGCTTAAAAACATTTTGTCTCGAAAGTCTCTACTGTGACTTGACTGTGAAATGTTGAAAATTTGAGCGGCAACAGGTGGAGTTTAAAGTGGGAGACTGATGACATAGAAAACCTGTCCTGCGCTTGCGAACTATATGGATCATCGTGTAATATGCATTGACCGCTGTTGCCAGGTTGTCTTGGAAGGGCAGTCTACAGTCCATGAATATTTACTAGTTATGATTGAAAATCACGAAAAAGCAAGACAACACAATGCAGCACTTTTTTGTATACATATTGTGGAATTTATATATCAGCGGGAAACAATTTTTTTTGTTTGTGGTGGTAGTACTAGTAGTTCCCTATAAAGGGCAATTTTGCTCCATAGAAAAACGAAGCGTTCCCAGAGGGTTGCTATGTCAAATTCTGTTTATATCTCAGGTTATAACTATTCAAGTTACATCTCCGTCAGACTCTCTGTGTGTTTTTCCTGTTTACCCCGGTTCTCATGCGAAAGTGTCGTCCAAGTGATGTATTTTTAAGGGTTGCCCCAACATCTCTTTTGCCTAATGAGTCATCGACACTAATGACAGTGACAGTCAGGAACCAGTAGCTAGTGAGGGGGCTAGACCACATACTAGCTAGACAGAGTATGCAGCGTTACCATTTAAATTGACAACTGTACGTTTTTCTTCTAATTTGGCTTCTCACGCATGCGCATCTGCCCAAACGAAATAGCCCCTCTACGTGTGCGTGGGAAGAGTCTGCTCTGAGGCTCTCACTCTCAATCGTCGGTCAGTTCACCTTAGAGAAGTACGACAAACACGCCGCAGATAATAACTAGATATAAATTTGACTTTCAAACTTGCGTTTTTGATCAAAAAAGCATTATGACATGCAGTATAAACGACAGATTGGGTGTGCGACTGGCAACACTGCTTCTACAAGATAACGTGACCTCACAGATGTAGGAAATATTCTACTTGGCGTGGTCCCACTACTCCTATGCCTTTAGCCTTCACCTATCGTAGTCCCTCAGCTACCTATATACCTATTACGGCCTCTTTGACTTTCTATCAATCAATTTTGCTTGTATTGTTTCCATCTCAAGGAATTACTTTTTAAATGGACCAAACTAATCGTTTGTTAGATAAGAACGAAAGAAAAATACGAAATTGCTTGCATAAATGGAGTATTATGCTAAAAAAAATTTTGATTGAAATGGAAACTACATTGAAAAATAATTGTCCCGTGTTTTTTTATTCAGTCAAAAACCGTACCGTTTGGGCGCAATAAATAAATAACATCAACTAGTTCTGACGTCACAGCGAGTCACCGCCTATACTGCCTGTGTAAATGACGTCAGAAATAGGCAGAGTATAGGAATATCGTTTATATTGCGGCTAAACGATACGATTTTTGGCTGAATAAAAAAATACGGGTCAATTATTTTTCAATATAAATTGCGCAACAAATATGTTGTCGCGAGGGAAAAATTGGTCCGAGTTTGGACCCCAATAACTTTTGAATGACACAAACCATTTTGATTCTGTTTTGACGGTTAGTGAGATCAGTCTTTCCGTTATTCACCTTCAGGAGGTGAAGATCTGGAAGCTCCATGTAAAATATCTACAGGGTGAAATGTAAAACAGTACAAAATTTCAGCAAATTAAACGGACCCCCATTTCTAGAATAATTTTCTTTCTCGAATGCAAATGAAAGGGTTATAAAGCGTTATGTTTTAGCTTGCGCCCAGTTTTGAAATTTTTGAAATCGGAAGTCTGGCTCTGACTTCATGATTTTTTCTCTTGGAAGATGCTGATTTATCCTATCGGTAGAAAGAAGACTATGTTACTCTGATGATGGGAGGATGCAATTCACGAATATTGTTTCTTGAACGGTTCTCAGCAACTTAACTTGCAGACCATCTGAAAAAACTTGATCAAGGCTTAAAAAAAAGGGCTCATTCAAAATGGGTGACGCAGGTGTTTTTCTTAAAAATTGAATTGGATCCGATTTTCACAACTGAAACAAGCTTTCTTTGTGGTTTTGACCTCCTGAACTTGATGCCGATGGTCAATTTCAGTTTTTGATGATGACAGGCTCCCTAGGCTAACATAGTCTTTCTTGTAGCGATAGGATAAATCAGCATCCTCCAAGAGAAAAAAAATCATAAAGTCAGAACCAGAGTTCCGATTCCAAAAATTCTAAAACTGGGCGCAAGCCAAAACATCACGCTTTATGATCCTCTCATTTGCATTTGTGAAAAAAAATTATACTGTAAATGGGAGTCCGTTTAATTTGCTAAAATTTTGCACTGTTTTACATTTCACCCTGTAAATATTTCACATCAAGCTTCCTGATTTCCACCTCCTGAAGGTGAATAACGGAAAGACTGATCTCACTAACCGTGAAAACAAAATCAAAATGATTGGTGTCATTCAAAAGTTATTGTGGTCCAAAGTCGGATCAATTTTTCCCTTGCGACAACATATTTGTTGCGCAGTTTAGTTTCTGATTTCATCGAAAAAAAGAAAAATTTTCAAAAGTATAATACTCTATTTCATCTAGAGTCCTGTTTGGAGTCACACGTGAGCTATGCAAGATCTGCCCCTATCCTTACAGCAGCAACTGGGTTGGCACTTTATCTTAAACTTCGTTCATAATGGCTGTTAACTTGTGCCGCATGCCGTATGCTGTAAGATGTAAGATATAACATTGACAGTACGGACCACGGTCTATAATATAGGATATACACAGACTTGAAGGTTTGCGGGGGTGGTAGTACCTACTGGTAACTGGTAGTATAGTAGACTAGTAGGTATAGTAGTATTAATTATTGGTAGGTACTAGTCCCTTGATCTAGGATGTAGAACTTGAATCTTGGGCTTGGGCTTGGGCAAGTTTGACGGAACGGCACTAACGGCTTACATTACATCTCATTGTGAACCAAAATATTGATTTTTAACTGTTGAAGTTTTACGGTAACGGAATAAGTTGAAGTTGACACCCATTATGAACGAGGCCTTACTCCTCTTGACTTTTTTCCGAGAGAGAAGGGTCTGGATGGTACCTTATGTATGAGTTATGCTCTGTAGAGATATGTAGGTAATGTGAAGGGATAAATGAATCGTTGACCTACACAGGATTGGTAACGACAGGGCTCTCACAAAATCTACAATTTTATGACCAATTTGAGAATTAATGATGCGTTTGTCTCATTTTTTCTAGTAAAGTTTCCGTTCTCAAGATATACTGCGTTCAACCCTAGTGTGATTCTGGTGAGCTATGATTTCCCGAATTTCTCCTTTCCAAAGGCGTCGCGTGGCGAGACTCCCAGCCAACTAGAATCACACTAGGGTTGAACACAGTATACCTATCTTATCCGCCACCGCCGGCCTTCTTGGTAATAACGAGCCTTGATCTTCCATTAGTTCATGCACAGACCACAGAAGCGAAAACATTTTGATGTGTTATTTATTTACAGGCGTGAGCAGAGACTCAAGGCTGTGTCCCAGCAAAAACAGGATCCTGGTGTATCCGGCCGGGAGGACCGAAGACGTGCGAATCATATGTCCGCAATATGAGACAATCGAAGATGTCGTGGAGATGTTCTCCGAAGGGTGGAATCTGTTTTCGTACAGAAAGATTCAAAACAAGAACTCGAGGAGTTTTATTATAGAGTTCTTGCAAAGGGAGACCGGAAATTTTGTGGTGACGTGGATGGAGGTGTCGAAGAATCCGGCATTGACGTTGCCCAGTACGATGCTGATGATCAATCCGCCAGATTGCCCGCACAGGTTTGTTCATTAATAATTAATATAACACGCACCTTCACTGAATCCATTAGGATTGCTATTCAGCAGTTCCGATTTGGCGTAATTGATTTTCATATGGTATATGTATAGTTACGGGAGACGTTAATCCTGCGCCAAGGCTCTCATAATCAACAGTTGAAACCACTACCAATAGAATTTCTCGGATATCCAATGATCATTTTCTCCTCCATTCTAATTTAGATTTTTTATTATTTTGATAACTCAGCTGACTGTTCATTTTGGAATTCCGAATAGACTCGCTAAACTACGCAGATCGAGACGTAGATCTTCATTTGGATTCCACATAGGTACCCAGATAAATCTAATCATTCCAGTAACATAAAAACCAATTTGAATGTTCTTGGCCAGGCTCTTGCGCTTTTCAAATGGGATTCCTGTTTCGTTATCTAAGTTGAAACCAACATTATTAGGTGCTTTTCTTTTACCTTCACCTCTACCACCACCTAAGTATTCTGACCTAAGTTGTTAGTGGTATCTCACTTTCGCGCATGTGATTTCTCGCTTTTTCTCTCTCTAACTCAGATCAGATCAGTGAGTTTTGTGGTAAAAGGAAAGCACCTATTGTTTTGTTCTATTTCCAATTTGACAGCAAAACTAGTGATTGACAACCAAACTTTTTTTGGCTTTAGCTGCCCAGAACTGGGGGCGTGCATCAGTTCGGACCTCTGGTGCGACGGTCTGAGGCACTGTCCATCCGGTAACGACGAGCAAGAATCCAACTGTTCGATCCACGCCGGTTTTCCCCTGTCGTACCTCAACTCTGCAGCCTTGTCGGCCGTGGCCGTCTTGATATTGGCAACAATCATTCTCGCCACCTTCTACTTTTTCAAGCACTGGCGGCGAGAACAAAAGAACGTCATTGTATCAGTAACAGAACATACCTTTTTAGAGTTTAAGAGTGGTTTGTGTTAATAAAAGAAAAAGTATTATTGAGAGACAAACGATACGTAATAATAATAATAATCCTTGATTGACTGACAATATGATATCTGTTGTAATTAAATGTAATATAAAGTTTTTATGGCGAATAAAAATATCAACAACCAAAGAGATAGTGGACAGAATAATAAAATTCTCATATAAGAATAGTCCAGTACTGTAATACTTAATCTTTGAGGGTGCTGTGCTGTATGCAGGAGGGTTGCTTATAGTAAATTCATTTATTTAAGGACGGAGTTGAATTGGTAAAATAAGCGTTTTATCGGGGGAAATATTAAGATCATTCGCCCCTATTTTAATAGTTGAATATACCCATTGATAGGTTTTGTGTTTGAAATGATGAAGTGTTGAAAGGTGTATTTAGGATGATAATTATAATGAAGGGCTTCACGACTTCTTTGAGTGGGAAGAAGACTTTCGCTTTCGTCACTTGTCTACCGTTTACTAAGGTGTACACTTTCGTAGTGAAAGGTTCCCTCACACTGTTTAAATTCAGACTGAAAATTGTAAGGGGTGTTGGGGGGGGGCTAACTATATCCGCCAAAATCGCAGAATAACCGGGGTGTTTTAATAAGAGGATTTATGGAGTATTAAGCTTGATTTATTCACATAATTTGATGACTTCTCAGGGGCATTACCTTAAATCGGAATGGGTCCGCTCTGGATTGTATAATACTAGGGTAACGTGTAGCTGAGACCACCTCGCAATATTTGCTACCACTTCTCTCTGCGAGGATAGAGAAGCCGATTGGGGAAAATGGGGATGATCAGAGCGTACTTGAAGCTAAAGCTATGTAAAAGGTAGCAGCCTTCTTTTATATTTTATATCTCTTTCGAAGGCTATCAAATTAGGTTCGACATTCGAAAGGTCTATTTGACTCACATATCATGGACCATAGGGCGAGAAGGTACTCAACTACTTAATCACCCTTAATAATAAAATATATCAACGTCGTTTGAATTTTCTTATAACAACAAGTTATACAACAGTTACATGCAACAAGCAATAAAATAATAGTGAAAATTGAAAAATTACAGTGAGGAATAAAATTAATGACATTTTTTGCGTAACGCAAGTGTTGTTTCTCAAATTGTTTACATAACGGAAGACGGCGTCATAGCTCTGCTTCCTGGCATATTTCGAATCTTCTATGTACCATAGAAAGAGAGAGAGAGAGAGAGAGGCATTTTCATGAGAGGAATGATTTTTTGGAGCAAAAATAAAGTGACAAGCTGGAGCGCTGGGAGAATACGTCCGATGGGGTGTACCTAAAATGCGGAACAGGAACAGGAATGGAACAGAGTTTGCCTGGTAAAAGGGAATAAGTCCGCAACGGGCAGAACGTGCGATTTTTCCAACAGATTTATATATCACAGACCTTGTTTGTGATGCAGAGAGCTAGCCTGTGATGGGAAAGAATTATATCAGATAGTATAAACCCCGTTGATCACCCCCAACAGGGGTGAAAAATTAGTCAGCAGTCTGTTCCACAAAGTGCGGAACGAGCAAACCGTGCGCTTTTTTTGAACAGAAACTTATCAGACGCCTTGCTAATGATGAGAAAGAAATTTTCAAATAGTCGGAACCCCGTTCATCCCCTAACGAGGGGTTGGAAATTACGTCAGAAGTCTGTTCCGCAAAGTGCGGAACGAACAAACCGTGCGCTTACTTTGAACAGAAACTTATCAGAGGCCTTGCTAATGATTAGAAAGAATTTTTCAAATAGTCAGAACCCCGTTCATCCTCCAACAAGGGGTTGAAAATTACGTCAGAAGTCTGTTCCGCAGAGTGCGGAACGGGCAAACCGTGCACTTTTTTTGAACAGAAACTTATCAGAGGCCTTGCTAATGATGAGGAATTTTTTTCAAATAGTCGGAACCCCGTTCATCCCCTAACGAGGGGTTGGAAATTACGTCAGAAGTCTGTTCCGCAAAGTGCGGAACGAACAAACCGTGCGCTTACTTTGAACAGAAACTTATCAGAGGCCTTGCTAATGATTAGAAACAATTTTTCAAATAGTCAGAACCCCGTTCATCCTCCAACAAGGGGTTGAAAATTAGGTACGTCAGAAGTCTGTTCCGCAAAGTGCGGAACGGGCAAACCGTGCGCTTTTTTTGAACAAAAACTCATCGGAGGCCTTGCTAATGATGGGGAAGAATTTTTCAAATAGTCAAAATCCCGTTCATCCCCCAACGAGGGGTTGAAAATTACGTCAGTAGTCTGTTCCGCAAAGTGCGGAACGGGCAAACCGTGCGCTTTTTTTGAACAAAAACTCATCAGAACCCTTGCTAATGATGAGAAATTATTTTTCAATTAGTCAAAACCCCGTTCATCCCCCAACGAGGGGTTGAAAATTACGTCAGTAGTCTGTTCCGCAAATTTTCCCAACGAATCCCCCAACGAGGGGTTGAAAATTACGTCAGTAGTTTGTTCCGCAAAGTGCGGAACGGGCAAACCGTGCACTTTTTTTGAACAGAAACTTATCAGAGGCCTTGCTAATGATGAGGAATTTTTTTCAAATAGTCGGAACCCTGTTCATCCTCCAACAAGGGGTTGAAAATTACGTCAGAAGTCTGTTCCGCAGAATGCGGAACGGGCAAACCGTGCGCTTTTTTAGAACAAAAACTCATCAGGGGCCTTGCTAATGATGGGGAAGAATTTTTCAAATAGTCAAAACCCCGTTCATCCCCCAACGAGGGGTTGAAAATTACGTCAGAAGTCTGTTCCGCAGCCCTTTTTTTCAAAGTGCGGAACGGGCAAACCGTGCGCTTACTTTGAACAGAAACTTATCAGAGGCCTTGCTAATGATTAGAAACAATTTTTCAAATAGTCAGAACCCTGTTCATCCTCCAACAAGGGGTTGAAAATTACGTCAGTAGTCTGTTCCGCAAAGTGCGGAACGGGCAAACCGTGCACTTTTTTGAACAGAAACTTATCAGAGGCCTTGCTAATGATGAGGAATTTTTTTCAAATAGTCGGAACCCTGTTCATCCTCCAACAAGGGGTTGAAAATTACGTCAGAAGTCTGTTCCGCAGAATGCGGAACGGGCAAACCGTGCGCTTTTTTTGAACAAAAACTCATCAGGGGCCTTGCTAATGATGGGGAAGAATTTTTCAAATAGTCAAAACCCCGTTCATCCCCCAACGAGGGGTTGAAAATTACGTCAGAAGTCTGTTCCGCAGCCCTTTTTTTCAAAGTGCGGAACGGGCAAACCGTGCGCTTACTTTGAACAGAAACTTATCAGAGGCCTTGCTAATGATTAGAAACAATTTTTCAAATAGTCAGAGCCCTGTTCATCCTCCAACAAGGGGTTGAAAATTACGTCAGAAGTCTGTTCCGCAGCGCTTTTTTTGAACAAAAACTCATCAGAGCCCTTGCTAATGATGAGAAATTATTTTTCAATTAGTCAAATTATTTTCCCAACGAATCCCCCAACGAGGGGTTGAAAATTACGTCAGTAGTTTGTTCCGCAAAGTGCGGAACGGGCAAACCGTGCACTTTTTTTGAACAGAAACTTATCAGAGGCCTTGCTAATGATGAGGAATTTTTTTCAAATAGTCGGAACCCTGTTCATCCTCCAACAAGGGGTTGAAAATTACGTCAGAAGTCTGTTCCGCAGAATGCGGAACGGGCAAACCGTGCGCTTTTTTTGAACAAAAACTCATCAGGGGCCTTGCTAATGATGGGGAAGAATTTTTCAAATAGTCAAAACCCCGTTCATCCCCCAACGAGGGGTTGAAAATTACGTCAGAAGTCTGTTCCGCAGCCCTTTTTTTCAAAGTGCGGAACGGGCAAACCGTGCGCTTACTTTGAACAGAAACTTATCAGAGGCCTTGCTAATGATTAGAAACAATTTTTCAAATAGTCAGAACCCTGTTCATCCTCCAACAAGGGGTTGAAAATTACGTCAGAAGTCTGTTCCGCAGCGCTTTTTTTGAACAAAAACTCATCAGAGCCCTTGCTAATGATGAGAAATTATTTTTCAATTAGTCAAATTATTTTCCCAACGAATCCCCCAACGAGGGGTTGAAAATTACGTCAGTAGTTTGTTCCGCAAAGTGCGGAACGGGCAAACCGTGCGCTTTTTTCGGACAAAAACTCATCAGAGGCCTTGCTAATGATGAAAAAGAATTTTTCAAATCGTCAAAACCCCGTTCATCTCCCAACGAGGGGTTGAAAATTACGTCGGAAGTCTGTTCCGCAAAGTGCGGAACGGGCAAACCGTGCGCTTTTTTTGAACAAAAACTCATCAGAGCCCTTGCCAGTGATGAGGGAGAATTTTTCAAATGGTCAGAACCCCGTTCATCCTCCAACAAGGGGTTGAAAATTACGTCAGAAGTCTGTTCCGCAAAGTGCGGAATGGGCAAACCGTGCGCTTTTTTTGAACTAAAACTCATCAGAGCCCTTGCTAATGATGAGAAATTATTTTTCAATGAGTCGAAACCCCGTTCATCCCCCAACGAGGGGTTGAAAATTACGTCGGAAGTCTGTTCCGCAAAGTGCGGAACGGGCAAACCGTGCGCTTTTTTTGAACAAAAACTCATCAGAGCCCTTGCTAATGATGAGAAATTGTTTTTCAAATAGTCAAAACCCCGTTCATCCCCCAACGAGGGGTTGAAAATTACATCAGTAGTCTGTTCCGCAAAGTGCGGAACGGGCAAACCGTGCGTTTTTTTTCCAACAGAAACTCACCAGAGGCCTTGCTAATGATGAGAAAGAAAGAACGGGGATGATATGATGTCAAATTCTGGTATGGCATAGTATGAAATTTCAAGATGGCGGCGGAATCATGAAATTTAGCTTGAAAGTAAGATTGATCATACGTGACAAGGGTAAGTTTCAAGTTCCATGAAAATCGTTCCACTAGCAAGAAATTTTAATATGGCGGCCAAGATGGAGGCCAAGATGGCGGCGGAATCATGGAATTCAGCTTGAAGATAAGAATGATCATACAAGACAATTGTAACTTTCAAGTTTCATGAAAATCGTTCCACTAATAAGAAATTTCAATATGGTGGCCAAGATGGCGGCGCAACCATGAAATCCAATATGCCCACTGATGGCCACCCACGAGGACCTGAGCTATCCATTGGAGAAAGTTCCAGGGCTCTAGATTCATTCCCCGAGGAGGAGTTCAACTTCTTAGAAGTGCACAGGAAATCTTTGTTTTGTGATAATAATAATGATAACTATGGATGTATAGAAAAAAATAATGCCCATTGGCCACCCTTGGGGACATCAGCTATCAAAAAAAGTTTTACGGGTCTAGCTTTATTCCTCGAGGAGGAGTACAACTTCTTAATTTCTACACGGACAGACTGGCAGACAGACAGACAGACGGACAGCCGGACGGACAGACGGACAGACAGACAAACCGGCCATATAAGCGTCATTTACTTCCGAAAATGCGCTAAAAAGATAAATGAAGTCACGAAACGACCTCAAAAGCTGAAGCCAAAAATGAAAAGAAATAGAGAGTTCTACAGGTGTCCCGGAATTAGCGTTAGAAAACTCACAGGGAGATAGAAAATAGAAAAATAAGGGGACTTTTGTTGATAAACAAACCCTCCCAAATGTATAATAACGAAGAAAATCAAAGCCTTCAAAGTGTTTTTTTTTGCATACTTTTTGAACCGTTCAGCCGATTCTATTCAAATTCGAACCAAAGTTTATTAAGGCAGGTCTTTATTGAACTATAATAACTAATTTCATCAGGCATTGTTAGGGGCGAAGATAATGGGGATTTCAAGATATTTGGGTTCGAAACATTAGAAAACATCACGAAATCGCCAGTTTCCAGGGCCCAAATTGTTTTTTTTCTGAAAAACTCCATGTTTATCAGCGAAAATGATGGTTCATCCACTTGAAACACCCAAAAAACTCATTCCAGTTGACGAATCATGGGTTTTCTTGGATTTTAATTTTTAGGCCCAGGAAAGTGGCGATTTCGAGATGTTTTGCAATGTTTCAATCCCAAATATCTCGAAAAGTAAGCTCTTAATCAAAAATTTCATGAGTAACTTTTTTCTTTGAATTGAACGTAGAATTCAAAAATTGGAATAATTTCAAAAAATATTCGGAAAGATCCAAAATGGGGGGGAAAGGGGCAGAGCACCCCCCTATTATCTTCGCCCCTAAAATCAGTAAGCTCTAGTTCAAATTTGACTGAAATCGGTTGAACGGTTAAAAAAATATGCAAAAAAAAACTGTTCGGAAAAAACAACTTTGAAGGCCTGTATCTCCGTTTATAAGCGTTTGCGAGGGTATGTTTATTGGGAGAAGTCCCCTTATTTTTCAATTTTCTATCTCCCTGTGAGTTTCGTAACACCTATTCCGGGACACATGTATTAAAAAAAAATTGACATTTCGTGTATCCTGTCAAAATTGGGCACCCTGTAAAGCTGAAAATAATTTGAGGTCATAGGTTACATAGAACCATATAACTTTTCTCTTGTACCTATCTTTTTTTATATTTTGAAGGGGAGAGTCGTAATATGGGATAAATAGATACACTATACAGGGTTCAGTTCTATGGTTCAGTTACTTCAGTTTCACAATGTGCATCAAGATTCCTTTTTGAATTACAAATCATCGGTGTGTTTCTGGGAAGTTGATCCAGGAAATATCCCAATATCTTAATCGTAACTCGAGGAATGAATATTATGCAGTGAATGCAGCATCAATGATCGAATTCTATTTTACTTGTTTTGTCAACATTTCATTTCAAGTTATTATAGGAGAACTAGTTATTGGAAACATTCCGTGAATTTTTGATATCGAGTGTTAAATCTGCAAGGATATGTCTCACTGAAAATGAGGCATGTGTCATGGTCCTATTGGAGTATTGGATGATTTTCTAATTGAACGCTGAAGGTAAGTCATCACTCATTAGTCATCAAAATTAAATACTAAAACAGGCTCCTTGTGAAACTCCTTCATTCAATAAATCCCAAAGTGGGTTCTATCGTGGTTCTATCTGGTCACATAGGAACTTATGGTGCGATTCTCTAAAAAATTACATTCCATAAAGACTCTGTTACGTTGTTATTATCTAGGCAACAGTCAATGGCCGACACGAATTTTTACATAAAGGTGCGTACAGACCTGAGCACTTTTTCGCGGACGAACAGTGCTCGCGGACACGTGCGTGCGTGTGGACGGGTCACACGCACGCATGATGTTCGCAGACGCACAGTTTCAACGCACAGAGCCCGTTCCGAGGCACGGATTCGTGTTCGCGACGCACAATGCCGTCCGCACATGAAAAACGCTCAAAATTCATGATGGACTAAGAAACCCAAAACATACTCATTCGATAGGTATTCAAAATGGGCTTGTACCATCTTCTTATCTTTCACTCACCTCACGGATTTCCGTTGGAATTACCGTTTTTAGGTTCTTCTAGAAAATATCACGAAATCCCGTGAATTTGAACTAAACTCGTCGAATCTCAAGAACTAAAAGCAATATCAGAAAAATTTCTTCGCTGGCGCTTAGAGCCAAGTTCTGCGGTGCTCACGTTGAGAATATTTTCAGGTTCACGTTAATAGGTGGCCCCACAAAAATTGGAAATCAAAGAATTGCACAGTCAAATAATGAAAAAGACGCGAAATCTTCGACCAGCGATGGACTATGTTAAATTTTCAAAATAGAGGGGTATATATGCGACGTTATATTTGAAGAAAACATTGAAAAAGTTTTATCCTCAAAGAAAATGACAATTTGGTGTGTCCTCTGGAAGGTACTGATTTTCAAAGGTAGATCTCGGATGCGTAATTTTAGGTTTTGAAATATTCCTTGTTTTTTGGATCAATATTCATAGTAGTTTATACCTAAAGATGCCAACACGTTTTCTGAAGAATAGAATAAATGGTGGAATAAGTGAGCAGTGGTTCTCTGATCCAAAGATGGCTGGTGGCGTATGTCTTCATGTTAAATAATTCTTGAATAAAGAATCAATCCTTCCGCCAAAGTAAGAATGATGAGCAATTTTTTTCCAATGCCCAAAGTGTTATTGCCCACAGAGTTGAAACGTCCATTGTCCCTCAGGCTCTTTTCTATTTTCTTGTGTCATTATTAGTGTTATCAATAATTTGTGCTTTTGCGTTCCATTTTGCTTTCCTAAATTTCTTTCGAATACATATTTATGCAGTGGAGACATAATTATTGGAACTTGACTGCTGAATCATTATCATAAGTATCAAGGCTGACTCTTTGTCAAATGGACTTGGCAGAGTCCTGAAAAATTTCAACACTAAAATTGAACCAAAAGGTCATCGATGGTATTTCATTGTACAAGCTAAGCGCCACAAATTTTCGGTCAAGCACAAATTTTGGTCATTACTCGTTACTGAAACGATTTTGATCTGCTTGAATTGCCTCTGTGCAGTGTTAGACAATGTGGTGTATTTGAATTTTAGAACAAATGAGGTTACGTGAAATTGTTTCGAAATAGGACAATGCAACTTTTAATCAAAAACACCATGCGATACAGGCCCTACTAAGGATGGTTTGCAAATATTAGGCCTCATACATCACATAGCTTCGATAGATTATATTATTATATAGAAGAAAGCTTCTTGAGTACAAAAATGTAAGTAAAAAGTCTTCATTTAGTGCCGCAAATGAGTACTGACGCTGTAATCAAATTGTTCACGAAGAAATGGGCGGCTCTGCACCAGATCAAGCAAATAATGTTATTGGATGTTATTGTGTCGGTCCTTCTCTTAGGTATTATGTTGTGAAAGAAGGTGAAGGATTAAGGTTCTTTCGCAAGAAACACTGAACATGAGTCCCATGAAAATACGCAAGAGGCAAAAAAAAAGAATTATTGCCATAATTTTTGAGTTTGTGAGAGAATCTTTCATATATAAACTTTGAAGGGAACTGGGTCATAAGTTAATCTTACATCATACAACTTAAACGACCTAGAAAACTTATTCCAGTTGAGGAATCATGAGTTTTCTTGGATTTTAATTCTTAGGCATTTGAATGTCGCGATTTCGAGGCATTTTCCAAAGTTTCAAACCCAAATATCTCGGAAATGAAGCCTCTATCCAACATTTTACAGGAGTTACTTTTTCTTCTAAATAGAACAAGGAATTAAAAAAAAAGTATAATTTCTCAAAAATATCCAGTGGCGTAGAAAATGAGGTGGGAGAAGTTGAACAATTCCTCCGTATCTACGCCACTGGACAATTTTGACATAAGTTATCCACGTCAAGTGATGAATATCTATTCTGTGATCATTTGTACCAAACTTGGTTGAAATCGCTCAAATGACTTGAGAGTTATTGTAAAGAAAAAGATTTTAAAAACAGAACTTTGAAGGGCTCTATCTTCCTTAGGACGCGTTTTGGAGCAAAATTAAATTATGCATGTCGACCTAGTTTTCGACGGACCATCGAATGGTGAATTATTGCTACTATAACCTGGACCGCACCATATAGCGTCTTGTAATCGAAAATATTCCATCTTTTGTCAGAAAAGCCGCCAAGGTTCTCGTCGCTCCCAATGTCGTTGCTGTGTTCTCAAGCATTAAGCGGCAATCCATTCGCAATAGCCCTGGAAAAGTCGATCGGCTTCGCGAATATTCTGGCAAGTTTCAGATGCACGGCTGCTCCGCCATTTATAATTGTGTAGGTACGTGTCTTATTCGCGCGTCGTGGTCTCCAACAAGTTTCGTATCAATATTAACATTGTTGTCATGTCCGCTTGTCTTCGGATGATCTTCAACTACCTACTTTTAAATGACATTTCCTATTTCCATAACCATAATATCGATTCATGGCCGTTTGGGAAGAGGTGATCAAAAACCTTATCTTTTTTTTCTACAGACCCGTTGGTTGGGGTCTTTGGGTAGTCGACATAATTGCCAATGACTTATTATTGGTCTATTAGGAGATCACAAAATATTGTTTCTCAAGGTACTTATTCTTCAGATGGTCTAGGAGGATACAAAATACCGTTTCTGATGTTCTTCTTCAGATGGTCTTTCAATCATTTGAAATTTTCGGGAACATAGTTTTCTAAGCCATTGGGTGTTCTTGACAAGTTTAACCACTCGCTGATAACTGACTTGCAAGTCCATTTCATGGCTCCGCAACCGCAATGCGTTCCACCGCCGTCGTATGATTTACTGGAGATGTTCAAAATTAGATTTTCAGGGCCGTTGGTGTCTTCCGATGCCCAGTCATTTTACCTCCAATAGCCTTCTTCAGATGGTCATTCTCTCCATTGACAACTTCTCCATCTTCTCCAGGATCGCTAGTTTTTTGGACGGCATCGGCACTCGTGTAATATTTTCAAGTAAGGTACATACGCGTCGAACACCCAATTTTAAGTTCTGCATGTCCCATTTCTTCGGTCTTCCGCAGATGGCTTTTTTATGGTTACTATTTCTTCTTCACAGCCATTGGCTTTTTCGTAAGGTTCAATTTTTGGTGAAACCACTCTGGTTCTTCTGCTTTCCTTTGTTACATACACTGACTCGTTGAAAATCTGAATGACGCCAAGTATCAAGTATCACTCCACATGACCTTAGCTCTGCCTTCTCTTATTTTGTAAGCTTCATTTTTTTCTCTTCAGTAAGGTTTTGAACTTTTTAAGAAAATTATCATGCGCTCAATATATCGAGAGAAGCCTCGCACTGAACCTATTGGGCATCTTCATTGAGGCAACGAAATCAATATTAAGACCCATCAATAACACCAGACCTCTCACAGTTGAGTTGAATCGAAATAATTACTGAAATTCGGCATCAATTTTTGCACGCACATAACAGCGTTCGCACGCACTCAAAATGTGTGTTTGTTGTTTCCACTCCACGGAATGTCCGCCGCGAACAGTGTTCGTGCGCGTTGAAATTCCGAATTTACACGTCCAGACCTGAGCATTTGTGCGCGCACGAACACTGTTCGCACGAACGTTCGTCCGCGAAAAAGTGCTCAGGTCTGTACGCACCTTTTCAGAGCGTTTATGGAATGTTATTTTTTACAGAATAGCACCATTAGTCTTACATAATTTTTTGTTTTCTAAATTTTACATAGTTTACGATTCAATGATACATTGGAACCTCTACCCCTCTAAGTCTAACCTCACATGTTTCAAGTTTCTACAACAAAAAGTCACACTTAGCACTGTTGAAGGCTTTTGAGAGGTCGAGGTTAGAAGAAAATTCACACGGTTTGTCCGTCCCGCTCTTTGCGAAACAGATTTCTGACGCAATTTCTCACCTCCGGTAGGGGTTGAACGGGGTTCCTACTATCTGGAATAAAAATTTCATCACCACCAAGGACTCTGATGAGTTTCTGTTGAAGAAAAACGGACGGTTTGCCCGTTCCGCACTTTGCGGAACAGACTTCTGACGTAATTTCCAACCCCTTGCTGGGGGATGAACGGGGTTCTGACCATTTGAAAAATTCTTTCTCATCACTGGCAAGGCCTTTGATGAGTTTCTGTTCAAAAAACGCGCACGGTGTGCTCGTTCCGCACTTTGCGGAACAGACTTCTGACGTTATTTCCAACCCCTTGCTGGGGGATGAACGGGGTTCTGACCATTTGAAAAATTCTTCCTCATCACTGGCAAGGCCTCTGATGAGTTTCTGTTCAAAAAACGCGCACGGTGTGCTCGTTCCGCACTTTGCGGAACAGACTTCTGACGTTATTTCCAACCCCTTGCTGGGGGATGAACGGGGTTCTGACCATTTGAAAAATTCTTTCTCATCACTGGCAAGGTCTCAGATGAGTTTCTGTTCAAAAAACGCGCACGGTGTGCTCGTTCCGCACTTTGCGGAACAGACTTCTGACGTTATTTCCAACCCCTTGCTGGGGGATGAACGGGGTTCTGACCGTTTGAAAAATTCTTCCTCATCACTGGCAAGGCCTCTGATGAGTTTCTGTTCAAAAAACGCGCACGGTGTGCTCGTTCCGCACTTTGCGGAACAGACTTCTGACGTTATTTCCAACCCCTTGCTGGGGGATGAACGGGGTTCTGACCATTTGAAAAATTCTTTCTCATCACTGGCAAGGCCTCTGATGAGTTTCTGTTCAAAAAACGCGCACGGTGTGCTCGTTCCGCACTTTGCGGAACAGACTTCTGACGTTATTTCCAACCCCTTGCTGGGGGATGAACGGGGTTCTGACCATTTGAAAAATTCTTTCTCATCACTGGCAAGGCCTCTGATGAGTTTCTGTTCAAAAAACGCGCACGGTGTGCTCGTTCCGCACTTTGCGGAACAGACTTCTGACGTTATTTCCAACCCCTTGCTGGGGGATGAACGGGGTTCTGACCGTTTGAAAAATTCTTCCTCATCACTGGCGAGGCCTCTGATGAGTTTCTGTTCAAAAAACGCGCACGGTGTGCTCGTTCCGCACTTTGCGGAACAGAGTTCTGACGTTATTTCCAACCCTTTGCTGGGGGATGAACGGGGTTCTGACCATTTGAAAAATTCTTCCTCATCACTGGCAAGGCCTCTGATGAGTTTCTGTTCAAAAAACGCGCACGGTGTGCTCGTTCCGCACTTTGCGGAACAGACTTCTGACGTTATTTCCAACCCCTTGCTGGGGGATGAACGGGGTTCTGACCGTTTGAAAAATTCTTCCTCATCACTGGCGAGGCCTCTGATGAGTTTCTGTTCAAAAAACGCGCACGGTGTGCTCGTTCCGCACTTTGCGGAACAGACTTCTGACGTTATTTCCAACCCTTTGCTGGGGGATGAACGGGGTTCTGACCATTTGAAAAATTCTTCCTCATCACTGGCAAGGCCTCTGATGAGTTTCTGTTCAAAAAACGCGCACGGTGTGCTCGTTCCGCACTTTGCGGAACAGACTTCTGACGTTATTTCCAACCCCTTGCTGGGGGATGAACGGGGTTCTGACCGTTTGAAAAATTCTTCCTCATCACTGGCAAGGCCTCTGATGAGTTTCTGTTCAAAAAACGCGCACGGTGTGCTCGTTCCGCACTTTGCGGAACAGACTTCTGACGTTATTTCCAACCCCTTGCTGGGGGATGAACGGGGTTCTGACCGTTTGAAAAATTCTTCCTCATCACTGGCGAGGCCTCTGATGAGTTTCTGTTCAAAAAACGCGCACGGTGTGCTCGTTCCGCACTTTGCAGAACAGACTTCTGACGTTATTTCCAACCCCTTGCTGGGGGATGAACGGGGCTCTGACCATTTGAAAAATTCTTCCTCATCACTGGCAAGGCCTCTGATGAGTTTCTGTTCAAAAAACGCGCACGGTGTGCTCGTTCCGCACTTTGCGGAACAGACTTCTGACGTTATTTCCAACCCCTTGCTGGGGGATGAACGGGGTTCTGACCGTTTGAAAAATTCTTCCTCATCACTGGCGAGGCCTCTGATGAGTTTCTGTTCAAAAAACGCGCACGGTGTGCTCGTTCCGCACTTTGCAGAACAGACTTCTGACGTTATTTCCAACCCTTTGCTGGGGGATGAACGGGGCTCTGACCATTTGAAAAATTCTTCCTCATCACTGGCAAGGCCTCTGATGAGTTTCTGTTCAAAAAACGCGCACGGTGTGCTCGTTCCGCACTTTGCGGAACAGACTTCTGACGTTATTTCCAACCCCTTGCTGGGGGATGAACGGGGTTCTGACCGTTTGAAAAATTCTTCCTCATCACTGGCGAGGCCTCTGATGAGTTTCTGTTCAAAAAACGCGCACGGTGTGCTTGTTCCGCACTTTGCGGAACAGACTTCTGACGTTATTTCCAACCCCTTGCTGGGGGATGAACGGGGTTCTGACCATTTGAAAAATTCTTTCTCATCACTGGCAAGGCCTCTGATGAGTTTCTGTTCAAAAAACGCGCACGGTGTGCTTGTTCCGCACTTTGCGGAACAGACTTCTGACGTTATTTCCAACCCCTTGCTGGGGGATGAACGGGGTTCTGACCATTTGAAAAATTCTTCCTCATCACTGGCGAGGCCTCTGATGAGTTTCTGTTCAAAAAACGCGCACGGTGTGCTCGTTCCGCACTTTGCGGAACAGACTTCTGACGTTATTTCCAACCCTTTGCTGGGGGATGAACGGGGTTCTGACCATTTGAAAAATTCTTCCTCATCACTGGCGAGGCCTCTGATGAGTTTCTGTTCAAAAAACGCGCACGGTGTGCTCGTTCCGCACTTTGCGGAACAGACTTCTGACGTTATTTCCAACCCTTTGCTGGGGGATGAACGGGGTTCTGACCATTTGAAAAATTCTTTCTCATCACTGGCAAGGCCTCTGATGAGTTTCTGTTCAAAAAACGCGCACGGTGTGCTCGTTCCGCACTTTGCGGAACAGACTTCTGACGTTATTTCCAACCCCTTGCTGGGGGATGAACGGGGTTCTGACCATTTGAAAAATTCTTTCTCATCACTGGCAAGGCCTCTGATGAGTTTCTGTTCAAAAAACGCGCACGGTGTGCTCGTTCCGCACTTTGCGGAACAGACTTCTGACGTTATTTCCAACCCCTTGCTGGGGGATGAACGGGGTTCTGACCGTTTGAAAAATTCTTCCTCATCACTGGCGAGGCCTCTGATGAGTTTCTGTTCAAAAAACGCGCACGGTGTGCTCGTTCCGCACTTTGCGGAACAGAGTTCTGACGTTATTTCCAACCCTTTGCTGGGGGATGAACGGGGTTCTGACCATTTGAAAAATTCTTCCTCATCACTGGCAAGGCCTCTGATGAGTTTCTGTTCAAAAAACGCGCACGGTGTGCTCGTTCCGCACTTTGCGGAACAGACTTCTGACGTTATTTCCAACCCCTTGCTGGGGGATGAACGAAGTTCTGACCGTTTGAAAAATTCTTCCTCATCACTGGCGAGGCCTCTGATGAGTTTCTGTTCAAAAAACGCGCACGGTGTGCTCGTTCCGCACTTTGCGGAACAGACTTCTGACGTTATTTCCAACCCTTTGCTGGGGGATGAACGGGGTTCTGACCATTTGAAAAATTCTTCCTCATCACTGGCAAGGCCTCTGATGAGTTTCTGTTCAAAAAACGCGCACGGTGTGCTCGTTCCGCACTTTGCGGAACAGACTTCTGACGTTATTTCCAACCCCTTGCTGGGGGATGAACGGGGTTCTGACCGTTTGAAAAATTCTTCCTCATCACTGGCGAGGCCTCTGATGAGTTTCTGTTCAAAAAACGCGCACGGTGTGCTCGTTCCGCACTTTGCGGAACAGACTTCTGACGTTATTTCCAACCCCTTGCTGGGGGATGAACGGGGTTCTGACCGTTTGAAAAATTCTTCCTCATCACTGGCAAGGCCTCTGATGAGTTTCTGTTCAAAAAACGCGCACGGTGTGCTCGTTCCGCACTTTGCGGAACAGACTTCTGACGTTATTTCCAACCCCTTGCTGGGGGATGAACGGGGTTCTGACCGTTTGAAAAATTCTTCCTCATCACTGGCGAGGCCTCTGATGAGTTTCTGTTCAAAAAACGCGCACGGTGTGCTCGTTCCGCACTTTGCAGAACAGACTTCTGACGTTATTTCCAACCCTTTGCTGGGGGATGAACGGGGCTCTGACCATTTGAAAAATTCTTCCTCATCACTGGCAAGGCCTCTGATGAGTTTCTGTTCAAAAAACGCGCACGGTGTGCTCGTTCCGCACTTTGCGGAACAGACTTCTGACGTTATTTCCAACCCCTTGCTGGGGGATGAACGGGGTTCTGACCGTTTGAAAAATTCTTCCTCATCACTGGCGAGGCCTCTGATGAGTTTCTGTTCAAAAAACGCGCACGGTGTGCTTGTTCCGCACTTTGCGGAACAGACTTCTGACGTTATTTCCAACCCCTTGCTGGGGGATGAACGGGGTTCTGACCATTTGAAAAATTCTTTCTCATCACTGGCAAGGCCTCTGATGAGTTTCTGTTCAAAAAACGCGCACGGTGTGCTTGTTCCGCACTTTGCGGAACAGACTTCTGACGTTATTTCCAACCCCTTGCTGGGGGATGAACGGGGTTCTGACCGTTTGAAAAATTCTTCCTCATCACTGGCGAGGCCTCTGATGAGTTTCTGTTCAAAAAACGCGCACGGTGTGCTCGTTCCGCACTTTGCGGAACAGACTTCTGACGTTATTTCCAACCCTTTGCTGGGGGATGAACGGGGTTCTGACCATTTGAAAAATTCTTCCTCATCACTGGCAAGGCCTCTGATGAGTTTCTGTTCAAAAAACGCGCACGGTGTGCTCGTTCCGCACTTTGCGGAACAGACTTCTGACGTTATTTCCAACCCCTTGCTGGGGGATGAACGGGGTTCTGACCGTTCGAAAAATTCTTCCTCATCACTGGCGAGGCCTCTGATGAGTTTCTGTTCAAAAAACGCGCACGGTGTGCTCGTTCCGCACTTTGCGGAACAGAGTTCTGACGTTATTTCCAACCCTTTGCTGGGGGATGAACGGGGTTCTGACCATTTGAAAAATTCTTCCTCATCACTGGCAAGGCCTCTGATGAGTTTCTGTTCAAAAAACGCGCACGGTGTGCTCGTTCCGCACTTTGCGGAACAGACTTCTGACGTTATTTCCAACCCTTTGCTGGGGGATGAACGGGGTTCTGACCATTTGAAAAATTCTTCCTCATCACTGGCAAGGCCTCTGATGAGTTTCTGTTTAAAAAACGCGCACGGTGTGCTCGTTCCGCACTTTGCGGAACAGACTTCTGACGTTATTTCCAACCCCTTGCTGGGGGATGAACGGGGTTCTGACCGTTTGAAAAATTCTTCCTCATCACTGGCGAGGCCTCTGATGAGTTTCTGTTCAAAAAACGCGCACGGTGTGCTCGTTCCGCACTTTGCGGAACAGACTTCTGACGTTATTTCCAACCCCTTGCTGGGGGATGAACGGGGTTCTGACCGTTTGAAAAATTCTTCCTCATCACTGGCGAGGCCTCTGATGAGTTTCTGTTCAAAAAACGCGCACGGTGTGCTCGTTCCGCACTTTGCGGAACAGACTTCTGACGTTATTTCCAACCCCTTGCTGGGGGATGAACGGGGTTCTGACCGTTTGAAAAATTCTTCCTCATCACTGGCGAGGCCTCTGATGAGTTTCTGTTCAAAAAACGCGCACGGTGTGCTCGTTCCGCACTTTGCGGAACAGACTTCTGACGTTATTTCCAACCCCTTGCTGGGGGATGAACGGGGTTCTGACCGTTTGAAAAATTCTTCCTCATCACTGGCAAGGCCTCTGATGAGTTTCTGTTCAAAAAACGCGCACGGTGTGCTCGTTCCGCACTTTGCGGAACAGACTTCTGACGTTATTTCCAACCCCTTGCTGGGGGATGAACGGGGTTCTGACCGTTTGAAAAATTCTTCCTCATCACTGGCGAGGCCTCTGATGAGTTTCTGTTCAAAAAACGCGCACGGTGTGCTCGTTCCGCACTTTGCAGAACAGACTTCTGACGTTATTTCCAACCCTTTGCTGGGGGATGAACGGGGCTCTGACCATTTGAAAAATTCTTCCTCATCACTGGCAAGGCCTCTGATGAGTTTCTGTTCAAAAAACGCGCACGGTGTGCTCGTTCCGCACTTTGCGGAACAGACTTCTGACGTTATTTCCAACCCCTTGCTGGGGGATGAACGGGGTTCTGACCGTTTGAAAAATTCTTCCTCATCACTGGCGAGGCCTCTGATGAGTTTCTGTTCAAAAAACGCGCACGGTGTGCTCGTTCCGCACTTTGCGGAACAGACTTCTGACGTTATTTCCAACCCCTTGCTGGGGGATGAACGGAGTTCTGACCATTTGAAAAATTCTTTCTCATCACTGGCAAGGCCTCTGATGAGTTTCTGTTCAAAAAACGCGCACGGTGTGCTTGTTCCGCACTTTGCGGAACAGACTTCTGACGTTATTTCCAACCCCTTGCTGGGGGATGAACGGGGTTCTGACCGTTTGAAAAATTCTTCCTCATCACTGGCGAGGCCTCTGATGAGTTTCTGTTCAAAAAACGCGCACGGTGTGCTCGTTCCGCACTTTGCGGAACAGACTTCTGACGTTATTTCCAACCCTTTGCTGGGGGATGAACGGGGTTCTGACCATTTGAAAAATTCTTCCTCATCACTGGCAAGGCCTCTGATGAGTTTCTGTTCAAAAAACGCGCACGGTGTGCTCGTTCCGCACTTTGCGGAACAGACTTCTGACGTTATTTCCAACCCCTTGCTGGGGGATGAACGGGGTTCTGACCGTTTGAAAAATTCTTCCTCATCACTGGCGAGGCCTCTGATGAGTTTCTGTTCAAAAAACGCGCACGGTGTGCTCGTTCCGCACTTTGCGGAACAGAGTTCTGACGTTATTTCCAACCCTTTGCTGGGGGATGAACGGGGTTCTGACCATTTGAAAAATTCTTCCTCATCACTGGCAAGGCCTCTGATGAGTTTCTGTTCAAAAAACGCGCACGGTGTGCTCGTTCCGCACTTTGCGGAACAGACTTCTGACGTTATTTCCAACCCTTTGCTGGGGGATGAACGGGGTTCTGACCATTTGAAAAATTCTTCCTCATCACTGGCAAGGCCTCTGATGAGTTTCTGTTTAAAAAACGCGCACGGTGTGCTTGTTCCGCACTTTGCGGAACAGACTTCTGACGTTATTTCCAACCCCTTGCTGGGGGATGAACGGGGTTCTGACCGTTTGAAAAATTCTTCCTCATCACTGGCGAGGCCTCTGATGAGTTTCTGTTCAAAAAACGCGCACGGTGTGCTCGTTCCGCACTTTGCGGAACAGACTTCTGACGTTATTTCCAACCCCTTGCTGGGGGATGAACGGGGTTCTGACCATTTGAAAAATTCTTCCCCATCACTGGCAAGGCCTCTGATGAGTTTCTGTTCAAAAAACGCGCACGGTGTGCTCGTTCCGCACTTTGCGGAACAGACTTCTGACGTTATTTCCAACCCCTTGCTGGGGGATGAACGGGGTTCTGACCGTTTGAAAAATTCTTCCTCATCACTGGCAAGGCCTCTGATGAGTTTCTGTTCAAAAAACGCGCACGGTGTGCTCGTTCCGCACTTTGCGGAACAGACTTCTGACGTTATTTCCAACCCCTTGCTGGGGGATGAACGGGGTTCTGACCGTTTGAAAAATTCTTCCTCATCACTGGCGAGGCTTCTGATGAGTTTCTGTTCAAAAAACGCGCACGGTGTGCTCGTTCCGCACTTTGCGGAACAGACTTCTGACGTTATTTCCAACCCTTTGCTGGGGGATGAACGGGGTTCTGACCGTTTGAAAAATTCTTCCTCATCACTGGCAAGGCCTCTGATGAGTTTCTGTTCAAAAAACGCGCACGGTGTGCTCGTTCCGCACTTTGCGGAACAGACTTCTGACGTTATTTCCAACCCCTTGCTGGGGGATGAACGGGGTTCTGACCGTTTGAAGAATTCTTCCTCATCACTGGCGAGGCCTCTGATGAGTTTCTGTTCAAAAAACGCGCACGGTGTGCTCGTTCCGCACTTTGCGGAACAGACTTCTGACGTTATTTCCAACCCCTTGCTGGGGGATGAACGGGGTTCTGACCGTTTGAAAAATTCTTCCTCATCACTGGCAAGGCCTCTGATGAGTTTCTGTTCAAAAAACGCGCACGGTGTGCTCGTTCCGCACTTTGCGGAACAGACTTCTGACGTTATTTCCAACCCCTTGCTGGGGGATGAACGGGGTTCTGACTATTTGAAAAATTCTTCCTCATCACTGGCAAGACCTCTGATGAGTTTCTGTTCAAAAAACGCGTACGGTTTGCCCGTTCCGCATTTTGCGGAACATACTTCTGACGTAATTTTTTATCCCCGTAGGGGGATGAACGAGGTTTAAACTATCTGATATAATTTTTTTCCATCACAGGCTAGCTTTCTGCATCACAAACCAGGTCTGTGACATATAAATATGTTGGAAAAATCGCACGTTTTGCCCGTTGCGGACTTATTCCCTTTTACTACGCAAAGTCTGTTCCATTCCTGTTCCTGTTCCGCATTTTAGATTTACCCCGTCCGATGGCCACTGATAGTTTCGCTCCAAAACTTTGCAGGTGCCATCAGCCGTAGCCGTAGCCCCCCAGCTTGTCACTTTATTTTTGCTCCAAAAAGTCGTTCTACTGAAAATAGAAGGTGTATGGGATATAACTAACAAAACTGTTACTGTCTAAAAACGGCATTACAACAAATGACAAAAAACAAACTTCCTTAATATTCAAAGATTATTGACCACTCAAGATTTTTCATTAGATAGCCCACATAATTCGAGCGTTAGTTCGTACAGTTGCTTCGCTTTCTCGTCATCCCTTGCCGCTCTGTATGCCTTCACAGGTTTACTATCGTGGAAATGCTGACCGCTGAGGTCTTCGATTCCATCTTGTAGCGAAAGATAAATTTGTGTTTGTGCTCCTTCTTCAGGTGTCTGCAACCAAAATATCACAATCACAACTTCTCCGTGCGAACCTTAAGTCATTTTTCACTTAAAGTGCAAAAAAAAACGGAAACACTGAAAATACCTTGAGAGCCTAGTTTTCGGACTTTTAGTTGTGTGAGGTTGATTCATTCATCTATGTCGATTGTGTTGCATGTATACATCACCATTACTCAACTAGAAGTCAGAAAACTAAGTTCTCAAAGTATTTGATAGTTTTTTTTTACGCGTGATTGTACTTTTTTGCGGTGGGCGGGTATCCGTGTAGTCACTGGCAGTACCTCCTTAGCGCCGTCTTAGTAGGCTAAGAGCGACGCCGGGTGATTCCCACACCACCCACCATTTTATGGGCGCATCAACAGCGAGGTTATTAGCACCCTTTTTTTGGTGTCCTTCTCGTTTCACCCTTCTTGACGTGACTGCACGGTAGTACACACCAAGGTACTAAAGAGCGCATGAAAATTTTCACGTGGCCCGAGCCGGATTCGAACCCACGATCCCTGGAATTGCTTCCAGAGATGGAGTCCGCCGCGCTACCGGCCGGGTTACGTGATTGTACTACAACCACTATTTGTATAGAATAATCATGTAGGTACCTACATCATATAGTCTTCTGGCGATAAATGTCGAAATGCTTGAAAACCGTTGAAATTCCGTGTTGACTGCACCGGGATGAAGCGAATAAGTCGTCACGCCAGTTCCTCGAAGTCGTCTGGCCATTTCTTGAGTCTGTAAAATCTGACAAAGCTTGGTCCTGGAATATTCTATGTTGTCTCCAGGGAATTCGTTGATGGCTTTCAAGTCGAAACTGCACAGGAATTTTGCCATCAAAGATGATACGTTGATGATGCGGCTTGGTGCGCATTTCTTCAACGAATCTAAGAACAAAAATTATTTTGGTGATTATTGCAGGTACGGTCCTATAAGCTGCAGGTTGTTTCAAATGATCAACGACCGACCTTGATGCGGCGACTTGAACATAGGTCAAGATACCTACCCAGCAATAAATGTGTCAGCAGAAATGGAGACAAGTAGTTGACCTGCATGGCCAGCTGCATGTTGTCCTTGGAGATTTTTTCTGTGATGAGCGCGCCGGCATTGTTGACCAGTATGTCCAAGCGGTTTTCCGCCGTGAGGAACTCTTCGGCGAATCGTCGGACCGAATCAAAGGATTCCATGTCGATGAGCTTGACAATCACATTTTCGTTTCCTGTTGCTGCTACGATCCTTTCTCGAGCCGCGTCGGCCTTTTCTTGGCTTCGGCAAGCTAAATAGACGCGGGCTCCTCTTTTCGCAAACTCCAGTGCAGTTTCATATCCAATGCCTGTCAATCATCAATATTATTACATCGAGTACTTATACTTTCCTAATAGGTAATGGTGAGCCGAGTGGTAGAATAATAATTGTAGACTTGGTATTTGATGTGGGTGTGGGTAGCCAAGATATTTGCTACAAATAAAGTGAACGGTTTAATTTTCCTTATCATAAACTTGTATGTCCAAGAAGCCTACAGCGGCTTCTTGCTATAGTAACTAGAAACATCATTTATCCAATCCTATTGAATAATGCACGCATTATCACGCGTATACATGCCTGCATTTTCCAATAAGACTGGATAAAGCACAGTATTCTACTCGCGGGTAATGGCAATTACTCATTCGGATGCTTTACGACACTCGCCAAGGCTCGTGTCGGCAAACTGCATCCTCATGAGTAAAAAGCAATCATTACCCGCTTGTTGAATAATATACTAATCCGCACTTGTGTCCAAAGCTCAAGTAGAAACCAACTTTGGGTAAAAACGGCACTCCCAGTAGCACAGGCATTTTAGCAAAAAAAATCGTGGTAACCCGGAACAAAGTCGCGCAAAGCTGAGTTTTGAAATATGTCGTACTCGAGGTCGTACTGGACCTACCGAACAACATATAAAAATACTCGAACTTAAACCCTTTGTGCGTCCTTTGATTTTTATCCTCGAAAGTCAAGTCACAAGAATCACCTAGATACCTGCCTAAATTTAAGCTATTCCTGTAGCCCAACGAAATATCCAATCGATACTAAATAGGGCTTTAAACGAAAGAGATCGATTTGTAGTTAGTTGCAAAGTGGGCACATGAAGCCGTGGGAAGTGGGAACTCTTCCGGTTGACGAATCTCGCGGGTGTGGGTAATGCGCGTAAATTCAAAGTTCAAAGTATTAATTTTAAATTTCTCGCCCGGATATTTCAAGAAAAAAGCATGTAAGGACATTATGCCGGGTCGCACAAAGTTGATTATTGATGTATAACTATAATGTACGTATGATCAAAAACTTTCTTACTCAAGGGAGGCTGTGGTCCTGGTCATTGGCAGGCAAACGAGGCTGATTTTGGCCAGGCCACAACCTCCCTCAAGAAAGTTTTTGATCATACGGTATACAGGGTGATTCAAAAATGTCGGACCATCTGACACCACCATCACCATGCATCACTTGAAAGCTGTATGTTCCTGTAGGCAAACTAATCTGACAATATTAGACGGGTCTGAAATGAACCAAACGATTTGCTGGAAACTGTAAAGTGAGCTCTTCCATTGTGCAAACATAGGTAATTTTTTATATAAAATATGATAGACACCGACGTCATGCATAGCCCCTTTCCCCTACCTGTATTAGCACCAGTGATAATGGTCGTTTTTCCGACCAGCGATTTGGGACTGCGGCAAAAGTTGACCATTTTCCACTTTTAAATCAGTACAACGATAATAGGCAGTAGGCACACTCCAATTTATCAACGATTTCGTTTTCACTTTCTGTTTGTTATGAAGTTGGTAGGTATACGGAGGTAGGTTGAGGTAGAGACCTTCAATAATAGACACTTTTGTATAGTTTCCGGCCGAACGTCTGTCTCAAACTGAATGATCATCCTACACAAAAATGAATTTATGGTGACGATTTGATGAATAAAGTACTACGTCGAGATATCGGATCATCATATACTTAACGTATCTACCAGAAATAAATATTCAAAGTCATGCTTATACCTATTCGAGAGGCGACGTATCCAAAAATTGATATTGGCAATGAGGGGGAGGAGGAGAGCCGGACAGTTAGATAAAAACGTTATGATACTTATTGGGTAGGTAGGTATTTATTTGCCTGAAAAACACACAAGGTGAAGCGCGATAGATGTAAAAATCCTACACACTTCGCGTATAATTGTGATCTGGAGTCAGCGCCGCCGCCAAATGGACAGATGTGTTTTGATCGAGCGTTGGGTCTCCCCATGTATTTGAATGCCAAGCCATCACGTATACTCTAGAATTGCCCAGAGCTTCGCATTTGTACTCTGCAACGCAATGAAAGAGTCTAGAAAGATCGCGTGTTTACCAGAATGCACGGGAATCGCCGCTCGTAACACTATATCAAAATTCAAATATTCAACTTCAACAGGTTTTTGAAACACTTAAACGTGAATATCTCAAAAACAAAGACTCGAAACAAAATTTCACAATCGCGTTCTTATTTCCAAATTGAACATGAAATTTAGGAACGCAAATAATCTTTGAAAATTCTTAGGGGCGTGAGAGTTGAGGTAGAAAAAATGGTAGCTTAGGTAGATACCCCCTACTGTACACTTCTGATTACAAACGTCAGTATCATGTAATAGAGACCTACTTAGAATTTTTTACATGAATGAAAGAATTATTTGAATAAACAATTGCTATACTCGAGGGATTTGTCCAGTATCACTTGAGGGACAGTTCCAGCCGGCTTAGAATTAGATAAGAACCGCTTGTGGCTCGCCCACTGGCACTACCTGCCGGCGATCTCCCATCCAACTTTTGGCCGCGCTGAGCGATGTTGCAGCCGAGTTATCACCCGACTGGCGATCTGTACTACACGCTATATCCTCGTCTATATGTCAAATTTTCAGTATTGATTGAAGTTAATACCTGTCGTGAATGGCACTGATTGGGTAGTGTTATTAATAAATGACTACCTACGAGGGTACGTAGGTATTCATTAGTAATAATGAATGAACATGAGCATTTGCTTAGATTTCAGAGGAGTTGCTAGGAAAAGTTTGCCTAACAATTCCTTAAAGCTAGACTTTGCCTTTTTAAATGAAGCCTTTCATTATTAACTTTTCTACTTGCGGTAGGCTGTGGCCTGGCCAAAATCATCCTCGTTTGCCTGCCAATGACCTGGCCACAGCCTACCGCAAGTAGAAAAGTTTTTGATCATACGGTATTATTACTACCCGTTATGTATCATAGCTAGGTATCATTGAAAAAACCACAAAGGGAAAACTTGAGGGAAAATTAGGAAATCATGTCATAATTTGGCCAGTTCACTGTAGTTTGTATTACAATACTTTCTAATTTTTATTCATTCCTAATTTTAGACCATTATCAGTTTTATATCACCAAATGGGTGAGTACGGTTTCTACTTCATTATCAACACTTGACTTTATTGATCTAAAAATCAATGACTTTTATGTACCTAACTATATCTGAATATTCTGAATATAGGTAATATAGACATATTACCTATGATATAATATGTTATATAACTACAAAAAGGTAGATACCTAACTATAAAGAGACAGTTTTGCCAAAAATTGATGTGTTTTGTTGAAACTTGCTGTGTGACATAAGTTCTGCGTTTAGGTGCAGGTATCTACAATCTACATAGTACATACCTACCTACCTATGGTTTGACTTACGATAATAATCATCCATGTTTCTAGCAACCTACTTGCATTGCATTTTTTCGAGTGATGATAAAACACTTTCTAGAACAAGTAGGTATAAGTAGGTACCTACGTAGACTATATCTACTCCTCACACAGTGCTTATTGTCCCTGACATGACATGTGTCCCAACTCTCAACAAATAATGAGTGTCGATTAAAATTGTTGTTTTTCTTCGAAAGTATAAAACGTTCAATTTTATGGTGATTCGAGAGAAGTATATATGATTTCCTGAATTTCTCCTTCCCAAGGATGTTGCGTGGCGAGACTCCCAGGTAACTCGAATCACATTTTGTTGAACGTACTATGCAGGGTGGCCCAACGAAAACGAAACAGACAGATTTTCGGGAATTTGCCCTCATTTTTTTTCGAAAAAAGCCCGGACAGGTCAATTTTGATTTCAATGGGGACGTTCAACTGTTAAGGCAACTGTTGAAGTTTCACCCCTGTAGTCAGAGCGGCAGCCCCTTCAAAAATTTCAAATGACAATTGTGGTTGAGTGATACATCATTTTAAAGCTGGTTCAATTGTCTTTCTAGCGGTGTTACTTCTTTTTGATTCGATGCAAATTTTTCAAGATAATGCTGATTTCAGTGTTTTTGGAGGATAACATCAGCATCTTCCAGGAGGCTGGCTCGAAGTGCCGAGCCGATAACGGGACTTATGCCTCTCTAATAAACATATTAGGTACAGTATACAAACAAATAAGGTCAAGTTTACCCTTTATTAAAAAAAGTTGATATAAATCTGTTCACAAGCCAAAAAGTTAAAACTTTGCAGTTTTTCACAAGGAACCAAATTATGTATGAAGAAAAGCATGCAGTTATGGTACATGGATGGAAGTGAACGATCTGAAAGTGGCACCACAGAAAGATTGAAAATAATTTGCGGGAAATATAGAATTTTAAAAATCTGAATTTTCCGGAAAAACCTCAAATCTTATTCCAAATCATCTTATTGTAAAAATCGTCAATTACGGCTTCACTTTGTATTCCATCATTCAAGTCCGGTCTCGATAACCCAGGCCTGTTTTTACATTTTCAACAGAGAAATTACTGGGAAATTGAAAAAAATATGTTCGAGAAATGTTTAGGAGCCAGTTTTCTCTTGTTTAAAAAAAATTGTGAAAATCTGTTCACGGGTTAAAAAGTTGGAAAATTTGCAGTTTTTCCAGAGACGAAAACTCGGAAACCGTGGGTCCAATTTCGAAAATTTTTCCTCCAAATATAATTCCAATCTTTTCTGTAACTTTCATTCCCAGCATGTCTGCACCTATGATGATATTTCGTGGGGCTCACCCACGCACCTGGCTCACCGCATGTCAAAGTTTGCATTGCAGTTATTTCAAATTCACGGAATGTGCTAATTTCATTTTGAAAAAATTACCGTCGAAAAACCGAAACCATGTCGTTTTTGAAAATGAATCTACACGACGCCCAATCCAATCTACTTCCGATATCAGTTGGATTTTTTTGAAAAAAGTCGATCCCCGCGCAGGAATGAGTTTTTGAGTGAAGTTCTGCATCAAAAGCGAGTCGTCCTGGTCAAAATACGATGGGGAGGTACGATGTTTCCGGGGAAAAAAAACAAGCCAAGTCACCTGATAAAGGTAAAATAAATGATGATAAAGTAACCCACGAGTTAAAATACGAGCGAGAGGCCCTCCTGGGTGGCAACGGCTTGTAGATATTTTGAAAATTAATGACGCTCTAATGGAAAATGGTGGAAAATTGCAACTGCAGACTTAATTTGACTCTTTTGTTGTGTTGCTTTATGTCAATTTTGGTCCCAATCTGTAATTTTGAATAATTGACATTGTTGTTTGTCGGTGAAATTTAGAACTTTGACATTTTTTGTTAATATTTGACAGAGGACAGATAGGGCAATAAGAGGTATATCTTGAAATGATCATATTGAATGGTTCACTTAAAAGCAAATAAATTCCCGACGAGTTCCATCTCCAGATCTGATTTCGGGGGTTATTCAGATCTGCGTCACTCTTGATGTAGACTCTCAATTTCAAGTTTTCTTCTGCATCAATTTCGAACACCTATCCTTGTTCCCTGAAGGTTTAACTTCAACATGTGCTATAGATTATAAAAATTGGTCAACAAGAAAAAAGCTAGGACCAAAAAAACAATAAATTGTTCTTTCGAATCACCCTGTAGTTCAGAGAGATAATCAGAAAATTGGAACACCATTTCGAGATATGGGTGTACCAACTCTCCTGGGCCAGTTGAAAATATTCAAAAACATGTTTTTTGGTATCAGAAGTTACTCACACTTTTTAGTTTTTACAGGGCTTTACGCGACGCCCTGTATAACCAACAAGAAAGATCTGAACTTAACTCTGTATCCACCTTGAGATAGACAGAGAGCGCAGGTATTCGGGAAAAAAAAAACTTCGAATAAGTCCTATTTTTCAGGATCAAGGGTACTTTGAACTTCATTAAAAGTTTTGGGTGGGCCACTCCAATTGTTGAGTAGTTTATTTTCACCTTGACGGAACTATTTATTGACTTTTCAACTGAAATAAGAACTAGAAAGTAGTAATTTATTCTCTGCAGAATTGAAAGCTGAAGTCACGTGTTTTGCTCTATTACTTTACATCTTTTACATATACAACTTAATATCAGACACAAGAATTTCTGGAAACTACCAAACGAGAGGGAGTTAGTTGCTGTTTAAAGATTTGTGACAATATACCTCTGAAGCTGGGAGACATCAACAAATCGTCAAACCTTTCTGGTTTTTTAGGCATTTCAGCAAATTTGAATGTTAATCTGATAAGGGTCCCTATTGCGATTGCTGATTGATCATCCTCTTTTCAGCTGGGAAACTATCATTGACAAATTTCAAATTACATGCGCGCTAAAAGTGTATTCCGCTCGGAATTTTTTTCTTGTTTCTTTTCTCAGTTAATTCGCGATTTTTCTTTATCAATTTCTAGCTGACTGATCAATGGAAATTCTGGTTTATCTGTCAATAGTGAAAAGATGATGGGTTTAGTAGAGATTTCAGGCATTTCTTGCGGGTGATCGACTAGCATTCAGCAGAAAAAAGTTCATAGTAATCTACAATCAGACCTTCATTTTTTTTTTGTGGAACTAATTCAGGGGCTGAAATATTTTTTATTTATAAATAATTAATAAGTGTTGGTTGGACACAGGAATTTCAGCTTGGTGTAGAATTTGAAGAACATTTTATGCTTCAGAACCTTAATTAGGTGTTGGTTTATAATTTGCTGTGCCTACATGAATTTTCTTGTTCTAGATCTGGCGTTTATTATCAACATTTCATGAACAAAACTGTCTATTTCTTATAAAAAAAAGTTCCAGAGGTTCTGATGATGTGGAGCAACAAATAACACGATTGGTTTCCTCGAAAAACTTTCTGCGTGAACTTTTGAAAAAAAACTGGGTTTTCAAACTTCATGACTCACCCTGTAGGTATAGTAAATGAAATTCCATAACAACGTTCAATCGTTGAAAAAAAATGCTTCTTTGTTTGTTTGAAGAGTTAACAAAAATCAGTACAGAGATAACAGAAACAAATGGGCTCCAAGTCCTGTCCTTTGAACTGTCACATTTTCAAAAATTTGAAATTTTTTTTTTTTTAATATTTTTGTGGCACTCTTGAAGCATTTTTCTAAACTAACCTGGACTTTATTCACGGTCGGTTCGGAAACCTTGGATTACCTATTTGTCCAAAATATACGAACTCTTCACACACTTCCTCAAGTTGAACAGTAGATATAGGTATCTGGAGAATAATTAGGTATTGTTTTCCTCCATGACCATGTTCTTTACAAAGGATGCAAATAAGCGAGCAAATAAGCTCCCCTACTGTAGGTACAACATACCAATAAATGATTTTTTTTTCGTGTTCTTGGTCTTAGAATAATGATTCTGTATATCCCTTAGATGCCCAAGCGGGGTAACCTGGGTCCCCCACATTCGGAAAATTGGCTGTAGGTAACTTTTTCGTATGTGGGAGTAGGCGATCCAATTCACAGCTATTTGTCAAATGGAATGTGGGCTTGAGTCTCAATGTCAAATTTTGGAAATTTCAGCACAGGTGTAAAATAACTAGGATAAATAAGGTGAGTGGGCCCCCAAAGTACCCCACTTGGGTATCTATGTGATTTTGATAATTTAGCATGCCAAATGGCCTGCGATACTCGTCGAAAAAAAAATTGCGATGCCCATCGGCGGAACATTACTGCTTTCATGTCTGTTGATTGTGCTATGAGAGAATAATCTATTTTTGGCTCATTTTCAGTCATATTCTCTTCTTTATAAGTGGACAGTCAGTGTGTTGAGACTATTTCCAAATTTATAAAAATGTATTTTATTTCTTCTCAATATCCATAGTAAAATCTTCCACTATAATGGTTGTGGTTATTATGAAGTTATCAAGTGTTTTGAATAATCTGGCAATATCTGGCACGTGAAATTTGCGAAAAATTGGCGGGGGACCCTAGTGACCCCGCTTGGGTCTCAACGTAGATTTTCGTAGCTTAGGTATCTAAGGGATATAGTAGTTTCTTCAAGTTGAGTTGAATCTGCATGAAGAATAAGGAGGGAAGATCGTTTTTTGGTCGTACAAAAATCTAGTGGAATTCGACTTTCAAAGCAGATAGTCGCATTCAAATCCAAACTGACGTTACAGCCAAATATCCTAACATCCCAATATCCTTTTGAAATTTTTTTTTCGATGGAATCAGAAACTGTATTGAAAAATAAATGACCCGTATTTTTTTATTCAGCCAAAAATCATAACATTTGGCCGCAATAAATAAACGAAATTCCTATATTCTGCCTATTTCTGCCGTCATTTACACAGGCAGTATAGGCGGTGACTCGCTGTGACGTCAGAACTGGTTGATGTTGTTTATTTATTGCGCCTAAACGGTACGGTTTTTGACTGAATAAAAAAACACGGGTCAATTATTTTTCAATGTAGTTTCCATTTCAACCAAAAAATTTTTTTTTAGTATATTACTCCATTAATCATGATTAATCAGTTAAAAGCACATTTTTCATTTTTGATCAGAGAATTTGGACGTTCTCTAGTTTTGAGAAAAATGGAAATATACATGATCGACCTTGACCAACTACCTACTAATTTTCATGTTTTTTCTTTCAACTGACGTGTAAGAAGTGAATTTGCACATTGTTGTAGCGCTTTATCATAAAATATATTGATAAAAACGACATTATTAAAGTATAGTTATATCATTCCGATAAAAAATTAAATAAATACCTATATTAACACATAAATCTTATCCTAGATCTAAACAACAACAGAACTGAGTATAACAAAAGGAAATAACAATGGACACAATTTTTTCAGTATTATTCAAAGATGATGGACTTCGTCGTTAGCGTTGAGCCCGCACAATTCGAGCGACATTTCGTACAGTTTCTTCGCTTTCTCATCATCCCTCGCCGCACAATAAGCCTTTACCGGTTTACTGTCGTGGAAATGTTGACCACTAAGTTCTTCGATGCCATCTTGTACAGAGAGATAAATCTGGGTTTGTGCTCCTTCTTCGGGCGTCTACAATAACAAAAATACCTCAATCAATAATTCTACATTCGAACTCTCGATTTCGAAGACCTACATTGAATATTTTTTTGGCGAAATACGTCAAAATACTCGAGAACCGTTGAAATTCTGTGTTGACTGCTCCAGGATGAAGCGAGTAAATCGTCACGCCAGTTCCTTGAAGTCGCCTAGCCATTTCTTGGGTCTGTAAAATCTGACAAAGCTTATTCCGTGCGTACTCTACGTTGCTACCGGGGTATTCGTTGATGTCCTTCAGCTCGAAGCTGCACAGGAACTGTGCCATCTGAGACGATACGTTGATGATGCGGCTTGGTGCGCATTTCTTCAACAAATCTAAAAGAAAAGAAAATAGTTTTGCATATCTACGTAGGTACCTAATCAGGTATTAGTCGGGTAAGGTGTTTCAAAAATGAACAATAAGGTATTTATCCACTTGAGAAGTTTCAAATTCATTGCTTGAAAACGTGTGGGTGGTTACAGAAATGAAGATGATAGCGCGAAACTCTTTTTTAGATCCTTATTCTTTCACAAAGCATATCCCATGCATGTTCGATAGGGATGAGGTCCGGGCGTCCGGGGGACTAAACGTACTTACCCAACAGTAAATGTGTTAGCAGGAATGGCGAGAAGTAGTTGACTTGCATGCCCAACTGGAGATTGTCCTTGGTCATTTTTTCTGGTAGAAGCGCACCGGCATTGTTGACCAGAATGTCCAAGCGGTCTTCGGTTGCGAGGAACTCCTTGGCAAATAGACGGACCGAATCGAAAGACTCCATATCGATGAGTTTGACTACCACATTTTCGTTTCCTGTTGCGGCTACAATCTTTTCCCGAGCTGCGTCGGCTTTTTCTTGACTTCGGCATGCCAAAATGACACGGGCTCCTCGTTTTGCAAAGTCCAGGGCAGTCTCATACCCAATGCCTGTGAATCCATATCAGTGAGTAAATTTCTTAGTGGATTATCAGAGTACCTATTTTTGTTGGTGAAAAACGAGGTGAAAAAATTTAGTGATGACTATAATAATTAGTATACTGTGGTGCTTTTCTTGAGGAAACAGGATGAAATTAAACTATTTTTTTATTATGGTCGTATAATGCAACGTTTCGCCCTAATTTAGGGTTTCATCAGGCTGAAAATGAACATACAGATTAACATTCATAAACAAGATGTGGAAGGGCTTACCAAACTACAAAATTGCAAAGTCAAAGGCATAATATGGAAATAGAGACGAGAAAACCAATGCACATAATTTGGCCGAGGTGTACAACCAAAAAAAAAGTTTAATTTCGCCCTGTTTCCTCAAGAAAAGCGCCACAGTATACGTAAAGAAGGACAAAGAAACCGATCAAAAAAAAATATATGTATAATAATTAGGTAAAATTAATTATTTAATTGGTGTTTTTTCTTCAGACCTTCAAAATAATATCACACAAAGTCATTATGCGCAATTAGTAATTACTTTAGTTGTTAAGTCCTTGCTCAAATAAAAGTGAATAGGTGTAGGTAAGTAGGTAAGTAGTGGGTAGATAATAATTAAATTTTCTCAAAATTTTTATACCGTAGTTTAGTAGGTACATACCTAGTTGTAAAATAGTACCTATATTATATACCAAGATTAAGAAAGTATTATTTATAGCTGAAGCGCCAGTGTAGGTCCCGATCGAAGCGCAGATGGGGGATATAAGGGGCTGAAGCTATAATAATTTTCTCAACCGTGGTTTTATGCAGGTTATTGTCCTGGAATAAGGGTTACAAAATACACAGGGAGATAAAAAATAGAAGAATTAGGACTTTTCTTGATAAACATACCCTCGCCAACGTATGATAACGGATATACAGGCCTTGAGAGTTGTTTTTTCAAATAGGTTTTTTCTAAGTTTTGAACCATACAACCTATTTTATTCAAATTCAAACCAAAGTTCACCACCCCCAAATACCTCGGAAATGAAGCCTCCAGTAATCAAAATTTTGCATAAGTAACTTGTCCCTCTAAATTAAACGTAGAGTTCAAAAATTGGAACCATACCACAAAATAATAAGGGGGTGAAAAATAGGGGAAAGGGTATCCTCTACTATCTTCTCCCCTAAAAACGTTAGCAAAAATCAGCCGCGCTTCGGGATCTGAACTGGCGCTTCAGCTATAATAATATTTTCTTAACCTTGGTATACATAATTATAATACATATACTATTCCTTACTACTAGCTGTGAAGTATAGGCCGTTATTGACCTGCTTAGGGGGCGTGAAGTGATTTTTCACAACCAGCAGGGAGACTGTCACTATTATTAACCTTATTAAAAATCGTTACAAATCATGTGAGATTCAATGTTTGCTAGCAGTGAGAAAAATAGCTTTGGCGCCTTATATTCCTCAGCTGCGCTTCGGGATTTAAACTGGCCGCTAATGACCCACTTGACGACTAGTAATATAATAGTATCATTACACGAGTTTAATAACTCGTAAACTCGTAATATCTATTATCAGACGACTGGTTTTGGGACACGACGAGCTGCGAAGAGGGCTGCAAAGTAAGGAGTGTGACAATACGTGTAACTAAACGAGTGTAATATACTATTTTATCTACTCAAGTACTTTGTCCTCGTCATTCCTCGGAAATTCGAAATTCGAGCTGCTAGAAATAAAAATGTTTGACAAGTGACATTCGCCTATAGTGACAATTGTTTTTATCGGTTGAAAAAAAGTTTTACAATATGCTCTTTTCGAAACCGCTTTCAATATCTAAAAGTGTCCATTGTTGAACCAAATTAATTTTTTTTCAATAACATTTATTTGGGATTCGAATGTTTTCATGATAATTATTGTCCATTCCTATAACATGCAATGCCAATAATTAAGTCGTATCTATAATCTCCGTTTAAATCAGGTAAAAAAAAAAATAGAATGATATTATTTTTTGATAGATCATTGGTAAATCTAAGGACTAGGTATAACTCGTGCGAAATTAAAGGATAGTAGTAGACAGTATTATTTGATAGAATATTCATAAATCATAAGCAATAAGTAGGTACCTACTCCAACGAAAAAGTGAACTATTAAATAATAAAATCGACCTTGAGGAGTAGTCTTGGAAATCAATATTATGATATGAACGGATCTATTTTGGACCTCCTATACCTACGAACACTCTGTATCTGTGTTGATATATTTACCTGAAGTGAAAATAAGAAGAAAGAATCAAATAGGTACCTACCTGTATTAGCACCAGTAATAATGGTCGTTTTTCCAACCAGCGATTTGGGACTGCGACAAAAATGAACCATTTTTCACTTTTAACTTGAAATTATTTAATATTATTATTTTCAGATTTCAGTTTCACGTGCGTAGGTACTTTCCCGTCGAAAGGCCAGCTCAGGACTGAAATGTGCGCCTCACGCAAAGCTGAATTTATGGTGATGATGGTTTGATGGATAAAGGATAAGTGTTACCTATTAAGGTGCGTACAGACCTGAGCACTTTTTCGCGGACGAACGTCCGTGCGAACAGTGTTCGTGCGCGCACAAATGCTCAGGTCTGGAGTGTAAATACGGAATTTCAACGCGCACAAACACTGTTCGCGGCGGACATTCCGTGGAGTGGAAACAACAAACACACATTTTGTGTGCGTGCGAACGCTGTTATGTGCGTGCAAAAATTGATGCCGAATTTCAGTAATTATTTCGATTCAACTCAACTGTGAGAGGTCTGGTGTTATTGATGGGTCTTGATATTGATTTCGTTGACTCAATGAAGATGCCCAATAGGTTCAGTGCGAGGCTTTTCTCGATATATTGAGCGCGAGATAATTTTCTTAAGAAGTTCAAAACCTTACTGAAGAGAAAAAAATGAAGCTTACAAAATAAGAGAAGGCAGAGCTAAAGTCATTTGGAGTGATACTTGATACTTGGCGTCATTCAGATTTTCAACGAGTCAGTGTATGTAACAGAGGAAAGCAGAAGAACCAGAGTGGTTTCACCAATAATTGAACCTTTCGAGAAAGCCAATGGCTGTGAAGAAGAAAAAGTAACCATAAAAAAGCCATCTGCGGAAGACCGAAGAAATGGGACATGCAGAACTTAAAATTGGGTGTTCGACGCGTATGTACCTTACTTGAAAATATTACACGAGTGCCGATGCCGTCCAAAAAACTAGCGATCCTGGAGAAGATGGAGAAGTTGTCAATGGAGAGAATGACCATCTGAAGAAGGCTATTGGAGGTAAAATGACTGGGCATCGGAAGACACCAACGGCCCTGAAAATCTAATTTTGAACATCTCCAGTAAATCATATGATGGCGGTGGAACGCATTGCGGTTGCGGAGCCATGAAATGGACTTGCAAGTCAGTTATCAGCGAGTGGTTAAACTTGTCAAGAACACCCAATGGCTCAGAAAACTATGTTCCCGAAAATTTCAAATGATTGAAAGACCATCTGAAGAAGAACATCAGAAACGGTATTTTGTATCCTCCTGGACCATCTGAAGAATAAGTACCTTGAGAAACAATATTTTGTGATCTCCTAATAGACCAATAATAAGTCATTGGCAATTATTTCGACTACCCAAAGACGCCAACCAACGGGTCTGTAGAAAAAAAAGATAAGGTTTTTGATCACCTCTTCCCAAACGGCCATGAATCGATATTATGGTTATGGAAATAGGAAATGTCATTTAAAAGTAGGTAGTTGAAGATCATCCGAAGACAAGCGGACATGACAACAATGTTAATATTGATACAAAACTTGTTGGAGACCACGACGCGCGAATAAGACACGTACCTACACAATTATAAATGGCGGAGCAGCCGTGCATCTGAATTTTGCCAGAATATTCGCGAAGCCGATCGACTTTTCCAGGGCTATTGCGAATGGATTGCCGCTTAATGCTGGAGAACACAGCAACGACATTGGGAGCGACGAGAACCTTGGCGGCTTTTCTGAGTAAAGCTGGAATATTCTCGATTACAAGACGCTATACAGGGCGGTCCAGGTTATAGTAGCAATAATTCACCATTCGATGGTCCGTCGAAAACTAGGTCGACATGCATAATTTAATTTTGCTCCATAACGCGTCCTAAGGAAGATAGAGCCCTTCAAAGTTCTGTTTTTAAAATCTTTTTTTTTTACGATAACTCTCAAGTCATTTGAGCGATTTTAACCAAGTTTGGTACAAATGATCACAGAATAGATATTCATCACTTGACGTGGATAACTTTTGTCAAAATTGTCCAGTGGCGTAGATACGGAGGAATTGTTCAACTTTGTAACACCTACAATTATCCTTTTGGTCAGCTACGAGGGTGGATCACTATGATCGAGGGTGTCCCGCTGCTCAGAAGGCTGGAGGGGTGGGTATTGTTCGAAATTAAAATTCAAGGGGGCGCCACACTCTTAGTTACACCCGTCGATCGGTCAAGAGTGAGACCTGTGACCGAACCTCGCACCGTACCGACCAAATTCAGGATTTAAAACTTACTCGATTAGAAGAATACTCACTATTTCGGGGTTGCAAAGGGGTTGTTCAATAAAACTTGAGTTCCCAATTATGGATTTATTCCCGCAGATATTTCAGACCGGCACAGTAAATAAAGAAAAATAACAGTTTGTAATTCGAGGGAAATTTGATAAGTGTAAGTCGAAGTTAAGTAATTATTTATACACAAGTGATGTTTATCGAAATAATTTAAAAAAAAAGGCACACTAATTGTCAATCCTAATACACAAGGGAGAAGGGTACTCTTTTATTTTATCTTAACGTAGTTACCTACTTCCAAAACTGAAGTCAAAAATGTTTACCTTGCAAACTAACTGAACCCCGTGACGTCACGTTCTTCACCTGAAATTTGCGCAATGACTACCCTTGAGTCACAAATTCATATGGACTAGCGAAGATAAAAGAGGTACCTGACCCTAGCGTAGGCAAGTGATAATTAAATATTATTATTGATAGAACGACAAATTAAATGATATTTTCACTACGAAAGCACTGTAACTACACGACGAGTATTAATTACTTAATGATTTTCCAAATTAAATCGGTGAAATACACAATAAAAACAATAAATTTTAGCATGAGGTACTCAACACTTCTTCTTGCTGGTTATCCAAGCTGCAGATTTCTCGCACGAGAAAACACGGCGTTGACGTCACGAATTGACACGTGGTGTTGATGTTGACTTGACCCTCGGGAAAAAACACAGGGTGGTGAGTTGCTGACGTCACCGGTCACTCAACTTCCACAGGAAAGACGATTTATCCCAGTCAGATGAAGAAATAGACAAAGCGGATGAAGTAGAACGGCGTGAATCACACAAATGGGAGCCTCGAAGGTGGTGTAAAAATCGGCTCACACGACGCACTTTTCTTCAGGAAAATCGGGAAGTAAAACACCCACTCTGGAGACTGTAGGTAATAAAAGAAATTGTAGGTGGCGAAGAAAATAGTGGACGCAAAATAGCTTACCAGAAGAGCCTGTAATTTTGCTTTCAATTTTCGGTTTCGAAGATAACGAGAAGCGGTAGCTACAAGATGGAAAACGTCGGTGCTCGAGCGTAAAAATCCGCAATACTTGCGTAGAAAGTCGGACCTTTTGCCAGGTACCGTTCCAATAATAAAATTTCGTAGCCGTTGAATCCCAGAAGACCTCTCTGGTAGGAAAATAACAAATCCTTTTGGCTTCGGAAATTTTCAACGCTCTCAGCACGACTTTAAAACTAGCTTCCACTATCTAACTTTTTTTTTGAGCTCGCCGAAATTCACTAAGAAGTGGCGCGATAAGGCCGGTTCTCTTCTTTTTGTCCTATCTATTTATTCCAAGTTCCTGGTGCGAAAATTGAACGTTAAAACTTCTCCCACTTCATTTTCTACGCCACTGGATATTTTTGAGAAATTTTTTTTTTTTTTTGAATTTCTTGTTCAATTTAGAAGAAAAAGTAACTCCTGTAAAATGTTGAATAGAGGCTTCATTTCCGAGATATTTGGGTTTGAAACTTTGGCAAATGCCTCGAAATCGCGACTTTCAAATGCCTAAGAATTAAAATCCAAGAAAACTCATGATTCCTCAACTGGAATAAGTTTTCTAGGTCGTTTAAATTGTATCATGTAAGATTAACTTATGCCCCAGTTCCCTTCAAAGTTTATATATGAAAGATTCTCTCACAAACTCAAAAATTATGGCAATAATTCTTTTTTTTTGCCTCTTGCGTATTTTCATGGGACTCATGTTCAGTGTTCCTTGCGAAAGAGCCTTAATCCTTCACCTTCCTTCACAACATAATACCTGAGAGAAGGACCGACACAATAACATCCAATAACATTATTTGCTTGATCTGGTGCAGAGCCGCCCATTTCTTCGTGAACAATTTGATTACAGCGCCAGTACTCATTGCGGCACTGAATGAAGACTTTTTACTTACATTTTTGTACTCAAGAAGCTTTTTTCTATATAATAATATAATCTATCGAAGCTATGTGATGTATGAGGCCTAATATTTGCAAACCATCCTTAGTAGGGCCTGTATCCTGTATCGCATGGTGTTTTTGATTAAAAGTTGCATTGTAGACTAGGCACAAAACAGAAAATAAGAGAGTTCAGCGGCATTTATTATTATTGCTTGACAACATGACGTTATAGACTAATTCGACCTCGCTGAATATGAAAATCACGGTTTCCACTTCGAAAACTTTACCGGAAGCTTCAAAATCCAAGGTGGCGACAGGGAGCAAGTAAACCGGAAATGTCTTGTTTCAGAGTTCTAGGAGTCCTAGGATTACAATTTAAGTGTCATTTTTTAGGTTTTTGAACCCTTATGATCCAGCGGGATCGGTTTTAAATGCAAAATATACATTTTCCATGGTAATTGTTCTATCACTATGATTTTACTAGGAACCAGAAACAGACAGATTTCTTTTTTTTGTTCACTTCGATTCTCTCAGCAATTTTCATGATTCCAAGTGTATTTGTATAGACCGGGTGATGCAAAACAACAGCAGTAACACTTTATCTGGATAAAATTATGAATATGTCAGAGGCAGTGTGAGTCAAACAGCATGAAATCACCTATTTAGCCCAGTCAACGAGGAAAAAATAGCGAACATAAATCGTGTGCTTCTGAAAATTGGTAGGGATGATTTCGAAAGCTTATTGATTATTATGTGAAAAGTACTTGTCGATAGGAGGTGTAGAGTCGCCGCCATCTTGGATTATTGGTGTAATTGTTTTTTTTTTCTTCTTCAATTATCTCGATAAATAGCGATCCCATTTTTTGGTTCAAATAAAAGGCCATCAAATTGTCTACAAAAAAGATGCGTATCACTTTTACGTATCTGCCGTATTTCAGAGGAATTGGCCTGCGAGCGTCGGGTGTGAGTCGTAGGGGCAATATTTAATTTCTCACGGTGTCTATGAAAAATCACGCTAAACTGCAATGCAATGCTGTTTCGAGTGTTTTGGCAATTTTCGTTGCTGTATAAATGACCTTTTCATCTTGTGGTCTAGATCGGTCCAGAAACTACTCGAATTTATGCACCTTAGTTCTTTTGAGGAAGAGTAGATTCTCATGATTTATGAGTATAAATAAATTTTCTTGTCTCATGCACCTTGTTTTATGAATGAATCACTGATTATTTTTCCTAAACTTTGTTTTGAAATACCTTCAAGTAACTAAGTAAAATACTGGGGGCTATATTTCTCTCATTGACCCTTTCATATTTTTCAAAATAATTTTTTTTGTAATCTTTTATGCACTAACAAAGGTTACCAAAAGCAGTGTGGTGTGCTTGAACCGCGAATGGAAATTTTCAATTAGAAAACAAGTTTTTTTTCAAGTTAACTTGTTCGAGCTTGTTTCTTTTCAAATTCACGGGGTCGGAAAAGATACTAAACTTGTCGTGATCGGTTTTAAATGGCCTGGAAAACAAATTTGAGCCACCTAGCCGGGCTCCGTTCCCCCCCTCCGACCCCCTTTCAACAATGATCGATACTTTTTGTGCCAAAATAGTATCAACATGATGTGATGCATTGAATTACGACGTATTTGCATCCAATGGATTAAAGGATTTCATCCTCTCCACTTTGAGTTGCAATTTTTCAACCCTCTTCTCCAATCACTCAGAACCCCGAGGTGCGATTTTTGCAGATAAGTAATGGGGCATTCAATTCTAAACAGAATACCAAATTTTTAGGACGCCTATGTTTTTTTTTCGAGGTTTTGACGATTTTTTCTCACTCCCGTACTAATTTGACTGAGGTGCAAAAATTTGAATTTGGCGGGCTCCACGTTTACCGGAAGTGGCCCGCCATTAGCCACATGCATCGTAAGACATTTTATGACCTACTTCTTTTTGTTTAAGACCAGTTCGGGCTCAGTCTGATAATTTTTGCGGCCGTGGTGCGAATTCCAGGTGAGTACTGCAATTTACAGCGACTCAAAACATCCGAAGACCTGGAAGACCATGAAGCACACGCGAGAAAGTCCGAGAAAATTGTCTACGAGTTCTCATGGTCTAAGGACTCACTTAACTGAAAATCAGCTCGAAGTGAATTTGTTCACAGTATTTATGATATAATGTCTACATAGATTGACTGGGCTATACACTATACACCCTGAGTCGCTGCGATGCATGTATGACTTGCCTGTTGATTGAAAAATTTATAACTCCTCAACTGTGAGTTTTGGAGAAATCAAACTTCCCCAAAATACTTTTGGAAGTTTTCTCCACACATGATCCCGCATATGTATGGACTTATTTTGAAAAACTGATGTAGTTCCCCATAGGTCGAAGTTTTTGTGTCATATTTTTGTACTTCTTGGGTTTCTAATGATTTGGAAAGACAACTATGAACATTTGAAAAATGAAAACTGTTCTGAACGCTTGAAAAATGACCAAGCATTGGAACCATGTAAAAAAATTTGCCGTATTTACTATGATTTTCGACTTCTAGCTGGTTGAACGCAAAAAATTGGAAAAACTTGAAACTGGAAAAATTGTCGAAAATGGGGGCTCCGCCCCAGAAGGCACCACTTTTCGTTCTGGAAACCGGGATTTTCGGATCCAACGGGGTCAAATTAGTCTGAAAGTTTTATCGCCAACCGGTAACCTTTCCATGCCGCTGAACACAGTTTAAAGAGCACTTTTGAAAAATTGAGCCTAGACTATTGTCCTATTTCGAAACAATTTCACGTAACCTCATTTGTTCTAAAATTCAAATACACCACATTGTCTAACACTGCACAGAGGCAATTCAAGCAGATCAAAATCGTTTCAGTAACGAGTAATGACCAAAATTTGTGCTTGACCGAAAATTTGTGGTGCTTAGCTTGTACAATGAAATACCATCGATGACCTTTTGGTTCAATTTTAGTGTTGAAATTTTTCAGGACTCTGCCAAGTCCATTTGGCAAAGAGTCAGCCTTGATACTTATGATAATGATTCAGCAGTCAAATTCCAATAATTATGTCTCCACTGCATCAATATGTATTCGAAAGAAATTTAGAAAAGCAAAATGGAACGCAAAAGCACAAATTATTGATAACACTAATAATGACACAAGAAAATAGAAAAGAGCCTGAGGGACAATGAACGTTTCAACTCTGTAGGCAATAACACTTTGGGCATTGGAAAAAAATTGCTCATCATTCTAACTTTGGCGGAAGGATTAATTCTTCATTGAAGAATTAATTAACATGAAGACATACGCCACCTGCCATCTTTGGATCAGAGAACCACTGCTCACTTATTCCACCATTTATTCTATTCTTCAGAAAACGTGTTAGCATCTTTAGGTGTAAACTACTTTGAATATTGATCCAAAAAACAAGGAATATTTCAAAACCTAAAATTACGCATCCGAGATCTATCTTTGAAAATCAGTACCTTCCAGAGGACACACCAAATTGTCATTTTCTTTGAGGATAAAACTTTTTCAATGTCTTCTTCAAATATAACGTCGCATATATACCCTTCTATTTTGAAAATTTAACATAGTCCATCGCTGGTCGAAGATCTCGCGTCTTTTTCATTATTTGGCTGTGCAATTCTTTGATTTCCAGTTTTTGTGGGGCCACCTATTAACGTGAACCTGAAAATATTCTCAACGTGAGCACCGCAGAACTTGGCTCTAAGCGCCAGCGAAGAAATTTTTCTGATATTGCTTTTAGTTCTTGAGATTCGACGAGTTTAGTTCAAATTCACGGGATTTCGTGATATTTTCTAGAAGAACCTAAAAACGGTGATTCCAACGGAAATCCGTGAGGTGAGTGAAAGATAAGAAGATGGTACAAGCCCATTTTGAATACCTATCGAATAAGTGTGTCTTGGGTTTCCTAGTCCATCATGAATTTTGAGCGTTTTTCATGTGCGGACGGCATTGTGCGTCGCGAACACGAATCCGTGCCTCGGAACGGGCTCTGTGCGTTGAAACTGTGCGTCTGCGAACATCATGCGTGCGTGTGACCCGTCCACACGCACGCACGTGTCCGCGAGCACTGTTCGTCCGCGAAAAAGTGCTCAGGTCTGTACGCACCTTTACGTGAATCACTATCGAATCCTACCTGGACTTGAATTCGCAAAGTCACGTTTACTCAAGGCAACTTATCTGAAAATTGATATGTAAAATTTGTCTAGACGAATACAAAATATCAAAATGCAGATATTATGTTTTTAAGCCGGTATATCATCATTTTCCTCGTCATTTTCTAATTCTAGAAATTTGCCATTTATTTCACAAAACACGGCTCATACTAAAATTCACCCACCTGACTTTATTTATCTGAAAATCGATGAATAATTCAGTCCAGTAGGTAAGTGCCTACATATTATGGTAGTAGGTAAATGGTATAGGCTCAGTGGTGAGCTACTTATTAGGTACCCCGTCAGGAACATTATGACCATTTTCAAAATTTGCACATATATATTTCTTTTAATAGTGGCTGGGATACACTATCTCTAATCATTCTAGAGCTAGTGGAATTGGTACCCACCTTGTCACTGACCACTGACGTGTTCTTAAACTAGTTAGCTGGCTGGCCATTTCGGTTGACATTGTTGATAAACATTGACTAGTGATATTATACCATCATGACTGAGCAAACTGTTCCTTCAGATCATGACGAAAAAGGATCGCGACGGTGGACATTTTTGAGACCCCATGAAGGAGTAACGGGAATTTACACGTGCAATACTCGTCATTTTACGCTAATGCCAACGAAGGCTTATAGTCCGGGAGGCAGTGAACATTTTTGGTACCTATTTTCTCAGTCACCAAATTTAGATAGGATTGTTGAGCTAGTGATACTTACCATCTATTCCTAAGTCTGGCTAAAATTTTCCGATGGGTTCCATGGGTGGAAAATACAAATGAGGCGAATTTATTTTCTCAGTCATGAATCTTTTAGCTGTACTAAAGTAGATCATAAAGCTTCCAGAAAAAGCAGTCTGACTTATCTTCAGTGGAACAAAGTAAGTCTGGCTGAAGTGATTCAATAAATCCGCTGATCGGAAAATGGAGCCGATTTATCGGATACGTTACCCTTATTTTCTCAGGTTCGAAACGTAATATACAAATTGATATTATTGTTACGATATTTCGCGTACAGGTTCGAATATAATTGAGACGATCGATTTGAAACACACACTGTTTATTTCTGCGTACTACAATCAATAAACGCCAACAATTATCTACTTGGAATTATCGCTGTGATTATCGCTCGCTGTCTCTTCCAATTCAATACTGACTTGAGCTGCCGGCTGCTGCCTTATAAGGCCTCCGAATAGTGTTCCCGAACTTTTTGTCTACTTCCAGCAAATTCCATAGTGACCCGGTGCGGTTTCTAGACCATTCCTGAATAATCACACACATTACCCGTATAATTCTGCCGCGTTCTGGAACGGCGCCCCCGCCAAAATGAACAGATGTTTCTCGATCGAGCATTGAAGTCTCCTCATTCGGTTTCACGTAGCGCTCTGGAATGCACCAGAACATTCCGCACTTCTACACTACGATCTAATGGATGGAAGAATCCAGAAAGATCGCGTGTTTACCAATGTGCACGGAATCACCGCTCGTAACATTATTATAAAGGAAAGTTTAAAAATAAGTCTGGCTGATTTATGGAATTGGAAAATCCGTCTGGCGGCATTTTCAAATATGCAAAAATACAAAATTATTGCCCTTATTTTCTCAGTCCTGAAAATTTTACACATGATAGTCAGTAGTATAGCTATGGTGATTCCAGCACACTTCAAGGTCACCGACAGTAGCGCCACCTAGCGGCGGGCAGAGGAACTAACATTACCGACATTTACAGGAACCTGCATTACCGGCACTTACAGGAATCTACCTATATTCACAGGAACTTGTATTACCGGCATTTACAGGAATCTAACGCCAATCACAGGAACCTGCATTACCGGCATTTACAGGAACCCATATTACCGGCGTTTACAGTAATCTATGCAGTAGCGCAATCTCCCGGTACAACTGCGAAGCTCCATTTAGCATAGATACAAACCTATAATGCCAACATCTCTTAGTACCGATGCGAACTCACATTACCATTAAATCTGGGGATTTATTACTAGGTGTATATCGGGGTGCATAGTTATCGGTGAATGTGTTGGTGGAAAATCTAATGACATTTATGTTTATCATGCAAGTCTAGAAGATCTCTAAGAAAGCCCCTCCTCCTTTCAATTTCAGCATAATCAGGGGTGTAATCAGGATGGTGGGGGAAAAAAGACAAATGTAAACAATTACTGCTTTATTGGTGTATAGCTATATACATGTAAGAAAATCAATGAAATTATACGAATGGAATATTTATAGTCCGGTGGTTAAGCGTTCGAACTATGCATTTTGAGCTTAAGCAATGCGCTTTTGGGGTTTGATTGGGGGTCCCTCAACTTTAATTTCAAGAGTTGGAGACATCGGTGCACTCGATGCGGAGGGGGTCTGGGGGGCCCTTGAAAGTTGAAGGTGCGAGGCTTCCCACCAAATCACCATACCATCACGTAATTCCTACTGGGAGGCCATCAAACGACTCTAACCTGTACATTGACAACATTTGTTACCATGTCCAAATAGTTCTTCACACTGAAAAAAATTAATTCTTATGACAGATCGGAAAAAACAGTTTTTCTCAATTCTTTATCCCCACAACGAATAAACTGCCAAGTGTGGTGACATTTTGGAGTAAACGGCATCCTCTGACTCCATTCACCGAGTCAAAATGTTTGTGAGACCACCGTGCAAAGAATGGCACGCCAAGAAGTGAGCATTTTCAAGCACCTCATTTAACAGTAGTTTCTTGGCTGTTACCAATCGATATGATTGATAATTTTGTCATGGATCAATAACTTGAACTCTTTTGTAACGATAATGCATGTGCATGAAACTCGACACGAGTGTGAAGGCCTAGGAAAAAATTTTTTCTCCAGCGGTCGAATTTTTTTTCACGCCTACTGAGCGTCAGTTCGCAGGGCTCAGGTAGGGAGCGTTTGGATAGCTTTGGAAGCAAAATTTTCATATCTATCTGGAAATTTGAGCAGTTTAATTCTGGAAATTGATTTATGAATCATCAATGATTGTTTTGCCGGTCAGTACCCACATGAGGGTCAACTGCAGAAGTGATGGCTAACGGCGGAGGGAATTCAACGCCCAAGATCTTATTCTCTGCCACTCTGACAGTCATTTTCACGGTTGTTTTTATAAAATTATTTCTTCTCCAAACATAAGAAAACTTACACGTACAAAATGATAACAACCTTGAAGGTTGGTAGAGGAAAAAAGAAAATAACACTTTAAAAGTTGAATGCCCTCCGTCGTCAGCCATGATCTCTGTGCAGTTAATCCCCATGGGGGTACCTAGTGACCGTCAAAATAATCTTTGATGATTCTCAGATCAGTTTCCAGAATTATGCTACTCAGCTTCATAGACAGATATGAAAATTTTGTCTCCAAACCTATCCAAACGCTGCCTGCCTGAGCCCAACAGACTAACGCTCAGTAGGCGTGAAATAAATTCGACCGCTGGAGAAAAATATTTTTTCCAGGCCTCCACGCTCGTGTCGAGTTTCATTCACGAGCATTACCGTTACAAAAGAGTTCAAGTTATTGATCCATGACAAAATTATTAATCATATCGATTGGTATCAGCCAAGAAACTACTGTTAAATGAGGTGCTCAAAAATGCTCACTTCTTGGCGTGCCATTCTTTGCACGGTGGTATCACAAACATTTTGACTCAGTGAATGAAATCAGAGGATGCCGTTTACTTTGAAATGACACCAAACTTGGCAGTTTATTCGTTGTGGGGATGAAGAATTGAGATAAACAGTTTTTTCCGATCTGTCATAAGAATTAATTTTTTTCAGTGTGAAGAACTGTTGGGACATGGTAACAAATGTTGTCAATGTGTAGGTTAGAGTCGTTTGATGATATCCAAGTAGGAATTACGTGGTGGTATGGTGATTTGGTGGGAAGCCTCGCGCCTTCAACTTTCAAGGGCCCCCCAGACCCCCTCCGCATCGAGTGCACCGATGTCTCCAACTCTTGAAATTAAGGTTTGGGTATCCCCAATCGAACCCCAAAAGCGCATTGCTTAAGCTCAAAATGCATAGTTCGAGCTTTTTTTGGCGCTTAACCACCGTACTATTAATAATAATTATTAATACATTATACTGCACGAACTGTAAGTAATTGAGCCTTTAGTTCTTTTTCGCACTTGATGCACGCCTCCAATAAGGACTCAGAATGGAGAAGTGGAATGGAATCGTCAAGTTGCAGTTGAGTACGCAGAAAGTCGTTAAAATTTTCAGGATGTCCATTAAACTGGTGACAGAAATGGTGGAAAATCTAGTGACATTTATGTTTATCGAATCATATAGAAGAAAAAAGGAGCGTAGGGTTGCTTTCAACTACTTTCTCAAGGTCAAGCCATAGGTGCAACTATCTCTGGGTCAAAATTATGCATGCATCGGAATAGAACAGCACATCCACTCAACTTTAGGAATGTAGGGAAGAGGTTGATATGAAGAGAAATACACATTAGCTGTTATTGGTTGAAGTTTTATTTGCTTCAGATTAAACATTGTTATGCATACTTATTTTGATATACACAGAACAATACACGCTCTTTATGTTTCCTAGCAGTCGTTTTGATCCGATACATCCTTTCATCACTGGGGGAGCCCTTAAAGGGATGGAGCTCTAGTGTGTAGTAGTAGGCAAACTTACGTATGAGTTAATAGTAAGTTATTGCGTAAAATTGCGCAATAGTTGAGAAAAGTCTAGAATAATGTTACTAAATGACACAACTGTTTAGGGAATTGTTCACCAGGTCACGTGATGGTTCATTGTATTTTAAGGTTGATGTTGCAACATGCGACGCAATAAGTGTTTACCCCGAAAAAAATTCTAGAGAAAGCCAACAAGGTTCCAAAACAACGAAAGTACTAACACGAACAAGTCCAGGAGTTATTGCGTGAAATTGCGCAATAGTTGAGAAAAGTGTAGAATAATGTTACTAAATGACACAACTGTTTAGGGAATTGTTTACCAGGTCACGTGATGATTCATTGTATTTTAAGGTTGGTGTTGCAACATGTGATGCAATAAGTGTTTGCCTCGAAAAAAATTCTAGAGAAAGCCAACAAGGTTCCAAAACAACGAAAGTGCTAACACGAACAAGTCCAGAAGTTATTGCGTAAAATTGCGCAATAGTTGAGAAAAGTCTAGAATATTGTTACTAAATCACACAATTGTTTAGGGAATTGTTTACCAGGTCACGTGATGATTCATTGTATTTTGAGGTTGGTGTTGCAACATGTGATGCAATAAGTGTTTGCCTTGAGAAAGATTCTAGAGAAAGCCAACAAGGTTCCAAAACAACGAAAGTGCTAACATGAACAAGTCCAGAAGTTATTGCGTAAAATTGCGCAATAGTTGAGAAAAGTCTAGAATATTGTTACTAAATCACACAACTGTTCAGGAAATTGTTTACCAGGTCACGTGATTATTCATTGTATTTTAAGGTTGGTGTTGCAACATGTGATGCAATAAGTGTTTACCTCGAAAAAAAGTCTGGAGAAAGCCCACAAGGTTCCAAAACAACGAAAGTGCTGTCATGGACAAGTCCGGAAGTTATTGCGTAAAATTGCGCAATAGTTATTAAAAGTCTAGAAGAATGTTACTAAATGACACAGTTGTTTACAAAATTGTTTACCAGTTATTATGATCATTCATTGTTTTTTAAGGTTAACATTGCAACATGTGACGCAATACCTAAGTGTTCACCTCGAAAAATTTAGAAGCAAGCCAACAAGGTTCCAAAGCAACTTGAGGGTTGTCAGAAACAAGTTCCGGAAGCTATTGCATAAGATTGCGCAATACTTTGGAAAAGTCTAGAATATTGTCACTAAATGATGCAATTGTTTACTAAATTGCAAACGAACTTGTTTACCAGTTATTGCGATGAGTCATGATATTTTTGCGTTGTTCTCATATAGGTAAAAAAGGAGGGTAGGGTTGCTTTCAGCTGACGTGTTTCGGTTACTTTTTCAAGGTCAAGTCATAGGCACAACTATCTCTGGGTCAAAAAATCAAACAAGTGCGCATGCGTAGTAGTAGGACAGCGCATCTACTCAACTTTGAGAATGTATGAGAGAGGTTTATACGAATAAAAATACACATTAGCTGTTATCGGTTAGAGCTTTATTTAGTTTAGAGTTTAGAGTAAACAGTTTTATGCATACTTATTTTAATACACACAGAACACTACTCGCTCTTTATGCTTTACTGGCAGTCGTTTTAATTCTATCCATCTTGATTCTTAACTGGAGGGGTCCTAAAGGGGACGGAGCCCTAATGTATAGTGGTGGTAGTAGCCAAACTTACATATTAGGAGTTAGGAGCTAGGTATTGCGTAAAATTGCGCAATTTCATAATTTCAACACATAATTCATCATCACAATATCTCTTAATAATTTCCCCAAGGAAAGCCTTCTTCTGTTGTCCTTTTACAAAAATAATATCTACGTTGGAAGCCAGGTGATGTAGTATGGAGTAGACTTTTTCATATGGAATATCCCCATCACTGTATCTGAGTCCATGATGAGTATTCTCCAGCTTGCTCCTAGTCAGTGCCGGCCTTAGCAATTTTGGCGCCCCGGGCAAGAATGCGAAACCGCCGCCCCTATGCTGGGTCCGCGAGCAGAGCGAGCAAAAATGAAGTAGTTTTCTTGCAATAATGGAGCTTTGTGTGCTTTTACAGAAGCAGATTCGGTGATCGCCGCTGGCAAGTCGTTTTTTGCTTTCGTAAATTATCAATTTTTTTGATTTCAACCGCGATTTTTCCGCCCCTATGAGCTGGCGCCCCGAGCGATCGCCCGTCTCGCCCTACCCTAAGGCCGCTACTGCTCCTAGTTTACTTAGATACGATCGGAGGCATTATTCCAGAAATATCCATTTCTAGATTTACCTATACCTACTAATTTATGTCCAAAAAGAGATTGTCTTGATTACAAATAAACAAATGGTAACTTAATCCTCATGGTTATCACTTATTATGTTATACATATACACAATAATACGTAGCTATGGGTATTATTGCTGGTAATTAGAATGTTTTAGTAAAAATATCGAGAAACTTGCGTTATTTTCCAGCATCAAAAATATTTAATGCTGAATCAAAGACACGCTGAATGCCAAGTAATAAGGTGCTGAATGACACAAGATTTGAATGCTGTGATCCTCTACAGGTAGGTAACTCATAAGTAGAGGTGTGCACATATAGGCATATGCATGTATATACTTATGTACAGTGGCGCCGAATAGACCTTATTTTGTGGCGCTCGCCATACCTCAAAATGAGGGGGGGGGTCTGGAGGAGAGAAAAAAAGGAAATAAAAAGGAGAAGAACAAAGGGAAGAAAGGGAAGAAGGGAGGAAAAGAAGAGGAAGAGAGATTCACCCACCAAATCATTGGATATTAGGATTATTAGGTACATTGAATCTGAATGACGGTTTGTTTACAATGTAGGTATAGGTACCGTATGATAAAAACCATCAAGTTAGTGTGCAATTTTGTTTTTGCTCTTTTCAAATGTTGGTAGTAGGTCCTGCAATAATTTATTTCAGAGAGTGACATCCGCAATTCTGCATGCTATTTGGGAATCTTTAACGCATGTCGGTAAGGAATACGACTAGGTACTCTCCGTTTCCCAATTTTGTGCCATTTTAAAAATAACTTTCGATAATGGAAGCTTTTTAATCGAAATTTGAAAAGATAATGAAATCTATGGGCAATTTGGTCACCGGCTTTCCTTCTTTTGCTTATTATTGTTAGTATTATTATTATTATTCCAAAAAAATTTGCCTGCGGCGCCAGCTGAGGGGCTGTTAGACCCCCCGGCCCGACCGTTACATGGCAAATGGGGGGGGGTCTAAAATTTTCTTCGCCATAGTAACTTTTTATGAGTTCGGCGCCACTGCTTATGTATATATTTTCTAGAAGTACGTCACGTCACTTGAAAGATCTTATTTTTTATCAGAATCATGCATGTACCTAATACCAACCATTAAAAAAGAAATCCTGGAACAACTCACCATTTATACATTTTCTTCTAGATTTGATGCTCTTTGTGAAAAATCATGTGATTTTGTAGCATTTTTGCATTCTTTATGGGGTTTTAGAGTGACTTTTTGTCAAAATTGAGATGATTTTCACACAATTCCAATAGTTTAACAGCAAACAGCTCACATTTTCCACGTTTTCTCATAGATTTAGTGACCCTCCTTGAGAAATCATGTGATTTGTGTAACATTTTTACATTCTTTAGGGGGTTTTAGAGTAACTTTTTATCAAAATTTAGATGATTTCACACAAATTCAATAGTTTAGCAGGAAACAACTCACATCTTCCACGTTTTCTCCTAGATTTGGTGACCCTTTTTGAGAAATTATGTGCTCAATGTAGCATGTTTGTGCTGTTGGAAGTCATGCACGCGCATGCGCGCACATGCATACACACATAGACACACACACATATGCACGCAAACCGATTTCCAACTAATAGGGGAAAAAATCTGGCACTATCCTAGATTTAGTGACTCTTTTTGAGAAATCAGATCCTTTGTGTAGCATTTCTGCATTCTTTAGAGCGTTTTAGAGTGACTTTTTGTCAAAGTTGAGATAATTTTCACAAAAATCCAATATTTGTTTACAGGAAACAACTCACATTTTACATGTTTTCTTCTAAATTTGACGACTATTTTCAAGAAATGAAGTGCTTTATGTAGCATTTTTGCATTCTCCAGAGTTTTAGAGTGACTTTTTGTCAAAATTAATATGATTTTCACAAAAATCTAATAGTGTGGCAGGAAACAACTCATCTTTTTCATGTTTTTTTCTAGATTTGGTGACTCTTTTTGAGAAATCATGTGCTTTGTGTAGCATGTTTGCATTCTTTAGGGGTTTTAGAGTGACTTTTTTGTCTAAATTGAGACGATCTCTTACACAATTCCAATAGTTTGGTAGCAAACAACTAACCTTTTCCATGTTTTCTTCTAGATTTGGTGACTCTTTTTGAGAAATCATGTGATTTATGCAGCATTTTTGCATTGTTTAGAGGCTTTTCGAGTGACTTTTTGTCAAAATTGAGATGATTTTCACACAAATCCAATAGTTTTGCAGGAAACAACTCACATTTTCCACGTTTTCTCCTAGATTTAGTGCTCTTTTTGAGGAATTAGGTATATGCTTAATGTAGCATGTTTGCGTTGTTAGAAGTCATGCACGCGCATGCGCGCACATGCATACACACATAGTAACATACACATATGCACGCAAACGCACCCATTGCCAACTATTAGAGGGGAAAAATCCGGTACTATTCTAGATTTAGTGACTCTTTTTTTAAGAAATCAGATCTTACGTGTAGCATCTTTGCATTCTTTAGGGGGCTTTAGAGTAACTTTTTGCCGAAATTGAGATGATTTTCACACAAATCTAATAGTGTGGCAGGAAACAACCCACATTTTCCACGTTCTCTTCTAGATTTGGTGACTTTTTTGAGAAATTATATGCTTTGTGTAACATTTTTGCATTCTTTAGGGGTTTTAGAGTGACTTTTTGTTAAAATTGGGACGATCTCTTATACAAATTCCAATAGTTTATCAAGAAACAACTCACCTTTTCCACGTTTTCTTCTAGATTTGGCGACTCTTTTTGAAAAATCGTGTGATTTGTGCAGCATTTTTGCATTCTTTGGGGGGTTTTAGAGCGACTTTTTGTCAAAGTTGAGATTATTTTCACACAAATCTGATAGTTTATCAAGAAACAACCCACCTTTTCCACGTTTTCTTCTAGATTTGGCGACTCTTATGTGATTTGTGCAGCATTTTTGCATTATTTGGGGGGCTTCAGAGTGAGTTTTTGTCAAAATTGAGATGATTTTCACACAAATCTGATAGTTTATCAAGAAACAACCCACCTTTTCCACGTTTTCTTCTAGATTTGGCGACTCTTATGTGATTTGTGCAGCATTTTTGCATTCTTTGGGGGGCTTCAGAGTGACTTTTTGTCAAAATTGAGATGATTTTCACACAAATCTGATAGTTTGACAAGAAACAACTCATTTTTTCCACGCTTTCATCTAGATTTGGTGACTCTTTTCGAGAAATCATGTGATTATTGTAGCATCTTTGCATTCTTTTGGGTTTTGAAAGTGGCTTTCTGTCAAAATTGAGACGATCTTTCACACAATTCCAATAGTTTGTCAGGTAAGAACTCACGGTTTTTCCGTTTTCTCTTAGATTTGGTGACTCTTTCTGTGGAATCATGTGATTTGTGTGACATTTTGCATTCTTTAGGAAGGTGCTGGAGAGACTTTTTGTCTAAATTGCATTGATCTCTCACACAATTCCAATAATTTGACAACTCACCTTTTTCACGTTTTCTTTTAGATTTGTCAACTTTTTTGAGAAATTACGTGCTTTGTGTGACATTTTTGTGTTGTTAGAAGCCATGCACGCACACACGCGCACATGCATACGCCGGCGCATACACACACATATGCACACGCTGGCATGCCTGCATATGCACACAGACATACACGCATGCACGCACAGGCGCACAACACCAAACGCTCGCACAATATCACCATTTTTCAGCACATATACGAACTTGGATCGACATATCACCCTTACGCCGAAGGCTCATGGGTGGTATACACTGTTGACCTGGGCAGTGGTGTCTTTTTCAAATGTTTCCGTTCATGCATTAGATCTATCCCACTAAACAAAATAACGTCACGGCTCATGTGTGGTATACACTGTTGACCTGGGCAGTGGTGTCTTTTTCAAAGGTTTCCGTTCATGCATTAGATCTATAAGTTGGATTATATGGCGCTATTGTAGATGCCGGTGATGCTAGTTTCTGTGTGCGCCGGTAGATGACGCCACTGTAGATGCCGGTGATCCAAGTTCGTATATGTGCTGAAAAATGGTGATATTGTGCGAGCGTTTGGTGTTGTGCGCCTGTGCGTGCATGCGTGTATGTCTGTGTGCATGTGCAGGCATGCCAGCGTGTCTGCACACGCACGGCATCACATGATTTTTCACAAAGAGCATCAAATCTAGAAGAAAATGTATAAATGGTGAGTTGTTCCAGGATTTCTTTTTTAATGGTTGGTATTAGGTACATGCATGATTCTGATAAAAAATAAGATCTTTCAAGTGACGTGACGTACCTACTTCTAGAAAATATATACATAAGTATATACATGCATATGCCTATATGTGCACACCTCTGCTTATGAGTTACCTACCTGTAGAGGATCACAGCATTCAAATCTTGTGTCATTCAGCACCTTATTACTTGGCATTCAGCGTGTCTTTGATTCAGCATTAAATATTTTTGATGCTGGAAAATAACGCAAGTTTCTCGATATTTTTACTAAAACATTCTAATTACCAGCAATAATACCCATAGCTACGTATTATTGTGTATATGTATAACATAATAAGTGATAACCATGAGGATTAAGTTACCATTTGTTTATTTGTAATCAAGACAATCTCTTTTTGGACATAAATTAGTAGGTATAGGTAAATCTAGAAATGGATATTTCTGGAATAATGCCTCCGATCGTATCTAAGTAAACTAGGAGCAGTAGCGGCCTTAGGGTAGGGCGAGACGGGCGATCGCTCGGGGCGCCAGCTCATAGGGGCGGAAAAATCGCGGTTGAAATCAAAAAAATTGATAATTTACGAAAGCAAAAAACGACTTGCCAGCGGCGATCACCGAATCTGCTTCTGTAAAAGCACACAAAGCTCCATTATTGCAAGAAAACTACTTCATTTTTGCTCGCTCTGCTCGCGGACCCAGCATAGGGGCGGCGGTTTCGCATTCTTGCCCGGGGCGCCAAAATTGCTAAGGCCGGCACTGACTAGGAGCAAGCTGGAGAATACTCATCATGGACTCAGATACAGTGATGGGGATATTCCATATGAAAAAGTCTACTCCATACTACATCACCTGGCTTCCAACGTAGATATTATTTTTGTAAAAGGACAACAGAAGAAGGCTTTCCTTGGGGAAATTATTAAGAGATATTGTGATGATGAATTATGTGTTGAAATTATGAAATTGCGCAATTTTACGCAATACCTAGCTCCTAACTCCTAATATGTAAGTTTGGCTACTACCACCACTATACATTAGGGCTCCGTCCCCTTTAGGACCCCTCCAGTTAAGAATCAAGATGGATAGAATTAAAACGACTGCCAGTAAAGCATAAAGAGCGAGTAGTGTTCTGTGTGTATTAAAATAAGTATGCATAAAACTGTTTACTCTAAACTCTAAACTAAATAAAGCTCTAACCGATAACAGCTAATGTGTATTTTTATTCGTATAAACCTCTCTCATACATTCTCAAAGTTGAGTAGATGCGCTGTCCTACTACTACGCATGCGCACTTGTTTGATTTTTTGACCCAGAGATAGTTGTGCCTATGACTTGACCTTGAAAAAGTAACCGAAACACGTCAGCTGAAAGCAACCCTACCCTCCTTTTTTACCTATATGAGAACAACGCAAAAATATCATGACTCATCGCAATAACTGGTAAACAAGTTCGTTTGCAATTTAGTAAACAATTGCATCATTTAGTGACAATATTCTAGACTTTTCCAAAGTATTGCGCAATCTTATGCAATAGCTTCCGGAACTTGTTTCTGACAACCCTCAAGTTGCTTTGGAACCTTGTTGGCTTGCTTCTAAATTTTTCGAGGTGAACACTTAGGTATTGCGTCACATGTTGCAATGTTAACCTTAAAAAACAATGAATGATCATAATAACTGGTAAACAATTTTGTAAACAACTGTGTCATTTAGTAACATTCTTCTAGACTTTTAATAACTATTGCGCAATTTTACGCAATAACTTCCGGACTTGTCCATGACAGCACTTTCGTTGTTTTGGAACCTTGTGGGCTTTCTCCAGAATTTTTTTCGAGGTAAACACTTATTGCATCACATGTTGCAACACCAACCTTAAAATACAATGAATAATCACGTGACCTGGTAAACAATTTCCTGAACAGTTGTGTGATTTAGTAACAATATTCTAGACTTTTCTCAACTATTGCGCAATTTTACGCAATAACTTCTGGACTTGTTCATGTTAGCACTTTCGTTGTTTTGGAACCTTGTTGGCTTTCTCTAGAATCTTTCTCAAGGCAAACACTTATTGCATCACATGTTGCAACACCAACCTCAAAATACAATGAATCATCACGTGACCTGGTAAACAATTCCCTAAACAATTGTGTGATTTAGTAACAATATTCTAGACTTTTCTCAACTATTGCGCAATTTTACGCAATAACTTCTGGACTTGTTCGTGTTAGCACTTTCGTTGTTTTGGAACCTTGTTGGCTTTCTTTAGAATTTTTTTCGAGGCAAACACTTATTGCATCACATGTTGCAACACCAACCTTAAAATACAATGAATCATCACGTGACCTGGTAAACAATTCCCTAAACAGTTGTGTCATTTAGTAACATTATTTCTAGAACATTCTAAAGTAGTAAACAAGAGTAATTACGCAGTTTTAGGGATTTGACCTCTAAATGACCTTCTAGAACATTCTAAAGTAGTAAACAAGAGTAATTACGCAGTTTTAGGTATGTGACCTCTAAATGACCTTCTAGAACATTCTAAAGTAGTAAACAAGAGTAATTACTCTTGTTTACTACTTACACTACTTACTACTTACTAGTAATTACAAGAGTAATTACTCTTGTTTACTACTTAAGAATGTTCTAGAAGGTCATTTAGAGGTCACATACCTAAAACTGCGTAATTACTCTTGTTTACTACTTTAGAATGTTCTAGAAGGTCATTTCGAGGTCACATACCTAAAACTGCGTGATTACTCTTGTTTACTACTTTAGAATGTTCTAGAATATCATTTCAAGGTCAAATTCAACCTATAAAACGAAGCAGCAAAATCCAAACTTCAGTCAGTTTGTCGTCAGCTGTTTGCACATGCAGATCTTTCGGTGAGTGATCTTTCTTCTTTAGATAATCTTTGATACTAATTATTTGCATTCTCATCTTTTTTAGAAGCTTTTGCAACAGAATGTTTCCTCACTCTACCTCCACCAGTCACTATGAAGCAGATGTCACTTGGGATTGGCCCCAATCCTCAACTTTCTATCAACCGCAAGCTGAAAATGTAAACAAGCCTCCCCTTTGGTATCGAAGCACCAGTTTGGTGTTGCAGTTTTTATTTTCTCTAACAAAATGCGAAGGAAAAATGCTGATAACTGCCCTCAACTGCTCGACTTGGGAAATTGAAAGCTGGATATATGGCAAATGCGGCAATACTCCCATCGGTTTGAAACTAAGCGATGAAGAAATTGAAGAATTTCTGAGAAAGGAGGCTGAGTTGTTGCAAGGATTTACTACAAAGACAGATATAAAAATTTCCAATAATCTTGCTATCACCTATAAGAGCGTGTATGGAACCACGGAGATGTCAATTATTCAGGCGGGAGATGATACTACAGCACTCACCTTCCAAGAAAAAACTGTGCGAGATTTGTTCTCCTATTTGTTGCTGACCAAGATGCGAAGGAAGAATTTGAAGTTTGATGCTACAGCTATAAAAAATCTATTTTTCGATTTCTGTCACCAGTTTAACGGACATCCTGAAAATTTTAACGACTTTCTGCGTTCTCAACTGCAACTTGACGATTCCGTTCCACTTCTTCATTCTGAGGCCTTATTGGAGGCGTGCATCAAGTGCGAAAAAGAACTAAAGGCTCAATTACTTACAGTTCGTGCAGTATAATGTATTAATAATTATTATTAAATATTCCATTCGTATAATTTCATTAATTTTCTTACATGTATATAGCTATACACCAATAAAGCAGTAATTGTTTACATTTGTCTTTTTTTCCCCCCGCCATCCTGAGAACACCCCTGATTATGCTGAAATTGAAAGGAGGAGGGGCTTTCTTAGAGATCTTCTAGACTTGCATGATAAACATAAATGTCATTAGATTTTCCACCAACATATTCACCGATAACTATGCACCCCGATATACACCTAGTAATAAATCCTCAAATTTAATGGTAACGCGGGTTCGCATCTGTGCTAACAGATGTTGGCATTATATAGGTTTGTATCTATGCTAAATGGAGCTTCGCAGTTGTACCGGGAGATTGCGCTACTGCATAGATTACTGTAAACGCCGGTAATACGGATTCCTGTAAATATCGGTAGATTCCTGTAAATGCCGATAATGCAGATTCCATCGATAGATTCCTGTAAATGCCGGTAATACAGGTTCCTGTAAATATAAGTAGATTCCTGTAAATGCCGGTAATGCAGGTTTCTGTAAATGTCGGTAATGTTAGTTCCTCTGCGCGCCGCTAGGTGGCGCTACTGTCGGTGACCTTGAAAGTGGTCCAGAATCACCATAGCTACACTACTATAGTCTATACCATATTGTAATAGAAAAACAAATCTGGCTGTTTTTAGCGGACACCAAGACCTCGCCAGACTTTTTCGATGTTTGAAATTGCACGATCAATTTAGTATACTCGGAAAGTTCTTAAAAACTGAAAGTACCCAACCCATTCTTTTTCATTTCATGATTGTACTATTATGCTCCTGACGGCCCATGTCTACATGCATGATTGTGTAGATGTGAGCGTGAATTTTTGCCAAAAATGCCACCAACATCCGGTTTTTGCGCAATTTTCGGTAATTCGCGAAAGTCCCTGAACAAATTTTCGGACTCAACTTTGAAGTCCGCAAGTGAAGAAACGAAAATCAAAATAATGAGTGACAAATAAACCACTTTTCTCACTACTAGCTGTGAAGTAGGCCGTTATTGACCTGTTTAGAGGTCGTGAAGTGATTTTTCACAACCAGTAGGCTGACTGTCACATTATTAACCGCCTGTCACTATTATTAACCTCCTGTCACATTTTTAACCTCCTGTCAGTCCTGTCACATTCCATATTCCTAAAAAATCTTCACAAATCAGGATTTAATGTTTGCTAGTAGTGAGAAAAATAGTATATAAACCACGGTTGTGAACGCTGTTATAGCTTTGGCGCCTTATATCCCTCAGCTGCGCTTCGGGATTTAAATAGGCGCCGCAGCTATAACAGCGTCCTTCACAACCTTGGTATATAATATACTATTAGGTTACTCAATGTTCTAATTTTTGTAGTGTCGGTTATGACTATTTTCATTGTTCAGATGCGGTTTTGCAGATTTACGGGCGCTCTGGGAAAAAATTATTTTCTCATACTCCCACGTACATTTCAAAATTCGATCGCAAGCTAATAATCAAAAAACAGTGCAGACTATCAATTTCTGTTGAAATTAAAGTTCCTGATCGATGGCAATAATGAAAAAAATGGCTGTTAAATTTATTGTTGGAATCTAACATTTCTTTCAGTGCACCTTGTCAACCCATCGAAAAATTTTAGCCAGACTTAGAAATAGATGGTTATTATCGCTAACTCAACAATCCTATCTGTGTTTGGTGACTGCGAAAATAGGCAGTAGCAAGAAAATTCACTGCCTCCCGGACTATTACACGAGTCTGGCAAGGCTTTGGTGATCTTTCATTATAGCCATATTGTATTTGAAGCTTTTATTACAGTGCAAACTGTCATCTGACACATTTTCAAAACTGACAAAATAAGGGCATTCATTTTGTTTAAAAAAAAAATAGTTTTTGACGTGCCAGACATATTTTCCATCGCCAGAGATCAGCCAGACCATTTTTTCTAGTCAACTTTAGCATACGCCTAGTTGGTAAAACCATTTTCAATTGTGAGAAAATAAGTGAAACGCATTTGTATTTTCTAAGGCATTTTCCATCTCAACCCATCGGAAAATTCTAGCCAGACTTGGGAATAGATAGTTAGTAGCACTAACTGAACAATCCTATCTATATTTGGTGATATGACTGAGAAAATAAGTACCGAAAATGTTCACTGCCTCCCGGACTATTAGCAAGACCTTTTTTAAAAATATTAAATATTGAACCGTACCAATTCCTATCAGAGAAATCTTGCAGAAAATTAGCATCTCTTTCTGCAAAATTCGTTGCATAAATCGAATAATTTTGAAGATGAAAATAGGTACAATTTGATATCTTGACAATTAGAGACGTTATTGGTAGTTAATCGTGACTGGAAATTCCTCGGCTTACCATTTTAGAAAACAGACACTAAACCGTTCTCACCTGTTGCCATCTTGGATTTTCTTTTGGTGCAGTCGAAAAAACGACTAAGGACTGAGAATCGCAGAATTGGATCATTTCATTACAAAAAGTATCCAGAACAGTACTACGGTAGCTACATGGGATCTTTTACGGATACGTAATTCATTGTTGCCGGGTTTATTGACGTGAAATTGACGTAAATGATAATTGGAGAAGTACATATTACTCTTCCATATCTTTTATGAAGTCTGCCAAAATAATAAAACAATTCTTCTGCTTTTATTTTTGAAGTTATGAAGGCTGCTCAGTCAAAGATAATTGTTGATCTCACTGTATTATCATAACTGTTGGGTATTAAATAACACTCACTGATTCCATTTGTGACAAACACGACTAAAACATGATATAAGTAAATTTTTCATGCTCGGTTTTATGACAAATTTACAATATTATGTAGCATGAGCTCAAAAAAAAGAGTATTTATTCAACTTACTAGGTTTATTACTTATTAGATGTTAACATATAGAAGACAACATCTCTTGCCCGGCTAAGCCCTTGAGGATGTTGCTTGCAGTGTATTCAGCTTGTGCGCGGCGGTTTTTCACGGTAGCGCTGGCTATGTGCGGTGTTATAACTGCAAACAAACAGAACACATTATTAATAATTATTATTATTGACGTTCATATAGTTTTGTTGTGAATCGAGCTCTGGATATGATATATGAAGCTCATGTATCAATATTGTTACGAAGCTCACGACCATCCCGGCTCTTTCCAGAGAAATCTTGATTTCCACGTTGCAGTCGGGAAGCATCGAGAAACTGCAGCGGTAGGTTACGACACGTCGAGACTTCTGGTGGAGGTGCCGTAGAAGGTACGCGTATATTCTCGACGCAGATACGAGAAAAATCCTTGTGTGTTGGAAACTCCAACGATCAAACAGGAAGCATCCAGAACCTTCGATGCCACTATAAAAGAGGAACTCGACCTGGCATCGGGGAGAGTTGGAATCGAGCGACCGTGGCGATAACATCTCAAGCGACATTGTGAATTTCTAAGCGATTAATAGTAGTGTGCGTTATTTAGTTGTATCGGTAGTAGTGAAATTGAATGCAGTTTGTTTACAAGTAAATCAGCACTCTTAATTTCGAAATAGGTGAACCCGAATACTGTAACATTTGGTGGCAGAAGTGGATATTTCGAAATTTGAAAATAACTGCTGATTTGAGGTGATCGTTCCGACTACGCCGATTGTCGAAACATCCGAGAAATCGTTTGATGACGATCAGAAGCATGACACAAAAAGAAACGGAAAAGGCTTTAGCGAGCATCATGGCGATGATGCAAGAACAGAAAAAGGAACGTCTCGAAGAGAAGCAAGAATTGAAGAGAGTTCTGGAACAGCAGGAGCAGAGATGGCTTGAAGAAAAGATGGAATTGGAAAAAGTTCTGGAAGCCCAGGAGCAGAAGCATGAAAGAATTCCAGAACAGCAGGAGCAGAGACGGCTCGAAGAAAAGATGGAATTGAAGAAAGTTCTGGAAGCCCAGGAGCAGAAGCAAGAAAGAATTCTAGAACACCAAGAGCAGAGACGGCTTGAGAAGAAGAAAGAATTTAAGAAAGTTCTCAAAGAGCAGAAAACAGAGCAAGAATTTAAGAAAGTTCTCAAAGAGCAGAAAACAGAGCTCAAAGAAGTATTGGAGGGTCAAATGCATTATCTAGAGGAGAAACAAGAGAAGTTCAAAGCTGACATTCTAGATAATGTACACAAACAGATACAAGACGTGCATGGACAGATGAGGTACCAAATACAAACGGTCCGGGGATTTGTCCACGAGAAAGTGGCAGCGATGGAGGCAAACATCTTTCAACTAGAACAACGTGCTAAAAGAACTGCCATTTCCAGTTCAGCGACGAGCACGGGCGGGATCCATCGCGTGAAGCTGCCGAATTTGGATGGACAAAGCCCATGGTCCACTTACAAAAGGCAATTTGACGCAGCGGCCGAAGCCAACGGATGAACGAACGAGGAAAAGGCTGCTGCACTGGTTCTTGTTCTCAGGAGTCCGGCATTAGAGCTGCTTCAGCCGATACCTGAGAACGAACAGAAGTGTTTCGAAACATTGGTAAAGGTGCTGGAACTTCGCTACGGTGACAACCATGGGCAGGAGTTCGAGGCCGACGTCCAGAGGCTGGTTAACCTTGCTTATCCAGCCTATCCATCAAGTCTGCTGGCTGATATTGCGAAAGAAACCTTTATCAATGGACTGATGGACAACGAGTTGCGCCAGATGATCACAATCAGCAACCCAGCAACGCTCACCGATGCCTTGATCCACGCGATTCGCATCGAAGCAGCCAAGGATTCTCCACGTCACTTCAAAATCAGAGAAGCGACAATCGAAGGCCAGCGATTCACAGTCCCCGTCAGTCCAGGAGATGTTCCAGAAAATTCTCATCGTTTTGGAAAATAAGAAAGCAAGGACAGGGGGCAGGCCGCGTTGCTTCGGCTGTGGAAAACCGGGATATCTGCGTCGGGATTGCAGGCAAGGGTCTAGTTCAAGTGATCGTTCCGCGCCGGGGCTATAGTCACTTCGACGTCACCGAGGTTACACCCCTCCTGGGAAGGACCTTACACGGAGGTCAAGAGAATCAACGACGTTGTTTATCGGATCCAGCGAGCCCCGAGAGCCAAAATGAAAGTTGTTCACCTCGATCGTCTTGCACGTTACGCGGGGAGTAATGTTCAGCCTATTCGGGACGAACAGGCTTAAGAGAAGGGCAGTGTTACGAAGCTCGCGACCATCCCGGCTCTTTCCAGAGAAATCTAGATTTCCGCGTTGCATTCGGGAAGCATCGAAAGACTACAGCGGTAAGTCACGACACGTCGAGACTTCTGGTGGAAGTGCCGTAGAAGGTACGCGTATATTCTCGACGCAGATACCAGAAAAATCCTTGTGTGCTGGAAACTCCAACGATCAAACAGGAAGCATCCAGAACCTTCAATGCCACTATAAGAGAGGAACTCGACCTGACATCGGGGAGAGTTGGAATCGAGCGACCGTGGCGATAACATCTCAAGCGACATTGTGAATTTCCAAGCGATTAATAAATAGTATGCGTTATTTAGTTGTATCGGTAGTAGTGAATAAAGTGCAGTTTGTTTACAAGTAAATCAGCACGTTTAATTTCGAAATAGGTGAACCCGAATACCGTAACAATATCTTAGAGGTGTCAAATCCGTGATGCTAAGGGTTGAGTTCTCGGTATCTCGCGCTTGCGTTATCATGCGTGGTTGAGTATGGCGCTGCGATCTTGAATTGAATAATCTGCTTATTCACCTTTATCATTTATTGCCTCCAGAATTTTTTTTATGTAATGATGTTCTAAATCTACTCACCCACGTTTGGTAGCCTCAACAACTTATGGTCTTCTGGTAACGGTTCTGGTGTATAAACATCCAAACCAGCTCCATAGATGTCCCCGGATTTCAAAGCGTTGATCAGTGCTTCTTGAACTATCACTTCCCCTCGGCTGACGTTAACCAAGACAGAACTTGGTTTCATCCTTGTAAAAACCTCGGCGCCGAACAAGTTCCTTGTTTCGGTTGTCAATGGACACGAGACGATCACAAAGTCACTATTTTCGATCAAGAAATCAAACTGGACAAATTCGGCACCAAATTTTCTACCTTCGTCCTTTTCGCTGTGCCCATTGTAGAGGATTTTTGATACTTGGAAAACCTGCAGCTTTTGCAAGATGGCTTGTCCGATTCCTCCTAAACCAACTATGCCCACAGTGGAACCGGCTATATCTTGACCCAACATCCAATCAAATTCGAGCTTGGTTTGATTGTTGTCCAAGGAAGACCTAGCTTCGGTGAACCGTCGGGATGCGGCGAGTGTCAACAGTATGGCCATATCCGCCACAGCGTTGTTAGAAACGCCTGAGCCGTTGGAAAATCTAATTTTGCGTTTCTTCAGTTCCGCGACGTCTATGTGGTTGATGCCCATAGTTGGCGTTGAAGCTACTCTTATTTGAGGACCTGAAGCAAAAGTGATGATTGGCGATGGCGAAGGTTAAGCAATTGGCAACTCAAATCTAGGGAGATACGAGAGAAAATTTTATTAATTTTTTTGACATATCCGTGCTGACGTAAAATTGAACGTCCGAATATTGGGTTCAACATGGGTTCAACAGTGGTGTTAGTGGTGACAGCTGAAAACGAAAGGTATCTGTCACTTTTCAAGAACCATTCGAGCCCGAATGCAGTAACTGTCAAGTAGGTACGATGATGTCAGCCTAATACGGTAGTTTCATACCTTCCGTTTTGAGTTTCCTACGTCTTCACCGAAAAATTTCCTACGAAATTTTTGTTTCACTTTCTTCAAATGCAGGGCCTGAATAAAGTATTATTTACATTTACATAGACCTTAACCGTAACAGTAACAGCAATGCTAACCTTAGTGTAGAAGTTTGGACCTGTACATTTCATCCGTGAGGCCAAGAGCGCAATGAAGGCAGGTTGTCGACGTCGAGACCGGAAACCAGCAACCTGCCTCCGTTGCGTTCTCGGCCTCACTGATGGAATTGTACAGGTCCAAACTGTTTTGTACTCACTTCTCATTTGACACCGAGATGAAAATTGTCACATCTATACGTCTATTAAGGTATAGTGAATCTCTTTTCAGTACTGGCAAATATATTAAATAAAACAAATTATAATTCTTGTCAGAAATGAATTGTCAATAACTTAAGACTCATATCCCATACACTTTCTTTTTTCAGTAGAATGATTTTTTGGAGCAAAAATAAAGTGACAAGCTGGAGCGCTGAGGGAATACCTACGGCCGATGGCGGTTGATAGTTTCGTTCCAAAACTTTGCAGGTGCCCTCAGCCGTAGTCCCCCAGCTTGTCATTTTATTCCAAAAAAGTAATTCTACTGAAAATAGAAAGTGTATGGGAGTATGGGATATACCTGCCCGATCGAGAATTTCCGCATTTAAAAACTCCAATGTAGCCCAATAGATGGCATCAACTCCTTGGATATTTTCCAAAATGGATTTCCGGTCGTTATAACAGACGATTACTTCACACCTGTAACCGTGCATCAGTAAGATAAGAAATAAATAACAGCAAAATTATACTTACTTGTCTTTGAAAATGTGCTGCACCGTGTTAGCAAAGTTCTTATTTGTTATTAAAACTTTCGGGGGCATCATTGCGGAGCTAAAAATGTTTTTAAGTGATCACAAGACTAAGAGAGTAAAGAGCTTAAGATTGAAAGGTTCTATATACGTATAGGAAGAAAAGATAGGTACCATATTTGATAATTTGGGACATGTTCGGACAGGATCTCACTTGATATAAAAAATAACAAAACAAAACCTCATTCTTATTATTTGGAAACAAAGATTAAGTAACCCCTTGAGTAGGTACTTCTGTTGTCTACTCTAGATGGTACCTAGTCCATAATTTACTTTTATACCTACTTTTGTTTTAAATTGCTAGCACCACGCAAACAAATATATCACACATACCTACCTACCTTATGGCTTTTCCAAGATACCTTGGGAACATTTTGGGTCTCGTTTTAGGTTATGTGAAGTTGCGGCGAGCAATCTTTTGTGAAAGAATTACTATTTCATTAAACTTTTTCGATCCGATCCGATCCGAACTGTTTCGATTGACTGTCATTTTCTGAGAGATAATTCACTCACTAGATACCGAGCTAGATACTTACTCGTAGAAGCATCGAATAATCAAAACCAGATAACGGAATTGTTTATGCAGGGTGCTCTGAATTTGCTGTTAAAAAAAGTCTAGAACAGTTTAGGGAAATGCTCCAAATCAAGATTGCATAAAAGTATTGAAATAATTGTAGATAGATCCTTAAGTTTCAGAAATCTGGGGAGTCAAAGAATGAGTCTTCAAGCCCCTTCATCCCGTTCTTCATTTTAATTATTTTTAACGATTCTTGCAAACTCTTCAAAACAAACTAAAACACTTATTTTTATGGATATGCTTTGAAATTTCATGGATTACTAAACAGAGCGAGTCTACAATTTTGGAAATCTGTTTTCTTCAAAAACACTTACAAAAGATTCGAGACGTACTCACTCAAACTGATGCAGAGCAATAAACAACACGGTTCGTTTCTACAGAACGAGAACAGAATTTCTGTGTGCATTTTTAAAGAAAACTGGAGTTTAAAAATCTATGATTCACCCGCCTGTATGATAAATAATAGTATATTATTCAACAAGCGGGTAATGAATGCTTCTTACTCATGAGGATGCAGTTTGCCGACACGGGCCTAGGCGAGTGTCGTGATGCATCCGAATGAGTGTTAGCCATTACCCGCTAGTAGAATACTATGCTTTATCCAGTCTTATTGAAAAAATGCAGGCATGCATGCGCGTGATAATGCGTGCATTATTCAATATGATTGGATAAAAATTCATAACACATTCTTCAACTGTAAAAAAAGAGTATCTTGAGTCTGTTCTGAAGTGTTTTCGAAAATCATTTGAGATTACAAAGATAAAGGGGACCTACTCTTTGATATATCCATTTCCAAAAATCAAAAAGCCAAGTTTTATTCAATATTTTTGTGACACTCTTCAAGCGTTTCCATAAATAAAACATTATCACCCTGAATATGTAGTCGTATCTACACTTTTTTTAGGGCGACTTCAAAATAACACCCTTCATAGTTTTATTACTTCCATAGTACGAGAAGTTGGCGACCTCGATATCAAATTTGACCTCAGACAGTTTTTTAAAAGAAAAGGAAAGCGACCTTGATTTTTTCCTCTGTTTTTGACTTAGATCGAAGTTTCAAAATACCTTTATTTCTCATCAAACCTTATCAGTCCATCAAATCTCTTTTGCTTCCCTGGGTGATGTAGGAGATCATGTTTGGTGATGTGTCTCACGACAACACGCCAAAGAAAAGAATTAGTGATGAGGAATGAAATTCAGGTCTTTATGGAATAAATAAATAATAATAAATAATAAATAAATGTTTTTCTCTTTATCGGCTTCTCACGCCATAAGAGTTTATGGAATAACACCTTTTATGTGGAGACCTGTAGGTATAGTCATTGCCCAAAAAGAACGCCCACAGCTGATGTTGATGCGGAATGACTGATTTTTTGAGTTTTGGCTACTCTGTCACTGTGACATCAAGCCAAAAATTCCAAAAGTTGGTACACTCCGTGACAACGGCTATACGCGTTTTTAATGGGCAATGACCGTACATAGATATCGGTTATTAAATATATAAAAAAAAACAAAACAATGTTTGCCTCGATTTTCGCTCTTTAATATGATTTTTCCTGAAGAGTGGTTGAAAATGTTGAGATATTTCTGACAACTCTTGACTGACTGACTGACTGACAGACTGACTGACTGACTGACTAGTATTGGCAATACTAGAAGCATGGCTTGAGTTATTTTGCAAGTTTGCAGCACAATAAGAAAAAGCAGACAAAGTTTTGTGAAACACATCATGTTTGAGCATTAAATGCCATATTAAATGATTCTAAACTACAGGAGTGAACATTTCTGCTCCTCCCAAACCCCTCAGGATGTTCTGAGCAGTCAATTCGGCCATGGCTGACCGTGTCTTCAGAGTGGCACTTCCCAAATGAGGTATAAGAACTACAACAGATTAACACAGAAAATAAAGGAAAGTACTTGATGCCTAATGAGTAGGTACCTAACTATAATGAAATGTACGAAATAACTTACAAGCATTTGGCAGCTTGGCCAGCTCATTGTCAGCTGGTAGGGGCTCCGGAGTCATGACATCTAACCCTGCGGCGAAGATCTTGTGCGACTTGAGCGCCCTCACCAAGGCATCTTGATCCACGACTTCACCTCGACTGATGTTGACAAATACCGTAGTGTTCTTCATTTTAGAGAAGACGTCATCGTTGAACATGTGCCTGGTTTCGTTGGTGAGCGGCAACGAGGCTATGATGAAGTCGCTTTCCTTCACCAAGGTGTCGAGGGAGACAAACTGAGCGCCCAATTGTTTTCCTGAAAGTAACAAACGTTTGAGCTTGGACATCAGCTCAAAGTCTTATCTTGAGAACGCGTGCCTTTCGCTCTTCTGCGATATGGAGTAATTAAATTAATTTATAACTTGAGTAGACTGTGACGTGGGGAATGTTCGCATTGGCAAGTCAAATTACTATATTTTGACGGCGACGTAGGAACGCTTTTTGCCACAGCTTCAGAGTTACGAATTCATTCGATAACACTACAGGTTGGAACAATATAGCCTATAATCGGAGTTCAGAATAGTTAAGAGTGACCGGGATTAGTTAGCAATAAAGTAGGTAATGATTATTTTTCAAAAATGTAATAACTGGCATTTCTATATTTTTACTCTCTTTTTCACGACCCGCCTATAACTTTTCTTCCCTTTCCTACGTTCCTTGCTGCAAGGCTCCAAATGCTTAAGTATGAGTGAACCTATATTCTTATTCTTGCCTATATCGCGTTACTAACAGATCTGCAAAAAAGTACCTATTAATCAGATGAGCTTCGCAAACCATTACCTTCTTCTTTTTCCTTGTGCCCAGTGTAAAGAAATTTGGCAACCTGGAACGGTTTCAGCCTCTTGACTATCGCTTGACCTATACCTCCCAAACCCACAATACCGACTGTAGAACCGGAAATATCTTGCCCCAGCATCCACTGAAGACCACTCTTCCAGTTATTCCTAAAAGCAGATCTCGTCAACCGACAAAGCAGCATATTTATTATCGAGAAAAAGTTACGTGTCAATCTGAATCCGTCCTTCATGAACTCGTCTGGCAGCTCCCAGTGCTAAGATGACCGCGATGTCTGCGACTGCATCGTTGAGGACTACCGGAGTGTTCCCCAAATGGATTCCTCGCTTTTTCAGTTCTTCGACGTCTATGTGGTCGACACCTGCCGACATTGTGCCAACTGTCTTCATCTGTGGACCTGGAACAAATACAGAAAATCACATTTCCACTAAAACAGAAATAGAATTCAAAACTACCGCAGACAGTACTTACTTACGTGCCACTCGGCAGAAAAAAGACAAGGAAATAAAGGAACCTTGTGGGACATAGCAACGAACTCTTGTCTACTATAATACACTATTCATGGAGTCAAGATACACCGAAGAGCTTAGATAAGTCCAAACAAAAAAAAGATGAAGTACTTATTTTAGAAACTATGGAGGGTCAATTTTGAGTTAGATTTTTTGCTTGAAGAAAGTAGTTCTCAAACGGTTTTTTGCTACATGGTTAGCTCATCCCCACCTGTTTAACATATCGAAAGCACACATCCATGTGACGAGTACTTAGTACCTACACAGGGTGAAAATTGGTAAATAATTTTTCAAATTTCTTTATTCCGATGAAATAGTTCTCGAGAAAAACAATCTTTCATTATTCAGCTACCTTATAGTCTCTCCTATCGAATATGTGAAAAATTTACCTCTTTATAGCCGCTGGTATTCTACGTACAGGGTGAAATCAATGTTTTCATCCTGTAAAGCGAATAAAAATTCAGTAAACATTCAATGTTTGGTATAATGAACCAAGGTATTTGTACTCGGTATTTATAAGCCATAAATACTTTTCTATAATGTTTTGGAATGACAAAAATAAATAGAAGGGTTCACGAACCACCTTTTGACCATCCATAACTGAAGTCTACTGCCTTTCTATACAGGGGGATTTTTGGAAAGGACTCACCCCAGATTTGTCGCCATTTTTTCCAGGAAAACGCCGAAACAGGCGTTTCCAGATTTTCATTTTGAGAAGGACATCTAAGAATATTGTGCACCCCCCAACGCAATAACTTTAAAAACTGAATTTAGATCAGTCCACGGCTAACAAGAGACCTGACCCAAGCTACTTGGTCTTTATCCGTGATCGTTTGCTCCACGTGTATTCAACTTATTTTATATCTTATTTTTATTATTATGGATCGAATTTAGAGTGCTAAGGTCGCGGACCAAAGCCCGGTGTAAACGTAGCCAAAATCGAATTCGAGTAGGTAGATCCGTGGTGGAACAAGGAATCAACAAATATAGCTCGGAATTATTTGCTTTTGAAAAAGAATCATTTGCTATGAATGCTAAGGCAACTAACCAATCCTATTTCAGCTCCCAGTTTAGCCTTAACTCGTGTTGATTTTGTTCGGTGGAACTGGCCCTTATTAGCCTTGTTTGTTTTGGAGTAGAGGTAGGTCGGTATCTAGTATGTAGTTATGTACTCACCAGCTTTATCCAGGATTTCCGCATCCAGTTTAACTTTAGTAGCCCAAAAGATGCCATCGACGCCTGCTACTTTTTCCAAAATCGATTCTCTTTTCGCATCTTTGGTTACAATCAATTCACATCTATAAGAACAAAAAGAAAACTAGATCACGATTCAATTTATTTAAATGAATACAAAATTCTACTTTGCTAAGTCGCTACTTCTGTAGTCTGACGATAGGTACTAACTATTTAAAATCAAATCAAGAGTGATTCCGAAAGGGCACACCAGAACACTATACTGCGGTGAGTATATGGAATACCAGGTGGCCCAACGAAAACAAAACAGACAAAGTTTCGGGCACTTGACCTCACTTGTTTGTATACTGTTATATGTTTACTGAACGGACATAAGTCCCGTCATGGGTTTGGCAACTACGAGCCAGCCTCCTAGAAGGGGCTATAGCCCTCCGAAAACACTAAAATTAGCATTATCTTGAAAAATTTGTATCGAATCGAAAAAAAAAATTAACACCGCTATAAAGACAATTGAACCAGCTTTGAAATAATGTATCACTCAACCCTAATTGTCATTTAAAATTTTCGAAGGGGCTGCCACCCTGACTACAGGGGTGAAACTCCACGGTTAAATTAATAACAGTTGAACGTCACCTTTGAAAACAAAGTTGACCTGTCCGGGCTTATTTCGCAAAAATGAGGGCAAATGTCCGAAAATCTGACTGTTTCGTTTTCAGTGGGCCACCCTGTATTCCATGAAGGTCACAAAGATAATAAAAATCTTCGACTTTTACTATAGAAGTTATGAAGGGCCAAAGGGTGGTAGATATTTCAAACCGATCGATGCATCGAAATGTATCGAATATTTATACATTTCAGCGTATCGGCGATATGTGTCGATACGCAAAATATCGAAATGCTAGGAAGGAGCGTGCCGTTCCATCAATACACTTATTCGTATGGATACGACAGCAACCCAGCCCCAGATGTTTCACTTTTTTTGTCAATATTTGAGGAGATGATAGAGCATCAAAAATTAAGTAGATGAAGAAAAATTAAATAATAGTAATATTTATTTGATTTATTTATAATTAAAAAATAATTTGAAAATGAAAAATTGAAAGCTACAAATTTTACTAACATGACAAACATTTAAATTAAAAAAATTTAAAAACATTTAAAAAACATTTAAAAATTTGTTATTATCATAAGATTTAGAATGTGAGATTTGTTGTATTGTTTTATATTACTTTTAGAATAAGATTTTTTTAATTTGTAAACACCTTACACCCCAGGAGGGTAAAAGGTTTTCTTCGATTATATATATACTGCCTTCCAAAAAAAGTGCAACACCTCGATGCCGTTGGCTGATTTTGATCAAATTTTCACAAAACAAGTATTTCATCTACACTAACAAATGATTAACATTCTGGATATCTAGGCGCTGTAGTTGTTTTGTTTTTCCCCTTGGTAACCGTAAAACACAAGAAATTGTTTTTCGTTTTTCCTGGTTGTTACAAACCACATTTTTTGCAATAAGTTTCAATAGTGAACCCCAAGAGTCCTGAAATGCCAAGAGCCCGTCAACCTCGGCAGTACCATCATTTAACCGAGTTCCAGAAGGGACAGATTATTGGCTTAAAAAATGTAGGGATTTCGTATCGAAGAATTGCGAGACTTGTTGGTTGCAATGCTTCGACTGTGATGAGATGGTGGCGGAGATAGAACGAGGAGGCCAATTATCGGCAACGGAATGGATCTGGTCGTCGTAGAGCCTCCACGGTACGTCAAGATCAACGTCTTCGAGTAGCGGCTGTAAGAGACCGATTTACGACAACCCGAGCAGTCGGAAACGAGTGGGTTGCAGTTATAGGACGCCCAATCTCAATGAGCACGGTCTATAGAAGAATTAGGTCTTTTGGGCTAAGTTCTTATCGTCCGCTGTTAACCCTTCCCCTCACTCCTGTTCACCGGGCCAGAAGATTGGAGTGGTGCAATGAGCGCAGAAACTGGGTCCAAGAATGGCATCGGGTGGTCTTCAGTGACGAGTCCCGCTTTTGTCTTTGGGCTCATGACGGCCGGGGGAGGGTGAGGCGCTTTCGTGGGGAACGGCATAATCCCGAATTTTTTGCCGAGTGACACACTGCCCGTACACCCGGATTGATGGTTTGGGGAGCAATATGCCATGGAAGCAGGTCACCATTGGTGTTCATTGAGGGCACTATGACAGCTGCATCTTACATCGCGAGTGTGCTGGAACCCGTTTGCCTTCCATACCTTCAGGGGCTCAACAACCCTATTTTCCAGCAAGGCAATGCACGTCCTCATACGGCAAGAGCTTCAATGCAGTTCCTGGAAGATGCACACGTTGACGTGCTTCCATGGCCTGCTTGCTCTCCTGATTTGTCGCCCATCGAACACGTGTGGGATATGATGGGAAGAAAGGTGGGGCAATTACGCCATCCTCCCAACAACTTGGAAGATCTCCGTATGGCCTTGCAAGAGGCATGGGATGGCTTGTCACAAGCGGCAATCGACCACTTGATTGAAAGCATGCCTCGTAGGGTTAATAAGTGTCGGGCAAATCGTGGAGGAGCGACACATTATTAATTTTTTCTGAAGTTCCTTGTATTACGATTTCCAGAATCTAATCGTTTGTTTCTATTGTTAAAACACATGTTTTGCGAAAATTTGAATAAAATTGATCCACGGCTTCATGGTGTTGCACTTTTTTTGGAAGGCAGTATATACAGGGTGTTTCAGTTTTAATCGAGCAAACTTTGGGATAAAATTCTCCTCATCCTCCTGATTCAGAAAAATATAACATACATGCCTTTCGCTCGTTCCCTAAGAAAGATACAGGGTGTCAAATTTAATTTTTTTCGGTTTTCAAAATTTTGTAACTTGAGAACCGTTTAACCATAGTAGCTGAAATTCAGCCTATATCGGTTTGTCGGAACCATCTCCCTACCTGCCAAATTTTGAAAGAATCCAACCAGTGGCGTAGAAGCTATGGGAGGTCATTATTTTGGAAGCATATGTAGAACCTTGATAAATAATGACCCCCCATAACTCCTACGCCACCGATTGCATTCCTTCAAAATTTGGCAGGTAGGTAGACGGTTCCGACAAACCAGTCTATGCTAAATTTCAGCTACTATGGTTGAACGGTTCTCAAGTTACAAAATTTTGAAAACCGAAAAAAATTAACTCTGACACCCTGTATCTTTCTTAGGAAACGAGTGAAAGGCATGTATGTTATATTTTTCTGAATCAGGAGGATGAGGAGAATTTTATCCCAAAGTTTGCTCGATTAAAACTGAAACACCCTGTATATATATATATATACAGGGTGGTCCAGGTTTTAGTCGACAAACTTTGCAGGCTGATAGAGGATGAAAAAAGAAGTCGACTCACCCCAAAGAGGACATATCTAAAATGCATATTAAATAAGTTACAGGCCTTCAAAATTGCAGAAAAAAATTGTTTTTTTCTTGATAACCTTTGAACAGCTTGACCGATGTCGCTCAAATTTTGCACATATGGTTAACAAACACGTGTCCAGTGATTTCTTGATTTTTTTTTTGTCAGAATGACGCAGTGTTGTAGATATGGGGGGGGTAGTAACCCTCTTACCCCCATACTTTCCACGCCACTGGATATTTTGGAAAACAGTTAAAAGTATTGAATTTGGCGTTCAATTCTGAAGAGAAAATTGGCGTGTTATTGCTACATTTTGCGCAGCGGTTTCGGAGATATTTGTGTTTAAAGGTTCAAAAACACCGAATTACGCAAATGTTTCAAAATTCGAGCAAGCTTTGATCCATTAACTTTCAACTTTTTTTTCAATTCAAAGTTTATTGATCCATAATGTAGCTCATGAGAAATTGAAAATTGATTGTGAGAATTCATAATTTCCGTAACGTGACCAATAACAAACAAAGGGCCCCTGGTTCTTGTTCTTACTAAACTTCCCAACTATCAGTAAGTGAATAGGTACCTACCTATTGAATATTAAATTGTTGCTGAAATTATGAATTTTCACAACCAATTTTCAATTTCTCGAGCTAAATTATGGATCAATAAACTTTCAATTGAAAAAAAAGTTGAAAGTTGATGGATCAAAGCTTGCTCGAATTTTGAAACATTTGCGTAATTCGGTGTTTTTGAACCTTTAAACACAAATATCTCCGAAACCGCTGCTCCAAATGTAGCAATAACACGCCAATTTTCTCTTCAGAATTGAACGCCAAATTCAATACTTTCAACGGTTTTCCAAAATATTCAGTAGCGTAGAAAGTAGGGGGGTAAGAGGGTTAGTACCCCCTCCTATCTACGGCACTGCGTCATTCTGACAGAATTTTTTTCAAGAAATCACTGGAGACGTGTTTGTTACCCATATGTGCAAAATTTGAACGACATCGGTCAAGCTGTTCAAAAGTTATCAAGAAAAAAACAATTTTTTTCTGCAACTTTGAAGGCCTGTAACTTTTTTAATATGCATTTTAGATATGTATTTTTTGGGGTGAGTCGACTTCTTTTTTCATCCTCTATCAGCCTGCAAAGTTTGTCGACTAAAACCTGGACCACCCTGTATATACCGTCCGTTTTTTATTTTAGGCCCCAGCCCGTAGCATCTTTATTATGGATTTCACACCCGATATATTATATATTTTTGAAATCAGAAAAACAAGATCTTTCTAGTGAAGATATGTTAAATTATTTTTGACAGATGTCATTTTTGACAAATGACAGAATAGTACTTGTGATACATCATTTTGAAGCCTATTAAATTTTGAGGAGAACTGTGTTTTTATTTTTGAAATAGGGTGTCTTTTACAGCTTCTAGGGGTCTTTCAATAGGAAAAAAATGTTGAAATTCAAAAATACATAATAAAGTAAATAGGTAAAGCAAGTACCTATTTTTAGTGTAAGCTAATGATAATAATGATAAATTAATCACACTGAAACAAAAAATGTCCTAAAGAAGTTGCTCGAATGACCGCCTCCTTGTTCCTTGAATGAAAGATTCGACGATCAGTGAATTGGAACTACCACCGGCCCAACGCGATGACATCCGAGCTTGCCAGAAATGACCCCCCTCGAGTTTTTATGAGCCTACCCGAAAGATAAGGTGTTTATAAAGTTTCCCAATAATTTGGACAATTCAAAAATCAGATCATCGCCATTAGTTAATTTAAAAATACTCATCACTTATTGAGTGGCTATTTCTGAAATTGACATTTTTTCCTATTGAAAGACCCCTAGAAGCTGTAAAAGACACCCTATTTTAAAAATAAAAACACAGTTCTCCTCAAAATTCAATAGGCTTCAAAATGATGTATCACAAGTACTATTCTGTCATTTGTCAAAAAATGACATCTGTCAAAAATAATTTGACATATCTTCACTAGAAAGATCTTGTTTTTCTGATTTCAAAAATATATAATACATCGGGTGTGAAATCCATAATAAAGATGCTACAGGCTGGGGCCTAAAATAAAAAACGGACGGTATATATATATATATATATATATATATATATTGCGAAGGTAGAGTTCGGGGACTTTCTGACAGATGTAGCGTGTACTTTGGGGACTTTCGTGGCAATTCGGGGACGTCCCCGAATTGCCAAACCCAAAAACCTGTTAAACAGGTTATTTGAGGACCCTTTGCAAACAGGCGAATCCGAGAGGGCAATCACTTGTAAAATTGATGTCCTGCATGTGCAATATTGCACACATACAGGGTGTTCATTTTCAAACATCCCACCCCAGATTCCTCGCTGTCAATTTTTTTTCCAACAAAACGCCGACACTTTTGACGCTCGATTTTTTATTTCGAAAGCGACATCTAGGACACGTATTGCCAAATTTTCATCTTCAACCCCTTCCCCCCATCCTACCCTAATTTAAAATTTTGAATGGCATTAAGTACCTACCGTGTGATGCATCAAATTGAAGGTAATCAAATTCCCTTTCTGCCAAACATAATATGAAATTTTCAAAGCAACCCCCAACCCTTTTCAAAATATAAGGATATGGTGTGGGCGAAGTGGCTTAAGATATAAATTTGCCAACGCGTGTCCTAGATGTCCCCCTTGAAATAAAAATCGGCTGTTATTAGGAGAACAACTTTTCTCTAATTAACATTGAGTGATTTTTGAAAAGGGTTGGGGTTGATTTAAAATTCTAAAATATTTTCTTGCAGAAATAGAATTTTATTACTTCAATTTGATGTAGGTAACACAAGATAGGTAGGGTTTTTGAAATTTTAAAGTAGGGTAGGATGGGGGCGAAGGGGCTAAAAATAAAAATTTGGCAATACTTGTCCTAGGTTCCCCACTCGAGATAAAAACCAATCTGTTTCGATGTTTTGCTGGGAAAAATTGAGCGGCGAGAAATCTGGAGTGGGAAGTTTGAAAATAAACACCCTGTATAATGCACCGCCGTCCTTGAAAACATTACGCAAACTTGTGCACGACATTGCACACTTAGTGCGCATCATTTGTTATTAACAAGGCACTTAACGCCGGTGTCTTTCCGCTGCCAGGGCCTATCACCTACGCCAGTGAAGAGTTTCCTCCACTACACCGGAATTTTTATGAACCCCTGTGATTTTCGCTACAGGGTGGGGATCTTGAACGATCACCAACATCGCATATGTTCGGCTGTTCGCTGTTCGGCATAATCGTTCACATTTTACGTGCAATGTGACACAGTTTACTCTTACTGCAAGCATTCCAAATCCCAAATAAATCGAAGACCGGTTTTTGGAACAAAAATACGACCCGTCACCAGTGGGAATCGACCCATCGCCTCAAAGCAAAACAGTTTGGGAAAATTTGGTCTGGTGTTCGTCAAAGAGCAGTCTGTCACATCTTACAGTTTAATGTCGATATAATGCAAGTGAAAAACTAAATTTCACAACATGAGATGAATTTGGATGTTCGGATTACAAATGAATGAATTTTTTTTTTTTTTTTAATTTTAATTTTTTTTTTTTGAATGTTTTACGACGCATCAACTACGAGGTTATTAGCGTCGACGGGACATTCAGTGGGTTTTTGGTACACGTTTTTAATTATACTTGAATTGCCTACTGTTAACTATGTGAGGCCTCAGTACTCTGATAGCACTCAACTCTGTAGTCAGAAATCCATTTTTTCTGTAACCGCTGTAGTCAGACAGGTGCAGATATGGCATAGTAAGGTCGGAACAATTTTCGGAACAATCGGACAACACAAAATATCCATGGACGAGGCGGGATTCGAACCCGCGCGGTAGATCACGACTGGCTTGGCGCGGCAACACCAAAACCACTCGGCCACCGCCGCTCCAATGAATATTTGATTAGAAACAATCCCAAATCAATTTAAAATTGATTTTTTGTTGGGTCCCCGAATTGACAATTTATAGAAAATTTCGCAAATTTGGGGACTTTACAAAAAAGCGTAATTTGGTACCATAAATGTCCTTGGGGGCACTTTCGGATTTTTCCTAATCACGTATAGCGGTGAGAAGCAGTTAGCCAGAAATTGGACCAACTCAAGCAATAAATAAGTCCAGATTTGTTAAAAAATGTGGTCTGGTGTTCGTCATAGGGCAGCCTGACAAATCTTTGAGTTCAATGTCGATATAATGAAAATGAAAAACAAAAATTTCACAATATGAGGTCAATCTGGATGTTTGGATTACAAATCGATAAATATTTAATCAGAAACAATGCCAAATCAATCTAATATTTATTTTTTGTTGGGTCTCCGAATTGACAATTTATAGAAAATTTCGCAAGTATGGGGACTTTACAAAAACGTGTAATTTGGTACGATAAATGTCCTTGGGGAAAACATTTAGATTTTTTTTTAGTCATTTAAAAATAATAAATGTCCGTGGGAGCACTTTCGGATTTTCTTAATCATGTATAGCGATGAGAAGCAGTTAGCCAGAAATCGGACCAATTCAAGCAATAAATAAGTCCAAATTTGTGGAAAAATGTGGTCTGGTGTTCGTCATAGGGCAGCATGACAAATCTTCGAATTAATGTCGATATAATGCAAGTGAAAAACTAAATTTCACAACATGAGATGAATGCGGATGTTCGGATTACAAATGGATGAATATTTGATTAGAAACAATCCCAAATCAATTTAAAATTGATTTTTTGTTGGGTCCCCGAATTGACAATTTATAGAAAATTTCGCAAGTTTGGGGACTTTACAAAAACGTGTAATTTGTTACCATAAATGTCCTTGGGGGCACTTTCGGATTTTTCCTAATCACGCATAGCGATAAGAAGCAGTTAGTCAGAAATTGGACCAACTCAAGCAATAAATAGGTCCAGATTTGTGGAAAAATGTGGTCTGGTGTTCGTCATAGGGCAGCCTGACAAATCTTCGATTTCAATGCCAATATAAAGCAAATGAAAAACAAAATTTCAAAATATGAGGTCAATTTGGATGTTCGAATTTCAAATCGATAAATATTTGATCAGGAACAATGCCAAAACAATTTGATATTGATTTTTTTTTGGGGTCCCCGAATTGACAATTTATAGAAAATTTCGCAAGTTTGAGGACTTTACAAAAACGTGTAATTTGGTACGATAAATGTCCTTGGGGAGAACAATTAGGTTTTTTCTAGTAATTTAAAACGGCGAGAAGCAGTTATCCAGAGATCGGACCAACTCAAGAAATAAATCAATCAAAATTTTTGGAAAAATGTGGTCTGGTGTTCATTATATGGCAGCCTGTCAAACTTTGAGTTCGATGTCGATATAATGCATTTGAAAAACCAAATTTCACAATATGAAGTCAATTTACATGTTCGGATTACAAATCGATAAATATTTGATCAGAAACAATGATAAATCAATTGAATAATGATTTTTTGTTAGGTCCCCGAATTGACGATTTATAGAAAATTTCACAAGTTTGGGGACTTTACAAAAACGTGTAATTTGGTACTATTAATGTCCTTGGGGGCACTCTCGGATTTCTCCTAATCACGTGTAACAGTAAGAAGCAGTTATCCAGAAATCGGACCAACTCAAACAATCAATAAGTCAAAATTTGTGGAAAAATGTGGTCTGGTGTACGTTATATGACAGCCTGTCAAATCTTTGAGTTCAATTTTGACATAATGCAAGTGAAAAGCAAAATTTCATAATATGAGGTCAATTTGGATGTTCGGATTACAAATCGATAAATATTTGATCAGAAACAATGCCACATCAATTTAATGTTGATTTTTTGTTAGGTCCCCGATTTGACAATTTATAGAAAATTTCGCAAGTTTGGGAACTTCACAAAAACGTGCAATTTGGTACCATAAATGTCCTTGGGGGCATTTTCGGATTTTCTCTAATCACGTATAATGGTGAGAAGCAGTTAGCCAGAAATCGGGCCAATTCAAGCAATGAATTAGTCCAAATTTGTGGAAAAATGTGGTCTGGTGTTCGTCATAGGGCAGCCTGACAAATCTTCGAATTCAATGTCGATATAATGCAAGTGAAAAACAAAATTTCACAATATGAGGTCAATTCAGATGTTCAGATTACAAATCGATAAAAAATTTATCAGAAGCAATGACAAATCAATTAAATAATGATTTTTAGTTGGGTCCCCGAATTGACAATTTATAGGAAATTTCGCAAGTTTGGGGACTTTACAAAAACGTGTAATTTGGTACCATAAATTTCCTTGGGGGCACTTTCGGATTTTTCTTAATCACGTGTAACGGTGAGAAGCAGTTACCCAGAAATCAGACCAATTCAAGCTATAAATAAGTCCAAATTTGTAGAAAAATGTGGTCTGGTATTCGTCATGGGGCAGTCCGACAAATCTTCGAGTTCAATGTCGATATAATGCAAATGAAAAACAAAATTTCACAAGATGAGGTCAATTTGGATGTTCTGATTACAAATCGATAAATATTTGATCAGAAACAATGCCTAATCAATTTAATATTGATTTTTTCTTGGGTCCCCGAATTGACAATTTATAGAAAATTTCGCAAATTTGGGGACTTTACAAAAAAGCGTAATTTGGTACCATAAATGTCTTTGGGGGCATTTTCGGATTTTTCCTGATCACGTGTAACGGTGAGAAGCAGTTAGCCAGAAATCGGACCAATTCAAGCAATAAATAAGTCCAAATTTGTAGAAAAATGTGGTCTGGTATTCGTCATGGGGCAGTCTGACAAATCTTCGAGTTCAATGTCGATATAATGCAAATGAAAAACAAAATTTCACAATATGAGGTCAATTTGGATGTTCTGATTACAAATCGAGAATAATTTGATCAGAAACAATGCCAAATCAATTCAATATTGATTTTTTCTTGGGTCCCCGAATTGACAATTTATAGAAAATTTCGCAAATTTGGGGACTTTACAAAAAAGCGTAATTTGGTACCATAAATGTCCTTGGGGGCACTTTCGGATTTTTTCTAATCACGTATAATGGTGAGAAGCAGTTAGCCAGAAATCGGACCAATTCAAGCTATAAATAAGTCCAAATTTGTAGAAAAATGTGGTCTGGTGTTCGTCATATGGCAGTCCGACAAATCTTCGAGTTCAATGTCGATATAATGCAAATGAAAAACAAAATTTCACAATATGAGGTCAATTTGGATGTTCTGATTACAAATCGATAAATATTTGATCAGAAACAATGCTTAATCAATTCAATATTGATTTTTTTCTTGGGTCCCCGAATTGACAATTTATAGAAAATTTTGCAAGTTTGGAGACTTTACAAAAGCGTGTAATTTGGTACTATAAATGTCCTTGGGGGCACTTTCGGATTTTTCTTAATCACGTGTAACGGTGAGAAGCAGTTACCCAGAAATCAGACCAATTCAAGCTATAAATAAGTCCAAATTTGTAGAAAAATGTGGTCTGGTATTCGTCATGGGGCAGTCCGACAAATCTTCGAGTTCAATGTCGATATAATGCAAATGAAAAACAAAATTTCACAAGATGAGGTCAATTTGGTGTTCTGATTACAAATCGATAATAATTTGATCAGAAACAATGCCAAATCAATTTAATATTGATTTTTTCTTGGGTCCCCGAATTGACAATTTATAGAAAATTTCGCAAATTTGGGGACTTTACAAAAAAGCGTAATTTGGTACCATAAATGTCTTTGGGGGCATTTTCGGATTTTTCCTAATCACGTGTAACGGTGAGAAGCAGTTAGCCAGAAATCGGACCAATTCAAGCAATAAATAAGTCCAAATTTGTAGAAAAATGTGGTCTGGTATTCGTCATAGGGCAGTCTGACAAATCTTCGAGTTCAATGTCGATATAATGCAAATGAAAAACAAAATTTCACAATATGAGGTCAATTTGGATGTTCTGATTACAAATCGATAAATATTTGATCAGAAACAATGCCTAATCAATTTATTATTGATTTTTTCTTGGGTCCCCGAATTGACAATTTATAGAAAATTTTGCAAGTTTGGGGACTTTACAAAAACGTGTAATTTGGTACCATAAATGTCCTTGGGGGCACTTTCGGATTTTTCCTAATCACGTATAATGGTGAGAAGCAGTTAGCCAGAAATCGGACCAATTCAAGCTATAAATAAGTCCAAATTTGTAGAGAAATGTGGTCTGGTGTTCGTCTAATGGCAGTCCGACAAATCTTCGAGTTCAATGTCGATATAATGCAAATGAAAAACAAAATTTCACAATATGAGGTCAATTTGGATGTTCTGATTACAAATCGATAAATATTTGATCAGAAACAATGCTTAATCAATTTGATATTGATTTTTTCTTGGGTCCCCGAATTGACAATTTATAGAAAATTTTGCAAGTTTGGGGACTTTACAAAAACGTGTAATTTGGTACTATAAATGTCCTTGGGGGCACTTTCGGATTTTTCCTAATCACGTGTAACGGTGAGAAGCAGTTAGCCAGAAATCAGACCAATTCAAGCTATAAATAGGTCCAAATTTGTAGAAAAATGTGGTCTGGTATTCGTCATGGGGCAGTCCGACAAATCTTTGAGTTCAATGTCGATATAATGCAAATGAAAAACAAAATTTCACAAGATGAGGTCAATTTGGTGTTAGGATTACAAATCGATAAATATTTGATCAGAAACAATGCCAAATCAATTTAATATTGATTTTTTCTTGGGTCCCCGAATTGACAATTTATAGAAAATTTCGCAAATTTGGGGACTTTACAAAAAAGCGTAATTTGGTACCATAAAAATGTCCTTGGGGGCATTTTCGGATTTTTCCTAATCACGTATAATGGTGAGAAGCAGTTAGCCAGAAATCGGACCAATTCAAGCAATAAACAAGTCCAAATTTGTAGAAAAATGTGGTCTGGTGTTCGTCATAGGGCAGTCCGACAAATCTTCGAGTTCAATGTCGATATAATGCAAATGAAAAACAAAATTTTACAATATGAGGTCAATTTGGATGTTCTGATTACAAATCGATAAATATTTGATCAGAAACAATGCCTAATCAATTTATTATTGATTTTTTCTTGGGTCCCCGAATTGACAATTTATAGAAAATTTTGCAAGTTTGGGGACTTTACAAAAACGTGTAATTTGGTACCATAAATGTCCTTGGGGGCACTTTCGGATTTTTTCTAATCACGTATAATGGTGAGAAGCAGTTAGCCAGAAATCGGACCAATTCAAGCTATAAATAAGTCCAAATTTGTAGAAAAATGTGGTCTGGTGTTCGTCATAGGGCAGTCCGACAAATCTTCGAGTTCAATGTCGATATAATGCAAATGAAAAACAAAATTTTACAATATGAGGTCAATTTGGATGTTCTGATTACAAATCGATAAATATTTGATCAGAAACAATGCCTAATCAATTTAATATTGATTTTTTCTTGGGTCCCCGAATTGACAATTTATAGAAAATTTTGCAAGTTTGGGGACTTTACAAAAACGTATATTTTGGTACTATAAATGTCCTTGGGGGCACTTTCGGATTTTTCCTAATCACGTGTAACGGGTGAGAAGCAGTTAGCCAGAAATCAGACCAATTCAAGCAATAAATAAATCCAAATTTGTGGAAAAATGTCGTCTGGTGTTCGTCATAGGGCAGCCTGTAAAATCTTCGAGTTCAATGTCGATATGATGCAAGTGAAAAACGAAATTTCACAGTATGAGATCAATTTGGATGTTCGGATTCTAAATCGATAAATATTTGATCAGAAACAATGACAAACCAATTAAATAATGACTTTTTGTTGGGTCCCCAAATTGACAATGTATAGGAAATTTCGTAAGTTCGGGGACTTCACAAAAAGTCCTCGGGGGGCAGTTTCGGGTTTTTCCTAATCACGTATAACGGTGAGGAGCAATTATTATCCAGAGATCGGAACAACTGAAGCAATAAAAAAGTTAAAATTCATGGAAAAATTTGGTCTGGTGTTCGTAAAAAAAAGCAGCCCGTTAAAGCTTCCAACACAGCCTAAAAAAATAACGAATATGATGGTTTTTCCTTTTTTTATGTTTTCCCTTCTTCCTCCCGCTCCGGACACCAGCGTTGAGGTCTGAAACGTTCAATAATCTTCAAAAATGCCCTCTCATCTTCAATAATTCAGTATTTTTTTGAAAATTGACTTTTCAGTGCTTAGTTATGTCGGCGAATTGGCGTGTCGGTGAATTGCCCTGTCAGTCGGTGAGTTTGCGTGTCGTTGAAATGTCCTGTTGGTGAGTTGTACGGTCGGCGAATTGTCTTGTCGATGATTTGGTGCCTTCATAAATTATCCTGTCTGTGAATTTGCGTAGAGTTAACATGTAGTTGAATTGTCATGTCGGTGAATTGCCTTAGTGAGATTAGTTGTCCTGCCAGGGAATTTGCGTAGTGAGTTGTCATGTCGGTGAATTGTCCTGCCGGTCAAGTATTGTCCGGTCGGTCCTCGTGTCGGTCAATTATTGTCTTGTCAGTGATTTGGTGTCTTGATAAATTATCCTGTCGGTGAATTTCAGTGGAATTAACATGTGGGTGGATTTGTATGTCGGTGAATTGTCATGTAGCTGAATTCACCTGTCAATGGTTTGGCTGGTCGGTCAAATGCCCTGTCGGTGAGTTTGCGTAGTGAGTTGTCATGTCGGTGAATTCTCCTGCCGGTGAAGTATTGTCCTGTCGGTCAATTATTGTCTTGTTGGTGATTTGGTGTCTTGATAAATTATCCTGTCGGTGAATTTAAGTGGAATTAACATGTCGATGAATTGACCTGTCAGTGATTTGGCTTGTCGGTCAAATGCTCTGTCGGTGAATTTGCGTAATGTGTGGTCCTGTCGGTGAATGATTGTCCTGTCGAAGAATTGTCCTGTCGGTCAATTGGTGGGTTGATGAATTATCCTGTCGCTGAATTGACCTAGTGAGTTGTCCTGTCAGTGAATAGGCGTGTTGGTTGAATCTCGTGTCGGTGACTGATCTTGTCCGTGTATCAAGTATCGGTGAAATGAACTTTTGGTGAGTTATCCTGTCTCGTCGGTCAGTGGTCAATTTCCGTGGTGGGTTGCCATATCGGTGAATTGTCCTGTCAGTGATTTGGTGTGTCGGTCAAATGTCGGTGAACTAATTTGTCGGTGATTTGGCATGTCGGTCAAATGTCCTGTCGGTGAATTGTCCTGTCAATACATTTTCCTTTCGAATAATTGTCCTGTCGGTGAATTTTCCTGGCGGTTATTTGGCATGTCAATGAATTGTTTTGTCGGTGAATTGTGGTGTCGGTCATTTGGTAGGTTTATAAATTATCCTCTCGCTGAATTGGCGTAGTGAGTTGCCCTGTTGGTGACTTGGCATGTCGGTTAAGTGCCATGTTGATGAGTTATCCTGTCAGTGAGTTAGGTGTCGCTCAAATGTCCGTATTTCGCATATTTTTTTGTTTGGACCCCAAACTCAACGTTTGGCATGAGGTCCCCGAACTCTACCTTCGCAATATATATATATATATATTATACTAACATGACAAAAGTCAATATGACTAGAATAAGTTTGATTGACACCCTAGTAGTGGAGGCATTAAGGTTCAATAAAGACAAAATTCAATATGACTAGCTTGTAGGTATGCATCAACTTACTCTGTGTACCTTTGGTCAAAATCCAGTTATTCAATTTGAAGCTATAACAAAAAAAAACTCAACTTTGAAAGTCTCTATTCTCGTTATAATTCCAATATAATTATTTAGAGGAAACCCACTTATTTTCTGACGCTCGACCGTCTTCCAAAATATTGACAAAAAAACGTGGAACGAATGTGTATCTGACGAGTCTTACAAATTACATGAATTATCGCATTCACATATCGCCCTCTGCTCTGTCCGTTCGTACTGTAGTTCTGAATTCAACCCTCATCTTCCCCGATGCTGACTGAGCCTCTCCCATCTTCTTTTTACACCCAGCTGCATTCCAAAATATTCAGGGGTTTCTTTGGAAAAGCCTAGAAGGCTCTCGTCGTCACCTTTATTATTCCGGCATATTCTACCTGTATTCGCAAGAGCTCTGGAACCGTGTATTATTGGCTTCGCGAATATTCCTGCAAGCTCTCGATTCACGGCTCGTCCGCCAATTGTGCAGGTGCATGTCTTAGTCGCGCGTTGTGATCTCCAACAAGTTTTGTAATAATAGACTCATGGTAATAGTAGGTTCTATGTATGATGCTCCCAGTTTTCTTCAATACAGGAATTGACTGAAATAAACTGCTCGTCAAAAGTTGAGTACTTAAGGCTCGATATCAAGTTGGGGCTGAGACCGCCGTAAGTGCGGTTACCATAGCAACGGCGGATACCAACCAATCAGACCGCTGTATTTGGTGAGTTACGCCGTCCCAAACTTTGCGCCTGCAACTTGGTATCGAGCCCTTATAGACCAAAATTTGCCTCAATTTCTAGCAAGGATATTATACGTTGTTTCAGATTGATTGCTATCTCAGTAGGCATTGGAAGTATATGGTAAAAGTCGCTTTAGCTTTGTCTAGTTCTAAAACGTTTATTGTTTTAGTCCCAAGTCATTGTGACATGTCAATCAAAATCAACCGCGAAGTTTTTTACTGTCGTCTAAACTGTCATGTTTCTGTCCACCTAGATAGCTTTTGGAAAGAAAATCGTAATAAGCACCTATCGACGCAAGTTTTAAGAATCTGTACGTGTTACTTATACAGTTACTGTTGTTCCTGTTACGTTATACCTACTGTTACTGTTGTGTTGTTCCTTCATTGGTTTTGATTACCTGATAATTTTCACGCCATGTGTGGGGACCCAGTTCGTTTATCTGCGAGAGAACGTGAAATACTTTGACGCTGTTACGAAAAATTCTTCAGAGATTCCAACAATGCAGCTACCAGCATTTAGCGCGTTGCTTTGATCTTTAGTAACGTACTGCACGGTCATCGGTCAAACGCATACTGGCAAAAAGAAGCCAAGGTTTGTCACTACTTACAACCAAAAAGTGGCCGTGGATCCCTGAGCCCAGTCGAGAAAAAAATCAGCCAGGCGCCCGTTCTCAATCAAAAGAGTAGGTACAGTCACAGGGTACAGTACAGTCTGTTGTGCCATATCCTACCAGATTTCGTGCTTCTGTCTTCACTAAAAGGCTCAGTTGAAGTAGAACAGCGTAACTCGGCTTTAGAAGCAGATCTTCCTTGATATCTGATCCCTCTCAAGGCCATGGTAGTATATTGGAAATAGAAAAAAATAGGTGCTTTGCTGGAATTAATTCAAACAAAAACGATTTTTGTACCATGGCAAGCTTACAGTCCCTTCTTCAACATATCAAAAGTCCTCAACTCTGGGACTGCTACAAATCAGTATACAGGGTGAAAGTTCATTATTTTTCTTTACTTTCTTTTTTTTTGAAAAACTGATGACCGAAGAAAAAGGTTTCCAGGCTAGTTTGATAGGCCATAGTCTTCCAATGAACATATAAAAAATATACCACCCAGCAACTGCTGCGTATCAAATTACAGGGTGAAAACTATTTTTCAACTTCAATTTTTTTTCTTGGTGGAACTGATCTAGCTGGAAGCCGGTTCCAGTTCTTTTGCAAGCTGATAATGTCATAATGAACATATGAAAAGGACACATCTCTGCATCTGCTGATTTTCAATTTACAGGGTGAAAAGTCATTTTCACGTTTCAATTTTTTTCTTGATGAAATCGGCTCACACAACAATTGCGTCTGGTTTTTCTGTAAATTTGAGGTTTCTAGTCAAACATATCAAAATAATACATTTCTGCTACAGCCACGTTTTTATTAACAAATTTAAATGTTTGGTTGCGTTCAAAGATTTTTTGAATTTTTGATGCAATATACCCGAATATACCCAAACCATTTAAATTTGTAAAAAAAAACGTAGCTGTAGCAGAAATGTATTATTTTGATATGTTTGACTAGAAACTTCAAGTTTACAGAAAACCCAGTCGAAATTGATGTGTGAGCCAATTTCACCAAGAAAAAAAATGAAACGTGAAAATGACTTTTCACCCTGTAAAATGAAAAGCAGCAGTTGCAGAAATGTATCCTTTTTATATGCTCAGTATGACATTATGAGCTTGCAAAAGAACTGGACCCGGCTCCAATTTAGATCAGTTCCGCTAAGAAAAAAAAATGAAGATGAAAACTAGTTTTCACCCTGTAACTTGATACTCAGCAGTTGCTGAGTGGTATATTTTTCATATGTTTATTGAAAGACTATGGCCTATCAAACTAGCCTAAAACCGTTTTTTTCCAGTCATCAGTTTTTTGAGAAAGAAAGGGAATAAGGAAAAATAATAAACTTTCACCCTGTATACTAATTTGTAGCAGTCCCAGAGTTGAGGACTTTTGATATGTTGAAGAGGGAACTGAAAACTAGCCATGGTAAAAAAATCGTTTTTGTTTGAATTAATTCCAGCAGATATTCTATTTCCAATATACTATGGAGTTTGCTTTACTGCATTACTATCTACCTGTGTGATATGTGCACAATGTTGATTGAGACTGTGGCAAGAACGAAATCCACCGACTCCCCAGGTGCCTATTTTTTTAGTCCTGAGATCAGAAACAGAGACGGTTCGACATCAAAACTGCATGTATCTTTCTTCAAGTGCACCTTGAACGTGGGGGTACGTGATACTCGATAAAAAACTGAAGAAATACTTCCTGACTGAAAGGAGTGAAAGATCTGACTTATAACCTGAAAATAAATAATGAAGTTTCCATGAGATTTACATTTTTGATTTGACGTTTTTTGTAACTAAATCTAAAGCTGCATTTAGATTTTCATGACCTACTGGGATAGCAATATTTCTGAAACAACGTATATAATATTATAAAGATATATCCGATTTGTAAAAAGTTCGATGGTGATGCTTGATAGAGTTTTTCTTCAGCTGCAAGATGCTATGTCGACTCACGACACCATTGACTTTGGCCATGATATACATGATGCCGAAGATAGGAGTGTCAGAAGTGATAATTTTGAAGTCGTGAAACTTTTTTAGAAAAAATTACGCACTTTTTCTCTTCGGTTTTAGGAAGCGGATGTCACTACCACGAAACTATTTTTGACTTTTGATCGCATTTTGTTTTTTTTTTCAAAGAGCTCTTGATCTTTTGTGAAATTTCGATTTTTTTGATAGAGAATCTGCCAGAGGGGTTGCTTTCCCTTGAAAATTCACAGAAACGTATGCAATGGCTGTATGAATTACACCATGGAAAAATTTGATCTCATCGGCCCCAGAATAATCGTAAAGAAGATGGGGAGCTGCCTGGCAAAAAAGTTTATATTTAGTAATACAGGGCACGAACAATTTCATCTTCAAATGGAATGCTCTTATTTTATCTCACCATTTGATAGCTTTTTTCCCCCGTTAATTTTCACTTAGGGTACCCCACCTCTAAATTTTCTAATTTCCGATGATAATCAATGATTTTGAATTTTGATAAAAATTGCTGTTTATTGTAGTATAAAGTCTTTATTGCAGGAATGAAGTTTTAAAAATATATAAAATGATATAATAAAATTTAAAAGTTAGGTAAGTTTTATTTGAATTTTTCTCGCTAAGCAGGCAGTGGTCATCATTAACAAATGTCATAATGACACATTTTGCTTGTTTGAGGACTAAGAAGTCCTCGAACAAGTCTTGTTATTGAATAGCTGCGATAAATTTCAATCTGAAATAAATGCAGTAAAAAAAATCCTTCCAGAAAGGAAAAAAGAAAATTCAAATTGAGCTCAGTAAAACAGTTTTCGCAGCTTCAAAAACCTTCAAACTATCAAACTGAGAGGTGCGTACATTTTGACATTCTTCTCAATATCAGGGCTCACCGAGAACATGAGAATTACAATTGAACGAAAATTTTTATAACAATTATTAAAAATTATCGATAATCTCGGAAATTATCAAACTCAGAGGTAGGGTGCCTCAGAGACATTTTAGCTGAATTCTGAACCACATAGAAATGTCATGTTCTTGGACACCTAGGTACCTACTTCGCGAGCAACAGCAATAATTTACACCAAACCATAGGCAGGTACGGTATCTGTGGTACCGATTTACTTTTTCAACTAGTTTACGTAAAGCTGGCTAGGTGGCGTATTTGATCTTGAAACGGTCGAACCTAGGCGGATCATCACAATAGAAATAAAAATAAACTCACTTGTCTTTCAACAGATCAAATCCGATTTGAGGAATGTCGGGATTGGACATCAGCACTTTCGGGCGACTCATTTCTGGAACCTTGGTCGATGCACAGGTACAGCTCAAGAGAAGACTTAAATACAACAGCCGTTTATCTACAAAAAAATTAAGTTGTTTGTATTAGGTAACTATTACCTACCTATATCTCTTATCTTATCATTGCAATTAAAAATTAATACTATTAGATCAAGCCCGTAGACAGGGCCGCCAAGGGCTTCGCCGGGTCCCGATGCTGGATGACACTGACGCCCCCCCCCCTTTTAAATATTTTTAAGCCCGACAAAAAAGATAACTACGTATATGCTATGCATCAATTGAAGCAGAAAGTACGACATAAACAAACAAAAATTGAGCTTCTTGGGGTTTTTCAAAATTTCTTTTCACTTTTTTGTTAGTAGAGCTAGAAAAAGAAGATTAACTTGCGCTCACGGGTTCCCTATGGGGCTCCGAGCCCCGATGGTATGACACCTCCTGAACCACTCACTCGGCGGCACTGCCCGTAGACGTAGACAGTCCGAATGTTTTTCGTTGAAAAATTTCTGATCGAGTAGTTTTTTTGAATTGGAAATTAACACATTATACAGCACACCAATGATTAAAAGTCACTTCACGTCATAAAAAAAAACTGTAACCTATTACCAGGGAAAAAGGAACGAATAAGTGGAAAACAAGGTGATAATAACAATAATCCCAGATTAAATCAAGAAAAGAGACAGTTCAGTAGGTAGGTAATCCTTGAACCATAAAATGTAACAATGCACTACATACACAAATTTAATGCAAAAATGCACAAATAATCTAGGTACCGATATACCTACTTACAGTAACATTTCCTATCCATTTTGTTGGCGCGATGTTCTACTACTGAAGGATAGAAATATCGAAAAGTGAACTAAAGCAATAATAACCTACCTGATCGATATTATGTTTCCTGTTTTATGCATAAATTAATAGCCAGTTCCACCAGCGAATTTAATCATTGTTAGCTAATTGACATATTTTCTCTGGTGAATATTGGCCTAGTGACCACGGAAAACAAAAGTTTCACGAAATATTATGGGAAAATGTTTAGACCACAACAGCTTGTATGCATTTACCGTTGTCATTCAACCAGCACTGATCTAGAATCCATCAGAGAAAATGCCTCAATTAGTTAACAATGTTTAAATTCGCTGGTGGAACTGGACGTAAGTGTAACGTATTTTCCTGCGTTTAAAATTAGTGTTAATCTTGGAAGGTGTTGCTCAGGGCTTACCAGTCAATAGACAAGGTCGGGGTCAATAACGCTGTAGTTTTGTAATGGATTTGATTAGGTCTCTAACAAATTGCTTTTTGTTATCTCGATGACTCGTTTTCATTAAAAGATAACTGTGGGACTGCCGTTCACCACATGTAGGTACCTACTACAAACAATGCTACTACGCATGATTTGCTTCGCCATCTGGTGGAGACACTTTGTGTATAGTTTATAATTACATGCTTTGATGAATGTGTGTTCGTCTCGCGGAAATATTGGCACTTTTTTTCTGATACATATTATAACAGCTGAAAATAATTTAATTGGAATTTTCTTTTGTTCAAATACTTTTATTTTGTCTTCTTTCTTCAATGTTTGGATCTCAGTACCTAATTCTTATTACTTTCAGACGAGTCAATATTACGAGTATATCAAACAAAAAAACTGAACAAAAATAGGTAGGGTAGGGTGGGGCAGGTTCGGACAAGGGGCACTTCCGGACAATTCAAACTTCCCGCTTTAGCCCCATATACATAGTTCCGGACAAATGCATCATTCAGTGGCGTATTTAGAGATTTGGGATGGGGGGGGGGCGTCAACACTAGCGTCAACCCGTCAACACTCATAACAGCTGATTGTTATATTCTTAACGTTTTGTGTATCTGTGCGGTGATACGTGTTGTTCACTTGTTTTGCTTGAAAATATGGAAAGTTGGTAAAATCTTTCATGATTTATGGATATTTCAAAACTACATCAGACTTCAATGGTTATGTTATGCTGACAAACGTCAACGTCAACACTGACACACAGGCAACGGAGGTGGGGTCATCCCCACTACTGTCAAAAGATTGAAACGTCACAGCCCGCCTTACAGCTCGGTAGATTTGAAATCGTTCGCAAAAGTAGCCACTTTCAAGGCAGATTTTGAGACACTTGGAACTTTTTTTTCGAATTTTCACGAAGCGTAGTCTTGTTATCAAGGCTCTACATTCGATTAGTATGATTTTTTTTTCATATTTTTTGATGGTGGTCACTACCCTATTGACCATGTATCTTAGGAAGTACGAAATTCACAAAAAAAAGTCTCGGGCATGCATCTTCGAAATATGAATTTTTGAAAAAAGTAGTCTGAACCTGCCTCACTTTTGCCTACATAGTGGGTATGTAGGTAAACTCGTAGATAAATGTACTCACGGATTAGACTTCATAGTTTCTTTCACTGCGACGGTTTATTTTTTTCAATTAGTATCTAAGTATGTAGACAAAATAAAAACTAAATTACGAGTAGATAGCCGCTACACATAATACAGCACAACCTCTCATCTCTTGCCCTTGGGGTCTTGGGTGTGCGGTTTGTCATCTGCTTCTCTGGTTGAATATAGTTATACCCGTTGAGTTTATACCTACCTACCTACCTATTTACAAAACAGGTGTTTCTTGAATTATTAACGGTCTTAAAATCCTGAAATATGACGGTGAACATAACCGTATCGAATAGGTAGGTACGTGAAAAACATAAAATATATAAGAAACGTAAAAATCAGTTGTGGCAGTGGCACCACAATACTTTCCCCGCTAGTACACTACAGGGATGCGGGTAGTTTTTGTTCGGCTTTCCTTGCGCCTCCGAATGCTGCGAGACGTAAAGATTCAATTGATTATTACACACAACGCCCTTGATTAATAGATCTACAAGGATAATATTCACTTATCTAAATCCCACTGTCGATAGCAACGGAATAAAATGGATGTATACAACAAAATCTGACAGCTGTCACTTCGGACTTTTTTTCTGTAATAATCACCAAAATATCACTTGTGCTCGAGATTTTCCCAGATAATTTTGGACAGGCATTTCCCTCGGGCTGGTTGTCTCTAGATAAATGCCCTCCTCCTACGGAGTCGGGCATTTATCGCTACAATCAGCACTCGCGATGGCCTGTCCAAAATTATCGTGACAATCTAAGCACTTCTGATATTACTGTTGATTATTACATACAACGCCCTTGATTATTAGACCTACAAGGATAATATTCACTTATCTAAATCCCACTGTCAATAGCAACGGAATAAAATTCATGTAAACAACAAAATCTGACAGCTGTCACTTCGGACTTCTTTTATGTAATAATCTTCAAAATATCACTCGTACTCGAGATTTTCCCAGATAATTTTGGCCAGGCGTTTCCCTCGGGCTGATTGTCCCTGGATAAATGCCCTCCTCCTACGGAGTCAGGCATTTATCGCTACAATCAGCACTTGCGATCGCCTGACCAAAATTATCGTGAAAATCTAAGCACTTGTGATATTACTGTTGATTATTACATACAACGCCCTTGATTATTAGACCTACAAGGATAATATTCACTTATCTAAATCCCACTGTCAATGGCAACGAAATAAAATTGATGCTCGAATTGATGTAAACAACAAAATCTGACAGCTGTCACTTTGGACTTCTTTTTTGTAATAATCACCAAAATATCACTCGTGCCCGAGATTTTCCCAGATAATTTTGGCCAGGCGTTTCCCTCGGGCTGATTGTCCCTGGATAAATGCCCCCCTCCTACGGAGTCGGGCATTTATCGCTACAATCAGCACTCGCTATCGCCTGACCAAAATTATCGTGAAAATCTAAGCACTTGTGATATTACTGTTGATTATTACATACAACGCCCTTGATTATTAGACCTACAAGGATAATAATCACTTATCTAAATCACACTGTCAATAGCAACGGAATAAAATTCATGTAAACAACAAAATCTGACAGCTGTCACTTCGGACTTCTTTTATGTAATAATCTTCAAAATATCACTCGTGCTCGAGATTTTCCCAGATAATTTTGGCCAGGCGTTTCCCTCGGGCTGATTGTCCCTGGATAAATGCCCTCCTCCTACGGAGTCGGGCATTTATCGCTACAATCAGCACTCGCGATCGCCTGACCAAAATTATCGTGAAAATCTAAGCACTTGTGATATTACTGTTGATTATTACATACAACGCCCTCGATTAAAAGACCTACAAGAATAATATTCACCTATCTAAATCCCACTGTCAATGACAACGGAATAAAATGGATGTAAACAACAAAACCTGACAGCTGTCACTTTGAACTTCTTTTTCGTAATAATCATCAAAATACCACTCGTGTTCGAGATTTTCCCAGATAATTCTGGTCAAGCGTTTCCCTCGGGCTGGTTGCCTCTATAGGGTCCTCCTACGGAGTCGGGCATTTATCGCTACAACCAGCACTCGCGATCGCCTGGCCAAAATTATCGTGAAAATCTAAGCACTTGTGATATTACTGTTGAAAAATCATAAAAAATAACTTAGCGGGCAAGGGGGCAACTTGGTACCCACACCGACCTGTACAATATTTCACGTTATCGTTTCATTAGATACATAACGTGTAAAGAGACACATGATCAAATATAAATTTTTCATACGAGCGTGCGGAAAGTTCCACTTTTCCGCACGCGAATGCGTTTCGAAAGTTCCACTTCTCCGCACGCAACTTTTCCGCACGCAAATGCGTGCGGTAAAGTAATATGTTATCGAAATTATAAAATTCCGCTTGTATTTTTGTTAGTGGTTCATGATAAAGTGAAGCTACTAGAACTTCGTGAGCTTTTGTTTAGTTATTCCTCCGGCTGGAAATCTTCGTGACGCTACGACAGGATACTTTCTTGAAGCATTGTACATCAATCTTGTTCACTTTTTATTTTCTAAGTACAAGTGGCTGCAGGTTTACTATCAACATGCATGTTTAATAAAAACTGACTGAAAATGTTTTAATGCGTTGATGTTTATGAATGTTCGCGTTTTTCTACTGAAGTTTTTGGATGTTTCATTTTGTATGCATGCTTTACCTTCCGCACGCTTGTATGAAATGATACTTGATGAAAGTATTTTTTCCGCACTCAACTGCGAGACTGAAATCCGCTAAGTGGTACTTTCCGCACTAATTAGGAAAACAAATATCACATCAACGATTTTACCATTTATGTATCACGCTTGACATACCTATGTCAAAAGTAATGTCAAATCAGCAAAATCTATAAGAAACTCGAGTTTTCTCCCATTTTGAGAAACGATAACGTAAAATGTTGTACGGCACTCGAGCGCTGTGCCATTTCAGGCCCTCAGCCTCTTGGCCTCTTCTACAGCATTCGGCTTCGGCTACGCCTCACGATGGCAAACACGACTTCGGGCCTGAAAACGCGCTCTTGTTGTAACTATTACTATTATGACCGCAACGGCGCCTTTTCAGCCCTTACAACAGTAGTTTTCATGACAATTTTGTGCTTCGGTGGGCATGCTTAATAGGCCATCTACAATGATGTTAATGTTAACGTAATGTTTTTCGGTAATGTTAGCATTCAAAGCAATGAGTTTCAAATGGTGATGTTCACAATGGTAAGCATTACCCATTGAAACGCGTTGCTTTGAAATGCTAACATAACCATTGCCGATAACATTACGTTTTACGTTAACATTAACATCATTGTGGACGGGCTATAAGATTTGCCAGTTCGGGTCGGCTAGCACCAGAGACCAGAGGTATAGAGTGGGGAGAGTGATTACAGAACTGCGAGAGTCTGGCAAGCACGCGAAAGTCGAATATTTGCCGACCGACAAGGAACGTGAGCATGCGCTCTAGACCTGTGACCTGATGAAAACTACTATTCACACACGGAAATTTGTATATATACGTTGATTACGCCCATATATCCTGAAAATTTTCGCCCGCGGGGTTTGTACAGAAAATATTTGCCATGCGACATATTTCGATCCCAATCGTACTAACCCTCGTAGTCTTCGTACTCTCAGTTGCAAAAAAACCTGAGATAGTGTTTTCGCGCAAGTGAAGTTCACCTACTTATTTATTACTTATTTGGCCTGCTGTCGCGGTGACAAGATAGCCGACTTTGATGTCGAAAAATTCTGTCATGAGCCAATCCTTCCGCTTCAATTGATGGAAATCTTGTTCTCAAAGTCAACCTTGAATGTTGTCTTTTTGTTGATTGCACTATAGTTGAGTCGGTAGATCACAATCATACTTGAGAGATGACAAAGTGGACTCGCTTCGTTCTCATCATGTTAAAAACACGTATAACTGGTTGCCTACCCTTCATTCCCAGGAGCCTTCCAACTTTTTCAATATATTTATGAATAGTGTCTTGTTTTGTTGAATATATAACTTTTATTAACCTATTTAACCATCTTTTCTAAGAGTGTGGTGTGGTGTGGATTGAGTGTGTTTTTTAGAAGTCTTACTTGCATCAATTTTTGTCATTTTTCTGGAGCAAATTGGCTAATTAAAGGAATTCCATGGCATTTGTGTGTAGTCCACAATTCGTTATTTTCATTCAATAAGTCAAAGTTTGTGTTACCATTTGATGTAACCGAAATCACTATACTTTATTTTTTTGCGTTGAAAGTTAGTAGACGCCACCACAAACTACGGTTTTATCTTCGTCGTTATCTCTTTTTTCTTTCGCACGATTACAATATGCCATTCTATTAGTGAAGGGCTGAAGGGTGTGAAATTGAATTTTTTTTTGTGGTTATATGCTCATTTATTGTGTCATGAGAATTTTATTTTACTTTAGGTACCTCATTTTATTTATAGGTAGGTACCGGGTGATAATTTGAAAACTATCCACCTGCAATAACTCCCGATTCCTAGTGAAGATGTCTTCGAGCAAAAACAGGTCGATTTTTATATAGAGGGGGACATCTAAAACATACATTGGCAAATTTATATCTTTAGCCCCTTCGCCCCCACCCACCCCAACTTTGAAATTTCAAACGACACCACCTTTTTTGCAATACATCTAATCAAACAAAATCAAATTCTCTTTCTTAAAAAATATTTATAAAATTTTTAACCCCACCACCCTCCTTTCTGAAGTCCTCTTGAGTGTCCAATTAAATATTCTTGACCTCTCAATTCTGTTCAATGCAGTCAACGTCATCCTTCACAGCATCGAAAGACAAAATTTTCTATGAAAAAGTACACCTCACCTTAAAAATCTAAAATGATAATACCTACTTTGTGATACAACAAATTTAAGGAAATTGAATTCCCTTCCTGAACAACATTTTGTCAAAAATTTCATTGTCCTTCGTTTCCCTCCTAAAATACTCCAAATGTCCAATTCAGTGCGGGTGGAGTTGAGAATTTCAAAAAAATTATTTTCAGAAAGGGAGTTCGATTCCCTTTAATTTGATGTAGCACAAAGTCGGTGGTGTTTTGTTGAATTTTGAAATTGAGATGAGGGAGAGCAAAGGGGTGAATTTGGGGAACTTTTTTTTCCCCTGAAAATTATCTTCTTCAATGCTATCTAGGATGACACTGACTAAATTGGAGAGAATTGAGGGGTCCAAAATATTAAATGGGACACTCGAAGAGTTTTTATGGTAAAGATGGGTGGGGTTGAAAATTTTGAAAATATTTTTTTCGGAAAGAGAATTTAATTCTCTTCAATTTGACATATCGCAAGGTAGGTGGTGTTATATGAAATTTTAAAGTTGTGGTGAGTGGGGGCGGGGGGATTGAAGATAGAAATTTGTCAATGTGTGTTTTAGATGTCCCCTTTGATATAAAAATCGACCTGTTTTTGCTGGAAGAAATATTCACCAGGAATCGGGAGTTATTCCGGGTGGATAGTTTTCAAATGATCACCCGGTATATATTTTTTTAATTACACTCGTTACATCTCTTATTCTGATATTACAAAAATTCCAGTCCATAGATACTATTGCAACTTCTAGTTTGACTTGTGTGAAAATACTCGCTGGAGATCACAACAGGCGAATAAGACACACACATCGGCGCAATTGGCGGAGGAGCCGTGAACCGAGATCTAGCCAGGATATTCGCGAAGTCAACAGACGTTTTTAAAGCTTTCGCAAATAGACTAGAGACAGGTGTTGGAGAATGAGTAATATGACCGTAGTAGAAACGACGAGAGCCTTCGAGGCCTTTCCGAAACACTTCTGGAGGATACGTAAAAATGGTCGCCAGGTCGCAGATGTCCCGCGACAGAAAAAATGACGTATTTGTTTTAATTATTGAAAAGATAATAATTTCTATGATTAGGAACGTGGGATGTAGAGCAGTTTGTAAACTCCATCACTTCCAGGTAGGTACCTACCTTCCTATACCTATTCTTAAGTACTATATATGTAGTTACTCGTAAACGTAAATATTGGCTGAGTGCAAACGTGTGGCCAGTATGGCAAATTAGCAGGTAGCACACGTGGTGTTTATTTGATAAACAAGACATTAACTTAAATAGTGTACGATTCTATAAACAAAAACCTGGCGCTACAGCCTTGGATTAACAGTATAACATGGCATAACGACGCTTGCTTAACGCACCGACATGACATCAATCGCGTAATATTCAAATTCCACTCCACATCCGTGAGTAGTTCTCTGACATTGTCTCTGTGTCTGTATGTAGGTAGGTAGCTATCTATGACGTACATACCTGTCTTTGAAACTTGCTGAAGCAACAAATCGCGGATCTACAAAATATAATAACAAGGTTCAGGACTGCAATTTTTCCGTAGATTGAAATTTTCTACCTGTCTGTGTCATGAAAGTTTGAGTATGGACGAGTATCCGAAAATTATGGGTAGCAAGGGGAAGTATGAAAGAGACATTTATATACAAAATGGAAAATTCCTGTTAGGTATGCATAAATTACCTAAAATTATTGCATTACAAGATGGCACTATCGGCTTCTCCGTTTGTTTTATTTTCCTGACCCGTTCTCTCACTCGGAAGGGAAAGTTATGTGATGATGCAGGAAACCCGTTCTGGCATGATAGCTGCCAAACCGTTACCCGATCAACTTGAAATTTGGTATACGGACAGGGTTTTGTTTTCAAATGAGCTAATTAGTTTTTTAACTTTCCAAATGGGTTTTCCGCCATACCATTCTTATAGTGGAGTTGAGATACATAACGTAGAATTTAGTTGTCCTCTCCACGAAATAAAATGTTTTATTCACAAAACTTGTTTTATTTCGTGGAGAGGACAACTGAATTCTACGTTATGTGATTAGTTTTTGGGTGTCATCTGTCAAAATGAAGTGTCATCACTATCAACAAATGTCAGAAGCTATTTCCAACGGAACTTGACTTGAAGTGAGTATGCCATTTGAAAGCCCTTGAAGAACTGTAAACGAGCAGTTGCAAAAATTGCCCTATCTGTCATCTGTCAAATAATAAAAATGTCAAAGTTTAAAACTTTACCATTCAATTATTCAAAATCTATCAGATAAATTGAAACCAAATTTGGCAAAAAGGAACAAAACAAAAGAGTCAAATCAAGTCTGCAGTTGCAGTTTTCCACCATTATCCAATCGGGCCTTATGAATTTTCAAGATTTTTCCTAGCCGTTGCCACCCGAGAGGGTCTCTCGCTCGTGTTTTGTCCAAAGCGACTCGCTTTTGATGCAAGACTCCACTCAAAAATTTATTTCTCCTCGGGAATCGACTTTTTTTGAAAACTTCTAACTGTTATCGAAAGTAAAATGGATTGGGCGTCATGTAGACCTATTTTCAAAATCGATATGGTTTCCGACTAGTATCTGAGAACCTATAACGCTTTGCTTAGCTTCATCAATTTATTTTCTGTCATCGCTGTGAATTAAAATCTGGTTTCAGTCAGCTCATCCGCGCTTATATACTCGATTGTTACATTCTGGAACATCTTCAAAAATTTATCCGCCATCGCTCACTAGACTTTGTGGCAAAGACCGCCTTTTATCTATATTCTGGAACATTTCACCTGTTCTCTGGCATATTTCATCATTGAGCGGAAAGTCCATCAGATTCCCATATATTTCAGCAATCTCTGGAAAGGTCGCACCTCCGCCAATTGTGCAGATGTGTCTTACTCACGCTTCAGGATCTCCAATTTGCTTGGACGAACAATCCAGAACCACCGCATTTGCTCCCGAATGCAGTGGAATCACACGGGAGCAGCGAGAGCCTCGCAACTCGTAACACTATGCTTTTTTAACTGGTAAAGTTATATGTGAAATGCGCATGAGTTATGAGTACATTATTCAATGCCTCATTGAATAAAACAGTCTCAAATAAAAACTTGGCGATATACAGCTAAAATTCAATAGGCTAGTGGACATGGGTTTTTTTATTTCTTTTCATGAAAGATCCTCCCAAAATTATTGCATTGGCAAGATAATTTTGTTTAAAAAAGTTTTTGTACATATAAAAAAAACGTGAAAAAGATTTGTCTGTTTGAATGGCGCGGCAAGTGCGTGACGTCACATTTTGAAGAGCCAATAGAAACTCTAGTTGGCCATTCCATGACTGAAGAACACCTTCTCGTTTTGAACTGATTTATACCATAAAAATATAATGAAATGCTGGAGTGCTATGGTTTGACCTCACATTTTGGTCGATTCTTCCTTAAAATTCACTTATTTTTGCTCGTGCAGGCTTCGGATTAATGTCACAACAGTGTTATTAGTGCCATATGAGTGGCAGCACTGCGATTGTCGCATGCCATATGTCAAGCCCACGTCAAATAATCTAGTTTTTTTTAATACAATTTCGCTTCATAATACATAATAACTCCATGCAATGGTATCAAAAATAAGTTCCTTGTGATAAAGTTGTGCTCGCGCGTGAAAATACACCACTACGTAATAGATCCAGAACGAATGCTTCGGTCGAATGTCAAATACGTTCCCCTCTTCTTCCTCCCTCCCACCTCCTAGCCCACTTTCAAGCTGTGACGTAGCATATTATTCCTGATTTGAATAAGTCCACTTTCAAATTGATTTTTTACCGAAATGAAATCATATTTCGAAAATCTTTTCCAACTACAAATTTGTCATTCAGATATTTATCAGGTTTATGATACTTTTATACTGAAATGCGATTGATGTCCAGTAGCCTATTGGTATCATTGTCGTTATCTCAAAAAGAGCGATATATCTCAAAACTTTTACCATACAGGTGTTCCAGCTAAAACAACCCAGCGCAATTTTCTCGGAAAATATCAAGGCAACGAAAAAAAAATTTCACTTGGGAGGAAGCCTGACCTTTAAGCTTTCTTTTGATGGGGGCGCCGATGGTTGTAGGTGCTCTATTTTCCAAGAAAATGCAGTTTTATTCGGGCGAGTCACAAGAATTCGAAAATTATTAATGATCGACAAAACAAAATACTTCAGATGAAAAAAAAATTCTTCTTTCTCTAGGTTGTCCATTGATGTGTCGCTGATGTCTGTACTTGGTCCAGTTAGCCAGATATTCTGTCTTGCAGTCCACCAAACACAATAATCGGAAATCATGATGTTACCGATCGCACACTTGTTGATTTCCCTATAAGTATAGTAGGTTCACTTGTACTGTGACTCTAGTTGGCTGGGCAAATTTTCTACTTTAGCATTGTAGGCTTGCCGCCTTTTCACCTGGTGTAAAACTGACTTCTCTGGAAGTGAAGTTATATTTCTTATCAAATTGATATTAAAATCTTGGGAAACTGACCTGGTTATACGTGGGAGTGCGACTAGGGGGACGCAGAGCTGTGTTACCATCATGTAGACACCAAAAGAGCACGGGGCGGCCGCAAATCCAAGTCATCTTGACGGCGGCCCATTCAGGGTCGACAAAAACTCGTCCCGGGAAGCCCCAAAACGAAAGAAAATTGCAAATTGAAGGTACTAACATCAATTTCGGTCTAATACGCAACTTTGAGCGGCTGGGTTTCTTGAAATTTGGTTTAATTTACTTTTTACACTTAAATTTTTTTGCCAATGACAGACTGCACGGCGAACCTTGTATCGCCAATAATTCTTCAAGGTTTGGCATGTATTTTTGACTGGAAGAGGCGAAAGGATTGATGATTGCACGGAGTCCCTTTTTTGGAGAAAAGGCATTGTGTACTCTTTAATTTAAACCATCGAAAGTTGAACTGGCTTCGAGAGGTTAGAAATATTTTTGACAACTGTCAAATGTCAAGGCTCATTTGATTCATTTGTTCATTGGCGAAAATTGAAAACAGGTCGTAAAATTGCTACATTTCCCAGTAAAATGGGAAAAAAGCGTCAGACATCACGTCCCGCAAAAATGTTCCGGCTATCTGCAGAGGAAATACGCAAAAAGTTTCAAAACTGGTCCAGCCAGAGCAGCCAACTGCAAAGTTTTGGGGATTTTCTATATTTCACATTTGGAAACTTGAAAACAAAATCTCACAGCCGACTAGAATCACGGTACAAGTGAACATACTATAGCTATTCAATCTCGACAACCATCGTGCAATTTCTTTGACAGAAGACAGAACAATTTTGAGCCCCAGTCACATGTTCGATCTTTCGCGCGAGATTGGAACGCGTTCCCGGTCATCTGCTAGTTTCATTTAGGTAAAGGCACAGCGCACTCGATTAGCCAGGAACGTTTTTCTTTTGTTCTTCCGGGAGGTCCGCGAGGGGTGCCCTCAACATTCAACAAACATTAATAAAAAAAAGTTCCACCGTCGGCGTCTATCCTTCCTTCCTAGAAAGGCAGCTTGCTACGCACAGCGCACAGGTGAGGCCCATCGAGATAATAGCGTAATGATGATAGCACCGATGGAGATGGGTAGGTAGGCACAAGGTATAGTTTAGGCAGGTTCTGTTTGCACGCTGGTTACCGGCACGGCACAGGTGGACTGTTAGAGAGACCAGACCCCAGTCAGCGCGGACAGGTGCGGTACATCTGCCAAACCTGTCGCGACCATCTGCTTCCTCCCATAACTCGATCATCGAGCCGGGCTCACCTGGAAATTTGTATCATCGGCAGTCGCGGGTATCACCTTCTTCCACTGATCGCATCATCAGCAACGGCCGTATCCGCGTTATTTGAATTTATCGATACGCTATTTAATTTCATGTAATTTATATAGCCACGAGGTGTGCCCACCTTTTCTACCTGTAGGTATTTTGTAATGATAATAATATCGTTGCCACCTGGATAATGTGAGAAACAAAAGACAACAAGAGTAAATGGAGAATGCAAATCTGGGTTGTGCGTGTTTGAGGAAACATTAATGCGGTTTAGAGAACTAGATAAGCCATCTAACCGCATCTTATTGGTGGAAAGAGGGTTGATTGTTTCCCATAATATCGCGCTTTCCACCTTGGTGAATTCGCTGTTGCATCCGCTTTGGCGCTTTGTCCGTCTCCAAGCGGTTCAACTATTCCGCTAGTACATAGCTGCTACGTCCGATCCGTTAGGTTCTTTCGTAACTGGCGGACAAAGATTTACTCATTTACACAAAATGATCATTACTATACCTACTACTGCTGATAGTAATTCAGAAATCACATAAATCGTCGCGCTTAGATATCGCTCTGTCCAACCTCGCTGATCTTTACTCACCGTCGCTGTGGATTCAAGTCTGGCTCTCCCTGGTCGTGCCGCACCTTATTATACTCGCGCATTGTATTAGAATCTATTTCTGGCGTCCTCCGGTAAATCCAGCACTGACCGCCAGTTTATTCGCGCGGGGGCTGTAGAAAAGTCCATCGGGTTAGTGTATCTTCCGGCAAGCTCTCGAAGCACGGCACCTCCGCCATTTCTGCTGATGTGATTTTTAGCTCGTATGTCGAACCGTGACCGGACAATTCGTTGCGGACAATGGACCTTTTCAATAAAGGCGGTCTCTCTCGCACGATTTACGTCACAGCCCCACATAGCCGCAGTGTGGTGCCGCGCACTTCATAACGAACGGAGTTTCCCTTGGAGATTAGGCGCCGTTATAGCTAAACACCTCCAACGCGCGGACAGTTCGTCGCGAAATTCTGTTTTGCTCTTTGCCTTAGCTCTACTAACCCGTTTTGTGTATTCTTTTGCTTCCAGAGTTCTAGTGAGCCCCCTTGTACTGCCGTGCTAAGCGCAAAGGACGTATCTACATTTTGGGAATTTCGATATCCTGCATTTTTATGCCGTTATGTTATAGTATAATATGAATATAGCAGTTATTTGAGAACTCTAATTATTGCGCTATCCATGTATAGTCATAACCACATGATCGTGAACATCATAGCCCTTGAAGTATGAGCATAAAAATGCAGTGTATCAAATTTATCAAAATGTAGATACAAGATTAGGACCAAATTTCATAAATGGCTCTCCTAACGATGCAAGAAGCATTCCATGTAACGGTTGGGCAATAAGGCTTTCTAGGGTATTGTTACGAGCGGCGATCCCGTTTATATTGGTAAACACTCGATCTTTCTGGATCCTTCCATTCATTAGATCGCAGTGTAGAAGTCTAGAGCGATCTGGTGCATTCCAGAGCGTTCGTGTATGTGAAACTGGATGGAGACTCCAACGTTCGATCAAGGCACATCAGTCATTACACAGATAGGACAATACTCTCGACTGTTCTGAATACAGTTTTTTTATGGACTTTCAAACGGCATATTGTAAGTCAAGTTCCGTGATATATAGCTTCTGTCATTTTTTGGTAGTGACACTTCCGTTTGACAGATGAACAGGGGACTTCATGTAGAAATTTCAAGCTATCCAGAACACTATCGTACTTTCAAAGTTGATGGTCCTAACATTTATAAACTCGTTGCTTCTAGACAACCTCACTTGGATGACGAATATGACAGGAAACTCGTTATTCCTAAAAATTTGCGTCAAGCCGTCATGGTAGAGTGTCAAGATGAACCTACTAGTGGTCATCTCGGTTTCTTATATATATAATCAATAAATACTTCTTGTACCTTTCGGTGTAGGGTTATACAAATTTATAATAACATAATTCATAATTCTTGTTCTATTAAACTAAATAATCTATTCTTCATGCACGAACTTGGTCCATTGTTTTTTATCTTTTGCAAGCGTCTTTCCTTCGATCCAACTCAGTCCCTTTCCTGTCAGTGTTTTCCTCACTACGTCATCCCATGTTTCTTTCGGTCGTCCTCTACTTCTCTTTGCCTGGATTCTTGCTTCCCATATTTGCTTCACTGGTCTGTTAATGTTCATTCTCTGCAGGTGGCCCCACCAGGCAAGTTGTCTTCTCTCTATGAATTCTGTTACTGGTTTGATCTCTAGCTCGTCTCTTATTTGGGTATTACGTATTCTGTCTCTCAGTGTGATTCCTTTGACTCGTCGCAGGTATTTCATCTCTGTCGATTCAATTTTTTTCTTCATTCGTTGAGATAAAATCCATGACTCGCATCCATATGTTAAAATCGGTCGAAATATAGTTTTGTAAACGTTTAATTTTGTCTTCCTTGTTATTTCTTTTTTGTTTATAAAGGTCTTGTTCATTGAGTAGTATAGCTTGTTTACTTTGTTCAGTCTCTCGTTCAGGTCTATGTCTTGTTTTCCGGTTTCTTCTATAATAACTCCAAGGTAGGTGAATTGTGTGACTTGCTCTATCTGCTTTCCTTCCAAGTGTACTGTCAATGTTTGTGGTTCCCTGGTAATTGCCATTACTTTTGTTTTGTTGATGTTCATTTTCATTCCACTTTCTTTAAGGGTCTCGTTCCATACATTTAGATTTTGTTGTAGGTCTCTTTCGTTTCTCGCCATCACTATAATGTCATCTGCAAATGCACATTCAGAAATCTGAATATTTTGCAGTTGTCGCACCCCTGTGTTCAACGTTTTCAATTTTGGTCTGCATTTCCTTATTATGTCGTCCATAAAAACTGTAAATAGCGCTGGGCTCATCACCCCTCCCTGTCTTAATCCATCATCGGTTTCAAATCTTTCTGATGTGTTGTTATTCCAGACTATGTAATTGGTGGTATTTTTGTAAAGACTTTTGATTGTTCTGATCAATTTCCTATTTACTCCTCGTTGGCTTAGACTCTTCCATACTTCTTGCCGTGGTACCATATCAAATGCCTTTTCAAGATCTATAAATGCAAAATAGGCTTGCTTGTTGTACTGAAGCGTCTTGTGTATGATCTGTTTAATTGTGAAAATGTGGTCTTGTGCACTGTGTCCTTTCCGGAATCCACTCTGTACTTCTAGTAATGTAGGTTCTATTGTTGTTCTTAATCTCTTCTCTAGTATCTGTTCATAAATTTTCATCGGTATGCTTAATAATGTGATTCCCCTATAGTTCTCGCATTTCTTGTTATCATTTTTTTTGTAAATTGGCACCATCTTTCCTACTTCCCAGTCAGTTGGTATCTTTTCTTCCTTCCATATTTTGTTAAATAATTCCAGCATCAATCTTGTTCCTTCTTCACCTAAATTCTTCATCATTTCTGGTGTAATCTTGTCATGTCCCGGTGCCTTTCCATTTTTCATCCTTCCCAATGCCTCCTTCAGCTCCTCTTCTGTTATCGCTTCTTCATTTCCATCGTTATCGTCTTCCTTCTCTTCAGTTGTTGTTTCTTCATCTGTATGTCCAATCTGCTGTGTATTTAGTAACTCCTGGAAGTACTCTTTCCATCTTGCCATGATATCATTTTTCTCAATCAATAGTACTCCTTCTTTATTTTTTATTGTATTCACCTTTGCTCTTTCTCCCGTTCTTAGTGTTTTCAATATCCTGTAGAATAGTTTTTGGTTTTCCTTACTATTTACTTCCATTTTCTCTCCGAACTCTTTCCACGATTTTTCTTTGGCCTCTAATATGATTTTCTTTACTTTATTTCTTTGTTCTTTGTATTTCCCAAATGCTTCTTCTGTTCTTTGTCCCAAGTACTCCTTCCATTTCTTCTTCTTCAGTTTTACTTGTATTTTTATTTCTTCTGTCCACCATGATGTGCATTTCTGTTGATTATTTGTTTTGCATATTCCGCATGTATCTCTGGCTGCGTCCATTATTATTTGCTTGAATCTCAGCCATGTCTGTTCTGCATTCATCTTTTTTAGTTTTCTTTTCTCAGTTTGGATTCTGTGGCTAATCAGTTGTTCATATGCTTCTGCTGTCTCTCTCTCTTGTAGTTTGTATGTTCTTAGGGTTTCTTGTTGTACTTTATCTTCTTTCTTGTATGTGTCTTTGTGTTGTCCATTAACATTTTTTATCTTTGCTACCACCAGAAAGTGGTCGCTGTCGATCTCCGCTCCTCTTCTCACTCTGACGTCTGTGATAAGTTTTCTGTTGGTTTTTTCGACCAGAATATAGTCTATTATTGAGTTTTCTTCTTTGTTTGGTGCTTCTCTGGTATATTTATGTATCTGTTTATGTTCATAGAATGTATTTGCCACCATAAAGTTATGTACCATACAATAATCAATTAGTCTTTCTCCGTTGTTGTTTCTTTTCTTTTCTCCGTGCTTCCCTATTGTTTCTGCCGTTTCGTTGTCTTTTATTCCCACTCTGCCATTGAAGTCTCCTGCAACTAAAATTATTCCTTTGCTGATTTCCGTCACTCTTTCCAGTTCATTCCAAAATGTGTCCTTGATTTCCCTACCATCATCGTCATTTGGTCCGTAAACTGCTATTATTGTTAATCGATTTTCTTTGTCTAATGATATTTCTACTGTTACTATTCTTTCTGACCATGCTTTCCAGTGTGATATATTTCTTGCAATTTTCCTACGGATAATACATCCCACACCTGCTCTTGCTCTTTCATTTTCTGGTACGCCGCTATATAGTAACATGTGTCCATTGTCGAGTTCTACTTCGCCTTCTCCTTTCTTCTTTGTCTCCGTAATTACCAATATGTCCAGTCCTTCCTTTTCAAATTCGTATTCTAAATCCTTTTCTTTGCCATTTACACTTCGTATATTCCATGTAGCCAGTTTCCATTTGCCTCTGTCGCGTTTTTTTATTTCCAGTAATTCATTATTCCCCTTTATTAGCTTCTTGTGTTTGTTCCTTGCTAGTGTCGCCATTGTTCGTCCATGTTTGTGTGTTTTGTTTTCTTCTTCTACTCCATTGGCTGTTCCCTTCTCCATTCGTTTTTTGCGACCTCCATCTCAATTTCGTGTTTCTTGTTGTTCCAAATCCATTTTTTCCCATTTATTATCAATTTTTGATATCCGATTTTGACAGTGTGACCCCTATTTCTTTCTTCTTGTGCCTTTCTCGAAAGTGCTTTCTGTATTTCCATCTCTTGCTTTGTCAAATCATTATTTATGTAAATTCTCTGATCTTGTAGTTCGCTTAATTTTATTTTGGTTTTCATTATTTCCATTTTCTTGTCAAAGCTTTCTGTTTCACCAATACATATTCTCTCATTTATTTTGTACGCTTTCACCATGTTGACATCGATTTTTAGATTTTGCTTGATAAATTCCGTCATTTCTCTCGCCACCTGTTGATTGGTTTCTCCACGGATCTTCAATCCATTTACACAGATGTTATTCCTCTTTCTGTCCCTTTCCATTTTTTCAAGTTTATATTCCATTAACTCTATTTTCTGCGTTTCCTGTCTCATGTTCTCTATTTTCTCTTTAAGTTCTTTATTTTCTTGTCTGAGCTCCGCTATTTCATCTTTAAATTCTTTATTTTCCCTTCTTATCTCTTTTATTTCTGCCATTATCTGTTTCAACATTCCTTTCATGTCATCCATTTCGTTATCGCTTTTTTATGTTCTTTTTCTTTTATCGGTGTTCGTCCGGTCTTTTTGTGTTTTATTCTTTGTCTCAGTTCTTCTGTATCGTCTTCCCTTTTTCTTTTATTTTCATCCGTTGAATATCCTTCGCTTTCCTCTTGTGTTCTCTTTATTTTATTCATTAATAAGGTGAGCGTAAAGAAAAACCGCCCGGGTCTGCCCCTCGGAGGCGATAAGCCTTATCTCGTGTTGTTTACTTGGCCAGCTAGTTTCTAAAACAGAGTAAATTAATTCGTATTTATACCAATTTGATGTTATCCAGATGTCCGCAAATATTTCCCATGTACAATTTCCTTCTATCTTGGCAGGTATTTCTACTTCTTGGGCCTCTTTATTTTCAATTCGCAATGGTTTGTTTTGATCGCGACGGAGCGCATAAATGTGCGTGTTCACGTCGGCGTGTCGATCGGACCGGATCTCGGTTTCTTCAAAACTAAAAATCGTGTTTCTGAACATTACTATTGGCCAAAGATGGCAGCGGATATAGCAACATATATTCGTAAATGTCATGTTTGTCAAGAACAAAAACCAGATCAAAAATTGCCTTATGGAATCATGAGTTCGAGATCTTTCTCGCAACCATGGCAAACTGTTTGTATACAGATTTAATGGTTTTTTTCCTCTCTCCAAATCACGACATCGTTTCCTTCTTGTTATATCTGATTGTCTTACAAAATTTCCTTATTATGTCCTTTAAAAACTGCTACCGGAGAAGCTGTGACAAAATTTGTTGAAAACACATTCATGACGTATGGTGTACTAGAAAAACTAATTTGTGACAATGGAAAACAGTACGTCAGTAACAGTTTCCGTCAAATGTGTCGATCGTATGATTGTAAAATCTATTTTACGGCAAACTACTCTCCACAAGAAAATCCCTGTGAACGTGTCAACTGTACTCTAAAAACCATGATCAGATCATTCATATCTGACGATAAAAAAAACTTGGGATGAACATCTCCCACGAATTGGTTATGCTCTAGAGTTAGAACTTGAACAAGGAGGGATTTCATCAAACTAAATGAAACCAGAATACTATCATGTTGTAAGTAATGTAAAAAGTTTTTTTTTGTCAATTTTACTTCATTTGCCCTCTTTGGCAGGGGTAGAAGAATTCTCCAAGGGTTAGTTCAGACCGGAGGTAAAAGCCCTCCACTTTCTTTGAATGAGACTGTAAACTTCGATATTCACTTCTTTGCAAAGTATTTTCTTTTCTCGTAATAATCGTACCGATCACCGAATTGTTCGATTTTCAATTTTATTTTTGTGAAATTTCCTTCTGAAATTTTATTTTTGTGAAAATTTCCTTCTGAAATTTAATTTTGGCAAGAGGAAAGTTGTTACGTCGCAAAATGCTTCCCAACAATATCAACATTTCTACCGCCAAATTCCAAATTCGATCTATTTAGTAACTTTTATTGTAATGCTCAGAAGCTTCATACCTTCTATCAGACATCTGAATGAAGTGTCACTTTTCCTCGAAACGTCTTCCTGGTCTGTTGTTGGAATTTCAATGGTAATCTGAGTGATCCGCTACCAAACAGCCGGTTTGTAGAAATCAATTACCCTTTTACATCTTTCCGCATGATTATTTATCTTCGAGGCCAGTTTGAGAATACCGCTCGAGTTCCCATTAAAATTGAGAGACAGGCGACTAGAGTAGATTCGATCAAAGTTACTTTCTATGATCAATCAGCCCCTACTTACGTTATTTGATTTTACGGATCAACTTTCTTCACTACTATTCATCTTCACATCATCAACCTTCACCCCTGACGTACTTCAAGTAGCACGGCGGAACTTTGGTACGCACCGGACCCATCCAGGGACGATTCCCATCGACGCAAACAGCTTCGGGTTCCGAGTGACGTCCCAAAAATCACCCCATGCAGCCCTACGGACTTTGGAGCAGTCAGCAAGAATCAGCTTGGTGACACACCCCTTAAGATACCGTGAGGTTTAGGCAACTTTATTTAATTATTCTTTCCTTGGTAAATTGTGCACAATATACTTATAGGTAGGGTGTGATTAATTAATTTTGACTTGCTGCAGCCTCGGTCTTAGGTAGTGTTCTCGTACACTCGTCTACAGCTGATTTCATCAATTATTTTATTATCTCAATATCTTCCGTTACATCAATACGATTATTACATTACATTTCATATATATAACATCATTTACGATACAATTAACTTTGCAAAGACAGCGAATATATCAACACCAAGTTTATTTCCTTGTTTTATTTTTCTTCAATCCAAATAATCTTTGTAGAAATCTGCATAGAGGTGAGGTTAAGGTTTTTAAGACAAACCAGTCGCCGAAACCGCAGCTGGTTGGCGTCCAAACTTCACCACCCACCTCTAGCTCCGACTAGAGTTGCCGAGACAGTGACGTCACGGGGGACCTCAGCCGTCAGCAACAAAGACCGTGACAACTTTGGGGGCGGCGTGTGGGAGGGGCAACGATCGGCTGCGCAAATGTTGCACGGTTTGAGTTGGCAGTTTCTAAATGTTCGAGGAAACATCTCAATCAGTACCAATTGTGAAAAATGCACTCTCTGTCGTTTGGGGCGGAATCTGGGGGCGGCGACTAACCAAAAGTAGTATTTCCTTTCTTATTTTCAGTCAGCTATTCATATAGCGAAAGAATTAGATCGCTATGCCTTCGGGTTTATGTTTTTCATTTTAAATTGATTGGGGGCGGTTTTCAACAATTTTTTCATGTTGGCGACGCATATTGATGATGGGATGTTTCTGGGCTTACGTTTATATTGGCAACTATGTATTATTCATAAAATGAGAACACCAGAGCATTAGGTCTGGGAGAAATTGCAATATCATATTATTTCAAGTTGTTCGGCGGCGGTTTTCTCTATGTTGGCGGCGCAATATAGACATTCAATATAGTCTAGCCCAGCTTTGGGAGTGGCACTAGTGGCAGCTATGTAACAGCGAAAATATCAGAAAGCTAGGGCGTCTAGTTTGCGAGGAGTTCGAGGAACGGACAGATAGACGGACGGACGGACGGACAAAGCGGCTGCAATCCTGCTATAGCGATTTTCATCAAGATGAAAAATGCGCTAAAGATCTGGTGAAGTGATGTTAACAAGGGTGTCCTGCCCACATTGTCCCACCCTCTCTCAACATCTCCACCCCAGATACCAACGCCAAACTATGTAAGTATGTATACACAAAACCTTCACTGCTGGAATTTTCGATTTATCCTGTAGCTCAGCTGAAGAGTCCGGGTCGGCCGCTCCCTGTCGGTGGTGTTCCGGAGTATCGGCGCTGGCGGCTGCTGCAGCAGATCAACATCTGGCGCCAGGCAGCCGCGCGCTTATATGGTCAGGCGGCCAACTACTGCCTACCGGTTGTCCTCTCCTGCTGGCTGTGCTGCACCGACCATTCGCCTTCTTGGCCTGTATGGCCGTGCATGTGGCGGATTGCGCTCCCACGGCCCGATGCACCAGCCCTCGTCACCGCGTCGCCGACCGATACCTGTGCACCTTTACCCCCACGAAAATCCAATTAGAATCGGTCGAATTGCTATTTCTTCCATAGGTATGAAAGGACAAAGGCAATGTTATCGGCACGGAACGCAACAAATCAAGATTTATGATTTTAAAGTGATCTACGTGGTTCATTCCGCAATTTATAAAAAAAGTAGTACTTACCTACTTTTTGCTGCCATATTTTTAATGAAAAATTCAAACTAAGGGTTTTGCTTAGAAATTATTACCATTCCGATTCTATTAATCTCGAAAGGCTTAAGGCTGTTACGGTATTAGTACCTCTACAGGGTGTTCATTCAAAAAATTACAATCCCCGCTTTCTTGCGTCACAATTTTCTTTTGAAAAAGGGTCGAAACAAGTATTCTATACGAAGGGGACATATTACTAGCATAAGTTCTAGGCTAGTTACAGCCATGGGGTGAAAAATGATGATTTGAATTTAGGTGGTCATATCTTCTTTCGGTCTAGGATGTTGAAGGATACACTGGTTTCCCAGATGCAGTATTGACGGAAAATAAAACTTCCAAATTTTGAGAAATCCATTCATTCATTATGTTGTGAAGCTAATGGAAAGATCCTTCGAATGTTTTGCAACTCGACGCCTATTCCTATTTGAAATTCTTAAAAGAGTAGTACCCTATCTAGGGGGTGGAAAAGCAGGATTAATACATAATATTATTATTATGCCACAAGGTATCCCTCGGATGGAAAATCGACCTGTTTCGGGTTTTTTGTTGAAAGAATTGGAAAGTGATAAATCGGGAATGGTATGAGTTTTCAAATTGCCAACCTGTACCTATAGTTTTTTTTTAAGACAGAGAGCATAATGCGTTTTTCATGCCAACACGAGACGTCCATATAAGGAAATCAGCTCGTACGAATTCCTCGGCAAGGATTCCTCAGGCATGTCCGAAAGACTACGTACTTATTCGAAGATACGAGTTGTCCTTCCCGGTCGGTTGCGGATGCCCAGATGGTCCACGACATTTCAAATCGCGCTTCACGCAAGATGAAAAGTGAAATTTTGGCGCAACTGCGCTACAGTCTTCTTATGGATATTTTACATTATTATGGATATGGCAGAAGGTAATGAAAGTTGTATGATTCTGTAATGAAGATCCACTCGTTCACGATTGCAATGTTTCGTAATCAAGTATGAAGTGCACTATACAGGCTGTACCAGAACTCGTGGTCCAGAGTCAAAGGCAGTTTAGGGAAATGTTTGAATGTGTTGGGAAAATGTAAAAAATGGGCTTAATTTTACTTAACTCCGACCCATCACCCAACGAGGAGTATGTATTCTGAAGGCGCTAAAAATTTTTTTTGAGGTTTCGATAGATATATCCGTTTTAAGGTCCCCTATGACGGCTAAGACCATTTTCAGAATGATCTATCTGTAGGTATGTGTGTATGTTTGTATGTTTGCCTGTAACCTTCCACGATAACAGCCGCAACGTTTACCCGATCGACTTTAAATTTGGTACACAGACATGGTTTCACCATCGATTGAGCCCATTAGTGTTTGGCTGTCATCTGTTGAACGGAAGTGTCACTATCAAAAAAAGACAGAAGCCATATCTCACGTAACTTGACTTGTAGTATGCCGTTTGAAAGCCCATTATTCACAATCCATTCGATGGATTAGGACTGAATTTGGCAGGAAGCAACAAAACAAAATAGTCAAATTAAGTTTTCAGTTGCGATATTCTACCGCTTTCCAGTCGAGCGTTATGAATATTCAAATTTTCTCTTAGCCGTTGCCACCCGAGAGGGCCTCTCGCCCGTATTTTGAGCAGGACGACTCGCTTTTGATGCAAGACTCGATCAAAAATTCATTCCTGCTCGGAAAACGACTTTTTTGGAGAAAAAAAAGTCAAATCGATATCGACAGTATATTGGATTGGGCGTCGTGTAGATCTATTTTCAAAATCGGCACGGTTCCGGTTTTCCGACGGTAATTTTTTCAAAATCAAATTAGCACATCACGTGAATTTGAAAGAACTGCAATGTAGACTTTGACATGCGGTGAGTCTCACGAAATATTCATTTTGGGTCCAGACATGCCAAGAATGGAAGTTGGGGAAAAGACTGAATTAATTTTTGGAGAGAAAATTTTTGAAATCGGATCCACAGTTTCCGAGTTTTCATTTCTGGAAAAACTGCAAATTTTCCTACTTCCTATCCCGTGAACATATTTTCACTAAATGTTTTTTCAAATAAGAGGTAGCTGGCTCTTGAACATTTTCCAATGATTTTCTTTTTTTCCCGGAAATTTCCCTGTTGAAAATGTAGAACAGGCCTGGGTTATCGAAACCGGACTTAAATTATGGAGCTTAAAGTGAAGCCGTAACTGACGATCTTCATAATAAGATGATTTGGAAAAAGATTCAAGGTTTTCCTGGAAAATTCAAATTTTTAAAAGTTCCAATGTTTCTGCAAATTATTTTCAATCTTCCTGTGGTGCCAGTTCCAGATCGTTCAACTTTATCCATGTACCAATGCGTCTTACTGCCTCACTCACTTTTCTTTCTACATAATCTGGCTCCTAATGGAAAACTGCAAATTTCTAATTCTTTAGCTTGTGAACAGATTTATACTAACGTTTTTTAAACAAAGAGTTATTGATTCTTGAACATTTTCAGACAATTTCTCGTAAAATTCATAGAGTTTTCCGAGAGTTCTCAGCACTTGAAAATGAGAACCCGGCCTAGCTTATCGAGACCAGACTCAAATGATGGAGCTCTAAATGAATCCCTCATTAAAGAAACTATCTCAATTCTTCAATCTTTTTCCCAAAATCTGACTTTTCACCCGAAGAGACGTCTCATAATAATAAAATTCCCATACATTCCTTGCTACTCGTCGGGAGAGTTTTGGGGTGGCACAACCGACTTTTCTTCAACTATGACTCGTAGCAAGTCTGCAATAAAAATAAATATTTTGTAGGGGGGGTTACCGCGGGGTTACTAAATGAAACTGCATGCAGGGGCGGACTGCATGGGATTGGCCACGGGGGCTAATGAAGTAAATGTAAACAATGGTCGTCATGAAAAGGCGAATTAAGTAAACTGCGCCGCAGACATAAAAAAAAAAAAGATAATAGCGAGGATAATAAAGGGTGTCAAACTAAGAGTGTCCTGTTTTTATTTCATAATTACAAAAAAGTTACAGAACGGATTCTCGTTTTCTTTTTTTTATATGAAAGAGTAGAGTTTTAGCTTTCTTATGACACATTTTGAAAGTCAGTACTTGAAAACTACATCAGTTAAATGGCCTCCATTGCGCTCGATGGATATCGGGTGGTGAAATGAGATGGGGAAACCATATCATTTGTCGACACAATGCCCACCGGAATCTCGGAAATCACTTTTTGGATACCTATTATTTTTGAGGCCATAGAGATTCTGAGGTATATTTTGGAAGGTCTTTGATTTCACGTAACCCCACAAAAAAAGCCCAGTGGTGAAAGATCCGGGAAACGCGCAGGCCAGGATTGATCTCCCCGCTGAGACAAAAAACGCCACGGAAATATTGATCAAAAGAAATTCAAATTTACGTATTTTTTATGTAATTTTTAGCTAGTGACTTTCGTTTTACGTCATGAGAAAGCTGAAACTTCGCTCTTTCATTAAAAAAAAATGAGAATCTGATGTGCAACTTCTTTGTAATTAACGAATGGAAACGGAACACTCTTAATTTGACACCCTTAAGTAACCACATTTTTCATCATGTGAAAAAAATAAAATGATTGAATTCATGTAAGTTTTAAATTTTGGATAGTTTATCATAAAATACCCCGGTATAGAAAGAGAGGCCCGTCCATTTTTATATTTTTTGCTGATAGTATGGGACGCAGGGTTTTAGGAAGGAAGGGGAAGTAAGGCGCAGCAGGCGCAAAAAATACAATCTGTTCTAAACTGATCAGTAGAACACAACTATTCGTCTTCTAAGTGTTAACGTCAAAAAAAAAATGAATTACAACTGTTGGAGGCGGCGGAATTGGTCCGATAGGTTCGGTACAAGATGCAGCAAGAATCGTTACTCTTTTGATTCAATGCAAGAAGAAATGGACGGGGCCAACCAAAAATTTTCTAAGGCACAAATCAATAACAAGACAACTATAACATTAACATTTCATAATCATTATTGCATAATGATATTACACATTCCTATCATTTAAGCTTTTGGCCCCCAAATGTTCCTGGAAAAAGGTCAAAACAAAAGCTAAAATAATGAAAATTCGGTGCTTTGGGACTCAGCATGCATAAGAAGATAGAGGGTAGGTACAATTGTCCAAGATAATGCAACGCAGAATTTTTTTTGCAGTTTTTCACTTAAATGTGATGGAAGCGAAAATAAAAAGAACACGGGGCCAATGCCAAATGATGAAGAATAAAACAAGGGGCTTTAGATTTTCCCGACACAAAAGAAACGGGGCCAACAATTATTATTTTACAAAAAAAGGACAAAAATTTGGCCCCGCGGATGTAAGTGGCCCCGGGGGCGATCGCCTCCTAGCCCCCCTGACCGGTCCGCCCCTGACTGCATGCCTTTCTACTTTAAGTCACCGCAAACCCATAAAACCAGCGGGCGACTCAAATAGGCTTGTACTTCCAAGGATTGCATGGTATCGTATGATTTTCCGAAAAGAACCCGCGAGTGCAGAAACAGCAAATTGAGGCGTCAGAATGGTATTTTACAAGAATGTATAAGTATAATACGGGGTCTCTATCTGGGTAGTTATGTATGTGTAAAGCAACGGGACGTATGACAGATAATAGAGTTTCATCGCACCTGTTACGTTCCTTAGCCCAGGCGCCAGGGAGCAAAAATCAGCTCAATAAGGAAATAATTGTTTCCTGGCTGGAAACTAGCTTAAAACGATCTGTGTAGCTTAGGTTTCGACATACTGATTTCCCCCTTTTCGGAAATGTCGGCGTCATGTCGCCATCATCAAGAAGAAGTGCACCAGCGTGGTTTTTGCCGAATATCTTGATTTTGGGCCATCTGACAGCAAAAGATGTAAGGAGTCAATTTGAAATCAATGAAATTCCCTACGGAATAATTTTTAAATGACCTTTCTGCGACCTATGGTTTTTGAGATAGAGCTTCTGGAAGCGAGAGGCATTGTCGTAGAAGCTCCATGGCCACTTGACTCGAAAAACTAAAATGTCGATGTGACAAAAAATTTCAAAATGAGATTTCTCAAGAATCCTTCATGCTATAGTTGCTGTGATGGTCTTAAACTCTTCCTCTTGAACCGTTGATTACGAATATAGAAAAGTCAAAAACGTCACATTGTACATATACAGGGTGTACTGAGGGAATCAAATCAGATCAGAGAAATTTTACATATTTCTTCGATTTAGCCTATATGCGACACTCTAAGCACCTAACACGAGTCCAATATCAATATGGATTTGCTCTATAAGCTTCACTTGATACACGAAAGAAGTGGTCAGTTCACAGCTTTACTGTGAAATGTTTTGGAGGCACTCTGAAATCATCAAAATATTGAAAATTTACAGTACCAAGGAGTGTATATAACAGTATATTATATATCAAGGGGCCAAAGTGAATTTTTGATTTGGGGATTTGGACTCAAAGGGCCCCCGAGCAACAAACTTCACCCAAAGGATCAAAAATTCACTTTGGTTCCTTGGTATATAATATACTGTTACACACATTTCTTGCTACTGTAAATTTTGATGATTTCAGAGGGCCTTCAAAACATTTTACAGGAAGGCTGTGAGCTGACCACTTCTTAAGTGTATCAAGTGAAGCTTACAGAGCAATGCATATTGATATTGGACTCGTGATAAGTGCTTAGAGTTTCGCATAGGCTAAATCGAAGAAATATGTCAAATTTCTCTGTTTTGATTTGATTCCCGTAGTACACCCTGTATATGTACAATGTGACGTTTTTGACTTTTTAATATTCGTAATCTACGGTGCAAGAGGAAAAGTTAAAGACTATCACCGCAACTATAACATGAAGAGTTCTCGAGTAATCTCATTTTGAAATTTTTTTGTCACATCGACATTTTAGTTTTTCGAGTCAAGTGGCCATGGAGCTTTTACGACAATGACTTTCGCTTCCAGAAGCTCTATCTCAAAGACCATAGGTCGCACTGAATTGACTGAAAAACCAAACTGTAGGAAATTTCATAGGCTCCAAAATGACTTCTTACATCTTGTGCTGTCAGATGACCCAAAATTAAGATATTTGGCAAAAACCACGCTGGTGCACTTCTTGTTGATGATGGCGACATGACGCCGACATTTCCGAAAGGGGGGAAACTAGTATGTCAAAACCTAAGCTACACAGATAGTTTTGAGCTAGTCTCCAACCAGGAAACAATTATTTCCTTATTGTTTTCCCTGGCGCCTGGGCTACCTAGTCAGTTTCATTTATTGTGAAAAGGACTATAAGCATCGCGTGCCTATCTTGCGGCTAAGTGCGTTCTGGGCTTACCACGTTTTACAAAATTCAAACAATGTCTTTATTCTATAGAAACGTATTCCTAGTAATTTATATATACCCTCTTTCTTCACACCTGGCCTTTACCCCAGCAAACTTTTGAAAGCATAAAATTTGAATACTCAAGTCCTACCATCCTAATTGAGCCAGCCACAAAGGCAAACCTCATCATGTCACCTCAGGTGCGTCCCGCACCAGTCATTAATGTTTCTCCCAGTCTTTTCGTCACCTGTACACACCCTATCGGACATCTGAATCTACTGTTGCCAACATCACGCACATAAAATTTACATTAATTTTAATTTTCCCTCCTAAAAAAAAAAGTCGCGTCCGATGCGTGCCGGCTCTCAGCCATGGCGATTCCAAATTGGGCGAAAACGTCTGCTTCCGGTCTAGTGGAAGGATGGAATTATCAGCGGGAGGAGGCCTGCTCATCATAATACGAACGAGCAAGTTTCTTGGAGGTATTACTTCCGCAGCCATATGCGCCTTCTACTTACGCTCACTATTATACCAGGCAGCCAAAACTGCTTCCGCTGTTTTAATAAATAAATAACATCAGCGGAACGGATGTCGAACGTATAAACATGAGGTGTATGTATATAGGTTACAATTTTCGGTCTTCAGTATTTTACTTTAGGCTAGTCTTGCGCCGGGTTTTTCTCTAACCCCTACTTTATTACCACCTCAAAAATTTTCTGTGTAACATTCAAATTATACACAAATCGTACTACCGCCTGAGGTGCATCCCTTTCTTTTGCATATAAAGAGTGTCTCAAAATTCGCTTCTTTGGCATCCAGGGAAGTTTACGGAAATGCCCAGAAGGTGCCGGGGAAGTATTGAGAAGAAAACTAGGTATTTTATTTTTAAAGATATTGTTAGGAGCGGCGATTCTTGTGCATTTTGGAGCTCACCCGGTCTTTCTAGACTGTTCCCATTACTTAAGCAGTGTAAAAGTGCGAAGCTCTAGTGCATTCCAGAACATACGTGTAGGCTTTGGCCCGTGAAACTGAACTGGTGACCTCAACAGCCGAGTACAGGACACATCTGTCTATTTGGCGAAGGTGCCGGCTTCACAGCACGTTGGAATTGCACGCGAAAGGTGTAAGATTATCCGGGAGTCGCCTAGAAACCCTATGCCGGTCATTTCGGAATTTTCTGGAGAACCGGTGGAAACTTCGAGAACACTAGAGGAGGTATACAGGGACGTCCAGGTTATAGTAGCAATAATTCACTATTAGATGGTCCATCGAAAACTAGGTCGACATGCATAATTCAATTTTTCTTCAAAACGCTTCCTAAGGGAGATAGAGCCTTCCAAAGTTCAGTTCATAAAATCTTTTTTTTTGCAATAATAACTCTCAAGTCAATCCAGCGATTTGGACAAAATTTGGTATAAATGCTTACAAAATAGATATTTATCACTTGACGTAGATAACTTTGGTCAAAATTGTCCAGTGGCGTAGATACGGGGGGATTGTTCAACTTCTCCCACCCCATTTTCTACGCCACTGGATTTTTTTCAAAAAATATACTTTTTCTGAATTTCTTGTTCAATTTAGAGAAAAAAAGTTAGACCTGTAAAATTTTGATTAGAGGCTTCATTTCCAAGATATTTGGGTTTGAAACTTTGGAAAACGCCTCGAAATCGCGACTTTCAAAGACCTAAAAATTAAAATCCAAGTAAACTGATTCCCCAACTGGAATAAGTTTTCTAGGTCGCTTAGGTTGATTTACTGCCATTTTTTGCTAAGAAAGGAGGCGTTATCAGAGAAGAACAATTTGGGCTCTGGAAAGTGGCGATTTCGAGGCGTTTTCCAAAGTTTCAAACCCAAATATCTAAGAAATGAAGGTGGGAGATGTTGAACAATCTCTCCGTATCTACGCCACTGGACAATTTTGACAAAATTATTTACGTCAAGTGATAAATATCTATTTCGTGAGCATTTGTATCAAATTTGGTCAAAATCGCTTCAATGACTTGAGAGTTATTGCAAAAAAAGATGTAAAAAAATGAACTTTGAAGGGCTCTATCTTCCTTATAGGAAGCGTTTTGGGAAAAAATTAAATTATGCATGTCGACCTAGTTTTTGATGGACCATCGATTGGTGAATTATTGCTACTATAACTTGAACCACCCTGTACAGGGTATCCCGAAATTAATGCAACAAAATTTACAGGGATGTAGAAAATTGAAAAATAAGGAGACTTCTTCAATAAAAATACCCTCGCAAACATAATAACGGAGATACAGGCCTTCAAAGTTGGTTTTTGGAAACAGTTTTTTTTCAAATAACTTTTGAACCGTTCAACCGATTCGATTCAAATTCGAACCAAAGTTCACTTAAATAGGTCTCTATTGAACAATGATAACGCATTTCATCAAACATTTTTGGGGGCGAAGATAATAGGGGGTACCTTCCCCTTTTCTCCCCTATTTTTAGCGCATTTTCCATATTGATGAAAATCGCTATTGCAACCGCTTTGTCCGTTCGTCCGTCCGTCCGTCCGTCCGTCCGTCCGTCCGTTCCTCGAACTCCTCCCAAACTTCCTTCCGTCCGTCCGTCCGTCCGTTCCTCGAACTCCTCCCAAACTAGACGACCTAGCTTTCTACTTTTTTCGCTGTTACATAGCTGCCACTCCCAAAGGAGGGCTAGGCTATATTGGATGTCTATATTGCGCCGCCAACATAGAGAAAACCGCCCCCGATAAACTTGAAATAACATAATATTGCACTTTCTACCAGACCTGATGCTCTGGTGTTCTCTATTTTTGAATAATACATAGTTGCCACTTATAAACGTAAGCCAAGAAACATTCCGTCTTCAATATGCGCCGCCGACATGAAAAAACTGCTAAAAACCGCCCCCAATCACTTTCAAATGAAAAACATAAACCCGAAGACATAGCGATCAGATTCTTTCGGTATATAAATAGCTGACTAAAAATGAGGGATGATAGGCTACTTTTGATATGGCATCGCCCCCAGCTTCCGCCCCCAAAAGAAAAAAAGTGCAACTTTCAACAATTTTCACTGATTCAGCTGATAATGTTGCCTTGAACATTTAGAAACTCTTGACTCAACTTGTGCAAGAATTTCTTTGCCAAACTCCGCCGCTCCCACACGCCGCCCCCAAAGTGAGAAATAAATGTAAAACATGAACCTGAAGACATAGCGATCTAATTCTTTCACTATATTGATAGCTGACTAAAATTGGAAAAAGATAGGCCACTTTTAATTAGTCGCCGCCTCCAGCTGCCGCCCCCAAACGAAAAAAATGCAACTTTCACAATTTTCACTGATTGTCATATTTCCCTTACATTTAGAAATTAGAAACTCCCAACTCAAACTGTGCAACAGTTACTTTGCCGAATGCTGCCGCCCCCACACGCTGCCCTCAAAGTGAGAGATGAATGAAAAACATAAACCCGAAAACATAACGATCTAATTCTTTCGCTATATGGATAGCTAACTGAAAATGGGAAAGAATAGGCTACTTTTGATATGGCGCCGCCTCCAACTTCCACCCCCAGAAGAAAAAAAAGTGCAACTTTCAATAATTTCCACTGATTTACATTTTAATGTTACCTCAAACATTCAGAAACTCCCAACTCAAACTGTGGGAGAGTTTCTTTGCCAAACTCTGCCGCTCCCACACGCCGCCCCCAAAGTAAGAGATAAATGTATAACATAACCCTGAAGACATAGCGATCTAATTGTTCCGCTATATAGATGGCTGACTAAAAATGGGAAGAGATAGGCCACTTTCAATCAGTCGCCGCCTCCAGCTCCCGCCCCCAAACAAAAAAAATGCAATTTTCACAATTTTCACTGATTGTCATATTTCCTTAAACATTTAGAAACTCCTAACTCAAACTGTGCAACAGTTACTTTGCCGAATGCTGTCACCCCCCCACGCTGCCCTCAAAGTAAGAGATAAATGGAAAACATAAACCCGAAGACATAGCGATCTAATTATTTCGCTATATGGATAGCCGACTAAAAATGGGAAAGAATAGACTACTGTTCATTAGTCGCCGCTCCCAGCTCCCGCCCTCAAACAAAAAAATATTGATGAATTGAAGAATTTTCATTCAAAATCACAATGAGTTTCGAATGAAGGAAGTGGGCAAGAAATGGTGTTTCTCCTTCAACCAAATTTCTTTACGTTTACAATATGCCTCTTTGAGAAAATGCGCTACTGAGACTCACGCACGTGAAGGCATACTCACTTGTTTATTTTTCACCTCCCTGAATATTGTCAGAATCAGTTTCAATTTTTCAATGTTACGTTCAATTTGAAGGAAAAAGTTACTCTTGCAAAATTTAGATTTGAGGCTTCGTTTCAAAGATATTTGGGATCGAAACATTGGAAAACATCTCAATATCGCCACTTTCCAGGGCCCAAATTATTTTTTTCTGAAAAACTTCATGTTTTCCAGCAAAAATTGTGGTTTATCAACCTAAAACACCTGGAATTCTTATTTCACTTGACTTATCTTGAGTTTTCATGAATTTTAATTTTTAAGGCCTTTGAAAGTGGTGTTTTCGATACGTTTTCCGAAGTTTCAAACCCAAATATTTCGAAAATTACCCTGTATTGTACAGGGTGTTGAAGCGATGAGGGCAAAAAATTCAGCTGTAAGTAGATTTCGTCAAGATATGACGAGAATCTCACCATTTTGCAAAGTTAGGCCTAATGACAAAGATACAGCCCTTCAAAGTTCACTTTTTTCAGATTTCGGAATTTTGTAACTCAGGAACGTTTCGACAAATTCAGTTTTAATTTAGCATAAGCTGGTTTGTCATAATAATTATCTATCAACATGACAAATTTTGACGGAGTCCAATCAGTGGCGTAGAAGTTATGAGGGGTTACCTTAAGTCAACATTTATTCGGATGCTTCTAAATTATTGACTCCCAAAAATTCAACACCACTACTGGTAGAATTCTTTTCAAAATTTGGCAGGTCGGTGGATAGTTCCGACAAATCAGTCTGTGATAAATTTGAGTGATTTTCGTCAAAACGTAACTGAGTAACAAATTTTTGGAATCCGAAAAAAGTCAACTTTGAATGACTATATCTTCGTAACTAGACCGAACTTTGCAAAATGGTATTCAGGTTTCCGTCATATTTTGACGAGATCTACCAACAGTTATTTTTTTTGCTGTCATCGCTGAAACACTCTGTATAAAAACCGTAGATCGCCCACAGATTAGTATTGAATTCAAAGCGATAGCGAGCGGATAGAGAGCGAGTAGTAATCAGCGATGTTCCCAAGCAGTAAATACTGTTGACCAGTGGCGTATTTGAAGATTTGGGATGGGGGGGGGGGCAAGGTGAATTTTTTTTTAATAATGCAAGATACTTGAGAAGGAGGGGTTTGCGTGGGGGGGGGGAGCGAAGAGAAGGCAGACAAAATGCCTCCATCCATCAATAAACAGCAAGGATTTGGACTAAGAGTAATTATTGTGCAGAAGGGTAGAACGTATTATACATTTATCATACATATACTATGTATTATACAACAAAATTAGGTATACATTTTTAAATTTACAATATCATTATCGGAGCTCGCCTGTTTTTTTGCCGGTATACCTTATTGCCTTCTTCTTATTTTCATTACAGATCGATGCGGGGGGGGGGGGCTGCCCACCATGCCACCCCCATAAATACGCCACTGCTGTTGACGTGTATCTATTGTAGTACGCAGTAATAAACAGTGGGTGTTTTAAAACGATCGTCTCAATTAAACAAACCTAAACGCGAAATACGTAACATTTTGTGTCAGGAAGCGGTCTAATTGAGAGTTATTCGGCATGTCGTATTCAATGTTACGTAGTTCATATGACTACCACAATGTCATATTTGGCTTGATTCGATAAGGGGATAATAGTTATGGTAATCACCGGGATTACTATCAAATAGCTATGGCGACAGCTAATAGGAAGGCCCGTTGTCCTAGCAATTTTATCGTAAGCGAGGGCACAGTGATTACCATAACCCTTCTCTTATACAGGGTGGTCCAGGTTTTAATAGCAATAAATCACCACTCGATGGTCCATCAAACACTAGGTCAACATGCATAATTTAATTCTTCCCAAAACGCTTCCTAAGGGAGATAGAGCCCTTAAAAGTTCAGTTTCCAAAATCTTTTTCTTGCAATAACTCTCAAGTCATTAAAGCGATTTTAACCAAATTTAGTACAAATTATTTATGAAATAGATACCCATCACTTGACGTAGATAGCTTTTGTCAAAATTGTCAAGTGGCGTAGATACGGGGGAATTGTTCAACTTCTCCCACCGAATTTTCTATGCCACTGGATATTGTCAAAAAATTCGAAAATTCTTTTTTTTTGAATTTCTTGTTCAATTTAGAAATAAAGTTACCTTCTGAAGTTTTGATCAGAGGCTTCATTTCTGAGATATTTGGGTTTGAACCTTTGGAAAACGCTTCGAAATCGCGACTTTCGAAGGCCAAAAAAATAAAAATCCAAGAAAACTCATGATTCCTCAACTGGAATAAGTTTTCTAGGTCGTTTAAGTTGATTTACTGTCATTATTTACTGAGAAACGAGGCGATTCCAGAAAAAAACAATTTGGGCTCTGGAAAGTGGCGATTTTGTGATGTTTTCCAAAGTTTAAAACCCAGATATCTCAAAAATCAAGCCTCTAATCAAAATTTCACATGGGAAACTTTTTTTTCTAAATTGAACAAGGAGTTCGAAAAAAATGTAGTTTTCCAAAAATATTCAGTGGCGTAGAAAATAGGGCGTGAGAAGTAAAACAACTCTCCCGTATCTACGCAACTGGGCAATTTTGACAAAAGTTATCTACGTCAAGTGATGGGTATTTACTTCGTGAGTATTTGTACCAAATTTGGTCAAAATCGCTTCGATGACTTGAGAGTTATTGCAAAAAGGAGATTTCAAAAACTGAACTTTGAAGGGCTGTATCTTTCTTAGGAAGCGTTTTAGGAAAAAAATAAATGATGCATGTCGACCTAGTTTTCGATGGACTATTGAATGGTGAATCATTGCTACTATAACCTGGACCACCCTGTAGAATCAGGCCGATTTGGTGTATGCCTGACAATCAATGACAAACCAATAATGAAATCAAGGCTACGTACTGTATTCAATACGTACGCCGGGACCTGATAACGGGCTCCCAGCTTGATAATCGAAGTACAATGATATCCATTTTTTCACATTTACTGCTGCAGCTCCGACGGTTATGCTTTGTTTTTCACCCAAAAGCAAGGATGTTTCCAAAAAGATAAATTATCACGTGCTCTATCGACCTGGCTGACGTCATGACTTTGAGGAGCCAAGAAAAAATATTTCGGCAAGGGCTTTGGAAAATCCTCCGATGCATTTGAAGCGACTATTCCATTCTGGCATAAATCTTAGGGTCTCTTGCTAGTCTAATCACGAGAGCTCTAGAAAGGTTCAGCCAGCTTCGCGACGAATCCGGTAAGTTCTCAATCCGAGGTTCTCCGCCATTGTACAGGTTTGTGGCTTATCCTTGAGTCGGAGTTCCCAGCGAATATCGCAACAGTATCAATATTCAACAAAGGAAGTTACACAGATCTTCTGGTGCTTAAGGGGTTTCTGATGCGACTAAAAAAGTTGTTGACGGGAATCGGTTTTATTTTTTTTCCGTCAAGTAGAAACTCTTCCAAAAAGAAAATGTACGGAGAATACTATCAAATTTTTAAAAATTTTGAAAATTTTTGAAAGTCTTTGATTTTGATTTTTTAAAATTCAAAAACTAGATAGCATCGACAATACATCTTTCCTCAAGAAAGTCGCATGCCGAATTTGAACTTTCTGTTTTCAAAAAAAGATACCAAAAATGATTTCTCCTTGACATGAAAAAGTCCCAATTTTTTTTGAGGAGTTTCTACTTGAAAAAAATAAAATAAAACCGATTCCCGTCAGCAACTTTTTCATCGCATCAGAAACCCTTTAAGTAGTAAATTTTCTTATTATCTTCCTTCTTACTGCACCACGCCACTGGCACTGCTTTGCTGCAATTTACATCCTTATTTCACGCTGTTCCGTAAATGGGCAAGCCATGGGAATCATTGTACGGTGTCTCATGATCTCTATTTTCTAAATATGGTGCCAGGTGCGTGCAGTTTTGCTTCCTTTATGGTTGTTGCATTATGCATCTATGCACATCGAGCAGGGCTCTATGGTGTATCTACACTCTGCAGCATTGTCCGAGTGCCGGGTACTTCAGTGTATATGGTGTATGGAAGTATAATATGGTGTTTTTATGACTCATTTTTCCTTAGCCAACCTGTTGGACGTAAAAATCCAATCACGTCGTTAAAAGCGTTGAGCTGGGGCGATTCGAGCCAATTTATGGCTCAGAAGGAGTCGGTCCGGCCGACTTCTGTCCCAATAGTACCATAATGGCAAAATATACTGTATAACAGTATAGTTATTGATATTCGATTCAAATCACGCAAGCGGATTATACTCGTAGAAGAACAGTTGGTTTCGCTCCAGGAGTAAACGCATGTAGGTAGGTGGGTACGTGAATACGCCTCAAAATTGCTGCTTAGTGCTCTTATCGCTGGAGAAATTCGCCAAGAAAACCGGCTATTAGTGTATGCTCACTGTTTGGGCAGTCGGTGCACTTCTTTTCCTGAGTTGAAAACGTAACGTATGAAAATGTTTGAGACTTACTTGAAAGAGTAGTAGGACGTGCATCGAAAACTAATAATTTGACAGCCGCAATAATTTTCAACATTTCTGCAACGATATCTCCGAGTAGTTTGAGCCATCTGACAGCTACAATGTTACTACTTCTTGATCTTGGGCAACAGTAGGTACTTCAAGTAATCAGGCGTAGGAACCTCTGCCAGTGGCAAGAGTACGGCTTTATCGGTAGCTTGTACAAGCGGGCTTATTCCAGTTCTTTGTTATGCCATTTGGACACTGCTATACGCTGTCCAGTCTGAGCGCTACTTGTGCAAAATGTAGTTTTGAAGGTCCATTGACTTTGACAATAATGGAGAAAAACAAAAATCATGAAAAATTGACAGTTGACAAAGTAGTGTAACTTTTTACGCTGATGTGAGAGTGAATGGTATGGTGACACCTCAAAACTGTCACAGTGGCCTGGCCGATGATTCCTATGAAAAAGCTTTTTAACTTGTGCTTTAGCAGTCCTTTGATTGCACCTTTTTTGCTGCGCAGAATATTAGCATATACAGGTGTTCCAGGGATTATAGCGAAAAAATTAACTATGGGTAGATCTTGTCAAAATATGACGAAAACCTTCATACCATTTTGCAAAGTTCGGCCTAATGACGAAGATATAGCCCTCCAAAGTTCACTTTTGTCGGATTTCAAAAATTTCCAACTCAGGAACGTCTTGACAAATGCAGCTTTAATGGGGCCTTGCACTGCCACTTTTACACACCGAGGGCGCCACGACCGTTGGGGGCAAATTCGACAATTTTGACGGCGTTGACGCTTCAGCGACCGACGTCCGTCATTTTATGTCTTGATTTGAAATTTGGATAACTTCTGTTTTTTGCTTGACGTCTCCAGTCACTGTCAGTTACTGGTCAAACTACTCAAACTCCCCTGTTTTTCGCGTCGTTACGGCCGCTTTATCGAAGTAGGCGCCCCCTACAGTAGTGGCGACCTCACGTTGAGTTTTTCAATTGCAAGGCCCCATTCAGCATAGGCTGGTTTGTCATAATTATCTATCAACCTGCCAAATTTGGAGAGAATCCAATCAGTGGCGTAGAAGTTATGAGGGGTCACCTTAAGTCAACTTTTCTTCGGATGCTTCTGAATTATTGACCCTCATAACTCCTACACCACTGGTTGGATTCTTCCCAAATTTGGGAAGCAGGTTGATAGATAATTATGACAAACCAGTTTTGGCTAAATTAAAGCTAAATTTGTCGGAACGTTCCTGAGTTACAAATTTTTGAAATCCAAAAAAAGTGAACTTTGGAGGGCTGTATCTTCGTCATTAGGCCGAACTTTGCAAAATGGTATATAGGTTTTCGTCATATTTTGACGCCATCTAACCACAGTTAAATTATTTGCTATCATCCCTGAAACACCCTGTATGTATACGATTGTACTGAGGGGGCTACAACACAAAACGCTTTGGGCTTTAAGCCGAAGACTACTTTTGGTTTGACTCCCCATAGGTTTTTCGATAATGTCTCCGTTTGTTCTCGTGTCGCATCTTGGTCTTGATTTTCTCCATTTAGTCCAGGAATTGAAACAAAGACAAAGCGAAAATTAAACTCAGGCACAATTTTGTACACAAGCTCAGTTAGGTATATAGTTCAACAGTCATAGGGTCCTATGATTAAAAGAAGTTGTTACCGTCCCCAGAGTTTCAGTCTGGGGTTTTCCGGCGGAGCCGGCAGGGCAGGCCAGTTTGGCCTGGTATTGAGCCCTGGCCCATTGTCGGCTAGCTCATTGCCTTATCGGAGAGTCCGTGGTCATCCGACCTAGCTGTGCCATCAGAGAGGGTTTGGAAAAAGACACGTTCTTCCCTTTCTACCGTGTTTATTGAGGGAGGAAAACCCCGCATTTTGCTCTTACAAATGGTGAATGGTGAGACGGTACTTTAAAACATAATCAAAGAGCCATTTGAAGAACGACCGTGAAACTACGTACACAAGAGAGTTCGGCTAGGCTGTGGAGATGTCTGTAGGCACTTTTTCGGCACGGCCCGGAGCGCCACCTGGTACACGAAGAGGCCGAGAGCATGATGGAAGATCAGGTACCCAGGATACCTGAATCTACAGACATTTCCGAGCCTAGCTCGAACAGACATTATTTTAAATTACAAAATAAGACACATGGGTGGCTGAAGGCCAAAGTTGCCGGAAGGGCTGACGTCACGAGGCTCAACTCGTATCCTCCTGGGGGCAAATATACATAACGGACAGGCGGTACTTAGCTGTGGTAGTTTTCGCCCCTGCTGGCAGCGAAGCACGGCGACAGCCCTGAAGACGACGGCCAGAGGCACATGGTGGTGTGTGTGCGCGTCGTGCCCCCAGGCACAGCGGCGAAACGGCGTGAGGAGGTGATGGTGGCGTATCGGCTGGCTACTGAGCTGTGACGACAAGACACAGGATGGCAGCGTAACGGAGCACTACGGACATGGCATCCAGCCTGCGACGGACCTCCAGCGCGTTCGGCGGCGGCCTCCAGGGTGCAACCAAAGGTGAAAGACGGCATGCTGGCTACTGAGCTGTGACGACAAGACACAGGATGGCAGCGGTGACGGAGTACTACGTGAGATGGGCCCCAAGTGCACTAGGCGATGGACGAAAGTACGCAGCTCCCAAGACGAGATCTTCCCTGCGCCCGGCCCCCCGGGAAAGGACCTACATAACCAAAAAAAAATCATTGCGTTTCCCACGCACCTCTATCCCACTTCCCGCTGCTTACCGTGGCGGTCATGGGGGTCGTGGCTTCGCCCCCAACGGGTCACTTAGCCTTGCATGGCCATTAATTACGACGTTGGCTTCACTAATTCACACAAAGACCAAGATGGCGGCCTCTATGCCGGAAACGGAAACTCCAAGCCACGCGGTTTCATCCCGGTTGGCGGCCCTGACCCCGCGAGCCAATCACAGTGCTCGCTGGCCATGCACACTCACAGCAAGGAGGTTATAATTATAGCAGGAGGGAGCATGAGCTCAAAAAAGTGAAGCCATGTGACGTCACGTTCTGTGTATGCAATCCGCAACATACGAACCACACGAAGGCACACGAGTTACAGAAGTCTATCCCACAGAATTATACAGCAAAGTGACAGCGTCGTTCGTTTTTATCAAGGTTGTGGTTAAATTTTTTCATTTGTCAGTTTCGCACTTCAATGTGGCATTTTCAATCGCTTTTGGGTCTCCGCTTTTGGGGCTTTCGAATGGGAAACCACAGCGGTTGCCGTCTAGAAACAGTTTTTTCAAGCAGAAGACAATCCAAAATAGGAAATACTGTTGCATATGTAAGTGCACCAAGCAATGATAAATTTTGAAGTTACGAATTTTCACAATTCAAGGTTTGCATCTCCGAATGATTGATTATATTCTCTGCGACGTGTGCCCTTGTCCAGTGCCTAATTGAAAAGGACATAACCGCCTTGCAAACTCATGGAAGACCAAACAAATGGAAAGCTCGAGCAAGCCAAAGGCCAAAGTATGTGTCGTCTGCACTGCACACTGCACAGCTGTTGTGTACCTACCTGTTTAACTCAGTACCTATATGTACCAATATTATTGTACCTACGTGTGTGTTGTGCTAGTGTGCACCTACACTGATAATTCATAATAATAAAATGGAAGAAAGTCAAATAAAAGGTAAGCAAGAGTCAAAAACTTCACACAAAATTTTGATAATATTGGTTTTATCTTTTCAAATTTAAGGATGCCTATCTTTTGATTCCACATGCACGATTGAAGAGAAGATACTGCCTTCAACTTTTGAGGAAACTAAACAAAGAAAAGAAGTCACTTGAAATATGAGCGCCTCGACCTAGTCCACCTGCAAGTGGATGATTTGATGAAGTGGGAGTGCACTACTGGTGGTCTCTGAAGAAGTAATGGAAAGATGAAGTGAATATTTCCAAGAGTTACTAAGTGCACAACCAAGATACACTGATGAAGACGACATTGATTTAACAAATACGATCGAAAACAGAAATTGAAGGACGGTAAGAGAAGACCTGAAATAAGCATTCCTGAAATTATGGAAGCAAAGCTCCTGGACATGATCAATTCACATCAGAGATGATAAATAGCTTAGGAGAAGAAGGAAAAAGGTTGCTGCTGGAAATCTACAATAAAGCATGTAAATAAAAAGGGATTCCTTATAAGTGTGCAAACCATAGAAGCATCACCTTGCTAAACATACCAATGAAAATATACAAATACTGGGAAAGAAACTGAGTAAGACAATTGATCCAACGTTGCTTAACACTCAGAGTGGACTTCGAAAAGAAGGTAGCGTGCAAAGCTCCATCTCCACAGTGCAACAAATAATTCAGAGAGCACGAGGAGTGAAATAGAAACTAATTAGTGCTATAAGAAGTCTGTATAAGACTAGGGTATAAGAATACCACCATTGATATGTACTCTATGTACTGTACTATGCAATGAACAAGAGACATTAATAAACGAAAAATAAGTAACAAAGAAGACCATGACCTGAAAGTATATAAGACGATTTTCAGATCAAAACTGACTGATGGCCCACGGAAGTGAGACATAGGAGTCTTATCCTGGAGAATGCAGAAGGAGCTTGAAGCAACAGGAATGAAGTATATATATACCTGCGAGGTAAAAAAAACATACATGGCACTGAAGAGACACAATTCGTAACCCTGAGTAAGAAAAGAGCTAAAGATGAAGTAACGAGAAAGCCTGTAACGAAATTTCTGGATAAGAGACAACTATTGGTGAGGACGCCTACAAAGCATGAATGAGGACAGACCAGTAGAACAGATATGGGAAGCAAGAATGACAGGGAAAAGAAATCAGAGAAGACAGAAAGAAACATGGGACGCAACATAAGGACAAATAATAACAGAAAATTGACTGAGCTGGAATGAAGGAAAACGCTGATAAAGACAAGAGACGATGAGCCAAGCTCATACATCTAGAAAGAATTGATAATGTCGAGAAAAAAAAAAGAGTTTTATTGTTGATATTTTATGAGAATGTTACATTTTTATTTGTATTATTCACACTACACCGCAAAATAAAAGGATATTGATGAATATAATACAAATATCGACTGCCACATCTTGTCATCATCGGTGTTGTACCTCTTCTGTTTCCTCTCAATCCTTGTCATCCAGTCCAGCCCCTTTTCGTTCTCTACCAACAATTGACTCACGAGTTCTGCCCTTCTTCAGCTATTCCTGACAAGACCTCAAGTGCTCCATCGTCTCTACCTCCCTTCCACAACACGACATACCCTGGTAGCTACTCGACGTCAGTACCCTCGTCAGTACCTCATCACCACACCAAAACCTTGCAAATCGTTGCTTCCAGCCTTCAAGTTCGGATTAGACGTGCATCTAGGCACTTTGTCTTGTAGCTCCTTGTATTCTTGGTTTGGAATATCTAGGGTCTTGTACTTATCTTGTTTCCCTTCACAAGCTTCTGTTCGTCTCTGTTTCTTTCTACTTCTGCTGCGCTATGCCCTTTCGATTTTTCTGTTTAAAAAATTTTGTTTTTGAGCAGCGACCGCTGGTGGTTTCGGCATTCAAAACCCATAAAAGCGACTGAATCCGTCATTATGAAAATGAGAAATTGGCAAACGAAAAACACAAACACAAAAACTGACTGATTCTGTCACTTCGCTTTCGCAGTGTCAGATTCGTGATTCTGTGGGATAGACCTTTGTGTCAGTTACTCGAGTGCCTTCGTGTGGTTCGTATATTGCGGATTGCATACCTATAATCAATTTCACGGCTATCTGCATTAGAGCAAGCTATGGAAAAATTATTTTTTGTTGGTAGGAATGAGTATGAAGCCATAACCGTCGTCGCAGATAGTCTGTGTAAATGTGGTAGGTATGTAAAAAGGTTAGGTATTGTGGCATTTGTCACCCTTTAGATGTCACTCGTCGCGTGGTATGATGCAAGTCAAGTCAAAATGTTCCAGTTCATGTCGCGAAAACAGATAAACGACGCAAGTTCCTCGGAGTGTAAATTTGCTGGACACCGTCTCCACAGGTTGGTGGCTCTTTGCTTGTGCTCTGCGGTAGTGGCGGCCACTGTATAAAATGGAGCCAAAGGAAGTCAGCGGCAGAACTGAAGGAAAGAAAATTTGATGAAAATGCCTGTCCAGTGGCCCCAGTAAGGTTGAGACAATTCGCTTGGATGGACATTGATTTATGAAGTTGGACTGTACAAGACGAGACAATCGAGACACGACGCATTACAGATACTCGATCAACGCATGAGTGCACTCTGTGTTGGAAGATCTCATCAACATGAAATAATTATTGTCCCTTTCATGTATGTAGGTAGTCCTTTCTTCATCTTCTTCTGGCTTGTATGCTGTTTTAGTCAGTTTTATGGTGGATTCATGCATGAAAATTTAAAATTTAAAATTCAAGATTTAATTTTAGATTTATGAGACTTAAATTAAATGCCGGAGTTCGATTTATGCAGCTTAATTTAAGATTTTGAATTCCTTAAATGGGTCTGGCAAATTGTGCCCAATCGGTGGTGTGTCACTAAAATAAAATCAGAAATCCCTAGATTGTGACGTTTTGGTAATTAACGCTTGTCAAATTTTGATGTTAAAACAGAAAATGTCATATAGTGCGCAAGCGCCATTTAATTTCTCAAATCCCAAGTTGAAAGTAAACCAACTTGTAGAATATTAAATTAAATGTTGAATTTCAAGTTTCATGTATAAATGGTTACATGGGAAACAAATGGTTGAACACTTAAATCTTAAATCTCAAATTAAATGTTAAATTTTAAATTTTGAATTTCCATGCATGAATCCACCATTAGTGTTGTATGAACGAGCTAGAGCACGTAGTACTTCCTACTATCAATGCTGCCGCTGACTTCTTTTGGCTTCATTTTATACAGTGCCTGCCATCACCAGAGCACAAGCAAAGACCCACCAACCCGTGAAGAAGGTGTCCAGCGAATTTACACTCCGAGGAACTCGCGTCGTTTATCTGTTTTCGCCACATAAACTGGAACATTTTGACTTGACGTGCATCACACCGCGCGACGAGTGACATCTGCCACAAATGCCACAATACCTAACCTTTTCACATACCTACCACATTTACACAAACTATCTACGACGACGGTTATGGCTTCATACTCACTCGTACCAACAGAATATAATTTTTCCATAGCTTGCTCTAATGCAGAAAGCCGTGAAATTGATTATAAATACCGCTTTCCCCTTACCCCGACATTCTGTGCCCCGACCCGCATCAAATTTCCTCGCCTACAAGCTGGGTTACGTTCCCTCCTGCTATTATAACCTCCTTGACTCACAGCCGGCGACCCAGTCGCGGACCGCGCGTGGGGAAAGAAAAAAAGGGGACCGTAACAAAGTATTTGCATCTCCTCCACTTTTTACTAAAAGTTGCTTAAGCAAATTTGACTTAGCAACTCCTAATAAAAAGTGTAGTAAAAGCAAATGGTTCTTTTAATTTTTCGACCCATTGTCCACAGAGATAAACTTTGTATTTCCGTCGTTGCAACTCCTAGTAAAACGTGGAGTGGAAGCAAACGCTTCTTTTAATCATGCGACCTATTGTCCACAAAGAGACACTTTCTATTTCCGTCGTTGTGGCCTTAGAAATAGCTTGAGTTGGCTGATACTTGAAGAATTTTCTTTTGACTTGTCAACTCAGTCGAAAATGTCGCATCACCATTGATGAACTCCTCGATGAACTCTAACAGGTAAAATTGGAAAAGTGTCTTTGCTAGCAGCTCCATGGTAAGTGAGGAGTATGACATTAGCATTTTCAACTTTTACGGCTGAGTGCCGTAAAGAAAGCAGAGCCTCGCCGTCGTAAGTATTGTTACGATCGGCGATTCTGGATAACACGCGATCTTTCTAGACTCTTCCCATCAGGTCGCAGTGTACAAGTGCGGAGCTCTGGTGCATTCCAGAACGTGCGTGTAGGCTTTTACCCGTGCAACTGAATGGAGACTTCAGCAGTGGGTTAAGACACATCCGTCCATTTTGGCGGTTGTGCGACATTCCAGACATGTCGCACAGTGCGACACATGGGAAGCACGCGAAAGGTGTGTGATTATTCGGGAGCCGTCCAGAAACCATATGCCGAGTCACTGTGGAATTTTCTAGAGGACCCGTGGAAGGTTCGAGAACACTAGTCGAAGGCATATATGAGCAGCACGGATCGGCCTAGGCAGTAGTATTGAATGCGAAATGGCAGCGAGCGGATAGAAGCGAATAGTGCCTACGATATTTCCAAGCGTAAATAATTGTTGGCGTGTATTTATTCTAGTACGCAGTAATAATCATTGTGTTTCAAAACGATCGTCTGAATTATAAACGAACCCGTACGCGAAATACGTAACAGTATCTCTTATCTTGAAGCGCGTGCAGAGCAAACAATAAAATGTTCTATTTGCTCAACTCTTTCATTCCCACGTTGTACGAAATATTCCACTTTTCCATCCTTTTCCACCTACCTACCTACCTGCTCAGTCAAGTGCCTCCCTTAATTTTTATATTTCACGCTGCTTGGATCATCAAAAAGCCGATGGTTTTTAACGCACCTGTGTTGTGAAGCTACGACAATTATTATTACTGGTCAGAGGCACGGCATCGGCAGTCTTCACAAAGAGCATAGAAGCTAGCTAATTAGATAGAGCATGTGCTTACATTATAACCCAATAAAAAGCCAGGTGTGGCGACTGCGACGCGGCGTGGCCAGGCTTCCGATACCTATCATAACCTCAGCGATAATCATTATTAATTATAATCGCCAGTTGCGCAGTTTTACAGTCTGGAACATATAGCCAGTTAAGTATCTACCTAATCAAAATTCACTCACTTTACCGCAATTGTACTTGAGTACATCTGAAAGTTACTTGTTACTTTACTTTTTTTATCATGACTGCAGAAAACCAATTCAAGTGACAAGTGTTTATTATTTTCAGAAAGGCTGAAGCCGGAACTGTCCTGCTAGGTAATAATGTGGCGATCAAAATTTCAAGTTAATACTAATAACATTGTTCATATTTCTTATCAAGGTAGAACTTCACTACTGCTCTACTGTTATTTTCAGTATTGAACTTTGATGGGTATGACTCATAGTCTAATGCACTTAAAGAACAGTTGACTTCGCAAATTCGATTTAAAAAATGGCGGTCAGTAGCTGCCAGTAAGGGTATGCATAAAAAATACCGACATAAAAAATTAAATGTCGGAGGCTAGCATTTGTGGTCGTTTTTTCAATTGTTTTTTTTTTCGTAATTTTTTTTTCATTTCCTTTTAAGTGAGACGACTGGTGGACGAGACTGGCGGAACTTTTGCATCAAGTTTACTTGTCACTCCTGACAAAAAACTTCATGACCTGGCGAGATGGTCGTTTCCAAATCCCGCCAGATTTTTTTCGTGTTTTTTTTTCCTCGTTTTCTAGCAAAATCTTTCTGAATCTTCCATATCTTCCAATCAGTTCAACATATTCCCATACAGTTCGCACCTTCCCGGTAGAAAAGAAACGAACAAGTCAAACTTCATATTTAGGTTGAGACTGGGGTACCTACACCTCGACCTACACCAGACTTACTCACTCCTTTTGTCGCCAAAGCACGATCGATCGTCCAAAGTGTCCAACTTGCGACATCTATCTGTAAGTCGACCATAATCTTCTACCATTGCCCAAACTACCATAATCATAGATTACTATGATGGTGTTGCAGAGACTCCAACAACTGTTCCAGACCCTAACAAATATGAAAAGGTTCTTATCTTTCTCAAAGGAATCCAAATATATGACTTAATCTAACTCGTACATCACATTCTAACCGTCAGTTCCACAAAAAAAATGATCAGCGATCAAGGCTAATTGCAGAATAACTGAACTTTTTTCTGCTGAATGCTAGGCGATTAACCACAAAAAAAGCCTGAAATCTGTACTAGACCCATCATCTTTTCATTATTGAGGGATAAACCAGCATTTCCATTAATCAGTCAGCTACAAATTGACAAACAAAATCGCGAATCAACTAATCTTGTCTTATCTTTTTTGTGAAACCCACGGTTAAACTCAAGCTGATGAGCTGCTTACAACCTTCAATGGTTTATGCAGCATTGTACCTAGATTGAAAAAAAAAGAGCCAGAAAACTGAAAACCGAATAATTTCCAAAGTTATTTAGGGGGGGTGAAAAATAGGGAAAAAGGGGGGAAGGTACTCTCTATTATCTTCGCCCCTGAAAATGTTTGATGAAATGCGTTGTTATTCTTCAATAGAGACCTATTTTAGTAAACATTGGTTCAAATTTGAGTGAAATCGGTTCAACGGTTCAAAAGTTCTGCAAAAAAAACTTATTTGAAAAACCAACTTTGAAGGCCTGTATCTCCGCTATAACGTTTGCGAGGGTATTTTTATTAAGGAAGTACCCTCATTTTTCAATTTTCTACCTCCCTGTGAATTTTGTTGCATTAATCTCCTGTATTACTACTGGCTAAATTCGAGCTTCGACAGGGCCTTCACGATGCGCATTTCTGGAATTTAAGGTTCGATGATTTCGTCATTGACTTGTATCGTTGGTCCCATAGAGTGCAAGCTGGCTGTCGTGCCATCACGAGGTCCGGTGCTTGGCACGTGGAATCCCGGAAATCCCCTAATCCAGGATCATCCAGGGGTTGACGCCAAATTGACCTTCGCGAAAGGGAATGCCGTCACATTTCTCTCCATTTCCTCACAGTCATTTTCCATATTTTCATGAAAATGGGCCGAATTTTCATGTGTTGGTTTTTTTCTTGAGTCCCGTCCCGACAAGTTGTTCAGGTGGAGATTTTATCAGCTGGACGCCATTATCGAATATCTCCTAGTGTGGTGTGCTTGGATTCCGAAAACTGCTAAAAAGCGATATTTTCCAACCACCCGTAGCTTTCCAAAAGAGACCGAAATAGTCTCTAGGAAAAATACTCGCACTTAAGGCCACACACCAGCTTTGTAAGTCTTTTATCGGTGCTTCTTGATATCCCCCCCCCCCCTCCACCAATTTTGTTTGCTCACAGGGCCATTTTCTTCTATCATTTTTCTCTTCTCTTTCCGTGGTGATATTTTCTCTGTTTTCTACTTCTGTTCTCATCTTAACGTTGACCGTAGCCGTATCACCTCCCAACTTCCACGTCGTCGACTTTAGTGTCTTCTGTGTTTCGTGAAGTCTTCGACACTCCACCAGGTCCACGTCCACTGGTGTGGGTTACGTCTGTGTAGTGAAATTTGTGGGTGTACAATTGTACATGCACAATTTGTATCTTGGCCCACCTGGTTAACTGCGAGGTGGTACCTACCAGTCGGTGACACCACACGTTTGTGTTTGTTCCTCCAACGTCCCAGTCTGCAGAAACCGCTCGTGGATATAGTTCTTGTGGAAACCCGAGACGCAAGTCAAGATCTAAAATAAGACCTTCGTTAACTTCAAGAATATTCGATTCTTCAGTCGCAGCGTCGCCGTTTTGTTTAGGTAGCCATCGGCTATTGTAACCTACTTTATTTTCATTGGAAAACCTTGAGGAAAGTCTTTAATATAGTAACTGGTTCATTTCAGACTTCTAAGAGGTAGGTGACGTATGCGTTCCATCTCTTGGGCAGAAAAACATAGCCTTCTATGATCGCTGGTCTTTGACGTGATTGCGTGCAAAAATTGCATCCACTTGACACTTGACAGATCGCTGTTTGTTTTGGTCCAGGTTATGTTTTGGCGTAATTTTATTCAAAAAAATATTCTATTAGCCTTTTTAGGTACATCAGCATGTGATTATTGAGAGGGAAGTGAAGTGGATGACTCACATTTCGAGAAATGCTTGGAGTCTGGGATTGCTAGATGTCAGTTTTGACACTTATTTTCACCAAGCATTTCAGGATGGAATAGGTAGCCCGTAGCTCCAACATGTGCCAAGCTTCTATTTCCTCAAAGAGAAATCCTTTCTCGTATCAATCGCGACTATTTTTGGGTAGCTATTAGATTTGCCGTAGCTTCTTCGGCCGCTTGCCGAGATTCAGGAGGCGTGAGATCAAATACTTCTAATTCTGGTTCATACATGATCAATTATTTTCAAAAAAAAAATTGGCTATGACTTATATTCATGTCAGATTGTCAATACGTCAAAGTGAGAGCCACTGTCGTGAAGCACTTACTTGATGAAGACGATTTTCAACACAATAATAATTACTGTGGCTTATATGCATTGCTAATAATGATATATATTGAATAATTGTCAGTAAAATAGCATACATACCTCGGCGTCGGGCTATTGTTGCCGAGGCGCTAAGCGCCCCGGCAGCAGTCTTTGCCTTCTGCAGTAATAACTCGTTTCCCGCCTGGGTATGTAATATACCTACTATTTCTGTTCAGTAATTTGTATTGCACAAATTTCGGACAGGTAATAGTATATTACATGCCGAGGTGGAAAGCGTCTCATTACAGCCAAAGGATTCAATATATCACCGAGGCGTGCCGAGATGAGATAAAATTCCGTAGACTGTAATGACTCTTTACTACGTGGTATGTATAGGACTTTAGTCACAATGATTCAGTTTAAATGCAAATAATTGGTTTTATTTAAAGTTTTTCGCGTCAAATGTTTTTATTAGGTAGGCATAGGCCAACCTTTTCAAACAACCCATCTATCAACACTACGCGCTCCGCGACAGCTGTTCAAATCAGATCACCTCTCTTTATATACGTCACTTTCGGCCCGTGGTCCGAAAGTGTCATTATATTCCAACCTATGAGGTATCATTCACTTTCCACTTTCCAAAGTTATTGAAACAAAGCTCTCCGACTACCACAACATCAGACGGTCGGACCGAAATTGCACAGACACGTCTTTCGCCCCTATTGGGGGCATCAGTGCGAAGGCATTCAGTCAAACCATTCGATGCTGTGGCAGCCAGAATTCTCATGCTAATATACACCCTTGACTTGACTTGACTTGACTTGACTTGACTTGACTTGACTTGACTTGACTTGTGCAGTTTTGGTCCGACCATCTAATGTTGTGGTAATCGGAGAGCTTTGTTTCATTAAATTTTCATTTTCATCAATTATTTATGACGATATACACCTGATGATGAGAGGATGCTCTCGAAACCGGTAGTGTAATAAACTCTAATAAAGATTGACGAAGTACCGTCAGATTTTAATTCATCTAATTGTTTGATATACAGGGTGTTTCAAATTTAAATCGCGTCCTTTCAGGAAATGATGGTAAACTTCAAAAGAAGTAGACTTTCTCGTGAAAATATATGTCAGAAACAAATAATAACGGAGATATCGGCGTTCAAAATTGAACTTGAAAAATCGATTTTTCGTCATAGGTTGGGCACTTCTCAACTGATTTTGTTCAAATTTGAATTGAAGCTTGCTGAAATAAGTCTGTATCGAACAACAAAACGCGTTCCATCAAAAATCTTCAGGGGCGTAGATAATGGGGTGTGTCTCCGATTTCTTACCTCTTTTTTTTAATCCCTTACATAATTTGGCAAATTGTTCATATTTTTGAATTCTACGTTCAATTTGAAAGAAAAAGTTACACTTGCAAAATTTTAATTAGAGGCTTCGTTCTTGAGATATTTGAGACTGAAACTTCGGAAAACATCTCGAAAACACCACTTTCAAATGCCTAAAAATTAAAATCCAAGGTAACTAATGATTCCTTTATCAAAATAGGTTTTCTGGGTGTTTTTCAAGTTGCTAAACCATGAGTTTTCCTAAGAGACGAGAAGTTTTCAGGAAAAACATTTGTTTGGCTCTTGAAACGGGATATTTTGATGCGTTTTCCGAACTTTCAAACCTTGATATCTTAGAAACGGAGCCTCTAATCAAAATTTTGCAAGTGTAACTTTTTCTTTGAAATTAAACGTAGAATTCAAAAATGTGAACAATCTATAAAATAACCTTGAGGGGTGAGAAATAGGGGTAAAAAAGCGGAGGCATTTCCCATTATACACGCCCCTGAAAATGTTCAATGGATTGCGTTATCATCGTTAGATAGCGACTTATTTTAATAAGCTTCGGTTTAAATTTGAACAAAATCGGTTTAGAAGTTCCAAAGTTATGACGAGAAATCGATTTTTCAAGTTTAACTTTGAACGCCTACATCTCCGTTATTATTCATTTCTGACATATATTTTTTTGAGAGAGTCTACTTCTTTTGACGTTTCCCATCATTTCCTGGAAGGACGCGATTTAAATCTAAAACACCCTGTAATATTTATAAACAAGATAACATCTTGATCAGCTGTGCTGTGAATACATCATTCTTTACAGTAAGCGACAAACTTCATTATTTATGCAAATTCCTATACAGGATGATTCAATTTCCAACCATACTTCAAGAAAAATACTCCTTTCGTTGCTATAGTTGAAAAAATGTAACAGAATATGCCTGTCACTTGCTTACCGAGGAAGATACAGAGTGTCAAAATTTGCTCGTTTTTTTGAATAATAATAACTCATGAACGGTTCAATGAAATTTGCTTTGATTTAGACTAGGTTAGTTTACAGCTATAATGCCTACATGCCGGTCAAGTTCCAATTCAATCCAATCAGTGGCATCGGAGTTGCCAGGGTTCGCAAATTAAGTGACTTCATTTTTTTTTCAGCAGCCCTAGTAACTCCGATGCCACTAGTTGGAATTCAGTGAAACTTGACAGGAAGGTAGACAGTAGCGTGTTAGTTGACCTACCCGGGCCCTATTACAACCACGATTACAACGAATATTATTGAACTCTTCATGGGCTAACCTACAGGGTGAAATTCCAAAAAAAAATCGAATTTCAAAAATATATATTTTCAGATTTTCAAATTGTCAATAGGCTCAAACCAAAGTGAATTTCTGTCAAGGAATAAACCCGCTGCGATTAATTCCGCAACGCCTTATTTTACCAATTTAACTCCATCCTCCACTTATTTTGTTGTCTGCTAGAGTTATTTTGTACTTTGTTAACACAATTATATTACGTTATCTAGTTGGTTCTGAATGATCTCTCAACCTCAACGTGGCGCCAAACGTGTCCGTCCAATCACCAGCTCCTCCTAAGTGGTGAAAAATCGAACAAAAATGAAAATTCGGACAAAACAAAGAACGAAATAAAATTACGATTGTTTCACTTGATCCTACACAATGTATAGGTAACTATAATAGGCCATCACCTGTGCGACTGGCGGCATCACCTGTCGAAATTGCCGGTCGTATAATATATTATGTTGGGGAGAGGAGTGTGAAGCAGGCAGTGCTTGGACTGCTAGGAGACACCTGTTGCTGCTCATCGGTCTGGCCCTTGTATTGTATGCTACCTGCCCTTACAAAGGGAATACCCGTCGTCACAGCTGACCTTTCCGCATATCTTCCAAGAGTTAATTGTTTTTTAATTTGGTACCTACCCACAGTAACTTTCAGGCAATAAAATGTGAATTCAATTATTATTCAATTCTCACAAATTTTCATTATTATTGTTATGGTATTCGGGTTCACCTATTTCGAAATTAAACGCGCTGATTTACTTGTAAACAAACTGCACTTTATTCACTACTACCGACACAACTAAATAACGCACACAATAATTGACTCGATAATCGATTGCATGTATATAATTAGAAAGTACAATATAAAAGACATCTCATATACATCAAAATCTTCACAAAACTTGAATAGTCAAAAAACATCAAACTAAATTCGAATGGTTGATATTTCACGAATAAAATGGCATCGCTTGATCAAAAAAAATATAATTCAGAGACAAAACCAAATAAGGATAAACTCTATTAATATAACCAAATATAAAAAAGTCTACAGAACAAAAAAATATATCCAGAAAAAAAACGTGCAAGGGGTTTGTTAGCGCGGTACACATAAAGACGGCAGCCTTCCGATGAAGGCTGCATTAAAACAATAACTCTTGGATTAGGAAAGCAGCAAGCGACAGTCAGAAATAAAATTCACAACAACAATCAAAAACTTTAATGCAAAACAAAAAAAAACACAAACAGACAGAATTACAGAGCAATAAAAAAAAACAATGTGAATTGAATGAAATGAACAATCCGAGTGGTCCTGATCGGGGGCAGGTTCGCTGGCGCCAAGTGGCGTCCTGAAAACGAGACGAACTGCACTGAAGGTATACACCCCGGCAAACGGGAATAAACGGTAAATGGTAAAAACAATGGAAAATATGGAACTTACGGGATCTTATTCGGTGGCGGCGTCGTCCTGGCGGAGTCCGAAGGCGGCGTCGTGGTGGATGGCCGTTCCGGTGGTGGATTTCCCGTTGAGATGCAAGAGTGCCCGTGTTCGTCACCAAAATGGCGGACGAACGACTCGATCCCGTCCGAAACTGGAGCTTTGTGTGCGGCTGGCTGATCCAACCCGCTCTCCGGTGAAAGCGGTGAAAACTGCCGCTTTCTGGACTTGGAGATGATGCAGAGATCCTCCAGGAGTCACTATCGGACGCGATGGGCCTTGGATGGGCTTCTGGTCGAGTACGAATGTACGCCGATGGCACGACAAGATGGCCGCGAGAACGATGACAAAAGAGCACGGCGTGGCTTCCCGCTCGACGTACGTAGATCGACTCCGCTTCAAACGAAGCGGCAAGAACACGAGCGGAAAGAAAGCCGAAGAATGCCGAAGACGCGCTGGAGCTCGTTCACGCTTGCGCCTGACAGCCAAGTGCCAGGCACACCGAACAGGGGATGAGGGGTGAGGATTTGGACGACACAGGGATATTTTGGGTTGCATACCCTCAGTGCACACGAATGCAGTTTTCAATGAACGGGGCTGAGACAGGGTTAGAATAGTAAATTTCTGATCAGTCAGGTTTGTTGTTGGCGCATTCTACATAGACAATTTTTTTTGCTGCATCCTAAGCAAATAGGCTTTTTTCAAGAATGACACAAGTATGCAGTCCTCCCTTTTTTTTGACGGACAAAGATAGCATGTTTTCCTCCCAGCATCGAAAATTCTCCCCCCCCCTCAAGATTCGGCCGATAGAGATTCACCTCATCCTCAAAATCTGGATCATCGTACCTTACTGCATCAAGAACAGGTATTTGTGCCATTTTGTTGAGTCTAAAGTGTGAAAATCGTGTTATTTGTAAACATAGAAAAATCTCGATTGATTGCCTGCCGTGCGTCGTGAGGTCCGTGGGACCGCAACACCCTAATATTATTTAAATTAGCAGGTCGACCACGACGATAATTCACCCAGGTTTGCAAGACACTGAATGCGGAAGGTACTGGGAGAAACGGCGCAAAATAATAAAAAGTGGCGGAGGTAACGACAAAAATATATTCGGAGCGGTCCCTGGGACACCACAACGCCAGTTAAGGGTTGATCGCTTAGAAATTCACAATGTCGCTTGAGATGTTATCGCCACGGTCGCTCGATTCCAATTCTCCCTCGATGCCAGGTCGAGTTCCTCTCTTATAGTGGCATCGAAGGTTCTGGATGCTTCCTGTTTGATCGTTGGAGTTTCCAGTACACAAGAATTTTTCTGGTATCTGCGTCGAGATGGATTCCAGAGCCAAATGGAATATACGCGTACCTTCTACGGCACCTCCACCAGAAGTCTCGACGTGTCGTGACCTACCGCTGCAGTCTCTCGATGCTTCCCGAATGCAACGCGGAAATCTAGATTTCTCCGGAAAGAGCCAGAATGGTCGCGAGCTTCGTAACATTATTTTACGTGACTATAAACTTACGTAGGTATACTGAGTTTATTCAATTATTGCTGTTCAAAGTGCTGGCGTTATTGGTTGGCTCAGTTTGATACAGTATCAAGAACAAACTAGAAGACACAAAGTAACCGGCGTGGATTATTTGAAATTGAATGATGAATCGGATTTGTGGCTCACCTGTCCGCGCGACCTTCATGGGATCTTCCTTTTTTAGGCGGGTTTTGAATCGGTCTTTGGTCTGCCGATAAAATCTGAGCCGTTTGTGATGAGCTGTGGGAAATTTGTCTGTCACAATCTCACAATCATACTCCTTGTCACTCACGCGTTAAGAACCATTTCGATAGGTACTCAAGTTGGATCCAGTTCAATTTTACAGATGTTTCTAGTCTTAGATACAAGTTATTTACCATTACTCTCAACTACAACGATGTGAGCTGCAGTCGTGATTGTTGTATTGGTTGCTGTGAATTTTCCACATATTTGGAGCTGTTTTTCAACACAGTACGGCTGTATAATTTCACCAGATAATCATGTTTCGATTGTTGAAGCTATTTTCCTAATGTTTTACGACGCATCAACTACTATTAATGATTATAAGCGTCGACGGAGCAGTCACTGTTTTTTTGGGACAAATTTTCATTACACTTGCCACTTGTCTACTGTAACTTATGTGAGATCTTAGTACTCTGAAAGCAGTGATGTATCAGCAAAGGCAAATTCAATTTGTATAACAAATCCCTATATTTTTCGCAGAAAAATCGACAGATCTTTCTCGACATAACAGACAATATTACGATGACCATGCTTACTGCACCGGAGGCAAGTTATCTCGGGGCCTGAGGAGGACTGAGCAATATCTTATTGGCATCCTGGATCACACTTTTGAACACAAATGACTCAGATGACAATGACCGAATGCACGTCGCGTCTGGTGTGCAAAGACTGCATATTGAACTGTCGTGAAAGATCCCGTTGTTGGGGCGCCCCTTTCAGGAAAGACGTCCTGTCATCATAAAAACTGAAGTTTCCAGAAATCTTCTTCGAATTTTGTCAGGAGAAGCTCTGAGCATGGACATCGTAAGCTGGGGTTTACACAACTGAGGACTGAGGCGTACTCAAGGTGGATACGAACAAAATACACATAAAGGGTTCAAAAGGTCATAATGTTGGAGTGCTGGACATATTCTTACTTACATCGACGCAGAATAAACCCAAGGATCCTCGGGGCCGCAAAGACAACCGATTCTATGTGGCTTGTGAATGTCAGTCTAGGGTCGAAGATGACACCCAGATCTTTTATGGTCGGCGGCCTATACTCAAGATCCTGCCATCGATGGTTTAGTCATGTAAGAGGGGCGGAGAACTACCCGTTCCAATGAAATTCCGTTCTCCACCGTCGGTGTTGAACCTCGTTGCGGAAAAAGACCGACGTTGAATGAACGAAAAAAATCTCATCAACATTTATTTTGTCTGATACATTTCCCTAAACTGCCTTTGACTCCGGAGCCAAGCTCTGGGACACCTGTATGAGAGCTCGGATGCTCTAGAGACTTCGATGATCTGTCCGGAACGGTCTTCGCGGGACGCGCCTATACCTTTTGAGAACATTCCAGAACTACCACATCGACTTTACCAGTGTCCAGTATAGATATTTCCGCGCTTTTTCTTGAACATACTAGAATCGTCGAAAGCCTAGCAACTCGCAACAGTACGTTAACATGAACAGCCCTAACACAAGTCAGGGAGTCATTTGAACAGTTTCTATCCAATACCAATAAAAACTATGTTGGTTATTTTAATGGATAAGGCACAACTTATTTTGGTGTGTCTGACGGCTATCTGTTGGTTAGCGGCAGTTAGACAGTAGATATTTAATATTGTAAAAACGTCTTATCCATGGCGTTTTAAAACACCACGTGGGCGGTTAAAAGAAATACCTCTACACCTCATCACGGCCCAGCGAAAGGTTGAGCGTCGGGCCAGGTGTGTTTCAAGTCTGTAATACTCTGAACACAAAACGGACCGCGTGTGAGTGTGAGTATGAGTGTGAGTGAGGAGGAGGCGCGCAAGTAAATATAAAAGCGTCGGCGGCGTCAAAGTGGCGCCGTCCCGAGACTTGCCGCTCACTCAGTCATTCGCTAACACACACACACACGGACACACACGCTCACATCAAACAACAACAAACGTGCTGTCACACCGTCACAATGCGCTGCATGGGTATAATTAGCATTTCAGTAAATGGCAAGGAAGAATGCGTTTTTGGTCGAGTTTACATTCGGAATGTAACGGGTCCCGCCTCCAGACAATAATGAAAAGTTACGTATAGGTGGGTATGTCATAAGAAATCTCTCGGAATTCGGTTGAAGATCCAAATTATGATGGGGCGTCTTAACCTGGCGAGGTTGAATTAGCGCAATGTGTAAAGTATTGGTTAAAGAACTCTGAATTTTCGTGCAAAAAGGAGAGGATGTTGAATACAGCATGTCAGTGACATACTATTGTTACGACATCTCGCGTATGGGTTCGAATATAATTGAGACGATCGATTTAAAACACCACACTGTTTATTTCTGCGTACTACAATCAATAAACGCCAACAATTATCTACTTGCATTATCGCTGATCATCGCTCGCTTATTCGCTCGCTATCTCTTCCAATTCAATACTGCCCTGAGCTGCCGGCTGATGCCTTGTGTAAGGCCTCCGAATAGTGTTCCCGAACTTTCTGTCTACTTCCAGAAAATTCCATAGTGGTCCGGCATATGCGGTTTCTAGACCATTCCTGAATAATCATACACATTACCCGTATAATTCTGCTAAGTTCTGGAACGGCGCCTCCGCCAAAATGGACAGATGTGCCCTGATCAGGCATTGGAGTCTCCTTTCAGTTTCACGTACACGAAATCTCTGGAATGCGCCAGATCGCTCCACACTTCTACACTGCGATCTAATGGATGGAAGAATCCAGAAAGATCGAGTGTTTACCAATATGTACGGGATCGCCGCTCGTAACACTATGATGATTCGTCTGATGATGATTACCCATCGTCAAAGTATCTGCCTCAACTCAACACTCAACAATTGCGAATTCAGTTAGATTCCATCATGAATCATAAGTAAACAAGTGGCTAAGTCCTCACCGCCGGCGCCGCGCCGGTGCGTCTCATGAGCCTAGTTTCGGAGTGCAGATGAGCATTGTACGTAGCTATTGGGCACATTGTACCCCTTCTCAGACCAGCCGGGCTCACCGAGCCACAATGTGGTGCCTCGGATGTTTGATGATAGGTCCATCCAACCACTGGGACCTACAAGTGCATGGTTGACCTGAACTCTGTCTTCAACCCCCGACGCAGGTGTGGATGTCTGACACATCAACGCACTGTGATGGCAGGTTTCCGACTTCGTGCGTCTCCCTCACTGCGCCGTCGGTTTTCTTCTACACATTACCGTACTGCCGGCCGCAGGCGTGATGTACTCGAGGAGTTTGCCCACGACCACTCGAGGAGGAGTTTCAGCCTAGAATTAGGTGAATCCCGCCAGCAGCTCCCGCCCACTTGCACTACCTTGGCGGGCTCCCACCCAACTCCTGGCTGCGCTGTGCGTTGCTGCAGTCGAGTTATCACCGGACTGGAGCGGTGATTTTGCCCAATATACATCTTCTTCACGAGGCAAAATCTCAATGTTCAAATCATCTATCAGGGTAGTAAAAAGAAGGGTCCGGTGGCTCAAGTGGGCCACATCCAAATTTGTTCGAAAAATATGTTAACCTAAACTGCTCAACATTTGAAATGTCGGTATTGAAAATTTTGCCCTTTTTCAAAATGGTGTAACTTTGGATTGTCTCAACCGATTCCGATTTTGTCTCCACGGTTGTTTAGATACACTTTCAGCAATCTACTCCGTTGGCAAGAGTTTCCAATTGATTGAAATTACATCCGTTACAGGGTGGAATGTAAAGCAATGCAAAATTGTGCTTAGTTCAATAGGTCCCCGTTTTTGTGAACAATTTTTTTTCAAATTCCAACGATGTAATCATGAAGCCTGACGTCTTGTCTCAAACCGGCTTTTGAATTTTCCAGATCAAAAGTTTAACAATGACTTTTTTCGGTAAAAGTTGCATTTTACACATTTTCAAAAAATAAGAAATTGAGGTTATATCTCTGAAACATATTCAAACTAAAATTTTAGAGTGTTTTTCTGGACCAACAAAACATCTACATATTCAATTTGAGGTCCGTACCTCGGTCCGTACGTCAAAAATTCCGATATTAATACAATGCGATAAGTGCCCTCTAATGACGGATTCCAACCAAAATCACACAAGTTCATTAGACGTCTATACCATGGCCGCATACCAAATTTCAGCTCAATTGGACCGTTTGGGAGTTATCATCGACGATTATACAGAGTTAGACACACAGACAGGCAGACAGACCGACTTTGATCTGTAAATTGTCTGAATAAATCGAATAGATGGACGTTAGAGAAGAGTTATTCTTCGAAATCCGGAAGCAAATTTTTTGCGCGTTCACAATATTTTCCTTTTCATTCAAGAACGCGAACCGGGAAAGTAAAATGGAGGTTTCTGAGGGCGCAGCAGTTTTTAACAGTTCAAGCAACAAGCATGCGAAATTACAGATTCCTATCATCAAAAATGCGATGTTATTGCCAACCAAAATGACTGAAATGCAACTTTTACAAAAAAAAAATCATGTCATTATTGTTGGACTTCTGATCTGGAAAATTCAAAAACCATTTCGAGATAGGACATCTCAGGCTTCATGATTATATCGTTAGAATTTGGAAAAAAAAATTGATTACAAAAATAGGGATCTATTGAACTGAGCACAATTTTACAATGCTTCACATTCCACCCTGTAACGAATGTAATTGGAATTAGTCAAAAAATCTCGCCAATCCAGTGGACTGCTGGAAGATGTATCTGAACAACCGTGAAAACAAAATCGGAATCGGTTAAGAAGACAATCCAAAATTATACCGTTTTGAAAAAGGGCAAAATTTTCGATACCGACATTTCAAATGTTGAGCAGTTTACTTAAAATGCTACGCAGAATACTGTTACGAGCGGCGATCCCGTACATATTGGAATGATATTGGTAAACACTCAATCTTTCTGGATTCTTCCATCCATTAGATCGCAGTGTAGAAGTATGGAGCGATCTGGTGCATTCAGAGCGTTCGTGCACGTAAAACTGAATGGAGACTCAAATGCCTGATCAGGGCACATCTGTCCATTTTGGCGGAGGTGCCGTTCCAGAAACCGGCGGAATTATACGGGTAATATGTGTGATTATTCAGGAATGGTCTAGAAACCGCATATGCCGGACCACTATGGAATTTGCTGGAAGTAGACAGAAAGTTCGGGAACACTATTCGGAGGCCTCATACAGGGTGTTCCACGAAGTAACCGACATAGTTCAAGGGTAGATGTACTTTCTCAAGGTTAATCAGAATCTGCCTTCAAAATTTTCCCCTGTTTCCGATATACAGGGTGATTCATGTGTTCAACCGAAAAGTTTGATTGGCCATATCTCAGGAATACATCAATAGAATCTATTGAAATTTTGCAGGTATATTCTAGAACCAAGAGCCTTTGTAGCGCCTCATTCACTTATAACATTAATACAGGACCGTACCCAAAATTTTGTTTTTTGAGTTTCTGTTGAAAAAGTCATCCTGTATAGATTTTTTTTCAAAATCTGATGTCATATTCGGAAACTACATAAAAAATGCTACCAAATGCGATTCCTAAATTGTTTGGCACTAATTTAGCTGATCCGAAAAAAAATTATTACCAGAAATTTTTCAGGAATATTTTCTTAAATTTCGATTTAAATCAGTGAAACGCTATTCCAGATGGTCAAACAAAGTCACTATTTCAATTGTGGTGCTCTAACCAACCAAAAATAGTTCCAGGAGAATTTTCTAGAAACATGAATGGGGTGTTCCACGGATTTTGGGAAAAAATGAATTCAAATACTAGAGCCTTCGTAGAGCTCACTTGTTTTTTTATTTGATTTTTTTGCGTTCATTTAGGCCCCGAAAAAAAATAAAGAAAATTTCGTGTGACGTCACGCGCTTACTAGTACCAGAGTGCGTAACAGATGGCGCCAAATGACGCGGTACAATTTCTCGCTAGATATCGTACGGAATCGGGAACGCGGTGAACTCCGAACATCCCAGCGTGTCAGCCTGTCAACCTGACAAACAGCTAAAATGCCAAGAAAAAAGTGAAGTTTTACCGCAAGCAAGCATTAGCAGCATTCAGCAACACAGCGACACCAGCTACGCTGGGGCTAGAGTTAGCCCGTCACAGATGGTGATAATAAAAATAAAATTTGCGAAAATAAGGGAACTTCTGTGTCAATTTTGGAGTGTTTTGTGTTCCAATGTGAGTGCAATTTTCTGATTACAATCACGTTAACATTACTTGAAAAGCATTCGAATATTCCCAATACCCCCCTATCATGTACCCCTGGAGCAAGAGGTGGAGTTAGAAAGACTGGAGTGTTTGCATGCATAAATCAAAAACAAATTCATTTCACTTAGCTTAGGGGGAATCCATAAGAATCGTGCACTTTCTTCCAAGTCTTTGAAATTTGGTATGGTCTTAGTAGTGGTCTTAGGTATAGTCTCAAGGTTTTAGGAAACCATCGCAAGCAACTTGTGCGCGACCTCTAGTGGCCTGTTTGCGTTAAATCCAATATGGCCGTCATCTGTACTTTTACTAGCTTCTATTAGACACAAAATCTTGAGTAATACCACTTTTTATAGGTTTCAAGATGTGAGAGGTCCATTTCTCAGGTCTTATTTGTGTTTAAAAATCAATTTCAAGGTCATTAAGTGCTTTGATATGACAGATTAGACAATAAGATGCAAGGTGGAGAGACAATTTTTTATACAGATGTATACTTAAATCCCGTGCAATTGCAAAATACATATAAAGAAACATGAACGGTGGACACAAATACGATAGAATCTGACAAGCTTTACAACAAGATATGATATTTGTTACTTCATGTGTTATGTAAGCTGTCTGTGCAACCTTCTTGACACTTGCATATTGGACTTTAGCGAATCCCGGCTCGATAACATTTACATCTGCCTGTGCATGACACCAAACAACCACAATTGAGTAGTAATGAATATCCGTGGCTTGCATCTGGGAGATCAGTCCAGTAGGGCACCCATTCTTTAGTTCTGTACTTCTGTCGTTCCATTCCCAACCAAATTCACTGTACCTAATTAGGGATATCAATGATTCCAAATGAATGCGGTAGTGAGCAGGGCTCGCTTTTCATGCTAAAATAGAGCATGTTGTGATGGTGATACAGATTCAAGAGACTTCAGGCCTTGGGTAACCATCAACTTCTTTGCATCATTGACTGAATTTGCACCACAGTTTTTACTGTACATCAGAACTGTAAAGCGTTCAAGATGAGACATGTGCTGTGATTCCAACGTGAAACTATTCGGTGTATTTGTGATGTCAATCCTCAGGATGAGGATTCAGGTGTCAGTGACGTCAAGATGAGCACCCCATGCATTTCATGTCGTCTTTTTACCAATTCCAAACATCGATTATGATACATCACACCCCGTAAATGCATGAAAAAAAAAGGCTTCGGAGCGTTCAGGTCCAAACTGTTGACAAATGTGATGGATTGGAATATCTTTGAAGGTCTTTCCCGAGCCAAAACCTATTCATAGCTCTGACATATTCAACAGTGTCAAGTGACAGATGGCCAGAACAACCTCTGTATCCACTGTGGCGAGGCATGCCTTGGTAAGTCCTTGCTCAGCTGCGTGTTACATCAAGTGCAACATCATTCTGATGCACCAACCAAGGAGTACATTGGACAGATGTTGTTTTCCATCTTATTTCTTATGTTTCTACTTTAGTAGGTATGAGATATCATAGCCCGGGAAAGAAACGCGAAATTTCGAACAAACCCGGAATAAATTGAGGAAAATCTGAAAATTTGAGGATCTCTTCAGAATTTGATGAGGAACAACATATAGGCTGTTTGATTTCAACATGACTCTAGTGGGCTGCGATTCAGGCCGCGATCGGCCGATGGCGGCCACAGCCTATACTAAAAGTCCTCATCTGTCCGAGGCTTGGCATTTTTTCTATGGGAGGTTGGAAGTACAAGAAGTTACCATTTTTGAATCGCTGCTTTTTTCATACTTTTTTTATTGGACCTCATATTTTCAAAGTCGAGGAGCCCAATGCAATAGGTTCCCAGGAAGTGTGATGCACCAGTGGCGTACCAGATGACTGCGAAGGGGCGAGGTGCGATTTTTCACCAAGTCGTATGGTAATGGTAAACCGTGACTAACACCTATTTTGACATGTTTGATATCATTTCTAATTAAGTCGCACTGATAAGTCGACTCTAATTCCAAAAATTAGTATAAAATTTAGTATAAAATTGTGATATAGACGTGTTTCAACCGGTTTTATTAGAAAAAAAACTCATGATTTTTTTTGTACTCTTTTTGATATTTTGAAGCTCTAATTCCAATAGTGTCCAATGTATTTCTAACTATGATTTTGATTTAGGCAGTTAGGTTGGACTATTTCACACACAAATATAATTTTCAGATTTCTCTTCCCGTTTTTACAAAGTCACGGAGTGATTTTGTTTCTTGAGATGTATCATGTCAAAGCTTAATTTGACGAAACGTGCTATTCCACAAGAAAAATCAGGCTACGATCAGAATGTAGCTTTGAATTGGTACTTTAATCATATAAAGGCATGAAGATAGTTTTCTAGATAAGAGAGCCACAGCTCTAGTCCTGGCTCTCAGAGGCCCAGCATTGGAGCTGCTCCAGACGATTCCTGAAAGTGAGCAGAAGGACTTTGCCAAGCTGACGAGGGTCCTTGAGCTCCGGTATGGGGACAATCATGTGCGGTAGATCCATCAAACCCAGCTGAAGGCCAGGACACAAAGGAGCGGAGAAAGCCTTCAGGAATTCGAATCCGAAGTCCTGAGGCTGGTTCACCTGGCCTATCCAGCTCATCCAGCAGATGTTTTGGCCGACATCGCCAAAGAGACCTTCGTGGGCGGACTAAGAGATCCAGATCTGCGTCAGATGGTCATGATCAGCAATCCAGCCAACATCAGCGACGCGCTCATTCAAGCTATTCGCATCGAGGCTGCCAAAGATGCTTCGCGCTCTCATCGTCTTAGAGAGGTAAACTTTTATGAATCCGGAGCATCACATACTCCCGAGAAATCGGTGGAGGAGATGTTTGAGGAACTTCTTAGCGCCCTGTCTCGGAACAAACCCCAAGGCGAGCCAAGAGCTTGAGGAAGGCCGCCTTGCTTTGGCTGTGGAAGATCGGGACATCTTCGTCGGGACTGCAGGCAATAGTTCAGCAGACCGTTTCAAAGCGGAACGGGGAACTGCTGATCGAGAAAGTCACCAATCGAGAGAAAGCAATCGTAGAGGAGGAAGACCACGTTGCTTTGAATGTGGAAAGGACGGACATCTGCAACGCGATTGCAGGCGACGATACGCTTAAACAGATCGTTTCATGCCGAAACGGAGGGCTGCTGATCAAGGAGGTCAAGCAGACCGTTTCATGCTGGAACGAGGAGCTGCTGATCGAAGAAGTCATGGCAACGCGGATGCTCTTTCTCGAAGACCATGCAACGAGGACTGTAAGCACTGCAAGAGGGTAGACCAGCAGAATGGGAACGTTGAAATCAAGGCAATCGTTGTCGAAGCCCCGAGAAATTGGACTACGGCTGAGCTGAAGAAGGAGCAGCGGGAGGACCCAGCCATCGGTACGCTTGCTGAAAGGAAAGAACTTGGCCAGGACAGACCGGAATGGGCCAAGATATCTGGTGAAGGGCCCGAATTCAAGGCTCTTTGGGCTCAGTGGAATTCTCTAAGAATAGAGAACGGGCTGCTGAAGAGAGTTTGGGAGAGTCCTGATGGGAAGAAGGAGATGGTTCAATTGATGCTTTCCAAGAAGAGAGTGAGAGAGGTCCTGAAAGAGATACACGATGGCGTCACTGGAGGGCACCTTGGGGTAAACAAGACGTTGGCCAAGGTGCGCGAGCGGTTCTATTGGGTGAACTGCCGGAACGACGTGGAAACATGGTGTCGCCAGTGCGAGGTTTGTGCGGCCAGCAAAGGACCAAGAACTCGCAGCCGAGAGGAGCTGAAGACTTACAATGTTGGAGCGCCTTTGAACGCATCGCGATCGATGTGGCTGGCCCGTTCCCGACAACGGAAGATGCATGGCAACAAATACATCCTGGTTGCCATGGACTACTTCAGCAAGTGGCTGGAAGCGTACGCCCTACCCAACCAAGAGGCTTTTACAGTGGCAAGGGTGCTGGTGGACAATCTGATAAGCCGCTTCGGAATACCTCTGGAGCTACACTCAGACCAGGGACGAAACTTCGAGTCCAACGTGTTCCTAGGTATCTGTACTCTACTCGGAATACAGAAGACCAGGACGACGCCCCTTCGCCCACGGTCCGACGGAATGGTTGAACGGTTCAACCGGACGATGGAGCAGCACCCGTCAAAGGTCGTCGACGAGCATCAGCGAGACTGGGATCGTCATCTGCCGATTTTCCTGATGGCGTATCGCGCTGCCATTCACGACACCACAGGGAAAACACCAGCACGTGTTCTATTTGGCCAAGAGCTTCGCCTCCCCTGCCATTTGCAATTTGGCACGCCGGAGAATGATCCTAAAGACATCCCCGAATACGTCGACGACTTGAGGCAAAGAATGTGTTACATCCACGAGTTGGTTCGAAACCGGATTCGAATCGTGATCGACCGAATGAAGACCCGTTACGACTTAAAGGCGAACTCCACGGAATTTCAGGCTGGTGACCTGTTCTGGTTGTACAATCCTTAACGCAAGAAGGGAAGGTCTCCGAATCTGCATCCGTCGTGGGAAGGACCGTACACGGTAGTCAAGAGGATCAATGACGTCGTGTACAGAATCCAGCGAGCCCCGAGAACCAAGATGAAAGTTGTCCACCTTGATCGCCTTGTACGTTACTCCGGGAGTAACGATGAGCCCATTCGGGACGAACAGGCTCAAAAAGGGGGGGGGGGCAGTGCTACGAGCGGCGATCCCGTACATATTGGTAAACACTCGATCTTTCTGGATTCTTTCATCCATTAGATCGCAGTGTAGAAGTGTGAAATGTTCTGGTGCATTCCAGAGCGCGCATTTACGTGGAACCGAATGGGGAGACTCAATGCTCGATCGAGAAAGATCTGTCCATTTTGGCGGAGGCGCCATTCCAGAACCCGGCAGAATTATACGGGTAACGTGTGTGATTATGCAGGAATGGTCTAGAAACCGAATATGCCAAGCCACTATGGAATTTGCTGGAAGTAGACAGAAAGTTCTGGAACACTATTCGGAGGCCTTATACATATAAGGCATCAGCCGGCAGCTCGCGGCAGTATTGAATTGGAAGAGACAGCGAGCGATAATCAGCGATATTCCAACTAGATGATTGTTGGCGTTATTTATTGTAATAGTACGCAGAAATAAACAGTGTGTGTTTTAAATCGATCGTCTCAATTATATTCGAGCCCGTACGCGAGATATCGTAACAGTATCATCAATTTTATTGTCGTGTGAAATAATATGTCAATAATTTGTAAAATGATTTGGGAAATATTCTTCCTAATACCACTCTTGCATGGAAAATGAACCAGATAAGTCAGAAAATGCATGTTGCCATAAGAAAACCGCATTCGTTTGTTTTCTTCTGTTGTTCGAAAGAAGAGCCCGACCCCGAAGCTTTCGAACAACAGAGAAAACAGACTCATGCAGTTTTCAGGCAACGGGCATTTTTCAGAACTATCGGTAATTTTCATTGCACCGTGGTATTATACTCGACTGTTTGTACTAAATTACTTTTTAGTGTGTGTGAGTGCCAAACCGACAATCGAAGGACTGAAGGTTATATCTAATTATTAGCGCGATTTTTCATTAGCGCGATTTTGCATGAAACATCGCTTTGGTTATTATAACTGGCAGCTGAACTCCACAAGTTAGTTAACTGCAAGTTATGTAACCAGCGGATGAAAAGATCGGGCCTATGGGGTGAGAGAAATCCCGCACCAGCTGAAAGTTTGGAGAAATTCTTCCAATTACAATTGGCATAAGTCTGTGATTGGTTCCGCAAGTGCATGATCCAAATGGTATGAAAAATAGTTCGACGGAAAACATGTGTCGGCCAGTAAAAAATTATCCTCAATTTGGTAAATTATAATTTGCCATTGTCGAAAACGGGCCCACCCTTCACCCATATCTTATCACCCATATCCTTATTCCGAGCTGAAGACTTTGACATTGAGAATAATAAGAAGACATTGCCCTTAGGTCCAAGGTCCAACCCAGGACTCGCATTTCTATGAGAACAGTCACCGTAGACGTAGATAAGAGTTGACTCCGACGTCGATTCCTATCAGAAGAAGTTATAGTCAGGTATGTAAGTAGCCGCCCTTGTTTCTCGTCGTGTCGTCTTTAAAAATGTAGGAATTTCTAGCATGCCAGTACTTCCCGAAAAAACTTGCTGACGCTCAATTGTCCATCAGAGCCCACACGCAACTTTCGCACATAATAAGCGCAGCGCAATGCTTGACAGGTGCAAAGTAGGATATATCTCACCGTGGTGCGATGCCCTGCTCTGCACACTCTCCTCTCTCCTCCAGAACCGAAAGTATTGTCTCTCGGCGATAATGGGCCGCCCAGTAAAAATAGCTCGTCGGTGTGCTGCAGGTGTCTGTCGAGGAGAGGAGATGCCCCCGTGATTATTTCGGTAACGACGATATTAACCAAAGAATATAAACGTATAGACGAGCAAGAAGCGACACTCGACGGAGTGGGGGGAAGCCGTTTTTCAGTGCGCAGGTTTACCCGTTACGTCTCCCGTATGATCATATGACCTCCGACGACTGCGTAGTGTGTGGATGTTGACGTTCAAACTTTGGTGCAAATGTGGTTCAAGCAAGTTAAAAGTGAAAATGCCCGGTGAAAATAAAAAACGCGTGTACAGATGTGCCGTGAAATCGTGCAACAGGAGAAACGATGGAACTGTTAGTTTCTTCCGATTTCCAAAAGATATGGCATAAAGACATAAAGTTGGAATAAAGATGTAGGTATTTCGAAACTCAAAAAATATAATAACATGTATATACAGAGTGTTACACTCTTTTTTTTGTCAATATTTCAGGAGATGGTACAGCATCAAAAAATGAGTACTTTTGGCGACCAAAAAAAAAAAATTAGGTTTTTTTGAAAAATTGATGAAAAACGAAAAAAAATATTTTTTTAGACATTTGACAGAAGTCAATGTGACCAGCTTGTAGGTATGTGTCAACTTACTTCATGCACCAAATTTGGTCAAAATCCAGTTATTAAATTTGGAATTATAACGCAAAAACCATTTTTAAAACTCAACTTTGAAAGCCTTTATCTCTGTTATATAATGCATTTCCGATATACATTTTTTTCGAGAGTCTACCTTTTTTATGCTCTACCATCTCCTCAAATATTGACAAAAAAAATGTAAGACCCTGTATAGCTATGTAGACACTACAATGTAAAATATGTGCACCATCGCTGATGTGCATTTATACCTATATTATATTTTTATAATTTTATATTAAAAGAAATGCTAAGTGCACAACGTTTTCTTTTGCATAATGATTATTGCCATTTTCGACAAATCGGCTCACGGTTGATACTCATTTGACCTGCGAGTCCTACGACATGCCGTTGTCGCTACTTGTAGGTAGCTGGGTGTTGAGTTTGAATTGCCGCGCTTTTAGGCGCACTGCCAAAATGGCGACGTGTTACACGAATAACAATAGAACTGTCAAGAGTGTCGCTTCTTGCTCGTCTATACGTTTATATTCTTTGATATTAACTGAGAGCAGAGCCTTTAGTTCCTCGAAGTGAGGTCGAGAAGTTAAATAAAACAGAGCAGAACATATAGCCACCACAGCGCCGGGTCGGCCGATCAGTCGAGAGGAGACAAAGAAAAGTCTGGCACTGCCGCTCCTTGGCGTCAGCCTGCCGCCAAGCACCCTCTCGCTTCTTCGCTTCATCTTTTCGATCCACGTCCTTCCTTTCCCTCTCGCGCACGCTGCCCGGCCATCTCTTTCTCTCCCTAGCTCCGATCATCATCATCTGTGAAACTATCCCAACATATAACACGGCAGAGATTCCGAGAATCGCCCGGTCGGTCCCATCCCGATGGTGCGTTTTCTGCCTACTCTGCCGCCACTTGAAATTCAGAACATGAGAGGCCGGCCGGCAGCGGGCAGCCACACCACCACAGAGCGAACGGACGACGGAATTTACCATCATCATCATCAGCATCTCTCATGATGATGGCAGGTCCATGGATGGTCGTGGCTTTGTGGTGGTGCCGTGACTGCCGTGCCTTCATCATCATCATCCATCCACTCTTGATCGTCGGCGTCTGGCTGCACGGTTGGAGTGTCTGTCGTCTACCCCGGAGGTGGCAAATCGTTAAAATATACAAATTCGATATTGTACCTGTGTCATGGCACCACAGCAAGACTTTATTTCAGTTATTTTTGTTGCAAGACAGCAGATACACTTGCGTGCCATCATTACCAGGATGTTCATCACCGATGCCACTCAAAAAACTTGAAACAAGTGCTGCTGGGCGATAATTAACTTACTGCGTTTTTCACTGTATGCAACTGACACCGAGCGAGTTTCCTCTCGAAAGCAGAGGCGAACAAGGCGCAACCGAGGGCGCAACTTAAAAAGTATAGTGTTGGAGCAAGATACGTGAAAAGCAAAATTTCGCATGATGCCTTGCGCCTTGCGATTTGCGATCAGCATGACCTCGAGCATGACGGAAACTTTTGTTAATCAACAGTCTAAAAACCAAAAACAGAACTTAGCCCAAATTTTTCTGTCATGCAACCAAATGACGTTTCTGTCATAATTCAGATGCACTTGCAGTTGACCGTCGAAAAAAGCCGGTGTGGGTTGAGCTCAACGGGGCTCCAAGAGTTACAAGAAGACACCAGGGGACCGATAGGGCTATATTCAACCCAAGAAGACACAAGGGCACTCGCTTTGGCCTCAAACGGCAAAAGCTAATCGGGGACGAGGCGCACAAGATATCTGGAAGTAGGGGCCCCGTTAGGGCTTCAAACGACAGAAAGACACCATGGGGCCCTGGCACCAAACCGCACACAAGAGAGCCGCACACAAAAGAGTTCGCTAGAATACGCCAAACGTATGAGCATACTGGAGTTCCAGAAGCTCCAAAAAAAAGCACAAAGGGCTTCTTGGAGCCTCAAACGAAACTTAAAGACACCAAAGATCGGGGCCCTCTGTTGCCTAAAACGGCACAAGAAGACACAAAAGAAGATACACCGATACCTGCAACACCCATCACTTTGACACAGAGACCTTTGAAATTTGTCAGGCCTATGTAACGGAATTCACAGGTTTGGTTGCTAAGGATATGAAATGGGCTAAAAGGCGGGTGAACAGCCAAGCTCGCGTGGTATCGGCCAGGTAAAATTTAGAAAATGTATAGCGCTTATCCGGGAAATGATGGAGAACTACAACTCCAACATTAATTTGATTCTTTTGTCCGTCATCTTGAAACCATCATCGATCTGCAATCATCTCTCGCGCAGCATAAACAACCCTTTTTCACTTCGTCTCCGGCTCATTAACAGTTTTCGACATCTTTTCACCACATGCCGGTCCTGAAAAAAGAAGAAGAAAAAAAGAACATGTGTATGAGTTGTATGAGGAAACGCCTGAAAAGGCCATGTGACGACGCGCCATTATTTTAAAGTGCTTTAAATGCCGCAATTTAGGGAATTTACAATGCGATTAACACTTCTCATCGTAAAATTGCGATAATTAAAAAGTCATTTCGACGCAGTGCTGGCGCCAAAAACACCAGCTTGGGAGCGGTGAGGGGCGGCGGACGAAAGAGACGGTGCGAAGCCACGCATAATTTTTCCAGGGGCGTATTGCTCAAAAAGTCATTGTTCTTCCTATCCATTTCCCACTGAATTGAAATACGTATGTTTTTGAGGCAAAAATAAAGAATAAGTATTTGTTGCTCTCCGAATACAGCCTCTGGGAGGTAAATACTTCCGACGAAGAAAACCGGCCTCATAATCCTATGACGTGGTTTCTCTATAAGTGGCTACTCTTTGAACAGGTGAACAGTCAGTCTCGCGTACGGCTAATCGGAAACTAATCGGATGCCTAAAAAATGAACAGCAAAAATTACAGAATCTTAAAAAGCGGTTGCAGGGGCCGATGCTTGATGCGCATCCTGCGATGAGAGGGCCCGCGGGCCCGCGGCAGACTTGGCGGCGAATATGCAGCGAATATGCCGCGAGAATCAAAAGCCCGCTTTCAATTTATGTTTCCGCCACGGATGTTTACAAATCACTCCGTATTTTCCGTGAAGTATTCGTGCGATTTATCATTCTTCTGTGTTGTTTTTGTTTTTCGTCCTGTACTTTTCAAGGAGTTCATATAATTTATTATTGCAGATTTATTCAAAAATTCCCGGCGAGAATCTCCTTTCTGGCGTCAACAGCAGCAAGAACAACAGAGACAAAAAGTGTACACAGACTAGAAACAAAGTGATGTATGGCAATTCCAAGGATATCCAGGCGCCACTTTCTCCAAATTCCATACCTACTGGAAAGTGAGTGCTTGGTCATCATTTCAGGTATGCACAAGCTTTGTAAATCAGAAACGAGATGGTAATGTATGGTTCCAATTGAATAGGCGATAACGAAGAATTGTGACGACTACTAAGCTCTGTATCAGTTGGAGTCATTACGGCCGATTTACAAAGGGGCCTCGTTGGAAATCGAAAAGGATTAGTCGGAATTTGGTGCGTCGGATGTTCACCCATAAAGCACTTGGCTGTCCCCGCTGCTACGAATCCGGCCACATCGCGCTGATTTACGACATCGCATCTGTGTTGTACCGCGCCATGTCCCCCCCCCTGTTGTAGCCACCCATATACACGTGCAAGCCACAGTCATCAGACATATACAAATACATTTTACAGATTTGTTTTCAATTTGTAAAGTATAATGTGACCACATGGTCGTCGCTGTCTGATCTGCTTCAAGTCACTACTGTATTACCTACTACTACGTCACCACTGAGTGGTCCATTCTGGCTGCGATATAGATATAGCTTGTTTGTTGGACGACACACACACACACACCGACTCATCCGTCGTGTCGAAACACCATACAAGAGATAACGTAACTACTACTGGTGACTGTGGGAATGAGGTGTAAGGGACCACGAGGCTATTAATAAAAGATAAACACCACTAAATGTGACACTAATCGCATAATAACGTGGCGCCTCTCCTCTCTGCAACTCGAGTTTTGCAGCACACTGAATGAATACCAGATGCTTTTCCTACGCTTGACTGGAAAGATTAATGACAAACATGGCATTTTTGGACAGAAATTTTTGCAATGTTTGTGTAAGCTGTCCCTCACCAACGCGCGGGGTCACTTATTTTAAAATCTGTAGCTCCTCATCACTCTCATTAGTATTCCAGAGTTCCCAAAAATTGAAAAAAGTTTTAGTCAACAAGAAGAGTTTAACCCTTTAACATATTGACGGAGTTCTGTGTCAGGTGGGTTTGCTGGTGTTGGAATGTTGAACCCGAATCGTCGAACCGAAGCCAAGGTTCGTCAAGCCAAGCCAAGCCAAGCCAAGCCAAGCTAAACTCACCTTAACGTTTTGTTATTGACAATGTCATTTTGTACGATGTTTTATTTTATCTTGTCACAACTTTCTTACCTGAAGTTAAAACTCTCTCTCGCATAAAATTCACGATCGAAGCTTAAAGCATTTTTTCTGCCTACCAAGAATTTCCCGTTGTATATTGACTTTTAGCAACTCATCTTCAACAGGTTATGAGCCCAGAAACGCCAGAGATCTAAGAAGAATCGAATACATTTGAAAAGATGACTGCAGGTGATTCAGGATTACGGCTGTTTGAAAAACTAGCTGGACGGGAGAACTATGCCACATGGAAGTTTGCTATGAAAACTTACCTAGGCCTACTTGCGGGTTTGCCACAGGAATATAGACCCATGATCATGAGCGTAGAGAGTGCAGGTATCAAGATCACAAGTGACTCGAATAAAACTAAGTTGTTGCAGGATGTTGGAGCTGATGCTGGACAAGGACAGAGAGAGCATTTGCAGGTTTTCAGAAAGACAGAAGAGGCCCCAAATCGATCCCAAAATGTTATGAATGTGAAGGTCTAAACCATTTCGCAAGAAATTGCCGAGGAAAAAATCCTATAGAAAGGAGGACAAGAAATACAATCACATACTGAGGTTATATTTGGAGGCAGACATTTTTTCCCAGAAAGGTGTTCATCTAATTCCTCAAACGAAGGATGAAGTGCCAAATGTTTTCCGAGATTTTAGACGAATGGTAGAGACACAGACTGGATACAGAATACGGACTCTGAAATCAGATAACGGCAAGGAATGTGTCAATTAACAACTATCGAGACAGCTTAGGCAAGCAGGTGCTTTAAGACATGAGACGACCATACCGTACACACCGGTACAGAATGGATTGGCAGAAAAAATGAATCGCACAATTGTAGAACGGGTGCGATGTCTATTAATTGACGCGATTCTTGACAAGATTTTTTGGGCAGAAGCAGAAGCAGCTAACACCGCTGTTTATTTAATCAATCGATCATCTGCCACAGCACTGGAAGGAATTTCTTCTGAGGAGGCTTGGACAAAGGAGAAGCCTGATCTGTCATAGTTGAAAATTGAATGCAAAGATTTCGCACACATACCAAAAGCTGAAAAAAAGAAACTAGACATGAAATCAGAAGAATGTTTGTATTTTCATAGGTTATTGCGACACACCCAAGGGTTACAGACTGTACCTATCATCGAGCGACAAAGGAAATCATCACCAGAAGAGAGGTCATTTTTGTGGAAAACCTCAAACATGACAAAAACAAGAAATCAAATTATTTACACCAATCACCAGTGAAGTAAATACACCAGAGAACATCACCGAATAAAATCCATCAGAGAATATCACCGAAGTGAATCCACCAGAAAATATCATTTAAGAAAATCCACTAGAGAACATAACTGAAGACAATTCACCAGAAAATGTCACCGAGGAAGATTCAATCGCCAAACACTGGATCGAAGCAATGAAGAGCCAACATTCATCTTCAATGCAAAACGAAACTTGGGAGCTTACCGATTTACTACATGGATGCAAGGCTATAGATTCAATATGAATTTTCAAGATGAAGGAAGACGATCGGGGAAAAATCGATAGATTCATCAAGACAAGACTGGTTACCAAGGGATGCTCTCAGAGAAAGGAAATTGATTATAGCAAAACGTTTGCACCGGTCGTACGCCATTAAACGGTAAGGACTTTGCTGGCAATTGCTACAAAATACGACCTTGACATTGACCATATGGACGCAGTAACAGCATTTCTCCATGGAAAGATCAAAGAAGATATCCACATGAAACAGCCTGAGGGATTTGTATAGTAAAAGGCCAAGAAGCAAAAGTTTGTCACCTAAAGAAGACAATATACGGATCAAAACAAGCAAGTCGAGCATGAAACAAGCGATTACATGCTGTGCTGATTGAATTGGGACTATCTCAATCTCTTGCTGATCAATGCGTTCATTTTGACCCAAAGAACCCGAAAAAACTTATCATTGCCGTCTACGTCAACGATTTACTGATATTGAGTGACAATCCACCAAAAAAGAATAAAATGAAGAATGAACTGGACCAAATATTCAAAATGGAAGACTTGGGGAAAATCAACTACTGTCTGGGCATGAAGATAACGTGAAACCGTGACTAAGGCACACTCAGTATTGAGTTACTGACCAATCCAAATACATTGAGGAAATTCTGGAAAGGTTTAGGTAACATGACGGGGATATATATTGACTTTTAGCAACCCATCTTCAATAGTTGGGAACTCTCCAATCCTCAACATGGATGCAATTAAGTCACTTAACAATAACAATGCAGGAGAGTGGGAAAGTTCTGCACATCTTGGAAATCTCTGGAACCCCAGCATGGATCACCAGACAACGCTCAGGGCTTCCGAAACAGAATAAGCTGCCGCTGATTATTATGCCAAAGACGGCGCTGCTGGCGACGGCGACGACTCGACGTCGTCGATGCATCATCGTCGCAGCCGGAAATGAGAAAACAATTGCCGTTGCCGCTGTTCTGTGTGTGTGTTTGTCGAGTCGGAGGAACAGATGTGCCGCCGCGCAACGCCTACTACTGTTGTTGGTCGATGTGCCGCGGAAAGAATTCCAGATGTGCACTTGACTTCTCTGTTTAGGTTAACTATTAGATTACGGTACAACATCTGGACGAGTCGTAACATCTCTGCCCGTTTAATGGAAACCGCCGGGCAACAGCAGGCTCCTCTCTCGTCTCTCGCACATCAACGCACTTTATCTATGGTTATATTGTGTGCGCTGAATCTGTATGTGTGTGGCATTTTGCAAATTAGTTTGAGGGGGCGGCATGTCAGGGGTGTATTTAGCAAAATTTCTCGATAGAAAGACACTAACGTAGCTACTGACTGACAGCTCAGATTGTCATTGGCTGGTTCTCACTAGCGCCACCAGTATACGATTCCATCGTTTTGAGGATAAATTTGAAAACTATTTCTAGGTACCTACCTATCGACCAGTTTCCCACCTAATGGGAGGTACAAATTATTCTTTTCAATAATGAAATAAGTACTTTTTACTCCTTGCGAGACTACATTCAACTACATATATTTATAACGTTATATTATTATACCCATGCAATGCGACATGCATGTGGGTATTCAGACCGATGCCGATGCCTCGGAAAAAACGTCGATGTAACAGTCTCTGTAACGGTTTCCAACGATTGAGACATCTTATTTTTTCTCTTGAGGCAAGATGGCATTGCTGATTTGAGAAATACAGAGTGCCAGTCTGCAGAAGTAGAGTAGACACGTGTTCTGCCATCGTATTGTTACGATACACGCTGGAGACCACGATGTGCGAATAAGACACACACTTGCACAAATGGTGGAGGAACCGTGCATCGAGAGGTTGTCTCAGATTAGCCAGATTATTCGTGAAGCCGTTGGACTTTGCTAGAACTCTCGGGCTCTCGCAAATGGACTAGCTGCCAACGCTGCTAGACTATAACCATTGTCTATAACCAATGCTGGAATAAGCCGGAATAATGATAGGAGCGAGAGAAAATTTTTAAGATTTGTTGCTCAGCTTAAGAAAAATGATACGCCGTTTCAGAAAATGTTATACTATATATTATGGAATTGGACAGTAAGATAGTTTGCTATTTGTATTATCACTGGTGAAGTGACTTGTTTTTAATGTGTTATTAAGCCACAGATTAAGTTGTCCATAAGAATTTTCTGGATTTTGGGGTAAACTTTTCTTAATTCATATAACAGCTCTTTTATGCTTATGCTATGGTATATAAGATTTTATGTTGTACAGTTCTTCATAAAAGCTTATTGCGCTTATACAACAGGAATAGGTTATAAGTATGATGAAATATCTGAAATAATATGGAACAATTTTATTTATGCAAAATTCGAACTACATATTCAAAACGCAAATTGAAAAATGGGCGCAAATTAAATTTCTACTCTTTCACAACATACTGTTTGGAAAAAGGTGCATCAGCCTTTGTCCTCAGAAGTGGAGAATGATGTACAAGATTGGACTGCCTGCAAAATACAAAAAAAACTTCATCAGATTCCTCCTCAGATTGTAGTGACTAAGATGATGCAGAAAATCAAATCAACATACCTTCAAATGGTTTCACCAGCTCTGGAAACCCCCCAGGACCCAGGACGTCAGGATCTGAGAAACACCCACAATATCTTCCTCCATTTTTGAAAACCGGAACGGACAAGCAAGAGTTGCTCGAAAGCGACTGCGCGCGGAAAAAGTAGCCAGCTGTGTTCAAGTCAGCAGTAAGAAATTATTATACCTGATATAAAACTATATTTTCGCCCTATAAAGCCAGCAGTGAGAAATTATTATACCTGGTATAACACAATGATATTCAAATTTTCTTATTGAAGACGAAATGCATCTTAAGGGAATAATTGAAATTATTTTACATGAGGTATTGGATTTTTCCAGTAAAATTAATGTTACATTCCATAGAATGCGTTTCATACCAGCTGAAATGACCGATTATTCCTAGCATAATTTGATTCATTTTGAATATAAGAAATTTTCTGCTCGGAAATTCTTATAGATTCATTTTTCTCAGTCTATATTCTGGAATGCAAGAAGTGGGTATATACAGGGTGATTCATGAAACATGCTCACCCCCATTTTTCTCGCGAACCGTTTGAGGTATCGAGTCGCGGGAAAAAACTGTTGAATTGACAATATCTTCCATTTCATATTGATTTTGTTGTTAAGGAACCACCAACATGGCCAAAAGACTTAGTGAAACTTGGCTTGTCAGTTTGGTACTACATGAACCTGGTGGATCGATATACGGTGTATTTGAGCTCACATGAGTAACAGGTTGAGATTCCGGCATTTTTATTGTTGATTTTACCCCCCCCCCCCTCCTATTGCATCTTTACTGTCGAAATTTCGAGTTGGTAACTGGCATTTTCGTACTTAGCAAGATCCAAATATAGTACAGGAAAAATAGTAAAAAAATTGGTCAAACCTCGGAACAAATATGGACGTCCTGAAAATTTGATAATATTGTGTTCAGAATTGAACACAATATATCCAAACACAACTACATATCCAATATCGCCAGAAACCGCATCTGCGGGTTTTGAGTTATTGGAGGGGGGGGGGGTAGTATATTTGAATTAGAATTTTTGCTTGAAGAAAGTAGTTCTCAAACGGTTTTTTGCTATATGGTTAGCTCATCCTCACCTGTTCAACATGTCAAAAGCATACATCTCTGTGACGCGTAATACTTAGTATACAGGGTGAAAATTAAAAAATAAATCCTTAAACTTTTTTATTCTGGTGAAATAATTCTCGGAAAAAAACAGCCCCTCATTATTCAGCAACCTTATGGTCTCCTACTGAACGTGTAAAAAACTCACCCCTCAATAGTTGCTGGTATTCTACGTACAGGGTGAAATCAATTTTTTTTTAATTTTTTTTATCTTGATCAAATCAATCCGGACAAAGACCAATTGCGGCTCTGTTAGAAGTCTATAATCTCTCATTCAAGATATAAAAATGTCACATTCCTTAAACTGCTAAAACATGACATACAGGGTGGAACACCCTTTTTTCTTCTATTTTTTTCCTGGGTCGCATTAATTCGGATGATAATCTTACCCACTTCAAAGGAGAGCCTAGGTATTTGGCAGAACATATCAAAAATTTACATTTCTGCAATCACTGCAACTACTGGCTACTGTAGCATCAAGTATTTTTGCGATTTTTGTTGTGAGAGGAGTTGCTAAGGACAATCTCCTTAGCAACTCTTTGTACAACAAAAGTTGAAGCAACATATAATTCATCCTGTATACCAAGTCAGAGTGATATTAGAAATGCAAATTTTTCATATAGTTTGCAGAAAACTCTGAGCTTTCCAGTGAACGAGATAAGATTATTATCCTAATTAATTTTATCCGGAAAGAAATAAAACAAATAAAGTTGGTTTCATCCTGTAGGTTGCGTTTAGGGAGTTTGAGGATTGTGACATTTTTATATCTTGAATAAGAGATTATAGGCTTGTAACAAAGCTGGAATTGGCTTTTGTCTGGAGTGATTTGATGAAGATAAAAAATATTGAAAAAAAAAATTTATTTCACCTGTATACAGGGTGGTGAAAATTTCGATGCTCACCATTGGTATCTTGGAAACGGTAAGAGATACGAAGTCAGTTAAATTAGAAAAAAGTTGCGCATTTTTGTGGTGATTGAGAATCTGAAAAGAAACTTTGAATATTTTGATTGGTTCACGACTTATCACGAAAAATCTGAAGATTTTGATTTCAGAAAATATTTTTTATCTTTCCAACCATTCAAGCTATTTCAATCAAACTTGGTACCTAGTTTAATGTTTCTGATCACTCCGAGTCTATCAACGTTAGCAGAAATTTTCCAGACCTTCTAGAAGTCAAATTATGATAGTCAACTTTTGTTTTTCTCATAGCCGCCATATTGGATTTTTGCACTAATAGATAGAGAAAAAAATTAGCTTTTCGAATTAGTAACTAACAAGTTCTTTTTATGACATTTCCAGCGTCAAATTTTGAAATTTTCGTAAATTATTGACAAAATCGGGAATGCTTTGAAAAACAATTGAAACATTATCAATAGCAACAACAACAAAAAGACAGATTGTGTTTAATTGACGTATCTAAGGGCTCGATACCAAGTTTCAGGCGCGAAGTTTGGGTCGGCTTAACTCGCCAAATACAGCGCGGTCTGATTGGTTGATATCCGCCGTTGCTATGGTAACGGCACTTACGGCGGTCTCAGCCCCAACTTGGTATCGAGCTGTAACTTTTTAATCGTGTTTTGTGCTTGTTTGTACCGAGAGCCGAGAGCTCATAAACTGAATGAGTCAAGGGTGCCTGTGAATTCAAAAACGTCAGTCGAAACTAGGGCATTCCTTACTCCTTTTCTAATAAAGTCAAACTTCAACAAGAACGATGCTAGTTCCGACAGACGTTTTTGAACTCACAGACACCCTTCACCCATTCAATTTATGAACTACCGGTACAAACAAGCACAAAACACGATTAGGAAGTTAGATACGTCAATTGCACACCATCTGTCACTTTTTTGTTATTGCTATTCATAATATTTCAATTGTTTTTCAAAGCATTCCCGATTTTGTCGATAATTTACAAACATTTCAAAATTTGACGCTTAAAATGTCATGCAAAGAACATGTTGGTTACTAATTCGGAAAGCTGATTTTTTTCTCTATCTATTTGTGCAAAAATCCAATATGGCGGCCATAAGAAAAACAAAAGTTGACTATCATAACTTGACATCTAGAAGGCCTGGAAAATTTCTGTCAACGTTGATCGACTTGGAATGATTGAAAAGATAAAAAATAATTTTTGGAATCAAAATTTTCAGTTTTTTCGTGATAAATCGTAAACCAATCAAAATATTCAAAGTTTCTTTCCAGATTGTCAATCGCCATAAAAATGCGCAACTTTTTTCTAATTTAACCGACCTCGTATCTCTTACCGTTTCCAAGATACCAATGGTGAGCATCGAAATTTTCACCACCCTGTATAGGATTTCAGCGACTATGGAGGGGTACATTTTTCAAATGTTCAATAGGAGGCTATAAGGTCGCTAAATAAGGAGAGACTGTTTTTTTCGAGGATTGTTTCATCGAAATGATAGCTATTTACGATACTAGTGTTAAAAGTGACAGGCATTATTTTGTGAGCGGGGACGCTTGCGAAACAAGCGTTAGCGAGTAGAGCAACCCCGCGAACAAAATAAGACACATTTAACGCGTGTATCGTACAAGATTTTATCTACAATGGTCTTTAAAATGTTTGGTAAATGTCAGAATTTATTGAAAATATGACAGGAACGCGCAGAATCATCATTTTTTCACGTCGCTCATGACGACGTGTTAAAAGTGACGGGTATTATTTAACGCTTGTAGATAAAAAAATTTGAAGAATAATTTTTCAATTTTCACCCTGTATACGAAGTACATATTACGCGTCACAGGGATGTATGCTTTCAACATGTTGAACTGGTGGGGATGAGCTAACCATATAGCAAAAAACCATTTGAGAACTACTTTCTTCAAGCAAGAGATATTTTTTTTACTATTTCAAGTACACTAGGGTAAAAAATTGCAACTTGAAATAGAGGGGATGAAACCAGTCAATCCATTAGAAGCAAATACGTTATCATTCGACGCGTCATATCCCGTTGATACCATTTTGGCACAAAAAGTGTCGATCACTGTTGAAGGGGGGTCGCGGAGGGGGCGAAGCTCTGCTAAGTGGTCCATTTTGTTTTTCTCGCCATGTAGAACCGATCCCGACAAGTTTGGTATCTTTTCCGACTAAATTCAATCTCCTGAACTCGAATCCGATGTGTAAATTTAGTTGAAAACAAGTTTGAACAAGTTAACTTGAAAAAACTTGTTTTTTCTTTGACAATTTTGACGAATTTTTTTTTTTAATGTTAGAGGCGTTCATCCTTGAAAAATTTTCGGGGATCATTATATTGAAGTGTATTCTTCACGAAAATCATCCACTCGATGTATAATTTTGTTTCTCGAGTTCAAAAAATCGTTTTGAACTTGAATCGGCCCAGCGCGTCGTCTACTACTGACCAGAACACTACAGCATGCACCTTTAAATGAAAATAGCTCAAACTTTAGAAAGAATAGCAACTTATCTTTGAAAATCCGATAATCTGCAAAGAATTGAATTCTTTATAACATAAACAAAACCGCCATGAATCGCACTTCAGGGTTTTGAGTTATTTGAAGGGAGGGGTAACAGTTCATAGAGTACGAATCTGGACAAAATGTTATCCTTCTCCTCGAATAACTCAAAATCCTGCAGTGCGATTCATGGCGATTCAGTTCATGTTATAGGGAATTCAGTTTTGCAAAAATCCTCCAATTTTCAAAGATAAGTTATTAGTTTCTCAATAGTTTGAGCTACTTTCGTTTAAAGGTGCATGCTGTAGTGTTCTGGTCAGTAGTAAACGACGCGCCGCGCCGGCTCAAGTTCAAATCGGTTTTTTAAACTCGAGTAACAAAATTATACATCGACTGGATGATTCTCGTGGAAAATACACTTCAATCTAATCGCCCCTGAAATATTTTTAAAGATAAACTCCTCTAACAGTGAAAAAAAAATCGTCAAAATTGTCAAAGAAAAATCAAGTTTTCCCAAGTTCACTTGTTCAAACTTGTTTTCATCCAAATTTACACATCAAATTCGAGTTGAGGAGATTGAATTCAGTCGGAAAAGATACTAAGCTTGTCATGATCAGTTCTACATAGCCAGAAAAACAAATTCGACCACCTAGCAGACATAGACAAGGACAAAAGTAGAAGAGGCAAGATACCTGCGCGGCTGTGTAATTTGTAGGCCGGCCATTTTGATTACATAACGGTTTTTCCTGGCGGCAATTTTAATTTTGACAGGTGGGTGACAGTACTGACAGTGTACTTGATGACAGCTAGGAAGTTTTAGGTTAGATTGATTTGTTGTGAATGTTGTGATCGAACTTTCCTCGGTGCCGATATTTGGTTTTGTGTAAAACATAACAATAGAATTGAATGTTGAGTGTTATTCAATGTTCGTGGTCCACGAATTCTACTTCATGACCGGATATTATTTATAATTATTAATGCATTGTCGAGTGCATTGTACTTGATGACTTTTTGTTAAGAAAGTGAAGCAAGAAAGCCGCTATGGAAGTATGGAAGTATGGAGAATGGGGTCCGCAGTTCAATCTCCACTTAGAAGCTGTGAAACAGATATCGAGGCCTCTGTGTGAAGTGTTCGTTTGGCGATTTTCCCTGTGTAATAAGTTTGATCGAATCTGATCAAACTTAGCAAATGCATCAATACAGGATGTCTTGTTGAAATTTGCTAGAATATCAAGCGATTGATGAACCCAGAGATGAGAAGATATTCTTTCATACGTAACACTGAATTTGAATAATCAAATTTCACTCCGGTAACTAAGTTTCGTTTTTAGTTTTCCACGGGGTGATGGGTTTCGATTGTGGCTTGAGGCAATTGGAATGATGAAGGAATAACTTGGAAACGTCTTATGAGAAAGGCTCAGTGCTGCTGATTTGTTCGAGGCATTTCGAAGTAATGTAAACAAAATTTTCTCCAGACTCCCAGGACCCGATTCAGAACCTCGTTTCGGACAATGATATTTTGGAACACACAATTTTATCTTAATGGAAAGTGCTGTAAGATGCTATTTGAAAATAAGATTAGGTGCACAATCTAGCCAAAACGTAACGCGAAGAGCTGATTCAGTGTGATGTTCAACGAACACTTTCTAAACTTGTATTATTTTATCACAAGTAAAACATTGAATATTTTTCTTGAAATTTTATTCTGTAGCTCAAATTAAGCACATATCGTAGGCCTTATGCCCATCGTCTATGGCCCATACTCGCAGTCGGTCTCCGATTTAAGCACAATCCGACTATGGCAACAATTGTCATAATTGTCCCAAGGACTTGAGACATCCGAAGTCGGAGATCGAGCGAAGTATTGACTATGAAAAGTTGATAGCATCCGGGAAAATAAAATTATCACGCACGCATCAAGTTATCGCCTATCGGACAACGCATGCCGCATACCGTGTTGCGCGCAGTGACTTTCAGCAGTCGTACCACCATAACCGATAATGATCAAGTTGGCAAGTCCTCAATTTATTTCTTATTTTGATCTTCGGATCCTTGTGGATTTCTTTTGCTAACCTTGCAGTTTGTCCCATAATTTCATGAAAAAAGTGAAAAAAAAATAAAGGAAAAATAAAACAGGTCATGCTCAAAGTCATGCTATGTGCACCTACCTAACAATGTCCGGATTTTGTCCGGATTTTGAGGATTTATTGTCCTAGTAACTGAGAAGGGCTTATGGTAACCCTAAATCGTATTTATTATAGTATAGGTCGGTTATTATCGGTTATTATAGTATAGGTACACCTACCCCAATCAGTGCACTGTAAGAAATAATGTGGTTCAATTAAGGGGCGGTCGAGTCACGGAAGCCTTTCTTTGAGTTGTACTACACTAGTCAAATCGCAAACGCCCTAGGTCCGAGCATCGGCTCCCAATGATTGGTGTCAACCCTGTACACGCATGCATAGCATATCCATTAAAATAATGAAGTTGCAGTTTTTTACCTTAAACTTTTAGACGCCATTTCAAAACTGCTTATTAATTTTCCCATAGTAATCCCAGCGAAAACCGCAACACACCTGTATTTTAAACAAGATCAAACCCACCCATCCGAACCGCAGCACAAGAAGAAGCGAGACACCAGAACAAGAGAAGAGAGCAAGCAGCATCTCGTCCCTCCGAGATAAGATGAAGTCTCGGAACGATGGGAAAGTTCGTGGTGCAAGTGCTGTGCCTCCGGTTACTGTCGGGCGACCATCTGGCCGGTGGCATTCCTCTGTTGTAGCACTACTTGTGCGGTATTATTTATGGCGCGACTATGGCGCCAGCTGGCCACGGTCACTGATCCACCAGCCGACCATTCGCCAGTGGCGCACGGCTCAACAGCATCATCATGCAGGTCCAGGCTCAGGCGTCGTCCACGGCCGACCACATCCGATTCACACCTCACCTACACCTATAATAATAATCGCCCGACCATCCCATTGCCGTCCCATTAAATCTCGCTGCTGATGGGGGGGCTGCCTGGGTGCTATCGAGCACGCCGGAGAGCATTATTTTCGCATGTGCATCATCATTGCCGTGATTTGCGACCGCCACATCTGCTCCGGAGGTATTTATCTATGGCTACGAAGCATAAGCTAAATGGCGTTTTATTTCCGAATTATAGCTCAGGATGTGGTGTACAACAACACGCTGGAACGGCCAAGATAAACACGGGCATTTCCAATTAAAAATGCAAAGAAAAGCGCCAAATGTTGTGGTTCGTGCCAGTTCATTATATGGCTCGGGGAGTCTCACACAGTGTTGATGGATCTCTCACTGAAGGAATGCAGATAATTTAGAATTCTGGAAACTTGTCTATTAGTGCACAAATTGTTTGGACGCCTGACGCCTTGAATGCGTCTCCCTCTATTTTTCCAAGACTTCCCTTTTTTTTTTGCACGCTGGCGCTCGGTAGCCAAAATACCACTACAGATAACCCCCATGGCAAGGTGATGGAGTACTCATGTAGTTTATTATCATTGTGCACATTTTACAATACTTACCAGTTTAATAATACTTAGTCTTAGTATATTATTAGACGAGTTTAATAAGACGAAGTTTGTCACACGACTGTTTTTGAAGCACGAGGAGGGTCCCAAAGGAAGGAGTGTGAACGTCTTATTAAACGAGTGCAATTATACTATTTCATCTAAATATTTTGCCTCAAATATTTTTTTTTAATTGGAAAATTCCAGGGATAGCAACGCCGTTCAGTGTACCCATAGTGTACCAGTATACGATACGGGAGTAGATAATAGTAGTACATTACACTCGTTCAATAAGACGTTCCGTTTCCTCGTTTCCTCACTGCGTTCGTCGTGCCCCAAAAACAGTCGTGTGACAAACTTCGTCTCATAAAACTCGTATAATAATATACAATTATGTAATAAGTGCTGAAAGTGCATCTTTTCGGTATGAGCGCGACCGTTATAGACCGAGCAAAGCGAGATGCATATACACTGCTTTATGTGCAATCGCAACTTTTGACCATAAAAAATGAGCAAAAATATCGAGAAAATTATAATTATTTTATATAAATATATCAAATGTTAATATCCAGTTGCCATGGAAAAACAAAAGACAGTCTTGACAGCCTTCAAAATTTATTTCGCTGCAAAATGTCCGACGATTCAGGAAGGATGTCGACTTTCCCCGAGAAATTCTGATGGAATAAGCTGCGTTCTTTTGTCTTCTCCCTTTCCTACTCTTTTGCGTTCAAGATTCTTATTTCTCGACTGCGGCCACAATACCTAATTGACGTTGACCTGACATTCGCGTTGACATAACAGTGTCAAAAAATGACCAGCATAACAGTTCTAAAAAGTGACATAAGAGTGCCGAAATGTGACATAAGAGATCTGAAATCTGTCGAGATACTGAAAAATGTCACTCAAAAACGGTCTTTGTTAATGATAAAGTAAGCATCAAGAGACGATTGCACATGAACTATATATTATCCACTTTGTCCTAATAATTGCTCGGAAATTTGCAATTCCAGCTGATAAAAATAGAAATGTTTGACAAGTGACACCTTCTAGTAGCAATACATTGTTTCTATATTGGTTGAAAAGCGGTTTAACCAAATGCTCATTTCGACACTGCTTTCAATATCTTGAAGTGTCCATTGTTAAACCAAAGTAGATGAAACATAGTAGTCTACTGTCGTGTACTGGCCATTACTTATTTGAATATTTTACGGCACATGGTCAAGAATAAGGCTTGTGTCAGCAAATCGCATCCTCTTGAGCAATGACACTCACTAGACGCTCATCGAGAGGCTCGTTGAATAACGAATAACGTAGGTACCTACTATTGTTCAATACTGAATTTACTAGGTGACAACAAAACTCATTTTTGGAAAGAATAAAGGTAGAAAAAGTAAAATGAAATGTCAATCCGCATTGACTATTTCACCGAAGAAAAAAACCGTCCATTCCCCCATAACTGGCATACAAACGTTTGTTTCGAGCTTGTTAGCTCTCGTTAGTGACAGATATACCGGGTGATCATTTGAGAACTATCCACCTGCAATATCTCCCGATTCCTAGTGCAAATGTCTTTAAGCAAAAACAGGTCGATTTTTATATCGAGGGGGACATCTAAAATATACATTGGAGAATTTATATCTTGAGCCCCCTCGCCCCCACTCACCCCAACTTTGAAATTTCAAATAACACCACCTACCTTGAGATACATCAAATTAAAGAAAATCAAATTCTCTTTCTAAAAAAAAATTTCGATTTTTTTCAACCCTACCCCGCTTCCTAAAATTCTCTGAGTGTCCAAGTTAAAATTCTTGACCTCCATTTCCCTTCAATACAGTCAACGTCATCCGGCACAGCATCAGAAGAAAAAATTTTCTATGAAAAAAGTGCCACCCAAATTCACCCCTTCGCTCCCTCCACCTGACCTTAAAAATCTAAAATGTCAATACCCACTTTGTAATACATCAAATTCAAGGAAATTGAATTCTCTTCATGAAAACGATTTTTCACAATTTTTTAAGCCCCCCATTTCCCTCCTAGAATACTCCAAATGACCAATTTATTGGGGAAGGGGTAGAAAATTCCAAAAAAATTCTTTTCAGATTAAGAATTCAATTCCCTTCAATTTGATGTATCACAAAGTAGGTGGTGTTTTGTTAAACTTGGGAGTTGAGTGGGGGAGAGCAAAGGGGTGAATTTGGGTAGCACTTTCCCCACCGAAAATTATCTTCTTCGATGCTATCTAGGATAACGCCGACTAAATTGAGAAAAAAATTGGGGGTCCAGAATATAAATTGGGACAGTCAGAGAATTTTTAGGGCAAAGGGGGTGGGGTTAAAATTCTTGGAAATATTTTTCCCAGAAAATTTTTTTAATTCTCTTAAATCTGATGTATCGCAAGGTAGGTAGTGTCATTTGAAATTTCAAAGTTGGGGTGAGTGGGGGCTAGGGAAGTGAATATAGAAATTTGCCAATGTATGTTTTGAATGTCCCCCTCGGTATAAAAATCGACCTGTTTTTGCTCGAAGAAATTTTGACTAGGAATCGGGAGTTATTGCAGGAGTATAGTTTTCAAATGATCACCCGGTATGTTGGAATTAAGCCCTAAATGACCAAAAAAAATAAAATCGAAAGGGAAATGTCAAAAAAATTCTTTAGGGTTTCAGAATCCAGGCCTGAATGAGCCGCTTTTCTACGGCTGCAAGGCAAGGACCCGTCTGGATTTCGTTGACGTTAAAAACGCCGAAATTAATTGAATTCACTAGGTGACAACAAAACTCATTTCTGGAAAGAATAAAGGTAGAAAAGCTAAGATGAAATGTCAATTTGCATTGACTATTTCACCGAAAAAAAAACCTTAATTCCCCCATAACTGGTATACAAACGTTTGTTTCGAGCTTGTTAGCTCTTGTCAGTGACAGATATTATGTTGGAATTGAGCCCTAAATGACCAAAAAAATTAAAATCGAAAGGGAAATGTCAAAAAAATTCTTTAGTTCGTTACCGGAACCCCGGTCAGGATAATTATTTGAATTAAAAGGAGAAAAAGGGAAAAAAAAGGAAAAAAACACTTACTGAATGATCCAGGTTTTATAGAATCCAAGCCTGAAGATAGTACAGGAAAAATAGTAAAAAAATCGGCAAAACCTCGGAATAAATATGGACGTCATGAAAATTTGATATTCTGTTCAGAATTGAGTGCTCTACAACATATCCAAAATCGCCCAAAAATCGCAACCGGGGTTTTGAGTTATTGGAGGGGGGGGTAAAAAATTGCAGGTAAAAATGGAGGGGATGGAACCCGTCAATCCATTGGATGCAAATACATCATAGTTCGACGTATCATATCCCCTTGATACCATTTTGGCACAAGAAGTGTCCATCGTTGTTGCAGGGGAGTAGTGGGGGGGCGAAGCTCTGCTAGGTGGTCCATTTTGTTTTTCTGGCCATGTAGAACTGATCACGACAAGTTTGGTATCTTTTCCGACTAAATTCAATCTCCTGAACTCGTATCCGATGTGTAAATTCGAATGAAAACAAGTTTGAACAAGTTAATTTGGAAAAACCTGTTCTTTCTTTGACAATTTTGACGATTTTTTTTTTCACTGTTGGAGGTGTTCATTTTTAGAAAATTTTTAGGGACCATTTAATTGAAGTGTATTCTCCACAAAAATCATTCACACGATGTATAATTTTGTTTCTCGAGTTTAAAAAATCGATTTGAACTTGAGCCGGCACGGCGCGTCGTCTACTACTGACCAGAACACTACAGCATGCACCTTTCAACGAAAACACCTCAAACTATTGGAGAAATAACAACTCATCTTTGAAAATTGGAGGATTTGTGCAGAACTGAATTCCCTATAACATGAACAAAATCGCCATGAATCGCAATGCAGGATTTTGAGTTATTCAAGGAGGAGGATAACACTTTGACAGGATTCACACTCGATGAACTGTTACCTCTCCACTTAAATAACTCAAAACCCTGCAGTGCGATTTATGGCGATTTTGTTTATGTTATAGGAAATTCAATTCTCCACAGATCCTCCAATTTTCAAAGATGAGTTGTTATTTCTTCAATAGTTTAGGGATGTTTTCATTTAAAGGAGCATGCTGTAGTGTTCTGGTCAGTAGTAGACGACGCGCTGCGCCGGCTCAAGTTCAAATCGATTTTTTAAACTTGAGAAACAAAATTATACATCGGGTGGATGATTTTTGTGGAGAATACACTTCAATTCAATGGTCCCTGGAAATTTTCTAAAAATGAACGCCTTCAACAGTGAAACAAAAATTCGGCAAAATTGTCAAAGAAAAAACAAGTTTTCTCAAAATGACTTGTTCAAACTTGTTTTCATCCAAATTTACACATCGAATATGAGTTCAGGAGATTGAATTTGGTCGGAAAAGATACCAAACTTATCGTGATCGGTTTTACATGGCTACAAAAACAAAATCGACCACCTAGCAGAGCTTCGCCCCCCCACTACTCCCCTTCAACAATTATGGACACTTTTTGTGCCAAAATAGTATCAATGGGATATATACGTCGAACTATAATGTATTCGCATCCAATGGATTGACGGGTTCCATTCCCTCCATTTTTACGTGCAATTTTTCACCCCCCCTCCAATTACTCAAAACCCCCGAGTGCGATTTTTGGCGATTTTGGATATGTTGTAGAGCACTCAATTCTGAACAAAATACAAAATTTTCAGGACGTCCATATTTTTTCCGATGTTGAAATCTATCTTTCTTGTACTATGAGCCGATATTCTACGGCTGCAAGGCAAGGACCCGTCTGGATTTCGTTGACGTTAAAAACGCCGAAATTAATTGAATTTACTAGGTGACAACAAAACTCATTTTTGGAAAGAATAAAGGTAGAAAAGATGAAATGTCAATTTGCATTGACTATTTCACCGAAAAAAAAAAGGTAATTCCCCCATAACTGGCATACAAACGTTTGTTTCGAGCTTGTTAGCTCTCGTTAGTGACAGATATTATGTTGGAATTGAGCCCTAAATGACCAAAAAAACTAAAATCGAAAGGGAAATGTCAAATGTCGTTACGAGAGCTAACAAGCTCGAAACAAACGTTTGTATGCCAGTTATGGGGGAATTGACGGGTTTTTTTTTCATAACATTTCATAGACATTTCATCTTCTACCTTTATTCTTTATTCTTTCCAAAAATGAGTTTTGTCTCCACCTAGTATATTCAATTAATTTCGGCGTTTTTGACGTCAACGAAATCCAGACGGGTCCTTGCTTTGCAGCCGTAGAAAAGCGGCTCATTCAGGCCTGGATTCTAAAACCTGGATCATTGATTAAGTGTTTTTTCCTTTTTTTCCTTTTTCTCCTTTTGACTCAAATTGTTCAATACTGTCCACAGATTCAAATTTTGCAAAAATCACTTCTCAAACTCTATACTCCAACTCTCAAACACTTTTATTTCATCTGAACTACTGAAATTACGGCGTCATAACGGCGCATCCGCCAATTATGCTGACTTAGCTCTTGATTGCACGTTGAAGTCTCCACTCTTCTTCATTAGTGCTGCATTCAAATCTCGTGCTGAGACCTCTTAAAATAGTAGATCGTAGGCCGTGAAAGTCAGAATGACCGCCCTAAAACATTCGCATAGTTTTCACTTTTTCAGTAAGATTTTCAGTGTTGTTCGATTAATTGTCTGAACGAATGCATCTCTCGGATACCCTCGTGAAAGTCGTTGATGTAGCCAGGGCCGGCCTTACAGTTTGCGAGGCCCTAGACAATGATACAATGAGGGGGGGAAGCACCGCACCAGCCTCCTGGTGAGGCGTGAAATATTTAGCCCTCTGAAAAGACCTACATATTTTTTTGGGCTGGGAGGCCTCAAAAATCAACAGATGGCACCACGGTGCAAAAAAACACTGATTTTCTTAATTAAAAGCGAATTTAATTTATTTTTAATATGTAATTAGATATTATTTTGTTTGGAGCAAGCGCAAGAAGCGCGAGGCCTCGCGCTAACGCTTAGGGCGCGAGGCCCTAGGCAATCGCCGCGTTTGCCTTGCCCTAAGACCGGCCCTGGATGTAGCGACAATTCACCTTACTTCATAAAATAGTAGGCCATAGTGTATTGCCACCAAGGTCATTGGTGAAAACACCCCTCCAGAATGACCAACCTCAAACATTCAAGTAGTTTTCACTTTTTTAGGAAGATTTTCAGTGTTGTTCGGTTAATTGTCTTAACAAATACACCTCTAGGTTCGATATATTATCGCTTACATATCGATTTACACTCGGATCCCCTCGTGAAAATCCTCGATGTAGCTATAATACACCTATACACCTATCGATACACCTATCGATGTAATACATACGACAACACCCCTCTAGAATGACCAACCTAAAACCGAGCCTAAAACATCCAAATAGTTTTCACTTTTTCAGCAAGATTTTCAGTGCTGTTCATTTAATTGTCTTGACGAATACACCTCTAGGTTTGATACATTACCTATGGCATACATCTCGATCAACACTCGGATATCCTCGTGAAAATTCTCGATGTAGCGATAGTACACTTCACCTATCAGTGGATTGCAACTGACAATTCATCTTACTCCTTGAAATAGTAGGCCATATAAGTGTATCACCACCAAGGTCATTGGTGAAAACACCCCTCCAGAATGACCAACCTGCAACATTCAAATATAGTTTTCACTTTTTCAGGAAAATTTTCAGTGTTGCTCTGATGGTATGTGAGCGTTGCGATGTGACCATCCCGGAGGGCAAAGTGTCAGATCAAGCCTGAAGATGGCGGGCTGAGTTTTCTTTCCAGCTATTTATAGGTCGCGGGAACATAACCGTCACCTTGGCACCCGCTATGGCAATGTTGCAAGTATGCCTGACGTGGCAACAGCACATTGCGCATTTCCGCGCTTCTTAGCCGCTTTCGTTTTGCGCCAGGAGCTGCTCCGGGTATATAGCTCACTAGATATAGAGAAAGTAGATACAAACGCCAGTCACGGCCTAGCTGGATCTACTTTCTTTGTCTAGTGATCTACCCTGAGCAGTTTCTGCCGGTACAATGAAAGCGCCTCTTGCCAGCTTCTTGCCCGCACTTGCGCATGATGGGGTGTCAAGGTCCTCTGTAGAAATTTGCTTGTTTTTTGACATTACTCACTCAAATCTTGAGTTTAGCACATTAATTTTCTGATAAAGCGACAATTGTTCAATAAATCATCTAGATATATATATTTATTACAACTGTACAACTAAAAAAAATTGTATCAACAAGTAGGAACTTACTAGCGAAAATAACATTATACCATATACCCATCTTCTAGACGCCATTTTTGTTCTCGCCACCCGCGACCTATACAAACACCTTTGGGGAATAAAACAGGCCCATTGAATTTCTGCTGATCATAATTTCCCCATTGAATATAAAACAAGTGAGTATGCCTTCACGTGCGTGAGTCTCAGTAGCGCATTTTCTCAAAGAGGCATATTGTGAACGTAAAGAAATTTGGTTGAAGGAGAAACACCATTCCTTGCCCACTTTCTTCATTTGAAACTCATTGTGATATTGTGTTATCAGAATGGGGTACTTGCCAATGAAATAGATTAGAATGAAAATTCTTTCGCTCATCAATATATTTTTTTGTTTTGGGCGGGAGCTGGGAGCGGCGACTAATCAACAGTAGTCTATTCTTTCCCATTTTTAGTCGGCTATCCATATAGCGAAAGAATTAGATCGCTATGTCTTCGGGTTTATGTTTTCCATTTATCTCTTACTTTGAGGGCAGCGTGTGGGGGTGGTAGCATTCGGCAAAGTAACTGTTGCACAGTTTGAGTAAAGAGTTTCTAAATGTTCAAGGAAATATGACAATCAGTGAAAATTGTGAAAGTTGCATTTTTTTGTTTGGGGGCGGGAGCTGGGAGCGGCGACTAATCAAAAGTGGCCTATCTCTCCTCATTTTTAGTCAGCTATCTATATAGCGGAACAATTAGATCACTATGTCTTCAGGGTCATGTTTTACATTTATCTCTTACTTTGGAGGCGGCGTGTGGGAGCGGCAGAGTTTGGCAAAGAAATTCTTCCACAGTTTGAGTTAGGAGTTTCTGAATGTTTGAGGTAACATTTAAATGTAAATCAGTGGAAATTATTGAAAGTTGCACTTTTTCTTTTGGGGGTTGAAGTTGGAGGCGGCGCCATGTCAAAAGTAGCCTATTCTTTCTCATTTTTAGTTAGCTATCCATATAGCGAAAGAACTAGATCGTTATGTCTTCGGGTTCACGTTTTTCATTCATCTCTCACTTTGAGGGCAGCGTGTGGGGGCGGCAGCATTCGGCAAAGTAACTGTTGCACAGTTTGAGTTGGGAGTTTCTAAATGTTAGGGAAATATGACAATCAGTGAAAATTGTGAAAGTTGCATTTTTTTTTGTTTGGACGCGGCAGCTGGAGCCGGCGGCTAAATTAAAGTAGCCTATCTTTTTCCAATTTCAGTCAGCTATCAATATAGTAAAAGAATTAGATCGCTGTGTCTTCAGGTTCATGTTTTACATTCATCTCTCACTTTGGGGGCGGCGTGTGGGAGCGGCAGAGTTTGGCAAAGAAATTCTTGCACAGTTTGAGTCAAGAGTTTCTAAATGTTCGAGGTAACACTATCAGCTAAATCAGTGAAAATTGTTGAAAGTTGCACTTTTTTTCTTTTGGGGGCGGAAGCTGGAGGCGGCGCCATATCAAAAGTAGCCTATCCTTTTTCATTTTTAGTTAGCTATCCATATAGCGAAAAATTTAGATTGCTATGTCTTCGGGCTCATGTTTTTCATTTATTTCTTACTTTGGGGGCGGCGTGTGGGAGCGGCAGCGTTCGGCTGAGCAAATGTTGCATAATTTGAGTTGGCAGTTCCTAATGTTTAAGGGAACATCTCAATCAGTAACATTTGTGAAAGTTGCACTTTTTATCGTTTGGGGGCGGAATCTGGGGGCGGCGACTAACCAAAAGTAGCCTATCCTTTCCCATTTTGAGTCAGCTATTTATATACCGAAAGAATCAGATCGCTATGTCTTTGGGTTTATGTTTTTCATTTTCAAGTGATTGGGGGCGGTTTTTAGCAGTTTTTTCATGTCGGCGGCGCATATTGAAGACTGAATGTTTCTTGGCTTACGTTTATAAGTGGCAACTATGTATTATTTAAAAAATGAGAACACCAGAGCATCAGGTCTGGTAGAAAGTGCAATATTATGTTATTTCAAGTTTATCGGGGGCGGTTTTCTCTATGTTGGCGGTGCAATATGGACATCCAATATAGCCTAGCCCTCCTTTGGGAGTGGCAGCTATGTAACAGCGAAAAAATTAGAAAGCTAGGTCGTCTAGTTTGGGAGGAGTTCGAGGAACGGACGGACGGACGGACGGACGGACAAAGCGGTTGCAATAGCGATTTCCATCAAGATGGAAAATGCGCTAAAAAGACCTATCCCGGGATTTCTCAAAGTAACATTTTTCAGAGGAGAAATCGGATATGGTAAGTTTTCAAATAAACACCTGTATGTTAGTACTTACAGGTGTCAAAATATGAAATATGTCAAATATGTGTCAAATCTCATCAAATTGATCTGGTGATTTCTTGTCTAGTGACTTCTGCGTTCCACGCACAACGAACAATAAGGTACGTTCAGTCAGCTTATTTAGCCGCAAGTTTTAATTTTAGTCGCAAGCGCAGCGACGCCCATTGGCACTTTTCGGACCAGCCTACTCAGAACAGCCAATAAGCGATGCATCGCTTACGGCTAAAATTGGATTTGATTGTGCAGGAATTTTTTGAGAGGAACACATATGTACTGGGACGTCAAGTAGCCTAGGTAGGCACTAGTAGATACCTGCAATAGTTGCAATACCCACATCAATGACATGAAATTTGAGAAGTAGAAACAATGTAGGTAAAAGGGCGTTTGCTTTTGTGTTCCCTATTCGATCTTGTGGATGGCGTATTTAGCAGGCTACTATAGGCGATCGACCTTATTGGGGAAAATGGCCGTTTTTTTTTTATTCGTTTATTTAACGTCGGCCTATTTCCGCAACGAGGCCTAACACCGACGCCGGTGAATGCTTTCCTCCACTATACCGGAAATTTTGCCGAACCCCTGTGTGCTCCACAGAGGTTCCACGGGTTTGGATTTTTAACGACCACCAACATCGCATGGGGTCGGCACCATCGTTCGTATTTTACGTGCTATGCGACACACGGCGCGTCTTGCATTCAGCAAGCATTCCAACTAAACCAAGAAGCTTGTTTTCAAGGCCGAAAATCCGTCCCCGGCGGAGATCGAACCCGCGACCCTTGGAGTGGTAGTCGAACACGCTAACTACCACACCACAAGCTCCTCAAAATAGCCGTTTCGTCGAGAAGTTTTAGGGAAATTATCATCAGAAGAGGTGCCGCAGGCAACGGCGGCTGTTACGTCAATTGGTGGCACGTCAAAACTGTCACTTTGCTGTCTTGTGCAGTCCACTACAAGCAAACTTTTGTTCTTGTGAACCCTTAGGACCCCGTAGGCTCTTTATTGGGCCCCATGTTGATGACCAGTGTCGTCGCAGACCTTTCTCTAAATCATCCATAGCTTCCGCTCAAGGAAGAGCAACAAACTGTCACATCCGCACAAAGGGAAACCACAAGCCCGTCGACCAGCTAAGAAAAAATCACCTCGGGCTGGCCGTGCAGAGTCAACCACCACCTACCTTTTTTCCTCGCTTTTTTCCAAAGTTTTCTGCTTGGACTTCAGCTGGAGATCCGCATTTTTCATTCTATCAAGCTCGACGTAGCTACCTTTGTGTTCGGCTTTTTTTTACCGCAATGTAGTGCATTGCTGGGGGCGTAGTCTTTCAGCTGCGCGCCTCTGGGGCTAGATCTACTACAAGCCTGCTAAATATGCTAACCATAACATGAAATAAGAGACACAAATGCAAACCCATTTTCACATTATTTCTAGGTACTTGTCAAATTTCCATGTCAATAATGTGGGTATTGCAGGTATCCACTAGTGCCCACCTAGGCTACTAGACGTTGGAGTATGTGTTCCTCTCAAAAACGTCCTCTACGATCAAGTATTAAGCTCTACACCAGGTGGCGTTTTTTAAATGTAAATCGCCTATAGTAGATCTTGTTCCAGAGGTGAGGGGCTGAAAGACATTAATTTGCATGTAATTTCTTCAGATCACTTTCGCGAAATGCAATTTGAATTCAGATAGTGACAATTTGGAAAATGTTTCCAGAGGTTTGGCCGCCACCACTGATGTCTACATAGATGAATATTCAGTTCAGAAAGCAAACATCCAGCCTTCTCTACCACTGTTCTGCATGAAAACGGACGGTTAGCTGTCGCAACTTTTTTGGTAGCGTACCGACAAACCGCATCAATCATGAATAATTCCTAGGCTAAATCAATTTAATTACACTTTCCATGGAAATAGCGTTACAAAAAGTAAATATTTACACATGAATTAATTAAGTACCTATACAAGCGCGTAAACACAAATTCAAAAGACATGATGATCATAATGAAAACTGCGTGGCTCATTTCTTCGCTTGGGCTATGTAGTACCCGAGGTAGTACCTATAAACACCGTCCAGAGAGAAAACATGACGCAATGGAAATGAAACCAATAAAAAAGTCCATTATGCTGCCTTATTTAGTGAAAAGAGCCATCTCGTCCATAGGCACTAATAATAACAACAACGATAATTTATATCGCGTTTACGACTACCTGGCGTATCGAGGAAATGGAATTTTTTTCGATATTTTTATGGCACCTGATGGCAAAACATGCTCGGACATCTGGTCCAGTTCACCTTCTGCGAAGGCTGTTCGACTTCCAAGTTGTAATGCTGCAGTATGGAAAAAAAATGCGAGAGCTCTCCGATGCTGTTAGGCTACCGGCTCGTACCCAATAAATTAACACAAATATCTGGGTGGAACGGACGACGGCGACAAGAGTGAAACGATGCCAATTAATAATAATAATAATGGTTATAATGATAGGCGAGGTTTGTTGTAGTGATACCGGATGTTTGAAATACAACGATGGTTTTGTAAGAGCCGGTGCGTGCCAACGATTATTTCTAAACATTTTCCACAAAGAAAAATGTGTGCGGCATACAGGATTGTGCAAAAAGTATCTGACGGTTTTTTTCTCGTAGAAAAATATTTGGCAGATACTTATTTTGTTAGTTCAAATCTGTCAGAAGTCATTTGATGCAAGACGTAGAATTGCCCATACTCAGAAAGCATCTCACAAAAACAACCCACTTCCCACTTTGAATCCAGACGGCTAAACGCATTAGCACTATACGGCGCAGGGGCCCTTCGAAAAAGCTCAGACAGCTCCCTGAAAGAGACAGCCAACTGCCTCACAAAACAGAATAGCTATTTTGTATTAAAAATAAACACTTGACACTCTTGACAGAGACATGAAAGATTACTTTTGACTGTTCCAAAGCCGGTGTGTCCAGTACTTTGAAGTGACGTATTGAAAAATCTAGTTTATTGAGAAATAGCATCGGTAATTTTTTGACAGTGACATTTTTGTTTGACAGATCACAATCAGAAACTAATTAATGCATAAGAGTATGAAACTATACCTCAGTACCAAATTTCAGCTTGATCGGATTAACGATTCGGCAGTCATCGTGTCAGAACATTGAGTCAATGCAACCACATATCACATATCAAACATCAAAGTATAGTGATCCTGGCATCACGCAGTGCCATATGCCTAGATCCGGTAGGATTGCCAAATGCCAACTTCATAGGATTAAAATTAGTTAACCGTTTGCCCAAAAGCCAGAATTCTTTAAAGAGATTCCAGTATCATGGTCGAGATGGTAAAGAAGCTGAAGGAGCTCTAACGGCTAGTTCCATGAGATCAGCTCATAGCCCCTGATGCATTAATTTTTTTCTAGGCCTGCTCTTTTCAAGATTGTTACATTTGTATTGTGATGTTTTTTCTAAAACTTGGACAACGTGATAGACTAGGTCAGTTTTAAATAACACCCTAGGTTTGATTTTGCCTTTGGTTTTGGTTAGGCCGCCACTCGGTTATTGGGTAGACCTTCAACCAACGATCTGCAATTTCCGTCCCTTCATTAGGTAGGCAGTGAATTCACTGCCTACATGTGCGAGGGTCGGCATGATTGTGAGAACTAAAACTGTAGTCATATTAGCTTTATTAGAAAATTGCAACCGTGGTGAAACATTGTAAAAACAATTTCGCAATGATGCGGCAAACTAACATTATGCGTTTCAAGGTCGAAAAATGATAACACACCAGTTACAAGAATTACATTACGTAAGATAATAGAGAGACGACACATGTAAGTGCTGAGGACAAAACATTCCGATAAGGAAAACAAGAGTCAGACCTTCCGGTATGAATGGCATCTCAGGAACGGTCTGTAAAAAACATCAGCCATATCCAGGTCACCAAAATGGGTGATGCTGATGAGAGGTGGAGCTCAGTGATCTTGCATGGTAGATCACCCTGGGATATAATATATGCCCACTCTGTGCGTATGAGTTTGCTTTTATCCAGCTTACGCTATGAAATATGTATAAAAAGACTAATTTCTGGGTCCTTCAGTACACAAATATTTTTTTCAATAATACTAAATCCAACCATCGGATTTATAGATTCATGGTCCACTGTTAGAAACAAGCCGCAATCAGTGTCGGCCGTAGCAGCATCCAGTAGGTATTGCCAGTGCCAGCACCGAATTTGACCTCACACCCTAAGGCCTCAATTTCAAGTCCCATTTACGTTCGGAATCGCGTCGGATTAGCATGAAAACGGCGCAAAACATACCGTTTCAGCTAACAGGCCGCTAAATTTGAAAGCTTGTACCACCGTAACTTTGTGCCACCTGACTTCAGACTGATCACTTGAAAATTTTGCGTCAGTTTCTAGTCAAATAAATGATCACCAGTAACAATATTGTGCCAATTCAGGCTCACGCACTATTATTGTGTTGATGTTGATGTTTTGCTACCGATTTTGATTAGTAGGTGGATTTGATTACTTGAACTATCGACTAGCTCGTTCAAGCTTTGGTCTTCCATTGAAGAATGGACTAATTTTTTAAACTGTAGGTCCTTTTTGAGCAGACTCGGCGCCGGATCTAGAGGGGGGCAAACCGGGGCATATGCACCGGGCGGCAGAATGAAGAGGCGGCAAAATTAGGTCCAATTTTATTTCCATGGAAAAATTGATGGAAGCTACATTCTGTTCTTCATCTTTCTGTGAAAGTATTAAATAGGTTTCCCGGAAACGAAACATCTTTAAACAGTTTGATGCTTCTTTTTAACAGAACCTTTCGCGCTATACTAGAGCCCCCTTTGGTTTTTCCGTATCGATGGGGGCAGCAAAATTGGATTTTGCACCCCCTAAAAAAAAAGCCTAGATCCGGCACTGAGCAGACTTTAGTGTGGACAACATTTTCTAATGGTGTTCGAAAAATCAAATTCACATAATCACCCTATTGTCATTAGGTATTCAAGAATCCGTATTTTTTTAATTATAAGTAGTAAGTACTTGCCATTGAGTCAAGAAGGAAGAGGTATCATTAAATACTTCAAGCTGCAATTAAATATACCTGCATGCCTACAACACAAAACCCCCGCCCCCGCTTGTGATGCCAACAGGAAGCCTAACTGTTTATACAAGTCTGAAAAGCATCCAACTGAAAGTAATTTACCACCTTATTGAACGATCGAAGCAAATTAATAAAACGCTGAATTGCTTTTATTATTGTACTGTACCTAATCCTCTGCAACCGTTCAAATGGAACTCACACCTGTCGTCCTTATAGATCCCACAAGAACTGTCTCTATACCCTCAATATTACCTGAGTCAAACGGATCTCTTTTGTGTTGCGTTGGTAGGTATATCTTTACGAATTAACGTTTCGACTCACCCTATACATACCAGTAGATAGAGGGGGTTCTTTGGCGCAACAACATGGGGCGGGGACCGTTTAGAAGGGCTAGCGCCATATACCTGTACCTGCCTGATGCCTTTTGCTGCCCTTTTATTGTTGCTCATAATTACAATGGTCATGTCCTCCTATACACGTGGTTACATTTTCAAGGGCGTATCGTTTTGGTAATAATAGATACCTAGCCAACTAAATGCTTTTTTTCTGGATTCCATTCATACCGGAGAAGTCAGTTCTTTTTTGTACCTACCTAATCGTAACAACATAGTATAATTATTATTGTAGGTATAAAGTTGAGTGGTTTCTGCGTTTTGTCAATGAACATGTTTTCTTTTAATCGGAATATCTTCGTTGGAACGTTCCTCATCAGATCTTTGAGAAATCTTTTCTAAAATATGAGAAGTTTTTTTGGTTGTAGTCATCATCAGTAATAATAAGTGAGTACAGAAATGAAATTTCAGCTGGAGTTGATTCGAACAAAAACGGTTTTTTTTAATGGCAATCTTTCAGTCCCCTCTTCAACATATTGTTACGGTATTCGGGTTCACCTATTTCGAAATCAAACGTGCTGGTTTACTTGTAAACAAATTGCACTTTATTCACTACTACCGATACAACTAAATAAAGCACACTATTAATAATCGCTTAGAAATTCACAATGTTGCTTGAGATGTTATCGCCACGGTCGCTCGATTCCAACTCTGTCCGATGCCAGGTCGAGTTCCTCTCTTATAGTGACATCGAAGGTCCTGGATGCTTCCTGTTTGATAATTGGAGTTTTCAACACACAAGAATTTTTCTGGTATCTGCGTCAAAATATACGCGTACCTTCTACGGCACCTCCACCAGAAGTCTCGACGTGTCGTGACCTACCGCTGCAGTCTCTCGATGCTTCCCGAATGCAACGCGAAATCTAGATTTCTCTGGAAAGGGGATGGTCGCGAGCTTCGAAACAATATTAAAAGTCCTCATCTCTGGGTCTGCTACAAATCAGAGTATAGAGGGTGAAAGTTTATTATTTTTCTTTACTTTCTTTCTATCTCAAAAAACTGATAACAGGGAATAATGATTTTTGGCTAGTATAATAGACTCAAGTTTTCCAACAAACTTATCAAAAATATACCACCCAGCATACAGGGTGAAAACTATTTTTCATCTTTAATTTTTTCTTGATAGAACTGATCTAGATTGAAGCCGGTTTCAGTTCTTTTGCAAGATTATAATGTCATACTGAACGTAGAAAAAGGATACCCTGTTACTGATACGTTGTTTCAATTTACAGAGTGAAAAGTCATTTTAAATTTTTTTCTTGGTGAAATTGGCTCACACAACAACTAATGCGAATGGTTCTTCTGTGGACTTGGAGTTTCTAGCCAAACATATATAATAATAATAATAATGTTTTACTCCTTATCGACTTATTTTTTGTCATAGGAGGGTACCCTTTTTATTGAGTGTTTCTTTGCATTTGGTCATATGTACACAATAATGATCAGTTATCAGTAATCAACAAATTTTCATTTTTAAATACGTAGCATGATACAATATCAATATTCACACAGTCATTAACACTTGGCCCAGGAGAAAGGTTCTTCGGGAACGGCCGGGTTTCGAACCGGGTACCTCTTGGTTGGTGGTCTTGCGCCAAACATATATAAAATCTACATTTCTGCTACATCTACATTTTTATTTACAGATTTGAATGTTTGATCATATTGCATCAAAAATTCAAAACATCCTGGAACGTAACCAACTCCTTGACCACTTGTCATCATTTTCTTCAGTGACCGCCGCTCACCTGGCAGCGGCAGCGAGAAGCCACCAACCATGCATAGTTAAGGACGGAGTTCAATTGGTAAAATAAGCGTTGCGAAGTCAATCCGTCTGGGTTTATTCCCTGACGGATTTTCACCATTTTGGTCTCTTTCGAAAGCTACAAGGATGTACTTTGGTTTGAACCCATTGGCATTTCCAAAATCCAAAAATATTTTTTTCAAATGTCAAAATTCAAATATTTTTTTTGATTTCGGAAATGCCAATGGACTCAAACCAAAGTACATCCTTGTAGCTTTCAAAAGAGACCAAAATGGTAAGAATCCGTCAAGGAATAAACCCAGACGGATTGATTTCGCAACGCTTATTTCACCTATATGACTCCGTCCTTAAAGTAGAAATTAATGTTGCCTGCGACATTTGACATCAGTTGAGGAAAGTATTTCTATCCTTTTGAAGCGAGTTCGATTTTCAGATGATTCAGTCTAAAAAATGCAATGTTGTTGCTCCAAAAAAAGTGTCGCAATGGAAGCACCGACCATTTGGTCTTCTCCAGCCAAAAGGGGGCGGCAAGCCTGAAGAATTATTGGGAAAAACAAGAAAAGCACCAGCAGCCTGTCATGGGCAGCAGAATTTACGTATATAAAAAGTTTATTGATCCAAATTTTTACCCGGCGATGCTGCTACTCCGTAAGGCGATGCTAAGATAAAAGTAGTGACAAATGCCAACAAAAAAGCCCTTGACAGCGCGAGCGCATACAAAAAAAAAATAATCACGGCTGTCAAATCCTACAAAAAAAAATAGGTTTTTGTAATACCTTGTCACTTTAAAACATCATTAGAAGAAGCGCTGTGATTTCACCACAGCCCACTAATTATTGGGATTGCCCCCAGAAATAGCTGATGAAAGCTTTATATTGTTTTTATAGCGTGTCATGCAGTTTTTTTTTTTAAATTTATGACACCGCATAACTTAAAAAGCAACATTTATCCAGTTAGACAATTTGGTACAACAGAATAATAATAAATTCGCACGCCATCTGCTCGATGCCAGATTTTTGTAGGTAGATATACATATGTTGAAAATTCACATCGTGCATCCTAATTTGCACTTTATAAATAATTTTCAACGGTACATACATACACACGTATAGCCATCTGGTTCGGTTATACACAAAGATTTATTCTTATTGCTGCTTTTGCTCCAAGTTGATAAACTCTATAACACCACAGAAAAAATGTAGGTAGACACCCACTTAGCATCAGAATTATTAATTATTAATCCCAAGTTACTGTTCCAGCTTGAGCTCATTTTTCAATTATAATTATATCAAGTATGTAGTACCTACTTGTACTTACCTACTTAGTTCAGGAGCTCAGTTGGTAGGTATTCATTAGGTTTCCTGAAGAGAAGAAAAAATATATTGGCCATCTGCCTAATTGATTCCGAACATTGGATAAGAATTCTTGTTATTATGGTAGGTAGGCTTACCACCTTTTCCGGTTGAGCTATCGCATCACCATCATTCATTATTTAGATATTACTGTAATTTGTTTTATACTCACATAGTCAATAGTCATACCATGGATAAGTACCTTGATACCTACATGTTTTTTTTTGTCACCATTTATTGCGCTTTTTCGTGTTTTGGGCTCGGTTTTAGGTTTCATTGAAACACGGTTCTTGTCCAAAAATGTCAAAGAGTGACGAAATATACCTATTACCCTTGAAAAAATTTTCTGTGGAACTGAATGGAGGGAAGTTCTTGCAAAATCAACTTTTCCCTCAAGAAAAGCATCCAAACTTCAACATAATTAACAAATAAAATTCAAAATTTCTAGAAGAAAACTTCCACAACTCTTCTTATATTTTCACATTTGAAAATTGATTTCGCCTAAACTATCCAGCCAAAAAGCATATATCATATATTGAGGGCTTCATGTCAGTACCTCGGAGCTGAAAAATGGAGCTTTTTACAAGAGTGCAAATAAAACTGATTTAGAGTCCAATAGTACAGAAAATTACGATATTTTGCAATGTAACCGTAAAACAGTAACTGTTCTTTGGTAACATTACAAAATATCGTAATTTTCTGAACTATTCCCATAGGTACTGTAAATCTGTTATTTTTTGCACTCCTGTAAAAGGTTTCATTTTCGGTTCCGAGGTACCTACTGCCATGAAACCCTTGATTGCGCATTATTCTGAAACCAAATTTCCATGATCTATCCAAATCTGTCAAAAAAATAGAGGGTTGCAATTTAAAAGGATTGTCGATGACGTCACTGCTTGAAAACTTGGAGCGGTAGTAGAAAAAAAAATTATCTGAAAATGTTTCTTAAAAAATAAGTCTAGTTTTACCTATCGAACCTTGTTTCAAACATTCCTACAGGAGAAAAAATTATTTGGGGTTTCGAAACTTCACACGCTCTCTGTACGCAGGTAGGGCTGGATTGCCGTATCCATTCATCAAAACGTCTCGATACGCAGATGAGAGTATCGACCAACCGATACGCTTCTTTCTATAGCATATCGATGTATACAATACCTATCAATTTTTATGCATATTTTTACGATTTTGCGTTGGGTACTTTAATAATTGAAGGACAAGCATTCAAACACACAATTTATTACTCCGTACTACGAATTTGCAAGTCAATAACTATCACACTTAAATATCGCACTCTGCTGTTGTTCGCATTCCCACTTTGAATTCAACCCCCCCCCCCCCCTGTTTCAATGACTATGTCGTTGCTTACCTATGAGTTCAATACAAGGAACAGGGATAGGCTTCAAACACCTCTGCACACTATGAAGAGAACCCAACAAGGAGTGGATTATTGGGGCTCCAAGCTATATAATCGGCTTCAAAGTGAAACAGAGACACTTACCCAAAATCAATTTGAACGGCGGGTCAAGCAGTTTTTGAAAGAGACCGTATTCTACGATATAGAAGATTTCGTAGACGGAAAGGGATCGGTTTAGTACCTTTAATCGCATTATTATTTTAGCTGTACAAAAAATGTGTTCATTGTATTTGTCTTGTTGTGTTAACAATATAATGTGATATATTGTTATACTTATTTGTGACTGTGACTGCCATGTAAACTTTTGATGGTTGAATACATTATTATTATTATTATTATAATAACTTACATCTTGTGTTCGAAAATATTCTAGGTGCTTTCCGGAATGGCCTCGAAGCTTCTCGTCGCTTTCAATATTCCGGAACATTCCAGCATCGGTTGGTAGTCTATTTATTAGAACTCTTGAAGTCCATTGGCCTCGGCAAATATTCCGACAAGCTCTAGATGCACGGCTCCTCCGCCATTTGTGCAGATGTGTGTCTTATTCGCGCGTCGTGGTCTCCAACGATTTTCGTGCCAACTCCATTCGCCAATGTTGTATCGATACGGAAAACGTATCAAAGTCGATATGCGATTTGCCGTATCGCCAGCCCTAATTATAGGTGTGCTTACTGTCACGTATCACGTATCTTTTGCAGAAGCGTAGCAGATGAAATTCAACGTCCCAAACAGCACGGGTTCACTGGATCCTAGTCGGGCTTTTGCAGAACAAATGCGCACAAAAATTATCACCAAGCTATTATAATGATAGCAACATCACGGCGAGTTGGAAGTAGGTAGCCATCTGTCGGTTTTATGGTGAACTACACACTTTTTTAAATTTGATGTGATTATTTGATGCAGATTTGTTTGTAATGGGGCTTGCAAATATTTGGCGAACATTCTGTCTATATTTTAAATTGTACATGAATTTCCACATATCCAGCAAATATCCATTGCACATTCAGACAACATATTTGTTCGCAAATTATTGTTCCGTGAATATTCGACCTATACAGATGTCTTGAAGGGTGGCTCCTTGCCCCATCTTATTTTTATTGTCTGATCAGATTTCATTGAGCTTTTTAGGACTGGACAGGACAGAAAAAATCAATACATTGGCTCGGAAATATGAAGTAAATATCCAATGCATATTGAGAAAAGAACATAATGTCTGCAAATAGTGCAAATATGCAAGGTGAATATTTATTGAACGTGTCTAGTATGTAAGCAACATTGTAATATTACCCAAATATTTGAGAAATATTAGGTGAATATCGCTTGCTACTGAGTGGGGAGGTTTTTGGAATAAAGAATGATTTTTTGTTTTTTTTTTGTCGGTGGAACTCAAAGTTATCAGTTTTGTTCTATGTTAGCTCTCGTTACATTTTTAGTGAATAGCCTGATCAACGATTATCGAATACTTTCTGGTTTTTAACGGATCAACGATCAAAAGATGTAACTTTTTGACAAACGGTGCCCACCTTAGGAGCAGCAGAAAACGTCGTTCCCACTGATTCGGAAAATACAAGAGAAAACTCCGTTCCAACTGATTCGGAAAATAAAAAGAAAACGCCGTTTTGGTAAACCGTAAGACATTCAATAGACACTATAGAGAGACGTGGATATTGCTTGTCTCGATCAAACAACGCCAAAATACAACGGGGATTCCGATGCCTGGAAGAATATTACTGTTATCATGGAGCGCAAGTTTTAAAATAGTAAAATATTCACTGAAACTAAATACGTTATCAGCTTACCAAAACAAGCGGCACAAATGCAAGAAAATTATAGTAAATGTCATTTGTAACAAGAAACTCATCCCTGATTTTGAATTTATTCACTTTTTTGTGGTTTTTAGCCGTAAATGCGATTTCATGTGGTGAACGATGGTAAGCGCCCCAAAATGAGACAAATGTAGAAAAACCAACAATAGAGTGGCAGCTAAGGGGAACTATAAGGGGAACTAGGAAAATTATTCGCGGAGTAGGCTTAGAGGATGGGTCAGGTATTTAGATCTCTACATGTATTATATATATTTATATTCCATACCTTCTACACATTTTACATTATCCTTTATTTATTTTATATAATTTTGTAATTTCCTTCACGAATAAAAATTGTTGATAAATAAAATAGAGTGGCAGCTGCGATAGTACCCATTATTTGACCAAAAGCAAATAATGGTTGTCATTGGCATAATGGTATATTATGATTATTATGTACAAGAGTACAAGATTTAACGAACGAGTAGGTAATAATAGAGCTTTTAGTCTTTTACGCAAGAAGAAGCAGTTTACCGACACGAGCTCCGGCGATTGTCGTAAAGCATCCGAGTGAGTAATAGCGTTGAGTGTAATAGCCATTTCACGAGAGTAGAAAGGTACCTACTATATGCTCCATTGTCTTTTTTTTTTTTTTTTTTTTTCTTCAAATTTTTGAAAAGTACAAAGTATATTTATAAAAGTGAAGATACAGTTCATGAGTATATTATAAATATATATATATATTATATATATATATATGGATGTGTGTGTGTGTGTAAAACTAAGGAATACGTAAAATATAATAAATTTCGTCGTATGATTTTTGTGGAATTGTCATATTATTATTGTCATTTAATAATAGTATAATATTCAACAAGCGGGTAATGATTGCTTCTTGCTCATAAGGATGCAGTTTACCGACACGAGCCTTGACGAGTGTCGTAAAGCATCCGAATCCGAATGAGTAATAGCCATTACCCGCGAGTAGAATACTATGCTTTATCCAGTCTTATTGGAAAATGCAGGCATGTATGCGCGTGATAATTCGTGCATTATTCAATAGGATTGGATAAAGTCACTTGCAATTGACAGAATATAATACAACCTCAATCAACAGTTATTTGTTCTTTAATCCAACGATTTGTTCATCCAGCAAGAATTTATAAGTCAGTTCAGACTGGATCAGGTGTTTCTACCTGCAATGTTACAGACAGGGACGGACTGGGCCGGGGGGCTAGCGGGCGCCGCCCTCCGCGCCGGACCTCTGGATTCTTCTGGCGCCGCCGCTAAAGATGATTTTTTTTCATTGTTTTTCTAAACTCACAGTCAACGGCGCCGGCGGCGATGGGTTACATGCGACAGTTTTTCAGCGCACTTCTTCTAATGTGAAGAGGAATAGATAGATAGTGGGACTCGGACTTGATTTTCTCAATCTGAGAAGATTTTTGAGAACATCATTTCAGCTTTCAGCACAAGTTATATGCTCTTGATTTTGGCGGATTTTATAGACTAAATAAGCGCCATTGCGTAGTGCATGATTTCAACATTTTTCTTCCATTTACCCAGATCAAGCTCTAATGGATTGAAAGTTCCAGAATTTCACTTTGCATGGTCTGTCGATTTCGATCCTCAACCCTCTCATAGCACCTCAATTAATTGGCTAAGTTTTCCTGGAATTATTTCTCTATTGTTCGTAACATCAGATTCTATGGGCATGAGAATCGAAAGTTTTGGGATTTTACTCAATTCTCTCAATTTTTACCCCAATTTCCCTCGATAATCACCTCCAGTTTATTTATTCAGATTTTTCAAAATATCGGAACTTCTAGAATTTCACTGGGTTTTCTCGATTTCGACCCCCTAACCCCGTCGATAGCTACCCTAATTCACAATCTAAATGCTTTCAATTATTTTTCCCATGATCACAACTTCAAATTGAACCAGTTTCATGAATTTTAAAAACTTTGAGACAATTCCTGAGGTGGACTTTATTAAATAAATTGAGATGAACAAACTGTTCATAGGAGAGGGATCCATTTTTTTTAAATTTTAGGCCGTGATCTACAACATATCAAAAATTCTGCCAAATTCACTGTAACCATTTTTTCATAGTAGGCAAATGTACGGGGTTCTTTTACTATGATTCAAGTACCGACTTATTACAAAAATTCAATTTTTTTCCAACACCAAATTATTGAAGCAAAAATGTTGATGAAGCTGATGATATTTGACAAAATTCAACAGCCCCGCCCTTTATTGCGAAAAATTTTCGCCTGCGGCGCTGTTTTCTCACATTCTTCACCATGTCTTGGCGCCGGACCACCTTATAGCCCGCGCCGCTTTTTTATCCCAGTCCGTCCCTGGTTACAGACGAGGTTTCAGATTTTCAGCGTTGATTATTTTTTCAATTTAAACTCCAACACTTTGACCACCTACTGGAAGAATCTCTTAAAAGAAAATTATAAATAAGTAGAACCTGCGAGAACATAATTAGTTTGTAGTTTTTTTGTCCGCGAAAAGCTTCCTGCACGCCGCACTTTCGTCCGACCCTGTATTCTTTGAGCAGGCACCTGCTGCCAGAAGCATGCATTCCAAACCCAGCAAGACTGTTACTTCTCACACTAACAGCGGCGAGACAGCTGGCGCCAACATAGGGCGCCCACACCCCTCCTATTCACATTTACTACACAACATTTCATGTCAACTTAGTATAGTTTGGACCTCCGAACAGACAACAGTCAGGCTAGAGCTAGAGCATCGCACCACACGATCCACACGCAGATCGCGTATCACACCCGCGTCAACAAAAACAGTCTCTGGTTAAAATAAAAAGTTCTTTTTTTTTCGGCCGACACGATCACTAGACTTGTGCCCTGCAGACGCGCTGTATTTTTTGTTTTGTTTCGAGTGTGTGGTGCCATTTCTACATTGGATTACAAGGGAAAATTGTCGATTGTGATTCGATGATGACACGATTGTTTTACCATTGCTAATATGATGACGAATGGAATTGACAGGAAATTGATTGGGAAAGGTCAGTATCCAGGTTCGCGGACCTTAATAGTTTAATTGTGTGTGTATGTGTGAGAGTGTGTCCGCAGTGTTGCGTTGTCGGACCTCTTGTTTTTGTAATTTCTAAAATTGCTTGTGGTGAAATACACGGAAATACACTAATTGAGTTTCCATTTGATGTCATGCCGTGCCGACACTGAGATTATTGCGTAGGTAATTGAAAGTATCTGCCGAAAGCGCTGGAAGAAAATCTCGAAGAAAATGAAAGCGAGAATCTCAAAAATGCTAATCTGCAACAGGTGAAAACAGGAATTTACACTTTTTGTCTCAGTTCCTTAATATTTTTGTTAACCTAATATGGCTTGATCTCATGTTGTACCTAGCAGTCAGTCACTATGGTAACGGCGCTTAACTTTGAGCCTCCAACATAGAATCGAGCCGTTGGTTGGTCATTAATGATAAGTAAAAAATGTTAGATTGGTCAGGTAGGTGTACTTTACATTTATTTGAAGTTTTAGGTTTCCAGAGTGATAACTTTGAAAAGATTAATTCCTTATTGTCCGGGATTAACGATTCTTTATCTGATTATCACAACTACCCAATTAGTAGAGGTACCCGATCACTTTTGAGTCACTTCTCTGTTATAGCTAACAACCAATAAAATTGATCCACTTTTATTATTATCAATGAGAATCATGAGATGAGCACTCAGATGGACACGTTTTTTGGATTATCAAATCCATGTTTACGTTTTTTCTTTCAAGAAAAGATTTTTATCTCGTTTCAGTACTTTCAGTGGTATTATTTTGCTACCATACCAACACCCAAGTTCTAAGTAGATCTGCACCTCATTTTGCACTTGACTCGAATTGATAGGCGGAATAGGTGCATCTCAACTCTGAAGTGCAGTCTCAGGATCGTGATTTCAGCTCAATGTCATCTGTCGTTTTGATTTTAACGAGACTTTTTTGAACGTTTTGAAACTGTCAAGGAGTGACAGTTGACCGACAACCTTCGCTACTCACCTGCTTTTGTACTTTCAAGAGGAAAAATTCGTTAGTTATGCATCGTCGAGTTACTAGAGTTCATCGTTCAATTTTATTTTGTTCGTGAGCATAAAGTCAAAAGATATACTGAAACTGAACCGATTGACATGAAGACTCAAAGGAGTGAGTAGAGACTTTTCGCATAGGTTTCAGAAATACAAAAAGGTAACTATACCCTATACCTAATTGACTGATCCCAGTAAGGTGGTGCTAATATTTTAAATCAGGTACATAGCCGCCTTTATGGTCAGTATTAGAATAGGGGCCATGTAGCTGAAATTTGCATACCACTTATCAAAATAATCGTTATTGCACACAAATTGAAACAAGTAGTCGGGTACGATTACAATCTACAACAGTTCGTTTACTTCGGTTAAAAATAGACAAAACCGTATAAATATTCACTTTTCAACGTTCAGTCATAAACAAAATTGAGCATTAATTACTCGATCAAAAACCTTGAGGCTTTATTTTCATCAAGATCACTGGTTGAAATTGATTTTTTCTCAAGTGAGTCAAAAAAATTATATCATTGTATGACAGATATCAAGCTGTGTCAAAGTTCAAAATTATTCTCGAAAATACCTAGACTTTGTGTCAACGTACTGTACGACAATTTTTTGTCGCAATGGTATCCTAGGTGCTGCTACTTCGAGATTATGTAACAGAAGCATAACACCACGTCCCAGTCGAGAGCATTTGCGTAACGAAATTGTGTAATTGACGTTTGGCCGAAAAGTTGATCAGTTTGGTGATTTGTTGATGACTTTTTGGTTGATACCGTTGCCTCGTTCAATAAATGCCAATTCAAATGTGAAAGTTACATTACAACGGCATTCAAAATGACGGAATCATCTCTGATATATCAAAAAGCGGTCGACTTCTTTGTGGAACGTCAGTGTCAAATAGGGGAGACCGGGGTTGGTTGTTACCGCGCCCACAGTTGCATGACGATATGTTGAGTCGTTGCCAGGTGAGTTCAAGCTATGTGTTTTTAAGCCTTTTTAGTAAATCTAATTATTAAATGGTTGGCTCTTAGTTTCATTACAAGTATGGATAAACTCCAACTTATCTGGCAATTTTCTTCAACAAACATTGGCGAATAGAGAATTCCCCATGCTTGCCGGCTGCAATCACTTCAAAGGTGACGTAGGAATAGCTGATTGAACTTGAAAAGTACAGTTGGGGCTGAATATTACAGTCTTGACGGGGTTAGTTGTGGCATGGTACTGGGGGCCAGAAATCCGAATGCTCGGCTAAATCTCTTGAAACTCCCAGAATGATTGGGCAATATAAAAGAAACATTTCAAGGACGAATAGAAGAATAGTAATCGAAATTACTTCAAAATAGGGGTTGAAACAGCGGGTGAAGAGTAAGAAAACGAGATAAAAAAAAAACTATTTCGAATTTTATAGGCCTACTATTTGATTTTCTGATGATTAGCCTTTTTTTTATTGTTTTACTGTATGTATCAGAATTATAGGTTTTTATCAATTTCAAGTTTTTACCTTAGATACCTTCAAAAAAGTGACCCAAGACATGGGGTCAGTTGTGACAATCTGCCCAAGCACTTAAAAAAATTGATAGAATTTTTTGTGGTGATTTTGAAGCGTTACTGTTATGTTTCTCAAATAAAGGCAGGTTCAATCAATATGTTGGAGTATGCTGTTTCTCTCTATCAACACACAATTGAAAAAAATCAAACGTGAAAATTGTAACGATCAACCCCGGTCTCCCCTACCTACGCTCCATCCATGGGAGCTAATTAATATAGACGTTTTGGAAAAAGGCTTGGTCAATTTGAGTTTTTCACTAGATCCGTTAGCTCAAATATTATTTCAACGGTGAAAGTAACTGGGCATTTGAATAACCGACGCGACGAAATCCGATGAAACGCTGAAATTAAGCATTCTATCTACCGAGTTTTCTACGAAATGTCAACAGGTGTCTATCTATCTCCCTAGGTCCTAAGGTTCAGGTTTGAAGAAAATCACTCTTACTCGTAATCAAAAACTGAGGCAAAATAACTAATTATTATGTCTTATCAAATCAGTGTCTGTAATTTGGGCTCGAATTTGGGTAAGGAATTTCTGTCTACTTCTTCTGACTGAGCTCACGAAACAGAACCCAAGAAATGATTTATTTTCAAGTGTGCCTTCTTCTTTCTCTTTTCTCCGAAAAAAATGGTCAGTCGTCAATTATATATAGAGCACCAAAATGCTACCGTCAACAGATTGTTTTATAACAATTTGTCACTTGGGTCAAGTAACTCTTGATCCCTACACTGTTCAACATAACCGTCATTTACATTGGTCGTCCGCCTACTGCAGGTTGTTTATTTTCTGACACTAATCCTGTTAGGGTGACAGTTTAGCCTTCCGCAACGTCAAAAGCCTCTTTTAGTTTTTTCAAGCTGAAATTGGCGAAGTTCAGCTTATGCACTCACCATAGATTTATGTCAGTTCAGTATTCCAGAGTGAGTACGTTATCAAATCAATGATGAAGTCTATTGATTGATCACCATGTGTCATTTACCCGAGACAAAAATGACAAGAAACAGATTTTTCAGCGTTGTTTGACAGTGACATTATTGATAGTTCAACATAGCAATAATCTGGCGTAAATGCCCCCTTCCCTTATGCGTAAAAAATATTGCAATTTTCGAAGTAATTTTATAGTTTTTTTCTACAACGACTAAGTGCTCAAGTACATATTCTCAAAAAGGTATTCGAAATTATTTTTTGCTCTTTGAAATTTGGAAATTTACCTGGAATAACATTTTGACTGTCAGTCACATAGATATGATTTAATTCCCATGTTCAGCTTCGACAAACATCGAACATAACAAATAAAAACCTCAGATAGACATCCGTTTTCTTGAAATTATCTTCCTTGTTGTTATTGTTAACTCATAATATACCTACTTGCTAACTGTTCAGACCTTGGTGGTGAAGATAACCACTCGCGTAATAGGTAGGCTCATAGGTAGGTTATATGTTTGTGGTATCTACCACTCTGGAGAATCATTGGAGATATACCAACGTACATACATGTCTTCTAGTTTGACGGACGTTTCCGGCAACCCAGGCGGAATTTTTTTAGCCCGTTTAGACTTAGATACCTACGTATACGCAATTTCACTTTATCTATGACTGAGATAATTTATTCCACATGATCTTCCATGCCCATGCGAGCTTCCATGTAAATAAATAACATATAAACCTAATCATATGTTTCTGTCTTTCACAATAAAATAAAAAATATTTGGAATACACTCGGGAATACATAAGTACAAGCAAAAGCAGGCTTACAAATTTTGAGCAAAGAGGAAACTGATATAGGTCATGAAAGGGCGACAGATGAGCAATTTATTATTTTTATAGTTGAAGATTTAGGCGACGTTCACGGAGTAGGTATATAGACATAGAGGTATAGATATATCTTTGTCTCTGCTTAATAGCTACTACCTGTCATCTGTAATCACCTGTCAGTACGTAGGTACTGTCATAGTGTCATTCAGATAGGTCATAAACGAGGTAATAAATTAACATCATGTAATAACGTCTCCGATTTGACCTAATTACCTACAGTCTCACAATGACAATTAATTTTTACTGCATTTAGCAACTACAGATAAGATCAGGATGAGCTTGAGAAATGTTGGATTTGCAACGACGTGATTTCAGATCTGGAAACTGAACGATTGTTAGCTATCTGAAGCTAAAAGTGTCGTAGGTGCAATCACGCAAAAGAAAACAGGGATACAGAAAATACTTTGAGACCTCAGTTTCAGGACTTCTGGCTGTGTGAGGTTGATGCATTCATCCGTCCGTGCTGATTGGATCACAATATTGTGCATGCAACATGCATGCATACATCACCATTACACAACTAGAAATCCGGAGACTAAAGCCTCATATTTTCACTGCCTCCATTTTTCTTTGCGCACGATTGTACCTTGTACCTACCGCCTACCTATCTTATAAAACGTAGATCCGAACCTTAACGTCCTTTGGTCAGCTTCAATTGACCAGTGAAGTGCCTACTGACTAGACTTCACCTTACTTTTTTCACAGATATAGATACACCATCAGGTCCACCAACTTGAACCCCCATGCATACAAGCCAGATACGTACCCAAAACACACAAAAAATCAGCGAAATTATTATACTTTTCCATTATCAAACTTGTAGGACATTCCTCACTCTGCTCATTGGATGGATACCTAGTTATTAGGTCTGGTCTTCAATATTGCAAAAAAAAATCCACGCTACGTTTGAACATAGGTAGTTTTGAAATCTTCTACCTATACCTCCAAGATTCAACTTGTCATATTCCATCTAATATTGCTGTTCTAATTCTAATACGCCCGCAAAGTCAATCCTAATCTCGAGATTATGTTCAAATTTCAAGAATAAGAATATCCAAATTTTGGGGATAAGATCAAAATTCGATAAAAACCAGGTACAGGTGTTGTTTTTCTAAGATAAATTCTCAAAATAATCCTCTCTATTACAGCTTTCTTGTTTATAAAAACGAATACCAGCACAATTACCTAGCATAGTTGAGCGTCAATTGCCAAGCAAAATACACATCCTCCTTTTAATCCGTCAAGTAGTGGCTTTTTGAAAAGCAAAAGTGACATGTCCTAAATACAGGAGTTGCATTCACATTCGAAAGAGGTTAGTTCAAAAAAAAAGCAACGGAACTAAATGGTCAGGTTTTTTTTCTTGATTTATTACTAAAACTTGGATTGAAGAGACGTCTAGTTAGGAAAATATATCGCAAAACCCGTATGGATATGAAGATTTCGGATGTCGTTGACACGAAGCACGAGGTATTGTTTTTTATCACAGCTTGACACTTGTCACATCGACATAAAATTTCAATGCCCCGTGTCAGCTTATTGTTTTTTTTTTCTTTTGAGAGACATTAAGGGTGAAAGTTGATGTATATTAGATATGTACTATTTTTAAAGTTTGAAAGCGTCATTCAATTTTTGTTCAAATACCAAGATATATTTTGAGACAGTCCATTCTTTTGAACCATTGTGGTGCAAATGGCAAACACTTTCGTATTGACGGTGAATGCAAAGGTATGTGCCATTTGCACCACAATGGATTTGAAAAAAAAACTGTACTCCTCTTAAGGATTACAGCAGGGCGCACTTATTGATCCGTTTCTTTCCACTTTTCACAAAAACTTCAAACTAAAAATTCGTTTTTTCTGCAGATTCCGTCATGGCCTTCTCCAAGGACTACATTCCCATGGCCTGTTCGGACTACTTCGACTCGGAAATCCACTCGCCCACCGACAGCAGCGAGGACTCGGTCGAGGTCAAGATCTGCCCCATCTCTGTCCGGAACAAGCGGAAGCTGGTCGAACCGCGCAAAGTCCACGAGTCTTCCCCCTTCACCGGCCCCCTGAAGAAGCGCATGTGTCTCAAAGTCAAAGCCGAGACCGAGGTCCACCCCTTCAGGCCGTGGAGTCCCAAGCTGCCTCAGACGCCGCCCGCCACAACGGAAGTGCCAAAGCCGCAATACTTCAGGCCACCGTCTCCGGTCAAACTGGAACCGGAAGAACAACCGGTGGCCCTCATCAAGAAAAAAGAGTCTCTGGACGACAGCTGCAGCAGCAGCAGCATTTCTCCGGACACGTCGCTCCGCGTGCCGATCCACCCTCAAGTGTCCATGACGCATCTGGAGACCGAAAGACTGATACTGGACTCGACGGAGGGCTTTCCCATGCTGAGTCAGGGCAGCAGCAGGCGGGAGCAGAGGAACTACAAGAACATGACCAGGGAGAGGAGGATCGAGGCGAATGCCAGGGAACGGACCAGGGTGCATACTATAAGTGCTGCGTTTGAAACGTTACGAAGGTCCATTCCTTCATACTCTCACAACCAGAAACTGTCGAAGTTGTCGGTTCTGCGGATCGCGTGCTCGTACATCATGACTCTGTCTTCCATAGTCAACGAAGACGAGGAAGAACCGGCGACCATCGACTGCGTCGAGTCCGTGACCAGGACTATTCAGCGCGAAGGGAAGCTGCGGAAGAAAAAAGACGATAATGACTAGAAACTCCAGTTCCTATATACCTATACCTACCTTGAGGAAGACCAAGAACAGAACCGTGGATTTGTCACGTAGACCACTTAGATTCCACTGGATATATTCGCATTGTGTGCGTTATTTACCTGCTTGAGTTTGACTGCTTGTCACCATGACTATCACTGTTACTTCCACAATTATTATTTATTTCCATATTATTCACATACACCTGAATGCGTTTCATTAGAGAACAAAAAATGTCAAGTTGGCTTTTTCAGCCATTGCAATTGTGATAAAAGCTCATTATACTATAGAAGATTCATTTCTCATTCACAATGGCATTTGGTGAACTGCTGAGTGTTCATTGTGTCGGTTCATTTCAGTTTTAGAGTAATTTTACTTGATTTTGTTATTTTGGACTCAAAGAATGCTTGTATTTTAGTTTTACATATGCATCCGCCTAAAATTAAAACTCGATTTGCACCCTGTTCTAGTCCTGCCTCGTTTTCGGCGAGTTTCTTTCAACTCTATGTGCGCTTGAAAATGGCACATCCCATCCAAGGCAACTCAAAGCTACATCGTCGAGCTTCATATTGTGAGAAGAGTTTTAGTTTTACACGGTGGCATCTTGGAACATATTATCACTGAAAGGTTCATGTTTTCACGGCACTTCGGCACTCGCAGAAAACAAAAATGATTTCTGAAATTTGATAATTCTTCGTCTTCCATTTGGTTTTAGTTTTCAAAATGTGTGATCAATAATGTGAAATGTCATTGACAGGGAGTCAAATGGATCTGATTACTTGCAGTGTCCTCTAACGCAGGGTCGTAGAAATGTTTACGTGGATAGAATGAGAATGACTCGTTACAAATCTATGGGATAAACTAAGAGAAAACCGAATTTTTGTACTTATGTTGTATATAGATTTTTATTTGTGAAATTTAATATTTATTTATTTCAATATTATCATGTTGCTTTACTCACGGTGTTTTATTTTTGTGAAGAAGACGAACCCACCACTTCTACCTGTTACAGATAAAAATCGTTATCATGTGTTTGTGTGTATGTACATGAACTGAGGATGCACCTGTACCTACCTGAATGAGTGGAAATGTACTCGAAACCGTGCGTTATCTTGGGCTATTGGTACGATGAGTGTACCTATGTATGTCTGATGCACTTTGATTCTGAGACTACATGACTCGCGACGGTGCCTTAGATAAGGCGGTTTTAAACAATAGGTCAGTTATCAAACAAACAAAAAGTTTGTGTCAAATAAGAATATTTCAAAAATCAGAATCAGTAATGGGGAAGCTTTCTAGAATGTTTTTTAGAACGGTCTAAGTATTAGTTACAAAAGTACATTATTTTTACTCAGTAGGTATCTACCTACAAACCTACGTTCTGTACCACTACTTGACAACTGCGACGTCTGCTAGTTGTCACTAATTTTTGATTCCCCAGCCTACCTTTCTGTCACTGGTTCATTCAATATGCAAGAGTGTTCTTATCATATTTTCATTTTAGTTTTTTATGATGATCGCCTGAAAAATATTGTGCGCACTTCAGCTCTCAGTTCTCATCCTAGGTCCCATCTGATATTCGGCAACACCATGCCTCAAATTCCAAAAATTAAATTACTTTTTATTTAAGGTGAGTATATGATTTTATTCTATTATTGAAAAAACTTCAGCATTCGCGGAAATAGATCTGAGGGCGACTTCTGGAAGAAGCTACTTGCTTCTACAGTTCCAAAGATGTCTCCGTCATAATTTGGGAACAACTCATCTTCCCAAATCATAATCGTACGGTCGTGATTCGAATTCAGAAAACTGACCATCACTGCACTGCATAAGTGTTGAGTAATTGGTCCTGAGAATGTCATCCTTCTACCTGGCGAATATTCTAGATAGCAAGCTTTAGATGCATGGCTCCTCCGCCAATTGAGCAGTTGTGCGTCATATGCGCGCGTTGTGATCTCCAGCGAGTTTTGTTACAATATACTGTTTAACAAGCTAGTGAACAAAATCACAGCCTCAATAGACATTTTCAAAAACTATTGTAAAATGAGTGATTGATTTTTTTGTAAAATGAAAAAGGATCAATATACCTACCTATGTGCCATATTATGGTACCATGATATATGTGCCAAATTAATGTTTAAATCCTGTTGTTGGGTGTACGTTATTAGTGTAATAAAAATTATAAATTATGATTAAATTGGTACTAATAATGTACCAAATTGACGAGTCGAATTATTATTGTCGAAGAAAACAATAAGCAAAGACAGCAATAATTGGAATATATTATTATATTTATTAGTTATATTAGATGTTAACTACCTACATACAAATCTAGATCATAATTATCAAGACTAATATTCTTGCTTCTATTTTAAATAGGTAAGCAGTTTCAAACTTCTCAACCCTTCTAGGTAACAATTCATATTCTGAGCTGGATTTGTCATATTAAATGATGAAGCTTGAGTAATAAGTAAGTAGGTAGGTGTATAGGTACCTAGTAATCAGTCAGTTACCTAATTACAGGTGGCAAAGTGTAAGAAACTAAACTTTACTATCAAAGATCAAGACATTTCAAGTGACAATGCTTTTGATTGATTTTCTCTTCAAAGTATGGCGATTTCATTTAATCAGTAGCTACCTACTGGCATAATCGTAGGCGTCGCATTTCGCCTCATCTAACAAATTCTGAAGCCAATATCATGCCTGTATTATTACTACTAGTATTAGTATTGTATGTATTTGAGTTTGGCCAATTACTGAAAATTGGAGTTTGGGTTATACTCATATACTGTTATACTATAGATAACCAACAATACATGCGAGACGGTAAAAGATTTCGACCATCTGTGATTTCGACACAATCTGCAAATCAGTATTACTGGTTGCCTACCTCGAATTATCTCGAGTTAACCTCCCAAATTATAATAATAAAATTGATACAATAATTATCATGGCCAAGTACCTATTTCTATCTTGTATTAAATTTACCCTAAGGTCGACTTGATGTTAAATGTCATACCTAGATTTCATAATTGTTCCAACAATCGTTGCAACAGGCATTGTTTACCTTTAGGTTAAAATAACTATATAGAGACGGAAATACACACAGAGGAAAATACAGGTCTTGTGGAAATTTATTACTAACATAGATTATTAATCAGTGTTCACGTATTAGGTATTGTTTATTACACATTGCCCATCATATAGTTTCAAGTCGAGTTCGACCATTATTTTGCAAAATAAATAAGATCGGTGATAAAGTTAACCTGTGAAGTTAAACACGTTTTCTCACAATAACAATCGTTTTTTCACTTGCTTCGACACTTTGGAGAATTTTTTGTCCGTTTCTTTTTTGTCGTTTTCATCTCCCGGTGGCTTTTCGAGCGGGATGTGATTGGGCTTTTTCAATTCCGCGACGGTTGGCATTGGAGTCGAAGTGGCTTCCGGTTTCTTGAAGTTGAATCCATCCACTTCGATCAGATTCGTCTCGAATCCGTACGCACTTACTCTAATTTTATGGTTTTTCACAAGGGTCTCCTGTAGGGTCGGCTGCTTGTCCTTCAAATCGCGGACACTTTTCCAAACACTCAGGTTATCCTTTTCCATTTTTCAGCTAACTTGCTGAATTAGGTGATAGATGATAGATGAAGGAATAAATTATTAAGGAAAAACGATGAGAAACACTCTTAGTTGGTGAGTAAACTAAAATCGAGAATCGAGGGTAAAGTCAAAGCTGCAGCGCACCTTTTCTACACAAACATCAATCCCACATGTGACCGTCAAATCATCCCTAAGATGTCTGAAAGTCTGGTCTGAGAACGGAGAAGAGATGGTGGAAGAATGTAGGACAAAAGACATTTGGTTCGGTCATGCCCATGCTATGTTCTGTCCTTTGTTGATTTCGGTAGGTAGTACTAGGTAGGTCCGTCCTATGTATTCGCGGTGGGGTTTCATCTAAAGCGGGTGTGTGGTGATGGTGTAGTTTGGTAGGTAGGTACCTACCTAGGAAAATTTCCAGAAAATGGAAATGACCAAAGACCAGACTATATGCGAACACAATTACATAATGCAAAGTTAACTTTCAACTGAAGATTAAGGACGGAGTTGAATTGGTAAAATAAGCGTTGCGAAATCAATCCCTGTGGGTTTAGGTATTCCTTGACGGATTCTTACCATTTTGGTCTCTTTCGAAAGCTACAAGGATGTACTTTGGTTTGAGCCCATTGGCATTTCCAAAATCCAAAAATCAAATAATTGGAACAATGAAAATGATTGGACCATACAGCGTAGTAACGAGAATCATCGACATTTATCATATGTACCGGATCCAAAAAGCCCCCATATCTCAGAGCCAAGATGAAAGTGCTTCACCTGGACTATCCATCCTCCTAGACCTGAACCGACTTAAACGGTACTGGCGGGGTAATTATTTACGAAGTGCCCGTACGAAAAGGCTTAATCGGGAGCAGTGCTACGAAACTTGCTGGAGACCACGACGCACGAACAAGACACATTCCCACAATTGGCGGCGGAACCGTACATCGGGACCTTGCAGGAATATTATTTGCGAAGCGATGGAATTTTCTATAGCTCTCGCGAACGGACTTCCGGGCAAGCCTGGATTCCAGCGGAGTGACAATGGAAGCGGCGAGAACTTTCGAGGTCTTTTCGAAAGAAGAAAGAAGTGACATGTTCTCGAATACACGACGCTAGTGGGAGCCCACTCAGCGGTCCACAGCGAAATCAGTCCACAGCTCAAACGTCCGACCGGAAAAAAGTCCACGACTCATTTATCCCCGAGTTCTCCCACCGCGAGGACATCCGCTTCTAAAACTATCCACCGGAAAAAAAGTCCACCACGCATTTACCTCCGAATTCTGACACCGCAAAGACATCCACTGCTCAAACGGTCCACCGGAAAAAGGTCCACCACGGATTAATTTATCCCCGAGTCTTCACACCGATAAATCATCCCAGGGCTCAAATGTCCCCCCGGAAAAAGGTCCACCGCTCATTTAGACACTGTCATATGCCGCCTACACCCATAGACATTTCAAAACTAGTAAGATGGTCTGTTGAATGTATGTTTGGTTGCATAATTATATTAGCATAAAAAATAGCAGCAGTTTATTTCTTGTCCATAATATTACTCGACAATTGCTCGTTTTTTTTACAGTGATTAGTGAAAAGTTTGGAGATGCCTAGAGATATAGGCTATCTGATTTCTACATGATTCTAGTGGGCTGCGATTCAGGCCGCTATCGGCCGATGGCGACCAGGAGCGCGATTCTGTACTTGCCTACCGACAACTATCGGATCGGTAGCTAGGGTGAGAACCAATCAGATTCGCTCCTGCCTAGCTACCGACACCGACAAGTGTCGGTAGGAGAGTACAGAATCGCGGCCCAGAAACATAGCCCAAACTTCAGCTAGTTTTACAATGTCTATGGGCGAAGTCCCCTGACAGTTGATAAATGCGTGGTGGACCTTTTTCCGGTGGATCGTTTCAGCAGTGGATGTCTTCGCGGTGGTAGAACTCGGAGATATGTGGTGGACCTTTTTCCGGTAGATCGCTTAAGCAGTGGATATCTTCGCGGTGTCAGAACTCGGGAATAAATGAGTCGTGGACCTTTTTCCGGTGGGACGTTTGAGCTGTGGGCTGATTCCGCCGTGGACTGCTAAATATGGACTCACGCTAGTATATGAAAACGGCATGGCCAGGAAGCAGGTGGCAGTTGAATTCACAACGACAGTGAAAACCTCATCCTGGTTATCTGGAACGATATCCAAGTGCGACGATTTATTTGACGTGTAAATTAATAGTACCCAACGTAGATCCTTGACAATACGTATGAGATAAAGGGTAACGAAACTAAAACAAGGTATCCTTACAGAGGAGCTTGAACATTCTCAATATACAGGGTGGTCCAGGTTTTAGTCGACAAACTTTGCAGGCTGATAGAGGATGAAAAAAAAAGTCGACTCACCCCAAAAAATACATATCTAAAATGCATAATAAAAAAGTTACAGGCCTTCAAAGTTGCAGAAAAAAATTGTTTTTTTCTTGATAACTTTTGAACAGCTTGACCGATGTCGCTCAAATTTTGCACATATGAGTAACAAACACGTTTCCAGTGATTTCTTGGAAAAAATTCTGCCAGAATGACGCAGTGCCGTAGGTAGGAGGGGGTACTAACCCTCTTACCCCCCTACTTTCTACGCCACTGAATATTTTGGAAAACCGTTAAAAATATTGAATTTGGTGTTCAATTCTGAAGAGAAAATTGGCGTGTTATTGCTACATTTGGAGCAGCGGTTTCGGAGATATTTGTGTTTAAAGGTTCAAAAACACCGAATTACGCAAATGTTTCAAAATTCGAGCAAGCTTTGATCCATCAACTTTCAACTTTTTTTTCAATTTAAAGTTTATTGATCCATAATTTAGCTCGAGAAATTGAAAATTGGTTGTGAAAATTCATAATTTCAGCAACAATTAAATATTCAATAGGTAGGGACTTATTCACTTACTGATAGTTGGGAAGTTTAGTAAGAACAAGAACCAGGGGCCCTTTGTTTGTTATTGGTCACGTTACTGAAATTATGAATTCTCACAACCAATTTTCAATTTCTCATGAGCTAAATTATGGATGAATAAACTTTGAATTGAAAAAAAGTTGAAAGTTAATGGACCAAAGCTTGCTCGAATTTTGAAACATTTGCGTAATTCGGTGTTTTTGAACCTTTAAACACAAATATCTCCGAAACCGCTGCTCCAAATGAAGCAATAACACGCCAATTTTCTCTTCAGAATTGAACGCCAAATTCAATACTTTTAACGGTTTTCCAAAATATCCAGTGGCGTGGAAAGTAGGGGGTAAGAGGGTTAGTACCCCCCCATATCTACAACACTACGTCATTCTGACAAAAAAAAATCAAGAAATCACTGGACACGTGTTTGTTAACCATATGTGCAAAATTTGAGCGACATCGGTCAAGATGTTCAAAGGTTATCAAGAAAAAAACAATTTTTTTCTGCAACTTTGAAGGCCTGTAACTTTTTTATTATGCATTTTAGATATGTACTTTTTGGGGTAAGTCGACTTTTTTTTTCATCCTCTATCAGCCTGCAAAGTTTGTCGACTAAAACCTGGACCACCCTGTATACTGCAACAGGATGAAACTTGACCTAAATCCCGACAAATCAAAAATACTGATTTTCAGAAGAAGAGTAATGAGGCTGAGTAGCGCACTTCCTTTTTGAAGGGTTAGTGAACGCAAGATGTTAATCAGGGTTCTACCGTTTAGACAAGGATAAGTTCCAAGTTTCTTGAAAATCGTTCCAATAATAAGAGACTTCAATATGGCGGCCAAGATGGCGGCAGAACATCATTTGTCCAAAATCTGATGTATTTTGACTAAGTTCACATCGCCTGTGAATTTCACGCAAATCGGACCACTTTCAGAGAAATTCAAAATGGCGGACCAAAGATGGCGGACCAAAGATTGTGGCAAAGTGACAAAATTCATTGGTCAAATTTATATGGTGAACACGTACGCATTTGATTGGCATTCGCACCACATCGATATCTTTTTTCGTTGAGGTATAATTCTCCTAGTTCTATCATTTTGAAACATGTTCAATATGGAGAATACAAGATGGCGGCAGGGCATCAATTGCCAAAAATTGGATGTATCTCAATGGAGTTCACATCGCCTGCAAATTTTACTCAAATTGGACCACTTTCAGAGAAATTTTAAAATGGCGGATCAAAGATGGCGGCCAAGTGACAAAAATCATTGGTCAACTTTATATGGTGGTCACACACGTATTTGATTGGCGTTTGGACCACATCGATATCTCTTTTCGTTGAGGCATAATTCTCCTAGTTCTATTACTTCAAAACATGTTCAATAGTGAAAATACAAGATGGCGGCGGGGCATCAATTGTCAAAAATTGGATGTATCCTGATGAAGTTCACATCGCCTGCAAATTTCACTCAAATCAGACCACTTTCAGAGAAATTCAAAATGGTGAATCAAAGATGGCGGATCAAAGATGGCGGCCAAGTGACAAAAAATATTGGTCAACTTTATATGGTGGTCACGTACGCGTTCGATTGGCGTTTGCACCACATCGATATCTCTTTTCGTTGAGACATAATTCTCCTAGTTCTATCACTTAGAAACATGTTCAATAGTGAGAATACAAGATGGCGGCGGGGCATCAATTGTCAAAAATTGGATGTATCCTGATGAAGTTCACATCGCCTGCAAATTTCACTCAAATCAGACCACTTTCAGAGAAATTCAAAATGGTGGATCAAAGATGGCGGCCAAGTGACAAAAAATATTGGTCAACTTTATATGGTGGTCACGTACGCGTTCGATTGGCGTTTGCACCACATCGATATCTCTTTTCGTTGAGACATAATTCTCCTAGTTCTATCACTTAGAAACATGTTCAATAGTGAGAATACAAGATGGCGGCGGGGCATCAATTGTCGAAAATTGGAAAGATCATGGTGTGGTTCTCAATGCCTGCAAATTTCATTTCAATCGGATCACTTTTCAAGAAATTCAAAATGGCGGATCAAAGATGGCGACAGAATAACAAAAAACCAAAAGTCAACTTGACATCCTGGACATATGTATTATTGATCAGCGTTTACACCACATCGATATCTTTCTTCACTGAGGAGTTATCTCGGGTACGGACGAATGGACGGACAGACGGACGGACGGACAAAGTGAAGCTAAAAGCGCTTTTTTCCAATTTTTTGGAAAAGTGCGCTAAAAACATAAGTCCTTATTCAATCATAAAGAAATCGAGATTGTAAATGAGTCGAGAAATAAGTATCAATATCTTGGAGTAACATTTCACTTCAATGGTTCTTTCTTTCAACACACGAAATCGATCATTTCCAAAAGCAATGTTACGGAGGGTATTGTTAGAGGTGTAATCACAAAAAAACAAAATAACGGAGTGGAACTGTATCAAAGATTTATATTAAAGGACCGTTATTCGTTGTTCCTACAGTTACATACTGCATTCCTACCTGGGGCTTGGCACACATGGAAGAACTTGAAAGGATGCAACTTGGTTTTTTCAAAAAACTTTTCTATCTAAAGCAGAACACGGCAAATTATATTGTTAGAACAGAAGTCAACATCAGCAATCAAACTGTCAGTATAATAAAAGAAATATTGTTTTATGTGGAAAGAGTCGCCGGGATGTCAGAAACAAGGTACCCTTTACGGTAGATGCGTAGGCTTGTCTGGCTCCATGAAACATCAGGACCTAATCTAAAATTCAACTGGATAAGCCGAGTAATGAGTATTTTGGAATCTTTAGATCTTCATTACGATTGTGAAAATTTATTGACTGTCACTGAAGAAGAGATTAAGATGGTTCTGACCAGGGGCCTTATTCTTGAAACGGGGAACAAAGTTTTCATGCGGTGTTGCTATGCAAGGAGAGCTATGATTGGCCCTTGCCTAGCAACTACACACGTGAACTCTGTTCCCCGTTTCAAGAATAGGGCCTCTGGGCGGAAGGGAAATGCAGGGATGACGATTGGAACGGTATTTTGTTTTCAGTGAACAGCCCTCGTTATAAGCACACAAACTTTATAAGAAATCACTACAATTTTTACGAGACAAATATTCCTTTCCACCTTAAGAGGTTCTACATGCAACTCAGAACTTCACTCGACACAGTCACGAACATGTACTTCAAGGGGCTCACTTACAGTATCGATGCGGGAATGACGTGTACTGTGTGTAACATGCATCGCAGAGAACCGTTAGAACACCTTCTGTTTGACTGTCCAATATACAGAGAGTTCAGACACGATCTCGAGGGTTTGGTGAAAGATGTAGATTTTGTGATGACAAGCACAGACCTAAGAACAGTCAGGGTTGTGTATCGTTTTCTGTTCCGTTGTCTCCAATTAAGAGCCTTTATAACAAGCGAGTGGTAGCCGGCAGGTCTTCACTATGGTGGTTCTCCAATGAAGCTCATGAATTTTTTTTTTTTTTGTTCTGAATTATCTGGAGTCTGACTTGAATTTGTTTTATTTTTCTATTTTCTGTTCAAAACTATTTTATCGAGCTCCTTGCTCAAGATTTAAAAAAATCACAAAGCAATAAACATTTATATTTATTTATTATTGTAACTAAAACAAAAAAGTATGTATAGTTTTTTCGAGGCCATGAGCCACTTTTATTCTCTCAAACAGGTTCACAATAAATTATTATTATTTTTGGAAATTTAGAATTTATTTTTGGTCAATTCGCGCATCAATGCAACGTACGATAGGATGGTCCTCATGAACTAGAAACAAATTTTAAACTCTCTTTAACATTATTTCTTGGTAAGTTATTTTTGTTCTATGAATATAATTCATTAAAAGGTGGTTCTCAGTCCTAAGACTGGTTCGATGCGTACCTCCCTTCCCGTCCTGCTCTATAACCTACGCATTTCCCTAAAGGTCCAACATCCTGTATCCCTAACTATCTGCGAGCAGTAATGTAGCTTGGGTCGATCTCTGCATCTCTTTATTCCCATCTCCGCCTTGAGTATATCTCGAACAAGTCCTTCGTGTCTCAGAAGGTGTCCTACTATCCCATTTCTCCTTTTCTTTACTCTTTTCCACATATTTCTTTCTTCCCCTGCTCTTTCTAGCTTTTCCCTATTGCTGACTGACCCCTCGGCTGATGAGGATGACCCTATCTATCTATGGTGTTTTATCATGAGCCTGTAGCACAACATTTCAAACGCGCCCTTGGTCTTATTTCTGTTCAATTTCATGCCGTAGCCTTGTATCAGAACCTCTTCCATTTCGTTCAAAGCTACTTCTATAGTAGGTTCACTTGTACTGTGACTCTACCTAGTTGGCTGGGCAAATTTTCTACTTTTGCATTGTAGGCTTGCCGCCTTTTTACCTGGTGTGAAACTGACTTCTCTGGAAGTAAAGTTATATTTCTTATCAAATTGATATTAAAATCTTGGAAAATTGACCTTGTCATAAATGGAAAGGCGACTAGAGGGGCGCAGAGCTGTATTACCGTCATTGAGACACCACAACCCTACGGAGTCGCCTTCAATTTAAGTCATTTTGACGACGGCCATTGAATGCCGACAAAAACTCGTTCCGCCAAGCTCCAAAACGGAAGCAAATTACAAACTGAAGGTACTCACATGAATTTCGTTCTAATACGCAACTTTGAGCGGCTGGGTTTTTTGAAATTCGGTTTAATTAACTTTTTATACGTAAACCCTGCTGCAACTGCAGGCCTGCTGAAATGTTCCTTGTCTTGCCAATTGTCAAAGGTGGGCACCGTTAACGAAAAAATTGACTTCGTTGAACGTTAAATCGTTAACAAAAAGTTAACTTCGTTAATCGTTGATCAGTTAATTGATTTAAAATGTAACGGAAGTTAACGTTAAACCGTTAACATTAACTTTGTATTTTGTAAACCAAAAGATTCATCTCCAAAACCACCCGAACACGCACCGCCTTGAAAGTTACCAAACTGTAATACCTACACCAGCAATACAGGGTGATTCATGAGTGACCTTACATAGGCTAATGGGAGATAGAGGACCTCGAGGCGAGTCAGGATCCACTGAAGAAATTTTGTTTTCTCCATTGGTTACGAAGATACAGGGTGTTTTGTGTGTTTCGTATGAAACTTTGATAAGCGATATTTCTGAAACGGCTAGAGATATTTTCTTGAAATTCACCAGTAATATTTCTCTATTGGAACTTACCCTGAAGCCATACTGGGTAAGTCAAAATCCAGGGCCGGGGTTGAAAAAATGTGCCCCTTTTTTATTTAATCAAAAAGTATGTTTTCTAAACGCTTTTCTAAAAAACTGCTATCGGATTCGAAAAGCTAAGAAAAAATGCTTCAAGAATCACTCTTCAGTTAAGATGGCACACCTGAACCGTTTCGACATAAAAATTGAAAGTGAAATTTATGGGTAACTTTCCATTTTTGACCGGTCATAATCGACTCATTGTTTGATTGAATTCATTCAAATTCATTTTTTAGCTTGTCTCTGTGGAATAGAAGGGCTTGGTAGGAAGAAAAATTCCATAGCCGAAGATTTTTTTTGACTACCAAATCGAGTCTAATTTTGGTTTCACTCTCGATTTTGTCATAAAAAAAATGGGCGGCTCTGGAATTTTTCTTTCAACCAAGCTCTTCTATTTAACGGATACAAGCCAAAAAATGAATTTCGATGAATTCAATCAAATAATGAGTCGATTATGTCCGGTGGAAAATGGGAACTCACCCACAAATTTTACTTTTAATATTATTGTCGAAACGGTTTAGGTGTGCCATCTAAATTGAAGAGTGTCTTACAGCATTTTTTCTTAGCTTTTTGAATCCGATAGCAGTCTTTTAGAAAAGCGGTCGGAAAATGTACTTTTGGATGTAACAAAAAAGGGGCACCTTTTTTCTAGCCCGGCCCTGGATTTTGACTTACCCGGTATGGCTTCGGGATGAGTTCCAACAGAGAAATATTACTGGTGAATTTCAACAAAATACCTTTGGCCGTTTCAGAAATATCGCTTATCAAAGTTTCATACGAAACACACAAAACACCCTGTATCTTCGTAACCACTGGAGAAAATAAAATTTCTTTTGTGGATCCTGACTCGCCTCGAAGTCCTCTATCTCCCATTAGCCTATGTAAGGTCACTCGTGAATCACCCTGTATACCTAACTAAACTGGGCCAAGATTTAAGTAGACCACCCCAAAATTTCGCCTCGGTTGAAATGAGGATATCTTGAGAAAAAATTGCCCGATTCTGAAAACGCTTGTAGCGCTCGATAGAGTAATCTTTTACAGGTTTTACAGTTCAAACCTATCCGTGTCAAACCTTCACTCCATTTTTCCAGACTTTCCCTATTTCGGGTTTTAAAGACAAATATGGCTGTACAAGTTAACGTTAACGAACTTGAGTTAACGGAAGTTGAATGTGACGGAAGTTACTTAGTCCGTTAATGATTTTTCAAGTTAACTTAAAAGTTAAATCGTTAACGAAAAAGTCAACTTCGTTAATTAACGATTAACGGATTAACGGTTTGGTGCCCAGCTTTGCCAATAGTGCTTCATGATTCGTCGTGTCTTTTCGACTGCAAGAAGTGAAAGGATTGTTTGCATCAGCCTGAAGTTGAACCGGCTCCAAGAGGTTAGAAATATTTTTGACACCTGTCAAAGGTCAAAGCCGCTTTGATTTATTTGTTCATTGGCGAAAATTAAAAACAGGTCGAAAAATTACTACATTTTCCAATATTATGAAAAAAATCGTCGGACATCACGCCCCGCAAAAATATTCCATATATCTGCAGAGGATATGCGTAAAAAATACGTTCCAAAAGTGGTCCGAACGACGAACGCTAAATGAAGCCAGAGCAGCCAACCGCAAAGTTTTGGGGATTTTCTAAAACGATTTGGAAACTTGAAAACAAAATCTCACAGCCGACTAGAACCACGGTACAGGTGAACCTACTATAGTCATTCCTTGCTGGGTGCTGGGTGCTATGCTGAAACTGCTATAACTGTATCGTTCCTGCCTCACCCCTTCCTAATATCTACTTCTCTATGTTGCTGCCCCAAATCGATTACTGCCGTTTGTTCTTTGTCGAAATTGGGTAATACTCTTTTACCTCTGTATTTCATTCCTTCCATTTTGAGTATTCCAAACATCTTGCCCCATTTCACACTATCAAACACTTTTTCTAAATCTGCAAAACCTATAAAGACGCCTTTTCTTCTATTGCTTTCTCTACTGAAACTCGAAAAGCTGAAATGGCCTCACGTATTCCCCTATTTCGTCTAAACCCAAATTGATCTTCTCCTAGCAGCTAATTAATTTGAAAAGTGGATCTATTACCACCTCTTCCGTACATTTTGAAATGCCTGCCTACAATCTATCTATACCTGGGCCGCTATTCTTGAATCGTGTGAGAAAAGTCCCTGGGAGTAAAATACATTCCGCAGTACACTGATGTAGCGAACGTTGCCTAAAATCGTGGTTTTTAGGCAACTTTCGCTACAGAAGTGTAGTACGGATTATATAAAACTCCCAGGGACTTTTCTCACACGATTCAAGAATAGCGGCCCTGGTGCTTTACCGCCTTACAAACCCTTCAGTGCCAGATGAAACTCTTGCTTCATCATATGATCACCTATAAATAGATGATGATGGATGTGGATGATGATGATTATGATTATGATGATGATATCATATGATCAATGTGATCATCTAGGAATCTAATAATACCCTTATCTACTAGTTTTAATACCCACCGTGATAAAAGTTTGAAAAGACATTCTGAAATAGCTCCCAGCTTTTATGTACAAATCTCGACTGCAGCGTATTTGTACAATCAAAAATATTTTCTTGTATTGCAAATCGTCCATCAAAAACCAAAGAGTGTTGTAAATAGTCGTCGATATGTCAGAGTACTAGAAATAATCCATAATTTTTGTTATTACACAGATCAACACCAATTTTGTGCCTGGGATAAGTATACTAAATTTCTGTAGCTTGAGTCAAATCAACCTGGAAAAAAATAATATCCCATGAAAAAGTTTGCTTTTGACATATTTAAAAATTTATGATAATGTCGATTTTGATAAATTCACTTGTTGAATAAAATTTAAAAAATTTTTTTTTGTTCTTTTCAATAACTTAAACGAATAGTTAATTGATACAAAATAATTAAAAAAATCAGAAATAAAGTCCTTGACTCTTCCTATTATGATCATGAGAACTTCAACATTTTTTCATTTTTTTCGGCATTTTTAATTTCCTACAAACGTCAAATAAAACACTTGACTATCGTTTTTGCGACTCCAGAGCACTCTAGACTCTAATGTAGATGACATATGAACGTCAGAATTTCCCTCCGTCCCCCTATAAACTGATTTTCTGTTTTTATTCATGATATGAAATCTGTTCCAATAGTACCCACCAATATTACAAAAGCAAACTTTAATGAGAATGTTGGTATTTTTTCATTATTTTGACTCATGACATTTAATAAAATCATGAAATAAACCCAAGCACAATTTTTTTTTCACTTTGTTGACCTGTGTTATCAGTATTAGCATCATTATTAGAGTAACTATCTATTTATACAAAGATATAAGAAATGTATTCAAAACATCTGGCCTATATTAAATGCCTGGCCCATACTCTGATCAGTTCCTATGATGATTTTGTTGATATATTCAACTGATCATTTCATGATATTTCATTGATTGAGGTACTTTTATATGATAATGCAGAATAACTACTTGTTAATTGAAATGTAATGCCAATGCGCACATTTACTACCTAAATCTGAAAGTGGTCAGAGCATGTGAGTCGGAAATCATATCAAGTTTGAATATGAGTCCTATAATTTTTACCAGGTTTTCTTTATCTTTCAGTTCATTTATCATAATTTTTTATTAGGTAGGTTGACGAGTTACTAACCTCAGTTAAATACTGCCCAGTACCATTGTAAATGAATAATTGCATAACAGCTGCTATTCCGTAGGACAGTAAACCAACGACGATAGTTTGGTCTTTCATCTGAAATTATACAGTGATTAATTTAGGTAGGTATAATGAGGGATCTACTCTTGAAATGATAAAAGCAGGTGCAATTTTCTCCCGCTGGGGGACACCGGGAACTCTACCGGATGTAAATATATTGCTTATGCAGAATGTTTCTTTGGTGGTTGAAGAAAATTCATCTTGAGTACCAGATCTTATCAAGATATAACCAGGGCCGTTCCTAACAGGGCGTTCAAGGCGTGCGACGCACGCGGGCGCACTTTGCCAGGGGCGCAAAAATTCGACCGACTGAAAAAACTCAAAAAGGGCGCTTTGCGCCCCCCGCTATAGTCGGGCGGCGCTTTAGCGAACGATGTGAAAACCACTTATACCAATACGAAGCAATTTTCCGCTGTTGAGCTTAGTTTATAGTTGACGCAAGCGGATACGGAATCGCATACGGTTACGCAAACGGTAGCATAAGCAAGACGTAGAAGAAAACCGTATCACAAGACAAAGATAATCACGGATCACGGTAACTATGACAGCCAGCCCCGGCCCAGATGAGGAAAATTAACAGAATGCAAAGAAATGGTCCAATCCCTAGAGCGATAATTTGGTTTTCGGTTCGAATTGTACCTTCCGTGTCGAATGGCTAAGTCACCGAACGTTTCGCGAACGTTCTTAGCTAACGAATGCGAATCTTTCTAATTCGCTAGTAGCGAATCCTTCTACCTAACAAGTAGAAGTTACTAATAACGACACAAAAAACTGAACGACAGAATGTCACAGATGGATGATTTTTTAAAATTTTCTCCAAGGCTTGAGTCGTTTGCATGCTGGGAAATTCAAGGTGCGTACAGCAAGGCTGATGGATCATCTTTCAGCATCTGGATAACTCTTAAGCTTTATTCTCAGGACAAAAGTGTAAAATGTCATTCATCTGTCGTTCACTTTCATGTGTCGGCAATAGTAGGTATCTACTTGTGATCCCTGAAAGATAATGAGAAGTTCCCAGCAAAAATGCTAAAATATTTGAAAACCCAAGATTCATTGATATCCTAGATATTTATGTTTTTTTTTTTTAATTCATTCACTGAATTGTTATTTTTTGTAAGATGTTGAAGCTGTATTACACTACACAATTTCTTGTACAATCTGTCAATTGAACAATCAAATCCATTGTTTTTTGACAGTATTTTGGCAGAATGTTCAATACATTGTACAAGAAATTTTGTAGAGTGTAATACAGCTATTATACAGGTGTCCCGGAATTAGTGTCACAAAACTCACAGGGAGATAGAAAATTGAAAGATAAGGGAACTTTTGTTATTAAACATACCCTTCCAAACGTATAATAACGGAGATAGAGGCCTTCAAAGTTGTTTTTCAAAAACAGTTTTTTTGCATACTTTTTGAACCGTTCAGCCGATTTCATTCAAATTTGAACCAAAGTTTACTAAGACAGGTCTTCATTGAACAATAATAACGAATTTCATCAGACATTTTTAGGGGCAAAACAAATAGGGGGTGTCCCCCCCTTTCCCCCTATTTTTAACTTTCCTGAATATTTTTGGAAACGGTTTCAATTTTTGATATTTGCGTGTAATGTAAAGAATAAAGTTTATCCTGCAAAATTTCGATTAGAGGCTTCATTTTCAAAATATTTGGGTTTAAAACATTAGAAAACATCACTAAATCGCTATTTTCTAGGGCCCAAATTGTTTTTTTTTCTGAAAAACTCCATGTTTTTCAGCGAAAATGATGGTTTATCAACTTAAAACACCCAGAAAACTCATTCCAGCTGACGAACCATGGGTTTCCTTGAATTTTAATTTTTAGGCCCAGGAAAGTGGCGATTTCGAGATGTTTGCAATGTTTCAATCCCAAATATCTCGTAAACCAAGCCGCTATTCAAAATTTTGCACTTTTTTCTTTAAATAAAACGAAAACTTCAAAAATTGGAACAATTTCCAAAAATATTTGGGGAGGTCAAAAATAGGGGGGAAAGGGGGAGGGTACCCCCTATTATCATCGCCCCTAAAAATGTTCGATGAAATGCGTTATTGTTGTTCAATAGAAATCTGTTTCAGTAAACTTGAGCTCAAATTTGAATGAAATCGGTTGAGCGGTTCAAAAGTTATGCAAAAAAACTGTTTTGAAAAAACAACTTTGAAGGCCTGTATCTCCGTTATCAATTATTATACGTTTGAGAGAGTATGTTTATCAACAAAAGTCCCCTTATTTTTCAATTTTCTATCTCCTTGTCAGTTTTGTAAAACTTATTCCGGGACACTCTGTATAACTTTTGTAAAAAATAGAACAGTGACATGGATTCTGAATTCTTTAATTTTTTTGGTCGAGTATAGAATGGGGGGGGGGGGCGCAGACTAAAAGCTTTGCACACGGGCGCTCAAACCCCTAGGAACGGCCCTGGATGTAACGATATTTCATACAGGAGTCCATTTTTTTTCGGTTTTTAAAAATTTTCAACTCTGGAACGATTCGACAAAATCTGCTTAAATTTCGAAACAATTCAATCAGTGGTGTAGGAGTTATGGATAGCAGTCACCCTGAGTCAACAGTTCTTCAGATGCTCCCAAATTAATGACATTCATAAGTCATAACTTTCATTACATCACTGGTAGGGTTCTTACAAAATTTGGTAGGATGATAACTATTTTTGACAAACTATATGCTAAATAAATTTAATTTTGTCGATATGTTCTTGGAGTTACAAATTTTTGAAGATGGGGAAAACTGAACTGCCAAGGGTTGTATCTTCGTGATTAGGCTGAATTTTGCGAAATGCTGTATAACTTTACGTCATATTTTGATGATATCATCTAGGTACCCATAGTTAAATTTTGTCTAGTCATACAAACACCTGGTAGGTACTTATAATAATCTTTGACAAAGCATTATTACGGTCAAAACACTGAATGCTATGAAGCTTATGTAGGAGACGGCCGAGATGATTTTGGCCATTAAAATCACGTTAAAAAATCCATTGATGTCTTCAGAACACTTCAAGAGGTTCTGGTGGTGTTTGATGTTTTTCACCAAATACGCCAGGTTGACGTTGCAAAATTCGCAGGAATCCAAAATTCTGAAGACTTCGCTGTGGTGTTTTCTCAGCTCGGTTACGCTGGAAGAACCAAGTAAAATTACATTATACCTATTATCCTATTGAAAACTCAAATGTACTTATAACTATACTTTTGATTAAAACAACACAAGGCCACCAGATTTGACCAGATCAAGCAATTTCTCAAGGGGAGTTATTCGGTAACGGCTGTTGTTTCTGTTGTCTAATACATATTTGTATTTTTGAGAAGTAGAAAAAAGAAAAGATTCTTTATTTGTGAAAAGTATGTTTTCAACTAAATATTTCTCTTCCGTGAACGAAGTATTGACCCTATATGATGACTATTACATACAACGCCCTGGTTATTAGAGCCACAAGGATAATATTCACTTATCTATTTGTCTATTTCCCACCGTCAACGGCAACCGAATAAAACGAACACAAACAACAAAACCTGACGGCTGTCACTGCGTGGGTACTTCTTTTTGCAATACCTAATCAGCAAAATACCGCTACTCGTGCTCGAGATTTACCCAGATAATTTTGACCAAGCGTTTCCCTCAGGCTGGTTGATCCTAGATGAATGCCCTCATCCTACGGAGTCGGGCATTTATCGCTGCAACCATCACTCCCGTTCGCCTGGCCAAAATTATTGTGAAAATCTGAACCTTGTGATATTACTGTTGATAATACTTAATAATAATTGCTCAACAATACCTACGAGTATATACAGGCTGACCCAACGAACACGGAACAGAGGGATTTTCGGGCATTTCACCTGATTTTTTTGAAAAAAGCTTGGACAGGTCGATTTTTATATTGAGAGGGATATCCGAAACATATATTGTCGAATTTCCATCTTCATTCCCCTCACCCCCACCCACCCCAACTTCAAATGACACCACCCACCTTTCGATACATCAAATTGAAGAGAATAAAATTCTCTTTCTAAAAAGATATTTCAATAATTTCCAACCCCACCCCCCTTCTTCCCAAAATTGTCTGAGTTTCCAATGTAATATTCTTGACCTCCCAATTCTCTTTGGTACAGTCAGTGTCATCCTGCGCAGCATCGAGGAAGAAAAGTCTCAAGTTTCTGTGTGAAAAATGCCACCCAAATTCACCCCTTCACTCCCCCCCCCCAACTTCAAAATCTAAAATGACACCACCTACTTTGTGATACATCAAACTGAAGGGAACTAAATTCTCTTTCTGAGTGAAATATTTTCAGAATTTTCAAAAGCCCTAAAATACTCCGAATGTTCAATTTATTAGGGGAGGGGTTGAAAATTAAAAAAAAATTGTTTTCAGAAAGAGAAATCAATTCCTTTTAATTCGATGTATCACAAAGTAGGTGGTGTCTGTTATATTTTGAAGTTGGGGTGGGGGAGAGGAAAGGGGTGAATTTGGGTAGCACTTTCCTCCACCGAAAATTTTCTCCTCAGATGCTATTTTGGATGACGCTAATTAAATTGAAGAGAATTGAGGGGTCGAGAATATAAAATGGGACAGTCAGAGATATTTAGGAAGATGGAGGGTGGGGTTGAAAATTTTAAAAATAGTTTTTTCAGAAAGAGAATTTGATTCTCTTTGATTTGAAGTATCGCAAAGTAGATGGTGTCATTTAAAATTCCGAAGTTAAGGTGGGTAGGAGTGAGGGGGCTGAAGATAGAAATTTGCCAATGTATGTTTCAGATGTCCCCCTCGATATAAAAATCGACCTGTCTGTGCTTTTTACAAAAAAATAAGGTGAAACGCCCGAAAACCCCTCTGTTCTGTTTTCGTTGGGCCACCCTGTATATACACGCTATAACAACATAATAATTGTTGTTGATGTTTGAGACAAGCATACCGCACCCTGTTATAAATACTAATAAATGTGTATTATCCATATTGGATATTGGGACTTGACACCGATTCAGACCGGTGCGCGGTGGTGAGAAAGTTTCTTTGTTCCGATATCCGCTGGAGACTCCGACGCAAGAGTAAGAGACACACCTGATGCATGTTTGGCGGATGAGCCGTGTATCGAGAGCTTGTCGGAATATTCCCGAAGCTGCTATGTAGACTTCATCAATTCCCGAAGCTACTGCTACTATGTAGACTTTACCAAAGCTCTCATGAATGAGCTAAGTATACTTAGGCCGGAATACAGCAGAAAGACGAGAGCCTTTGAGGTCTTTCCGGAAGGTCTGTTGAATTTTCTGGAATGCAAGAGATAGACAGGGTGGTTCATAGTTCCGTAATTCATATACAGGCAGCAAGTGAAGTTTTAAAACCTGGATTTATTTGGACAGGTCAGGTTGATTTCCTTTGGAATATACACATATTTCAAGACCATTTTCATTTTTCTATTTCTGGTACTAACGCTGTGCCCGTCTCAGGATTTCTTCCTCACGACTTCTTATCTAACAGCCGAAAGATGCAGGTCCTCAGCTCATCTTTAGTGTAGAAGTTTGTACATTTCTTGTTGTTCATTACATGTATTCCTGAGGCCGAAAACATAACGAAAGCAGGTTGCTGGTTTTCGGTTTTGGCGCCCATAACCTGCTTTCGTTGTGTTTTCGACCTCACACATGAGATGTACAGGTCCAAACTTCTACACCAAAGTTAGTGTTGCTGTTACAGTTCTATGTAAATAAGCCATCAACGGGTTTGTTATTTGTGTTATTCGCGACTATAAGGGGATTTTTACGTTCTGCGTTGCGTTGCGTTACGTGGTACGTTCCGTGAGATCGCCTTTGAAGTTACTGACTCTCAATAATTGATCAAGTGAACAGGTCCCCCCCTCCTACTCAGCGAAAATTCGCAACAATAACAAAATATCCAACTTTATATAATGGAATTTTATTAGGAAATCAAAGCGCAGTTTATTCTCACCTGTGTGAAGGGCAGTCATTTAGAGTCTTGTGAAAATTCATAATTTCGGATCGACGACAACCACATTTCATCAGTGAATAGTAGAGACTATTGCTTATATTACTACCTAGAAAAAAAAACATCTTTACTCGTAACCTCTATAGGGCTTGATAAATGCTTTTGTTGTTCACTCAAGCAGTTCAGTACAACAAACTCTTGAAGAAAAGCTAACATGGCTCCCCTGATGGACGAAGCTTGAGTTGTGAAAACTTGGTCAAAGCATTCAACAGTGACGAGACGTATAGTGGCGTATCTGCATTATCATTTTTTTAAAGCTCTCAAAAGTTCTCAGTTTTACACTAGGTAGGTAAGTGCGTCGCACCAATTTCAAGTTACGTCAAACTAGATGTAATACATGTATTGTAATGGATACAAATAAAGAGGTACTATTACTCAACTGATGGTCAAGTGATAATTTGAGCACTTATAGCGGTATCAACATCATTTCAAATTTTTTGTCAGCTACGTCTCGACAAATTGTGCCTAGAAGTTTCCCTTTTAAACTGGACTTTGAGAAAACTTGGTTGAAGAATTGTGGCTAGTAGTTCCTCTTTCATTTTCACCGCACACCGCTGAAAGTTGAGAAAGAATCACTATACTCTATACAATAGGTTTGTTCCATCAGAAATCCGAAACTAGTCACCGACAGTTTGCAAACTGTAAGCAATACGCATGCCTTACTTCGGACCAGTTTCTGACTGGCTGCTGCTCGTAGATGGAACAGCAAACCGTCAATCATGGCTAATGGCTAGGTACCTTATTTTCTATCGTTTAGCAGTTAGCAGCTGGAAATAAGCCGTGTATTTTATAAATAAATGGATGAATAACGAAACCACCAATCTAACCCATATTATTTGTAAACATTGACCAGAGAAGGCTCGATGCCAAATAAATATATTCCGCTGCGCAAGCCCGGACGATAAGTTTCCGTAAAATCCGCAAACTTTTCTGACCGTCCCGAAACTAGTTTGAGCCGATGGTGGAACAGCGGATCATCAGTCAGGCGATGGTCCGAGATTTTGATGGAACGCCAAAATCGTAATGCGCATGCCGCTGACGTACGCGGACCGTCAGGGACTGTTGATGGAACAAACCTACTGATAGAAAGGACCACCAGATTCATCCGCTTGAAAAGTAGTACCGAGCGTTACCCGCGAAATTTAAAATTCCAGTTAGAAAGAGGTGCTTATTTCCGTTAATCACAGCTAAGTGCTATGGTAATTTTAAATGACACCAGTTTAATACCAATTTTAATGAATGAGAAAATAATATTTTTGAATGAAGCTGATTTTATTACACAACACTCACAACAGCCGAGCCGACTAAAAATAACAAACATCATAGAGAAATGGAGGTTAGAAATCGTACGTAATTGTCAAACTCGCTGATTGTAATGCCATTGGCTTGGCGTAGGAATAATTTGCCCGGGTAAGATTACCAACCGAACAAAACTAATATTAGTTCCAAACGCGCCTATGTTGTTACAGTCTTTGGTGCTTTTGTTTGCTATAGGTTACATCACTGAAATTCAAAAAAGTCCGTTCTATCGGTGTACAGACTATATCAGTCTTTTTGTTCGCGCGGGTAGTGTGGCCAGTCTCGTAAGCTGAAGTGCAAAAGCCCTTCGTGGGCAATCAGTTTAGGTCGGTTTTCCTCTCCCAATGCTCCCAGATCATCCCTCTCCCTTTTATTTTCATAATCATAGATACGTACTATAGACTGGGCATTCCAAAACGATACGACTTAAGTAAGTACTCTCTAGGTGCCCCGCACAAGACGATATGTATACCTATTCTCATTATTTCACACATAACTTGGGAAAAATGGATTGAATGATTTCCTGGCCCCGAAAAGCCTCACATCCAGAATGAACCGACGCGTCATTCTGTCTTTTCTGAACCTGTCCTGAATATCCCTAATGTCCTGTCCTTAATATTTCCTGTGTGAAAATATTAAAAGCTATAAGTAGATACAATTGTTCCAATAATCGTTGCTATGGCATTTAACCATAAGTTAACCTCGCAATGATTGAAAGATGAGGTCATTTGGCCAGAACTGTGTAGTCCAGGACCGATTTGAAATGAGGTAGACATCTTTGATATAAAGCTGAGTTTTTGCAGAGACATTCGGAAGCATGTTCTTGTTCACCAAAAAAAAGTCCCCAAGTGTCCCGTTGGCGCTAGCCGAGTTATGGGGTGAAAACCGCCCCTAAAAGTGACACGGTGCTGGTTTTTCTCATTTTTCTGCCAAACGGTCACTTGCACGTGAAATAAGTATGGGACTCAAAATATTCCCCACTCAATTCTGCATCGAAACGGTTCTATCAACCACATGCCTAGGTCCCACCCAATTCGCGTAAACAGCGGTTGAAGTGGGGGGTAGTTTCAAGCGCGTCACGAGAAATTTATGTAACGCTGTGTTTCAAGGTAGATATCTGATTAATGGCTGATCTGACAAAAAAACGGTTGGGAACGAAATTGTTCATTATCATGTTCTGCACACGATGCATGAGTTTTCAATCCCTTTGGAAAAATTTTTTTGGGTTATTTCACGAAAAAGTGCCCCATATGCAATGCAGAAATTTCAAATAAATTGAAATTTCACAATCGCTTTTGGTCCTAAAAGGCCGTTCTTTGACACTGGTCATCACTGATATATTCTTAGTCAAATAGAAAAAGTCCCCGCCCGTCCTCTCCACATTAACCAAGTTTTGAGGGGGTAAACCACCCTTAAAGTGACTTTCAACTGTTTTTTCTCAATTTTTGGCTAAACGGTTGCTCAAATGCAAAATTAGTAGGTGACCAAAAATATTCCTGAGTAAATTTTGCATCGAAAAGGTCAAACACACTATTCAGCTAACTTCCACCCAGCTCTTGCAATCACCGTTCGAAGTTCTACAAGTTCGAAGAGCGCGATTTAGACACCCGCTCCGACGCCGCTTAATAGCGGATATCTCAAAAACGGCTTGTTGTAGAATAAAAATAGAAGAGGTTTAATTTATAGAGCAAAATATGTTTCATGAGGTGCGGGTAATGATTTTTAGTTTCACGGATGATATAAATGAGTTTCAGCGGTTCCTAAATCGTCTCCCAAATAAGAAAAATTAAAAATTTCCTGGTTATGTGCCTGTTGAACACAGATTTTTTTGTAACTGATCAATATATAAATTTTAAATTGCCCATCGCTGAATTGGCAAAGAACTGTGCATCGAATGAAGTTTTGCTCATTTGGCTGGTCTTAACCTAAGCTGTGCAAAACACGTACGAAGTTTAGGGTAATTCCGAACACGCAGAGAAAAACTTATATAACTCCGTCTATAGAAGCGTGTATCTCAAAACTGGCTGGTTTAACAGAAAAATGCGCCAAGAAAGAATTGATAGAGTGGAGTGTCCTCTACAAGAGGCATATCTTGTTTTTTCTCTAGTTCAAAAATTTCATGAGCTACGCTTGTTTTTCATAAGAATCTCGAAGGAAATAGAGATTTCCCGCTGGGTTTTGCATTCTGCCCTTTCACAATGAATTATATATATTTAAAATGTCTAGAACAATAATTTCCATTAAGGGTATCACAAAATTGGTGACTAGCAATGAAATAATAATAATACTGATAATAATAATAATGTTAGTAATGGTAACAACACAAATTTAAAAAAAAACTGGATTTCTCAAGTCCACCGAGAACAGCATCCATCAAGGCTGTAAAAAACAACGTATTCGAATTGTCATATTACTCATATTGTGCACTGATTTATCAAGAATAAGAACAATCATATTTGATTCAAAGGACAATGACGTAAACGTGTTATTGTAAAATCAGTGTAGTGTAGGTACATCACTCATTCAGCATTCAGCACAGTGCTGGAAGAGCAGTACTGTGCTGGATGCCGCCTGGAAATGAAGTCAATTTATTATTATTATTATTACTATTATTATGACAATTCAAAGGCGTCTTTTTCCACAGCCTTCGGCTGCTGTACTCGGTGAACTTGAGAAATCCAGTTTTTTTTTTCAAATTTGTGTTGTTACCATTAGTATTATTATTATTATTTCATTGCTAGTCACCATTTTTGTGATACCCTCAATGGAAATTATTGTTCTAGACATTTTAAATATATATAATTCATTGTAAAAGGGCAGAATGCAAAACCCAGCGGGAAATCTCTATTTCCTTCGAGATTCTTATGAAAAACGAGCGTAGCTCATGAAATTTTTGAATTAGAGAAAAAACAAGATATGCCTCTTGTAGAGGACACTCCACTCTATCAATTCTTTCTTGGTGCATTTTTCTGTTAAACCAGCCAGTTTTGAGATACACACTTATATAGACGGAGTTATATAAGTTTTTCTCTGCGTGTTCGGAATTACCCTAAACTTTGTACGTGTTTTGCACAGCTTAGGTTAAGACCAGCCAAATGAGCAAAACTTCATTCGATGCACAATTCATTGCCAATTTAGCGATGGGCAATTTGGAATTTATATATTGATCAGTTACAAAAAAATCCGTGTTTAACAGGCACATAACCAGGAAATTTTTAATTTTTCTTATTTGGGAGACGATTTAGGAACCGCTGAAACTCATTTATATCATCCGTAAAACCAAAAATCATTACCCGCACCTCATGAACATATTTTGCTCTATAAATTAAACCCCCCCATTTTCATTCTACAACAAGCCGTTTTTGAGATATCCGCTATTAAGCGGCGTCGGAGCGGGTGTCTAAATCGCGCTCTTCGAACTTGTAGAACTTCGAACGGTGATTGCAAGAGCTGGGTGGAAGTTAGCTGCATAGTGTATTCGACCTTTTCGATGCAAAATTTACTCAGGAATATTTTTGGTCACCTACTAATTTTGCATTTGAGCAACCGTTTAGCCAAAAATTGAGAAAAACCAGTTGAAAGTCACTTTAAGGGTGGTTTACCCCCTCAAAACTTGGTTAATGTGAGGAAGACGGGCGGGGACTTTTTTTATTTGACTAAGAATATATCAGTGATGACCAGTGTCAAAGAACGGCCTTTTAGGACCAAAAGCGATTGTGAAATTTCAATTTATTTGAAATTTCTGCATTGCATATAGGGCACTTTTTCGTGATATAACCCAAAAAAAAATTTCTAAAGGGATTGAAAACTCATGCATCGTGTGCAGAACATGATGATAAACAATTTTGTTCACAACGGTTTTTTTTGTCAGATCAGCCATTCATCAGATATCTACCTTGAAACACAGCGTTACATAAATTTCTCGTGACGCGCTTGAAACTACCCCCCACTTCAACCGCTGTTTACGCGAATTGGGTGGGACCTAGGCATGTAGTTGATAGAACCTTTTCGATGCAGAATTCAGTGGGGAATATTTTGAGTTCTGTACTTATTTTACGTGCAAGTGACCGTTTGGCAGAAAAATGAGAAAAACCAGCACCGGGTCACTTTTAGGGGCGGTTTTCACCCCATAACTCGGCTAGCGCCAACGGGACACTTGGGGACTTTTTTTTGGTGAATAAGAACATGCTTCCGAATGTCTCTGCAAAAATTCAGCTTTATATCAAAGATGTCTACCTCTACCATATAAAATTATCAAACGGTCCTGGACTAGTGAGCCAGTATAGTGCCCGTGTATGTGGTTGAGATTGCTTTTCTACCATATTGAAGCTGTTGGCTATAGCACATGGAGATCCTACGAAAAATTCTGGGGTAAATAAATACAACTGGATTGTGGGTTACTCGCAACAGCAACATTATCTGGTTTACGCGGTTGATATTGTTGGTCAATTGGCTTCTTATTGATCATAAAGGCCGCTCTATGAAATTACTCAACGTAACCGCAACGCAGAGCGCAACTTTTCTGATTGGCTCGCAAGCCTTTCGCGTCGTTGCGATGGCTTTACGAATACCTTGCGAGCCAATCAGAAACGTTGCGCTCTGCGTTGCGGTTGCGTTGCGATTACTGCGAAATTTCATAGAGCGGGCATAAGGATATCAGATCCGTTGTTGTAATGCCCTCAGCATGGCGTGTTAAAAATTGGGATCCTTGGCCAGGCAATATCGTCGGTTTGTTTTGAATTTTGTCCTTCTAGTTTTCACTATCATACAGGGTGATTCAAAAATGGCGCATTTCCTCCCGTATACGTTATGGGAGATGTCGAGGGAGATGTTAGCGGAACACGGAAAAAATAGTAAAAAAAAATTGGCTCGTTCCTCTTTCGAGTTATAAAGAGGTGAAGTTGAGAATTCAACTTCTTCAGTTTGCATGATTTTGAAGCAAGCCATTGTTAGTCGCGAAGAATCACATGCCGTTAGTAGTTCCCGAATAAAAATTTCTCTTGCAATTAAGATTTGAGTCGTATTTTTAAATTTTAAAATTCGTCTTCCACCTCAAAGGTGCCGTGAAAATACATTCGGCAAGTATGCTTGGTATGGTATGACAGGTTGTACGGAGTTTCCAGGGTAACAATACATTTATGCTATTGTAATGTACCTCTTTGATCTGAAGGTGCCAGGTAGGTACCTACTAATACGATGCTGCCAGATTGAACAGATTTGTTTTTGGTAATAACTCGCAAATCAAAGCCGATTGATTTTTTTAATTATTTTTCCCATGCCCCGTTAACGTCCACTATAGACCGAAGAAGTGTGACGTCACAACACGGCAACATGGCCGGCGGTTGACATTTTCTGGAGGCCAACGTCAAACGTGACATGACCGTTGGATGCACGGCACGTGGCATGCACTTGACGTTTCTCTGTTTGTGTTTGTCATGTGTTTGTCAAATTTTTGCGAAGGTAAATAACGGAAATGGATATAGCAAAAAAGATTCATATTTTGGGCTATATCAGGTGGAGGAAATCAAACTATATTGCTATAAACTAAAAACTGCTAACTATAAACTGCACTGCGATCCATTGCTCTTTGCCTCTGAGCATCTCATGAACGAGATTGTCGACGGCGATTCTCCTGCTCAGTTTTTCTTCGAGGTCTTCTCGCTGCCTTGATGGACCATTACAATGAAAACGAGCGTGTTCCGCGTTGTCCTGACGCTGAGGCTTTTGAGGCTCCCCAGTATTTCTTTCATCCAACTTTGAACCAAGGCGTTTCACTGCCGTTGCCACTGCTCGACGAACTGCTCACTGGCCTTGTTTCTGCTTTCTGGTTTGCTGGTGGGCACTCCTAGGCTTGTTTCCTGTTTCCTCTAATCGCAAGCATCGGGGCGAAGGGTGGGATACCCGAGAGCGCTCGGGCTGCATCATGCGGAACCGTTCTGTAGGCACTGGTGATTCTGAGTGCAGCTTTGCGCAGCTCTCTGTCAATGAGTTGGGCTATGTCTGGCCTTTTTGCAACCAAGTCCGCCTGTATGACGCTGGCTGTCTCTTAGGCTGGCAATTTCAGCAATGCTCACTGCCATTTTGCACTGACTTTTGTGACTTTTGTTGTGAACCTCCAGAAAATGTCATGCCAAACACAACCAAACATAGAAACGTCACGTTCATGTGACGTTGGCCTCCAGAAAATGTCAACTGCCGGCCATGTTGCCATGTTGTGACGTCATCACTTCTCCGGTCTATAACGTGCCCGAAAGGAAATGCGCCATTTTTGAATCACCCTGTATAGGCTTTTCAGGAAGAAACATGGAGCTTCACCGCTCACCCGCTCATTAAGGGGCATGAAGCTTTTATACTATAGACGGTGAGCACGTCATCAGCTACATTAGCTTCTTCTCACAGCAAGCGGAACAAAGGTACAACACCTCCGAAAAAGAATGCCTAGCAATTTCATGGGCTATCAAGAAATTTTGACCGTACCGTAACCTGTACAACATTTACGGTTTTACATGAAATATGAGATTGAACCTCGGATTGGACCATTGCGAGTGAAAGACTACCACCCTCTACCCTCTGAGGACTTGTGCTTTGTGCTTGAAGACTGCAGAGTAGATATGTCACTCGGATGACTCCTTATATCACTTCGTCAGCTTTGGAAGACAATGCAGAATTGACAAATGACAATGGTGAACCGACCAAAAAAGAAAGAAACAATCGAATCACAAAATACGACCAAGTCGAGGGCAAAATTTCACGAAGCGACCTTAAGCCTGGCAAATACTTTCTTCTGTCTGTCCATTTGCCATGCCAACGTCTGAGGAATTGCCTCATAATAATAATAATAATAATAATAATAATAATAATGATAATAAATGGGCTTTATTTCTAAGAAATATAAAAACTGTAAAAAAATTAATTTCATTTAGGGGCGAAGTTTAGCTGAACACTATTCTACTTAACCCCAGTAATCCCTCAGTCATGTAGCTCATGTAGATGCAGGTCTGTAATTCTGCATAAGAGTTGGCCTAAAGACAGATTCCCATAAAGGAAACATCCCAGAAATTTACCTTTTACATCACCTTAGCCACTCTTCGGGACTACCTTGGGCACTAAGCAGTACATACTTTGAAAAAATGTATAAAAACTTACGTAAAATCTTGAATTGTTGGACCAACAAAATCATGACACAAAGAAAGATCATGTCCGATACTGCGTAAACTATGGCCAGATTCGCTTCAAGGTAGTACTGCCATGCGTAAGCCAGTTCGAAGTTCGGAGTTACGGTCCAGTTATACGGGTGCCAAACCGTAACCGGTAAGATTCTAGAAATTTAAATTACAGAAAACCTAGGTGAGTGAAAAGACACTTTTTTTTAAACCTCTCTGCTGCCAACAGTGGAATTGAAGTTCTTATAAACGTGGTCACTATGTAAACGACTGTCGTGTACTGAATCAGTTTATCGGAAAAGCTGCTCGTATATTTCATGTTGATGGTTTCAAATCCATTATCGGTTTCGTATACGAAGAGTTCGTTTACGCTTTTGATCATTTTCCTCAAAGCCGGCCTTTTCAGGTAAAACGTGATGGGATTTAGAAAAACACAGTGAATGATCACTGAGACGAGAAGAGAAGGCCACATTATTTTCTTTCAATTCTTTTAATAATCGTTTTTATACCTACCTGCATCCATGATAACCACTGCTTCTTCAACCAAATCGAATTTTCTCATCGACAAATAAGCGACGATTTGAACGACACTTGTGATAAATGAAGCTAAAAATACAAGTGTGTAGATTTCGTAAAGGATTTTTTTCGTAGTAGAGCTTTGGGAGGAAATTGGGAATAGCACTGCGACTTTCATCATCAGAATTGAGCCCTTGAAATACTTTAGCTTCGCCATGACTCTGACTGCACTGACGATTGCTTTGTGGGATGGTTGGTGGTGTCGAATATGCCATCTTATAAGTAGGTACTCATTGAGAGTTTCTGATAATTATAGGTAGGTAGGTACACGCTGTGGAAATTGTGAGATTGAATATTCATGTCATTACGGAGGAAATTTCAAGTTTACGAAAGTTCTCAACTTCGTTAAGAATAATAATTAGGTAGGTACACCTACGTTTCGCTCGTTAAATATCTACCCAGCTTAGATTTTTTACAACTGTCAATTTTACTTCCTATAACAGGAAACTTGACGACTGCTTAACTAAGCGAAAGAGGTCACCGAGGAGGTCACCGAGTGAGGATTTCCTGAATTTTCTAAATCACGGGTGCAGAGGAGTCGTCCTTCGTTTTCGGTTAAGGTTTTTGCATGAGAAGGCTTCAGCCACCGAGTCGGCCACACCACCACACTACACTTACCAAACTTTTTCGATTTATTAATAATAAATAATAATAATTTATTCCTTGATTCATAGAAATGATCTTACAAAATCATATAGAACAAGTCAAAAAGGTACCAATAATGATTTACTCAGGTACAAAGAGTAAAATTATAACATAATTAAAATTAAGGTAAGACAACCTCAATCAGTAATCATATTACAGTATATCACAGTCCAGAAATTCACCTACAGTATAATAACAGTTACTTATAGTACAAGAAAGATAGATTTCAACCTCGGAAAAAATATGGACGTCCTGAAAATTTGATATTTTGTTCAGAATTGAGTGCTCTACAACATATCCAAAATCGCCAAAAATCACACTCGGGGGTTTTGAGTTATTGGAGGGGGAGTAAAAAATTGCTGGTAAAAATGGAGGGGATGGAACCCGTCAACCCATTGGATGCGAATACATTATAGTTCGACGTATCATATCCCATTGATACCATTTTGGCACAAAAAAAGTCCATCATTGTTGAAGGGGAGTAGTGGGGGGGCGAAGCTCTGCTAGGTGGCCCATTTTGTTTTTATGGCCATGTAGAACCGATCACGACAAGTTTGGTATCTTTTTAGACTGAATTCAATCTCCTGAACTCGTATCCGATGTGCAAATTCGGATGAAAACAAGTTTGAACAAGTTAACTTGAGAAAACTTGTTTTTTCTTTGACAATTTTGACTAATTTTTTTTGTACTGTTGGAGGTGTTCATTTCCAGAAAATTTTCAGGGACCATTGAATTGAAGTGTATTCTCCACAAAAATCATCCACTCGAAGTATAATTTTGTTTCTCGAGTTTAAAAAATCGATTTGAACTTGAGCCGGCGCGGCACGTCGTCCACTACTGACCAGAACACTACAGCTTGCACCTTTAAATGAAAACACCTCAAACCATTGAAGAAATAAGAACTGATCTTCGAAAATTGGAGGATCTGTGGAGAATTGAATTCCCTATAACATAAACAAAATCGCTATGAATCGCACTGTAGGGTTTTGAGTTATTCAAGGGGAGAGGTAACAGTTCATAAAGTATGAATCCTGTCAAAGTGTTATACTTTTCCTCGAGTAACTCAAAATCTTGCATTGCGATTCATGGCGATTTTGTTCATGGTATAGGGAATTCAGTTCTGCACAAATCTTCCAATTTTCGAGAATGAGTTGTTATTTCTTCAATAGTTTGAGGTGTTTTCATTTAAAGGTGCATGCTGTAGTGTTCTGGTCAGTAGTAGACGACGCGCCGCGGCGGCTCAAGTTCAAATCGGTTTTTTAAACTTGAGAAAAAAAATTATACATCGAGTGGATGATTTTTGTGGGGAATACACTTCAATTTATTGGTCCCTGAAATTTTTCTAAGAATTAACACCTCCAACAGTACAAAAAAAATTCGTCAAAATTGTCAAAGAAAAAACAAGTTTTCTCAAGTCAACTTGTTCAATCATGTTTTTATCCGAATTTGCACATCGGATACGAGTTCAGTAGATTGAATTTAGTCGGAAAAGATACCAAACTTGTCGTGATCGGTTCTACATGGCCATAAAAACAAATTGGACCACCCAGCAGAACTTAGCCCCCTCACTACTCTCCTTCAACAATGATGGACACTTTTTGTGCCAAAATGGTATCAATGAGATATGATACGTCGAACTATAATGTATTCGCATCCAATGGGTTGACGGGTTCCATCCCCTCCATTTTTACCAGCAATTTTTTACTCCCCCTCCAATAACTCAAAACCCCCGAGTGCGATTTTTGGCGATTTTGGATATGTTGTAGAGCACTTAATTCTGAACAAAATATCAAATTTTGAGGACGTCCATATTTATTCCGAGGTTTCGCCGATTTCTTTACTATTTTTCCTGTACTATTATCAGATGTTGTTTAAGCACAGATTTGAATTGCACAAAATTATCTATTGTTTTTATTCTAGTAGGGAGTTTGCGAAAAATTAAGCCACAACAATATTCTGGCGATTTCTCGTATAGAGAAGTTCTGTGCTTGGGCAATCTAATTTCTTGCCCATATCTTGTACCGTAGGCATGAAACATATCATTATTATAAAATAATTTCCTATTTTTATGAACAAACACACAACATTTTAAAATAATTAAGGATGGCAGTGTCAAAATATTTTCGGATCTAAAGGTAGGTTTACATGTTTCCCTATACCTTAGGTTGAAGATGAGTCTTATAATACGTTTTTGTAGTATAAAAAGACGTTTAACGTGAACAGCTCTGCCCCAAATCACTACGTTGTAATTAAGGTGAGATTGTACAAGAGAGTAGTAGACAGTTTTTAGGGAGGCAACTGGCAATATGGCTTTTAGTTTCAACAGTGCATAATGCGCCGAGTTTAACTTTTTACAGAGATGATCAATGTGTGCTTCCCACCTCAACCCCGAGTCGAGATATGTCTCTAGAAATTTAGTGACCTCCAAATTCCTGTCCTTGAAATACAGCACAACTGTTTTATTGTGGTTGACAATAAGCCTATTTCGGTTACACCGAGATAGCATTTCGTTTGTGGCCGTTGTAACAAGTCTATCCAAATCATCACTAGACTGCCTATTCAGATCAACCGTAACAGGACAAGTCTCCGCATGGACAAGTCGTCGCACGGACAATTAATCGCAAGGATAGTTTATTGTCGTACGGTTATTTTGTCGCAAAGACAATTATATTTCGTCCCGCGACGCGACAGTCCATAAATTTTGAGCGTATCTGAAAACAAAATACTACAGAGGAGTTAGCTTTGATTTCATGGGGAAATAGTATATTGTTTTTGAACCAACAAAACATCTACATATCCAATTTGAGGTCCGTACGTCAAAAATTCCGATATTGATACGATGCAATAAGTTCGCCCTCTAATGGCGGATTTCAACCAAAATCACATAAGTTCATTATACGCCTATACTATGGCTGCATACGAAATTTCAGCTCAATTGGATATACTGCTTGGGAGTTATCATAGACGATTACACAGAGTCAGACACTCAGACAGGCAGACAGACCGACTTTGATCTGGAAATGGTCTAAATAAATCGATTAGATGGACCTTAAAAAAAGTTATTCTTCGAAATCCGGAAACACATTTTTTGCGCGTTTACAATATTTTCCTTTTCATTCGAGAACGCGAACCGGGTAAGTGAAACAGAGGCAAGAACAGAGGTTTTTGAGGGCGCAGCAGTTTCTAACAGTTCAAGCAACAAGCATGCAAAATTACAGGTTCTTATCATCCAAAATGCGATTTAATTGCCAACCGAAATGACTGGAATGCAACTTTTACAAACAAAAAAATCATGTCATCATTGTTGGACTTCTGATCTGAAAAATTCGAAAACCATTTCGAGATAGGACATCACGCTTCATGTCATGACTATACCGTTAGAATTTGAAAAAAAAAGTTCTCAAAAATGGGGATCTATTGAACAAAGCACAATTTTGCAATGCTTTACATTCCACCCTGTAACGAATGTAATTGAAATGGGTCAAAAAATCTCGCCAAACCTAGTAGATTGCTGAAAAATGTATCTAAACAACCGTGAAAACGAAATCGGAATCGGTGGAGATAATTCAAAGTTATACGGTTTTGAAAAAGGTCAAAATTTTCGATACCGACATTCCAAATGTTGAGCAGTTTAGTTGCAGTCCATCATCAGTTGTGGAACTACCGGGTGTTTATAAACGTCTGTGATCGCGGCAGGTTTTGGTCAGGCCAAAAGTCGCAGTGAAAGGCACGATTTAAAAGAGTGATAGGAGATTCCAAAGGCGATATGATAACAAACGTTTATAAACACCCGGTATAATAATAAAGTAATTTCTAGTCACCTTTAAATATTACTTCCACAGCTGATGATCGATGGACTACAACTAGTCCAAAACCGGTTCAAATAAAAGGAACTTGTTGGAAAAGACGCAATTTTTATTACACTAATAAGATCTCCCCTAGTGGAGTGAAAAGAGTTAAAGGAGTAAAAACTGTGAGCATGCCGAACACAGCTCATAAGGCCACCATAAGAAGCGCGGAAATGCGCAATCCGCTGTTGCCACGTCAGGTCAGGTATTTGCAACGTTGCCATAGCGGGTGCCAAGATGACCTTATGTTCCCGCGACCTATAGGCTATAGGTCGCGGGAACAAAAATGGCATTCTAAAGATAAGCATATGATATAATGTTATTTTCACTAGTACCTACTTTGTTGATACAATTTTCTTTAGTTGTAAAGTTGTAATAAATATATAGATAATTTATTGAACAATTGTCGCTTCTTCAAAAAAAAATAATGTGATAAACTCAAGATTTGACTGAGTGATGTCAAAAACAAGCGAATCTCTGCTCTACAGCGGTACCTTGGTACATGCTTGGTACCCCATCATGCGCAAGCGCGGACAAGAAACTGGCAAGAGGCGCTTTCATTGTGCCGGCAGGAGCTGCTCAGGGTAGATACCAAGGAGTAGATCACTAGACAAAGAAAGTAGATCCAGCTGGGCCGTGACTGGCGTATGTATCTAAACTGCTCAACATTTGAAATGTCGGTATCGAAAATTTTGCCCTTTTTCAAAATGGCGTAACTTTGGATTGTCTCAACCGATTCCGATTTTGTTTCCACGGTTGCTTATTAGATACATCTTTTAGCAATCTATTCCGTTGGCGAAAATTTTCAATTCTTCCAATTACATTAGTTACAGGGTGGAATGTAAAGCATTGCAAAATTGTGCTTAGTTCAATAGATCCTCGTTTTTCTGAACAATTTTTTTTTCCAAATTCTAATGATATAATCATGAAGCCTGATGTCTTGTCTCGAAACGTTTTTGAATTTCCCAGATCAGAAGTTCAACAATGATAATATGATTTTTTTTTGTAAAAGCTGCATTTAGACCTCTTGAAAAAATAAAAAATTGGGGCTATGTTTTTGAAACATATTCAAACTAAAATTTAAGAATGTGTTTCTGAACCAGCAAAACATCTACATGTTCAATTTGAGGTCCGTACGTGAAAAATTCCGATATTGATACGATCCAATAAGTGCGCCCTCTGATGTCGGATTTTAACCAAAATCACATAAGTTTATAAGACGCCTATACCATGGCCGCATACTAAATTTCAGCTCAATTGGATCCACCGTTTGGGAGTTATCATGGACGATTACACAGAGTTAGACACACGGACAGGCAGAACGGACCAACTTAGATCTGAAAATGGTCTAAATTAATCGATTAAATGGACCTTGGAAAAAAGTTATTCTTCGAAATTCGCAAGCAGATTTTTTGCGCGTTCACAATATTTCCCTTTTCATCCTAGAACGCAAACCGGAAAAGTAGAACGGAGGTTTCTGAAGACACAGCAATTTTCAACAGTTCAAGCAACAAGCATGCGAAATTACAGGTTCTTATTATCAAAAATGCGACTTTATTGCCAACCGAAATGACTAAAATGCAACTTTTATCAAAGAAAATCATGTCATCATTGTTGGACTTCTGATCTAAGAAATTTAAAAACCGTTTCGAGATAGGACATCAGGCTTCATGATTATATCGTTAGAATTAAAAAAAAAATTGTTCGCAAAAATGGGGATCTATTGAACTAAGCACAATTTTGCAATGCTTTGCATTCCACCCTGTAACGAATGTGATTGAAATAAATCAAAAAATCTCGCCAACCGAGTAGATTGCTGGAAGATGTATCTATCTTAACAACTGTGAAGACAAAATCGGAATCTGTTGAGACAATCCAAAGTCATACCGTTTTGAATAAGGGCAAAATTTTCGATACCGACATTTCAAATGCTGTCTCTATCTAGTCATCTACCCGGAGCAGCTCCTGGTGCAAAACGATGAAAGCGGCTATGAAAATAAAGGTGCGTTCAGTCAGCTTATTTAGCCGCAAGTTTTAATTTTAGTCGTAAGCGCTGCTTCGCTCATTGGCTGTTTTGAGGAGGCTGGTTCATAAGAGCCAATGGGCGTATCTGCGCTTGCGACTAAAATTAAAGCTTGCGGCTAAATAAGCTGACTGAACGCACCTTGAAGCATGAGAATGCGCAATGCGCTGTTGCCACATAAGGCTTACTTGCAACGTTGCCATAGTGGGTGTCAAGGTGACGGTTATGTTCCCGCGACCTATAAGGGCTCTGATAAGGGAGTTCCTACCTTACGTAACGTAACTGTAACACCCAGGACGCAAGTCAAGAGTATGGATCGCGGGAACAAAAATGGCGTGCTAAAGATGGGTATATGGTATGATGTTACTTTCACTAGTACGTACTTATTGATACAATTTTCTTCAGTTGTAAAGTTGTAATGAATATATAGATAATTTATTGAACAATTATCGCTTTATCATAAAAATTAATGTGCTAAACTCAAGATTTAACTGAGTGAGTAATGTCAAAAACAAGCGAATCTCTACAGCGGTACTTTGGCACCCCCTCAGGCGCAAACGCGGGCAAGAGGCGCTTCGTTCTCGGCTTCGTTGTGTCTGCAACGTTGCCATAGCGGGTGCCAGGGTGACGGTTATGTTCCCGCGACCTATTCACTCTATGGTTTTTTTCACGATCGAAAACGTCAAAACGACAGTCATTGTCTAGATTGACAGTCCTAAAGTTGGCCCATCTCATCGTTCTCCGTACTGTCAAATCCTGGCTCCAATTTTTTTTTACGTCAAAATCGGCCAAGTTTCTTATCCAGATATAGGCGATTTACATTAGAAAAACGCCACCTGGTGTAGAGCTCGGTACTTGATCGTCGAGGACGTTTTTGCGAGGAAAACCTACTCCGACGTCTAGTAGCCTAGGTGGGCACTAGTGGATACCTGTAATACCCACATATTGACATGGAAATTTGACAAGTAGAAATAATCTGAAAAAGGGGTTTGCATTTGTGTCTCTTATTTCATGTTATGGTCAGCGTATTTAGCAGGTTTTTAGTAGATCTAGCTCCAGAGGTGCGCAGCTGAAAGACTACGCCCCCAGCAATGCACTATATTATTGCGATAAAAAAAGACAACGTTTACGTCGCGAACACAGAGGTAGCTACGGCGAGCTTGTTAGAATGAAAAATGCGGATCTCCAGCTGAAGTCGAAGCAGGAAATCTTTAGAAAAAAGCAAGGAAAAAAGGTAGGTGGTGGTTGACTCTGCACGGCCAGCCCGAGGTGATTTTTTCTTGGCTGGCAGGCTGGTCGACGGGCTTGTGTGTTTCCCTCCGTGCGGGTGTGACAGAGTCTGTTGCTCTTCCTTGGGCGGAAGCTATGGATGATTTAGAGAAAGGTCTGCGACGACGCTGGTCATCAACATGGGGCCCAATAACGAGCCTATGGGGCCCCAAGGGTTCACAGGAACGAAAGTTTGCTTGTAGCGTACTGCACAAGACAGCAAAGTGACAGTTGTGACATGCCACCAATTGACGTAACCACCGCCGTTGCCGGACGGCAACTTACACCAGTTCTAAAAATTAATGCCCTAAAACTTCCTCGACGAAACGGCCATTTTCCCCAATAAGGTCAATCGCCTATCTTCGGATGTTGGATGAGAATGAAGACGTGGCAACGCTGCATAATCATGACAGCGCCTGTCAATTTTTGACGTTTGACATTTATATCCCCAACGGCAAACAAAACAAGCGTGAAACTTCCTAAACTCTACCAAAAATGGCAGGTTTGTTTTCTTGCCATGCGTCTGATTTTTAGGTGTGGATTAGCGTGATTTTCGCACTTTTTTACCAGCGAATTGCCGTTTATCGCAGTGCATTCATCAAAATAAACAACCAAAATGCCAGCCGAGGAAATGACAAAGCCTCCCGAGGGCGACCAAACCAGTGACAGCGAAAACGAGAATGCGGACCCTGATAAGGATTTGCCAGTGTGCTTCGTGGAAGACAGGCATTTGGAGCCCATCGAAGGGGCCCTGACTCTCTCCCAGACATGGAGGATGAAAGAAAGGGTTCGGTTCAGCAACCGACTGATTTTCTCTTATAACCATAGTTTCCTTCCACAGATGAAGACAGTGAGTGTGGCTTTGGTCTTGTGTTTAAATGTCGGAGTGGATCCTCCGGACATCGTAAAGACGCAACCGTGTGCTCGGCTAGAGTGCTGGACAGGTAAAATGCCTACGGGCGCCGAAGGATTCTGCAATTTAAAGATCCCAGATCCCATTGCAGATCCCACCACGATGCCGGCGAACAAGGCTTTGGAAAAAATTGGAGCGGCCTTGCACATGCAGTACGAGCGCTGGCAGATGCGGGCTCGCTACAAGCTGTCACTCGACCCCACTGCTGAGGAGGTCAAGAAATTGTGCACCTCCCTGAGGCGGAATGCCAAGGAGGAAAGAGTGCTGTTTCATTACAACGGCCATGGGGTGCCCAAGCCCACATACAATGGAGAAATATGGGTGTTCAATAGGGTATGAACCATTCAGGTGGATGTGGGTTGGTTTATAAAAAAAATGAGTTCAACAGAATCCATATTGAAATGCAAATTCTTATTCGGTTTAAAAAAGAAGTTGCAGTAATTGTTGACGACCACTACTTCTCGACTTCAGCCACCAACTTTTCACGGTAGGTAGACACCACCACAACATCACGTTCGTCGACCGTAGTTTCCTGGGGAAACCACTATTTCCACCGTAAAATGCCCCTTCTTTCCATTACTTGTCCTATGACGTAAGTACATGCAAGAAGGAGACGTCCTATATAGCTGTTTAAGTGGTTGCCTAACTCTTAGAAAATGCTAGTCGAGAAGTAGTCGTCGTCAACAATTACCGAAGTTGCTGTAGATTGGTGTGAATTATGTCAGATCTGACTCTACAGTGTGGTAACCTCAACTGGTTTATATTCCGTTATTTGAAACCAGGAAATAGAAGAAACTTATAACATCAATTTTGGAATATATAATTCCGGTAAAATTCCATATTTTGAGTCCTAAAACAACCTTGGCGATGCCAATGACAGCCTTGGAGCTCCATTCCCTATTTAATCATGTAAAATAAAGGGAAATTGCATTCTAAACAAAGATGAATAATTTTGTCACTTTTTTCAATTTAAAAATCATCTTTTTCTCAAATATTTTCCGTTTTTGCATAACGGAATTCACTAAAATAATTATTATACAGGTATACAGGGATTACAGGGTATCACAGAGTTAGCGGCAAATACTCAGGGAAATAAGTCGAGGACAGTTTAGAGAAATTCTTGATACTCTGTTTGATATAGGGGTATGCTAGAAAAAAGTAGAAAAATGTTTTCAGGTTTTTTATATTTAGAAATATGGGGGTGTATCCAAAGGTGGAACTTCCAGCTCCTTCTATTTCTCCTTTTATTAAACTGTTTGATTGAATTTATGCAAATCATTTTTTAGATTGTCTTTGTGGAATTGAAGAGCTTGGTTGAAAGAAAAATTCCATAGCTGAAGATTTTTTTTTACGACCAAATCGAGTCTAATTTTGTGTTCCACTCCCGAATTTGTCAGTAATAAAAACTCTGCTCTGGAATTTTTCTTCCAACCAAGCCCTTCTATTCAGCAGAGACAAGCCAAAAAATGATTTTGAATGAATTCAATTAACAATGAGTTGACCATGTCCGGTTGAAAATGGAAACTCACCCACAAATGTTACTTTTAATTTTATTGTCGAAACGGTTGTGTGCCATTTAAATTGAAGAGTGATTCTCGAAGCATTTTTTCCTCAGCTTTTCGAATCCGATAGCTGTTTTTTAGAAAAGCGGTCAGAAAATGTACTTTTTGATCAAATAACAAATGGGCGCATTTTTTCTAGCCTGACCCAAGATTTTGACTTCCCGGTATGGCTTCTGGATAAGTTCTAACGGAGAAATATTACTGCTAAATTTCAACAAAATATCTAGTCGTTTCAGAAATATCACTTATCAAAGTTTCATATGAAACACACAAAACATCCTGTATCTTCGTAAGCAGTGGAGATAACAAAATTCCTTCTATAGATCTTGACTCGCCTTGAAGTCCTTTCTTTCCCATTAGCCTATGTAAGGTCACTAAAGAATCACATGTAGTGTAAAAATGAATATTCGACATGGTTGCCAGTTTTTAACCCTCACTATGTGGAGTAACGGAAGCTGCTTTCTTAGGCCTGCTCCTGCAAGAAAGATGCGTCAAGCGAAAAATTATTGGCATACGCATAACAAGGAATGCCCCGGCGGTCCGACCTCGCACCAAGAGTTACGTGTAAAAATTTTATCAATCCAAATTTCGAAGAACCCAGTTCTTCAAAAATGCGTTGAACATCTGTGTTCACTGAGTTTAAGTGCTCCGGAATTCCAGATTGCCTGTCCGTAATTCCCAAAATCTTTTGAAACAAATCATGGCGGGAAATGCTCAAATTTTCCGTTACCGCAATAACTTATTCTGAATTTTTATCTTAACAGAAGGAAAATCTCGAAATTCTGTCTGATCTCTCTGAAGGATTCGAAACTCCGCAGTCTTGTACTTGTAATTGTTTACGGGGTAACATGGAAATGGGTAAAATAGAAACATAATGCCTGTCCGATATCCGGAGTTCCGCAGCATCTAAACTCGGCTTGACACGTTTCTGCGGACTCCGAGTCGCATTTCCACTCATGGCACGGTCAATTTTTTAATTATGTCAACACTGATGTCAGTTTGACGGGTACCATGACTTAATTTTGGGACAAGCCAGATTCACACCAGGTAGCAAGCCTACAATGCTAATCGAATCACACTTACGCTGGAAGGCCTTTATCAACATTGTTCAACAACAAATACGTACATTGCCAAGTTTCATCGAATTGGGAGAGCTCTACTAAGTCCAGCAGCTTCGCGTTTGAATCCATCAATCTCTCGAACGGCTCCTCCGCCAATTGTACGGGTGTGTCCGGGTTTATGTCTTATCCTCAAGTTGAAGTCTCCAACGAAGATCACAATAAGATCTTCTATATCTTCCAAATGGTGTTGAGTTAGCAATGTTGAGTACGTTCTTTCGCTAATCGGATCTTTCTCATTTCGGCTCGTCACCTATTGCATTTGAGGACGATCGGTCAGCTATAAACGATACTCAACAACACAGAACGCATATAAGTACATCTCCAAGTACTTAATTACTACAGCGGATGATTTGAAGCTTCTTGACATCTAGGCTGGCATTTAAAAAATCAATAATAATGTGTCATACCTACTTGAATCTTTCTACTAAAAAAATCTTGAAATTACAACTGAAACTTTCACGTCGATTTATTCTAGACATTCACGCAGTACATTCCTCTTTCCATTTACGACCTCCAAGCGTGGATGGGAGCGCCCTCCATATATGTGTACGACTGCTCCAATGCCGGAATCATCCTGGAGTCGTTCGAGCAGTTCGCCGAGCAACATCAAAAAGAATACGAACAGGCGATGGCCCAGACGCAGCTGCCCAGCACGGCGACGCCGCCGGCGTACGACAAGTGCATCCAGCTGGGCGCCTGCGGGGCCAAACAGAGCCTGCCCATGAATCCAAATTTGCCCGCGGACTTGTTTACATCCTGTCTTACAACTCCTATCAGGGTGTCGATGAAATGGTTCGCCCTAAAATCCACCTCAAAGCTGATCCCTGCGTCAACGTTGGAGTTGTTGGACCAACATGCGTGAGTATGATGCCGTTCAAACAGTCTTGCGACTCAATTTCATGTCTTGGCGTAACTGATTAGTTGATAGAGCTTGTTATGTGCCATTGCCATGGTGATCCTCAGTAATTTCATGAAAATTTATGATCCAAGCATGAAATCGAGCCCTTAACTCTCGACAGGTTTCGTTTTACGGAAGCTCATCAGTTGAGTAATTCCACCGGGAATGCCAGAAAAGTTATTCTGAAAAATCTACTTGACTTTACCTCGTTCACGATGCTTATTCAGTTCAAGGTGCGTTTTTCCCGTCCCGTAGATTGTTGCGAGCATTGTGTCATTTGTTAAAATTGACACTGTCAGAGCGAGGTTAGGTACCTACGTTACGGTAGAGCATAAAAAAAGAAAACTTACATTGAGACCCTCCATGATTGAGACCATTATTATTTGAAACTAGAGATGCAACGGATAGTGATTTGGCCGGATACCGGATACCCGGTGTACCTCTTGCCCGGATAGCCGGTTATTTGGCCAAACTATCCGGCCAAAATTAGGCATTCCGGATTCGTAAATTTGACGAGGTAGCAGCGGAGAATACCAACAAAAAGAAAACAACTTTGGAGAAAAGTACAATTCCCAATGAGTTTGATAATTACATATTTGACAACAGCACGGATAGACAGAAAGAGCGATCCTTACTCATGATGGTCTACCAACTGTAATCTATATCCACATCCGTAAAAGTTTGCGAAGATTACTTCTCAGCTCCCTGTAACAGCGTATACAGTGTGAGTTTCTTCTTGGAAGCTGGCAACGTGTACGATATAAAACGGAATCGGCTCCTACTTTTGAATGCAGAAAAGGTTGTATCCATTCACCACAGTTTGTAACTTCTGGATTTCAAATATTAGGCTGGGGAAGGCCAGAGGAAGTGTTGTCTTTTGTTTTACTTTTGTGTTGATGAATTTATTTCATGATTACAAGTTACAATGTTACAATTGTAATATGTTTTTTTGCTGATGATAAACAACCCATCAAGAGTTTCGGCTTGCTTCTCTGCTTTTTCATATCAAATAGAGGGGGGCTACAGTTTGAAGTGGATTACGATCCGACTCACGAGTGAATAGCAACATCCAATTACTATTCAAGAGAAATCTTTCGAGGGCCGAAGTACTCGGATGGTTTGCCCAGAACCTCGCCGAGGGGGGATTTGGCGCCGGTGTCCCGTCTTCGAATGAGCTCCACCACAGCGTCATGTTACAGCGGTCACCCATCCAAAGACGGACCGCGCTGTGTATGGCTTGGCTTCTATGATCGAAGCCAAGCGTGATGTACCACTACATTACGCGTCTCCCCCACATTACGCGTAGTATGTACTTATACTTGATAGAAAGATTTGAAAGGAATATACGGAATACTAGTTAACGTAAACGTACCAATGCCTGACACCTTAAGGGCTATCTTTGTATATTTTCTTGTCTAGAAATGGTTCAGAAATACTTAGGGTAAATTTCGTATGTGGAATAATTAGAACAGGTAACATCCATGATATTGCATTGATGATTTTGGTGAAACGTGTCCCATGTTTTTGTTTAGAAAATTTTGAAAATTTGATTTTTTTTGTCCAGTACCTGACATAGCTGCTCTTGACTTGGCCCTAAGCCTGACTTCAAGAGAACCAATGCCTGACCCACATGTAAACAGCTCAGATGTTATATTCAGAGGAACAGCAGTAGATAAATTTCAAAATAAAAACTTCTATTAAACTGATAACAAGTTAAATACCAGTTAGTTATATAGCTGGAAGCGAGGCTGGAAGTATGAAATCTGCAAATATCTATCATTGCTAGTAGCTGACACTAATAAAGCTAGTGGCTGACCTAGGGTCTTACGTATTGGAACCACTGAAGATATCAATATGAAACTTTTACACCAGCATAAGCTCAATGAAGCTTTGTTATAGGGTATATTACCGCGTTCATTCTTCATTATCCAGGAGCTGACACACTTATTGTCAGGCATTGGACCCATCTATATTTTCCAGTGCCAATAGCTGACACCCCCTATTATAACCATAAAACTCTGAAATCACCTGGAATTGATGTAACAGCATCTTTCTTCATCAATATGCAGCAATGCTATATGAATGTTTCAAGAAAATTAACCAAACTCACGTTGTTACAGACAATTTCAATTTTACAAAATCTTAGCAGAAATATTAGTGTTTCTGGTATAAACTCTTGCGCTACCCTTCAAACGGCCGCAGACATTTCAGAATTAGTATTGCTAACTCTACTGTATGAAAAATCTTAAGTAAAATGTTTGCAAACCCTAACATTTGAACAGAATAGGTCTAAAGCCAATATTTCTGCCTATTTTCCGTGAGATAGTGAAAGGTGTCAGGTTAAGGCACAGTGTCAGGCATTGGTACGTTTACGTTAATGTTGATAAAGGGAAACATGATAAGGAAGTGGTGATTATTTAAATTTATCACTCTTCTTAATTTCTTGCAACTATCCGGTTTCGGCCGGATATCAAAACACTATCTGGCCGGATAACCGGATACTTATAAAATGGCCGGATATGCCGGATACCGAATAGTAACCGGATATCCGTTGCATCTCTATTTGAAACATGTATTGAGCTCGATTGTTCCGATAGGGTTTTTATCACCGCGGAAACTCTTCAAGAGACTAAGAAAACTACAGTAGGCAATAGACCCTTTCAGCTCAACCTTGGCTGCGCGCGCATGCTCTGGTCATTTCCTGGTCAAGTCTAATTGTTACAAACGGACGCTCCAGCGAGCGAGGCGGGGTCACCGGGGGGGGGGGGTCCTTCAAAGAGTTGAGCTTTCAGAGCGGAGTGATCTGGCATGACAAAAGAATGGGCTCCTCGTATTTGTTCGGTGACTTTGAAATGTACGAGATGACATGCTCTTTATTATCCAAAGCCTGCGTCACGCCTGCCCCCAATCCATTAGTCACTGGCATCTGTCTGCACAGTAAATGGTTTGGAAAAATTGGGACAGGTCATGACGAGATTTGAAATGCCCGGTTTTGGTATTATCATATTCTCTTTATTTTGAGAATGCGTCTTTTTTTTATTGTTCTGTTTATTTGAAAAAGATTCTGCGCAAATGGCGCAAACATCTAATTTAACTTGAAAAAAAAACAACAAATTTCACCATTAAATTCAATTGACCAATCAAATCGATTTCGGAAGATTCAAGCAAAATGTCCATGTTGTGAGAGCCATTCACCGGAACCATCAGACCTCAGCAAACATTACAGTTGAACAATATCTTCTCCCGCGCCGTGCTAAATACGTCGACCAGTGACTTTCAAAAATTCATGCATTATGAATTTTGAAGTCAGTCGACGATATTTTGAAATACGGTACGTAATTTGTTTTTTCTTCATTTAGTAATATCTACCCACAGGTACATTTTCTGATACCACCAAAGAAACACTTGTGCATTAGGTAAAAGGTCATATCGATTATTAAAAGTTCTCGAGATAACTCCTTAAAAAAAGTCAACTTTCACATTTGAAAAAAAAAACTGTTTTCTCACATTCCTAAGCTTTGAAGTACTCAATATCAAATTAGTTATTACCATAGCTGGCACTCCTACTGGTAAAACAGCCACTCTACCACTGGTTGAGCTCCAGTACATTATAAAATTTAAGGTGTTTCATTCTTTTCTAGACTACCAGGAGTTCCGACCGACCGCAGAACCATGTGGGGTCAACTCAACTGGATCTTTACAGCCATCACTGATACGATAGCATGGAACACGTTACGAAAAGGTATGTTGTTTTATCTAGCGTTTTGGGCTTATTTGATAAACCAGTTGATAAACCAGTTGATAAACCAGCCTTCAGGAGATGCAAGCTTGACTGTGATGGAAAACAAAATTTCACTGTGTCCATAGTCAAAAATATTCGGTATTCTGTATTTGTTCGCAGATCTGTTCCAGAGGCTGTTCCGTCAGGACCTTTTGGTAGCCAGCTTGTTCCGCAACTACCTCTTGGCCGAGCGGATCATGAAGTCGTGCGATTGCACCCCCGTCAGTTCTCCGGTTCTGCCGACCACGTGCCACCACCCGATGTGGCACTCCTGGGACCTGAGTCTCAACCTGAGCCTCAGCCAGTTGCCCGGCATGATCCTGAGGAACGAGCCGTTCCAGCCTCTGCCGTTCTTCGAGGAACAGCTCACGGCCTTCCACATATGGTTGGAGCTTGGCAGTGAGGACCGTCGTCCTCCGGAGACCCTGCCCATAGTGCTGCAAGTCTTGCTCAGCCAGTCACACAGGATGCGAGCCCTGGATTTGCTGGCGCGTTTCGTCGATCTTGGTCCTTGGGCAGTGAATCTTTCGCTGAGCGTCGGCATTTTCCCGTACGTGCTCAAATTGCTGCAGGCCAACGCCAAAGAGTGTCGATCGCTTCTCGTGTTCATCTGGGCCAAAATCGTAGCCGTCGATACTGTGAGTACACAGTTGCGTTTTCTTCCATCTTGCATTCTTTTATACAGAAAAAAATAACACGCTTGATGATCACAACCGTCGAAATTCTAGACGTGCCAGGCCGACCTGACCAGGGACATCTGCCAGAGGAATTTCCTGTCCATACTGCAAGACTCCAATCTACCTGTGAGTTTCGTTTGTGTCGTTTGTTGAGCATCATTCAACTTTACTTGTTTATTCGCAGGCGGAAAGTCGTGCGCAAGCAGCGTTTGTTGTCGCTTCGGTTGTCAACAGTACGGTAGAGGCCCGCGAAACGGCTTTACAAAATGCAATGGTGACCATATTTTTGGAGTGCCTCATTGATCCGCATCCACTGTTGAGGCAGTGGCTCGCCATTGGCCTGGGAAATGTGTGGGACAATTACGAAAGGGCGAGGTGGACAGGCGTTCGAGATATAGCCCACGAAAGATTGTCCGTTCTTTTGGCAGATCCTCATCCCGAGGTATGAAATGTGTTCTCAAATAATTGTTGTGACGCGAGTTGATCTTGCAGCTCACCCAACATGCTAGGTCTTCTAATCTTTCAATTAAGTTCCGATTCCCTTCTGGAGGGACGCTTCAAACAAAAACTTATCTTCGATAGGAAAGTATTGTGGTGCCACATTTTTTTAATTGCAGGTGCGAGCAGCTGGAGTGTACGCGTTAGGAACATTGATGAATTCTGTCAGTCAAAGATCAGAGCATTCTAATAACATAGATCACGCCATAGCAACCACTCTGCTCAAGCACGTTACCAACGAAGTCAGCCACATGGTCAGAATGGAAGTGGTCAGAGCCATGCAATGGGTCGTACTGGCTTTTGAACAAGTTTTCCTCGGCGTTTGTATGAAGGACCTGCACACCGGTTCACCTCTGAGTCAAGAATCTGTCAATATTACGTCACCTGGCATAAGAAGAATCGGAAGCAGGTCAGTGCTGGGTCGGTTCCTGGACGAAAGGGTATTCACTGACGCGTTTTTTTAACAGGGACAGGTTGCGCATTTCAGAAGACCACATCGACAAGATCAAGCGGGTGTCTTCGAGTTCGTCCATCAATACGATAATGAACACGTCGGGCAGCTCTGTCGGCACCAAGTCATCGGGCCTCAGCCATACCGGAAGTCTGGGAACCCTCCCGGGCTTGGGGTACGGTTCGGTTTACTTGAAGATTTGGCACAACTTCATGCTGCTGGAGAGCGATCCGTGTCCGGAAGTGGCGAAAATGTGCAGCACGGTCGTCAACCACATCAACGCCCTAGTCAAAGAACACTTGGGCAACGCCATGGAAAACAAAATGAACGCCAGTTTGAGCCTGCCGCCGAGCCCGAACAGAGGCAGCTACTTATCCAGTGAGAGTCCTCCGATGCTTCATCCGGCTGTGGAAATGTCAAAACTCAGGTATTTTATTGTGTTTGTTTTGGATCCAATGTGTTTAATCCTGTAATATAGCTTTATCCTGTAATATACCTTTATACAGTATGTTCATTAAAAAATTCAATAATGGGACGCCGTGGATCGATGATAACCTGGCCGTTTTCGGATCGAATGGCCTGCGTCACAGCCTCCCTTTATTGAAGTTTTTAATGAACATACGGTAGTTGCAGCGGTACGCCTTTTGATTCTGCATTTTGTGATACTGCAATGAAATTTGGCATGTGCAAACTACATAAAATTCCAAGTGATTTGACCCGCAGCACTTAAAAATTTGTCCATTAGAAAAGGAGGGGCGACTGGGGGCCCCTCAAAATTTCAAGATGTCAGAACTTTTACCATGCACCATTCAGTACCGCCCTATCTACCATACAGTACCAAAACAACTTTGTTCTTGTCCATCATAACATTTTTCGTCATGTGAATCCTATTCTTCTTATAGAAAAAAATTTTTTTTGCCTGGTCAACAAATGATAGAATAATTTTTTTTAGATCGCAAATAGATTGTTGAGTAGTTTTTGTGCGATCATCGATAAATCCGCATCCCCTTGATTCATTTATGAAAAGAAAACTTTAGCAGTGCTCTTTTTCAACAAAGGAGTGACCTGAACTTACCATTATTTTCAACATTACCTTTTTCGATGTTTTACCCCGGTAACTATGATTATTGTTATACTAATATATAGCTTGAAGTTCTCTTTAACGATGTGGATGATGAAACTGCCTCAGATTCCACCTGGAAGCCGTGCATATCAATTTTTCTGCGAGGCCGTCAAATTTGGCATTTTTGATTTTCTAGCGGAAGCGGCCAAAATGTCAATACACACCACTCCGCCCAAGAGCACCGGTTTGCTCTAGCGGAGAACCATATCCACGCCTAACAATTCTGCATTTTGTGATACTGAAATGAGAGTTGGTGCGAAAGTACCGCAACCGGTGCTCTTGGGCGAAGTGGTGTGTATTGACATTGTGGCCACTCCCGGTAGAAAATCAAAAATGCCAAATTTGACGGCCTTGCAGAAAAATTGATATGCACGGCTTCCAGGTGGAATCTGAGGCCGTTTTACCATCCACACCGTTGAAGAAAACTTCAAGCTATATATTAGTACAATAATAATCATATTTATCGGGATAAAACATTGAAATAGGTAATGTTGAAAATAATGGTAAGTTGAGGTCACCCCTTCGTTGAAAAATAGAACAGCAAAACTTTTGTTTCCATAAATGAATCAAGGGGATGCGGATTTATCGATGATCACACAAAAACAACTCAACAATCTATTTGTGGTCCAAAAAAAATTTTTTTAGATTTGTTGACCAGACAAAGAAAGAATTTTTTTCCTGTAAGAAGAATGGGATTGACATGACGAAAAATGTTATGATGGTCAAGAATAAAGTTGTTCTGTCTTGTAGGTTGGTTGCTGCGTTGTCATAATTTTGGTTCTTCTCTATGTTTTTCACGGCCTGTGAAAATTCTGTAAAATAATTATGTCTCTCTTTCACAGTTTTTACCACTACTTCCACTAATTTTTTGTTCAAACACATTAGAATTCTCAAGAAAAGCCCTTTTTGTGTTTGACAGCTGGTCAACAGGCAACATGTTGTCTACAAAAAGGTTTCTTGTTGAAGATGAATCCAGAGTGAGTTTTTTTACAGAATTTCCACAGGCTGCGAAAAACAAAGAACCAATATAGTCACTAGAAACCCAAATGAAACCCTCAATAAGTGGTAGAGCTTTTAACTGCTTTAATAAATTTTAAATTTTTTTATTATTCATTGGTTTCAGAACTCCGAATAGAAAAATCAGTCCCAATCCGATAATTGAAGAGTCTGAAGACAAAGTGAAAACGCGGACGCCTTTGGTAACCACCAAGTTCGTTGAATGGGCAGCTAAAAAGTTCACGATGCCCATGTTGAAAAGTAAAACGCCAGTTGATTTGGAGTCTCCTGCGTATTATGAAAAGGACTGGAGGATCAAGAGGTAAATTTTATCATTACTGGGACTCTACAGCATTTACTTTAAATTATTATGTAGCAATTATTAAGTGATTGTATTTTCAATGTATCACTTCAAAAATTTATCTGTAGAAATAGCAACGTCAGAAGAGAAGCCTTGGAGGAGCAGAGTCGAATTCCAGGAGCTAAACTGGAATCGCAGGTGTTCAACACAAGGACGTCACTGCCGCCGTCGGTTTTGCAGTTCCATCCGTTTGATCAGCAGATTGTGGTGGCTGGGAAGGATCATTTTGGGTAAAGAAAACTTCTGCCATTAAAGTGGATATAATTCAGTCTTTACTGCAATGTAAAATCGCCTGTACAGAAAGAGAAACCGAAGGAACTGATTTGCCTCGCGACTCATACTTAAGTTTTCATGCTTTGTCCATAGTTGCTTCCACTTTTTTTCATGCATTTGTTGTTCCATTTTGGGTGGCCGAAGTGGTTTTAGGGCGGAATACAACCTGACAGCTCTATTCTCACAACAATCCTCAACAACTTCGGTTGTGGAAAGTGCCTGACAAACAATTTGCTGACTACTCACACCACCAATCTATTGACTAACAAACAAAAAGGGATTGACAAACCTAGGGTACATGATGACTTATTCTAATTAAATTAGAGATGGCCGAAGTAAAAAACTACCACCTAATTACATTAGCCCAGTCAATGAAAGCATAATTTAAGAGAATAGCGGAAATAAATAGTGTAGTTTTGAAAATTGGTAGGGATGTTCTCGAAAGCTTGCTGATTACTCTGTAAAAAGTCCCCATCGATAGTTGGTGTGGAATCGCCGCCATCTTGAATAATTTGTACATTTCAAGTATTTTTTGCAGTAATCTAGATAAATGGTGATCCCATCGAAACACGGCTTGGTTCAAGTGAAAGTTCATCAAATTGTCTACAAAAAAGTTGCACATCACTTTTACGTATAATCCATTCCAAGCTTAAAAAAACCACAGCTGGCCATGAAAAATTCGAGTTCTGTTGGTCTCCCTGATTTTTGATGTTTAATGTCATCTTGACACAAGGGAGGTTACGTTCAAATTTGTGTACATTTGACATGAAACCGTCACCTGAACTACGCTGTGTTGTCAAATTGTCATTCTGGGGCTTCAGGTCACAGGTTTGCCCACTGATCTCAGCCGCTTTCTTTCGGCCAAGATCACAGTTCATGATCCTGGAAGAGAAGGTGAATTAATGTACCTAGGTTCTTACAGGGCGCGACGAGCTCAGATCACGAAATCACTTTCGACTGAATCCACACTACGGCGGTAGAACTGGGTTCGCCTCGATCACTTTTTAAACTGTATAATTCTTACTGTTGCCCTTCTCAACACTTTCACTATTGAAATAACGTGCCTAACAGCGTTTTCAAGACGAAAACTAATGAAAATATTGTGTCAGTGTCAAAATCTGACCTAACAATTGAATTAAAACGGCAATCCAGCAGAGTAAACATCACTTTGACAATATTAATTAAATCATCTTGACTTTTCTAATCCATCAACGTATCAGATTGTCCAACTTGAAGAAAAAATATCATAGGCAACTGTGGTTTTTTTAAGCTTGGAATGGATAATATTGTAGTATATCCTGGTCACGGCACCATTTCTGTAGTGTAACCCCGTTTCGATGTTTGGCTGTGATCGTCGATATCCCTTCCTTTCCCAACGTTGTTTACCTTTTCCCTACATTGTGTGAGTTCTTACTCTAGATGAGAATGTGTCCTTGGGGATGAGGTTGAATTCTTAAATGAAACGCGAATGAAATGCGAGCAAAATGAATGTTTATTGGAAATCAATAAGCAAAGTTTTGAATGAATTTGGTTCTTTACTCAAAACACCTTACAACAAGAAATTGACAGTGATAAAATGACACAACATGAATAAAGAACAACAAAACACAAAGACAAATGGAACAAGAAAAAATCATTACAAATTATTTGACAATGCAGGAATTTACAACAATAAAATGCTCACAAAATCAGATTAACAAAACAAAGGGGAATACCACAGTATCTGTCATGACTTTGGAGAAATTGGCCTGTGAGCGTCGGGTGTGAGTCGTGGTGAAGTTATTTCATTTACCACAGTGTCTTTGAAAAATCACGCAAAACTGCAATGCAGTGCTGTTTAGCTAACCTTCATTATTGAATAAAAAATTGACAACAAAAACTGTAGCCTTTACTTATAAAATATGGGGGGGCCAAAGGGGGAAAATTGAACCTCTATTATTTTGGTTATTCAACGAAAATTTCGAAAAACAGTTTGGGGGAAATAATGAATGATTCATTCATTCATGATACAAGATGCAAAAGACAAAACATTCATTATACAGGGTGATTCATGAATCATAAGAATCTACTTTTTCTAAAGAGAGCTAGAGTGCAAAGAGCTCGAGTCGTTTCTGAACCGATCTAGATCACAAGATGGCATGGCCACTTTCTCCCAAAAATTTTTGTTGTATTTTGAAGAAACTGGATTTTTCAGAGCGCGTGTAAACCTGCAAAACAGCATCTAAACGCCTGAAAATGATCGTTACCAACACAACGAGGATCAGAACAATGGGTAACCTGAACTGGTTTCTCTGTCACTTATTGTTTTGATTTTGATAGTGTCGGTTACGATTATTTCCAGGTGTCTAGGTGCGGCTTTGCAGATTTACGCGCACTCTGAAAAATCCAGTTTTCTCAAAATATAACAAAGATTTTTGGGAGAAAATGGTCATGCCATCTTATGATCTATAGATCAGTTCAGAAACGAATCGAACTTTTCGCACTCTGACTCTCTTGAGAAAAAGTAGATTCTCATGATTTATGAATCACCCTGTATAATGAATGTTTTGTCTTCTGCACCTTGTATCATAAATGGAACATTCATTATTTCCCCCAAACCGTTTTTCGATGTTTTTTAAATAACCGAAATATTGGAGGTTCAATTTTTCCCTTTTGCCTTCCCCCCCCCCCCTCCCCCAAGATTTTTTGAAGTTGAGGCTCAAAAATATTTTCAATTTTTTATTCAATAGAGAAGGTTAGCTTAACAACAGTGCATTGTAGTTTTGCGTGATTCTTCAAAGACACCGTGAGAAATAAAATATCGCCTTCACGACTCACACTCTGAAGTTATGACAGATACGTAAAAGTGATTGCAAACTTTCCTGTAGACAATTTGATAGCCTTTCATTTGCACCGAGCCGTTTCTCAATGGAATCGCTAGTCATCGAGATAACTGCTGCAAAATGGTGGCGATTCCACACCACCTATCGATGGGGACTTTTCACACAGCAATCAGCAAGCTTTCGAGAACATATCTACCAATTTCAAAACTACACTATGTATTTTCGCAATTTTTTTTTTCGTTGACTGGGCTACATAAGTACATCAGAACAACACAAAAATTGACAAAGTTCAATAATGTATGAATAAAATTGTTGTTTCAGTCAGGAAGATGAGTTGTTTTTTCGTGTGTACAATGGTATAACTTTGAACTTCAACTGTGTAGGTTGTGTTGTGGAAGAAACGCGTGTCAGTGAGTGCGGTCTGGTCAGTTGAAAATGTTGAATTGAATGATTAATCGTCGATAGGTTGCATCGTTTGAGAAATAACGGTGTTTTTCGTCTGCTTTTGGGATTTCTGCCATGATTGTGGGTGAAGGTGATTGACCAAGATATCCATTTGTTACTAGAAAAATGACTAACAGAGCAGGAGTAGTGGGCATTCACCTAATTCAGCGCTCATACGCAAATCAAACATTCATATCGGTGAACACAAATTCAAAGCACATTTCTTTCTAGTGTCTCGTCTCGTGACGTAATAATCCTCGGAACAAATCACTCATTCCGCCATGGTCAGACCACACCATTCATTCTGGATCGTGCTTCATTATCTGACAATCATGTTTCTGTTTGATGATTGAAATAGTATACTTTGCTGTTAACAGAATCTGGGACTGGGGCACCGGCGCCAAAACCACAGTGTGCCACAACAAGTCCGCCAGGTTCACCACCAGCAAAATAACCGCCCTGGAATGGGTCAACGCCCACGACCTGGCCATGCTGATGGTCGCCTCGGACGACGGCAGCCTCAAAGTCTGGAAGCCCAACACCGGCTTCAGCCGCGAACCCACCCTGATCACGGCGTGGCAGTGCCTGCCCGAGCTCAAGTGGAAGTACTCGGGCGTAGTCCTCGCCTGGGAGCAGTACACCCTGACGGCGATCGCCGCCGGCGACTGCCGTGTCATCCGGTTCTGGGACGTGGAACGCGAGTTCTTCTCCTTCGACATACCGACCCTCGTGGATTCCTCGGTTACGTGTCTGGATTCCACGTTCGCCGGTCTGCACAACGAGGACATGCGCAAGTCCGCTTTCGATTACGAGATGGGCGACAGAGGCATCTACGTGGGCGGTGGCGACGCTACCGGTTCCCAACGCGGTTGTGGTTTGGTCGCGTGCGGTTTCGCCGACGGTTCCGTCCGCGTTTACGACAGGCGGTGCGGACCTTCGGAAGCGCGCGTGGCCATGTTCGAAGACCACGGCGGTTCCGTGTTGGGGCTGAGGATGTTGCGCAACACGCTCATCTATAGCGGAAGGTATTTCAGTTCGTTTTTTTGACTTTCCTAGAACGCCCGTTAAGCATATGATTCTTGTTGCAGTTCCGACGGATACGTCAACGAATTCGATATACGGAACCATAAAGTTTTGAATTCGACGCGAGCGATACAGAACAACATGTCGTGCTTCACTATACATACAGGATCGCGGACTTACGCTTGGTGAGTTGCTTGTAGATCGTCTTGAAAGCCCAATTTCAAGTTCTTTGACTTGCATTTGAAATTGCGTCTGGTTCCCGTAACAACGGTGCAGAACAACTTGTTTTAGCCAATCAGGCCGCTGTGTTGGGCAATTTGCACCTCCGAACTTTGCATCACCTGATTTGAAATTGAATCAAAGTACCTAGCACGCCTTGTAAAATTTACCATTGAATCAATTATTTTGAAAAATGCCTAAGGGTATAATGATTCGAAATATAAGGTTTGATTTCGTTCTGAGCAGGAGTGTTTCTAATCAGTATTGGGAATATACCTATGTAGTTACTAATTATTATTCTTTTCTTTCCTGTCAAAAATCAAAAGTAATTTCATTGTTTATTTATTTTATTCATGTCGCAAGTAATGTTTATTTTGTGAATATTTTATGCTATTTTTTTGGGTGTGCCTAAAAAATACACACCCAAATGGTCTAGGGATCAGGCCGAAATTTTGCGGTTAAAATGAAAATTTCGAAAAAATATCGCCCGATTGTAGTGTATTCTGGTCACGACACCATTTCTGTTGTGTATCCTGGTCACGGCACCATTTCTGTTGTGTAACCCCGTTTTCGATGTTGGCAGTGATCGCCGTTGTTCCTTCTCTTCTTCACGTCGTTTACCTTTTACCTACGTTGTGTGAGTTCTTACTCTAGATCAGAATGTGTCCTTGGGGATGAGGTTGAATTCTTGAATGAAATGCGAATGAAATGCAAGCAGAATTAATTTTTTATTGGAAATCAATTAGCGAAGTTTTAGATGAATTTGTTTCTTTTCTCAAAACACCTCACAACAAGAAATTGACAGCGATAAAATGACACCACATGAATGAGAAACAACAAAACACAAACAAATGAAACAAGAAAAATCATTACAAATTATTTAGACTCTAAGATTTAGACAATGCAGAAATTTACAACAATAAAATGAACACAAAATCAGATCAACAAAACAAAACAAGAAATCATGAAACATGTTGAACTGTCAATTTAATCGCAAAGGAAAAGTGACGTATTCGCTGACAGGCACACATGGGAAGAACACGTCAAAGAAACCCATGCGTATAGCCTGGTTGATTGCTGAAAAATCCCTTCCCAAATGATCTGAACAAAAGTCAAGTGAGAATGAGTCATGATGAAATGACAGAGAAGTCACTCCAGTAATGCACTGATCAAGTCAGCGTGAATCGGTGTTTGAACCTCTCTGAAATGTTTGCTTCGTTTACAAGTTATTTACATAACAACAAAAGGAAACTCGCTCGCTTACGCAATTTATTTTACACTTTACAAACAAAAGCCAAATTTATAGATGGATAAACAATAAAGAAATGATCGGTAAACAAGTGAATAAATCAACAAGAAAAAAATGACAGGTACTTGTGTAAATAAATAAACAAGAAACAAACGATAAGTAATGGTGTAGGTAAATAAACAAGGAACAAATGACAAGAGATGGTGTAGGTAAATCAACAAAAACAAATGAGAGATAAATAGGTGGATAAATGAACAGGAGACAGGTGAGAGATAAGTAAGTAGAGAAGTTGAAGTTGGTCATACCCTTTGTAAGCAATTGGAAGAAAGAAGTATCTATAACGCATTCGCCTGAAATTCCCCAGCAGTTACCCATCAAAAACCCCACAGATACATACTTACATACAAAACAGGACATTGGTTAGTAAACAGTAATCACATACAAGAAAATCGACTCGAGCCAACCTGTGGCCCTCTTTTCGTTGTGTTACATAATTTCCCCTCCAAATAAGAAAAGGGTAGTAGACTCAACAAGGCAGATTCATACGAGCAGGAGGACCCCTTCAGTACACGGAGAAGCGTGCAAGTCTTTTTTCCTTTGTTTACTTTTAGGTATAACCCGACAATGAACAATGAAATGTGAATGAATCTAGTACTGTTCTCTACTTAGCGGCTGATTTTGGCGTAGCAGAGTTTCTTTTTTCGTCTTACTGTTTGTGAAGTAACTTGTGGAAAAGAAACATTGAAAAACACGCGCGATAGCGCAATCCCGAGGCAAAGTCATGAGTGTGCAAAATGCACACCCACTAGATTACGGCCTTTGCCATCAACATTGAGATCATTTGGGAGTAGATAAATTACACAAAATTCAAAGCAGTGCAAAGCGCCTTGATTTCAAAGGGGGAAAACTGCGGGTTATGCAAGCCCGTTGAGAACAAAGAGAACAAAGAATTTCGGGTTATGTACAATAATTTTGCGGAAAAAATAGGTTCGAAATGCATGATTTGGTAAGTGGGTGAAAGCCAAAATTACGGTACAATAATCAAAGAAAGACCGACCTTAAAATTGTAAAAACGACGCACTCTCGTTGCACTGAAAATCACGTGTTCCTCGCCACAGCTGATTCTGTTCTCCGTTTGTGCGCGGCTGTCGCTCGCCCAGCGCCATCTCCCTCACCCATCGGCAAACGCTACGAACGTCAACGACCTTACCTACTTCAGGTACCAACGTACAAACAGAACATCGGGGAATACCACACGATTTTGTAATTTTTTGTGATTTTCGATAGTTATCTTTTTACTACAATGTGCCATTAGATCACCCGATTGTTGACCTTGTATACGATATATACAGGGTGACAATGAAAGGAGCGCAAAAATGAACTGACTTTCAGCAAGGTCTTTCACATTTTTGGAAAACGTTCATCAATATCCCGGTATGGTTTTGAACTTTTGATCGTATTTTGTTTTTTTGGTAAAATTTGTTAGAAAAACTTTCTCGAAAGCGCTGTTGTCAAGATATTCAACGTGTGTGTAATGGGCACTCATTATCATGATAAAAGTCCGACATCAAAGCGAGTATACGAAGCTGATCAAAACACTCTGACCTAAGCGTCTAGAGCTAGATTGGTAGTGGCACGGGGCACGGGTTACGGTACGGATAACGGGCACACGCAAATCCAAACAAAAAAATTGGCAAACCACTCAGAACGGTGTGTAATAGTGTATTATTCAACAAGCGGGTAATGATTGCTTCTTACTCATGAGGATGCAGTTTGCCGACACGAGCCTTGGCGAGTATCGTAAAGCATCCGAATGAGTAATAGCCATTACCCGCGAGTAGAATACTATGCTTTATCCAGTCTAATTGAAAAATGCAGGCATGTATACGCGTAATAATGCGTGCATTATTCAGTAGGATTGGATAAAATGATATTCTCAAATAAAATGTACGGATTATCTAGAATTTTTTGCAAAAAAAGTAGAGAAGGAACAAGGCGTTAAGAGTCCTCTGTACGCTTAAAGCAGCTCCGACTAAAAGGCCTCTAAATCGAAGGCGGTTATTCTCTTCCAACTGGTATTTGGTGATTATACTTTATATCTCCATAAAAACATGTGAAAGAAAAAAAATCCGAGAAAAGCCAATCACAGCCGAAGATAGTCAAATTTTACAAGCGCCATCCTAGGGCCTTTATTTGATTTGGAAGAAAATTTCTTTTTTCAAGGTGGACTCTCTACAGTATTCTGCACCAACGTACCAGGTGATTTTTCAATAAAATATCTGGAGCCAAAGTTATTTGGCTGTGAAAATTGTTAAAAAAATGCTCAAAAATTTGGAGCCCCATACCTTCAGCTGAAATTTTTTTACTGAAAAACCACCCGGTACGATTGTGCAGAATACTGTTGAGAGTCCACCCTGAAAAAATGATTATTGTTTCAATTCAAATAAAGGCCCTAGGGTGGCGCGCGTAAGATTTGACTATCTTCGGCTGTGATCGGTTTTTCTCGGATTTTTTTCCGTTAACATGTTTATAGAGAGATATGAAGTGGAATCTCCAAATGCCAGTTCAAAGAAAATCACCGGCTTCGATTTAGAAGCATTTTAATTGGAGCCACTCTGAGCGTACAGAGGACTCTTAAAAGAACACCAGTTAAAGTTTCTGGATGTTGTTGTATTGCTGGTTTCCTACATCACTTCAGTGGAAAATAAGAGTAGGTACGCTACACTGACTCTATGACTTACCAACAAAACAATGTTGCGCCGTTGCGCGTGGACCTACGAAGGGCACCGCAAAGAAAAGTAGTACGGCGTAAATAATTCAACTGCAAAGAAACTATAAGTGTGGTCGTGATTTCCCCCTCGGTGGCTACTAATAATCACGAGGAGAAGGCAACAGAGTTGGTTTCGTGGTTGTAAAAAGTGTATAAAATGTGGCCGTTTAACGTACCGTACCGTAACCGTGGTACGAATTCAGGAATTCTACTAGGAACAATCTCGAGAAACAGGACCTTGGCGAGATCAATAATGAAGCAATTGGTTGAAATATGTTAACGTGTAGGAAAACGCTCATACAATGCCTATCCTTGCTTGCTATAATTTGACACATTTTTGGTGACCCTGTGGACATGAAACCTTGCTCAACACAATTTTTGTTTTTATTTACTCAAAAAACTAGTTACTAGTTCGTGGCCAGCTTAAATCTTGCCCATTCTTATTCTTCTTTTTTTGGGTTACTGTGTTACTGACAAATTTATTGCAATGTTTAATGGCAGGCACAAAGTAGGGGTCCCTAATCTGTAACGTCAATAAAACAGTCTGGCGAAGCTTTGTTGACTTTGTCTCCACGTTTGCTTATAATTCAGGTATTTAACCTCTTATCTAACGACAACAACATTTATTTTCTCCAGACTGACGCAATACTGGGGATTTTACCAAATTATACCAGTGTTTGAGTAAAAGATAACGTCCTATTCCATTCGCAATCGTTTTTCAATCCATGTTCTCAATAAATCAAATATCATTCAATTTCATGCGGGGCAGATAAATCAAGCAACAGAACCCAATAGCTGATGTAAAGCACTGTAGCCCAACTTTTTCCAGCGTTGATTATGAGGGCACGGATTTAAGGATTTATTATTATTTTATTGTGAGAAATTCACCATTTAGAAGAATTAATTCACGCCTCGAATCAACACTGATGAGATCTAAATTGGTCGAAGCACGTGTCTGTTGTGTCAATGGTGGTGCCCGGTCCGTGTGACCAACCATCTTCGCCCCAGCGCGCAACAAGCGGATGTTGCTGAGTAACAACGAAGAGCCACTTTTTCTTTTTAGTAGTGCACTTGACACATCTCATTCTGTTTTGATCTTTCCAGCAAGAGGTGTTTCTGCAGTAGCTTTTCTGTGGTAGTGGTATAGACCAAAGATCAGTGTAACGGTAGTAAAAATTAGCTCTCTCAAAAATTGTTATTATTTTGATTTTGAGATTTTGTAATAAAAAGGAACTAATTTTCATTCACTTTGGCTTCTAGCGGTTCGTTGAACCAAAACGTGAGCATCTACAGTCTAGAGGGCAACGCTCTGAACACGATAAAGTTCTATGAGGGCTTCATGGGTCACCGCACTGGCCCTGTCACATGCCTCAACTACCACCCCCTGAAGGTGGCCCTGGCGACCGGCACCTCTGATTGTTCAGTCAGCGTCTATTGCCTGGAAGGGAAAAGGTGACGCGATTCTCAGCCCTAGACCTCGATCTGGAGCTTCTTGGGCTACTATTACTAGATAGTCAAATTTCAAATAAAAGAAAATGCTTAAGTACTCTAGCTAATAATACCTTCAGTTCGAGTTTGAATGTACACAGTAATTTTCTCTCTCACTCAAGTACTGTTACCTGTCCAAAAATATTATCATGATTATGTATAAAATTGCTTTACCCTGTACTCCCAGTGCACCAAATGGATTATGTTGTTTGTTGTATGTTCAAGACTGATTGTTGAGTTTTTTTTTTTTTTAGTTTTTATGATGCTTAATGTCTCATTTGCATGGCTCGTCCCTTTTAATCGCATCCAAAATGAACAAAAGGTTGATTGAGCGAGGGTGCATAGCTTCTCTTAGAGCCAGCGCTAGAAAAATGAGACACAAAGATTTAGAAGTTTGTATACTTAGGTTTAGTACACGGCGCTGTTTGTCTCAGCGCTGGTGATACCTTTATACGTGCATGTTTCTTTTTATTATAATTTTATTCTCGTGTATTAAAGATTTATTTTTAACGGGCCTTTCACACGCCTCCTTGACGACGAAAAAGCTTTATTCCTGCAACCGTAGGAGCTGCCGCTAAAGCACCGGATCGTCATCGTGGTACCCCCCATAGATTTTACCTCAACAGATTTTACTCTTAAATTATATTTGTTATCGCCAAGAAGGGTGTAATAATAATACAAAGGTTCCTTTTATTTATAGTAATAAATTACTAATAATACTATCAGTGAAGATAATAAACATTTTATTCTGATATTAAAGCTATTTTCTTTTCTTGGTCATTAAAAATAAAACAATAAATAATAAGTCTTCTTTCTTTCAAACGTTATCGTAACAAGATAACTTCCGTTCTGTTGTTTCGTTGTTGTTGACTGCTAGAAGGGGAACATCTGAGCCACTGTATTTGGCGAAGCTCCGTTCGCAGAGATTTTCGTGACTTTGGCACACATGGACGGCATCAAAGTCGATTTGTTCCTTGAGGATTCTGAAAATGTGCGGACTCACGTTTTGTAAATTCAGTTTTTGGCAGTTTTTGTTGTAGAACTTCAGCATGTTGTTCATCATCTGAAAAAAAAAATAGCGTTGGAATTTGTATGCAAAATATCGTATGTCTTCAATTCTTTTATCTCCAAGAAAATTTATCAAGAAGCTGTGTTTTTGGCTAAATTTGCACCACTCTTTGTGCCTTTGTCGACTAAATAGATGGACATGCCCATACAACAATGTTCGTACAACAGAATCAACACATTACTATATATACCGTTTATCCACCCTTAAAGTACATATAGGTTGTCCCAGTTTTAACTGATCAAACTCTAGAAAAAGATTCTTCTAATGCTCTTGTTTCAGAAAAAATTAACATTAACATAATGTCTTTCACTCGCTTCCTAAAAGAAAAAAAGATACAGAGTGTCAATGTTCACGAAACAAAAAAGCATATTCTTTGTCAGAACTTTGAGAAAAGGGATCCAGAAAATGATCTTATATAGGTCAGGATGGATCTAGGATGGATACGAAATTCTGTTTTAATGAAAGACCTCTTCTCGTAGTTATGACAAAAAAAAGACTAATGCTTTTTGTAAACTTAACACCCCGTATCTTTCTTAGGAAGCGGGTGAGAGGCATATACAGGGTGTTACACTTCAAACTTTGAAAGCCTCAATCTCCATCTCCGTTATAATGCGTTTCCGATATAAATTTTTTCGAGAAAGTCCAGTTATTTTTCGATTTCTACCATCTCCCAAAATATTGACAAAAAAGTTAACACCCTTTATGCCATATCTTTATGAACCAAGAGAACTAGGAGATCTATAGTTTGATCGGTTACACTGGGACATCCTATATAACATGCGAATTGGAGAGATCGAATGGTAGTACCACCTAACGAGACGTAGACGTTCCGTTACCACGGAAGAGGTAAGAACTAATGAGTATCATGAAAGGAAGGAGGTAAGCATTCAACCACTCTGCGGACTGACATCTTTCAAAGGCATCGCGACGATGATGAATGTTCTTGGAATGTTGAATACCTGGCATCCAGCATAGTCAATGTTGATGATGCTCGAACAATCCACCACAATTTGTAAGTCTGATGCGAAATTGTGAGCTTCAGCCACACTAGTGGTCACGTAATCCACTGCAGGATAATATAGGCCGAGTTCAGGTTTTATGTAAACGTAGTCGTTGCCTTTGTTGTCCTAAAAAAAAACAATTTTCAGAATTTTTCTTTTGGTGTCTTTGGAAATTTGTAAGTATGCATACAATAATTTGATGTAAGATTTCATAATTCATACACCGTAGCGTAGTACTGATGAAATGTGATACTTCTGACTTGAGACACGCTGTATAATGTTTAGTTCCTTAGACTCATTTTTTTTTTGGCTAGCTTTGAGACAACGATGTGTATAAAAATCATAAAGGATGGATCTGCCGATCTAACCGGCCGGTAATGCAACATGGGACGGCCGGTAATCTCTGCGTAAGCAAGTGGGTAGTATCTGGATCGATTCTCCTCTGATGCGAATTAGACTTTCTTTTGCTCTTCTCGTTTTTCAGCTTTACTCAGTCGGTACATTCTTTAAAAATATGCGTAAATGTTACGAAAATGTCTATCCGGTTGGTAAGTAGCTACAACGGAACTAATGCCTTGCGTTAGCAAGCAGGTAGTACCGGGATCGATTCTCCCTTATTGTAAGATCTTTTTTCAACTTCCAATTTTTTCGTCCAGATAGCTTGAAACTACATACTTTCACGTCGTTAGACCCCCGGCATGTAAGTGCTAGTGTAACTTAACCCACAGACAAGTTGGCTATCGGTCAACCGGTCAGTTACCCACGGATTTTGTTTCTTACTGAATCATGTTTAAATACTTACAGAGCGTATTTCGGTAATTATTTTGGGCCGGGCCCAGCCCTTCAGTAAAATGGCCAGATTTGCAATGCTGCCTGCCACTATTCCAACTTCTACTCCATAGCAAATCCCAATGATTAGCGTTCCGAGTGTCAAAAAGAAGTCAAATCCTAAAAATGATGACCGTTTTAGGACCAGTTTTACAACATAACAGCGGTGTGAACTCGGTGTGAGCTATTCTCGGTATTGCTATTGTAAAACTGGTCCTTAGTAGGTAAGTGCTAAATAATATCATAATCGAATATTCGTTTTCAAAGAAATTAACTTGAAAAGAAAGGCAGATACTTACTGTTACATTTCCAGAGTTTGGGGAAAATTGCATAGTCAAACATTGTGATTACTGCTGAGATCAGGACGGCAGCTAGTGTCGCTCTTGGAATGTAATAGAAATACGGAGTAAGGAAACTCAACGCCAAAATTATTATTGTTCCTGGTGATGTAAAAAAGAAATTGATCAGTCTAATGATGAAAAATCCAAAACAGTCAACTAAATATTTAAAGAATGTTTTACGTGAACATCAACTTTAGTGGGGAGTTTGCGTGCACACGTAGGTACATACGTACGACCTAACGTAACTTTCAACGTGAAAATTGGCGAGTTCGTTATCTGCAATTCCTTAGTTACAGGGGAGTTTTCACGTTGCGTTACGTCGTACGTTCAATGAAATCGCAAACTCCCTAGTAGGTGAGGCACCTACGTAACGTGAAAAGTGGCGCCCAACATGGGTCAATCTCACAGTTACGTCAAAAGAGTAGGTACCTACCCACACATGCACGGCAACGTTCTCAAAATAACTCAGAATAACATCATTTTGGCAACCAGTTCATCATCCACAAGTCTACGACCGACCTGGTGAGGTCGAAACCAGAACAAAAAATCTGCATACGTTTACTCACCAGAATAGATTCCTTGTAAAGGTGTTCGAACGCCACTGCTGTTGGCCACAGCTGACCTAGTGAAAGCTCCACAGCTCGGCATGGCCTGCACGAAAGACCCGAAAATGTTGCAAAGCCCCAAGGTCATCATTTCCTGAGTGGCATCAACAATGACACCGGTTGCTGGAAATCAAATCAAGTGGCTCAATCATGGACCTGTGTTTAAAATCATTTAAAATGGACTGCTGATAGCGGTACTAGACCAAACAATAAAATGACGCCATACGCCATGGTAGTCGACATAACAAAAGTTCTCAAAAGCCCCTGGAAAGTTTACAAGTTGCATCGAAAAATTTTGTATGATCAATTTCTGTCGATATATTACTCGTTCATACATTGAAGGTTTGGTAGGCAATAATATATTTTTTACCTCGAAAGTATAGCCATCAGGTTTGTTTGGTTCCGCAAGACTCATCACAAGTTGAAACAGTCTTGAAAGTTTCTGCCACTCTGGCTCAGACACGCTGGTTCGAGATCGCCGCAATCGCGATTTGTCAGCTTCATCACCAGAATAAACAACATTTTGACAGTTGTCGTTTGCTTGGGCGTCAAATTTGAAATTGCGTCAAATTAGAATTTGGTTCGTTCATGATTTTCTCATTTGTTTAATATGAATATTCTGTCAATCATATTATTCATCATCCTTAGTTTGGTGAAAGAAAATGCAGGGTAGTAGGGGCAGACTGTTTAGTGTTAGGCTGCACATACCAGTCACCTACTCGGGCCTTGAGGGTGTTTCTTTTCACAGGTAAGATTTCTAATCAATCAATTATTGACCATGATTCTACTGTTTTATTGCAGAATACCAAGCAACGATAAGAAACGGTGGCTGCAAGCCATTGCAAGAACCAAACAAGAAGCTGAACTGCCGACAGCAAGAAAGTATTCATATACTCAACTCATTTCAATTATAAAGATTTTCAACACATCACATATTTACCTATTATATTTATAATTCATTTACATGTAAGTAAATGTAAAAATGTCATTTTGACACCCAAAACTTCACACTGTCATGTCATGCGACCAGCAGGCCGGCCAATATTAATTGTGAAAAATGAAAATCCCTAATTCAAAGTACCACGTCGGCCTTCTACTGGAGTCATGGCAATGTTATTGTCCAGTTTAAGTACAGGTCCATGGTCTCAACCCATACAAACAAGGACTAAAAGGAGCTTATAAATACTAGCAGTTGATGCGTCCACTAATAGGGGAAGGCAGACGAGATTCTGACTACAGGGGCCGTCCAATACCAGTCCCTGACTAAAGGGTGGCATTGAAGCTACTTTTGAGCTAGGAGGCCTCTAACTCACCCTAGAGGCTATTCAAACTAGAGAGGTGTCTAAAGAGCTCGCAGAAAAACTTACCGAAAGCTTTAGCGATGGCAACATTGGCCAACACGGCCGCCACAGGAATGACCACGATGCTCGATCCCAGCGTGTTGACCATATCGAAAAACCCTAGCGTTTCGTTGCCGACTTGGACGGAAAAACCTGGCGGTCTGACGGCCGGTAGGCCGGAAGGAACCTTTCCTGACAGTATAAACGGGGCACCTCCTCCGTACTCGAAGTAGTAGAATCCGACCAGCGACGTCAGCACCACCACGATGGCGTTCTTGCTGATCGACAAGAACCAGAGGGTCTTCTTGATGGCAGCGTTTCCGGTTTTGATCTTGGGCAGCTGTTTGAAAGCAAACAGGAAGGCTATGCAGGACACGCCCAGGAGCGTGTCGCCCAGTTGGATTTCTCTGTGTCTGGCTGCCACCTGCTTGATCACGTCGAAGAATCCGTGGTTGACCAGCTTGCGGAGACCGAAGAGGTTTTTCAGCTGGGACACAGAAATCACCACGGCCATGGCCGAAGTGAAACCGGAATTGACGCATGGCGATATAAACTCTATCAAGAAGCCTGAAACCAAAAACAGAATTAATGTAGTAGGTCACGATGTGATGTACTTACCTATCTAGAGTGTTGACCTAGAGTGCGTAGACTCCTCGCTGATGCGAATACACACGAATGGGACACGAGCATGGCCCGCGACTTTGCCCAAACTGCCGTCCCAGTATTACTTATTGCAGACTTATCTGGTGACAATCCGCCGTAGCAACTGGGGAATAAAAAAACGACCGGAAAGTGAAACGTACGTCTCTTGTAAAGCCGAAAACGTTGAAAAACGTTTACAATTTGATGACACTGATGAAGTTTTGTCAAAAATTTCAAAATCTCGCATACCATCCCAATCACCCAATTTTTCACCAACTGCGTCAGTGTCGCCAAATTGTAAACGTTCAACATTTTCGGCAAAAGACGTGCAAAATACTTTCAGATTTTTTTTCGACCCCTACTTGCTGCAAGTCGCCACCAGATAAGTATGCAATAAATAATACAGAGACAGCAGCTTATTCTCACTCATTTACTTGCACTTACCATTTTTACCAAAGATACTTCACAATAATAATAACAACCGTACGGTACCCACTCGAATTATGCGCACAATTTTCCTTACAATGTTTTCGTAATTACTTTACGACAATTATTTTACGCTTACGAAAACTTCGTTAGCACAATACGCTAGCAGAGCCAGAGAGTGTCAACTATCTAGTAGATTTTTACCTACCCAGCTTGAATATCCCCATCAACAGCTCAACACACCCGACGAGGAACGTTAAAAGCAGGACGAATTCCACGGACAGACCTTCAACGTAAGAGAACGTCAACAAAGCCATCAAACTGGTGGGACCGATGGATACCTCTTTGATGGTCCCGAAGAAGACGTACGTGAACGACCCGACGAAAGCCGTGTACAATCCGTATTGTGCCGGAAGTCCCGCCAAATTGGCGTAGGCTATGGATTGAGGCATCATGGTCAAGCCCACCGTAAGTCCGGCTATGAAGTCCGAGATGATGTCCGATTTGGTATACTTGGGCAGCCATTGCAAGATGAAGATCCTTTGGAAAAGCAAGGATTTGAGCGAAAACCTTTTTTTCGGCTTTTCTATGAGCCTAGACACTGAAACGGAAAATTCCCATTCTAAGGTTGCATACTCGAAGAATTTTGAAAATACCAGCAAATTCTATCAAGCGCACTCACTTTTGGTTGCTGGGAAGGACTCTGCTACAATCTCACAGCCACGGACCTGACGGGACTGCCATCAATAAGAACTGGAAAATTAATTTTAAAGAAATTTCAAAGCAAAAGCAAACAGCTTGCAAGCCTCTGATTTATTGCGCTCGAGACTTTTTGACAAGGTTGAAAAATGATAATGGTATTTACTCAATTAGGTACCTGGTCTTACGCACATGGGTATACCCAAAATAAATTCTCTCCTCATTTTAATTACTCTATATTGCAATAATTGACCCACTGAAGATCTATTTGTGTACACAAATATAATGAGAACCTTTTAAATAAAACAACAACGCATTTATATGTAACAATATTTATTATCAACAAGCCACATTTTTTGTTCTCTATGATCATAACAAAGTACTTCCTCATGTATTGTTTGAGTGAGACTTTTCAGTAGGTGAAGGAAACGTGGAAAACTTTGTTGCTTGCTATAGGACACTTTTCTAATTCATCTTTTCTAAATATAGCCTCCCTGTTCTTACCAGTTTAATTTACAACACGTTTGTACAAATCTTTTATAAAATAAATTGAAATAAACGTTCTACGAACAAACTATATTATACCTTATATGTACGTAACTTAAAGTGTAACTACGTTTTGAATGATCGAAAAAAAAACACTTGGTAGGTTTTGAAATATCGCACATTTCTTACACTACTTGTATAAATATAAAAAAATACGTAGGTAGTGTATATGACTATACAGTGTGGCACTATTTTGATTTTAAAAGGAAGAGAGCTATAGGCAATAATATTGCATTCTACTACTTCTTTTCCTACCTCATTTGCGTTATTGTATAGGTACCTCTACTCAAGAGTGATTCCAGGAACAGTTACATTTGGGGGAAAGGGTTGCTGTGATAAGCTACACCCTTGTGCGCAGTGCCGGACTGGAAAACTTGCCAGGCTTCAGGCAAAAATATCTCAGGATTTCGGTAGGTATTTAATTAAAAATTGGCTCAATTGAAACTAAGAATCTATCGACTAAAATAAATATCCCTGATTATAGCTTACCGTGGTCTCAAAGCCTACACTGGCCCCTGACTCTGTCCAAGTCCGATTCTGCTTGTGTGTGCACTTTTTGACACGAAATACTATAACTATTTTTACATAACAGTCTTGTACCTAAATTAGTGCAGTAAAGGAGAACTTTCGAAGCTTTTCGTTTGACTAGATCAAAAACTAGACTAGAGCGCTGATTTCGCAACACAATAATAATTATTGCACACAAGAAAAAATTAAGACCGTTACAAATTTTCCAAGTTCAGAGGTTTGAAAAATAAAATGACTAGTTGACACTTAAAATCAGGAGAGCGACTGAAGGAAAAGACCGTCGTATTAAGTAAATAATTACGTTTGTTTACTTATTGATTGGAATAAAACGGTCAAAACAATAATTTACCTGTAGTAATTTTGGTCAATTTGTAAGGATTCCATTTCTTTGACTTTTTGCCAGAATTAACAGGAAACAGCATTAACTGACTAGTCTGAAAGAGTAGCTCGAAGCAGCTTCTCAACTTCCCCCTTGCTGGGTTCTAGCACATCAAGAAAACGAGAAATAACAGACATAAACAATAATAACTTTGTTTCTAGCTTGAAGTGCACTGCAACTTCAATTCAACAGAATAATATAAGTTGTAATTGACGATTACCTGTTATGACGTAGTTTATTTTGTGAAGGTGCTAGTATCTACTTATTAGCAGGATAGGTATCTTGTATTCAGTTAAATACATGGATTACAAAGTACAGGAGTTATTAAAATTCGTCATTAAAAAAATGTAACATATAACTAGACTAGGTACATTCTGGTGATATACTTAGTAGGGTTTTAAGCTGGTAATTCCTGTACACATAATAGTAGTTTCCCTACTTTTTTAGAATATGGAATTCGTTGCAGATCACGCATCTGGCAATATACTAATGTTGAATAAAAAGCTGTTCAGGGGGAAATATTTTTGTCGAGTGTCAAATGACCTGTGATTTCCCGAATTTCTCCTTTCCAAGTGTATTGATCAGACACTTTTGAATCGTTTCTACAGTGCAATCAACAAAAAACCCATCTAGGGTTGGCTTTGGAAACACAATATTTATCGATTGGAGCAAATAAATGTTTTTTGTTTATTCATCACACAGTATAATAATACGTACAGCAAAATGCAAACTTAACGCCATTCCCACTCCAACGCAGAGACGTGTACTCCTTAACGCTCCACCAAACCAAACCTGCTTTACACGGGGGGTGGCTTACATCCGCAGAGTATTAGCGTTATATTTGGTTTTTGCTGTACAGTCAGGTCAAGTTTGTTGTGTTTCGTGTGACCTGGGTAGCTATTCTTGAAAGTGTGGGAGAAACTCCTTGGGAGTTTTATATAATCCGTACTACACTGTTGTAGCAAAAGTTGCCCGAAAAACGCGACTTTAGGCAACATTCGCTACATCAGTGTACTGCGGAATGTATTTTACTCCCAGGGAGTTTCGGGAGAATTTCAAGAACACTTTCAAGAATAGCTACCCTGTAAGATGAAAATGACAAATTCCAGAGTCGTAACTGAGCGAAAGCCAACCAAAATTGCTGCTGCCTGGTTAGTGGTTATCGATATGCTGTTCTGCGCCCACACGTAATTTCGACCCATGGTCCGAAAGTGACATTATTTTCCATCCTCTAAGGAATCATTCACTTCTCAACTTTTTCAAAGTTGGGAATGTATTAATTACTAACTCATTGTGAATAAAACAACTTACTCGCACTTTCCTGGGAGCCGAGATTTCTTTCTCAATGTAGAGTTTATTGCAAACCAGAATGGTACAGGGTCGTAAAATTGTCGCATGAGCTTTGTGTTGAAGATAGGCTTCAGCTGGCAGAGTGCAGACAGTGGCGCATCAAAATACTTGTTTTTTACTAGGGTTGTGAGCTACGACTGAATGTGCGATTTTTTGAAAAAATAACATTCCATAAAGGCAAACGACGAGTGCGAAACTTTTCTGGTAAGGGAGAAATGTACCACTTAGGTTTGCAATGAACTCTAAGCGAAAATGTAGGAAGCTTACAGTTCCGGTTGAATATGTAAAGTGCTATTCTGTAAAAAATAACATTCTATAACAGCTCTGTAATGTAAAAAATCCGGCCTGCCATTGGCTGTTACCTAGGTATAATAACAGCGTAACAGAGCGTTTATGGAGTGTAATTTTTTAGAGAATCGCACCATTATAGTGCTATTCAGTAAAAATAAAAATTAACATGCTATAAACGCTCTGTTATGTAAGAAATAGCATCGGTCATTGGCTGTTGCCTAGGAAATAACAGCGTAACGGAGCGTTTCTGGATTCTGGATTCCATTTTTGGGAGTTGGCGGGACATTGTTTCACCTGGCACATAGGCCTCATTATTGGGCCCATTGTACTCCTCTCCGTAACAGAGCGTTTATGGAATGTATTTTTTTTAGAAAACCGCACCTTTACAGTTTAAATCAAACAGATGTCCTCAAAATAAATTTTGAATTACGTAATTCCCTTTCTACAATTGGTGATTCAATTATCAACATGCAAGGTCAAATATCTCATCTTATCCCATCACAGTTGGTTTAAAATGATGCCGTTAATGGCGCTGCGATCTCAACTTAAAAGCCTACATTTTCATCAGAGATCAGAGACTGGAATTTAAAATCGGCAACGCGTTCACGAAATCAGAATTACAAAGAAGAATGATTTCACATGTGGAAATCTGGTCAAGTGCAATTTTCAAGAATGAAGAGATGACAGCTCTTTTCGATACAAGCTCACTGGCTAACAATTTTGAATGATTGAATTTTAAAGTTTTCAATAATGGTGATAGGTTTGCTTCAGTTACTTAATTAAATTATCTTCAATTCGGACGGAAAGGAGATCGTGAATAATTACTTGATCATAATGTTGAAATTTAACATAATTAGCTGAAGTTGGACAACGTTTCTTGAACTCGGTGTTCCACTTTCTTTGTTTGAGTTCAGATATTAAACTTGATTCTATCAAACATATCAGACTGTGTAATAAAATTTTCCTTCGTCCTGATATACAATAACAGGGACAATGTTACTTGGAAAAGGGGCTGGTTTGGTTATTGATAAGAAATACTTCCATTCTCAAGTTGAATCAATATACCTACTGCAAGCAAATGGCGACGATTCGTATTTTCAGCAGTGTACATTAACTCCTTCCCCTGAAACTCACGCTCGCTTTTCACAAAACTAAAATCCGCTCACACAGTCTTAAAAGGTCAACACCAAACGCAGGTGCTTGACTTATACGACTTTTTTCTACACTTACGCGCGTGTGTCGCGTTAGAAATTCCCTCCGCCCGTATAATAAACTATTTCTTCGAAACTGAGCCAGAACGTGAGTGACCATGGCGCCAGCCTCAGCCAGATTGGCAGGAAACCCTTGTACAAAGCGGCCGGACCTTCGTTATGGACGGTCTTTTTCAAACAGTCCCACGATGACGTGTAAATCAAACCTTTGCCGTTTTCGGCCAGGGGTTGGTTCATGATGCGCGTTTTGACCACGTCAATTGGGGTGCCCATGGCCGCAGCCACGAATCCGCCCATGAAACTGGCCAGGGTGTGGGTGATGTGGTTGTCGCCCAGACTGGTGTTACGCAGAATGAACTTTTTGGCGGTGTCGTAGGTCGTGAGGTCGCCGAGGTTGACCAGGGCCGCGCGCTGAACGTTGGGAATGGAGCCCTTCCACAGGCCCCGGATGCCACCGGCCTGCACCGTTTTCTTGAAGGCGTCCCAGAGGCCGTCCACCCTGGGGGGAAGACCTACAAAAGAACACATCCACTTAACCTTCAATTACTGTTGCTTGTTACATATGTTGAATTTTGCGTAACTTTTTAAACAAGGCAGGAGCAATGGCATATGGTTGTACCGTGTGCAACTTCGTAAAAATATACAAACCCAACGATCTTGTACATTTCATTCTCTACAATTTGACACCTGAACCATCTGTGCGCCTTAGGTTCTTGAGGTAGGTAATAGGTATGCCTCCCAAAGCTTCTGAAAGTATCAACTTTCGGCATTCAATCAGCATGCCGAGATAATTCGACGATGTAGAATCAGTTTCACGGCTTTTTTCATCAGAGTAAGCTACGGAAAAATGTGTTGTGTTGGTACGAATAGTACGATGCTAACTTGAAGCTGACGTTTTGTCAGATAGTTGTTAAAATAGATTCAAAAACTAGAATTTTTTTTAGCAAAAATAAAATGATAAGCTGGGAGCTGTGACTACGACTATGCCACCTGCCACAGCAACCAGACGGCAGCGGCCATCAGCCGCAGTCCCTCAGCGCTCCAGCTTGTCACTTAATTTTTGATTCAAAAAGTCCTAATTCTGAATTTACAACGTGGGTGGCATTTATTCTTTGACCGTAAGTCGTGCAGAGATGGTTCAGGCACAGGTTCGGGTGTCAAAATATAGAAGAGCTTTCGGGTTCCGCGTATTATAAACGTTTCCATGGCCTGAAAGTGGACTTTTGAAAAATAAACCGCGTACTAACCCAGAAGTCGTCGCTTTCCCTCCATCTGCAACTGCACCTTGAGCAAATCCGTGGGACTGGCGATGAACTGGGCGAACCCTCCGGCCGTAACGCCGCATACGGCCGACTTCCAAATCGGAAAGTACGTTATCTGATGGGGGTCGTGCTTGAAGGCGTGCTCTTTGAGGGCTCTGTAGGCCACTATCCTGGTGCCGGAGTAAATGAAATGTCTGACGAAGGCGGCGTGGACTCCGTTCCACAGTTTGTGAAAGCCCTCTTCCCTAGCGATGCCGATGGCGGTGGAGAACATCCCTCTGTACGGAGTCAGTACCAGCTTCTGGTCTCTCTTATTGGCTATTTCACCCTGTATTTGCAGTCTTGTTTTTGTTAAATCTAAGGGATAGGTTACTGAAACAATAGAATAACAAAGGCAAGTGAATCCGTGAAAAGCCCCAGGTGCATTAAAATAATAATCAAAATATTATATGTACTCAATTTTAATTCAACTGTTCAAGTCAAAGATGATAATAAAATTTTATGTAAAAATAACGGGGTGCTGTGGTATGTTTACAGTTTAATCAAAGATTAGGTAAAACAATGGATTCTTAACTAACAGGCAACTTTGTTATCGGGCACAAAAAAAAACAAGTGTCAAAGACTTTTCTTTTTTCGTTTATTTACCGCCAGACTATTTCCGCCACTAGGGCCGATCACCGACGCCGGTGAATGCTTTTCTCTACTATACCGGAAATTGTGCCAAACCCCTGTGTTGAAAATACCCATGTAGAATTGAATTGAATTGAATGGTCTTTATTTCCTTTAGACAATGTAAACATATGTATGGAAACGTCACAAAATATACCGAATATACAATTTCATAAATATCACAGTCTTACAGTACACGGGCCGGCATGTACCGAGAGTTCATAAATTAAATGGGTCAAGGGTGCCTGTGGATTCAAAAACGTCTGTCGAAACTAGCGTAATCCTTTTGTAATAAATTTATCAAACCTTGACAAGTTACGTCCCATATTATTGATTTCTGATCTGCCATGAGTGCACGAGAATACTTTAAGTTCAAAAAAACTCCTCGATCATGTAAGTTTTGTGCCCTGCCGTAAAAACCACATTTAGAATGTTCCTAAAACGAAAACTGTGACTGGTTTGACAAATTGCGATAACCAAAAAATTACGGACATCAAATGAACGATGCTAGTTTCGACAGATGTTTTCAAACTCATAGGCACCCTTGACCCATTCAATTTATGAACGCTCGGTATATAACATGTATCAACAGTATTCAACAAAAGGTAGTCACCAATAATAACAATTATTTAAGTGTCATCCATACTAAAAAATTCTTTTTCAGAGTAAAAGCAGTGCTTTGCCAGAAATGACTTAAGTTCAACTTTGAAAGCTCCGAAATCAGCCATTTCCCTTAAAGTCTGAGGCAACTGATTAAAGATCCTACTACACGTGTGAAAGGGACTCTTTGTGTATGTGGTTAGACTGAATTTAGGGATGTGAATTTTTTGAGCATTTCTAGTCTCATGCTGATGAACTTCACAATGTAAAGGAAACCTGGTCGGGTGCTGTTTGACAAAAACCGAACATTCATAAATTAGAATAGAGAAAAGTGTAAGCACCTTGGAGTTCCTGAATACAAACCTGCAAGAGTCTAAAGGACCCATAGAGAAGATCAGTCGCATAATCCTTTTTTGCAGCACGAAAATCCGAGAGAGATCTTTAACAACCACCGACATCGCATGGGGTAGGCACTAGGCACCAGTATTCAAATTTCACGTGCTATGCGATACAAAAGAGCTTGTTTTCGGGACGAAAATTCGACCCGCCACAAGTGGAGATCGAACCCCCCGCCAAAAGCATGGTAGTCGGACGCGCTAACCACCATGCCACAAATTCCTCTGCTGAAGAACAGGCGTGATTCACTATAGCGCATTTTCCTATTACAAATCAATAACGATGCAATAAACTGCATCAAGGAAAATTTGGAAAGCAATACATTACACACTAACCTCCGGTTCCACCAAACTTGTATCAACGAATTAAATTTATCACTCTCATACTTACTAAACAATTGGCCATGATATTGGCTGATGCATAGCAACTATCACCGTCAGTTTAACAAAAAAGATGATCAGCGTGCGATCAGGCTGATTGCAGATTAACTCTGAACTTTTTTCTTCTGAATCCTAGTCGATTAATCACAAAAACTGCCTGAAATTTGTACTAGACCCATCACCTTTTCACTATGACAGATGAACCAACATTTTCATTGATAAGTCAGCTACAAACTGACAAACAAAAATCGCGAATCAACTGATCTCGTATCACCTTTTTTGTGAAACCCACGGTCAGAGTGATAGATTTAATTCACTCATAAAACTTTGGTGGAACCGGAGGTAAGTCACAAATTTAACGCACCACCAGATTTTTGACCCAAGTTTGAGTCAAATTTTTCCTGAATCAACTATTTACAAAACATGGAAGTGGCGTGCTAGCAAAATTCGTATACGAACACGAATTTCGTAACCGACTGACAGCGTGCTTCCACCACAGGTTCAAATCGATGTTTTAAACTCGAGAAACAAAATTGTACATCGAGTGGATGATTCTCGTGAAGAATACACTTCAATCTAATGGCCCCTGAAATCGTTTTAAAGATGAACACAATTTCAAGAGATTGAATTTAGTCGGAGAAGATGACAAACTTGTCGTGATCGGATCAATATGGCGCAGGAAAAAAAAGAACCACCTAGCCGAGCTTCGCATCTCTACGAGCCCCCTTCAACAATGATCAACACTCTTTGTACCAAAATGATATCATCGGGATACAATGCGTCGAATTACGATGTATTTGCATCCAATGGATTGACGGGTTTCATCCCCTCCATTTCAAGTTGCAATTTTGTACCCCCCCCCCCCCCTTCAATAATTGAAAACCCCCAGGCGCGATTTTTGGCGATTCAGGATAGTTATGTAGTAGAGCATTCAATTCTGAACAGAATATCAAATTTTCAGGACGTCCATATTATTTTGAACGAGGTTTTGCTGTTATTTTTCTACCATTTTTCCTGTACTATTTTAGTGGTTGTAGCAAGTTGTAGGGGTATAGTTTCAAGCCAATATGACAAGTTCTTCTTCGATTTTTCATGGTCCTTCCGTACCCCTAGAATTTGTCGAAAAGGAAATTCCGTAATCTAATTCAATTATCTTTTCTGAAACTGGCGGTGAGTTTAACATACTCATTGTACTGTCAGGAGCACTGTATTACATACATCAAATTTTTTGTAACTCCAAAAAAAGTGACATAGCCATGAAAGAGCCCTTACGTAGTACATTCACCCTGAAGCCAGGAACCAAGCCTTCCATTCTATGAGCCCATATTTTGAATGAAGCAAGACCTTGTCGCTTTTTTTCTAATGACAAAAATTTTGATGTATGTAATAAATAGCTCCTGACGGTACCTACTATTCAGCTATTTTCTGCACTACTAAGTAAAGCGCCAAAGTGGAAAATTTTAATTGGGCGATTCCGCTAACGTGATGCAATTCTGTCAACGCACGAATTTTTGGACACTGCGCCAAGTGGAAACGTCCAAAATACAATCATAATTGGCCACAATTACCTAATATATTTATACTTAACAATGACATGCAAACTCCAAGGACTTAATTAACGCAAGCATTCTGTACTAGCGGGCGATCAAAAGTTAGAGTCGTCAAGTCGGCGAACGGATAATAACGGCGAACTTTGTACAACGAGTGTCAACTGAATAACTGTCAATAATGAATAAACTGAGATGAATCGATCGATGAATCGCTTATGTAAAAATAAGCAACGATTAAATCATGAAATCATTACGGATGCCGAAGAACGAAAGCTCGCTACATTTCAACGACGCAGATGCAAGAGAGACATACCATTCAACCAAGACCACCTGACGAAAATGAAGGACATCACAGATGCAAATTTAGTTTTTGTCCGCACGTTAGGCGTGGAATTGGAAGTACAATTCAAATGAAATGACATCTCGAGCGGCTGTGAAATTTAACATTAGCGCTAGAAATTAAGCGTTTTCTAAGTTAAATCGAGTTTATAATGAAAACTTTCCATCAATTTGTGAATTTCTGATGATAATCTACCGTATAAAATTCACCCAGACTCCAAAAACACGATTTCCAAAGCAAATGTCAAATCTAAAAGCAGCCTGAGATGTCATTTCGTTAGAATTTTACTATACAGAGTGATTCAAAAGTGTCGGACCATCTTGGAGGTGCGAATATGGGGTGTATTAGAATGCTGGAAAGTTATTTAAAAAATTCTGTCTTTTAATTTTGAAGTTATGGAGGGACAAAAGTTGGTCCTTCGATGGCTTCTATTTTCGTTGGTCCAAAAGATGTTAGTAAACTGTTTATGGAAAAATATTAAGTACAAAAACTAACCTCTGAATCTATATTGAATTTCGGTTTTCTATGCAGGGTGAGTCATAAACTGCAAAAATTTAGTTTTCTTAAAAAACCAGAAGCGAAAGAATTATATTGAAATGAATTGTATTTTGTTGTGCTGTACATAAGTTATGACACCACTGTGACTCTTTGCAGGCACTTTTTAGAAAAAAATGATTTTCAGGATTCATGACTCATCCTGCATACAAAACTGAATTTCGTTAAATTCGTCGTTCGTTATTCGAACCGCCTAATATAATACCTATTTTTGTGTTCTAAGCATACCTATACCTATCTTTAAGTACCCAATAATATTATATGAATGACTTTTATAGTAGGTATACCTACCCAGTTATCGTAAATTTGAAAAAATAAACTTTTGATAACGAACAAAAAGTAGGTACCTAATAATAAATGAATTCTAGACACGACACCCTCCAGCGTTTCAAGGAAGCACAAAAATATGACCCATACAAATAAATAAATTACCACACGTGAGGCGCTTATCTGGAATTCAGATGGGTTATCAAGTCAACACAAATTGGATGTAATAGGTATAATATTGATTTATTTACTTCTTGAATTAGGTAAATGTAGCGCTGAGTAAGTAAGTGCTCAAGTTCACCCAATGTAATCATGCATGGAGCTACTCAATGAAATATAAAATACCCACCAAATAGGCACTAATTTAACACGTAATTTTAAAAAAATCTCAATATTCTCTTATCCTTACATCAAGCTTCACTTCGCCCTTTCCAAGAAGTAAGGTAAACAAATTAAAATGTTAAGTATTTTTCCGTTATGGCAGAACGAAGAAGTTTTTGTTCAAGTAGGTATTTATATCCCATTCATCTTTCAAATTCAGAACTAGGACTTTTTGGAGGCGAAATAAAATGACAAGCTGGGGAGGCTACGGCCACGGCTACAGTTGATGGGACCTACAACAGCAATGAGACGGCAGCGGCCTCCAGCGCTTCAGCTTCTCGCTTTATTTTTGATTTAAAAAAAAAACAGTTCTGAATTTACAACTTGAACGTTAGGACTATTGGGAAGCGAAAATTAATTTCTGAGAAGATGTAAAAGTAATAAGTAAAAGTTACTCATGTCAAAACCGCAATAGGTGATAGGTGGAACAGTGAACTTGTCTTATTTTTGGTCCGCCCCATATCACGGCAATGTCAAGGACTTTTAGCAGTCAAAAACATAATTGCTTTCTGAACAACTTTTTCAAGTTGAGAATTATTCACGAATTAAGTAGGTATATGATTTCAATCTGGAGCACTTGAAGACTTATACAGATAGAATGCACCATTGAAAAACTGAGAAAAGACCTCAAAAATAGACATAAATCAAAAACCACGCATTTATATCTATTTAAAAACAATGCCGTAGGCAGGGATCACTGAGCAAAGTTCACAGCTGAGTTTCATGCACCTATAACAAGATTTACCACACTTCAAAGTTCAAACCTGACCTGAGCAGTGCCAAAATTAGAAGTTAAACTCTAGACATCAAGATAATTGTACAAAACAAACCATTTATTGAGTAAAAAATAAGATTTTCGTGTTTAAAGCAGGTAGAGAGCTAGTTGCATAATAACTAGAACAAATAAGGTCAAAACTAGCACTGGAAGTCAAAACAGGAAAAAAATAAAATCATATTTACCTAACTCTGCATTCCATGATGACACCACAGATATAGCGTACACACACCATATTTTGTCCAGGCTGGTGTGGTACTCCTTCTGTGGTGGTACTGGAGGCATTTTTACAAAAAGTCCTGAAAAAATCACAGTAGGTCAAGTGCAAGTTTTCAATTTTTTCAAATTTGGTTGCCTAGCTACAGTCATTTTTCACCGACGTTCTTCAGGAAGGATTTGACAAATCAGAATATTTTATTCATAATTAATAAAATGCAAGTTCACCACCGCTCGCGAAGGTTTTAAAAATAAAATGATTGGCACTTCGAGGTAGTGTGACATATAACCTTAAAAACATGTCATCGGAGAAAAGACGATTCCTTTGATAGAAACGTTACGTTTCTTTACGATAAGCGGGAAAAGAACTTACCATTTATTTTTCACGTGCGTTTGTCTCAACTTCATTTAGCTTAATAAAACAAATCCACTTTTTGGATTGATGTCAGCAGTCAGCTGTCACCCTGTGAATGTCAGTTCTAGGGAACTTCATTCGGATGACAGCTGACAACTGTCAATGCTGTTGTGTTGGTAGTGGCATATTCAAAAAGGGCTTTAAATCCAAAAATTGTACATTTCTGTAATCGAGCATCTTGTTATTGAATGGAGTTTTTTTTCATAAATTAAACCAAACTCTGCTTTGTTGCAGAAATGGTTAGATTTGCGGTTTTGCAGCTAGACGCGTGTAGTAACCAATAACGATAACAAACACATCCTGTTCCGGTCTTGCCTAGGATGAGATTTTGAAATTGCGAAGGCTTTCTTTTATATGGGCATCGCACGTCTCTGGCATCGCAGCAATTATTGTTATTATTCATTTGTTTATGTCCTTTTTGGTACGCATACCAACTGAATGACATCTTTCATAAATCACGAATTTGGCAACACTGTATTCGCGTACGCATTGAAAAGTAGATCCGCTCTGCAGGTAATTTTTTGCGGTTTTTCTCCCATTCGCGGCTATTCCGGCAGACGTGCGCGAATTTGGGATTCCTCGTCGACGTCACGGATCCATTTTCCGTGGAAATGTGCGCGTGCCATTGATAATAATGAGCTGGAACTGATAAGATTAGTCTTCCTCCGCGCTGTCTATTCTATGCCAGTGTTGAATTTCATCAGTGACAGAAGGGAGGGTACTTGTAAGTTTGCGTGAAAACTTTTCTAACAAAAACACCAAATATAGTGATTCACGGCGTGGAAAATGTTTTGTGCCATGCGAGAGTGCCGTTTGTGAATCTCGCCGTTGACGTTTTGTGGAATTTATGCGTAGTTTTCCGTTCTTTGTGATAACACACTCGTGGTAACTCTACCATTTTTCATCAAGTAGGTAGTTGTTTGTGAAAAACCGTGCAATAACCATGGAAGCGATAGCCAAGCACGAATTCAACGCCACCGCGGATGACGAGCTTAGTTTTAAGAGGACCCAAGTGCTAAAAGTAAGTTCGTGCGGTTCCTGGAGTCCCAAAGGCACTGAGGGTTGCAATTTTTCAGATCCTGAACATGGAAGACGACATGAACTGGTACAGAGCTGAGCTTGATGGCAAAGAGGGACTTATTCCCAGCAACTACATAGAAATGAAGAACCACAGGTAAAGCAAAAGCTTGCTTTGAAACCTCCCTGAGTCTGTCAAATCTCAGAGCTCAAACTGTTCTTGCATGGTCCGGGGATTCTACTTTGTTGTAATTTAAAACCATTCTCACAACTTTGTGGTTTACCCAAAATCAGGAATGGGAAGTGTAGGGAGGAAGTACTTGAGGAAGTAGGTAGAGCTCGAGCTTCATGGGGAACCACAGTGTGTCATTGTTTTGGTATAAGATTACAAGCAACTCTGGACATTAAAAGTTCACTTCTATATTTCTAAATACCAATTTATTATCAAGTAGCTTGTGGATGAACAAAATGTCAAGTTTGACAATCAAGAAATAGAAGCTAATCAAGGTAGGTCATGGACATCTAAGCTGGGCTGATATTAGCATACATTGTGGTCCCCTAAATACTGGGCCAAACAATCTACCATGCTGACCATCAAACATCATCAAGCACTGGTCAATCAATGCATCTACAGGCACTAGTTGGACATTAAATTAAACACACTTGATTGTGGTTTAGGTACAGAAAATTTGATTAGAATTTGGGAAATCATAGCTCACTACAATCACACTAGGGTTAATGATATGAAAATCAAAATATGTCATTTTTTGGCCTTGCTGGTGATAATTAATATCTTGAAGACTGAGATGATTGTGAGTGGTAGATCTAGTGCTGATAAGTTCAGAGTTTATAGGTATTTAAATACATTTGAATTATTTCCATGGAGGCTGTTCCCGTGATGGTGTAAAACTTCAAGGGTAGACTTCTCATCCAAAACCATATCTCAAAATATACAGGCTGTCCCAGAATAAAGTAGCCAAGCGCCTATGCGGAATAGACCAGAAGAAACTAAAAGACCCCTTGTGGGGGGACTTTCACACTCGGCAGTGGTGTACACATTGGCGGCAGTGACATTTGGAGTGTCGGCAGTGTCTCAATATTTTGGTCAGTGCCTGCATCAAGGCCTGCATAATGACGGCAGTGTAAGCAGTGATCTTAGGCAGTGGAAAATTCAACGGCAGTGTCCGCTGCAGTCCCCGGCAGTGTTGGGCAATGACTGGCAGTGGCGACAGTAGCGACCATATACGCATGCGCTGAGGTGGCGCCAATGTGGTGTGGTGTCTTATTGTGCCATAAATAGCTAAATTGTGATTTATGTCTACTAGATCATCCGAAATTAGTGTATATTTACAATTGGCATTTTGAAAAGACAATGGTGCAATCAGGCCTACTAAAGAAAAATTCTTTGTCTTGTTTTTTTTTGTCGTGCTGGATTGTCTGTGACTGGAGAGAACTGTTTAGTGTTCACGTTACCTTAAGACGGAGTGAAAAAAAATGCAAAATTGCAAACAGATTATTTTTAGCCACTGGTCTTTCCATTTAAACTTTCCACGTAAACAATGTCAGCGATGTTCAGCTATTTGGGGAAAAAAAATCATATTTCACCCCTCGCTTTTCATTCCTAAATGTGACACTCCTGATGGCGATACTACTATAATACGTAATACCATTGTTGTAATACGTATAGGCTGTCTGATTTCTACATGATTTGAGAGGGCTGTGTTTCTGGTCGCCATCAGCCGGTCGCGGCCTGAATCGCAGCCCACTAGAATCATGTAGAAATCAGACAGCCTCTGCCTACAAATTAGAGCGAAGCAATTTTTGCAGTAGTCGAGGCAGTGGTAGTGGACCTGGTAGGAAAAAAAGCAAGTTGTAAATGATGACTTTAAAGGCAAACCACTTTGCAGGATCATAACTGAGACATGAATAAACCATTTGACCCGCAGTCTTCTTTTTTTGTCCCTTAGGATTTAAATGCCCCCCCCCCCCCCTCCCTCTTTCGGCCCTTTCCAAAATGGCGGAAACTATCTAGTGGCACAAGGCACAAGATATCAAAAAGCCTTGTCGTGTCCGGCTTTGCGGAAATTTATATGACTATGGCTCAATCGGTTTCTGAAATATCAAAGATCATGAAACAAGATGGTGGAACATCTGACATCTGCCACAGGCAAATATGGTGAAGGCGCCGAAATGAATTTGCCACGGTCATAAGAAAACTGCTCCTATCATTTTTATTTTACAACAGATTTTGACTTCAGATATCTTATTTTGTAGCATAATGAATTCTTTTTTTTTAATCCTAACTCGATCCTAACCTACCATTGAAAAAGTACAAGGAATGCTAAAACTATTTTTTTATAATTTCATAAAAAAACGTTATTCAAAAGTTTTTCGATTTTGTTCAAATTTCACATACTTATGAATTTTGATGTGCCCTTTCTGAATAAGCACTTTCCATAAGCACTTTCCCGGTTAATATTTTTGCAGCGGGCGCCACCATATTCAAAAATTAAGTTAAAAAAAACAAGTTTTTGACAGTATTTAGATTGTAGTAAAAATGAAATAGAAATGTTATCGTGCATATAAAAATAGACTAAATTTTCTACAATTTGACACCAGAATCCTTTTTGTGCGTTTCGGAATTATTGAGTCAGAGCTTCTGAGAATATCATTTTTTGGTGTTGAAAAATTACCGCGCTTACGGAAATCGGTTTTCACGTATTATTGGGGAGTTTGCGTCCACAAGTACGTACGACATAACGTAACTTTCAACGTGAAAATTGGCGAATTTGTTATCTGCATTTCCTTAGTTACAAGGGAGTTTTCAAGTTCTACGTTGCGTTACGTCGTACGTTCAATGAAATCGCAAACTCCCTATTTTATTTTAAATATCAGAAAGCTAAAATTGATTGCTAAATTCGGCAGTATCTAATAAATTGTGGGCAGTGTTAGGAAATGTGGGCAGTGGTTCTCTGCAGTGACCACACTGCCGAGAAATGAGCAGTGGTGTACAAATTTTTCGAGCGTGAAAGTCCCCCTAACCCCTTGTATTTTTTTTTGCGTTAAAAACCTTTTTATTTTTCTACCACTGCACTGGTTAGATTTTAGTGAAATTTGCGATGAAATTTGCGAGGAAATTTGACTAATGAGTAGGTAATCATTTAAAACAAGTTCCTGGCAAACAGAATACCTCGACGCGTTTATAGATTATTATTCGTGAAAAACCAATAAAAAAAAGTCAAATTTTAAAGAGCTGTATCCTCAGCTGTATCTCAGTTAATATGAAGCATTCGCAATAAAAATAATATAGAGGTCTCTCTTGAGGTCTCTTGAGTTTTTTTTTTGCTATTTCCCGAGGGATTGACCACCTGAGAAAAATGTGTACACCAAAATCGCCAATTGCCAGAAAATGGACACAATTGCCAGAAATTCGCTCACAGCTGTACACCAAAATTGCCAAGTGGTGCGAGGCAAATTGCAAAATTGCCACGCTATCCAAAGTGATTTTGGGGAACTGTTGGTGATAGACTAATCAGTAAAAATTATCGACCAGTGGGTGTGCGTACTGATACTGTGGTATCAACCAGTTTCTGTTTACCATACAGGGTGAATGAAAAATCACAAAAATCATGTTCTCTTCATTAATGCCTGTAAAATATTCCATTGCTCCCTAAGATAGTTTAGAGCAAGATACGACTCTGCTCGAGACTCTGCTTGTATTATCCCATAGAAGAAAATTCGTTACATTTCTGAACAAAAATTAAATTTTAGATTTATGAATCACCCTGTGTATCAATACTATTAATTAGAAATTTCTTGCATATCGGGTGGTTGAAAAACGTCGTACTACTCTTCTTTGTGGTGCCCATATCAGGTCCACGCGCAACATTGCGCAACATTGTTTTGTTGGTACTAAGTCATGAGTCACTGTGGCGTACATGCTCTAATTTTCCACCGAAGTATGTAGGCAGCCAACAATACAACAAGATCCAGAAACTTAGACTGTTCTTTTAACGCGTTGTTCCTTCTTTATTTTTTTTGCAAAAATTTCTGGATAATCCGCAAATTTTATAATAGATTATCATTCCACACGCCATTCTGAGTGATTTGCCTATTTTTTCGTTTGGATTTGCGTGTGGCCGTTATCTGTACTGGACCCGGTCTGTCATCAACAGCTCTCCAAAATCGCTTTAAATAACGAAAAGCGGGGGTAGGGAGCGGAGCCCCACTCTTTGACGGGGTAAAAAATAAACGCCATAATTTGTTTTCATGTTTTCTAATGTTCTTGAGCGGATCGTGTATATCGCTCTGGACACTGAATGCGATAGTTTTGAGAAACCTGTATAACCAGGGTGTTGAAAATTGATATTTTAGAACTGTTTTTTTGGCATAACTTTTGAACCGATCCGATCGACCGGACAGTACAGTGGCATTTTCATCCCAATTCAAGATGTTGATGAATTGATGTTATAAACTTTCAGGTTTTAGGATTGATTCCTCATCAAAATTTAGTCAAAAAAATATGAAGGGAGGTCCAGGTTTAACTAGAAAATTTCACAAGCGATAGAGCGAGCGATAGAGCATCAAAAAATAGAGGACTCCTTAAAAAAAAATCAGAAACGCATAATAACGAGGATATACCTTGGCCATCAAAGTTGAATTTAAAAAAAGATTTTTTCTCAGGTTTTTCTTATCATAAACTTCTACACCGAGTTCTACACCGTTCACCGATTCAGTCCAAATTTTGCATACAGAATGCAACTGCTTTACCGCAAACCATTTTCCAGTCGATAGATCATCAAAAAGTCGGTTGTGTCACCCCAAAACTTTCCCGGCTGGTATCCAGAAACCTATGGAAATTATTCGAAACGTCCCTTCGGGTGGGAAGTTGGAATTAAAGAGAAAGATTAAAAATAATTTGCAGGAAATTGAAAATTTTGTTAAATTTGAATTTTCCGGTAAAACCACAAATCTTATTCCAAATCGTCTAATTGTAAAAATCGTCGATCAAGACTTCACTTTAAACTCCATCATTTAGGTCCGGTCTCAAAAACCCAGGGCCGTTTTACATTTTCAACCGAAAATTCCCAGGAAATCGGAAAAAAAAGTTGGAAAATGTTGAATGGCTATTTGTTTCTCGTTTTAAAAAATGGTGAAAATCAGTGCACGGGATAAAAAGTTGGAAAATTTGCAATTTTTCCAGATAGGAAAACTCGAAAACCGTGGGACCGATTTCAAACGTTTTTTCTCCAAAAATTAATGCAATCTTTTCTCCAACTTTCATTCTCAGCATGTTCGCATCTAAAATTAATATACCGCATGTCGAAGTTTGCAGTGCAATTTTTTCCAATTCAAGGAATGTGCAAATTTCATTTTGAAAAAATTACCGTCGGCAAACCGGAACCGTTCCGATTTTGAAAATGGGTCTACACGACGCCCAATCCAATAATCCTGATATCCAATACTTTCGATATCAGTTGGAATTTTTCGAAAAAAAGTCGATCCCCGAGCAGGAATGAATTTTTTAATGGAGTCCTGCATCAAAAGCGAGTCGTCCTGGTCGAAACATGGGTGAGAGGCCCTCTCGGGTGGCAACGACTCTCATTTTTTGATAGTGACACTTCCGTTTGACAGATGACAGCCAAAAACTAATGGGCTCATTCGACGGTGAAGCAATGTCTGTGTACCAAATTTCAAGTCGATCGGATAGACGTTGCTGCTGTTATCGTGGAAGGTTACAGACACACATACACACCTACAGACAGAGATCATTCTGGAAATGGTCTTAACCGTCATAGGGGACCTCAAAACGGATATATCCGTCGGAATGTCGTTTTTTTTTTAATGTGATACCATTGCCCGTACATTTTCTCTTTGGAGGAGTTTCTACTTGAAGAAAAAAATAAAATAAAACTGATTCCCGTCAACAACTATTTTAGTCGCATCAGAAACCCCTCAAAGTCAAGTTCAACACCTTGTATATTTTCACAAGAGCATTTAACTTCATTTTTGTTTGAATCAGCCAATCAGCAATCAGCCCTCAAATAACAACTTATTTCGACGTCCGGTTGTCGCAACATATTCGCATCAATCTTAGCAGTTCAGTCAATTCAATCAAAAACGTCGCCAAACAATTTTTAACTAGATTTTAATCCACAAATTAGAGGCAGTTTATTGGTTTACAAATATCCCAAATTGATGACGCAGCTCTGTTTTCATTGGATAAACACCTCGGTTAGCAATTCATGGGAATGGGAAATCCGCTTAATTGCTGATAAAACAAAATCTTTCGTGCTTGGCATTTTTCATAAAACCAAATCATTTAATAAGTAATCAGGAAGGAACCTGTTATTTTTTTCAACAATAATAACATCCAATAACACAATAGTACGTAAAGTAGGCTCAGGGAGGCTTATTATCAGTTGGATTTTTGGTTAATTGCGTCTTTGTTTACGTTACAATATGAGATCACATCAGCATTTTTATTGTCGCACGATAAAGGCTATCAAAGCTACAATATGTTAAATGGCAGATAATTTTTATTGCGCTCTTTATGTAACTAGTTGAGTTCCGAAATGCACCTTTCAGAGTACCCTGAAGTATCTGCATGATGGGAAATAAGTTATTCTTTGTTTTTAGTCATTGATTAAAATAATAAATAAGTGACGAAATTGAAAAATACTGAAATATCTTTTTTACAGCTGGTATTACGGTAGAATTACAAGAGCTGACGCCGAAAAACTACTTCTGAACAAGCACGAAGGGGCCTTTCTCATACGCATCAGCGAATCCAGTCCAGGCGACTTTTCTTTATCCGTCAAGTAAGTTTTGTTTTTTTTTTCATCGGCCAGTTGCGATTTTTATGTCAAATTTGTATTTGTGTCAGACTGTGTCAAACGTCAAATTTGTGTTGTGTGAAACATTTATACAGCTTTTTCGAGTTACTAGAACCGGAACAGTTCAGCTGTAGAATCAGAGGACTCGATTGGTTCTCGAAAATCCCTGGCCAATTAGTGATAGCGATTTTCGAGCTGAACTAGCTCGGTTCTAGTGACTCGAAAACGCTGTTAGTGTCGACTAGCCAGTCACGATGTCATGCTCAATTTATAAAATGTCGCAAGCCGTAACGTAAGAAAACTGATCAATCACTATAGACCAAGGAAAGGGCCAGATATAGTGATGGGTCTATTCTCTGTTCCGACGCTTACGGTCGAATTTCAATTTATAAATTGGACATTAGTTTTGACTACTCCACCTGAAAATAGTCTCTGACTCTAAAAAGATCTCTTATTCCACTCCAAATGGCATTTTACGAGGAGTTATGTTCAGGAAGCATTTTTGCAATACATATTGTATTTTGTTATTTTTTTTCTTCTAGATGTTCGGATGGCGTGCAACATTTCAAAGTGCTGAGGGACGCGCAGGGAAAATTCTTTCTGTGGGTAGTGAAATTCAATTCGTTAAATGAACTGGTAGAATATCATCGTACATCGTCCGTGTCTCGTTCACAAGACGTCAAACTACGAGACATGGTAGCCGAAGAGGTAAATAGTTTTAAATAAAAATATCATCTTAAGAAAACACTGAAAACACACTGCTACTGCTTTTTGGTCAAGTTCCTGTAGGTACTAACCTAAAAAAGGAAATCGATAGAAGATTCAACTGATCTGAAATTAAGACAAAATAGAATGCGATAATGTGGAGCAGATATTGAAACCCGTATATTATTGTTATAAAAAATGTATTTTCAGTAGTGCTGAACAACTAGTTAACCACTGCCTGACTGCCGCAAATATCCAATTTTAAAATGAAAATTATGTCATGGCTTCCCTGTAATTCCATCGGGTTAAAAATAGACGAAAACATGTTGCGAGGATACTGGAATATTTGTACGTTTGGAATGTTGATTTTCTACAACCGTTAGATCGATGTGTAGAATCGAAATTGTTGTTGAATGATGAGAGAAATTCCAAATATTTTCATCCATTTCCAAGGTTCTTCGGTAGTGACAGCTTGTATAATTTTTATTTTTCCTATTCCATCATTCTAGAAAATCCATGGTTTATTTTATTTCTGCTGATTGACGTATCCTACCCGCTGCAATGCAGCAGAGTCGGCAACATCATAATTCTGAACACGACTGTTATCTTTACCATTGAAAAGTGCCCCTAAAATTCCAATAAAAGTGGACAACGTCTCTCGTTCGTATAAATGTTCAATTTCGTCCATAATCTCATTCTGTTGTGCTTATTGACGATTAAGCTACTGCACCGTAAATTTTCTTTCGTAGACACAAAGTCTGTGCAATTATTTGCTGTAGTGATAAAATTTGATTCGCGGTAGCTCACGAAATTGCATCTACGTTCCGAATTTAGTTCCATTTTCTACGTTTCCCCCCAGGGGAGAAATTTCAAACAGGCTCCCATTTCAAAAGGGGAACAGTGACCATGTTCTTTCAATTATTAAATCAGCGGCATACGCGCCCGCATACCGATCAGACTTTTGTGGAATTTATCGTTTAGTGTTAGTTCAATACGAACAGATTCATATTAAGGGGATATTTTAAACGGTACGGTTCAGGTTCCAATAAAATATTATCCGCTCCACAGCTGTTGGCTCCTATGATCTTCTGGACTTCCTTATGGAGATCCGCAACAACTGAAGGTTAAGGGTAAATGTCAGTAATTGAAGTACCTTCATAGATAAACTTTGCTCTTTCTGGCACTCGTTGCCAGCATTTGTCATGTAAGCGATCAGTTATTCTACTCGCAAATTTTTGACGTTACGTAATATCTGACGATCTTTTAAAGTCATCCATGGGTAAAGGTAAAGTTATGCATGTCGGTGAGTGTGGTTTGATCAGTTGAAGTTGATCTTGAAGTTGATCAAAAGGCGGAGCCGTCTGATATTGTGAAAATTGCAGTTGGATTCTTGTTAGATGGATGGTGGGGTTTTTCGGGAATATCTCCTTGATCTTGGTGATGGTGCTGATGACGAAACGCGTGTTGTTAGTGAGTGAGGTCTGGTCAGTAAGAGTTAACAAGGACGTGTATGACGTCAGGTTACTACATGTACTTTCTAGTCTAGGGTGCTGGCAGTTGCTGAAGGTTTCTGTGTGAGAAAGTGTAAGTATGCGAGTGCGAATGCAATGAAGATGTAAATGAGGATTGTACGATTGTAGTAATTTTATGAGAATTGTATTATGCTAAGCCTTAGTAGGTGGCGCGGATGAGCAAGATGCGGTAATGCTCTGCTGTGGTTCTTGATAGCCAGTATTTTGCGAGCCATCATGCGGAAAGACTTGATGGCATTTATACAGGGTGATTGAGAAATTGCACATTTCCTTCCATGCACGTTCTGGAAAATGTTGACATATCACGGGAAAAACAGTAAAAACAAATATTGCTTATTTATTCTTCGACTTAGAAGAGGTGAAGTTGAGACTTCTTCAATCTGCATGATTTTGAAGCAGAACATTATTACTTGCGAAGAATCACAAGTCGTTTGTGGTTTCCGAATGAAAATTTCTCTTGCAGTTGAGGTTTGAGTCGTATTTCTAAATTTCAAAATTCATTTTTTACCTGGGAGGTGCTGTGAAGTTACATTAATTTGGCAAGTATGATTCACTATCCCTCAAATATTGTAAGTATAGTACTCAAAGTTAAGCAGCGTTCATAATAGCTGTTAACTTGAACTTATTCCGTAACCGTGAAACTTCAACAGTTGAAAATCAATGTTTTCGTTCACAATTGGATGGTAACTTATGCCGTTACTGCCGTTCTGTCAAACTTGACCAAGATTCAAGTTCTACATCCAAGATCAAGGGACTAGTACCAACTAATACTACTAGCTACTAATCCTACTATTATACTACCAGTTACCAGTACTACCCACCCCGCAAACCTTCAAGTCTGTGTATATTTCATATTATAGACCGTGGTCCGTACTGTCAAGTTTACATCCTACATCCTACGGCATACGGCATAAGCTACAGGCCATTATGAATGAAACTTTACAGAGCATTGTAATAATTTAAGGTTCTAAGGTGTTTCCATGGTAACAAAACAAAGAAACAATAATGAAATGGTAATGTATCTCCTTGAGGTGCCAGGTATATCTCGTTCACTTTTTATTTTTAGTACATAGAATGACGTTTTGCAGCAAAAATAAACTGACAAGCTGGAGAGCTACGACTACGGCACCTACAGAGTTCTGAAGCGAAACTATCAGCGGCCATCAGCAGTATCCTCCCAGCGCTCCAGCTTGTCACTTCATTTTTTCTCCAAAAAGTCATTCTACTGAAAATGGAAAGTGGACGGGATATAGGTACTAATGCGATGCTGGCAGATTGGGCTAATCTGTTTTTGTTGAAACTTGCAATTCAAAGTCAATGGTTTTTTTTTTTTACTTTTTTCCTGTGTACTGTCAACATCCCCTGTCCTGTAACGCTCAAGAGAGGAAATGCGTCATTTTTGAATCACCCTGTAGTGGTCTCGTCCCCATCCCCCATCCAACTGTGATCTCACAAAAATTACGAGATGCATCCACTTCCATACTTGACTTTTGTTATTTTTCTTTTAGTGTTTGGTCCAAGCCTTGTATGATTTTACACCTCAAGAAGCCGGCGAGCTGGAATTCAAACGAGGGGATGTTATAACCGTCACTGACCGTTCCGATCAACACTGGTGGCACGGTGAAATCGGACATCGCAGGGGGCTCTTCCCAGCTACCTACGTCACGCCTTATCACACATAATGAGTCTCTCAACCACTAAAAAACTAGCCACATCTTTTTTCTCTTGAAACTTACAAGTACACACACATGCTTACGAAAGGCATTATTTTGTTCTCTTTTTCTTCTACCTAATTATTTTAATTATTTATACGTATAAGACAAACTTTTCCATTATAGTTTCAAAACTTTTGAATAAGATGGATAAGTAGAGCCAAAGTGATTTGGTGGTAAGAGTCTCGATTTTTTTTCAACTTTGGTCCTACTTTCAAAAGTTGTTTTGAAACATCTTGTGTAAGTTGTGCTTTCACCCTGACGTCCCCAAAGAGAGTGCTGAAAAAGAACAATTGTGACCCTAGGGGAATAGAGAATGCACATAATTCGTGTCCACACAACCCTTTTACATATGCCAATGTGATTTATTTTTATCGCGTAGACTTAAATTGCTCATTTTTTCTTCGTTTGTGTATACCTATCTTGGAAATTATTTCATAATAATCTAGATCATAAGATATTCAAGATATTTTTGTATCGAGATCAAGTTGTACTGAATCTTTTTAGTGAAATTGATATCATCGTCATCTTTGTTTTAGGTTATGGAAGCTTGATGTGTTTTTTTTTGTCTGTAGGTAGATCATGCTTGATCTTCATCATTGCATAGTTTTCTCCTTCCATAAAATGAAAATAAAAGCAACGAATGGCTTTGATGTAAGCGTCGCGCGCGGTTTTTTAAACTACATACAATACAATATAAATAGTGAATAGTGGAAAAACATCAATAATAATATTAATAAAATACTGTATAGTTTTTATTTGATGATATCACTGATATTTTAGATAGTGTATGATGCGACTTTTTCCTATGGTAAATATAATGATGAAAAAAATTATGCACCACAATAAGAGTATGTTTTAGCAATTTCAGATGCCATTTTCTCTATATAATGTTAGGTTTTACGTGTATAAATTTTATTATTTTGATGGACAAAAACTGCAACAAAGTTTTATTTGTATATATTTATATTGATTTGTAACGATTCCGTATGATTTTTTGTAATTTTCCTGTCATCAGAGTGCTAACGTGAATTTGAAATTTGTGCCCAAAACTCTAGGTTCACTCATTTTGCCTGATTCCCCGTTTTATTAGATTCTGTATGTAAATACTAACATAGTTTACTTTATTATTATTATTATTAAATAAACAGATATAAGTAACTATATGTTATATAAATGGATTGTGCTTCATTTAGCTCTTCCCATTCCAAGCAGTTTGAGCAGATATCTACCTGCTCTCTTTCTTTTTGATTTCAGAAATGAGCTTCAGGTAGTGATGAATCAAATAAGAAGGAAGCTCTGAGCATTCTTATTGGATAACATTCGTCCCTGCTTCCTTTTTTTTTTTAGATCCACTTCAGACGTTCGATTGGATTCAGATCTGAAGACAAAGGTGGCCAATCCATTCTTTCAAGATTGCAGTATCCCAAAAATTCGGCGACAAAACTCACACTTACTATTAATATCAAGAACTAAATACTCTGATGCCAGTTGAAAGTGACTTATGGTTTTAATCAAGGGCATAACGTGGCTTCCTTCGGTCAAGGATTCAGGCAGTCTTCGACTGTCTTACCTCTAACAACAGGGCCTCCGTCGCGGCTTTTATAAGGGCATTAATATCTAATCGCTAGCAGCTACTGTTCTTGTCAAGGAAAATCGCTCGATCGTGGGTATTCGCTTTTCTTTCTCGCCATTAGCTGCCTAATCATACAGGGCATTTCAGGGATAGAGGAGTCAAGAAAATGGATTTTTCTCATCCCACACCATCTTTATTCTTTTTTTCAACTTTCAACATTGAATTAAAAACAATTCACTTCATTTGATTGACTTGACCATTGGGTCGTGTGAATAAAAAGTAGCTTCTGCTTTGACTCTAATTTTCCTAGGAGTTGCTGAGCAAATTCTTCTTAGTAACTCCTAGCTGAAGCTAGTTGAAAGCAAAAGCTATTTTTTATTCACATGGCCCATTGACTTGTTTCTTGTAGGTAGATTTAATAAAGTAGAAACATGTATATCAACGAAACGTCGGCCTTCCTACTAATATGATACACTTACAACTTACAACTGTCTATAACCGCCAGAAACCCCCAGGACATATTTTTATACAGGTGTCCTAGAACTCGCGGTCCAGAGTCAAAGGCAGTTTAGGGAAATGCTTTGAATGTGCCGAAGAAATGTAAAAAAGGTTTTCTCTTGAGATATGGGGGGATCGAAGGGTGAGGCTTTGCCCCCTTCTTTCAGTAACTTTTGGGAACAGACTAAACAGAAAAAGTTCACCTTTTCAGTGTGCGCAACATTTTTATTTGCTGTACAGGACTCAAAAATCCTGAAAATCCAGTTTTCATAAAAATCGCCCTCAAACGGATTGTATGGTAACGAATTATTTTTCTTCACATTGGGGGAACCTCTTGAACCTTTTGCAATTTTTAGAAGAAAAAATGAATCTTTTGGGGTGAATATGAAAATTGAAGACTCCGAAAAATTAATTTTTTTCTGTTTAGTCTGTCCTAAGAAGCTCATTGAAATCTGATCAGATAATAAAATTACACCCCCCCCCCTATATTTCCAAAACTAAAAACCCGATTTCAAAAAAAAATCTGACACGTTTCAAGCATTTTTTTTAAATTTATATTTCACTTTTACCTAAACTGTCTTTGACTCTGGACCGCGAGCTCTGAGACACCTGTATTATCAAGTCATATTTTTCTGCATTATCTCTGCAAATATGAATTTGAGGCCAAGTTCAGGTCTTCAGCACTTGAAAGAATTTACGACCAAGATTTTTTCAGTGTTTTCCCTGACTTTCTGATGACTCCTTCCTTTACAACGTATTGAAGAGCTTATCCGCCATTTTTTAATCATCCTGCAAAAAGATGTTCCAAGTGTAGAATGAAAAATTGAATGAATTCAATTGCCCAGTTGCAAAACAAAACTGGAATTGTTATTTTAACATTCTAACTGAAGTAATTCATTGAAAAAATGCATGCCCTAGCAAACTCACGACGATTCATTATTATGATTGCGCTATTCTGTTTATGTACCAAAATATCGAAACTGTAGCAATTAAGCAATTTTACCAACTCCGCATTCTGGCATTCCACTTATTTTCCTTACAGTTGCATTTCACAAAGCCATATACTAGCCTAAACCTGACACTCAGTCTCAAACACCCACTCACCCAGTAACCAACAAAAATGTTGCTGCATTCACTATTTTTATTCATTTTTGAGTTAACTTCTGTTATTTTGTACTGTCAATGTGCACCATCCAACAAAATCAACGAAATTAAAAACGACATCTCTAAATTAGGAACCACTATCGAAGATTTTGCCTTCCACATCGTCCAAGATATTGTTGAAGATGTAGCCCCTATTGAAGAACCTGAAGAAGCCGAAAGTAACACGACAGAGACGGCTCCACCAGACTCCACCACGGTTGCTAAAAGAGCGAAGCGTGCCGCAATGTCCGAAAGCGAGTGTCTTCAAAAGTGTAAACGCAGAGATCACATAGCTGAAGATCACATCGAAGACTTGAAAGACGAGGTAAAGAAGCTGCAAGAACTGGTCGAAATCATGAACGAGCAACAGGACATCGCCAGATCCATCGACGCTAGCGAAAAATCGACTTTTAAAGAGCCAGACGAAGAGCTGCTCCAAATTAAGTTAGACTTGAAACACGCCGTGAAAGGCTTGAATGACACCAGGTTAATTTTGAATGCTCAAAGAAAGAAGAGCGAAATGTTGGAACGGGAACTGATGAGTCAAAAGCTGGAACTGGAAAAGCTCAGGTTCGCTTTTATTAATAGGAGCGATGATTTAGTCGGCGCCGCCAACGTGGTCGGTGCTTCTCCTGATTTTCCCGAGCTCAGCAAATTGTTGAAAACCATAAGCGATGACGAAAACGACCTCCCTTCAGATTCTGACGAGATACAATCACGCATCAAAGATCTAGAACTTCAACTCCAAAAGAAGAAACGCCGCCAGATCCTGTCGAAAAAACTGAAAGCGCTCGAAGACAAAGTGAAGACTACAGAAAAAACCGACGATGACTTGCTGATGCGATTGGAAAAGTTGATGAAAAACGAAGCACCGCAAGGACGTGACGGGGATATCAACAATCTAGACGATTTGAAGAGCGCGATTGAGAAGTTGAGGCCGAAAGAGGAATCCAGGCAGCAGCCAGAACAACAACGACAACAACAAGGAACTTTCTTCCAACAAAAGCAGCTTTCATCTTTCCCGCAAGGGTCCAATTCTCTACCGTATTTGTGTCTGGTTGAAAACAACGGACCTAATAATTTCAACTTTCGTAAGTTCTACGGTCCGGCGATTGGCGGATCAAACGTCAAAGTTGTTGCTCCCGAAGTTTTTGAAGCGAATTACGGCGGACCTCAATCGAATAGTTATGGTACAAATCAAGAGAAGCCTGCAGCGTATCAAGCACCAGTTGTCCCTCAAGTTTACCAGCCAGACAGCTCTGTGACGTACAAGGAGGACTTGCGTAAGCAAATAGACGCTTTGCAAAACGCAATCAACAACCTTAACAGACCAGAGTATATCAGAAAGCCAGAAGACAAAGCCGTCATCAGCAATTTGGAATATCAAGTCAGCGACTTGAGAAACATCCTTAGTAATCAAGGAGTGCAGAATTCAGGCGGATATCCAGAACAGCAGTACAGAAGCAGCAGCAGAATCAAACGCGACTTGGACGAAGATGAAGAGATGATTGACAAAATGACGGATTTCCTCGGGAAAATTCTCCAGGAAGACGTGCGCAGCTCCTCTGACCAAAACGAGTTGAACGACCTCCAAGAAAGAATCGATGAAATTAAAAAACAGTTAGGTATTCGCAATTTCTTAACCATTCCAATTTTTCTTTGACGCCCGTTTCGTTTCAGGTAGCACCGATTCCAATCTCAGATCAACACCGGTTGGGGAGTTTATCACGAACGTGCATCCGTACCAACCGCAGCCCAAAAATCACTTGCTGGTAAAAAAGCATGACTTTTTCTCGGATTTTCTCGGCAAAATCATTGATAAAATTATCGCATCCATTCCGGTCCTGGTCAGCAAGCTGTTCAATTTTTCTTTCGAAGAACTGAGCACCAATTATGGCTACGACAGTGACGGATACGAACTGCAGAACATTTTCAAAAATTTGGGCGTGTTTGGCTATCTGCCGGTAATTTTGTTGAGGTTGCTTTCTGGGTTTAATTCTGTGGTGAAGGTGTTGAAGAGGAGCGAGTTCTTCAGGAAATTCCTGCTGCCGGTCGTGGTGCTGCTGATCGTGTCGGGCTCGGTGCTATTTTTGATTTGGTGGTTGCAGCCTGATGATGATATCAACAACAACAACAACAACAACAGCAACAACAATAATTACTTAGCCTACGACAGCGGTTACAGCAATTATACAACTCCCCGACCTGTTAGTGTCAACTATCCTGTTTATAACAGGAGTTACTATAATAAATAAATTTTTCATATTATTTTTAAATTGCTTCTCATTACTGGGTTCTGGCGGGACAAAATTCGATTAGATAATTTCTTTCATGCTTTCTGAAGGACGAGATGATGAATAATTATACCTTTACAAATAAAGGCTCGGAATATGGCTAAATCTTTGGTTATGCAGGATCTTGCAAGTGCCTGTTGTGAATAAATAACTGCCATAAAAAAATAAGGAGAAACTAAGAACCAGGACCGATTCTCCGCCGTGCAATAAAAATCTTACACTTCTATGGACTCGGATCCATAACCTCTTCCTTCACTCTTGACTCAATTGGACTCAATGTTTGTTGAAAGGACAAATTAGAACTCATTTTCCTATACCTATATACAGGGTGATTCAAAAGTGTCGGACCATCTCAACGGTGCGTAATATGGAGGATGGAGGTGTGGTAAAGTGCTGGAAAGTTGTTGAAGAAATTCTATGTCATAATTTTGAAGTTACGGAAAAGTTGGTCCTTCGATTGCTTCTATTTCCGTTGTTTCAAAAGATTTTAGTAAACCGTTTATGGAAAAATAATGAGTACAAAAAATCAACTTCGGAATCTGTATTGAATATTTGTATTCTATACAGGAGTGAATCATAAACTACAAAAATTTAGTTTTCTTGAAAAACCAGAAGCAATAGAATTCTATCAAAACGAATTGTGTTTTATAGTTTTATTCGACATAGTTTTTTTTCCATAAACAGTTTACTGAAATCTTTTGAAACAATGAAAATTAATAAGCGATCAAAGGACCAACTTTTGTCTCTCCATAACTTCAAAATTAGAAGGCAGAATTTTTTTAACAAACCGTAACAATAAATCACAAATGAGAAATTGAAAAACCTGTTGTGGCACTACAATACTTTCCCGGCTAGTATCCAGGAATCTCTAATTATTTTTGTTCGATATGTTCCTTCGGGTGAGAAGTTCGAAGAATTCAAACAAAATCAAAAGAAAAATTTGCAGATTACACAGTATTTTCAAGAAAAAAAAAAGGTTCGGAACAACGAAGCGAAGCGGGATGCTAGGGATCGAGGTGAGAATAAATTAGGAGAATAACTATCTATAGGAAGTGTTGAAGAGAAAATAAATTAATAAAATTATGGGACCACGGAGTGAACTGGGGTGTTGGGTGGGTATAAGAACATTATCATCACTTTCCCGGGTGACAGTTCCCTTTAGTTCATCTTTATTAAAACTTTTACTAGTAACGAAACACAGCATAGCACAATAGCATCTGCATAAAATTCCTCACTAACTAGGTTACGTTGATGGAAAAAGTTCCGTTTCCAAGATAATAATTAAATTGCGCCGCACTATTTTCTTGAGCGCACGGGACACAATAGGACTGAGAGGTGCGCGGTGCCTTTCGCTTCTCCCCCCTTTTCTAGTTGCTCCCTCTCCCCTAATAGACGGCTTATTACTATTAGCATCACAGTAAATACGGAAGAACAAGAATAAACTGCATGGATGGTCTACATTTTTTATTCCGAATTCTTATTTTAGACACTGTTCTGATTGATTTATGATTTTGTTCGATACGATAAAATTTTGAGAGATGGATTGAAGGTAACAGGGCACGCTTTCCCGACACACCCCACTAATGGAATGAAAATGCTCAGTGAAATGTCTCACTTTGACGTTAGTTCAACATCACCATGGCCCACTCACTTAAAGTTTGTAGATATACCGAGGTAGATACCTACCTTTATTGGTAGGTGAGAGGCCCGGAGCCCCTAGCACTAATTGACAAATAATGGGTGCTTTCCACCTAGATATGGTACAAATACCACCAGGCGGAACATGTTCCATTAGCTGGTCTGGTGCGGTACACCTAGATGGAAAGCTCTTCAAATTTTAAGGCATGCGGAATCAATTTTATTAATTTAAAATTAATTATAACGCATCAGAAATGAGACATGAATGAAACACGTCAGTGAATGAAACAGAGAGACAGATGACAGCAGGGCCGGCAACCATAGTGGTGCTGACGTGCTCGAGCACCACACGCAATCCGAAGAGGTGGTGCTGAGCACATGTTAAAAATTGAATTTGATTTTCATTCCATTAAAAACCACCTTTAGTAATTTTGAGAATTAATGTTGATTTATTTTTATTTTACCAATTTCGATAATTTTTGTTTTATTTTGAAAGTTTTATTTATGTATTATTACCTAAGGAGCTTGTGGTGTGGTGGTCAGCGCGTTCGACTACCACACCAGAGGTCGTGGGTTCGAGTCCCACTGTGGGCGCTCGGATTCCCGTCTCAAAAACAAGCTCTTAATTTGATTTAGTTGGAATGCTTGCTAAATGCAAGACGCGCCTGTATCGCATAGCACGTGAAATACGAACGATGGTGCCAACCCCATGCGATGTTGGTGGTCGTTGAAAATTGCTACCCTGTGTTGGAACTTGGAACACACAGGGGTTCGGCAAAATTTCCGGTATAGTGGAGGTAAGCAATAAGCATTCACCGACGTGGGTGTTAGGCCTCGTTGCGGAAATAGGCCGACGTTAAATAAATGAATGAAAAAAGTATTATTACCTTTATTATGAGAAAAATCGCCTGCGACGCTAATACAGTCCTTTTTCTGAAATATCAACAGTCAGCACCACACGTTAATATCCAAAGTTGCCGGCCCTGGATGAGAGCACGTCATTTTTCGCATCCGTTTCCTTTGTGTGTTTTTCGATGGATACAAAAATACATTTGACCCCACGGGACGGCACAGGACCGGGCAAGAAGTGAGAACACGTAGGGGAGAGGGTGGAGGACTCGGCTACTTTTGACTTTTTCCAACAAAATGAAAAGTGTGCAAAAACCTGATTCCTCCAGTGCCAATGTGAACCTCAATACTTGAGCTACAACAAGTAAAAGAAGTCATGGTTCTAAAAAATGATTTATCTGTTTTTATCGTCTCAAAAAATCTATGCATTTGGCCTAATCTACCCCAGTAGTGAGGTAGTTTCGGCCAGTGGCTGAGGAAGTTTCGGCCAGTTGATACACAATAACATGTCTATTCTAAAAAATGTAGAAGCCAATGATGAAAATGTAGCCATAAAATACAACATATCATTCTGGGCAAAAACGTATCTTGAAAGTCTGACAATGAACTTTATTTTTTCACCTTTCTAAAATACATCTCACCTCGCTCCCACTCATGTCATCTGACAATAAACACTCAGGGGTAAACTCAACAACTAAGATACGGCTCGAAGTTTAAACAGGAAATGAGTATAATTGATGGTGGCCGAAGCCTCCACCTGGCCGAATCCTCCGCCCTCTCCCCTACCAAGATGGAAAGCACCGTTTGGCACTCGCACATAAGGTGCGTTCAGTCAGCTTAAGGTGCGTTCAGTCAGCTTATTTAGCCGCAAGTTTTAATTTTAGTCGTAAGCGCAGCATCGCTTATTGGCTGATCTGAGGAGGCTGGTTCATGACAGCCAATGAGCATCGCTGCGCTTACGACTAAAACTAAAACTTGCGGCTAAATAAGCTGACTGAACGCACCTTCTCACACATACGTGAATGGCAGGGGTGTACCAAACTTCGAGCTATATCCCGTTCACTTTTTATTTTCAGTACAATGACTTTTTAAAGCAAACATAAAGTGACAAGCTGGAGCGCTGGGAGGATACGGCTGATGGCTGCTGATAGTTTCGCTCCAAAACTTTGCAGGTGCCATCAGCCTTAGCCCCCCAGCTTCTGTCACTTTATTTTTCCTCCAAAAAGTCATTCTACTGAAAATAAAAAGTGATAGAGTGAAACGAGATAGAGCTGGAAACAGTAGCGGCCTTAGGGTAGGGCGAGACACATCCTTGGGCGAGACGGGCGATCGCTCGGGGCGCCAGCTCATAGGGGCGGAAAAATCGCGGTTGAAATAAGAAAAATTGATAATTTACGAAAGCAAAAAAAGACTTTAGTCAGCGGCGATCTAGGCCAGGCGGTAGGTCATTCTGGATAGAAAAAATTCCGACCAAAGCTTTTGTGGTGTCAAACTCTTCGTAAGGTCAGTAGGTATCTACCACTGAGTTTCCGCCCAAAAACGAGTTGTGCTGATTCCTCCACATCTGCCCAAAGGTAAAGGATGTCTTGAAGGTGCAAAAAGATCTGTTGAACCCCCGTACTTTCTCATTTTATTTGCCTCAATGCAAACGTACAACTCTAACGCAAACATTGGAAGTATTTGTCATCATCTCTTTGCCAGTCTAACTGTTGAAAAAAAAAGATTTCTTTGTGCGGGTCAGATAAATCACATTTAATTGTTTTTCCACACAAGAAAACGATGGAGCAACATGTATTTTGGGTGTTTTCTAATAACTTGTACTCACTCAGCCCATTTATGGTGTTAAAATTTCAATAACAGCATTTTTGAAGATGTTGCTCGCTAAGAAGTGAATAATTTTTACCAGCCTGTTCAGCAGCAGTTTTTTCAATTTTACCAAACACCGTTCTCGAAAATTTTATAGGAAATGGCAAGCTGGAACTGTTTTCTAATGATATTATATCTGGCTCAACCGTGGCACGCTTTTTGAAAGTGTAGGAAACTGATTTCTTTCGAGCGGTTCTATTTTACCAGCGTGCGGCCGTGCCTACTTGACATAGACCGGACTGATTACACAAGCTTGGAAATGTACTCTCTTCCAGCTTTGAAACACGACCATCAATGATAAAATAATGTATGATTTCTTCATAAATCAATGTACAAAGTCTCAATAATAATGGTCGCGTTTTAAAGCTGGAAAAGAGTACATTTCCAAGCTCGTGTAATCAGTCCGGTCTATGTCAAGTAGGCACGGCCGCACACGAGTGAAACAGGACCTCTCGAAAAGAAAACAGTTTTTTAGACTTTCAAGTGCGTGTCGCGGTTAATCCAGGCACGATATCGTTAGAGAAGAGTTTGAGCTTTTCATTCCTTGTAAAATTTTCGCAAACGATGTTTGGTAAAATTGAAAAAATTGCTGCTGAACAGGCGGGTGAAAATTATTCACTTTTTTGCCGGCAACATCTTCAAATATGCTGTTATTGAAATTTTAATGCCATAGATGGGCTCAGTGAGTACAAGTTATTGGTAAACATCCAAAATACATGTTGCTCCATCGTTTTCTTGTGTGTAAAAACCATTAAATGTGATTTATCTGACCCGCACAAAGAAATCTTTTTTTTCAACAGTAAGACTGGCACAGAAATGATGACAGATGCTTCCAATGTTTACCTAAGAGTTGTACGTTTGCATTTAGGCAAATATAACAAAAAAGTACTAAGGTTTAACAGGTCTTTTTGCACTTTCGAGGCATCCTTTACCTTCGCGCAGATGTGGAGGAATCAGCACAACTCGTTTTTGGGCGGAAACTCAGTGGTAGATAACTACTGACCGTACGAAGAGTTTGACACCATAAAAGCTTTGGTCGGAGTTTTTTCCAGATTGCAGTGATTTTATCGACATACCGCCTGGCCTAATCACCGAATCTGCTTCTGTAAAAGCACACAAAGCTTCATTAGAGCGCGAAAATTACTTCAATTTTACTCGCTTCGCTCGCAGACCCAAGATAGGGGCGGCGGTTTCGCATTCTTGCCCGGAGCGCCAAAACTATTAAGGGCGGCACTGGCTGGAAAGCACCCAATATGAACCAGGGATATGAACTCCCGTCCAGAAAGCCCCTGGCCATTGGTCGGTGATGCTCACTGTAACGGCGGTTTAGTGTGCACTTTTTTTTAATTCGTTTATTTAACGTCGGCCCATTTCCGTAACGAGGCCCAACACCGACGCCGGTGAATTCTTTCCTCCACTATACCGGAAATTTTACCGAACCCCTGTATATTCAAACACAGGGTAGGGATTTTCAACAATCACAAACATCGCATGGGGTCGGCGCCATCGTTCGTATTTTACGTGCTATCAGAGATAGTGCTATGCAACCCACGGCCCATCTTGCATTTAGCAAGCATTCCTACTAAATCAGATACCTTGTTTTGGGGACGAAAATCCGAGCGCCTACAGTGGGACTCAACCCACGACCCCAGACGCGCTGACCACCACACCACGAGCTCCTCCAGTGCGCACTTTTGTTTCAAGTGAGAAAAACGCTATCACCGCCGTTTTGACCAAGCGCTGTGTACTACTACGCATCATTTTTGGACGAGTCATTTGTTCCAGAGCGCATTTTACACAGATCTCCATGTATTACACAATGTTCAATTACCTATTCGAAAACTAAGGAAAAGGCAACTGATTTTTTCAAGACTTCATTTTTATTGAGTCAAACAATTAAAAAACTGATTTTACTGCCAGTCTGAAGCGGCGCCTCCCCAGTTGGGAGCAGCCGGCTGAGCAGGGGCGGTGTTGGGTCCCCATTCCTCAGACACCTGCGCAGCCCAATCTTCGGTGGTTGCGGCGGGCTGGAAGGGAGCAGGGGCTCCGGCCACCACAGGAGGCACGACAACAGCAGCTGCGGCAGGCTCCGTGGCAGTCCAGTCTTGGGCGTCCATCACGTTCCATTCCAGGTCCGCGGGTTCGTGCTGGACGACCTCGGGCTTGACGGCAACCGCCTCCTTGGCGGCCTGTTCCTCCTTCTCGGCCTCCTCGGGTTCCCTGTAGAAGAACAAGTCGACGACCACGTCCCACTTGTTCTCGCGAGGGATGGTTCCGCGCAGGCGCAGGACCTTCAGAAACGAAAACAAAAGACTGTAGAATCGCAGTTGGAAAATACAAAATGTCACAGAAATGAAGATTGCACATACTTCAGGTGGAAAAATTATAAAAAATCATGGTTGATCAATAATTGGGAAATTTTCATCATGTAAGTATATGTTTTCAGTGTTTCGAGAGTATCTGGATACCATTCACGATTCATTTCAGTTCATTGGCATGTTTCATTCTTGAAATAAAAATGTTTCAGACTGAATACTGAACTTCTCTGGTTGAAAATTATAACTGGAGAATAATAATACGTCATGCTACACCTGAATAAATCGTTGAACAGCACTATGTACTGAAAATGTTAATTAGAATTGAAATGCAGATTTACCTCACGGGCCAAGAACCACCACAACAGACCGATACTGTGAGAGGTCTTGTTGTTTCCGGGAATTGCGATATCGACGAACCTCAAAGGCGAATCAGTATTGCACAGGGCAATGACTGGAATGTTGACATACGAAGCTTCAGTGATAGGCTGATGATCAAAACCTGGATCGGTCACGATCAAAAGACGGGGCTCACGGAAAGCAGCCTGGATCTGATTGGTGAATGCACCTGAAATTCAACAAATCATGAAATGAAACGAAATTGACGTTTACCTATATAATATATTGAGAAAAAACCATATTGTCAGATTTTAGATGAAATCATTGTATTCATAGGTTCCTTAGTAGGTATCATCATTGAAAATGTTCATTCAATATTCAATCTTTAAATATCAAAGTCAGCATACAGGTTCAAAAATGGTGACCACGGACTTCAGTGATAATTATTAATTTAGCTAAAAATGTAGTGTCAACTTTTGGTCTTTGAAAATTATGATACAGATTTTTCTACAGTTTTATCCCGACTCCTTGAGACTCCCAAACTGGAATCCCATGTCACCCAAATTTTGAATCACCTGTATTATCTTGAACTGACTATGAGAAAATGAATTTGGAATCAAAACTATGGACCAAGAACAAAGCGTTACCGGGAGTGAACCTTCCAGCGATGGGGGTGGCACCAGTGTGAGCGGCGAACTTCAAAACAGCTCTCTGGCCATAGGGCCTTGAGGAGATGACGAACACTTCCGACGGATGTTCAATGGCTACGATGGCGCGAGCAGCCAGCAACAGCTTTTCCCACGTCTTGCGCAAGTTGATGATGTGAACACCATCAGCTCTGCGTTTGTAGACGTACTGGTGCATCTGGTGGTCCACGCTGTTACACCCAACATGGGTGCCAGCGGCCAGCATCTTGGTCACATCGTCTTCTTTGAGACTGAGCACTTCCAAACCTCCAGACATGATTCACGTTTTATTTAGGGTACCTGCAACACCAGAACTTTGAGATATACATTAAAAGCAATAAAAGAAAATTTGGAACGTATGCAAAAACTGCAAGACCAACCCAACACCCAACACAGCACACCACACATAACCTCAAAATTGATAACAATCAAAATTCACGTGGTTTTCTGTTGAAAGTCAACGAATTCTGGAAAGCTGATGGAATTGTTACTAATTTTACAGCTACTGCATGCGGCAATATTGCAAAAAGAAAGCGATAAGGTTGAAAACAGAAAAATAAACATTCGGCAGGGCATGGCAGTAAAAGTTGAAAAATCGGAAACACTACGCTTTTTCCGACAAAAATTTAGCAAACATAAGAGGAAGCAACAGTTTACCTATGCATTTATTTATTTTTCTATTGAAAATCATGCAGGATGATTGAGAAAAGTTGAGAATTTTTTAACAACTTACGCGAGCGATGCCACTTGGAGTAATTCCTTCAAGGAAAAGAACTTCTGTCAGACGTCAGCTCTGGGGATATTTCGTTTTCGCTGAGTGGTACGAAGCATAGAGTACGAAGCGCATGCGTCAAAACAGGTGGGCCAACAGAACTGTTGCCAGCCTGAATAGTAATTTTACTAAATGCACGATACAGGTGGCCCGACCAGTGATGTAAAATACCCGGGTTTTTAGCGCACTTCTCCAAACGGGAAGGCGCTTTTGTCCTCGCTTTGTCCGTCCGTCCGTCCGTCCGTCCGTCCCCGCATCTAGTCCTAGACGAAAAGGTTTTTGCAAAAAATTTTTACTCCATTGGGTAGCTCATGACCTTGTATCCCGAACCAAGAAAAATCTTGACGAAATAATAATAAACAATGACAATAATAACAATTTAGTGTGACGCGGCATCGCCGTTGAATGCTGCATTTCAGAAGCCGGCCTGATCTCGAAAGTTATCACATGCGAGGAAGTACCCGATCTTATCATTTTACCATAATACATATGCGGAGTTATATTTAGAGAATGATTTGAACTTTATTTTAATGAAAATTTCACATCGGTGCGAGGTGCCGATTAGTAGTTATTAATTTTTGAAAATGACTCCGAAACTACGGCTCGGCCGCAAATGATTTATTCGTTGCTTGCTGGTGCTTGATATCCTTTCCTCCGAACAAAACGAAATTCAATACAGAAAATATTTCAACTCAAATGGGTAGCTCATGGCCTTGGTACGCGAATCAAGAAAAATTTTGCCGAAATAATCATGAACAATTACAAAAATAACATTTTGGTGTAGGGCGGCATCGCCGATCAAGTGCTGGCATTCGCGGTAAGATGTAGAAAGTTGCGATATGCAGGCAACTACAATTTCTTAATGAAATACATCACTGCATGTACGGCATTATATTTAGAGAACAATTTGAACTTTCTTTTGACAAAAACCCCACTTCGATCTGACCGTTGGGTCAATTGTTATCAATTTTTGAAAACGACCGCAAAGCCACGGCTCGGCGCATATTACACGACCCTACAAATTTAAAATCAGACGTGCCGAAATAGTAATTGAACATTTTGAAATAGTCAATACTAGGTACCTGAAGGATTATGGCACTCAAATTACGAAAGATGTTCGCTCAATAACAAAAAAAAAGTAGGTAGGTATCACTAAAAATCATGTGACAAGGCTACCATTTTGTCGGTTTTTCGATAAAAAAGAAATGTTCCAATTCAAAACTGAACCCGATATTCGTGTTCAGGAGGTCGAAATCAGTTGGAGAACATTTTTTTATATAAGTAACAGAATGACGCTTATGTGGCCGGTTTGTCTGTCTGTCTGTCTGTCTGTCTGTCCGAGTCCGTGCAGAAATGAAGACGCTGTACTCCTTCTCGAGAATTGAAACAAGAGTCTTGGAACTTCTTTCCGATTAATAGCTGATGTCCCCAAGGGTGGCCAATGGGCACTATTTTTGTTATCCATACATCGTTATCATTATTCTCAAAAAACAGAGATCTCCTGTGCACTTCGATGAAGTTGAACTTCTCCTCGGGAAATAAAGCTACAGCCCTTGAAGATTGAACTTTATCCGGTGGATAGCTTAGGTCCTCAAGGACCAAATAGGCAGGTTGGCTTTCATAATTCGGCCGCCATCTTGGCTGCCATATTGAAATTTCTTATTAGTGGAACGATTGTCATGAAACTTGTTATATTTAAGGGTAAATACCCATAGGCCAGGCGGTAGGTCATTCTGGATAGAAAAAATTCCGACCAAAGCTTTTATGGTGTCAAACTCTTCGTAAGGTCAGTAAGTATCTACCACTGAGTTTCCGCCCAAAAACGAGTTGTGCTGATTCCTCCACATCTGTCCAAAGGTAAAAGATGTCTTGAAGGTGCAAAAAGACCTGTTAAACCCCCGTACTTTTTCATTTTATTTGCCTCAATGCAAACGTACAACTGTTACGCAAACATTGGAAGCATTTGTCATCATCTCTGTGCCAGTCTTACTGTTGAAAAAAAAGATTTCTTTGTGCGGGTCAAATAAATCACATTTGATTGTTTTTCCACACAAGATAACGATGGAGCAACATGTATTTTGCCTGTTTTCTACTAACTCGTACCCACTGAACCCATTTATGGTGTTAAAATTTCAATAACAGCATTTTTGAAGATATTGCCCGCTAAGAAGTGGATAATTTTTACCCGCCTGTTCAGCAGCAATTTTTTCAATTTTACCAAACACCGTTTTTGAAAATTTTAGAAGGAATGACTAGCTGGAACTCTTTTCTAATGATATTATGTCTGGCTTAACCGCGGCACGCTTTTGGAAAGTGTAGGAAACGGTTTTTTTTTCGAGCGGTTCTATTTTATCCGCGTGCGGCCGTGCCTACTTGACATAGACCGAACTGATTACAGGAGCTTGGAAATGTAGTCTCTTCCAGCTTTAAAACACGACCATTATTGATAGAATGATGTATAATTTCTTCATAAATCAATGTACAAAGTCTTAATAATAATGGTCGTGTTTTAAAGCTGAAAACAGAGTACATTTCTAAGCTCGTCTAAACAGTCCGGTCTACGTCAAGTAGGCACGGCCGCACGCGGGTGAAATAGGACCGCTCGAAAAGAAATAAGTTTTTTAGACTTTAAAGTGCGTGCCGCGATTAAGCTAGGTATGATATAGTTAGAGAAGAGCTTGAGCTTTTCATTACTTATAAAATTTTTGCAAACGGTGTTTGGTAAAATTGAAAAAATTGCTGCTGAACAGGCTGGTGAAAATTATTCAGTTCTTAGCGGGCAATATCTTCAAAAATGCTGTTATTGAAATTTTAACACCATAAATGGTTTCAGTGGGTACAAGTTAGTAGAAAACATCCAAAATACATGTCGCTCCATCGTTTTCTTGTGTGGAAAAACAATCAAATGGGATTCATTTGACCCGCACAAAGAAATCTTTTTTTTCAACAGTAAGACTGGCACAGAGATGATGACAAATGCTTCCAATGTTTGCGTAACAGTTGTACGTTTGCATTGAGGCAAATAAAATGAAAAAGTACGGGGGTTTAACAGGTCTTTTTGCACCTTTAAGACATCTTTTACCTTTGGGCAGATGTGGAGGAATCAGCACAACTCGTTTTTGGGCGGAAACTCAGTGGTAGATACCTGCTGACCTTACGAAGAGTTTGACACCATAAAAGCTTTGGTCGGAGTTTTTTCCAGATTGTAGTGATTTTACCGATATACCGCCTGGCCTACCAAGGTAAATACCCGGTATTTACCCAAAATCGGGTCTCTAATAGGGTATCTGTTTTCATTAATAATAATGATGATAATAACAACAATAACAATGATGAATTTTGCCCAAAGCAGCAAAATAATAATAAGTGCTTTGGAGGGTATATTTATGAAGCCTTGGAACTTGAAAAAAGAAATCATTCAACTTTTAACCGTCAACACTGTCAACCGAGCTGTCAACAGTGTCAACTTTTCTGTCAAACTGGGTAGGGTGGGTAAATATCGCTCGGGAAAATACCGGGTAAATACCCGACTCACATCACTGGGCCCGACAAAGACACAACAGAGGGATTTTCGGGCATTTCACCTCATTTTTTTGAAAATGGCTTGGACATGGACAGGTCGATTTTTATATTCGGTTCCTCGGCTTTCCTCTAGATCACACAGTTTATTCCACCTTCCCACAGCTAGAACCAACATCCTAGTGGCATCTCCTCTCTATCAGATGATTGTCAATTACTCTGCTTATGAGAGCGAGGTTGATCTCTTCAACTGTTCTCTGTCCGACATAAAGGCGAAGGTTTTTTCCTAAGTATGTACCCCCCCTCGGATTTGTCTCTGGTATCTCTCACCCTTTAACTGGGCTTTTCTGCCTGTTGGGTGCAGTACAACAACAATAATAATAACAATAATAATAATAATAATATTGAGGAGGACATCTGAAACCTCGTCTGAAACTGAAACCTCTACATTGTTTGACACGTTTGGCCGGTCAGCATTTTCGTTTCTGTAGCTTGGTGTTGGTGAATAAAGTAAAAACTACTAAGAAACTTGCTTTTTACGCTTTTCATGCTTTTTTTTCCACTTTTACCATCTTAAGGTGCGTTCAGTCAGCTTATTTAGCCGCAAGTTTTAATTTTAGTCGCAAGCGCAGCGACGCCCATTGGCTATTATGAGCCAGCCTCCTCAGAACAACCAATAAGCGATGCAGCGCTTACGACTAAAATTAAAACTTGCGGCTAAATAACCTGACTGAACGCACCTTTACATTCTTGCGTCTCACGCGCGCGCTCAAGCCAGGAAATAAACAAAGTATAATTGGTTGCATATTATGTATGTATGCTGCTACCGCAACAGTACGTTTTAGGCAATCCTTGCTACATCACTGTACTACGGATTGCATAAGACTATCCGGCCCAGAAGCCAGGCAGGAGAACGGCAGAAGCCTTGTTCGGGGTTGCCAAGTAAACAAGAAATAAAGTTTCAATAGACCATATTAATTATTCCCACTTTCCCCTTCCACTAGTCATTTGTAAGTTAGGTATGTGCCTGTGACCATGCGCACTGCAGTAGAAGATCTCGCGCGCCACAGCATGCATAGAAAACGGAACTTTGCTGTCGCTGTCAGAATTTACGATTTCTAGGTGTTTTCTTTATTCTCGGGATCTCGGGCGGGACGTTTTAACCTTTTTAACCATACTTTTACGTGACGGCTGACGCTCGGTTCTCTTTCAAGCGCGGTCAAAATTCTCGTTAGCGGAAGTTGTGCAATAAAATATGGCGGGTAATTTGAAATTGTTGTCGATTCAAAAAACCCCATTTTAAAATGCTCCGCATCAACTTCACAGCAAGATTTTTCATTTTTTCATTGTGAAAAGTAGATCCGGTACCTATTTCTTTTTACACACTTGTTGTGTTATACATTCGTTGAAATTGTCAATTTGCACCGTGAATTGATCATTTTACAAAGTCATTCAACATGCATATTCTTATGGGAGTTTCAACCCAGCACATGTGGTTGTCTCTCTCCCCGATCTGCGACTGCGCTTTGAATAATTAATATGGTCAATAGGTCACAGGAACATAACCGTCATCCTGGCACCAGCTATGGCAACGTTGCAGGCACGCCGGCACAACGAAGCCGAGAACGAAGCGCCTCTTGCCAGCTTCTTGCCCGCGTTTGCGCATTGGGGGGTGCCAAGGTAGCGCAATAGAGATTCGCTCGTTTTTACTCATTACTCAGCCAAATCTTGAGTTCAGCGCATTAATTTTTTTAATACAGCGACAATTCTTCGATAATTTATCCTTGTATTTATTACAACCAAAGAAAATTATATTACCAAGTACTAGTGAAGATAACATCATACCATATACCCATCTTTAGGCAGCCATTTTTGTTCCCGCGACCTAAATTCGATATAGTAATTTCCAAATTTTGAACTTTCATTCTTACTTTGGATTGGAACGAACTTCCAATATTTTCATTATTTTGCGAGTTATTTTGTAAAAAAGACCTATACAAAATGGAAATTTGGCTTGCGACTGATTCTCCTTCGCATTTTTAGTAACTTTTTTGTATCTATCTGGGGACTTATGTTGCTATTCTGTAAAAAAGATACACCGATGTAAAGCGCTGTATCGCTGTAAGAAGACACATGTGACATTTTTCAACCGTTTTTTGAATAAAAAATAAAAAAAGAAAATCAGAAATTTCTGTGTTTTCACGATATCTCGGAAACTAAAACTGATAAGGTCAAATATCTTTTTGGATCATTGATTGTCATGAAAATGCGCAACTTTTTTCTAATTTAAACCGACTTTGAATCTCTAAAGATAAGCGAGATACCCATGCTTAGCCTCGAAAAACGGACAGCCTGTATGGCACGAAATTAACTCGAAAATTGAACTTGACATATTCAGAAACTCTGGAAAAATTGTCCCAAGGAAGTTTTTTCTCTTTTGAATTATCGTGATGGGGAAGTTTTCTTATGGGGGGGGGACAGACAGCTGACAGCTTCAACATGGTTGTTGCAACTTGTCTTGACATCGGAGATGATATTATTTATTTCTCGTGTATTTGTTGGTTTGTACATGTTGTGATAGAGCCACCACGTTAAGGAAATTTAAAATGTTCAATAAAATGATTTTTGTCGACACGAGCGCCATCTAGTGAGATGCTCGCTTACTAAATCGCGTTTATAACCTCAAAAAAACCGACGTCTTTTCAGGTCGATTTCGCTTCACTATCGGGATCGGGAGAAAGTCTCCTATGGGGATTGGGGAGAACCATACCGGACGAAAACTCTGACGAAAACCACATCGCGAGCTAGGAGATCGCGAGATGAAAGGCAGACCACGTGGCCAGAGATCCGTATGGCGTTTATATTTTCATAATTCTGTGAAGAATGGGCCAGTTGGAGGTTTGCAGTGATCGAAGGTAAATTTAGGCATTTTTTCCTTGTTGAAACATTGTGGTTACGGTACGTTTAACGACCACATTTTATACCTACACTTTTTACAACCACGAAGCCAACCCTGCCTTCTACTCATGATTATTAGTCGCCACCAAGGACCAAGGACCAAGGGGGAAATCACGATCACACTAACTTATACAGGTGTCCCACGAAGTAACCGAGTTCAAAGTTCAAGGGTAGATGTACTTTCTTGAGGCAAATCAGAATCTGCCTTCGAAATTTTCCTGACGTCCCCCTTTTCTGATATACAGCAGGGAGATTTATGTGTTCAACCGAAAAGTTTGATTGACCATATCTCATGATAGATCAATAATTAATTTTTTAATTTGTTTTCCTCTTTATCGGCTCACATTGGCCATAAGAGTTTTTGCCTTTATTTATTAACTTCTACAACAGTGAAAAATTGCAAATTTAGACAGCACAAACATCCAGACTTCGTCCGGGAATCGAACCCGGGGCTCCCGTGGCCGCAGGCAGCCACACAACCACCTGCGCCACGGGGTCGTCTATATCTCATGATAGATCAATAGAATCGATTGAAATTTTGCAGGTGTATTCTAAAACCAAGGGCGTTTGTAGCGCCCTATATATTCATTCATGAAATGAATACAGGACCGTACCCAAAATTTTGTTTTTCGAGTTTCCGTTAGAAAAGTCATCCTGTATAGATTTTTTTCAAAATCTGATCTTATATTGGGAAGCTACATGAAAAATGTCGCAAAATGCGGTTCCTAATTTGTTTGGCACTAATTCAGCTGATTTGAAAAAAAATATTACCAGAAAATTTTCAGGAATATTTTTGAAAATTTCAATTTGAAAAGATAATTTCAGGAGAGTTTTCTGGAAACATGAATTTGGAACCTCAGATTCCTACCCAAGTTCATGTGTTCAGAAAATCTCCTGAAATTATCCTTAGTTTGGTAGAACATCAAAATTGAAATTGTGACTTTGTTTAACCATCTGAAATGACATTTGAGTTATTTGAAATCAAATTTTCAAAAATATTCCTGAAAAATCTCTGATAATTTTTTTTTCAGCTATTATCAGTATCAGCTGATTATTTCCAAACAATTTAGGAATCGCCTATTGTAGCATTTTTTATGTAGTTTCAGAATATGACATCAGATTTTGGAAAAAATCTATACAGGATGACTTTTTCAACAGAAACTCAAAAAACAAAATTTTGGGTACGGTCGAGGGTACGGTCCTATATTTATTTCATAAATGGATAGGGCACTACAAAGGCCCTAGCTTCAAGAATATACCTGCAAAATTTCAATCGATTCTATTGATCTAATATTTCCGAGTCTATTCCTGAGATATGGCCAATCAAACTTTTTGGTTGAACACATAAATCACCCTGTATATCGGAAACGGAAGACGTCAGAAAAATTTCGAATGCAGATTCTGATTTGCCTTGAAATCTTGAAAATGTACATCTACCATCAAGCCATGTCGGTTACTTCGTGGGACACCTGTATAGTTTCTTTGTAGTTGAATTGTTTAGGCCGTTGGTAAATCATAGAGCCAGTGTAGCATATCTACTCTTATTTTCACTAAAGCGATGCAGGCAACCAAGAATACAACAACGATCTAGAAACTGCAACTGGTGTTGCTACCTCCTTTTAACGGAGCAGCACGTTGTTCGCGCTGTTTCTTTTTTATTTTTTTTTGCAAAATTTTCTGGATAATCTGCAAATTTCATAATAGAATATCATTATGTCCACTGTTCTGAGTGGTTTGCCAATTTTTTTGTTTGGATTTGCCTGTGGTGGCCGTTATCCGTACCGTAACCAACATTGTTAAAATAAGGTTGAAATGAAGATTTACATTTTTTTATATCAACATCACAACATACGCGTTAACTTTTTTACGGCGCCAGAGTCTATATCGCTAAATACCTGTCAGGTCCTCAAAGTAAAATTTGTTGCTTTTATTCTTGTTCAAAAGTAATGTTGAATTTACAAAATGCACGATCTCTCTTAAATCCGTGCTGGTGCTGATACAAAATTCACGTCAACGCGTTCTGCTTCACAAATGTATTATAGCATAGCGGAGACGTTCCTTTCAGTGTAAAGTTTGGATCTGTGCATTTCAACAAAAACAGAACGAAAGCAGGTTGCTGGTTTACGGTTTCGGCGTCTATAACCTGCTTTTTAGTGCTTTTGTTGTGTTCTCCGTTCCATGCATGAAAGGTACCTACAGATCCAAACTCGGGTCCAAACTTTACACTAAAGCTGCCCTCTGACTAAAGCTAGCGTTGCTGTTCAATTCTATATGTAAATGAACTCTATCTGTTTCCTAATTTTGCGACGCGTGCGATCTGATTCGATGAGAATCAGGCGAAAATATCCCATCCGAAACGCACAAATCCTACAGTTCGCTTAGGGGTTTTTAGTACAACAAATAGGGTAGTTCCCGGCCCTCTTCATGTGAGGGAAGCATGCGCCGGTTATTTGACAGACGGCAGCCGCATCTTGACAGTTGACGGCGAAATCCTCAGACAAAAACGTCAAACACATTGAATAAGAGAAAGTTATGTTAGTTATTTTAGCTATATAGTGGCAAGGAAAGCAAACAAGCATTTGTGCGTTTGGTGGTTGTTTCAGTGACTCGCGATACGTTTTTGTAGACACAAGCGCCATCTACTGAGAGATGCGCAAACTAAACTTCACTCTTGTCATTTGTCCGAGGATTTTTGACAGTCGGCAATTGTCAGTCGGCACATCCCAGATCGCCGGTCAGGTGGGTGATCTAAACATGCGCCCTTGCACGCGACAGTGGCTGGGAACATCCCTATTGTCTTTCTTCCCGTCAAACGTCAAACCCAAACGCGTTATTTAATAATTCCAAAATCAGTTTCACGTTGTTGTCGGGTATTCCCTACATCATTGTTTGCCTACCCTAAATGTTCCCCCCAACACACGGGGGTTGCGCGTAGGGTTGCCAGATCTCATATATTTGGTATGAGACTCATATATTTTAACAAGATCTCATACCTCATACCACACATCAAATATATGGGCAAATCTCATATATTTCCAGTTATTAGCTGTTTCAGACATAATTTTGTCAATTTTTATTATATTTTTTATTTTTGCGCTGCAATTCAAGCATAACAATTCTGAACTGGAATGTTGTATTCTTTCTCAAGTTGAGAGGATTTTTTTCATCATGAGACACTAATGAACGGATGTCCAGGAGAAGGCATCAGCCAAAAAGCTACTGAAAATCGGCAGCTGCAGCTGCAAAATATTTTTGAATATGTCTGTACTTAGTTTTGTGCTTATTATTTTCTAAAAATTACATGGAAGGGTCGGAATTATTGCCCTGAATGAAGTCATTTTTCTTAACTTGATAAAAGAGTATTTCATCGTTAAATTCCTTTAGATTACCTACCTACTTTTTCAAAGATGAGCGAACTGTTAACTGTTATTAATAGAGGTAGGTAGTTAGTATAGAATAGATCTTCTCATATAGACGGTTCCCTTTTGCTCGCAGCTCGTGCGCAGGTCTTCAAGTATAGAAGCTCACTGGTTTAATTGGCTGTTTAACCGGGAGCGCTTTATCCATCGGGCTGGTTGGGGTTGGGGTTGGCGATGGCGCCAATATAGGTGAACCTGCGAGGACCCCAGGTAAAATTAGGACTTTATTAAATTTCATCAATTTTTAAATTGTTTATTTTTTATTTGTCTTTTTCACGGAATGTTTATTGTGATGTGGATCTGGATAATCATAATAAAAAATAGGACCTCATATATTTTTTGCTAATCTCATATATATTTCTCAGGTGTCTCATATATATGATTCAAAAAAATCTGGCAACCCTAGTTGCGCGGGAAGGCCACCATGGGAAGGCCCACGTGTGGCTATTTCACCATTTTTAGTTGGTAATGAGAACTGTCAAATCCGAGGTCAAATCATCATCAGACAAAATGTGGGATAATTAGCATTAGGTTATCATAGGTACCTCGATAGGTACCGAATAAGAATGAAGTATTTATATTATATGCGAGCAGGATCATGGAGCGGAAGCCCTTCTGGCCTTTTTGAATCATTATAATGCAAATGCACAGTTACCGAGAAAATGTGCAATTATGGCAAGTATATGGCCCTGTGTTTGTGCAGTTAAAGCACACCGCCTTCGGCATTACAGTCGCATACTGGTGCTAAAGTCTGGTAAAGTTTACATTATAACGCCTAACAATCGTTTTGATATGTGATGTGTAACCAAGTTGACGGGTTTAATTTCCTGTGTACTAATAAATCGTTTCCTCAGAACACACACTTTAGCAATTCAATAATTTGTTGTATGTGTGAGCCGGCTGGCTGAGTTATTTGGTGGAGCTTGCTGCATCTGACAGGGTCGAGATTTATCTTAATAACCCCGGCCTGCAGCCTTTTATTTAATTGATCGCATCATACAGCCACGTAATGGCCACTATACGTAACGCAGCCGCAACGCAGTAAGGTGCAACGTTTCTGATTGGCTGGCAAGGTAATCACGAAACCATCGCAATTAACGCAGCAAACATTATTGCGCATTTTATAGAGCCGACATAATGAGGAGCGCATAGAGTGTAGTACACCGCTTCAGGCGAGTGTTTCTCGACGCTAAGCCCAGTTAGAATTTGGATGAGGAGCCGCCGGGAGGTAGTGCCAGTGGGGAGTTTCATCTGATTCTGATGAGCTGGCAGATAATTCCTCCTCGGGTGGCCCTCGGCAAACCCCCTTCCCGAGTATTAGTATTACGCCTGCAATCGGCAGTACGGCAATATGTAAAAGAAAACCGACAGCATAGTCAGCGAAACAAATAAGTTCAGGAACTGATTGAACTCAAGGCACACTACCCAGTACTGGCGAGTACCAGTCGCTTCTGAGTCGTGAGCGACAACTAATTGCTTTTCTTGCCTGGATTAATTACTTGTCTGACCTTGGATCTTGCCAGTCAACCAAAATGGGTTTTGGCTTGACGAATGCCTCAGCTACATTGCAAAGGATATTTGACTCTGTGTTTGGTCTTGATCTTCAACCCGCGGTAATGGTCTACCTGGATGATATCGTCGTGATCTCTCAAGACTTTGAAGAACATCAAAAAATCTTATGAACTGTTTCTGACCGATTCCGTGCAGCTGGTCTTGTTGTAAGCAAAGGGAAGTGTCAGTTTTGTAGGCCGGAGCTTGAATACCTTGGTTACGTGGTGGACCGCCGAGGACTTCGGACAAATTCTGAGAAGTTTTAAGTTATATTAGACACTCCAACACCTCAGAACGCCAAAGATAATCGTAGTTTCCTAGTTTCCTTCTTGGTACAGACCGTTTGTCTCTAAATTTTCAAAATTGTCGCACCCTGACAGAACTCACGAAGAAAAACGTATCGTTTCGCTTGACTGACAAATGCGTCAATTCCTTCAAGAGGATTAAGAGGAACATCTGTTCATCTTCCGTATTGAGCTGCTCTGACTGCACAAAGCCAATTAGTTTTTAAACGGATGCATCCGGATATAAAATAGGAGCCGTAGGTACTCTCTCAGACTTATGACGGACAAGAGCATGCCACCCGCTACTGACTCGACAAGAAAATAACTTTGCCACCACTGAACATGAGTGTTTACCGGTAATCTGGTCAGTGGAAATAAAACTTGGGCATTATTTGCAAGGTACACATTTTGATCTCATCACAGATCACCACAGCTTGATTTGTCTACACTGCCTCAAGGATCCGCAAGGTCGCTTCGTCTGCTGGGCCCTACGTCTCCAACCGTATGAATACACAATAATTCACCGAAAAGGAAAGTATCATGTCGCTCCCGATTTGCTATCCAGATCTGTTTCGAACTAGAAGAAATCATCTCAAGTCAGAACCAAGTTGGAAAAGAAAACACTGAAAAGACTGACAAGTGGTACGCTGATCTCGTTCGAAAACTCACCGAAGTTCCCGAAAAATATCGACAGTTTCGACTACAGGATAGGATTGTGTTCAAGTACATCATCAACAGCTCCTTTGAGTTATTAGAATATTAATGAATGTTGGAAGGAGGTTGTTCCGGAACGAAGTCATTCAGAATTGATTAGGAAGTTTCATAATAGGTTTGTTCCATCAAGAGGTTTCAAACTAGTCAGAGCCAACAAGAAGCGAGAAATACTGTTTGCAAACTGATTTGGGCGCTTCTCATTGGCTCTGACTAGTCTGAGATTTCGGATGGAACAAACCTAATGAACCTACTTCAAGTCGTGTTGGAGCTTCGAAGACTTTTTTTCGCCTTGCAGAACGTTACTCTTGGCCGAAAATACGTCAAGATTATCAAGATACATCGCTCGATGTCACACACGCCAGTCAAACAAATCTGTTCAGAAGTGGCCTCCTGGATCCATGCATTGCATGCATGCATTCATGTACCACTAAGACGGCCATGGCAAACTATAAATTCAGATCTGGTTGGACCACTCGTCAGGTTACGGAAGGGACACAAGTACCGTATGATCGAAAACTTTCCTCCTCTAGGCAGGCTGTGGCCTGGCCAAAATCAGCCTCGTTTGCCTGCCAATGACCAGACCACAGCCTGCCTAGAGGTGGAAAGTTTTTGATCATACGGTATGAAGTACATTCTGGTTGTGGCTGATACCTTCTTTGAGTTTGTAGGAACATTTGCCTTACGGAAGGCTATTGCCCCTGCAATAGTGAAGTGTTTGGAAGACAGCGTTATCTTGATCTTTGAAACCCCTCCAACCTCCAACGATCATATGTGACAACGGGCCACAATTTCGTGGCAAAGAGTTTGACAATCTGTGCAAAAAGTATGACATCCATATGAAGTTTACTGCTGATTACCACCCGCATGCGAACCTTGTAGAACGTGTGAATCGAGTGCTCAAAGCTATGCTTGCTTCTTATAGCGAATATGGGACGACTATTTGAAATCTGTGACATGTGTAAGTATATGCACTTCGAAGCATGAAGTCAACGTACTATACAAATTTTGGCCGAGGCCTTGTGTGACAATCAGAAGAGAGAAGAAATAACCCCTGATTGACTTTCTATAGATTCCGTTATGAAGAGCGAAGCCATGTTGAAAATTCACCATCGGGTGCAAGAGAAAATCTCAAAGCGAACGGGCGTAACAAACACTATTATAATTCGAGGCGTCCAACTGAGAACTACCACAATAATAAAACAAAGCTCCTTGACTACCACAACACCGGACCATATCAGACAGTGTTTCGCATATGTTAAGGGTTCATCAGTGCGTGGACATGTACGATCGCACGCAAAATAAACGGAGACAGTGTTTCGCGCGGAGTGTACTGATTCAATGAATTTTAGCCTTCTTGTCACTGTGACACCAAGCCAAAATTCAGTAAATCGGTACACTCCGCGCGAAACACTGTTTCCGTTTATATTGCGTGCGATCGTAAGTCCAACCATCCACCACAAGGCTTGTAAATTTTTTCAGTTATTTTTACCAACTTGGCAAGAGGTGATTTCTTTTGTGTTCGAAACGGACCTGGATAACAAATCGGGAACGACATGATACTTTCCTTTTTGGTGAATTACTGTGTAATCATACGGTTGGATATAGGGCCCAGCGGGCGAGGCGATCTTGCGGATCTTTGAGGCGGTGTAGTCAAATCAAGCTATGGTGATTTGTGATGACGTCTAAATGTCTACCTTCCAAATAATGCCTTAGATTTTCCACTGACCACATTACCGATGAACACTCGCGTTCAGTGGTGGAAAAGTTTTTTTTTTGTCGAGTTAGTGATCTTGATGAGTAGAGGATAACATGCTCTTCTCCGTCATAAGTATGAGAGAGTACGGCTCCTATACTATATCCGAATGCATCCGTTTGAAGGCTAAATGGCTTTGTGCAGTCCGGGTAGTTCAGTATCGGAGATTAGACCAGATGCTTCTTAATCTTCTTCCTTCCTAAATAAATTGGCGCATTCGTCAGTCCAGCGGAACGATATGTTTTTCTTTGTAAGTTCTGTCAAGAGTGCGACACCTGTTCAACTTTACGGTATTTAGTTGAGAATAAAAACCTACAATCGCTGAGCTAGTTTTAGTCCTGTCCCTAGCAGTACTTCTGTAGGAACAACTATGTAATCAAATTTTTTTTGGAATCGTTAGAGGGTCATCCCAGGACAAATAATCACTCGGGTGCTTTCGCGATTTCTGGTACATTTTCCAGCAATATCGCATCAAAGTTGGCGGCTGGTCAATTCTTCAGTTCGCTGATATTTCTTTGAGTTTTCGCAATTTTCTTCAAATAAAAAAACTGATCTACCCAACTAACAATTCTGGATCGAATGGTTCTGTCAAATTTTGGGTACTTATCTTATACCGTCGTATATCTTATATATCTTATATATACTGTCGTTCTGCCCTTGCCCGCCCCCTGCAATTGATTTTCAACAGAGCTCTTGCTTCCTCCACCTTCCCCAAATCATGGAAAAGCTCTAGGTTGTGCCCTATTCACAAGAACGGCCCTAGGAACTGCGCTGAGAACTATAGACCGATCGCTATCTTGAGCAACGTCAGCAAGGTATTCGAGATTTGCTTGCATAGGGTTATCTCGGGGTTTGTTGAACAGAAAATAGTTAGCGAGCAGCACGGTTTTATAAAGGGAAAGTCAACAGTCACGAACTTGATGGAGAAAACGCAATTTATATCTGATTGTATGAGCGAGCGTAAGCAGGCCGATGTCATCTACACCGATTTTTCAAAGGCTTTTGATCGTATAAGCCACGACATACTCTTAAGGAAGTTGGAAAATCTGGGGTTTTCCCCCGATCTGGTCAGACTGTTCAGGTCCTATCTGGTCGGTCGAGGGCAGTTTGTGAGGGTTTCGGGTCACAGTTCCGAGAGCTTCGAGGTTGTGTCGGGGGTCCCGCAGGGATCTGTGCTGGGTCCCCTACTTTTCATCATTTTCATAAATGACATTGGGCTGAGCCTCAGGAGCTCGTTCCTCCTCTATGCTGACGATCTGAAGATCTTTTCGCCTGTGAATTCTTCTGAGGACTGCTCTCGCCTTCAGGAGGACATCGATGCATTGGTGGGATGGTGCGCTGCGAACGGTCTTGACTTGAACGTGACGAAGTGCATGGTCATGTCCTTTTCGAGGTCCTCTGGACCCCTGGAGTTCCCATACAAGATTGGCGATCACATTCTGGCCAGACCCAGTGTCATCAAATACCTTGGCGTGTACTTCGACCCAAAGCTTTCTTTCTCAGAGCACATTGGTTACGTGCACAGGGCAGCCTACACTACACTGGGTTTCGTGACACGGAACTCCGGGGACTTTTCCAACATCGAGACATTGCAGCGTCTCTTTTCGTCCTTGGTTTTGCCACGGCTGGAGTATGCATCCGTCATCTGGTGCCCCTACCACGAGAAATATGTGTCCTTTCTGGAGGGTGTGCAGCGGCGTTTCCTGAAGCTGCTGGCCCTCAGGGTCGATGGAGTTTACCCTTGTGTTGGTTTCCCGCAGCAGTCGTTGCTGGCCAGATTTGGTCATCGGTCCTTGGAAAGCCGTAGAACGGTTGGCTACCTTCTTTTCTTGCATAGGCTTGTTTCGGGTGCGGTAACCTCCCCCAGTGTTCTTTCAAGGATCTCCCTAAATGTTCCAAGACAGGGCCTAAGGCGGAGTGATGTTTTTTATGTGAGGCCCACACAAAAGCTCTTTTACTTCAATTCTCCAGTGAACCGCCTTGCTCTGACATACAATAGGTTCCAGGAGAAGTTCGACATTTTCAACTGCAGTGCGGCGGATGTCAGGCGAGTTTTTGATTGAGATGCAATCGACGCATTGTTCTTGTCAGTGAGTAGTGTTGCGACGGATTTTCTTTTCTTCGTTCCGCGGTCACGCTATTATTGGACTTGTTAGTCTGTTGCGTGCCCGTATATATAATAATAATAATAATAATAATACCGGGTGAAAAAAAAAATAAAAGGAGTTTCATTATTTCTCTCCAACTTCTTAGTTTCTTGGCCGATTTTCACAAACTTGGTGTCAAAAGCTCGCTGACTAAATCGTCTATTCAAATCAATTGTCAATATAGCCAAATTATCAAAAATCAAGATGGCGGCGGCAAACTCAAATGAAAATGTGTCGTATGTCGAGATTTTTTTTTGGTTCCTGAACTTTGTAAAGAACGACATTGAGATTCAGCTTTCCTTTGCAATTTGGGACTAAATTCACTTGATTCGCACATCCAACTATGAAAATATAGTGAATTAAAGGAAGGTCCATATGTCATTTTTCCCAAATTCACAATAAATCAACAGTTTCAAAACCTCCCGCAAATCCTTGTTTCTAAAGCAATTTCTACACACTTGGTGGTGATCGTAAGCTGTGTGCATTAGCTACAAATACAGTGTGGGTGCATGGCCGAAGTTTCAAAATTTCAGATGATAGATGACGTAAATGGTGGTGGTGCGCATGTCAAATATCGAATATTCTACTTTTTTGTTCTCACATGTTCTAAACGGAATTTCTGCAAATGGTTGGCTTAATTGTCAGCTGAATAAACACGCAACAAGAGTCAAATGTTGAAAGAGTCGAAATAGAAAATTTTCAAATGGACGACTTTACTTCTTTGGAGAAAATAAAACGATTCTATCGTGAATTTCAATTACGATTGGTTTAAGGTGGTTGAGATAAAAATACAGGGCTCAAACAAGGCACATAATATGACAGAAAAACCATTATTGTAACAATACCATTGATGAGGATCTTACTTATATCTGCCTCTCCCGCTTAACAAAACCCAAAGAAACGTTCCGAACATTTTAGGGGAAAAAATCCTGGTGATAATAATAATAATAATAATAAATAATAAATGGACTTTATTCAGTAAATGAATATCAAATGAAGAGGGGCGAAGTCTAGCACAATTGCTGATCTACTTAACCCTCTCAACATGTTACAAAATAAAATATGACAAGAAAAAATGCATAGCAGACAAAACAAAAAAAAAACAACCAATAAATTCTTAACACATGAATTATATGGAATAAGGGAGGAAAACAAAATCAATTGCTAATTTTCATCACAAGATAATAATGTAAAAATTAAAGTAAGAAATCAAATGTGAGAAATTGACACAAAATTTAACAAAAATTAACACAAAATTAAATAGAAATCTGTATCCTCAGTGCAAGAGGATAGAGCAAGAAGGAAAGATAACAGCAATTAAGCTAAAGTGAGAAAAAAAACAAATGTAGGAACAGACTTAATCAATGGTCAAAAAGCCGCAGGGAAGAGAAGCATAAAGAAATGAGTTGAAAATCAAATTCCACCCGATAAAATCAATCTGATGAGCTGGCTTTTAAAAGACGAAAGCGATGGCGACTGCATCAACCCACGAGGAAAAGAGTTGAAAAGTTTCACAGAGTTATAAGTGAAAGATCTTCGAAATAAAGTCGTATGGTGGTGAGGCATTGTCAATCTATCATTAGACCATCTTAAATTTAAGCCCATGGAACAAGCGTCCGATCGTAATACAAGTTTACTTCTCAAAGCTACACTGCATAAATCAAACTTGAAAAGCTTGTAAAGAAAGTTCCCCAACTGGGAGATGCGACGCTGTTCCATGTTGAGCCAACCAATCTCGGACAACTTTAAGGACACGTGATCATATTTTCTAAGACCGTATATACATCTTATACAGGCATTCTGGACTCTCTGTATTCTACTTTTTGTGACAGAATCAAGACAAGGCCCATAAATGAAACTACAGTAATTGTAGAAAGAGAGTACAAGAGTATCGCAGAGGTGTTTCTTCAACGGGAAGCTCAGTATGTGTCGGTTAGCGTATATTAGTTTTAAAGCTGAATAAGATTTTTTCAAAAGTGACGTAACGTGATCCTTGAATCTTAAATTTGTATCAAGGATAACGCCAAGATTGCGAGATGAATCGACGTATGGGATTTGAACGTCATCAATCTTGAGAGAAAAACCATTATTCAATGAAAATTCTTTTTGTTTTTTAGTTGCGAATAACAAAGCACAGGATTTTAAAGGATTAAGGAGTAACGCGTGTTCTTTGGAAAGGGAGCTTAACTTATCCAAGTCTTTCTGAATATGCTCACGAGCCGCAAGAAAATCCGAATAATGAAAGCTGAAGTGCAACTGCGTGTCATCGGCGTAGGCTTGGACCTTGCATTTATCCGTGCATGTTAAAACGTCAGAAGTATACACAATAAATAACAATGGACCGAGTATTGAACCCTGCGGTACGCCGGATTTAACACTTAAAGTAGATGATAAAACATTATTGACAGAAATACGCTGATATCTGTCCTCAAAATAAGATGTTATAAGAGCAACAGAAGAATCATTAAAACCGAAGAATTTAAGTTTAGCAAGAAGCAGATCGTATCAAACGCCTTGGAGTAGTCCAACAACACCAAGGCACTGGCCAGACCTTTATCATATGCACCGATGATGTCATCGACGACGTTTGCCAGGGCAGTAGAAGTACTGAAACCAGACCTGAAACCCGTCTGACAATCCGGCAGTAGATGATTTGAAGTAAAATAATCGAACATTTGACGATACAACACTTTTTCGAAAATCTTGGACATTGTAGGTAAGATGCTGATTATTCTTAGGTCGGAAAACTCTGTGGGATTAGATTTCTTTGCCAACGGTTTACCTATAGCAATCTTCCACTGCCAGGGAAAACAGCACTGTTCCATGCAACTATTAATCAGATGGACGATATACCGATCAATCACTGGACTACAACATTTGAGCATCTTCAGAGAAACATGATCTGCACCCAGAGCATTACATTTAAGTGCCCAAAGAATTTTGTGAACTTCCTCAGCACACGTCATTACAAACTCGAAACTCAGACCAGGTTTGGAAATTTTATTGCAATAGAAATCAACTTTTTTAGAACAGTCTGAAACGTTATGGAAAAAAGAAGCGAAGTAATTATTTATGTCCTCGGGATTTGATAAGTGGATTGGGATGTTTGTTTTGTCATTCACATTGGGCAAGACGTTCAAATTCCTAAGAGCAGCCCATGTTCCTCTAGAGTCGTACCGTTCTGAACAGGTAGACAACAAGTAAGATCTCTTTTCCTTCCTGATCAAGTTCAAAGTGAAATTTCGCAATTTTCTATAAGCGTCCCAGTCAGCCTGGTCCTTGGTACGTTTAAATTTTTGAAGAGCTCTATCTCTTTGTTTCATGAAGATTCGTACGTTTTCATTTAACCACGGAGCCTTTGGTTTCGTAATCCTTGATTCTACAGTAGGACAATGTTCGTCGAATAAATTCGTTATTAAATTGTTAAAAATTTGACTTTTTTTGTCAATATTCTTCTCTCTCAACATACTGAACCAATTCAGACGTTGCAAATCAGCCTGAAAATTATGAATATCAAAACCTCTGATATTCATAATTTTCAGGCTGATTTGCAACGTCTGAATTGGTTCAGTATGATGTGTTCCAGTCATGATATGACTGGAATTTAGATATTTGTATTGTTTGGCCCGCAGAGGATATTTGATTTGTATGACTAGTTTGCCGTGAAAACTGTCTGAATATCTAACTGAATATCGTGAAATTGCCGGGATACTTCGTAGGCGTACGCTATTGTACCATGCGATCAACAAAATTGTTGTTGATTGGGGTAGGCTGTGACTTGGTCAAATTTCAGAATGTCAAGCTGCTTTCGGCCAGGGCACAGCCTACCCCAATTCCGAATTTTGTTGATCGCATGGTACAATAGCGTACGCCTACGAAGTATCCCGGCAATTTCACGATATTTTTTTGAGGAACCAGGACGTCGTCAAAAATACCAAATTTTAATGGATTTATTATTGTCAAGTTGTTGTCGATGCAGTGTATCTGTAAGTAAGTAGAGAAGTATGCTCGCGGTAAGTGCCCTCTAATGCATCTACTGGTTGGTGGTAGATTTTCAATGTGCGTGTTTTTGCCATGCCTAAACGACCAGACTGACCAGAGTCTGAGCTCATCCAGAGTTTTGCAACTGGATCCTTTGCGCAAAAGTTGTACCAGATATTCTTCTGCTACCAACAGTATCTTCGATATTTGTCCAGTTGTCAGAAACTCCAAAGTTGTTGAGATAAGAAGGATGTTGCGAGAGGAAGAGCTCCTTTTTTGTTCCAAACTTGCTGCTGGTATAATCATCTCCATTTAAAGCATGGAGAACTATTAAGCGTCGCCTTTATGATTTAGATACCTATAGACAATACAAATAGAAAAGATCATATGTCTTCACGGATTTTTACGGTTGCGTAGGAACCAGGCGAGTTCATCATTCAAAAAAATGTTGGCTGATTTTTGATGCCCTTATATCCGTGACGACGGTGGTGATAACATATGGTCTTCTCTATTTGTATTGTCTATGCACTATTCGTGGCCATAGTATATACAGGACATATAGGTACTTTCACAAAAATATGGCCAATGCAGGTATCTACCTTGCATCAGGTGCTCGGTCCTCAATAATTTGAACAGATGAAGTTATCACTGTTATGTTGAAGGCACCATTTTGTCATTGCCAAACACAGATGTTAAGTGTGGAGATTTGGGGCAAGCGACTAGCAAGTTTAAGCAAGTTTGTTCCCTGTACTTTCATCTCAACCACCTTATACCGATTGTAACTGGAATTCACAATAAAACCGTTTAATTTTTCCCAAAGAAATAAAGTTGTCTATTAGAAAATTTCTACATTTCGACTCTCCTAACACTTGGTTTTCGTTGCGTGCTTATCCAGCTGACCATTAACCCAACCATTTACAGAAGTTCTGTTTAGAACATGTGAGAACAAAAAGCAGAATATTCGATATTTGAGATGCGCACCTTCACCATTTACGTCATCTAATATCTAAAATTTTGAAACTTTGGCCATGCACTCACACTGTATTTGTAGCCAAGGCACACAGCTAACGATCACCACCAAGTGTGTAGAAATTGCTTCAGAAATAAGGATTTGCGGAAAGTTTTGAAACTGTTGATTTATTGTGAATTTGGAAAAAACGACATGTGAACCTTCCTTTAATTCACTATATTTTCACAGTGGAATATGCAAATCAAGTGAATCTAGTCCCAAATTGCAAAAGAAAGCTGAATCTTTCAGAATCCACCATCAATGTCGTTCTCTACAAAGTTTAGGAACAAAAAAAAAATCTCGACATACGACACATTTTTATTTGAGTTCGCCGCCGTCATCTTGATTTTTGATGATATGGCTATATTGACAATTGATTTGAGTAGACGATTCAGTCAGCGAGCTTTTGACACCAAGTTTGTGAAAATCGGCCAAGAAACTAAAAAGTTGGAAAAAAATAATGAAACTCCTTTTATTTTTTTTTCACCCTGTATAAAGTAAGTACCCAATATCTGACAACACCATTCGATCCAAAATTGTTTGTTGGGTAGATCAGTACTTTTAATTGAAGAAAATCGCGAAAACTCAAAGAAATATCAGTGAACTGAAGAATTGACAAGCCGCCAGCTTTGATGCGATATTGCTGGAAAATGTACCAGAAATCGCGAAAGCACCCGAGTGATTATTTGTCCTGGGATGACCCTCTAACGATTCCAAAAAAAAAAAAATTGATTACATCGTTTTCCCTGCAGACGTACTGCTAGGGCCTGAATTATTACAAAACGGGTAAGTTGTTACAAACTAAATATTAGGTGCTCAAAATTTCAGTAGTTTCTCCGAAAGAAATTCTTGGGCACTCTTCATTAGATTTCCACTTCAGGTTAAATTATAAAGCAAAAACTTTGATGCGCTTTTTGCTACGCGTCACTTTGTAGGTACACCTTTTCTGGTAGTTACCGAGGGTAAGTACAGGTAGTACCTACTTGTATTTTTGCACGCGACTATTTCATTCTTAAAAGAGTTCACATTTGAAATTTATAGCCTTTTTTTATCGCGATATCAATAAAACAGTGTTCTACAGCTCTATATAACATTATATGTCTGATATCTGCAGTTTGATTTGTGAAAATTTTCCGTAGGTAACACTTGCACGCACGGTATTTTTCCAACAATCAGACTGTACCTACCCACCACCGTCAAACAATAACAAGCGCACTTCGTTCTCGACCTGTACCAAGAGCGCAATTTTCCTCCACAAAGCGCACGCTCCATTTATATTGACTATGGAAAGCCCTCTGCCATTGTAAGCAGTTACGGAAAATGCCGTTAGAAGCCGCCACTGATGCGGCGCTATCACCATTGCGTGGGAAATGCCTGTTCTCGACAGATGTGCGCACCTGCCAAACATCGTAGAAGCCCCATGCGTCGGGGGTGGAATATTCCCCTCCATTCGTCGACCAAAAGTTCCATTTCGGAAAATCGAGTGGATCTTTTGTATCAGAACCGTGAATAAAAAGAATCGGTTGTGTCAGCCCTTAACTTTCCCGACGAGTAGCAAGGAGCGGATGTACATTTTTACATAAGACGTTCCTTCGGGTGGGAACTTGGAATTTGAGAGAAAGATTAAAATAAATTCAAAGCATGTTTCATAATAATCGAACAAAATAAAAGGAATTTTCCAGAAAAACCACAAAGCTTTTTCCAAATCATCTCATAGTGAGAATCGTCAATTAGGACTCTCTATTTTCAAGCTCAATCATTGGAGTCCGGTCTCAATAAGCTAGGCCGGTTTTGCGTTTTCGAGTATGAAACTCTCGGAAAATTCGAAAAATTTCAAAAGAAATTATCGGAAAATGTTCAAGAACCAGTTACCTGTCGTTTAAAAAAAAATTGGTCGAAATCTGTTCACAGAATGACAACCAATTTAATTATCAACCTCTCAAAAATTAACTCGATTTTTTTCTCCAGCTATTACTCGCCGCAGCACAGCTCGCAGTTTGCACTTGAAACGAATATTTCGTGGGGCTCACGGCAGGTCGAAGTTTGTACTGCAGTTTTTTTGAATTCACGGATTGTGCAAGTTTCATTCTGAAAAAATCACCGCCAAAAAAAACCCGAGATCGTGTCGCATTTGAAAATTGGCCTACGTTACACGACTCCTAACGCAATCTTCTTTCGATATCAGTTGGACTTGGAAGTCGATTCGAGCGGAAAAGAATGTCTGAGCTGAGTAGAGTCCTGTACCAAATCTGGGAAATCCTGGTCAAAAGGGGTGAGCGGCCTTCTCGGGTAGTAACGGCCAGGAAAAAATGTAAAGTAGCGCCAGACTGGAGAACGGTGAAGAGCTCGATGCAGACTTAATCTGATTCTTTTGACGACGGCTCATCATGTTGACATCAAATTTGAGTGATGATTGATAATAATAATAATAATATTTATTTTCGTCCGTGATTTTACAGTAAGTGTAAATAAAATATAAAGATTGATATTTCACTCACAAATAAAATATAGGACATGTCCAAACACTAAATCTAAAGATAAGGGAGAAAGTGGGTAGGTGAGTAATAAATTAACAAATAAGGAACAATAAAATCATAGCTCGAGAAATTCCCCAACAGAGTAAAAAGCCTTGTCAACTAAAAAGTCGTACAAGCTCCGTTTGAAAGCTGCATAATTGCAATCACTAGTTACATCACTTGTCAATTGCAGGAACCTATTAAAACACTTGATTCCTTGATACATGTGACTGTTCTGACCGAGTCCCAGTCGTGAATGAGAAAGCTCAAGGGAGGAACCACCTCTCGTCCTATAAACATGCTTGTCGCCTCTACTTGGCAATGTAGATTTAAGCTTCTTAACGTTCAATACGATCTGATAAATATATAGAGATGGTAAGGTTAAAATTTTGAATTTTGGAAATAAATCTCTGCACGAAGTACGTGGACCAACGCCTCCCATACACCTCAGCACCCTCTTCTGGACAACAAATACCGTGTCAAGGTGCGAAGAGCAGCCCCAAACTATCAGGCCGTATGACATAACTGACTGAACCAGACCGAAGTAGGCCAATCGGAGAACTCGGGGGGAGACCGATAAATTTACAAAATACGTTTTTACTTCCATAGCCTGCCCTAATTCATGATTTCAACAAACATAGTGATACGTATTTCGCGTACGGGTTCGTTTATAATTGAGACGTTCGTTTTATAACACACACTATTTATTACTTCGTACTACAATAAATACGCGCCAATAATTATTCACGCTTGGAAATATCGCAGATACTACTTCGCTTCTATCACACTCGTTCGCTTACAATTTAATAGCTGCCTGTGAGCCGACAATTGATGCCTTGTATAGGTCCCACTAACTCATCTCGAATGTTCCATGCGTTCTCCAGCAGATTCCACAGTGACCCGGCATACGACTTCGCGACGACTCCCGAAAAATCCTACACATTTCGCGGGCCATCACCAACGTGCGGTGAATACGGCACCTCCGCCAAAACGGACAGATGTGTCTTGACTCACCGCTGAAGTCTCCATGTATTTCAATGCCAAGCCATCACGTATACTCTAGAAATGTCCAGAGCTCCGCATTTGTACACTGCAACCTAATGGAAGGCTCTAGAAAGATCGCGTGTTCACGAGAATGCACGGGAATCGCTGCTTGTAACAATAGCTCAGGGACGAGGCGGAAGCCGTTTGTCGCTTAATGCTGTTCGTACGGTTCACTTCAGAAAAAAAGAGATTTCTTTTTTTAAAAACGCTGTCAATGCTTTTGTCACATCACCTTCATCGATGGCATTTCGATCTGTCTTTGTTTGATATTTTTTTGGTATCTAGAATCAAACCAAAGACGTATTGTAATGTAATGGACGAAACTTACCCGTAGCATCATCATGGGTATACCGAATCTATACCACTCTTACTAAATCTGTTGAAAACCGGCATCTGTAACTGGTGAAAATTATGTTTAACGACAAATATACACGATAAGATGTGAAAAAAGCTGGAATCTCTTGAAGGAGTTTCTACCCGAAGAAAAAATTAACAAAAACCGATTCCCGTCAACAACTTTTTTCGACTTTTTCAGTCACATCAGAAACCCCTTAAGATCATTCCCCGGCGTGCCAAATTGTGAATCGCAGGGGAGACGAGTTTCTTGACCAAAAAGAACACGTGCATGCCGATGTTTCATTCACTTGTGATTTTGTGAATGGCAGCGCGATACGGGATTTAGTCCGGGATCTTATGTATCCCCGTGGCGGTATTTCTGAAGACGGTTTGAGAGTGGTTTAGTTCGATGAGGTAGCATCCCTAATTAAAGATTTTTTTTGGTGGCCATCGATCTGTGGCGTCTGGTAACCTTGATGGTCTCTTCAAAATGAAGACATATATTTTTTTTCCATCTGTTAAATCTTTGATACCGCTCGTCCGATTTCCATGTAAGAGAGCTCATTTTGAAGAGAATTCTGACACCTGCACGGAGATTGTGACAGATTTTTGACAAGTCATTTTGACAAAAAAATAATAACGGATGAGTCAAAAGTAAGACCGAACATGTATGATGATTACTTGAAATTCTGACATTTCTTTATTTTGCGATAGATTCCCGTGATTTTTTTTTCAAATTGCAGATGAAATATTGGGGAAGAGCTGAGGGATGTCAAACTGCCCATTATGATGTTTAAAAATATGACGGAGAAGAGTTTGGTATTTTTTTTTATTGAAAATGTGGTTCAACTAGAAGGACAAAGCAGCCATTTATTTGAACAGTAATGTCAAACTAATACCATTTTTAAGATAAAACAGACCATTTGAAGTATATCCAGGTGCAAAACTTGCAATTAATTTGGTTCGGATCAAAATTATGGCCAACTATGTCAAAGCGTGTTTTCTCCGATTTTCGTCAGAAAAATTACTATTTTGTGATTTTTTTTGTAATTTACCATAGATTGTTGACGAAATCGACTCAGAGTGTAGAGAAAGAACTTATCTATAGGTGCCAGTTGCCAAAGCAGGTATAGTTTCTGAAATCTTTTTGAATTTCTGGAATTTCGTGGATTTTCATGATATTTTGACTTTTTTTCTTGATTTTAGTTTTGCCGCTTGATTGGGGCCTAATATTGTGCAAGCACCTGTTGAGGTGGTAAAGTCAACATCAAGGAATAATTTTAGGATGGGTGGCCATCACTGTTTCTCACGTGAGGATTTCCAATGAGAATTTTCTGAAATGACGTTTTGATGAAATTGTGAAAATTTGACATATGATCACAGCTTACATTCTTATGTTTATGGGGTCTCCTCCACCTCCATGTTTCTCACCGATGCCATTCATTTAAACAAAATGGTCAATGAAACACAGAATCAAACATATAATATCAATTTTGCAGCGATCTGATCATCAAATATCAATAATTATTTGTACACGTGATTACAAATTATCATCACGTTCGAAATTGAACCTGCTCCGTGGTAAGCTTGGTATGAATATACTATGAGAAAAATATGTGACAAGTAATTTATGAACCCTCCCCTTCTTCTTCGTCCTCCTCTTCTTCCTTCTCCTCTTCTTCGTCCTCTTCTTCGCCGCTAGCGTGATCAGGATCAAAGTTGGCATTCTGGCACAAGTCTTCATCACCCCCGCATTCACACATTAGAGTGCACGGCAGTTTGTTGGCTAGGCATTTGCAGGGTGCAGCACATCTGTTTTTAAAGAAGTAGCACCTGAGTTACTTCAATATGCTATCCGGAGCGCAAGGCATTTCACAGAGGTCCGCAGTAACTTGTCCATCGTTCTCTATCCTCCAGCCGTGACCAACTGGGGATGGTAGAGTAGGCAGAGCAACACAATCCAAACTTCAGATATAAGTTTGGTAGTTCACCCTTTTCAATGCCGTCAAGAATAAGCTCCGAGACGGAAGCAACTTTTCCCAGCTGGCTTGCTTTTTTAAAAAAAAGGTACCAACGCCAGCGTGGTGAAGTTACTCCCCGGTTAATAAATTTCGCAAATGAATTTCTCCATCGTATCGATGACTTGCTTGGTGATGGCATCCAAGGTGCCTAATGCTGCAATCGTCTTGATCATCTCTTTGCCACATCCGATAAATGCTTTCCAATAAGAAAGCTTTCCCTTGCCAGATAAAGAGCCGCACGTGTCACCAGTGGCGCCGAACTCATAAAATTTTACTATGGCGAAAGAATTTTCAGACCCCCCTCCTATTGCAACGCAACGGTCGGGCCGGGGCACCTAAGAGCCCCTCAGTTAGCGCCGCAGGCGTAAATTTTTCGGAATGACAATAATAATAATACTAACAATAATAAGCAAAAAATGGGAAGTCGCTGAGCAAATTGTCCATAGATTTCATTATCTTTTCAAATTTCGAAATTTTTAGGAATCTCTTCAAAAATACCCCTGTGGGCTAAATTTCATGTTTAAGAACTCGGGCAGAAAATATTGCTGTGTAGCTGTAGGCACAAAAATTGAAGAATTTTGTGGGATCGGAAGATTTTTCGTAGTCCAGTCAGTTAGCTGTTGAACTACCGTATGATCTGCTATGACATTGTTGTTATAGCTATTGTGAAATGTCCATATGTCAGTCTCTGAAAATGTTTAAAACTGAATAAAAAGCTTCCATTATCGAAAATTATTTCTGAAATGGTACAAAATGGGAAACTGAGAGTGGTCGTATTCCTTATACCAAAATTCATTAAAGATTTCCAATTAACATGCAAATGTCACTCTGAAGTAAATTGCAGGGCATACTACCAACAATTGAAAAAAGGCAAAAAAACACATAGGCACTCTTATGGTTTTGATCATACGGTACTTATACATACATCGTAAGCAACTTGTCATTCAGATTCAATGTGCCTAATAATCGTAATATCCAATGATTTGGTGGGTAAATCTTTCTTTCTTTTCTTTTCCTCCCTTCTTTTTTTTCCTTCCTCCGTCTTCTTCTTTTCCTTTTTTACCCCCCCCCCCCTTATTTTGAGGTATGGCGGACGCCACAAAAAAAGGTCTATTCGGCGCCACTGCGTGTCACACCCCGACAAAGCGTGAAACGCAGGCAACGCCGAGGACTTCGCACTGCCCAAACCGTTGTAGATGTCTCCAATGCTTATGATGTTTTTTGTAGTTGGTATGAAGAAGCTTTTCTTGGGCAGTAGCGGGTATCGTCTTATCGCTAGTACTATTTAGTATGTCCGTGTCTTGAGCATACAGGTGCAGCTTTGATGCTCTTCTCACTGCTGCGTCCAGCCTATGTAGGATAATTTTCGTATCCGCTTCTTCGTGAGTACTCCACAGGTGTTGTAAATCACAGTGTGCAGACTCAACTTCTGCACGCCAAGCCACAACGATGCGCTTCTCGGTGTCTTTTGCGCTTTCAGAGATACCAGACAGACTCTACAAAAAAATATGACGAGACAAAACAGACTGCAAGGGAATTCTCGTTCACAGCTTAAAGTAATGGACAACACAGTCATCACTAACATTACCATGAAAAAGTTGCTGTCACATTATGCAAAAAAATACGAACTAAAGGCTTATCTTTCCAAAAAACTGCTCGAAAGTTGTAATGAGAGGAATGGAGAGGTAACAGTTCATAGAGTATGAATCCTTTCAAAGTGTTATCCTCCTCCTCGAATAACTCAAAATCCTGCATTGCGATTCATGGCGATTTTGTTCATGGTTATAGGGAATTCAGTTCTGCACAAATCCTTCAATTTTCAAAGATAAGTTAATATTTCTTCAATAGTTTAAGGTGTTTTCATTTAAAGGTGCATGATGTAGTGTTCTGGTCAGTAGTAGACGACGCGCCGTGCCGGCTCAAGTTCAAATCGATTTTTTACACTTCAGAAACAACATTATACATCGAGTGGATGATTTTTGTGGAGAATACACTTCAATTTAATGGTTCCTGAAAATTTTCTAAAAATGAGCACCTCCAACAGTGAAAAAAGAATTCGTCAAAATTGCCGAAGAAAAAACAAGTTTTCTCAAATTAACTTGTTCAAACTTGTTTTCATTCGAATTTACACATCGGATACGAGTTCAGGAGATTAAATTTAGTCGGAAAAGATACCAAACTTGTCGTGATCGGTTCTACATGGCCAGAAAAACAAAATGGACCACCTAGCAGAGCTTCGCCCCCCCACTACTCCCCTTCAACAATGATGGACACTTTTTGTGCCAAAATGGTATCAAGGGGATATGATACGTCGAACTATAATGTATTCGCATCCAATGGATTGACGGGTTCCATCCCCTCCATTTTTACCTGCAATTTTTTACCCCCCCCCCCCTCCAATAACTCAAAACCCCCGGGTGCGATTTTTGGCGATTTTGGATATGTTGTAGAGCACTCAATTCTGAACAGAATATCAAATTTTCATGACGTCCATATTTATTCCGAGGTTTTGCTGATTTTTTTACTATTTTTCCTGTACTAGTATGCAAGTTGAGACTAGAGTATAGTGGTTGGTGCCAAATTGTTCCTTAGATCATGCTGAACTAGGATCGCGATGGCGAACATCTGAGATTCGCGACTGGGCAGCAGGAGGGGGGGGTAAAATGTGATGAAGACATAAAAAATGTTAAATAATGAACCGAAAGAGGTACAGTTGTGAAAGTTACCATACGTATTCACCATTCTACGCCATTGAAGGTTCAGCACACCGATTTCAAAAATATCAATCATTCGCAGAGATATTTTCAAAAACATAATTTTTTTTGTCGACATTTTATTGTTAGAAAAATCGAAGAATTTTGAAGATGGAAAGATGAAAATTGACATTTTGACTATTACGGATGCTAGAAATGTAGTCGTGATTGGCGAAAATTCCTCGGCCTACTATTTTAGGAAACAAGACCAAGCTGTTTTCACCGGCTTGGCCGCCATCTTGGATTTCCTTTTGGTGCAGTAGTCGCAAAAACGACAGGGGACTGTGGGTATGGTAGATCCCACATTAGATCATTTCAATATGAAAAGTAACTCCCCCATAGGGGGTAAATTACTTCTTTGTCGAAAAAAAATTCTCATTTTGTTATCCCCGGCTTCTGCCGAATCCAGTACCAATGATGGCTGATTCAGAGATGAAAGCGGCACAATACGTTTTGTACCATAAAACTTGATAGTTTGTGGAGTCAACCACCAACATTTATTATCACGAATCAGATGGTTTATTGTTGGCAATTAGTTGAAGCAAAGTGTGCTCATTTTTGGCAGAAAATGCATAAAAACTGGTTTTTAGTGGACATTACAAAGCTCTGGAGGAAGACCTCCGGCAAGATTGGAGGCGAAAGTCATGTAACTAGTTGTAGTGAGTATGCTCTACAACAAGTAGCTATAATGAATCATGTAGGTCGCTTGAAGACCTCTAGGGAAGTCGACAAAGATGTTTTTTCATTATAATATTCTCAAGTACAGTCCCCCCCAAAACCACACATTTTTCAGCTCCGTGAACTGCGGTGATTTCGAAGAAACCGAACAAATGAATTGTTCGAGTGTTGCAAATGTTCCGTGGTCGAAAGAGTTGGTCCCCAGAGAAGAGAGAAACTTTTGGAAGGGACTGTACTTGAAAATATTATCATGAAAAAACATCTTTGGCGACGTCCCTAGAGATCTTCAAGAAACCTACACCATTCATGACAGCTACTTGTTATAGAGCATACTCACTTTAACTAGTTACATGACTTTCGCCGCCAATCTTGGCCGCAGGTCTTCCTCCAGGGCTTTGTAATGTCCACTAAAAACACAGTTTTTATGAATTTTCTGCCAAAAATGAGCACACTTGACTTCAACCAATAACCAACAATGAACCATTTGATTCATGATCATAAATTTTGGTGGTTGACTCCACAAACTATCAAGCTTTATGGTACAAAACGTATTGTGCCGCTTCCATCTCCAAATCAGCCATCATTGGTACTGGATTTGGCAGAAGCCGGAGATAACAAAATGACAATTTTTTTCGACAAAGAAGTAGTTTACCCCCTCTGGGGAGTTACTTTTCATATTGAAATGATCTAATGCTACCATACCCACAGTCCCCTGTCGTTTTTGCAACTACTGCACCAAAAGGAAATCCAAGATGGCGGCCAAGCTGGTGAAAACAGTTAACGGTCTTGTTTCCTAAAATAGTAGGCCGAGGAGTTTTTGCCAATCACGACTATATTTCCAACATCCCTAATAGTCAAAATATCAATTTTCATCTTTCTATCTTCAAAATGCTTCTATTTTTTTTAACAATAAAATGTTGACAAAAAAAGTTATATTTTTGAAATCGGTTTGCTGAACCTTCAATAGCGTAAAATGGTGAATACGTATGGTAACTTTCATAACTGTACCTTTCTCGGTTCATTATTTAACATTTCTTATGTCTTCATCACATTTTACCCCTTCTCCTGCTGCCCAGTCGCGGGTCTCAGATGTTCGCCACCGCAATCCTAGTTCAGCATGATCTAAGGAACAATTTGGCACCAACCACAATACTCTAGTCTCAACTTGCACACGGGATACCATAAGAAAACCTACTAGTTGTGGAAAACGAGCCAGCCACATCGATCGCGATGAATTCAAAAAATGCTCCGACATTGTGAGTCTTTAGCTTCTCTCGGGTGCGAGTTCTTGGTCCTTTGCTGGCCGCACAAACCTCGCACTGGCGACACCATGCTCTCACGTCGTTCCGGCGGTTTACCCAGGAGAACTGCTCGCCCCGCACACCTTGGGCAACGTTTTGTTCACACCAAGACGCCCTCCACTCTCCAGTGATACCATCGTGCATCTCTCTCAGGATCTCTTTCACTTGCTTCTTGGGAAGCACCAGTTGAACCAAACCGTCTTCTTCTCATATTCTCTTCAGCAGCCCATTTTCCATCCTCAGAGAATTTTACTGAGCCTAAAGAGCTTCAAATTCGGGTCCTTCATCACCAGAGATTTCGGCCAGCTCTGCAAGTGATGTGAACAGTTGATGACTAAAGTTTCAGTTCCTGCATTCCTGGTATAGTTGCATTGGTACGTGAAAAGACGTTTCATTTTTGTATACAGCAATGCCGCTTTGCATGATGATAGTTCATGCCCATTCACGTGATTTGACCCGGGAGGCCACTTTTTTCCACCATGAGGATCGAAGATGGCGGTCTCTTTTCCAAGATGGCATTCAAATTTCAACTCTTTTTCCAGTAACACTACAGAAACAAAATGGTAGTCGTTTTTGACTAATTTTGAGTCGTAGAAATCGATAATCTCATTATTTCTAAGATTTTGTGCCGTGGAGAGCAGTAGACTAGGACCAACTTTCATAAATCGCTCTCCGGACGATGCAAGAAGCATTTCATGTAACAGTTGGGCAACAAGACTCTCTAGGGTATTTTGACCTCGCTGATTACGAAAATAATTGTTGACACCTGAAAATTTAGACCGTTGGGCCCCAGGACCCCATTTTTGACTTTTCCGGACATTTAGGTAGCCTCCGTTCTCCGTTCATAATTATCTTGAAGACCGTAATAGATTAAGTGGAAATTCTTTCACCGTTGCCTCACTCGATGATTACTGAAAGCCTGCCATGCGACTTTTTCTTCTTTGTTTCTGACCATCACCTTTGCAGATCATGAAGATCAAAAGAAGTGCAAGAAGAACACAAAAACTTTGAACGCCATCTTCGATCCTAATGGAAGAAAAAAGTGGCCCCTCGGGTCAAATCACTTGAATGGTCATACACTATCACCATGTAAAGCGGCATTTCTGTATACAGAATTGCCATAATGTTCTGATTTTTCACGTGTATCACTGCAACTATGGTAAGAGATCTTGTTATCTTCAGTCTCATGCTACACTACTAGCTAGGTAGCTTGAAACTTTTCAGCCGCACCTCACCCGACATCATCTTACGGGTCGGCCTTACACTCACATGTTTGTGAAATTTTCGGATAGGCCAATAAAACCGTTATGAATATGGCACCTTGAAGAGTTCAAAATTAACCTTCCTGTTAATCTGCCAGAATCAAATCCAAAGTGCTCAACGCGAAGAGATCCGTGATCCGCGCTCCATATACTCCCCTATCGCGGCCAATGAACTTCCCACCCCTGCCGCGGCGCCGCAATATTACACCCCCGTCCGCACTCGCCGACGTCGATTCTACGACGCAAGGGTCGCAGCCACCGCGACGGTGTATGTGTGTCGTCGCGTAGACGAGTGTCCGCACCATCAAACTCGCCGTTTTGTATTTATGTTTTCGGTTGGGCCCCCGGTTTTGGTCCATGTCGCGCCGCGGAAATTGTGCTGAATGTGCGACGAAGGCGTCCGGGGCGGCGCCCGAACGCCCCTGCTTCAACTAAGGCCCGCTTTCAAACGGCCGGGCGTCGCGACGACGTCTTCCCCGTAGCGTTCCATCCGCCGCCGCCGCGTTTTTGACAGGTACACGTCTCTTCTCTGCCAAGCTTCGCCTCCCGAAGGGCCGCAGGGTGTGCGCCTCCACGGCAGGGCCGCTGAAAAGTGCCCGAGATCGCCCCCCTTGCAGTGCCCCGGCATCGATTCGGCATCGGCTTGTGCGCGAATTTGATTTCCGCGAGGAGCGCCTTCGCCATTTTGGCATGGCTTAGGCGTATACCTACATGGGCCCGCGTTAAATTGGCCCCGAATCGCTGCCACCCCCCGACCGGAATGCGCCACGCTTCGGTTGACCATATGGAAGTTTCTCGATGGTGGAGTTTTTGTTTTGAAGGTGCCTGAATCGAAGAAATCTGGTCACCTACTTTCTAAGAGATCAGGAAGTGGAGCAGATGCTTGCTATCCTCTAAGCCTACTAATTTCCACTTGGAAAATGTAAACATTAATTGGAAATGACCGATGAGTATCTTGAGTGTAAACAACCCGCACGTTATCAATAATTTTTGTCTGGCAGAGTCAGCCTTCTCTCATCTCATCCCTCAGTCATCATGACCGATAAAAATCAACTTTAATGCAACTAAATTTTGACGTTGGTATTAAAACGTAACCACTCCTGAACTCTGTGAAACTTCCATGGGTATGCTTTAGAAGTTTTAATATATGTCTGTGACTTTTTTCACATTTTCGGACATAATTGAGTTCTGTCAACATGGTGGTGCACGTCCGTGTTTGGGTGGTAGTTTTCTGAACTTCCCTGCTAATTATCAACTATCAAATTTCAGATCGTGAAGTTTTGAAAAAATCAAAATGAAATCGAGTCGTTTGTTTTAATTATTGGAGTGTTGCGGACTCTTTTCGTCGTCGTTTTTGTCGTTGGTTGTTGTTATTGTTGTTCGTTGTTAACTTAACACATGAGTGACGTTATATGGATAACTGTGGGATTATTGCGTAATTCGGCGATGGAAGATCAACAACATTGAAGTTTGTATTGTACCTAGATATTGTTTTTTTCTTGTATGGAAATTTTCTGTTGTATAATGTACATTTTTTATTCTGTAGGAAATCACTATTGAATAACCTGTAAGTACCTAACGATAACCAAGGGCTTCAGACTTTTTCTCAACGTTTAACTGTTTCCTATATGCCATTATGAATAATTACAACCATTCATTAGGGAATGTTTAGCTCAAGCCTTAGACGCAGTAGAGCCGATTCGAATTCAGAAATTCTTGTACAGGGTAGGGCAACAGAATTGAACGGTTTTAAAAAGGCTGCTATGGATATACTGGTGATCTGCTGATATACGTCAAAAATCAAAGGTGAGCACCGTTAACGAAAAAGTCAGCTTCGTTAAACGTTAATCAGTTAATTGATTTAAAATGTAACGGAAGTTAACGTTGAACCGTTAACGTTAATTTTCCATTTTGTAAACCGAATAATCAACTCTAAAACCACCCGAACACCACCTTGAAAGCGACTAAACTATGATATATCTATCCTACAACCTACACCAGCATAATATATCTAACTGAGCTGAGCCAAAGTTGAAGTGAACCACCCTAAAATTTTGCCTCAGTTGAATGAGGATGACTCGAGAAAAAATTGCCCGATTCTGAAAATGTTTGTGCTGCTCGATAAACAATCTTTTACAGGTTGTACAGTAGCTAAAAACTCCACTCTGTTCTTTCAGACTTCGTTATTTCGGGTTTTAAAAACAAATATGGCTATATAAGTTAACGTTAACGGACTTGAGTTAACGGAAGTTGAATGTAACGAAAATTACTTAGTCCGTTAATAATCTTTCAATCCAACTTAAAAGTTAGATCGTTAACGAAAAAGTTGACTTCGTTAATTAACGATAAACGGATAAACGTTCTGGTGCCCAGCTTTGCCAATAATGACAGACATGTACTTTTTTGTTGAAAGTTTTGTGCAGAATAGTTAACAGGTCGGTCAATCAACTGATCTTGTGAGACCGTTTATCACGACCCATTCCGTCGTGCAAACGCAGATCTGGTTTCGTCGTGAATTCAATTTGCCAGTGCCTATGCTGAAGCCCATCAACATCAAGAAATGCCACTTCGAAATGGGTAAAGTGAGTATTCGACCTCATCCATCTAAAAATGACATTATTCTTGATAGGACTTCGGCTTGCATTGGCAAATTGAGTTCATGATGAAGACGTATTTGCGTTTGCATGATGGACTAGGTTCAGGACAAAGGGTTTCAATGCAAAGATCCGTTGAATCAGGGCCAGTTTGCTATTGTATTCAAAACTTCCAGCACTAGTAAGTCTGTCACTGTTTTACGTGAAACACTTTTTCCATCGTAGCCTTTTTAAAACCGTTCAATCCTGTTGCCGTACCCGGTACCTACAATTGGTCAAGTTGTGTAAATAATTCTTGTCCTTCAAATTCTCTCTTACGCGTTTATAAAGCCGCGGACTGCGAATTTCGATAGCGAATTCACGGAAAAGTGGTAATCCCATTGGTCAATTTCAAATGGCTGTCAGAAATTGGCCAATAGGAATAAGCGAGGGAATAAGATTCGCAGTTCGCATTTCGCGATTCGCCACTATATGAATCGGGCTTTAGAGTTTTTAGCCCAGGCAAAACAGGTTTTAACCTGGGATAAATTAAAGAAAATCTGAAAATTTGAGGATACCTTCAGAATTTGATGGGGAACAACATAGTAAAAGTCCCCATCTGTCCAGGCTTGGAATTTTTCTATTGGAGGTCGACGGTACAAGAAGTTACCATTTTTAAAATCGTTCCTTTTTTCATACTTTTTTTATTGGACTATATATTTTCAAGGTCGAGGAACCCAATGAAATAAGTTTTCAGAAAGTATGATGCACCAGTGGCGTACCAGACGACTGCGAAGGGGTGAGGTGCAATTTTGGAGGAATTCTTATGGTAAACCGTGACACCTTTTTTGACATATTTGGTATCATTTATAACTAAATCGCACTCTCTGATTCCAAAAATAAGTATAAAATTTTGATAGCGACGTGCTTAAACTATCTACATCAGAAAAAAAATATTTTTTACCCTCAAATGTGATGTTTTGGTTCTATCTGTGTCCAATGTATTCTCGACCATGATTTTGATTTGGACAGTTAGTTTGGACTATTTCACACACAAATATCATTTTCTGATTTCTTTTCCCGTTTTTACAAAGTCACGGAGCTATTTTGTTTCTTGAGATGTACCATGTCAAAGCTTGACTTGATGAAACGTGCTATTTTACAGGAAAAATTAGGCTACGATCAGAATGTAGTTTTTATTTGGTTCTTAATTCAGTTCAAGGCTTGAAAATAGTTTTCTCTATCGAATAAAACAAAAAAAACCGAGATCGGAGCCGTATTTTAGTCATGACATCATTGTTCCTCCGACAATGCGAGCTTTCGAATTTAAATTCCTACATGATGCACGTTTTGGAACAAAATTACCGCGTGACTTTGTAACAGCGATAGAAACTTCTAGTTATGGAATTCATCCATTAAAAAGTTCAATTGAGCAATCTCTGTCAAAATTGTGATTATGGGTGTTTTAAACCACGATGGAAATGGAGCTACAAAACGACAAATTCATAGATCGAAATTTCGCGATTTTTTGCGAAATTTATTTCGCATTCTCGGAAGAAAAATGATGTCATGACTAAAATACGACTCCGATTTTTGTTTCCCTCATTTTGTTTGATAGAGAAAACTATGTTCATGCCATAAAATGATTGAAGTATCAATTCAAAGCTACATTCTGATCGTAGCCCAGGCAACACACTTTCGTTTAATAAACTTTTTTTTTGTCAGAAACTGAAGATATACAGGGTGGTCCGACTTTTATGTCATTAAATTCAAGGATCGATAGAGAATAAAAAATGAAGTGGACTTTCCCCAGAAAACATATTGGAGAAATGCCTAATAACAGAGATACAGCCCTTCAAAGTTGGAAATAAATAATCATTTTTTCCGCATAACTTTTGAATCGTTCAACCGATTTGATTCAAAATAGAATCAAAGGTTTACTGAAATTGTCCCCTGTTGAACAATCATAACATGTTTCATAAAAAAGTTTCAGGGGCGTAGACATTAGGGGGTGTCCTTACTTTTCCCCCCTATTTTTCACCCCTCTAGTTATTTTTTAAAACTGTTCATAATTTTGTATTCCACGTTCAATTTTGAAGAAAAAACACAATTGCAAAATTTTGATTAGAGGCTTTGTTTGGGAGATATTTAGGTTTGAAGGATTGGAAAACATCTCAAAAGCACAACTTTCAAAGGTCTAAAAATTAAAATCTAAAAAAACTCATGATTTCTCAGCTGAAATAGGTTTTCTAGAATTTCCAAGTTGATAAACCACCATTTTTTCCAAAACATGAGAAATTTTCAGGAAAAAAACAATTTGGGCTCTGGAAAGTGGCGATTTCTGGATGTTTTCCAAAGTTTCAAACTCAAATATCTCCTAAACGAAGCCCCCAATCAAAATTTTGCAAAGGGGACTTTTTCTTCTCAATTGAACGTAGAACTCAAAATTATGAACAGTTTTTAAAAATAACCATGGATGTGAAAAATAGGGGGGTAAAAGTAGGGACACCCCCTAATGTCTACGCCCCTGAAACTTTTTATGGAACATGTTATTATTGTTCGACAGGAGATAATTTCAGTAAACCTTTGGTTCTTTATTGAATCAAATCGGTTGAACGGTTCAAAAGTTATGCGGAAAAAACGATTATTTATTTCCAACTTTGAAAGGCTGTATCTCTGTTATTAGGCATTTCTCAGATATGTTTTCTGGAGAAAGTCCCCTTCATTTTTCATTCTCTATCGATCCTTGAATTTAATGACATAAAAGTCGGACCACCCTGTATACGGTAGATGGTAAACGTATAATCAATGTCAGAATGTCCGCGACTTGAACCAATATATTGGCCAATTGTTCAGTGTAATTTATACGTTTTTATCATCTATGTAAACTACCAACAATAAACGTATAAATTCAACCTTTATTCAATGTCAGAACGTTGCCAACTTATAAAATTATTTGTGTAATTTATTAGGGGAGGTAGAGGATACCACCAAGACACCAGAAGGTATCCACGCTAGAGATGGGCGGCTCAGGAGTGATCCGGCTCAGTGAGCCGGCTCACTTCAAAAACCATGTGACCCGGTTCGCGGCGTTGGATTGAACCGGTTCACGGCTCACTAATATGCGCTATTGAAATTTCAATAAAATGAGATTCGGAATCGAATTATGAGCCAATAGACGCGGAGTGAGCCGTGAAATTACAAAAACTCCCAGTTCCGGAAATTCCTTCGATCCTTGGCTGACAGTCTGACACAAGTACTACGTTTCCATGGAGAATTGAAATCGATTTGAAAACGGTATCGGGATTGGAAACTGCATGTAAACACTTGCAGAACTGTATCCAAATCGATTTGAGTTTCAAGGTCGATTCGGCAAATTCTGGGATCGTATCGGGATCGGATCGAAATTACTCATGGAAACACAATCGGATTGGATCGAAACATCAACAAACAAACAGAAACTGACACATAGCAATGAGTAAAACCGCTGTTCTGGTCGCATCGAGGGTCGCATTCATACTTGCACCTGTTGTCTGCACTTCTGCCTTCTGCACACTTGCAGTTTGCAGAGTATTTGCACTTTCTTTGATACGTTAGGTTGGGATAGTTTTAGGTTAGGGTTAGACTTACATGACAGATATGTAAACAGAATTCAAATCGATTTGAATACCGAGTTCGAACCACTCATGTGAACACTTCCGTATTCAATCCCGATACCGTTTTCAAATCGATTTCAATTCTCCATGGAAACGTAGTAAAGGATACGAAGAACGACTGAACCGCTGAACGAGTTGAGTTGGTGAGTTGTCGAGCCGGAGCGGAGCCGGCATAGGAGGAGGCATATGGACTTGGCTCGACACGACACACACAGGCGGAATTTCAAAAAATCGTGGACAAAATTAAATTTTATTTTTTTTTGACTTTTTTTGCAGGAATTCGCTCAAAAATAGCTAGATTGAATGTAATTCTTCAAAAATCACCAAAAAAAACTTTTTTTTGTGAACAGAAACAAAATAAATGTTTTAGAACGTCGCGTAGACCTCACGGAAAAATTATTTCGTATAAAATGTTTTTTTGACACGTAGATTTGGTTGAAAATCCAGTATATTGTAGATATTCAATAAAGTATCAGATGATCCTATAGCTAAATTCCATTTAATTGATTCCGAGTTTAGCGAGTAGGGCGGAGAGAAAGTGTATTTCCAGTTATTCGGCGAAAATTTTGTAATTTACGTAACTGGTCCAATACCAAGCTCCAGATTACAGGAAAAATAGTGGAGAAAAGTCTCCTTGGGTTGATGAGGGTAGTTAGTGAGGTTTCAAAATTTATTGACTTTACATCCTCCAAAACAGCTCTGTCACAATTATTAAATGATTTTCTCACTCTCTTTCCTAAACCTCCTTTACAGCTTGTATTGGACAAGTTTCACTACTTTTGAGAATCATTCATTTTTTTGGTTTTCGATGACAAGTCCTGGTCGTCACATCCGGTAACTTGTTTGATTTGGCTTAGCAAATGGCTTGCACTTATCCATAAAGTTAGGAGCTTGACAAAATTGTAAGATACGAACTAGCTTCTTTTTTTGCTACGCCTACGGTAATAAACTCTGATCGGGAATCTCAAATTAAAGTATTGGTTGAAAAAAACTAAATTTTTGTCTTGATAATTAAGAATTAAGGTACACATACAGGGTGTTACACTTTTTTTTTCAATATTTCAGGAGATAGTAGAGTATCAAAAAATATGTGGACTTATTCGAAAAAGAAAACATCGGAAACGCATTATAACGGAGATAGAGGTTTTCAAAGTTGAGTTTTGCAAATGATTTTTCATATTACTTCGAGTTCAATCAATGAATTTTTGATAAAATTTGGTACACATCATAAGTTGATGTATGCATACAAGATGGTCATATTGGTTTTTGTCACATCTCGAAAATTGTAACTTTTTATTTTTTATTATTTTTCTTTTATTTGCGAAACTACTTATTTTTCGATGCTTTACCATATTCTCAAATGTTGAAAAAAAAGTGGAACACTCTGTATAGTAGAAGCGGTTCAATAGAACCAAGTTTTCAAATTTGGTTAAAATTCGAGTGGTGCGTTATTTTGCGATTTTATGTACTCCAAAGTCAACAAAAAAATTAGTTTCTCGTAATATAGCAAGTTATAGCAAAATATGTTGCCTGGAACATGTACAGTATACCTTTTGGCTTATAAAAATATAAAAATCGCTGCTCGATCGTGCTCGATAGGATACTTTTTGTCTACAGGTGAACAAAAATTCACTTTTTTCGAAGATTGAAAACTCCACTTCAAATATTATTTTTTGGGGATGATCAGTGGATATTTTCCGATGAAATATCTATATGTAAATGTAATACAGACCTCCTGCTAGAGACTCCATAAATTTGGATTGAATAAATTCACATGGCAATGTGTCAAGGGCCATTCGAAACGAGTAAGAAAAAGTTCAAAACTGATAACTGGTGACAGCTTTCTTTCAGCATGAACTTCATATCGCTGTATCTTTTTTATCCTTGCACCTGTTAAGCTGAGGGTACCTGATAATTATAGCTAGATTATCCAAGAATATTTTAAAGTGGATAGTTCCTGATCAACTCAATATTTTTATTTTTGGTTTTTGTCCACGATTTTTTGAAATTCCGCCTGTGTGCGACACCACGAACAACCCATTTTGAGCTTAGAAAACAAGGGGGGATATTAATTTAATAAGGAACCAGTTTATTTTATTACAATTATCAATAATAATTACCAGTTTATGCGAAACATAAACACATGCGAGTAGGCGATTTCTTAGAATTTCGGCTTGTTGAGACAAAAGGTTGAGACATGGGAACCCGGCCTAATCATTTATGATAAATGAAATGAAATCGTATGAATTATTTCCCCTTAACTATAGGTGGGTACAGGTAGGTACCTTAGCTACCGAAAACCTACCAAAAGACAATAACGGCGTGAACATATTATTCATGAATGAACCGTGCTTGGGTTTCGAGCGAGCCGAGTTGAACGAGTTCGAGAAATTACGAATCGTGGTGCGAGGTGCGACTACTGATCCGAACGGCTCAATTGAGCCGGTTCATTGAACCGGTTCCTCAGACTGATCCGGAGCCGGTGAGCCGGTTCAGTCAACTGAGCCGCTTTGCCCATCTCTAATCCACGCACGAATGATTAGAAGTAGGTGTTTAGGACTCCTTTGCCTTGAGAAAGACAGTTTGAATGGGTTCAGCGGGGCATTTGTCCTCTGGCTTCTACGCTACCATTTGTAAGCTCTATGAGTTGCCGGAGAAACTCGGGCTCTGCCACTGGTGCGACGTATAGTAGATTGCAAATCTCGTATAGACGTGACATGTACAATGACTGCACTTCGCACATATAGTGCGTATGAACAGGCTTGGTATCTGTTGCTGTAGGCGGTGGCCGTCACATCACCTATACTAAAGCGGCGTACTCCGCGCTAGTGAGAGGGATACTACCGCGGCCGCTCGATGGCTCGCGGAACTAACCCGCGCGTATTGGATGCGGAGGCTGATGCAGGAGGAAAAAGCGAGCGAGCGGCTTTGCTAAACCGGCCCGGATGGCTGGGATGTCATTCGTTCAAAATCCATATAAATTAAACTATTTTTCAAGAAAATAGTTCGAACATTTATTTTAAATGTGGAATATACATTTTTATTCTACCTGAAAAAAAACGTTTTTGCAGTTCGTGAAATATACCTATTTAAATCATGGACAAGAATGGTTCACGTTTGATTTGTTAAAATTGTTGAATAAACTATGATATTATTCGTTTAAATTTAATAGATAATAAATTACATTTACAAAAATGGGTTTTTGCATACGTTTATAAAACGATTTTCAAACGTTTAGTTATAAATTCGTTTAATATAAACGTTTATGCTATATACCTTTACCAGACTTAAACCAAAAATATACTGATTATACGTTGAATAAACGTTTATTAAACTAACGTGTGTTGCCTGGGAGCCTAATTTGTCATGTGAAATAGCACGTTTCGTCAAATCAAGCTTTGGCATGATACATCTCAAGAAACAAAAGAGCGAATGATATTTGTGTGTGAAATAGCCCAAACCAACTGTTCAAATCAAAATCATAGTTAGAAATACATTGGACACTGATGGAACTAGAGCTACAAAGCATCAAATTTGAGGGTAAAAAAATCATGTTCCTTTCTGATATAACTGGTTTGAACACGTCTCTATCAGAATTTCACACCTACTTGTGAAATCGGAATGTGCGATTTGATAAGAAATGATACCAAACATGTCAAAAAAGCAGTTGGTCACGGTTTACCGTACGACTTTATGAAAAATCGCACCTCGGTCACTTCGCAGCCGTCTGGTACACCACTGGTGCATTACACTTTCTGGTTACTATTGCATTGGGCTCCTCGACCTTGAAAATATGAAGTCCAATGAACAAATCACTAAAAAAATACCAACTTTAAAAATGGTAACTTCTTGTACCTTCGACCTCCCACAGACAAAATGCCAAGCCTCGGACGAATGGGGACTTTTAGTATGTTGTTCCCCATCAAACTCTGAAGGGATCCTCAAATTTTCAGATTTTCCTTAGTTTATTCCGGGTTTCATCAAAATTTTGCATTTCTTTCCTAGGCTATTTATACACAGAGTGAGTGATTGAAATCTCAGGCGCATCAATTACTTATTACACTGCCGGTTTCACAAAAGATGATTAGACTTTGGTAACAGAATTTGTTTCCTGTCGAATTCTAGCTAATTGCCAAATAAATCAGTAACATTTGTAGAAAATGGATTGTTTATCTCAATGGAAGCGTTTTCACGAACAGTTTTGAAGTTTATCAACAATAATCAAATAGTTGGTGGTTGGTGAATGCTTATTAAACTTGAATGTGCTCATTGTTCACAAGAAAATGCGTAAAAAACGAGTATATTATTATTGCTATCTGTCTTCTCTCAAAAGTTCTGAAATATCAAAGTTGATTTAAAAGCAGATTTGGCAAAAAACAACTCAACGAAAAAAGAAAGTTTCAGTCAGCGTCATAAACCTGTTGGAATTAATTGCTTCGACTTGTTGGCTTGTTGGCCATCTTGGATTTTAAGGGGCTCCTGAACAGCACTCAGTGCATCAGAAGTAAATACTATGCGGGGCGAAGCATTCGCTACACTATTTCCAACCAACATTTCTATGGTAAATACTTATAAATATTCGGGGATCAATTCTGCCCTGGGGACACTAGATCATTGGTTCAAAAACAACAATTTGCGACTAAATGTAAATAAGACGCAAATTATCGAGTTCAGCTTCGGTCAATCAGAACGATTGAGCATTGCTTATGGTAATAATGATACTTACATTAAATCCGTTGATCAGATCACTTTCTTAGGTATTGGAATTGATTCGAGGTTGGACTGGTCATATCACATTGACGGTGTTGTCTCCAGGGTGGGAGGATTTGCCTATGCACTGAGAGTGATGAGCCAGCTGATTAGCATCCGGGCGTCTATGATGGCATATTATGCACATGTTCAGTCGAGATTGAGTTATGGTGTCATTTTTTGGGGTCATTCTAAGGAATCCATCAGAGTTTTTAGACTGCAGAAGAGATGTGTTAGGAACGTGTTGCAACTGCCTTACCACGAAAGCTGCAGAATGCACTTCACCCAAAAGGGTATACCTACCCTCCCAAGTATCTATATATACGAGTGTGTGTTTAGGCCAGTCAATATCGACACAAAAAAAATAAACATCGCAAACGCGCATGTATCTACGATTTTTATATATATTGTTAGGATTCTTGAGAGTAGTTATTACCCAAGTTTGCAACCCTGAAAACCCTGTGCTACTCCCGTGGTGCTCGAAGAAGTGCGAAATTCTGGCACTTGTTGCAATTTTTTCGAAAAACTATCTTAAGCTTTTCACGGGTATCACTTTTTTATTAAGAAAGCGAGGTTATGCTTTTGCAAAGCACACTAAATTTGCAACAATTTGAATTCAACCCGAGCTCTCTAGGTGTATTGGTTAAGAAGATACAGCCAGTCAAAGAAGCGCATTTTTTTTTCCAAAACGTGAAAATTGGCCAGTGACGTACTGCTCTCAGTGTCAGATCTCCCCTTGTTATGTCCTTCCTTGGGTGTATTGGTAGAGTCATGGCTCGCAGTGGTTTGAAGGAGCTGTCTACAACAATTTACACCGAAAACAGCGTTGACAAAATGCTCCATTATCATGCTTCTTCGAGGGCCGTAAGGGCACCATACTGACCACTCTCGTATTAGCTGAAATGGTAACGAGTGAGATAGATTAAACAGGTGAATGGTGAACGTGCTGGATTGACAAGATTGATGTGTGGAAACGACATCCTTCTTGCCAACAAGAATAAGGTTTTTCAACTCGCGATGTGCCAAGTTCAGAACTGCATTGAAAAAAATTGAACACAATGGGCCCACATCCAAGCTGTTATGCCAATATTATCGCATGTCTGTTCTCAGGAAGCCAGGCGGAGCAAATGGGAGACTGGCAGCTTCACCTGGAGTGTGTAAGTAAGATGCTCCCATTCTTTCATTCAGCTGAACATTTCTCTTACGCGAAAAATACCCGACTCTACCTTCAAAACATGCTTAATCTGGAAGAGCACATGAAGCCAGACGAGTATCGTATGTTCACAGGGGAAGCCTTCACAATACGTCGCTCCGATAAGTTCTTGTCCCGTTTGTGGACAGGTTTGATAATAGAACAAGTACTGATGAGGTCCATAAAAAGCCAGGGTGGGCTGACTTATAGCCGAGAAATACCAAGCAGTGTGCTGGTCCGCTGGTCAGTAGGGATGGTTTCCATGCTCAACATTTTCGAGGGGGTGGAACGTTTCACTGGAACTGCGACTTCAACATCAGAACAGCACGTTGATATGAGAGCATCTCAAATTGTAAGAGACACCGCAAAAGCCAAAAATTTGAAGATATGGTTCAATACCCACCCGTCATTCCCGGTCACTGATCGCCTAGTTTCCATCCACAGTCGAATTTTCGGAGGCCCTGATATCAACTGCCACTTGACTCAAGAGCTGGGAGCGGAAGGAGTGAAACAAATTGTTGGTAACACCTTTGGTGAAGTGACTTTCAAACGAAAGGACTAAGTGAAGACCCTTGCATCAGTCACCACCTCTGTAAAAGTGCTCAATAAGAGGGTTGATGTCGATCTCTTTACCATATTTCAGAGGGTCTGCGTCACAAACCTGACAGTATTTCCGCAACCAATATACCTAGAGAGATCGGGATGAGTTCCAATTTTAGCAAATTTTGTTTGCTTTACAAAAGTATAACCTCGCTTACTTATTACAAAAGTAATACCCGTGAAAAGCTTCCTTAAGATAGTTTTTTCGAAAAAATTGCAATAAGTGCCAGAATTTCGCACTTCTTCGAGCACCACAGGAGTAGCACAGGGTTTTCAGGGTTGCAAACTTGGGTAATAACTACTCTCAAGGGTCCTAACAATATATATGAAAATCGTAGATACATGCGCGTTTGCGATGCTTCATGGCTTTATTGACTGGCCTAGTTGTTTGTCAAACGAAATATGGACCTTTTCGGTAATGTTGGTCATGGTCACGAATCACGATACGCGAAATAGGCAAGATTTATCTTGCGACAAATACAACTTCAGCTTTCTCCAGAAAAACGTGGAATTTATGACAACAAAAATCTTGAATAAGTTTTCTTTAGAGCTGCGCAGTCTCCCTATGAGACGGCTTCAGGTTTCTCTCCATGCCATATTAGTTCAGAAGGCCTACTATGACCTCGATGAATTTTTTTCTGACAAGGATATATAGAATTTGGGATCTGTTGTGATGTTTTTGTATATATTTTGTTGAAAATTTCATCTGATGTTTCTATGTTTTTGTACAATTTATTTTCTATATATTTCTGTATATTCTGTAAATATTTTATATTTCATTATCTTTATTTTTTTAGTAACTAGTCATGACGCGTTCTACGCCTCACAGGCAAAACATGTACATTATTTTTTTTTGTACTGAACAAATAAAATATTATCTATCTATCATGCACTAATAACTTTATACACACATTCAATTGATTGGTATGAATGACCTAGAAAAAGTCCCCTTAAATCCGAACTTAGGAACTTTGGATAATCGCCATCAAGTGTTATTAAAATTTAAAAAGTTGCTGTTGTTTTTTTTAGCGAAGAAGTGATTTCTTTTCCCAAAATTGTCCTTTTCATACTTGAATGATTGCATATTACCATCTTGACAATAACCATACACTATTTCCACTTTTGTCTAGGTGGCGGATCCAAGATGGCGGCCAAGAAGTAAAAAGAGTTGAGTCGTATTTCCAATATAGCAGACTTGAAAAATGCCTAATGGTTGCATTCCATTTCTGACATAATTTATTGGTGGAATACCAAGAGACACTTCAATTCCTCAAGAAAACACTGATTTATTTAAAAAAATGAATAATAAAATTTTTTCAGTTTTTTCAAAACATTCAAAAAACGGTTAGAGATATTTCAGAACCGTCTACAACATCTTTTTAGCATGAAATTGCAAATATATAGGTTGATTTTGATGTCTCCAGCTGTCTTCTTTCCTGAGATCTCTCTCTTCCTCCCTTTTTTTGGCCCAAAGTTCTAGCTCGTTGGCCACGAAAGGGAACTATACTTTCCTGAGATAATTTTGATTATTTTTCACTTTCCTCAACCTGCTCTATACAGCGCTTGCATGGGTGTATAGCTTATATTCACCCTGCAGCTACGAGTACGTTCACAATTATTTGAAAAATGAAAACTAGTGAAAACATGTAATGTGCGATTAATTCTTGCATGATGGTAATTTTTTCAGAGTAAATAAGAGTTTTTAAGAGTAACAGCAAACGCGTTGGGACGAGAAATGAAAAAAAAAACTCCTAAACCAAAACAGCTGGAGACACTGAAATCACCTTATTTATTTGTTATTTTATGCTTACGAAGATGTTTGAATGGTTCTGAAATATCTTTGACCGTTTTTGAAATATTTCGAAAAAAACTGAAAAATCAACATAATTTAAAAAAATTTCAATAAATCACTGATTTTTCGAGAGGTTGAAGTTCACTTACCTCGGGTTCCACCAAACTTTTATCAACGCGATAACTTTATCACTCTGATAGTAACTAAGCAACTGGCCATTCTATTGGCTGGTGCATAGCAACTATCAGCGTGATAGATTTAATCTGCTCTTAAAATTTTGGTGGGACCCGAGGTTAGCTACAATAAATCATGTAAGAGATAGAGTGGAATCGTCAGATATTTTCCAGGTCGTAATAGCGTGTTTCACATTAGTGCGACCCAAGGGTCAGTAGTTACGAATTTTTGGAAATAACCTCAAAGGCCTGTTGGCTTATCGGTAAAGAATTATTCGTTGCTTGCTGGCGCTTGAAATCTTCTCCAAACGGGACGGTGTCCTGAACAAGAAAGATTTCAAGTACCCGAACTAAGAACAATCTGGCTTGAATAAAGATTAACAATTTCAATAACAACAATTTATGTAACGTGACGTCTCCGATTGAATGCTGAATATCACAACTGGACTTGAAAAGTAATGACATGCGAACAAGTATCCGTTCCTACAGAAATATGCGGACACATATCTGAGGTTGTATTTAGAGAAGAATTTGAACTTTCTTTTAACAAAAACTCCACTTTCATACGACCCACGGGTCAGACAGTGTTTCCGATAGTGGAATTCGACTGTTCAACATTTTGGAATAGCCACTATACTTGGTACCTAAGGGATATTGCGAGGGATATTGGCAACTGAGAAACATTTCCACTCGATAACATTCATCATAAGTACCTGCATGTATTTCATCTTCTGCACTTCAACATAAGTATTGGTTAATAGGTAGCTCATAGTCTTGCGACCCGAACTAGGCAAAATCGTGTCTAAATAACGGTAGGATCCTAATTACCTAACATCTTGCGCTTACTAATCCTCCAAAGACCAAGTGCGCGAATAAGCCTCACTCGTTACCGAGTGGACCAGCTAGGTATACAATGTGATATCCTACTTTCTTCACAAATATCCAGATAGATCTATTGTGTGGAACAAGAAATGTTATGTTATGTTATGTAGCCGTAAACATGAACCTCAGTAAGGAAGAGTTACCAAAGATAATTTTCAGGAAACAATAAATAGATGTACGGATTACGGAGGGAATCGGAAGTTTCTCGAGTAGGTGACTCAGAAACAACCATTTCTCTGCTGCCCTCTATTTATGAGGACTGTACAATAGTCTAACGCTAATAGGACCTACCTATTGTAAAAATATGGCTGGTCATAACACGGGATAAAGCAGCTAATAAAAATAAATTAGGTACTCATAATTTTACGACGTGGCAACCATACTAAAATAAAATTCACACTTTGCGAAAATAAAGCCCGGAAAATAAAATGCTTCGCTTTGTTTTTGTACACCATTAATCTACTACATACCGTGAAATAAATTAATTTTTTCTTGTTTTCAAGTCCGGGATGCATTTCATAGTGTCCCATAATTAGCCTGCATTACTTCACCAGCAGAACGACCAAAAATTAGAAAAGCAAGTTCCTATTAATAATATCAGTTTTCTCTAAAAAAGTTTATGAATAATTTTTTGTGACATTTTTTTTTGACAGAGCACAATAAAAACTCATTAGTGCATCACAGGATGAAACTATAATACCTCCTTGCCAAATTTTAGCTTGATCGGATAATCAGTTTGGCAGTTATGGCGTCATCAGAACTTTTTTCTGCGGCATCACATAACTTTCCCTTCCAAGTGAGGATGGGCCAAGAAAGCGAAATCAGGGATCATTTTTACCCACCACTGTCACCCCTAGGTTTGACCTGCCTCTGCTGATAATTTCAAAGGAATGTTTACCTCGCATCTGTTGAGTACAACACAATCAGTAGACGTGCTTCAAATCATTTTACCTTGTACAAATTCAAAGATGTTGCATAAAAACTATCCGCAAAGACCCATTCTCAGAGGGCTGTGGCAACCTTAACCCTTTCGGTCCGGTAGAACTTTCCGTTCGCAAACCACATCTCTGCCATACAGCCCGGAGACGGATTTATACGCGAGGCTTTTTAGCGCATCGTCCGTAGGAAATTCGCTATTGGCCGCACTTTTCCGTCCATCGGTCCGTGTGTCCGTCCTTCCATTTGTCCATCATTCCTCCCGGCTGTCCTATTTTTCGTTCTCTAAACACAGAGGCTCCGCAAGGCCAAAATAGCATCCGGCGGCCTGACAGCACTGCGTGTCAAAATAAATCCGGACCGAAAGAGTTGAGAAACATTTTGTTACGAGCGGCGATCCCGTGCATATTGGTAAACACGCGATATTTCTGGATTCTTCCATCCATTAGATCGTAGTGTAGAAGTGCGGTATGCTCTGGTGTATTCCAGAGCGCGCGTTTACGTGAAACCGGATGGGGAGACTTCAATGCTCGATCGAGAAACATCTGTCCTAGAAACCGCATATGCCAGGCCACTATGAAATTTGCTGGAAGTAGACAGAAAGTTCGGGAACACTATTCGGAGGCCTTATACCGTCCGTTTTTTATTTTGGGCCCCAACCCGTAGCACCTTTATTATGGGTTTCACACCCAATATAATATATATTTTTGAAATCACAAAAACAAGATCTTTCGACTGATGATATGTCAAATTATTTTTGACAGATGTCATTTTTTGACAAATGACAGAATATTACTTGTGATACATCATTTTCAAGCCCATAAAATTCTAAGGAGATCTGTGTTTTTATTTTTGTAATAGGGTGTCTTTTACAGCTTCTAGGGGTCTTTCAATAGAAAAAAAATGTTGAATTTCAAAAATACATAATAAGTAAATAGGTGAAGCAGGTACCTATTTTTAATGTAAACTAATGATAATAATGATTAATCAATCACAATGAAACAAAAAATGTCCTAAAGAAGTTGCTCGAATGACCGCCTCCTTGCTCCTTGAAAAAAGATTCGACGATCAGTGAATTGGAACTACCACCGCCCCAACGCGATGACATCCGAGCTTGCCAGAAATGATCCCCCTCGAGTTTTTATGAGCCTACCCGAATGATAAGGTGTTTATCAAGTTTCCCAATAATTTGGACAATTTAAAAATCAGATCATCACCATAAGTTAATTTTAAAAATACCTATTACTTATTGAGTGGCTATTTCTGAAATTGACATTTTTTCCTTGAAAGACCCCTAGAAGCTATAAAAGACACCCTATTTTAAAAATAAAAACACAGTTCCCCTCAGAATTTAATAGGCTTTAAAATTATGTGTCATAAGTACTATTCTGTTATTTGTCAAAAATGACGTCTGTCAAAAATAATTTGACATATCATCACTAGAAAGATCTTGTTTTTCTGATTTCAAAAATATATAATATATCGGGTGTGAAATCCATGATAAGATGCTACGGGCTGGGGCCTAAAATAAAAAACGGACGGTATAAGGCATCAGCCGGCAGCTTAGGGGAGTATTAAACTGGAATGCGAAGTGGTAACAAGTGTGAAACAAGCGAAGTACCTGCGATATAATTCCAAGTAGATAATTGTTGGCGTGTATTCATTGTAGTAATACGCAGCAATAAACGGTGTGTTTTAAATCGATCGTCTCAATTATATTCGAACCCGTACGCGAGATAACGTAACAATTTATTGGCCTATGCTCTTTTTTCTTAATTTTCAATTGTCCGAATCTGCTATTCTGCTGGTGAAGTATTTCAGGGTAGGCTAATTGTGGGACACTTGTATGAAGTTAGTGAAACCATGAATAAGATTTTTACACGAGTAACTATTAGCGTTTCGTTTAGTGAATGTTAAAATGTTTTTGTATTGTAAGTACATATCACCATCAGTTTCTTTTGAATGTTTGCTGCGTTTTTTGATGGGCTTGCATCACTGGACTATATCTATGATGACAGGGTGGTAATCCTAGGCGATTTCAATGTTCCATCATTCGCTGATCCCCCTGGCGACAGATTCGCCCGACTTCTGAAGGACAACCAGCAGTTGTTGAGCTTGAATTAGCACAACCAGGTTTTTAACACTCACGAACGCCCGCTCGACCTGGTTTTTACCACAGACGAATGTAAAGTGTTCAGAGAAAAAGATGCCTTGGTGCCGGAGGACCCATATCACCCGGGACATTTTGCCTCTCTTCATATTTCGAGGCCTTGTCGATCCGCTCAGAGCGATCCAGAGAGTGGCACACTCAACTCCAAGAAAGCGAATTTGCCGTTGTTTTACGAGTCTTCGTGCCATATTGACGTCTTCACTTTATCTGATGCTCCTAGTGTTGACCTGTCTTCCGATCTCCGTGATGCGTCTCATGGTTGCATTGATGCTTCCCCAGTGTCCAGGGAGGTTATCCTGAGGGCGACAAAGAGAATAGGCAACAATTTTATTGCTGGAGAGGACATGGTTCCTGGCTTTGTTGCCCGTGATTGCTCGAATGTTCTTGCAGAGCCTTTGAAATACCTCTTTAATCTCATTCTGTTCACTTTAACTTTTCCCAAGTCTGGAAGCGGGCTCGAGTTTTTCCGGTGCTGAAGAAGGGTAATCTTACTTCAATCAACAACTACAGGTCTATTTCAATCCTGTCGAATTTTGCAGAGCTTTTCGAAATTGTTCTGTATAACCAACTGTACTCGCTGTTCAAAATTTACATCTCTCCATTCCAGCACGGCTTCATGGGAAAGCGTTCTACGGCGTTCTATCTGGAAACCTTCTCTCAGTACTTGTCTGAGACTCTTGACACGCGTGGCCAGGTTGATGTGGTGTATGCGGACATCTCCAGGCATTTGATCAGATCGATCTCAACCTGCTATAATGTCCAAGTTGAATGGGCTCGGTTTTTCACCCTTACTGTTGCGACTTTTGAAGTCATATCTCTTTGACAGGGTTCAACGTGTCGCATGCCACCGCCTCAACTCTGACCCTTATTTTTCTACACCAGGGGTCCCCCAGGGAGTCAACTAGGGTCATCTCCTGTTTCTAGTATACATCAATGACGTAGTCGAGGAGATCAACTGTTAGAAACTGCTTTTTGCGGACGACTTGAAGATGTACGCGAAAAGTGATACCAAGAACAACTGCTCTGTCCTGCAGGGCTGTGTTGACTCTGTGTCCAGATGGTGTCGTGCTAACGGCCTCTTATTGAACGTCCAAAAATGTGTTGTTGTCACCTACACCAAGAAGTCTAACCCGATTCTCTGCGACTATATATAGTTGAACAAACCATTCTTGAGCGCGTGAAGACAGTCAGGGACCTTGGAGTGATCTTCGATGTCGGGTTCTCCTTTGTCGACCATTTACCATATTGATGATATGATCTCTTTATTCTCTTTATCCCTTCGAACACTTGGCTTTATTTATCGCAATTGTCAAGACTTCGGAAATGCCGCATGCCTCACGACATTATCCGCTATGTGGGTTCGTCAAAAAAGTGGGAGGAGTCGACATCAGCGCTCAAGGTGACGATTTACGAAACTGAATAATGCCTATTTATTCTGTTTTCGGTATCTAGATGTCCCTACTCGACTGAATGGACATGGTGATTCCGCTATGTGCGTTCGCCGGGAGGAGTCGATTCAGCGCTCAAAGTGGTGATTTACGAAACTGAAGGATGCCTATTTGTGTTATTTTCGACTGCGAGATGTCGCTACTCGACTGAATGCACTTAGCGGATACCTCGCATTATACTGCAGTTTCGTACGATCCAAATTAGAGTAACTGTCTTCCTTGAGTCCCTTGTCTGGTATACAGTTTACGAAATACACCAAATCCGCCTGGAGGCAGTCCAGAGAAGGTTGCTCAAGTATGTCTCGTTTCTTTTGGCGCCTTTTTGCCACATTCGAGAATAAAGACGGAGGTGTAGACTGGTATGTTTCAGGTGCGGTTCTGAACTTCTGAGTGGTTCGAGGAAGTTAGAGATCAAGATGCGCGAGTAAGACACATTTGCACAATTGGCGGAGGTTCCGGTTTGAGAGAGTCCGGAACATACGCAAACCCGATGGAGTTCTTCCAGAGCCGCGGCACCTAATCAACAGTAATAATTATCACAAGTGCTTAGATTTTCACGATAATTTTGGCCAGGCGATCGCGAGTGCTGGTTGTAGGAGGAGGGCATTTATCTAAGGACAACCAAACTGTGGGAAACCCTTGGCAAAAATTATAGGGGAAAATCTCGAGCACTAATGATATTTTGATGATTATTACAAAAAAGAAGTCCAAAGCGACAGCTCTTAGATTTTGTTGTTTGGATCAATTTTATTCCGTTGTCATTGACAGTGAGATTCAGATAAGTGAATATCATCCTTGTAGGTCTAATAATCAAGGGCGTTGTATTATGTTATAATCAACAGTAATATCACAAGTGCTTAGATTTTCACGATAATTTTGGTCAGGCGATCGCGAGTGCTGATTGTAGCGATAAATGCCCGACTCCGTAGGAGGAGGGCATTTATCCAGGGACAATCAGCCCGAGGGAAATGCCTGGCCAAAATTATCTGGGAAAATCTCGAGCACGAGTGATATTTTGAAGATTATTACATAAAAGAAGTCCGAAGTGACAGTTGTCAGATTTTGTTGTTTACATGAATTTTATTCCGTTGCTATTGACAGTGGGATTTAGATAAGTGAATATTATCCTTGTAGGTCTAATAATCCAGGGCGTTGTATGTAATAATCAACAGTAATATCACAAGTGCTTAGATTTTCACGATAATTTTGGCCTAGCGATCGCGAGTGCTGGTTGTAGCGATTTATCTAGGGACAACCAGCCCAAGGGAAACGCTTGGCCAAAATTATCTGGGAAAATCTCGAGTACAAGTGATATTTTAATGATTATTACAAAAAAGAAGTCCAAAGTGACAGCTGTCAGATTTTGCTGTTTACATCAATTTTATTCTGTTGCCATTGACAGTGTGATTTAGATAAGTGAATATTATCCTTGAAGGTCTAATAATCAAGAGCGTTGTATGTAATAATCAAGCATATATCCCATACACTTTCTATTTTCAGTAGAATAACTTTTTGGAGCAAAAATAAAGTGACAAGCTGAAGCGCTGGGAGAATACGGCTGATGGCCGCTGATAGTTTCGCTCCAAAACTTTGCAGGTGCCATCAGCCGTAGTCGTAGCCCCCCAGCTTGTCGCCTTATTTTTGCTCCAAAAAGTCATTCTACTGAAAACACAAAACAGAAAGTGTATGGGTTATATATCACAAGACGTCCAGAAATAAAAAAAGGATGATTCAATTTGAGTTTCCACATGAGAGCGCTGTAGTTTTGACATTTCAAAGTAGTTTTCATAACAAAACAAAATTTGTGACGTAAAAAAGTGCACAAAATCGTCCATGATACACGACTGAAATCGGGTGGAAACTGTCCAAGCTTATGACAGAAAAGCTCATGTAGAAAATCGTACAATTTGGAATAGCTTCCAAAAATTTGAGTGAAATGACTTCGTAACAAACATACATAGTTATTAGTTACTCGTACATACCTACCTACACATCAATTTCCACATCACATCCCAAATTGTGCGATCCAGAAGAGGTTGATTTAGAGGTTGATTTTCTGAAACAAAATTATTCGTGTAGAGAAATATACGCACTGATTAATTACACTTCTCTGCAATTTGCTGTTCTCTCCATTTAGATCGTACTTGTGGATACAAAACGGTTCGAATTGATAGAAAGAGAGGGAACTATAATCTACTGACGTTGTTTCCACACTAATGCACTGTAAATATATATTCAGCAAGTTGAACTCTCCATATTCATCATATATTCATTTGAAGGAGGATTTTGTTGCAGGCCAGCGATCAGAATATCCAGTTTTAAAGAACGCAAATCAATTACCCTGGGTTTCACCAATGCTCAATCAACATAATACGAGATTAGTGGAATTTCTTTTGGTCAGTACGCGTTGGTGAATAGAATCGAAATTCTGGTTCCACCGAAGAGAATAATTCAATGATTGATTAGCTAAAGATTTTATGCATTTTCCATGGTCAACTTACTAGGATTGGCCAGATGGAAATCCCTTTAATCTCGTATCAGCGTTAATTGCGTATTATTTTTTTGGTGCAACCCAGGGTCAATCAAGGTCAATCAGGGTCAGTCAGTCATTTCAACAAAAATAGCGAGGTGAAAAACACAAATAAGGAATGTAGATAGAGGGCAGGTATGTATAACGAACATTCCAATTTGTGGCTGCGTTTCACTACACACATAAAGATTTGCTGGAAAAAACATCTCTCGTTCTCCAATTTTCCACGGCTTATTGGTACGCGCCAGGATAATTGCTTGAAGGACTTCAAAGCTCATTTCTAAAGCTTCAGCTCCCATCTTCTCTTGCCTTGCCGCCACCGCCGCTGATAATATTTCATGGCGGCATTTTAAGGACAAGAGCATCATCATTCACCAGCAGCAGAAGCAGTCGCACGTGGTTCTCTTGCAGGTTTCCATTCTATGTTTCTGGAGTTGGCTTTCAGCACCAACAGGAGGATTTTTTCTCGGAGGAGAGCTTGGGCGTTGTATTTTTTGTATGTGCTGTTTTTCTCGTTCTGGTGTTGTTGTTGTTGCTGTGAAGTATGAAACAGTGATTACATGTTTTTCTATATATGAGAATTATTTTTGCAGGAAATCGCCGGAAGGATCATCATGTGGTAGGCGGGGCTGGGGGGTGTAGCCCCCCTGTAGACCTGGCGCCGCCATCACGGATCACCACGGCGACCGTCACAGGTAAGCTGATGGAGCTCTCGACTCTCTCTCTTAATTAATAAACATCACCATTGAAATTCAGACCAGCGGGCTTCGCTTAGACTTTTAATAAACTACTGACTGCCGAGGCTGAGATACGGCCGGAGTGTGATCTGCCTAAACGTCGCTGGAGCCGTCCCTGATGCTTAGCAGGGGGCGGTTGATGTACCCTCAGGTATACAACTACACCTACACAGCACAGGGTGTTGGGAAATTAATTGTGCTCCTCAATTTCAGGTAGATAGGTTACCTCAGTTATACCTGAGTGCAAAAAAGGAAAACCGTTATTTAAAAGTAGGTACCTATAGGTAGAGCTCCTGCTCCTATAAGGCTGCTATATTGATTCTATATGCTGGTGCGTTTCTGCGTATTCTCCTTATTCGCCCCCATCGGATTTTGATGTCTATTTCCCTGTAGGTATACTTTCCAATGATTTCTATGTTAGCTTTCGCTAACACTTTCATACATAATAATGCAAAATGTGATCAGGTTCTCGGATTTTTTTTTAAAGTAAGCTATGCTATGAAAAAAAAATTGTGCTGGTACGAAGCTACCAACAGCCAGCTGTGTAGATGTAGGATGTCATGATTGTTATGTGCAGAGGTTACGTGACAGATGTCACCCGTCACGGCGATGTGATGTGCGCGCACGTCGAAATTTTCGAGTTTTGTGGCGAAAATGGGACAACTTGAGTGTCCTTGGAATGGAAATTTGCTGCGACCGACAACTGACATCGTCCTGACTGCTTGTTGCCTCTTTGCTTGTGCTAGTTAGTGGCGGCCACTGAATAAAGCTGGAGCGCGGCGGCAGTAATCAATACGATGATGCAGTTCGATGCTGTGGTGGTCGGAGAGCTTTGTTTCAATAAAAATGCGAGGTGCCCGCTATATGGTCCTAAGAGGCGCAACATTTAGTTATATTTGCGTGTTTGTTGTCTTTTAACATTGCTCTACTCGGCTTTAGTATACATGTGTACACTTACCATCGATGCTCTTGGCAACGGTGTTGCTTTACGTGGAATTCTGTTGATTCCCTCGCATGCCTGATGCCTTGAAATATAGTATTTGCGGAATGCCTTTGATAGATGGCGCCGCTTGGAGGACTCACATATTAGGAGTCCTCCTGAGTGTATATTACCATGAGATCTCTGACTACCACAGCATCGGATGGTTTGACTGAATGCCTGCGCACTGATGAGCACCCAATAGGGGCGAAACTCGTGTCTGCAGTTTCGGTCCGACCGTTCGATGCTGTGAGCTGTGGTAGTCGGAGAGCTTTGTTTCATTAAAAATGCGAGGTGTCCGCTGTATGGTCCTAAGAGGTGCAATATTTAGTTATATTTGCGTATGAAATTGCACACTGCCCGGTGGGCGCAGTGAGATTCAGAAAACGTTTCCCTTGAAGGACAATAGTTGATAAAGATGGACTGCATGAGCGAGGCGAGAGACGACGCTTTGAGTGCACTGTGTCGAAAGATTTTCTCAACATGAAATGGCTCCGACTATTGTTCTGGAATCTTCCACCGATCCTTGAGCAAATTCCACAATGACCCGTCATACGGCTTCGTGGTGACCCCAGAAAAATCCTACACCTTTCGCGTGCACTGCCCGAGCTCTAGAACGGCAGCACCTCCGCCAATTCGTCTGATATTTCCTACTCGGCTATTGACGTCCTCCGTGTTATTTAAATCGCCAAGCCATCGCGCTTGTTCTGGAATGTCCAGAGCTTCGCACTTGTACACTACGATCTCATGCGAACAGTCTAGTAAGACTGCGTGTGCTCCAGAACGCACGCGAGAATCGCCGCTCGTAACAATATGCTCGCTTGAGTAAATCTGATTTTTTATTTATTTATTTTATTTAATTGTCTTATTTTACGAGGCGGCATTCAGCTATAAGCTGCTCTACCATGCAACCTCGGGGACAGCACAAAATATCCATGGATGAAGTAGGATTCGAACCCACACAGGGCAGCGCGAATGGTTTGGCTTGCCATCACCTGTACCACTCGGCTACCACCGCTCCAATTTCGTTTGTGATATGACGCATTTCCTTATTTATACCGTATGATCAAAAACTTTCCTTCTCTAAGCAGGCTGTGGCCTGGCCAAAATCAGCCTCGTTTGCCTGCCAATGACCAGACCACAGCCTGCCTAGAGAAGGAAAGTTTTTGTTCATACGATACATTATAACGGATTCATTTCAGCTTACAGAAGAACTGATCAACTTTGATGGCCCATAACCCTCAACTTTCAAGCGATTGACAAAAAAAACTTTGTGTATGCACATTTGCTTCGCTTTGTGACTATAAATATTTGTATACAGGATGATTCACGATGACAGCGATCACCTTGACAGTTTGTCGACATACACACTACACAGTGTAAAGCAACCACCGTGTATGAAATTCTGAAAACACGACTCAGTCATATAAGTTTTAGTCAGGATATGTTCAGCTTCTTTTTTGTGGAAAATTACGAGATGTCAAAGCCTGCTTCGCCCAAAACATGTTGATGAACCCTTGAAAACCTATTCTCAGCACACTCACAAGAAGCATAATGATGCTCGGCGTCGATTAATTATTTTAGTGTCAACAGATAAACCAGAGTGACATCTACATTTGCAATGTCCTAACATACTTTCTACCTAGCCCTAGATGTGTGATTTTTTTCTAAAAAAGGGCGTCTAGTTTGAAGTACCCTGTACACGTATGATGAAAAGCATGAGTCGTATTATGACATACAACCTTCAGTTCCACCAAACTTTTATATTTATAAACGAGTTAACGTTACCACTCTCATAGTAATTAAGCAACTGGTCATGCTATTGGCTGGTGCATAGCAACTACAGCTCGATAAAGTTAATCCGCTCGTGAAACTTTGGTGGAACTGGCTCACTGGCTGTAAAGTTTTTTATTCAGTCAACTTACAGTTAACAACAGGTGCAACCCACTGTGAATTGTACTGGGTGGTACTGAGTCGATGTTGCTGAACTGCTGGTGATGTCCAGCTGTTGGACTTGATGTGGGACTTGGATTCTTGATTGCATAAAAAATATTAGCCATGGCGTGAAATTTTCCCCCGGCTGCTGATTGTACAATTTATTTCGGATCAGTTTTTGTATGGGTAGTTTTGTATTGCTAGTTGCATAGTTCCAAGGGGCATGATGTAGGTACCATGGACTTCACCGTATCTCAAGTTTATGGTTATTATAAAGCGAGCATCGCCAATGCAATTTCAAAGGAAGCAAGATAATCATTTTCGGGCATTAGCTTTGGAGGAAGGGCGGAACCTAATTAAAATTCCTCTTATCCTTATTTCTGTGAATAATTCATGAACTGAAAATGAACGAATTAGGAAACTAATTGAGAATTGGGTTGTAAGAAGTAAGAACGCAGCAACTCTGCGAGGGAGGGAGGAGGAAGAATCATTATTGATAAAGAGTCCGAGAATACCGCTGGTTTACATTAATTCTTGCATTATCATCATCCAATAGTATCATCACCAATATAGATAATGAATATACAATTTTTGGGCCCCACAGACTGGTTGGATGTGTAGTTTCGACTCGAGCGTACCTTCATTCCAAGCTAATTTGCTCATTTCGCTAAAAGTAGAACTATGTATAACATTTTTCATCCGATATTTTTAGCAACATAATTTTTCATTTACGAGGAGTTTTAGATTGATGACAGCCAATCTTTAGGAGAACATAGTTCCATGTTCTGTAGACCCGAGTATAGATCTAATCACTGTAACAGACACGTTCCAAAAAAAAGCTCCACAAATAATGAGAAAGTCGAAGTCCTAGGTACCTACTATTCGTCACATGAATAGATAAGGAACAACTGCTACTAAATAGCCCTCTAAAAAATGTCTCCATTTGGCCACATCAAGTAGTATTGAGGAATATTTTTAGTGGATGAAGTATTATAGTAGTCCCGAGTGAGAAGAATACCGGGTGATCATTTGAAAACTATCCACCCATAATAAGTCCCAATAGGGCATTACATGTAGGTGGCGCTTTTGCATGAGTTGGTATTTACTGTCAATAGTGTCAATAGCTGACGTCCAAAGTCTGTCGCTCACCTGTCATCGCTGTTACCTGTACCCTGTGGCTGACTATGAAAATCAAAAAATCGATTGCAAGGCAATCATGACATTGACGACATACGTTCAAGAACTCCTTGAAGGTAACAGATAATGGGGAGTTTGCGTGCACACGTCCGTACGACGTAACGTAACTTTCAACGTGGAAATAGACGAGTTTGTTATTTGGAATTCCTTAGTTACAGGGGAGTTTTCACGTTTTACGTTGCGTTACGTCGTACGTTGCGTGAAATCGCATACTCCCTATTAGGTACCTAACTTGCAAACAGCAGAACTTGCAGCAGTCCAGTTTGAATAACGGGTCCGTGCTATATGTACTAAGTTTTGTATGAATACCTTCCTTGGAAGGATTATTGTTTCTCTGAACATACACTTTTGGTGTATTTATCATAATATAATCGAATAGAATTTTGATCTTGGTAATCTTGAGACAAACAAGGCTAAAGAACATCTCTATACCTGCTGTAGTTTTCAAGAGAATTCGACTTTGACTAATACCAACAATTATTATTATTGTGCACGTGTATTATATGGAACTTTGAACTTTAATTAAATGTCTGAAAGTTGTAACTCTGAGAATGCCATCGTCGTGTTCAGGTTCTCTTACAAAGTTTAGCGCTCAACTTGTGTCACGGTAGGGCGTTTTTCTGTTAGCAAAGAGAGCCGTGGAAACTGGAACTGGAAATATTAGCTGTGTAGCTTTATAAGAGTTTCACCCTAACATGCTTTCTCCAGACATGTACCTCTACTTACATTTTTTCCAACTTTATGTACGTGTAGGTACCTACTTAGGTACCTTACTTGCTCTCATCTAGTCTTATCACTCATTATTTTTGATATTGTATGATGTCATTTTATGCGATACTTTTAGGCTCCTCCAGGCAGGAATAAAAGCTGGAGGCTTTCTTTTTTACTTTTTATTGGTGCACTTCTTTATGAAAGGAAAATATAATAATTCTTACCGGAGCTGTCTTTTATAACATTCTCGTCATAAAAAGACTGGAGAGGCAGACTGGTTGGACACTTCTGTTTCCACCTCTTATTCCTACGTTGCGGACTGCTTCGTGTCTATGTCTAATGAAAGTGTCCCGCACCAACGTGTCATGTTTTTCATTAGTAACCCTTCCAGTCACGACTTTTCATTTTCAATGGTAGGTAAATATTGCACCGCTGCCGCTGTGACAATAATTGAGATTAAAAAGCTTTAAAAAAAGTTTAGCCTACAAAATTAACGCACCACAAAAATTTTGTCCAAAGTCCAAAGTCAATTTGTTTCCAAACCACTTGTCCTATAAAGATCTTTTTTTCTTCAAATTCTCCAGTAATGTCACTCTTTGATGGTGTTGCATGAAAGGGAAGTTTTATTTCGTGAACCGAGTGTAACAGTGATGTGTTTTTTCTCAGAAGTTCAGGGCATCCCGTAAAGAAGAGATAGGTCAAAAAAATCGTTATTTTTACCTCAGGTGTCGTAAACTTCGCCAAGTTGTTGATACGAACAACTGGTTGTTCTTCAAAACTTCCGGCACCAATGGCAGTGCGAGCTGTGGCTTTTCAATATTTCAGTCTCCAATAATTCAGGAGAAATTACTACATCTAGTGAGTCGAGGAGAGTAGACGTAATTGAACGTATATGTTGTGTTGAGAACGCTTAAAGGCGATCATACCGTATGATCAAAAACTTTTCTCCTCTTGGCAGGCTGTGGCCTGGCCAAAATCAGCCTCGTTTGCCTGCCAATGACCAGACCACAGCCTGCCTAGAGGAGGAAAGTTTTTGATCATACGGTATCATTTTGAAATATGTGGGGTCTTTCTTCCTTTGGTTTTAATTAACTTTAACGAGCAACGGGCAGATATGTTCGTTCGGTGGGGAAAAAAAAACTAGGACATGAAAAAGATTATTTTCGAGAACCATTACTCTCAGTTTTTTGTATGACAACCCAAAGGTTATACGGTAATGGAAGTAGTTCTTTGTGCCATTTTAATTATTACACTTGAACGCGGACTTTTGACAGTGCTCAAGAAACTCGGTCTTGTGGTTCTCATCACGCTTCCATTCCGTTCAGCTTGAATTTGAAATTTTGCGGTCTACGATTGGTCGACTTTGAAACTTGACAGCAATCTGCGTTAGAACGCCGTTCACCCGTAAATGAGACCACCCTCTGCAAACAGACCTCCACGAAGAGGACATAGACAAGACAGACGAACAGACAGAGTGTTGTAAAGCTGTCTGCATTCGGAAACACCCTGTATCGATAACAGAAGGGGTCGCGCCCATATTTTTGGTCGCTCCGGCCTTCCAAAGAACAACATGTGATCCTGCAGCAAACTTAAATTAACGGACGACACGCCTGGCGTCGGGACGGCCGCGTGAACGTGATTGGAATGATCGGTGGAAGGGCCGGGGGCATTTATCGTAGATCAGTTACTGATTTGGGAACCGGTATAGGTATTGATGTTTCGGACTTATGGGCACAAAACGGAGTCTTATTCGAAGAGTTTCCAAAAGTCGAGGGCGAACTAAATTGAAGTTGTGCTCGCTCGAGGGAGGATGAGGCCGGGGTTAGGGAGAGAGGGGGAGAGGAAGGGTGGGGTAGAGGTATACAAGGGCGGTATATTGTCGATGACACAGCCAGCAGCATCAGCGGCACATAATCCCGGCGACATCATGAACAGTTTGAAAACTTGGAAGTAGACCGGGAGGAATTTTAAAATCATCTTATTGAATATCAACGACAGCCCGCGATTACCATCGTGTACACTTTGTTGACAAGTTTCTTATTCGGAATCGAAAGATCGAGATCGGGACATTCCTATTATAGCCATTTTCGACGTTACGGGGACATTATTTCCAGACGTTTCGCTTACATTGGGTTTTTGGGTTAAGGTATTTTCAACAGTATTATAACAAGTGGTGTGTTTTTAATCGGGTTGAAATCGTTTTATACCAAAAACATCTGTTATTCATGAGGAAAGTGGACCCACAATATTGTCGGAATGAAATCACAAGATCTAGCCGCGGTTTTTCCTATGATACTAAAACGTATAAATTATAAATGTGTAGTCAGCCCGTGTAGTCAGGAAGTGCAACTCTATCTTTTCGAGGACGCATCCACTACGGGGGTATACTTATGAATAATTATATTTACGGATGGTACTGCGTAAACAGAATTATTGCCAATTCCGAGGCTAATTCTAACCTTATTGTGAAAAATAGCATAAACCCAAGATGAGCAAACACTCATATTAGGTACTATTTATAGTTTGTGACAGAAACTTGTCACTCCGCCTTTGAATTGCCATTTGAAATTCAATTATCTTGACATTGACACTTCTTTTGTCATTTTGTTCTTCTTGAAGTCGCGGTTGTACTCGTAATTCAAGAGTAAAAAGGGTTGGAAGATGAAAGTTGTGAAGAGAAATGGAAATCGCATTGCTCCTCAACACAAAGTAGATTGCCCGGAAATGTCAATCATAGCTTTTTGAAAATTTGGACACATTCATATGCTTCTAACCCATATTTACTTGAAATTGTAGCTGATCGGAAACTTCTCTTTTTCATTTTACATACTCAATGTGATAGTTGTCAGTTGTCACGCGTCACTTCGACGTAATTCACGCGCCAGTGAGAATTTGCGAAATTACGTACCGAAAATAGAGAAACGTGAGTTTCTTTGGACTGAAAATTCACTGCGGTCTTTAGAAATGAGATCGTTCCTTGTGGCTTTTCGCTATGCTAGTCGGGTTAGTGGCGGTCACTGAAGAGACTGATGCCGAAGCGCGGTAGTTTTAAAGAAAATGAAATGGAAATGCCCTCTGCCGCGTTGAGAAAATTGTTTTGGACATAAATTTATGATTGCACGAAGCAAGACATGCGCTGTTTTGGAAGATTTTTTTTTGTCTTGAATTTGTCCACTGTTTCATATACAGGTTCCGTTTTTCAACGCTCACTATTGGTATCTCGGAAACGGTAAGAGATACAAAATCGGTCAAATCACAAAAAAGTTGCGCAATTTTATGTCTATTACAAAAATGTCAAAATATCAAAGATATCTTTGGTCGTTTTTGAAATATCCCCAAAAAACTGAAAAATGCCGAATTCCAAAAATTTAAATAACTTTTTTTATTATGACACCTATCAATTTGAAAATTGAAATCCTGATATTTTTGGAAGTCCTTGATCGACTGACGTCAATAATTTTTTCTTGCACCCCATAAAATACCCCCATAAAACTCATATTTTCTTTCTCTTTACAAAGATATAAAACACTTGTAGCATTTTTGCCAAAATAGCCTGTAAAAATTGGAAAAACCATTTCTGGGGCGAATCAATCTAGTTACCGGTTCGGTTGCCATGCTCTCGTGGCATAATAACAATGGCATTCGGTTGCCATGGTCGGTTGATTTTGGAAAAAGTTGAGTGACATTCCGTTTTCATGTATTTGATAATGATAATAAATAACAATAAAACAAATACAAAACCAAGTATAACACAAAATAACATCGCAATAGCAATAAGCATTTATAATTTACAATTACTCGAAATGGAGTCCATTTTGCGAGGAACGCTCCAAGATCGAATTTATGGTTCATGACAGAACATCCCAAAGCAACCAAGAGCTGGAAGCAAGGAGTTGATGATGCCTTCCAGTCAATTAATAACCCGCACGATATCAGCGCAGCCGTTGAAAACATGTCTAAAAGGCACACAACTCTGCATAGAGCAGAATGGACTCCAATTCGAGCAATTGTAATTTATCGATGTTTATTGCTATTGCTATGTTTTTTTGTGTTGTACTTGGTTCTGTATTTGTTTTATTGTTATTTATTATCATTATCAAATACACAAAAACGGAATGTGACTCAACTTTTTCCAAAATCAACAGACCATAGCAACCAAATGCCATTGTTTATATGCCACAAGAGCATGGCAACCGAAGCGGTTACTCGATTTTTTCGCCCCAAAAACAGTTTTTCCAATCTTTACAGGTTATTTTGACAAAAATGCTACAAGTGTTATAGATCTTTGTAAAGAGAAAGAAAAGGTGAGTTTTATGGGATGGATGAATGATATAGTGTCCATGAGAAAAAATTAAGTTAACTGTGATATATCAAAAACTAGTAAGCGCAGGGAAAAATTATTAACGTCAGTCGATCAAGGACCTTTAAAAATGTCAGGATACCAATTTTCAAATTGATAGCTGTCATAATAAAGAAATGATTTGAAATTTTCGAATTCGGCATTTTTCAGTTTTTTTTGGAATATTTCAGGAATGACCAAAGATATCTTGGATATCTTGACATATTTGGAATAGTCATAAATTGCGCAATTTTTTTGTAATTTAACCGACTTTGTATTTCTTACCGTTTCCAATATGCCAATAGTGAGCGTTGAAAAACGGGACAGCCTGTATGTACGTACATCTTCAATCCCTGAACGTTAGAAGGTAAAACCACTGAGCAGTGGGCATTTTCATTCATTTTACTTCCCCGACCCACCACCCAAAGAAGAGGGAAAGTATTGTGAACGCGCAAAAAAAAATTCCGAAGTTTCGATGGATATAGTTTTTTTGAGGTCCCCTATGACGATTAAGACCATTTCCAGAATGATCTTTGTCTGTATGTAGGTATGTATGTGTGTATGTGTGTGTTTATTACCTTCCACGATAACAGCCACAACGTCTATCCGATCGACTTGAAATTTGGTATACAGACATGGTTTCACCGTCGAATGAGCCCATTAGCTCACTTGGCTGTCATTATAACTTGACTTGCGATTGAAAGTCCATAAAACCTATCTGTCATCTGTCAAATGATAAAAAAATGTCAAAGTTTAGAACTCTACCATTTAATTATTCACAATCTATCCGATGGATTGGGACCAATTTAGCAACACAACAAAAGAGTCAAATTAAGTCTGCAGTTGCAATTTCCCATCATTTTCCAGTCGAGCGTTATGAATTTTCAAAATTTCTCCTAGCCGTTGCCACCCGAGAGGGCCTCTCGCCCGTATTTTGACCAGGACGACTCGCTTTTGATGCAGGACTCCACTAAAAAATTTAGTCCTGCTCGGGTTCGACTTTTTTCGAAAAAATCCAACTGGTATCGAAAGTATTTAGATTGGATTGGGCGTCGTGTAGAACCATTTTCCAAATCGGTACGGTTTCGGTTTTCCGACGGAAAGTTTTTCAACATTAAATTAGCACATTCAGTGAATTTGAAAAAACTGCAATACTCGCTGCAATGCAAAGTTTGACATGCGGTGAGCCCCACGAAATATTCATTTTAGGTGCAGACATGCTGAAAATGAGGAAAGATCAAATCAATTTTTGGAGGGAAAATTTTCGAAATCAGACCAACGAACGGTTGTCAAGTTTCCATCTCTGAAAAAACTGAAAATTTTCCAACCTTTCATCCTGTGAACAGATTTTCACCAATTGTTTTTAAACAAGAAGTGACTTGGCTCTAGAACATTCTCCAACAATTTTCTTTTCAATTTCCCGGGAATTCCCCTGTCGAAAATGTGAAACAGACCTGGGTTCTCGAGACCGGAGCTCAAAATAAAGTCCTTATTAGAGAGAAAATCAGGGACGTCTCATAATAAAATTTCCATCCGTTCCTTGCTACTTGTCGGGGAAGTTTTGGGGTGACACAACCGATTTTTTTTCAGTACTGCCGCGCTAAGGCATATTTTTTTAGTCGTTGCTACGAACATAACCTGCATACCCGAAAGCCGCAAACCAGTCGCGACGATGTGACTGACCGCAGCTATTCGACCGCAGCAAATTTCCACATCTATGATTTCCACTGAAGATTTTCATTTAGGCGTTCATCACGTCGCGGTGACGCCTGACAAAATGTCACATATCACATATCACATCGAGGAGCTTGTGGTCTGGTGGTCAGCGTGGTCGACTGCCGAGGGGTCGTGGGTTCGAGTCCCACTGTGGGCGCTCGGATTTTCGTCTCAAAACTAGCTCTTTAATTTTGTTGGAATGCTTGCTAAATGCACGACGCGCCGTGTGTCGCATAGCACGTAAAATACGAACGATGGTGCCGACCCTATGCAGTGTTGGTGGTTTTTAAAAATCCCTACCCTGTGTTGGAACACACAGGGGCTCGGCAAAATTTCCGGGATAGTGAAGGAAAGCATTCACCAGCGTCGGTTTTAGGCCTCGTCGTGGAAATAGGCCGACGTTAAATAAACCACTGACGTGACGAAATAAACGAATAAAAAAAACATACCACATCCAGATAACTATAGCTGCGACGACGGCGACGTGAGCATTGTAACAATGGCATTGTACTCACCAACACTACAAAATTTCCCATAGCTCAACTATAATGGATGGGAAAAGCTGTGGAACTTATTACACCATCAAAGCTTGGAGATTTCCCCCAGCTCTTTGCCATTCAAAAATAAATGGAATGGACTATAATATCTACCTCCGTAATTCAAAAATTATAGCAAATCCAGACGAGCATTTTACCCTCGACAACAAGGCGTTTTTCGCTTCGACTACACAGATTCAAACGCCTAAACGAAGCGAACAACTAACGTAGTGGCAAAAATTGACCAAACTCATAAATAAAGCCACAAAGGGTCCGTTGCAGCGTAATAAATTATTACGCTCTGTGTACCAAGGGCGTAGAGATGGTTTTATATGCGAAAATGTAGTAAAATACAGAAAATGTTTTAATCCAGGGAAGAGAGAGAAAGGGAGGTCTTTTTTTCCATTATTATGACAAACGCGCGCGGGGCCTTCAGAGCAAACACGGCTTCTTGCTTTAGAGTTATTAATTGCTGTTTTCGCACAAAAAATATCCCTGGCCTGGATTTTTCTGTACCCAAGGCAGAATGTTTACGGTCATGTTATTAGGGTGTGAAATTTTGTTAGGTTTTCAATTAGGCAACTTTGAAATGCCATTAAGTTGGCTTAAGTGTTAGGGTGGGTTCAGTCAGCTTATTTAGCCGCGGTTTCAGCTTTAGCCGTAAGCGCTGCAACGCTTATTAGCTGTTTTGAGGAGGCTGGTTCATAAGAGCCAATGGGCGTCGCTGTGCTTGCGACTAAAATCAAAACTTGCGGCTAAATAACCACCCTTATAGTGTTGACCGTTTTATGTTTAAGTGAAGGTTACTTTATGTGACACAGTGGTGATCTTTAACCCTTTAATTACTATTTCATGGCAAGATTTTTCCTCTATTAATAGATTCAAAATAAAAATGACAGGTGGCAGTTGTCACGTAGGCACCAGAGTGACAACTTGATAGCATAAAATCCCAATAGGTACATTTTCAAACGTAGGTACTTGATGCAAAATGTACGAAAGTTTCGATGCATTCACAAGATAATAATATTCCAGGATGGTAGACATGCAGGTTGATTCCAACATGCGGAGATGAATCGGGTCAAATAATTATACCCCACTGTAATGTGTTTCCCTAATGCGTTTCTGATTTAGTGATGACACTCGGGCTCCCATCCATCTTGCTGAAAGCTTACGAAGCAAAACTGGCGAGAAAAATATCTGATGCGTGAGAGGAACGTATGACGCGGACAAAGCATAATGTGATTTAGAAATTTGAAACAAACGGTACGAAGTAGGTATCATTTTCCCGGGAAATTTAATATCAATAATTCATGTCAGTTGAAGCTTCACTCCGAATATAGGCGCACAGGTCTAAACTTCGCCAGTCGATGAAACATTGAAGCATCGAAAAAGAAGGGGATCTCCTCCTGAAAATAGATTTTGAAAATGCTTGGAAACGGAGATATATCCCTTCAAAGTGGAAAATTTCATCGGTTGTTCTCGCATAAATTTGGACCGTTCAACAGATGATGTTCAAATATGATCATGAGTTTACTAAAATAAATCTATATCGAACAGTGATTACGTTCCATCAAGAGTTTTCAGGGGCGTAGGTAATGGGAGGCGTCGTTCTTTTTTCTCTCCTCATTGTTTACCTTCCTAAATATTAAAATATTTCTCGAAATTGTTGTGAAAAATTGTGAAAAAGGTGCTTTTAGCTTCACTTTGTCCGTCCGTCCGTCCGTCCGTCCGTCCGTCCGTCCGTACCCAGGATGACTCCTCAGGGAAGAAAGATATCGATGTGTTGTAAACGCTGATCGATAGTACATATGTCCAGGATGTCAAGTTGACTTATGGTTTTTTGTTTTTCTGCCGCCATCTTTGATTCGCCATTTTGAATTTCTCTTAAAGTGATCCGATTGAAATGAAATTTGCAGGCAATGTAAACCTCATCAAGATCTATCCAATTTTCGCAATTGATGCCCTGCCGCCATCTTGTATTCTCACTACTGAACATGTTTCGAAGTGATAGAACCAGGAGAATTATGCCTCAACGAAAAGAGATATCGATGTGGTGCAAACGCGAATCGAATGCGTACGTGACCACCATATAAAGTTGACCAATAATTTTTGTCACTTGGCCGCCATCTTTGATCCGCCGTTTTGAATTTCTCTAAAAGTGGTCCGATTTGAGTGAAATTTGCAGGCGATGTGGACTTCATCAGGATATATCCAATTCTTGACAATTGATGCCCCGCCGCCATCTTGTTTCAACATATTAAACATGTTTCAAAATGATAGAACTAGGAGAATGGGGTACTTGCCTAATTTTTTTTATTGGCTTAATCGATAGTATGGTGAAAAATAATGTATTTTTTTTTCCTAAATTCCCAAAATTGTGGTCGCAATGCGTGTTTTAAAAATATATTTGTGACGTCACAAATATATTAGATATAGAACATAGAAGGGCTTTTTTTCCTTGTTGAGTTGGCAACGAGATAATGTTGTCCAAGCTGCCGCTTCAAACTTTGAAATCGTCTGACTGACAACGTCAAATCGCCGACCGTAGTTTTAATTCTTCCAATGCTTTTTTTTTGCCTTTGACTGCTTTGATCGAGGCTTTGATCTATGCGGTAAGTACCTACCCGTTTCCTTCATTTCTTGGTCAACCTAACTAGTCTCTTTCTTCAGTCTTCAATGCTGTCCACCAAAACGCCTTCTGCATGTTTGTCACCCCGTGCTCTGACCTGGCGTGACCAACCCTTGGCTTCATTTCGCACATCAGTGTTCCTGCTCCACACATTTTAATTGGAGATTCATCGCGTCCTGCCCTGGCCACATGGATCTTTTGTAGCTCTAAAGTATTACCTATTCTGAATTGTATGCTAATGATGCGTACCTATAAAAGCTCGCTGTTCATTTTCAAACTCTTATTTCTTAGTCCAGGAGCTTATGTAATCCCGTGGGATTTTGAATGAAAGAGCATAGTGACTATGCGGAATACAATCATTAGATGGCCAGCAATCACACCTCACCGGGTGTTTTGCTCGAATTTCTTGCAGGAAATTTATACAGGGTGAAATAGAAAAAATGAATAAAAATTCGTAGATCCAGACTGGGGAAAGATGGGAAGCTCAAACTGCATACGTGATTTGATTCTGTTGTTATGTTGATTTCTGCCGAATTTGGTCCCAATCCATCGGATGAATTTTGAAGAATTAAATGACAAAGCTTCGAAATTTGACATTTTTTAATATTTGACAGATGCCATGCGGAGCAATACTCACAACAATTTTGAATACAGTTTTTCAACGGCTTTCAAATGACATATTGCGAGTCAAGTTTCGTGACATATGCTTTCTGTCATTTTTGATGGAGACATTCCCGTTTGACAGATGACAACCAAAATATAACAAACTCATTTGACGGCAAAATCATGTCCGCATACCGAATTTCAAGTCGATCGAATCAACGTTGCGGCTGTTATCGTGGAAGATTACAGACACAGACACACACAGCTTCGTAATCTTATCAGAAAAACTTTGCCATTTACTATTCGCGATTTCAACTACCGATGGGGGCGCTGTAAACAAGATGGAGGATTGTAAGTTTTTCTGTCACCTGTCCTCGTGCGTTGTATAACGGTTGTATTTGTGGTATTTGGGTTATTTAACTATTAATCGCTATTTAACTAAAGTTCATTTTCTTGAATAACTCGATCACCCATATGAGTATTTTGTCAATTCGCGCGATCGTCGATGGCTATCTGACAGAAGTGACATAACAGAAATGACGTAAAAACTTACAAACTAGGTTCGCCAATTCAGCCGCCAGGGGTCGTCGATATTTTTGAAATCGCGAATTGTAGACAAAAAAAGCTGAACGACAGATGAATGACTTTTCAAATTGTGTAGAAGGCCCTTTAGGATTATCATTTTTGACAAGCCCATCCCATGACAAAATGACAGTGATTTTTTTTGAGTCACAAGACAACGTCAGTTGTGTCTTTGATTTCTTTGTAGCTATGGACCAGGAGTAGAAAGAAGATGAAGATAAAAATGGATCATTTCCACCGAGATTTCTACCCACTGTATCAACACGAACCCGCAACACGGTGACTTCGTGTTGGTTGATTCCATGTACCTAATATGCTACGAGTACATGGCAATGGCGGTCCGTTGCCTTTTGCTTGTAGGGAAATTCAAGGGGCTCGCAGCATGTCGAACATTGGCGAACGAATCGTCCTCTAGCATCTGGACATACCGTGATCTGGACAAAGACCATTTTAATCGATGCTTGATCTTCGGCTTCGGTGGTAGCTTTGCGTCTGCCAGAACCTGGTTGCTGTGCCAGCGTTGAATTTTCCCGTCACCTGCACATAACGTTGTAGACCGTCCCTTTCCTGTTACTGAGAAGGTCTGCTACCGTCTTGTACGCGATACCACCATCCACAAGAGGCATAATTTGCACCCTAACAGATTCATTGAACATTCTGTCACGTTTGACACAAAAAATGACAAAGCATTATTGGTTATGGGTGGCATATTCTTGATGACAGTAAAGCTGATTCACAGGTCAAAAATTAGAAAAGTCATTCATCTGTCGTTCAGCTTTTTTTGTCCACAATAGTAATTATTCAATATCTGTTCGATGGGATGGAACCAAAGGGAGGAAGCAACAAAACAAAATCATCAAATCAAGCCCGCAGTTGCAGCTTTCCACCAATTCCCAGTTGGACGTTACGAGGTTTTAAATTTTCTCCTGGCCGTTACCACCGGAGACGGCCGCTCGTTTGGATTTTGACCAGGACGACCCGTGTTTGGTGCAGGACTCAACTCATCTGTCCTTTCCTGGTGGGAGATTGACTTTTTTCAAAAAATTCCAACTGATATCGGAAGTAGATTGCATTGGGCGTCGTGTAGGTTCATTTTCAAATCCGACACGATTTCGCTTTTCCGACGATGATTTTTTCAAAATATTTAATTCAATTTTCAAGTTTTCTTGCTTTTCACTCTATTCACTACTAATGTCAATTTTTCAAGCAAAATCTTCAAAAGCATCAAGTCGGGCATCCACATGGTGATTTGTACCGCTCCACCTTCCATAGGTCACGGAATATAATTTTTTTCTTTTTTTCTCCTGTTTCACCCTGTATAAATGCCCTGCAAGAAATTCAAGCAAAACACCTGGTGAGGTGTGATTGCTGCCCATTCAAGGAATGTATTCCACATGGTCGCTATGCTCTTTCATTCAAAATCCCACGGAATGCTTTTCATTCACATATGCTCCTGGACTATCTGTGCTATTGCGGAACTTCCAGATTTTTCCCTGGAAAATAAATTATCCCGACTGAGACAGTATTATAAGAGGCTTCTGTAGTCAGTTTCCCCGAAATCTTATTCGACTTTATTGCCCAAATTCTCATGGTAAGAGAGGTAATTTGACAGCATGTTCAAAATGACACTGTCACAGTGACATTCCTGACATTCTTGATTATTTCATTATCACACAGTCAGACCAACCCCACTCAAAATCCCTGCCCTGGCGCGAAGCTTTCAGGAGGAATTTTTCAAATTCGTTTTTCTCTGTAGTAAATGACGGTATTTTTGTAAAGTTCTCAGTAGAGTCCCCTTACCACTTATACTAGCAATCAAAAGTATTTCCAGCTGAATCTATTCCATTGGCAAGTACCCCATTATGCCTCAAAGAAAAGAGATATCGATGTGGTGCGAACCCCAATTAAATGCGTACGTGTCCACCATATAAATTTGATCAATGATTTCTGTCACTTGGCCGCCATCTTTGGTCCGCCATTTCGAATTTCTCTGAAAGTCGTCCGATTTGAGTGAAATTCACAGGCGATGTGAACTTCATCCAAATACATCCGATTTTGGACAAATGATGCTCTGCCGCCATCTTGGCCGCCATATTGAAATTTCTCATCACTTAACGATTTCCATGGAGCTTGGGACTAACCTTTGTTTCGTATGATCATTCTTATTCTCCAGTCAAATTCCAATATTCTGCCACCATCTTGGCCGCCATATTGAAATCTCTTATTAGTGGAACGATTTTCATCAAACTTGGAACTTATTCTTGTCTATAGTACGATAATTTTTATTTTTATGCCAAATTTCATGATTCTGACGCTATTTTGGCGCTATCTTGCGTTCACTAACCTTCCAAAAAGGAAGTGCGCTATTGAGCCTCATGTCCATGAGGCATATTCGCTTGTTTAATCGTAAGTACGTTCAGTTTAGACGAAAAAGTTACAAAATTGCAAAATTTTGGTTGGGCGCTTTGTTTCGGTGATTTGTAGATTTAAAATGTTGAATAACATCTCCACTTTACAAAGGCCCAAGAATTAAAATGCAAAAAACTTATGATTTCCTGACTGAAATCAGTTTCCTATATGTTTTAAGTTTGGAGACCACCATTTTAGATAAGAAGCAAACACGTTTTCAGAGAACACTCTTCTCAGATTCTTGTAAGTTGTTCAACTTTCCCGGAACCACCAACATGGAAGGGGAAGTATTGTAATCGTGCAGAAAAATCACCAAGAGTTCGCCGGATCCACTTGAAAATTGCTATGCAGGTCTATGTAGTTTCACTGTGGAATGCGCCCATATTAGTTGTTGGCTGTCATCTGTCAAACAAAAGTGTCTCCATCAACAAATGATAGAAGCTATATCTCACGGAACTTGACTTGCAGTATGTCATTTGGAAACCCTTGAAAACTGTATTCGTAGTTGAAAGTATGTCTTTACATGTTATTTGTCAAATGATAAAAAATATCAAAGATCAAAATTTTGCCATTTATTTAAAATCTTCTAGATGGATTTGAACCAAGTTCAGCAGGAAGCAACACCACCAGTACGTGATTCCCTCCAACCAGTACTAGATAACCGAAAGCAGACGCCAAAAATAGGCAAAAGCCCGAGGAGAAACTACTCAAGCTAATGCCGCAATAAACTGTGAAACACAAGCCTTTCGTGTGACACAAAGTTTGCTCCATAAGGCTCCACACAGCTTTCATTAGTTCAACAGTGCATCATTTTTAACGATTAATGCAACAAAGCTCGAAAGCAGACTAAAAATTGTATGCATAGAAAAAATCCAGGAACAGACATGTGCCGTCTGTGCGTTGTCGGCCATCCGAAAACATATTCATAATTATGGCTCTACGAAAAGACAACTGACGTGTGACAAAGCGCTAAACCTAATAACAAGTCCCTGCTCGCTTCCTCCACCACTACCCACCACAACGGATCGATATCCCCCAGGAATGTTCCGCCTGGTAAAAAAAAATTAAATTTTACGCCAGATTCACACCTGCATTTGAAACCGTCCACCAACCCCTGGCATGTCCCTCCACGCGCCCGTCTCACCCACCACACAAAACCTCTCGAATTTCGGTCTATTACCCTTGGAATTTAGTTAACTGTCGTTCTGTCGTTCCATCTGTTCAACGCCTGGTAATTTCGAGTCTTAGGAGATGTTTTACGGTATGTTCCTCTACTCATGGTTTCGCGTCTTCTCTCTCCCGTCTCCCTCTCTTTCCTCCTTTTCTCCGTTTTGTCCCAGTCTAAGTTGCGCGTAATTACTTGTTAGGGACTTTGGTTTGGATCTCCCCAGAACTCTCTGTGCACTCTGCCTCTGATGGCCAGGATTGTGTAGCCGGCAACGCTCCCAACCCAACCACCGGCGTTTCAGAGCTCTCTGTTCCACATTATCCCAGTTTTCTTTTCTCCTTCTATGGAGCTTCTCAGTTGGTGTGTTGTTTCTCGGAACACTGTTTTGTTCTAATTAAATACGAGGAGGAAATGTTGAGGAGCGCGCGAGAGAAAATGGGCCACGGCGGGCAATTTTTCCATGCAGTTACTCATCAGGAACTACTTGTGCTCCTGTATGGGACCAAGAGCCAATGTCGCAGACACTAAAATTGAGTTCTTTCATCGGTGAGACTTGGATTACCTAGTTGCCATTACGACAATGCCATTGGCTACACAGTTACTTTCCAGGCTACTGCGTTGGATTGGATTAACTGGACTGATAACAGCATATACCTTAATACCTAGAAAGTACGGGACTGACATTTATGGTGACATTTGGAACTTTCTGCAGCACTAATTTTGACTATTCTGCTAATGTCACCTGTGACTAGCTCAAACCGTTGCGCGTTGAATGAATAATTCAAAGAGACGCAACCGCTGACATTTCTGACCGGTTTCAGCAAGATATTTGCCAGTTGCGACCAGGGGTCCCAGAAATGATAGCAGAAAAAAGAAACCGTAGATTTCTCATTTGACGTAAAAATTTTCTTACGAAAATGCGCTAAAAAACAAACACAAGCGCGGCGGTTCCTAAGTTGAGTGACAAAAGTGACAAATAAGATGGAAGCGGATCGTCGAACCAACTTCAAAATCTTGGAAAAATCATACGAGGCACGCGTGTGCTCCAAACTCAAACTAGTCAAACTATACCTAGGTACATCAAATTCGGTTTATTTAAGAAAAAGTTCAAAATGGCAGTCCCAGATGACGTCGGATTGCAAAATCACGAATGAAAACAAGCATATTAGTCCAGTAAAATGAGGCGATTTTTAGGCCAAAGTTGGAACAAATTAGGGGCAGGATGAAAAAAATATAGCGATGTAGAGAATGAAAAACTGAATAAGAAAAACCAAAGTTTCATTCTCAGGAATCCCGGGAACCATGGAAAAAAAATGGAGAAGATGGAAAAACATGCGCCGCGATTTTTCTTTTGAAACGGTGAGAGAACGGTGAAAGATGTGTGAAAACTGTCAGGGGCAAAGTTGTAGGGAATTCAATAATCTACAAAAAAGTCCCTGGGGGCATATGTCTTACTTCTTCAGTTTAGCCGTTTATCGCAGTCAAAGTTGCGCGCCGGTCTAGTGAAGTGGAAAAACTGTTCGCGTGACCTTCCATCTTGGATGCTGTGAGAACGACAAGAGATATCAAAAAATTGTGAGCGACAAAGTTGTAGAGAATTGAATGCTCCACTAGAAAATTTTCAAGGTCAATTATTATCTCTTCTAGTTCAGCCGTGAACCACGTTTGATGTTGCGCGACAATCCTGTTGATGAAGTGGCTCTTCTGGAAAACTTACAAAAACCCTAAACTCGATGAAAAAACGATGGCAATGTAGAGGATGAAAAACTGGATCCAAAAAAACAAAGTTTCATTTCACACCGTTTCGGGAAATCTAAAAAAAAGTTATAAAGTAGCGATTTGCACTCCCGGCTAACTCATTGAATACTGAAATAAACGTGATTAATAGGGAAAATCTGAACAAACTAGCTTGTAGAGGATTGAATCTTCTATAGAAAATGTCGTGATGACATGTATGCATTTTGTCGACTTAGCCGCGGAGCGCTATCAAAGTTGGGGTACATGACTAGTGACGCGTCGCATATGTGGTCAAACTGGCACGACGTTGCGGTCATTGTTCAATTGATTATAAAACATGATTGAATGATTTGAAAAAATTGCGTGCTTTGTTGAACGTCTGGTAACTATTGTTGGAAATGTAACTCCGCGGATGAACGCTTTGTTATGTATAAAGTTTCTTGTTAGGCAAAATTAAAGTCATGAGTATCACTGTACTATTTTCGTCATATTTCCATTCTAGAAATCTGGGACGAGACTAGGTTGCTGGGGAATTTCTGAATTTGTCGTTTCTAATCATATATTTATAGCATCAAATCATCAAAATAGCACGAAAATAGTATCGTGACACTCAGGCTTGAAACTGAGAAAGTACTCGTATTTTGTAACACAATATGTATAATAATTGAAAAACGTGATTCACGTTAGATAATGAGATGTTTTTCAACTGATTTCTGATGAACAATGATCATTCAACAACAGCTCGGAGATAACAAACAACTGTCCACCTGAACAATGGGGTTGGACATTGAACATTTCTCTGTTGATGCCTATTAGAACCCAGGATAACGTAGCTCTCGAAAATCTGCTACGGCTGATTTCCTGCAGATGCTTGAAAAACTGCGAGAAGCTTTGTGGATGCAGAAAAGCTAACCTCAAGTGTACTAAGTTCTGCCACCGCTGCGGTGGAGCCACCTGTTCTGACGCTTTCTGCATTGTCGTTTCGGAACACGATGATGATGACTACAATGATAATTCTAACAATAAGTAGCTACTCAGACGTTAAACAAAGCACGCATATTTTCCAAATCATTCGATCATGTTTTATAATGAATTAAACAATGATCGCAACGTCGTGCCAGTTTCACCACATATGCAACGCGTCACAAGTCATGTACCCCAACTTTGATAGCGCTCCGCAGCTAAGTCGACAAAGATGCATACATGACATCACGGGATTTTCTGTAGATCATTTAATTCTCTACAAGCTAGTTTGTTAAGATTTTCCATATTCATTACGTTTATTTCAGTATTCAATGAGGAAGCTGCGAGTGCAAATCACTATTTTCCAAGTTTTTCTTTTTTTTTCTCAGGTTTCCCGAAACGGTGTGGAATGAAACTTTGGTTTTATAGATCCAATTTTTCATCCTCTACATTGTCATAGTTTTTTCATCGACTCTAGGGTTTTTGTAAGTTTTCCAGAAGAACCACTTTATCAACAGGATTGTCGAGCAACTTCGAACGTGGTTCACGGCTAAACTAGAAGAGATAATAATTGGCCTTGAAAATTTTCTAGTGAAACATTCAATTCTCTAGAACTTTGTCGCTCACAATTTTTTGATATCTCTTGTCGTTCTCACAGCATCCAAGAAGGAAGGTCACGCGGACAGTTTTTTCACTTCACTAGACCGGCGCGCAACTTTGACTGCGATAAACGGCTAAACTGAAGAAGTTGGACATATGCCCCCAGGGACTTTTTTGTAGATTATTGAATTCCCTACAACTTTGTCCCTGACAGTTTTCACACATCTCTCACCGTTCTCTCACTGTTCAAAAAAAAAATCGCGGCGCATGTTTTTCCATCTTCTCCATTTTTTTTCCATGGTTCCCGGGATTCCTGAGAATGAAACTTTGGTTTTTCTTATTAAGTTTTTCATTATCTACATCGCCATATTTTTTTCATCCTGCCCCTAATTTGTTCCAAGTTAAATCCTTATTTTACTGGACTATATCCATACAAGACACCAGTGGTTTTCAAATGTAATCAAAATCGGTCAGGTAATACGAAAATTCAATGTGGCGGGCCAAGATGGCGTCACAGGAACGCCCAATGGCCACTCTTCCAGACATAAGCTATCCATCGAAAAAAGTTGCCGAGCTCCAACTTCTAACTCTTACCAGATGGAAAATGAGCTAAAATTAAATTGGCAGTCGTGCCAAGTAAATAGTTGACGAATAAAATACAATTTCTTTGAAAGAACAAAGAGACATTTTAATTTTTGCAGTACACCTATTCGATAAGCCTGGCTCGGCGCTTTAACGTAAATTAATCGTATTTTCAATTCGTGCCCACCTACGCATTCAAAGCTCCGTCTCTTTTCAACTTTTTATGCTTTCGTTTATTCTTTCTCTCTTTTTTTTCGGCTTTTTGCTACTTTTTCGACTCACAATTCATTATGCAATATTCCACGAAACACGTTATTCTTTTAATTCTCTTTAAATTAAAACCTCGATTTAATTACGTTTTTTACTGTTTTATGAAAGTCGTTAACACACAGACTAGGGGAGAGGAGAGAACAGAATAAGGCAGGCCTCAGAGATTCCACACGAAATATTAAATCAGATTTGTGTGGTGCTTGGGGGTGGTGGCGGCGGCGTGGCCATTATTAAAATGAAGATAAAACACGGCATGCAGTGCAAACTGCTCGAGCAGTGTATAAGGAAATATCAGCTGTTTAATTGAAACGTATTGCTGTTTATTAGACACAAGCAGGTTGAAATCAAATAGACATGCAGGATGTACCTATGACGCTGAAACCAAAACGGCTGATGTCTAAAATGAAGAGAGTAACATTGTAACCGCTATCCCTGACGCCCAGTTTTCTGCCTAAAAGTGGCACGGAGGCGGGGCTCATTCAATATGACTGACGAAAACGTACTAATGTCAAATGCGTCAGATGTCAAATCCATTCAAGTGATTCAAATGTCTGTTCTGTTGGGCGAACGTTTCAGATGGGCTCTCGTGCAGACCTTCCCAATCGAAATTTTATCGAAGGCGGACATTTTTTGAATGCCCAGCATAATATTGGCTTGCATGTAAAAAGTGAGTGATTAATTAAGCTTACGTCTCAAAATACTTAGTTGTTGATGTTTTACTAGACTTGATCACGAGAGTCCAGAAAGTTTTGAGTATTGATTTTGAAGATATTGTTACAAGCGGCGATTCTGGAGAACACGCGATCTTACTTGACTCTTCTCATTAGGTCGCAGTGTACAAATGCATTCTAGAACATGCCTGTAGGCTTTGGCTCGTGTAACTGAATGGAGACTTCAACAGTGGGTTAGAAAACATCTGTCTATTTTGGCGGAGGTGCCGACATTCCAGAGCACACGGGAAGCACGCGAAAGGTGTGTGATTTTTCGGGAGTCGCCTAGAAATCGTATGCCGGGTCACTATGGAATTTGCTGGAGGACCCATGGAACATTCGAGAACACTAGTCGGAGGCATATGTAAAGCACCGGTCGTCGGCTTACGTACCACTGGTACAGTACAACGTAACGGTTATTGTCAAAAAAGTGATGATTTTTTTTGTTCGATTTATTCGGAAAATTTTACCTAAACGGCACACCAGTCGCTCCAGTCAGCTTATGGGTCGATCGAATTTTTACTATCGAATGCCAGTTTTTTCTTGAGAAGAAATTATCCTACGCTTACCTCATTCCCATCAGGAGCTTATTTGCTCGATGTCTTTCAACATTATTCTCCCTTAAGTCGGAGTTGAATTGGGGCAATATGCGTTGCGGAATCAATCCCTGTGGGTTTATTCCTTGACAGAATCTCACCATTTGATTTTTGAATTTTGGAAATGCCAATGAGCTCAAATCAAAGTACATCCTTATAGCTTTCGATAGAGACCTAAATGGTAAGATTCTGTCAGGGAATAAACCCACAGGGATTGATTCCGCAACGCTTATTTTAACCAACGACCTCAAGGATGGAGTTAGATCGGTGAAAGAAGGCGTTGCGGAATCAATGGCTGTGGGTTTATTCCTTGAAAGAAATTTACCATTTAGGTCTCTTTCGAAAGCTACAAGATTTGGATTTGGTTTGCGCCTATTGGTGTGGCATACCAGTTCGCCGATTCTTCGACTCAAGACTCTGAGGAATCAGGCCTTTTTGTTGTGGCATTCTCATTTCGCCTGATGATGCCATCCTCGACTGCCTTCGCCACACTTCCTCTTAAATATTGTGCATTGACAGCAGCGAGTGCATGTTGAACGGAGATCACGAAAGGTCTCGCTAAATAATTGTGTATGTGGCTAAGCCTCTGAGTGAGCATACTTACTTTGGACTATCTATACAAAACTTATTAAGTATGAGGCTGCTGATGATGTTGTCGTTTGAACATGAGCTGCTGGAATGTCGAATATGGCAGAGTCACCTGAATTCCGCTTTTGCTTTATAGGACCTGTGACCACAGTCTTCACCTTCCCATGTGGGTCGCAACCAGGGATGCCAGACGTCCCGTTTTCTGCGGGATTGTCCCGTAACTGATTCTTTTGTCCCGCGTCCCGCATACATCCGAAGATGTCCCGCACACTGATATTTGGGCTTTTTAAAATATTTTTTTAATTATTCACCAAATCAGAATTCAAAATTCAACTTCCAACTTAAAAATTCAGTTCAAATTGATAATAAATGAATAGAGAAAAGAAGTTACTGCGCGCAAAGATGTAGATGTAGCTAGACTAGACCCACAGAGACCCAATCTGACAAAGACTAGCTGTAGGCATGTATGTGGGGCACTTATACCACTGGTTGAGTAAAAACACATTATTATCAATATTACTATAATCATTTCCAAAAAAATTTGTAAGTACTAAAAACGGCTTAAAAGGACCTAACTCATTTTAAAAATCCAGTTTTCGGAGCAATTTGGAAAAGTCGAGGGAAAAGTGCTACGTATTGGCCAAATTGCCATTTATCTTCGCCTGTAGATTGAACTTTTCCAGGCGGCTGGAAAACACAGAAATTATTACCCCGGGATCGGTCCTGGACTCGGCTTGGAATCCATTGTGACAGCAACTGTGGAAAGTTTAATTCATTATGCGCGCCATTTCTTGACGGGAATCTATTGCAGGAAAACAGGTCAAATCTCATTCGCCCCAATTATATCCACACGTTCCTATCCTGCATCTATCAGCCTGTGAAGTCTGAACGCGTTGAATGTTGAATTAGATTATTGCCATGCAAACCCTGAACCTATGGATTTTTACGGAAGCGCTGAACGGCTAACGTATAACTTTTTTTTATTTTTCATTAGTAGTCTCGAGTTTTCTAATTCTACTGTTGGTCGTCTATTAGTGCCGGACAGCCGAAATCTCGGCCGAAATCATAGAACTTCTCCGAATTTCTCACAAACTCAATGAATTTTACGTCATGAACAGTAGTCGCTCTGTGGGTAAGCAAAAAAATCTGTTCTACTGTTCGTCAGAGGCGAAACCACGGATTTTCAGTCAACTGTGAAGTGTTCTTAGTGGGACAGGTGTAAGAACTAGAAAACTCCAGCTTGTATTTAGTAAACTAAACTGATGGAGGTAGTAGGTGTGGGAACGCAAGCTGTGTCAGCGTTAGCATCAGAGGGGAGATTTCTTATTCATGAGAGTTATGAGACACACCACGGAGATCGTTCTAATTAATTGAATCAATAATAATCAAAGACCAGCTTTGAAAAGTGAAAAGTGATACAACTTTTCGTCGCTAAGCCGGTAATCCAGCGCAAGCTCGTGAATAAACCATATCACAAAGCATAAAGGAAGCCGTCGATTAAGATTAACATAAATTATCAATAATTTTCACCCCTCATGAAGTCTCTGACAAATTAGTATACGCGCATTATTATGCAACGAATATAAATGAATCTTTCACAAAGGTATATATAAGTTCTATCCAATCCTAACCTCGGGTTCCACCAAACTTTTATCAACGCGATAACTTTATCACTGATAGATTTATTCTGCGCTCAAAATTTTGGTGGAACCCGAGGTTAGAGTTCTTCTTTAATAAATTCAACGAAAATTAAATAATTTTTTTTCCCGAGTGATATTTTTTTGAATCGTTTAATTTTGCCGAACCCCTGTGTGTTCCAACACAGGGAAGGGATTTTTAACGACCACCAACATCGCATGGAATTGGCACCATCGTTCGTATTTTACGTGCTATGCGACACACAGCTCATGCACGCATTGAGCAAGCATTCCAACTAAATCAAGGAGCTTATTGTTTTCCAGACGAAAATCTGGCTGCCTACGATAGGAATCAAACCTACGACCTCTGGCGTGGCAGTCGAACGCGCTAACCCCACATACACCACAAGCTCCTCTTCCTGAGTGATTCTTATTACGAGGTTTTTTTCCAATCTTTTTCGAATATTTTCATCTCATGGTTGTTGTTGTTGATCTCATTCGTGATCTCATTACAACAATATACATTGCATTATACATTACAACATTATGTTTTTAATTAACTCGGAACATCCTGTATTTCGTTATCACAATCTATGTTTTCCATCCTAATTACATTTACGTATAATTATGACATTCATGGGTTTTTTCAAAAAAGAAATAAAACGTTCTTGAAAAAAGGAATGGGGCCGCATCTCAAAGAATATGATTTTCAACGATATTGCATGTATTTGCGTAGGTATAGGCGATTGACCTTATTGGGGAAAATGGCCGTTTCGCCGAGGAAGTTTTAGGGAATTAATTTTCAGAAGAGGTGTAAGTTGCCGCAGACAGCGGCGTCTGTTACGTCAATTGGTGGCACGTCAAAACTGTCACTTTGCTGTCTTGTGCAGTCTCCTACAAGCAAACTTTTGTTCCTGTGAGCCCTCGGGACCCCGTAGGCTCTTTATTGGGCCCCATGTTGATGACCAGCGTCGTCGCAGACCGTTCTCTAAATCATCCATAGCTTCCGCCCAAGGAAGAGCAACAGACTCTGTCACACCCGCACGGAGGGAAACACACAAGCCCGTCGACCAGCCTGCCAGCCAAGAAAAAATCACATTGGGCTGGCCGTGCAGAGTCAACCACCACCTACCTTTTTTCCTCGCTTTTTTCTAAAGATTTCCTGCTTCGACTTCAGCTGGAGATCCGCATTTTTCATTCTAACAAGCTCGCCGTGGCTACCTCTGTGTTCGCGACGTAAACGTTGTCTTTTTTTATCGCAATAATGTAGTGCATTGCTGGGGGCGTAGTCTTTCAGCTGCGCACCTCTGGAGCTAGATCTATTACAAACCTGCTAAATACGCTAACCATAACATGAAATAAGAGACACAAATGCAAACCCCTTTTCAGATTATTTCTACTTGTCAAATTTCCATGTCAATGTGGGTATTGCAGGTATCCACTAGTGCCCACCTAGGCTACTAGACGTCGGGAGTATGTTTTCCTCGCAAAAACGTCCTCTACGATCAAGTACCGAGCTCTACACCAGGTGGCGTTTTTCAAATGTAAATCGCCTATTGCATAATTATATTATTCAGAATTTTTTGCATTGATGGAAATGATGGAAAAATGCAGGGTGTTTTGTAAAAATTGGAAGAATTTTGCGTCCAGGCGGTAAATTTCAGTGAATAAAAATCATCTAAACTGCGCACAAAATGAAGTGACAATTTTATTTTGGGATGTTTTTTCAGATATCCATAACTTTTTGAAAACTGATCGGAATCTGAAACAGCTTGCACTATTTTGAAGATACATTGTTCTATTTTTGTAAACCATACATATCCAGGTCATCCAAAGTAGAGAAATGCCTCACACAGGGTGATACAAAGGGGCGTGCAAAGTCGTGCTCTTTTCATCCTGGCACAGGAAATTTTTCCGTCATCCTGTATGTACCAATGTGACCGTATCTTGTAGCCTGCAGTATTTATAACTCAGAACCGTTTAGTTTTTCACTCTACGTTATGTATTGACGGATATATGATTTTTCTTGTGAAAAAATGCCAATTTGCAATCTTTTCAACGGCAACAATAGCGTCACATGAAACTGTCACCAACAAAGAGCTAACAATAAAAAGTCGTATCTCTGTATCTAGGCAATGATTTTTTGGCAATTGTTGGCAATCGGATCAAAGCCCAAGAAAATTGAGGCACAGAACAGTAATTTAGATTTTAACCTGTACCATAAAAAAATCACTGCAGCAAAATTGACTACGAACCCGTAGATATTCCAAGTGCCTGGCGGCAGGTTCATCGGGGTGACAGGTGGATATGGACATGCAGCATGCGACTTGGACGGTTGACCAATGGTACTTACGTAGTGCAGAGCAAAAAGGCACCTGTTAGAGTTACAGATACTACAAGCTACAAGATACAGTCAATCCAAGTACATGTACCGAGTAATAATGGAACCATCCCTGCCTGCGCCAAAAAAAAACGCCGTCTTTTTTCATCATCCTGTATGTTTTATTTCTTTGTTATTATGGACATTGAAATTTGTGGTTCCTGGGGAAGAAACACATCATCCCATCTTAAGATGATTATCGTTGAATTAAGAAACTTTTCCGTACCATTAATACTCCTCGATGAAATAATTGGTACTTTTATACAAGAAAAATCATATCTCCCCAAGTTAACAAAGTAGAGTGGAAAACTAAACAGGTATTAGTTACAGATACTACAGGCTACAAGACAAAGTCACATTCGTATATACAGGATGCCGTGAAAATTTCCTGTGCCAAGATGAAAAGAGCAGAAAGTTGCACGCCTTTTTGTATCACCCTGTATGAGACATACCTTAACTATGAATGGCTTGGATATGTAGGGTTTACAGAATAGGAGAATGTATCCTCACAACAGTGAAAGCTGCCTCAGATTCCGATCATTTTTCAAAAAGTTACGGACATTTGAAAAAACCTCCAAAAATAAAATTGTCACTTCATTTTTAGGCCAGGCGGTATGTCGGTAAAATCACTACAATCTGGAAAAAACTCCGACCAAAGCTTTTATGGTGTCAAATTCTTCGTAAGGTCAGTAGTTATCCACCACTGAGTTTCCGCCCAAAAACGAGTTGTGCTGATTCCTCCACATCTGCGCGAAGGTAAAGGATGTCTCAAAAGTGCAAAAAGACCTGTTAAACCTTCGTACTTTTTCGTTATATTTGCCTAAATGCAAACGTACAACCCTTACGCAAACATTGGAAGTATCTGTCATAATCTCTGTGCCAGTCTCACTGTTGAAAAGAAGATTTCTTTGTGCGGGTCAGATAAATTACATTTGATCGTTTTTCCACACAAGAAAACGATGGAGCAACATGTATTTTGTATGTTTTCCAATAACTCGTATCCATTAAACCCATTTATGGCATTAAAATTTCAATAACAGCATTTTTGAAGATGTTGCCAGCAAAAAAATGAATAATTTTTACCCGCCTGTTCAGCAGCAATTTTTTCAATTTTGCCAAACACCGTTTGCGAAAGTTTCATAAGGAATGGAAAGCTCAAACTCTTCTCTAACGATATTGTGCCTGGCTTAACCGCGTCACGCACTTGAAAGTCTAAAAAACTGATTTCTTTTTGAGAGGTCGTGTTTCACCGGCGTGCGGCCGTGCCTACTTGACATAGACCGAACTGATTACTCGAGCTTGGAAATGTACTCTTTTCCAGCTTTAAAACGCGAGCATTATCACTAAGACTTTGTACATTGATTTATGAAGAAATTATATATCATTTTATCATTAATGGTCGTGTTTTAAAGCTGGAAAAGAGTACATTTCCAAGCTTGTGTGATCAGTCCGGTCTATGTCAAGTAGGCACGGCCGCACACGGGTAAAATAGAACCGCTCAAAAAGAAATCAGTTTTCTACAATTTCAAAAAGCGTGCCGCGGTTAAGCCAGATATAATATCATTAGAAAACAGTTCCAGCTTGTCTATCTCTATAAAATTTTCGTGAACGGTGTTTGGTAAAATTGAAAAAACTGCTGCTGAACAGGCGGGTGGAAATTATTCACTTCTTAGCGGGCAACATCTTCAAAAATGCTGTTATTGAAATTTTAACGCCATGAATGGGTTCAGTAAGTACAAGTTATTAGAAAACATCCAAAATACATATTGCTTCATCGTTTTCTTGTGTGGGAAAACAATTAAATGTGATTTATCTGACCCGCAGAAGGAAATCTTTTTTTCAACAGTAAGACTGCCACAGAGATGATGACAAATGCTTCCAATGTTTGCGTTAGAATTGTACGTTTGCATTGAGGAAAATAAAATGTAAAAGTACGGGGGTTTAACAGGTCTTTTTACACTTTCAAGACATCCTTTACCTTTGGGCAGATGTGGAGGAATCAGCACAACTCGTTTTTGGGCGGAAACTCAGTGGTAGATACCCACTGACCCTACGAAGAGTTTGACACCATAAAAGCTTTGGTCGGAATTTTTTCTATCCAGAATGACCTACCGCCTGGCCATTTGTGCGCAGTTTAGTAATAATTGTGAGTTCCTAGCCGATATATCCATCATACAGGGTGTTTCTGAAATGGTGATATAAACTTCTAGGGAAAATTCCCCATCAAAAATGGACCATGAAAAAATATAAATTCGATGTTCTAGAATGCTCCGTTAAAAAGATACAGGGTGTTCAAGTTGACTTTTCAAAATCGATTTTTTGACATAACTTTTGAACCGTTCAACTGATTTTGTTCAAATTTGGAACAAAGTTAACCAGAATAGATCTTAATCGAATAATAGTAATGTGTTGGGAAAATAATTCAGGGGCGTAGATAATGGGGGGTGTTTTCATATTTCCCCTCCTATTTTTTACCTCCCTAGCTGTTTTCCCAAATTGTTCTGATTTTTAGATTCTACGTCTAATTTAAAGAATGTTACTCTTACAAAATTTTGATTAAAGGCTTATTTCGAGATATTTGGGTTTGAAGCTTTGGAAAACATCTTGAAATTGCCACTTTTAACGGCCTAAAAATTAGAATCCAAAAAACTCATGATTTCTCAGTGTAAAACACTGAGAAAGTTACAAAGGGAGTTCTTCAAGGAGACTGCCTGAGTCCTACTCTCTTTTCCTTTTTCTTGAGTGATTTGGAGCAGAATCTATTACGCAAGGGAGCAAGGGGGGTTTCATTAGACGGAGGGCCAGATGTTCTAACCTTACAGTATGCAGACGATATAGTCATTTTTGCTGACTCACCTGCTTCATTGCAGAAAAGTATTAATATAATTGCAGCATACTGTGAGAAGATGAAACTAAATATAAATGCAGAAAAATCAAAGGTAGTCGTGTTTAGACGGGGGAATAGAACTAAAAATGAGCATTTCTACTTTGTTGACAGCGACATAGAGGTTGTAAATAAATACAAGTACTTGGGACTGACGTTCTCATACAATGGATTTTTTACAGAACACTGCAGGACTGTAGTTAGTAAATGTAACATTGCGAATGGTGTAGTGAGGGGTATAATCTGTAAAAATAAAATCACTAACTGGGACAGCATAATGAAACTGTATCATAGCGTGATTGTACCAATGGGGTCTTACTGTGTCTGTGTGTGGGGTCCGAAATGTGTAGCGGAATTAGAAAAAGTTCAACTCAACTTTCTCAAGAAACTTTTTTATCTGAACAGAAACACAGCCGGATACATTGTTCGTATAGAATTAAACATCAACAAAATGGAATATATGTTAATCAAAGAGACACTATCTTACCTTAAAAACATATGCATCATGTCAACAAACCGGTTACCGAACAGAGCGCTCAATAGACTTTTACAGCTACATAATACCAATACACTTAATCAAAATCACTGCTATAACTGGTATACACTTTTCTCGAATATTCTCCTTTCCTACGGTATACATTTCGATTATGATGAGTTCTCCCTAAACAGTAAGGAGCACACCTCCAAAATCCTAGAGACTGTTGAAAGGGGACACTTTGACTCTGACTGGAACAGAATTCTACTCTCTATTAACAATACAAAATACAAGTTTTTGAATAACATCACCAACACCTATGATTTGCACAACAAAGATATCCCACTGTACCTCAAAAGATTTTTCTTACAGCTTAGAACAACAAACGACCATTTCTTCACATTATATATCAAGGGTATCTCATACAAAATTAATTGCAATAACATCTGCACAATGTGCAACCTCAAATCACGCGAAACTCTCGAACACATCATCTTTGAGTGCCCACTGTACCGAGAATTCAGACACAATCTCAAGGGCCTACCGTTGCACCTGGATGAAATTTTGCTGAGCACTAACAGAACCGTGGTTACAACCCTATACAAATATGTTGTCAACGCCCTAACACTAAGATCGTTTGTGCTTTTTGAATGAATAACAGTCTTACTTTCCTCGCCTATTCCGTCACCAGCAAGATCTCTATTTTTCTATGGGGAATTTGCAATCTGCGCTTGTCTTATCATATAGAAACTGTATTTTACTTGGTATTTAATTTTCCTTTTTCCGTTGTATTTCTGATAACGAGCAAACTTGAGAATATCTGTTCATGTTTTTGATCTACTGTGTATTTTTTTTTTATACTATTATTTTGTACCTACTTTAATAAGATGGACGTATACTTAAGTTCTGTCAACATATTGAACTTCTTGCTAAAAACAACTGTTTGTAGAGCAATAAACTATTCTATTCTATTCTATTCTATTCATGATTTCTCAGCAGGAATAGGTTCTCTAGAATTTCTAAGTTGATAAACCACTATTTTTTCTGAGAAACGAGAAGTTTTCAGGAAATAAAAAATTGGGCTCATTGAAAGTGGCGATTTTGAGATGTTTTCCAAAGTTTCAAACCCAAATTTCTCTAAAATGACATCTCGAATCAGAATTTTGCAAGAGTAACTTTTTTTCTAAATTGGACGTAGAATCCAAAAATTAGAACACTTTGGAAAAATATCTAAGGGGGCAAAAAATAGGGGGGGAAATATGAAGACGCCCCCCATTATCTACGCCACTAATTTTTTTTCGACCACGTTGCTATTATTCGATAGAGACCTATTCTGGTTAACTTTGTTCAAAATTTGAACAGAATCAGTTGAACGGCTCAAAAATTATGTCAAAAAATCGATTTTGAAGATTCAACTTGAACACCCTGTAACTTTTCAACGGAGCATTTTAGGAAATCAAAGGTATATTTTTTCCTGGCCCATTTTTGATAGGGAATCTCCCCTAGAAGTTTGTATCGCCATTTTGTAAACACCCTGTATACATTCTAACCCCAACCACCCTCGCGTCTTCCTCACTCCTCGCTCGAGTCCCGCATCTTACATCCCCACTTTCTCAATTTCATCAGATGCGGATCCTCTCGCTTTCATGCTTAAACACTTATTTTAATTTTGAACTAGGCCAATCGCTACCATATCATAAACTTTTCCCATTAAGCCGCAGTGTACAAGAGCGGAGCTCTGGACATTTCCGGAATAAACGTGATGGCTTGCGATTGAAATTACATGGGAGACTTGAACGGTCGATCAGAAAACATCAGCCGAATTGGCGGAGGCGCCGACATTCCAGAACACACGAGAAGCACGCGAAAGGTGTGTGATTATTCGTGAGTCGTTTAGAAACCATATATCAGGTCGCTGTGAAATTTTCTGGAAGACGATGAAAAGCTCGAGAACGTTTGTCGGAGGGATATATAAAACACCGTTCTCGACCTAGACAGTCACTAGTCAGGTCAGTATTAAATGCGAAGTGGTAGTGAGCGGATGGAAGCGAAGTACCTGCGATATTCCCAAGCGTAAATAATTGTTGGCGTGTATTTATTGTAGTACGCAGTAATAAACAGTTTGTTTTAAAACGATCGTTTCAATCATAATCGAACCCGTACGCGACATACGTAATAATAGATTATAATAATCATGAAAGCTAAAAAAAATACAGCAAGATTCATATTTTCTGGAAACTTTTCGTTCCCGTCAAGGAGGTTTGTTATAGTATAGTATAGTATAGTATTTTTTTATTTCGCCAGAAAAAATATTTACAATGTGAGTAATTTATTAAGAAACTTAGGCAAAACCCCAGGGCCGTCGTTCAGCTTTCCTGGTGGCCCAAGAGGCTGATCTTCCACAACGGCCCTTTGTGTTAAGTGATTTGTTATCAGATGTAAGTCTTGATCATGTGCGTAAATGTCTATTGCGTGGGGACCAAGTGATCAAGTGAAGTGTGCGAACTGCGGATCACATTGCGTCCAAAATCTACTCTCCCCCCACGACCGACAATAAAATAATTCATTCTCGCTCCCCTCCATGTGTCTTCCGTTCCAACGTTCCTGGAAGTGTGTCAAGGTGCAAGTCCATTCGGGAAATTATTTCGCCATTATGAAAAAATTCATGGAAAATTCATTTCATTCAACTAACAAAATAACAATCCCCGAGACGTTTGAGAAAAATTATATTCAATGCGCCCCGAGCGTAGCGGCCCGGCCTGTCGTTTGTATACGGCAGCGGCGTGAAAAGCGGAAACCCGGAAAATGGCCCGGCCTGCTTAATCCTTTCCCTCTTTCTCGCATGCCGTCGCCGTTTTCTTCTGGGTGAGGCAGCCCACAATACCTAGGCCACCCCACCGTGTTTCGCGTTTCTTATTTTCAGCGGCAGCAGCTGGTAGACGACAGTAAAAAAGCACGTGGGAGTTTTCTCGGAAAAATGTACTTTGATGTCCGGTACTTAACAGTGAAGTTAGCGGATCGTGCCCGAGACCAGTGTTTGGCCGGAATTAGTAGTCGGTTGGCATTTCCCCGAAAAGCAACCGTAGTGGCCGTGACGGAAACGTTTAGCGCAGGGGTTGTTTCCCCGAAATCGTTTTGAATATAGGGGGGTGGCGGCGTTCATAAAATATTTGCATGGCGGTCGTGCGTCGACGAAGAACGCGTTTATTTTCAACACTACTTGCATTTTTTGCGTTGCAATGAGAATTTTTTTTGTCTCTTTTCGAACGGGCTAGACAGCCTCTAATTCGGCGGTCTTACACTCAACACGAATTTCAAATTGAAGGCATCACTAGCACCAGCACCTACTGCAGCGGCGATTATAGAAACACTTCCAGCTTTGATAGTAGCTTTGATCTTGCTTTGTGATGTGTACAATATCATCTTTAGTCTCGTCTTTAGTATATTATCATCCAAGCTTCTTTCAGTACTTATTTCTGATCTGCACCGCTACTACTGCTTGGAGCGTGGTTTCCATTTTATCTGCAAAGTTCTTATAAACTACTTAGGAAGATCTGCATTCGATCTAGCTCGAAGGACCATAAATGTCGGCGCAAGGCCTGTTTGAGTGCGGCCCTTCTTCCCAAAAATACAGGGGGGCGTACTGCTCTATGCGAAGATAAACGAAAGGGTGGATTTGTGGATTTCGATTGGATTTGCTTGTGTGTAAGAATCGACAACTGGCGATAAAAATTGTATTGATACGCTTAACACAACGACGGTAAACGATGGGGCCGATGTAGACGGTAAAAACACTACGAAATTGCTGCCGTTGCGTTACGAAAGCGGTGTGCGTCATAAGAGCGAACAAGGCAGAAAAATGAAAGAAAGCAGCTCCACTTGCCGTTTTTAAGCTTTGGTCGAGTTTGTTCGTGCATTTTGACTTGAGTTTTAGCCATTAACAAGTGTGTAAATATCGAGCCTGCAGAAAGTGTCCGAATACCTATAGATTGTCGCTGCATAAGGGTCTATTCTGTAAATGTTGCCATAGAAATTCTAACGCGTTGAATAAGAAATTTCGATTAGCCTTTCGTGCCTGTTTCGAACCGTTCAGTTGAAACTTACTGGTGAAAACTGTTGAAAACTTCCCATATTAAATGGGGCGGAGATGGGAGCTTTCATTTTCATATAGAAAATATCACGATTTATTGGAATTTTGAACGGTTTTTACCATTCAGCAAGTCCGAACCGCCAATCAAAACTTGCTAAATTCAACCCTGTTAAAATTTCAAGGACATCATTTACAGAATGGACCCAATTGCCTACTTCGGAAGCGTCGCAAAAACCATGCATCTCAGTCACTTTGCCATATGTTGAGACAGCGAGGTATTCTGATTAATGATATAATCGCGAGATAAGAGTTGTACTCCATCCATTGTTTGTTTCAATACTTCAAGACGGTTTCCACTCTGACAGTAAGCTAAACTTTTACTGCGATAGCGAAAAGATTGGAGTCGTCAGAAAATATACTTACCTGGGAGTTCAGTTCGGTTCGTCGCCGTCGTCTCACTTTTCGGGAGTGTCCACGGCAATGGTGCAAAAGTGTAAGGCCTCTTTTGGGATGTGTATTTCACTGATGATGCGCTCAAAGATGAGTAAGATCTTGGAGTGCCCGTACAAAATTGTTTGACTCAGTTTTGCTCAACTCTGTGTCACTGCATAGCAGTCTGGGGTGCAACATATTGGCGAGTAACATTACCGATGGTGGCGCTGCTGATGCGCTTCGCATGTAAACAAACATGTCGGATAGAGCACGGATTGTTGCCCGCGCGTTCAAAAATCTCATCAGTAGTGAGCGGTTTTCAATGTCCTCCAGACGTGAAACGTGGTTAATTAGTATTGCGGTGGAACTCAAAAATGGCAGAAGCGCAATTGAGTGTTATGGAGGTTTTGAATCACTTGATGGACTCAACAGATTCTTGATGTATCGTGATGGGAGAAGAAATTCTGAAGTCACAATTTCTTGTGTTGTATGGTCGAAAGCGAACCGAATCAAGCATCAATTTAAACATAGACATATTTTAATTGTGTTTACAAACAAGCGCATTGTATAAATCTCCTCACTTGGTAACAGGGAATGTAATTTAAAAAAATAGTAGTAGCAGTTTCTGTGAAATTGGAACGTTCAAATGCACTTGCAAAGCAGGCCAGTCCGGGACATGCAAAAATATTGCAGCTGTGCTTCTTCGATGCAGCCATAGGAAGTTCACATTTTCAGCGACACTTCCCAGGCTTTTCTCGTAGTCATATTTTCCACAGTGCCGAGTTTGTTTGTCATTTTGACTAGGTACCCAACTTGCGTCTTCCGCTTTCGACGGGAAACGATGAAAATGTAACTCTTCCTTTTGTCGGTTTCCACAGCGCGACTCGCACTCGGAAACACAACTAATTCTCCGCCACTTTTTGTCACTATCTATCTTGCCACCTTCCATTCTATGCCACTTTTGCTTGCTATCAGTCGTCGTACACGTGCCACTCTTATTTAAAAATGCAATGCTTTTGCAATCGACGACACCTAATATATTCAAGATAATGAAACGTGCGTGGCTCACGTACTTTGTTGGAAAAAATTAACGCCGCGTTAAGTCAGATGGAATCAAATGAAGTCCCCAAACACCGCAACGCTCATAAGAGCCCACACAAATCTGCAGTTGATCCGTGCACAAACGTCGTTTACACGTTGGCCGTCAGATGGCGTATTCGATCTTGAAACTCGCCAATATTGAAGTGCTCGAAAGAGCTCAGGTCGGCTTTTACAAAAGACTCTTATCATTTCCAATAAGAATACCCCAGACTACGTTGTCAGACTCAGGGTACATCAAAAATTTCTCTAGGATTTTCAAAATGTGTTAATCATGGGTGACTAGAATATTGCAAATGAAGATCCAGCGATACTCAAAGCTAAGTTACCAGCGGCTGCGATCTCTTGATTCTCGGGAGTCAAGGTATAATTGGACCACCCAGCTTGTTTTTAGCGCACTTCTCCAAACGGGAAGGCGCTTTTGTCCTCGCTTTGTCCGTCCGTCCGTCCGTCCGTCACAGCATCTAGTCCTAGACGAAAAGGTTTTTGCGAAATTTTTTTACTCCATTGAGTAGCTCATGACCTTGTATCAAGAACCAAGAAAAATCTTGACAAAATAATAATAAACAATGACAATAATAACAATTTAGTGTGACGCGGCATCGCCGTTGAATGCTGCATTTCAGAAGCCGGCCTGATTTCGAAAGTTATCACATGCGAGGAAGTACCCGATCTTATCATTTTACCATAATACATATGCGGAGTTATATTGAGAGGATGATTTGATCTTTATTTTGATGAAAATTTCACATCGGTGCGAGGTGCAGGCCAATAGTTATTAATTTTTGTAAATGACTCCGAAACTACGGCTCGGCCGCAAATGATTTATTCGTTGCTTGCTCGTTGATTTATTGGTGCTTGATATCTTTTCCTCCGAACAAAACGAAATTCAATACAGGAAATATTTCAACTCGAATGGGTAGCTCATGGCCTTGGTACGCGAATCAAGAAAAATTTTGCCGAAATAATCATGAACAATTACAAAAATAACATTTTGGTGTAGGGCGGCTTCGCCGATCAAGTGCTGGCATTCGCGGTAAGATGTAGAAAGTTGCGATATGCAGGCAACTACAATTTCTTAATGAAATACATCACTGCATGTACGGCATTATATTTAGAGAACAATTTGAACTTTCTTTTGACAAAAACCCCACTTCGATCCGACCGTCAGGTCAATTGTTATCAATTTTTGAAAACGACCGCAAAGCCACGGCTCGGCGCATATTACACGACCCTACAAATTTAAAATCAGACGTGCCGAAATAGTAATTGACCATTTTGAAATAGCCAATACTAGGTACCTAAAGGATAATGGCACTCAAATTACGAAACATGTTCGCTCAATAACAAAAAAAAGTAGGTAGGTATCACTAAAAATCATGTGACAGGCTACCATTTCTCGGTTTTTCGATAAAAAAGAAATGTTCCAATTCAAAACTGAACCCGATATTCGTGTTCAGGAGGTCGAAATCAGTTGAAGAACATTTTTTTATATAAGTAACAGAATGACGCTTATGTGGCCGGTTTGTCTGTCTGTCTGTCTGTCTGTCTGTCTGTCTGTCGGTCTGTCTGTCTGTCTGTCTGTCTGTCTGTCCGAGTCCGTGCAGAAATTAAGACGCTGTACTCCTTCTCGAGAATTGAAACAAGAGTCTTGGAACTTTTTTCTGATTAATAGCTGATGTCCCCAAGGGTGGCCAATGGGCACTATTTTTGTTATCCATACATCGTTATCATTATTCTCAAAAAACAGAGATCTCCTGTGCACTTCGATGAAGTTGAACTTCTTCTCGGGAACTAAAGCTACAGCCCTTGAAGATTAAACTTTATCCGGTGGATAGCTCAGGTTCTCAAGGACCAAATAGGCAAAATGGCTTTCATAATTCGGCCGCCATCTTGGCTGCCATATTGAAATTTCTTATTAGTGGAACGATTGTCATGAAACTTGAAACTCACCCTTGTCTAGTACGATCATTCTTATTTTCAAGCCAAATTTCATGATTGCCCCACCATCTTGGCCGCCATATTGAAATCTCTTATAAGTGGGAGGATTTTCATGAAACTTGAGAGTTACGCTTGTCTCGTACGATCATTCCTATTTTCAAGCTGAGTTTCATAATTCTGCCGCCATCTTGGCCGCCATATTGAAATCTCTTATTAGTGGAACGATTTTCATGAAACTTGGAACTTACCCTTGTCTAGTACAATCATTCTGATTTTCAAGCCGAATTTCATGATTCTGTCGATATTTTGGCCGCCATATTGGATTTTTTTTTTTCGTGGCCACGGGTCGTGCAGAGCTGTCGTCAGGCCTCAGCTCTAGTTGCCTGTGAGGGCGAGCTTCTGTCTGCCTTCAAAGAGAGGCTCTTTTTGGACGACTTAGTAAGTGTACAAAATGGCAAATTTTCTGCCATCTACAAGAATTTTCTTGCCTGCACCACCGATTGACTGGAAATTACAAGAATTTCCATAGTTCTCCAGCGATTCGGTTCAAATTCAAAATGTATGCGTATTTTCCATGAAGAATCGATATTTTCATGTCATATTCAACATTTCCACATTTTCCAATGTCGCCTTTCTGATTTTTCATAGCTTTCGAGCAGTTTAGCTCATCAGACCGAGAATATCCACGGCCCTGTTGGTTGGCACAATGAATGAACGCACATATACGGACTTCGCATTATTCTTGTAAAGTAAACCGCTGGTTTATAGGAACCTCAGCAATCTCAGCATGAATTTTCCGACAGTTTGAGTTTCCCTCATCTTCGATGGTAGTTTTTTGTGATGGTAGTAATCGACAGCGAATCCGCAATTATTATTCAAACTCCCAAAGGACTGCTATACAGGTACTGCTAACGAGAATCTGATGAAAACTCCTAATAACGAGCTCCAAAAGCTTCGCACACACAGACATGAACACACCACATCACACTATGCCAATTTACTACCTAGTCATCACCTATATCAACATTGTGTTAGCGCAAAGTCGTGAAATGGCTCCACTCTTATCGTATCGATCGTTTTCAAGTTTTCATACGAGCCATCAAACTATACTTCTTGTGCAATAAAACATAAGAGGCGTCATTTCTTTTATGCTTCTCGAATTGGATTTTTCAAGTTTCGCGAGATTGGCACCACAGCCCACAGCCTCCGTGTTTTTCCTTGTCGACGCGGCTAGGAGAACTATCGGGCTTTCCACCAAATCGCGGCATCGTACACAATCCCAGGCCACATAATGGAACTTTCAGGGCCGCAGAACTGTAAAAATCTTTGGATAAAACGTATTCGTTATCGTTAGACTGCTTGGTTGTGTGCGTTTTCTTGAGTGACAAATATGTGATTGCGACTCGGAGGCAACCAGCAATTTGCTTCAATAATTTATCGAAAAAGATTAATGGACGTGGTAGCTACAAGACATTACGCCCACGCCTGTACGCAGATAATTTGGGTACGGTGCGATTGGAAAAAAGCTCGGAAAAATGGTTATGCTTAATGACAAAGCAAATAATAACAATAGTTATCAGTAGAAAATTGGTTCTGTTTTCATGTATTTATAGTCTTGGTGGTACATATTATATATTTCTGTGAGGTTGTTAGGTTGAGCATCTCGATGGTATTCATCCAGGTTGGCCAGCTATTTCCGACCAAAAATCATTATTGTAAGTAACACAAAGCATATTATTAATCTGGCATATCGTCGCGTCGTGTCGCCACGAAGTCAAACGGTCGCTCTATGAAAATGCGCAACGCAGCCGCAACGCAAGGCGCATCGTTTCTGATTGGCTCGGTTTCATTGCGGCTGCGTTGCGATGGCTTTGCGTATACTTTGCGAGCCAATCAAAAACGTGAGCGCCCTGAAACGTTTCTTAAAATGACAAGTTTCCAGAAAGCATGAACAACTTCATTTTCATATACAATCATAATCCCCCAACGCGTTCAGTTTCTCACTTTCGACACCAAGTTAGCACAGGGACTGCTCGTTGCGGTACTAGAGCAAACTCACCTACTGAATAATATTGTTACGAGCGGCGATTCCCGTGCATTCTGGTAAACACGCGACCTTTCTAGACTCTTTCTTGTGTCGCAATGTACAAAGCGTTCTAGTGCATTCCAGAGCATATACGTGATGATTTGGTAACTGAAATAGGTACATAGAACCTTCAACGCCCGATCAGGACACATCTGCTTATTTTGGCGGAGGCGCCGGGTCTAGAGCACGGCAGAATCATACGCGAAATGTGTAGGATTTTTCGGAAGTCGTCGCGAAATTTCCGGAAGTCGTTGCGAAATCGTATGCCGGGTCACTGAGGAAACTGCTGGAGAACGCATGGAACATTCAAGATAAATTAGTCGGACCTATAAAAGGCATCAATCGTCGGCTCCGGGCAGTTATGAATTGGAAGCGATCGAGTGCGATATAAGCGAAGTAGCAGCTGCGATATTTCCAAGCGTAAATAATTGTTGGCCTGTATTTATTGTAGTATGCACTGATAAACAGAGTGTGCGTTTTAAAATGTTCGTCTGAATTATAAACGCACCCTTACTCGAAATACGTAACAATATGAACGACTTGAAATGTTGTGGCTGAAAGTTCGCTTCAGGCTGCAATTGTACCTAACTCTTGTAAGCTCGCGAGTGTCGTTGGTGGTAATACTACAAAATAGCATCACTAATATTTAAAAGTACAGCGCTTGGACGGAACTGCAGTTTTATGTAACCTCGTAGAAAAGCGTCGTCAAAATCCGCTCTCTTGCTTGGAAATCTCTCCCGGAGCCGATAAATCACGAAAATTGTATAAATAGCGCATTTTTATACCGCATGCGACCGGATTATAGGCCGTATGCAGAGAACGTAAGAGGAAGCACACGGGCGATGGGTATAGCAGCGATGCCTCCTCCGCTACCCATCTTCTTTGCCTTCCATGACACACTTAATATTGAATGCGGCCCGCATAACAACCGAATGCGGAGGAAAAGAAAGAGGATATATCCATACCGAGATATCGGAAGTCCGGGACAGTAGCGTCGCATAGACCGGGACTGTGCCAATGGGAGGTTCGATTTCCGATCAGAAATTCTCTTTGTGCAAGAAGTCGAGGAGGAATTCTCGCGCGCGCGTTTCACTTCTCTGTGTGTGGATGTCTGAGGAGGACTACAGGAGGAGCATTTTTACTCTTTTTTCGCGCCGGCCGAGTAAAATATGGCTCAGCGTTTCCGGCATTTTATGGTGTTGCCAGCAGTGGCGGCATGGCTGCAGGAGTGGAGCCAGAAAGATTTCAGCATTACGTGCGTGAGTTGCTGATGGTAAATAAAACAATGGGGCGCATTTCGTTGTTAGTTTTGCATAAGAATAGTTTCACATCTATCAGTTCCTTTACTCTTTGGTCGAGTCGCCGATCCAAGTGTGTATAGGTGCTGGCTCTTTGGATAAGAGCTGTTCTGATTTATTTTGAATATAAAAAGTCAGTTACCTCTTGACCAGCATTTTTACTTCTCCATGCACACCTGGCATGCATTATTATTCTTTGGCTTTTAGTTCCTGTTCAAACTCTTCCTCCAAAATTTGATAGCCCGGGGTCCTCTGGATTCTCTGGATCCTGGATTTATTTATTTGGCATAAATGAAACATCGCAGTTGCATTGCAATAATGCGTGCTTCCTTCGAGAAAGCAAAAACTACTTGCCGAGGGAAAAAGAAACTGTTTTTCTTCAATTTATTAGTTTTGTTTTATTTAATGAGTTTGGACATGTTCTTTAGTTTTCATGGGCCGGTATTTTCATTTCCATATGAAATTATGATATGCTAACTTTAATAATCAGTGTTTCTTGTATTCACCCTATTTTTTATTCAACTGAGGTAAAAAGATGCATCATTTAAAAAATCCCGAAAATCCCGGGATCTCGGTGGAACAAATCGGGATTTTCGGGATTGGAAACCTAACGGGATCCCGGGATTGGATGCCCTACTAGCTACTGCCAATGAAATTGGAACAGCCTGTGCCAAATTTCGGAGCCAAGATACCCTACAGATCAGTTTTGACCACATTTATATCTATCAACTTTGGCTTATTGCTCTCAGTTGTGTGATTCTTCGACCGTGACCAAAGCATAGATTTCAGCATACAGAAATTAACGCCACTATTTTATTTTAGTTTATTGAAATACAAAATTGCTCTAGGATTGCACGCGCAGCAATCTTCACACCAACTTCTTAGCCTGGAAGAACTTCTTCAAGTGCCTCATCTGCCAAGCTCCCATGGCCAACAGCAAGGCCGTTTGAGCCACCGCCCACACCATGACTATCAAGTTGGTGTTGTCGCTTGTCTCCCGGAATCTCTCCTCGCGTCTCTTCTGGTAGTCCTGCTCCTTCTGGATATGATTGACCTGATCCAGCATCTGCCTGGCCCTCAGCTGCAAGTCGGTCAGTCGTTCTTTCTTGACCACTTTTTCGTAATACACGGCGTCCTCGCCGGACTTGATGTTGAGGTGGACTCGCAGCTGCTGGGCAAATCGGCCGAACCACGCCGTGCCGTTGGAATAGAGGCAGATGACGTGGTCGCCGGCTAGGTGCGAAAAAAACGACACGTTTCCAGCCGCCCTGTAAACTCGCGACAGCATTATCTTATTTTGTGGGTCCCTCACTTCGACGTGCATTCCAATGTCAGAGGAGGACGGCAGGAAACTGCCGCTGTTGGTGTCCTTTTGTTCCATCTTGTAGCTGACGATGATTCGGGTTTGCTCTGGAATCTCTTCGATGAAGCACTTTCGCTCCGTTTCGCCCATGTGGAAGTACAAGGTTTCACCGGAAAAAACGGTCATCGAAAGTACCAACAGTATTTTCCACATGTTGACCACAAAATGTCAATTTTACAATTGAACGTCAAATTTTTTGAAGTGGTTACCACAGAGCAGGGGATCCACAGAGCAGGGATCACGCCATGGATCTGTGATCACGCCCACAGTTACTACGTTTCTATGACAATTGGTATTGACGCCAATAGCCGACTTGATCAAAAACTCGAGCTTCTGGAAACTGACATGAGCACCACGATATCTGTCAGCGCATTGTTGACACTCCTCTCACCTCTACCGATATTATTATGCTACCATCATGGAGGGCTACCATCAACCCTGACTTTGGCTGACAGACGTCGTAAACAACCAGGTAAAGGGCATTGTTAACACTCATCACCTTCACTGTTATTACTTCACCACCACCGATCTGCTCCAGCTCTTCCCTCACTTTCGTTGCCAGGACGCCGAAAAGAGAAGAAAAGCAAATAAACAACTTTCCAAAAGTTCCACGATGAATAATTCATCCAAATGGGCCACTCCAAAGATGCTCCAAAGCAGAAGAAGAACTGGGCCTTCCAGCTGCAGGACTTCGAACTCTTCTGGGGTCAGATCGGCGGTGAGAGGGATTGGAATACGGTGCCTGGATGGACTTTCCCTATCAAGGAGTTCCGGCCCTTGGACCCGGACGACCCGCGGAGCGGCCCCCTTCCCCGACCGGAATACTGTGAGCTACTCTATTATCCCCCTTCACCTCCACCGACGCTGACGAGTTGCTGTCAACCACCAAAATTAGAAACATCCGCCACCATCGAAGCACTTTCATCCTTATCCCGTTCCAAGAAGCGACGGAACCGAGCTCGGCGCCGGCGCCGCCATGGACCGTCAGCCTTATAGCCTACCTATGAAATTACGTCAGTAGAAAATATTTCTTAATAAATTTGTTATCGTTTATCCGATTTGATTATTGCAACAATTTCAAGGTAAACCTCTCAGGTATGGAACGTCGCCTAATGACATGGAAATAGTTATTTTCCTAATATGTGCGGAAAAGATACTTCCCGCAAGAGTTAGGAACAACATTTTTCATTCAAGCATGCGGAAAGTAGGTACCTAAAGCATGCATACATAAAAAAAAACTTCAGTAGAAAAAAGCGAACATTTATAAACATCAACGCATTAACATTTTAGTTGGTAAGTAATCAATTTTATTGAACATGTTGGTAGTGAAGCTGCAACCACTTGCACTCAGAAAATAAAACATGAACGAGATTTATGTACATGTACAATGCTTCAAGGGAGTATCCTGTCGTACCGTCATCGTCACGGAGATTTCCAGCCGGAGGAATAACCAAACAAAAATTCACGAAGTTCTGGTAGCTTCACTTCATCGTAAGCCACTAACAAAAATACATGCGGAAGTTTATAAATTTCGATAACATATTGTTACGTATTTCGTTCGTGATGAACGATCGTTTTAAAACACACTGTTTATTACAGCGTACGTACTTCAATGAATACACGCCAACAATTATCTACTTGGAATATCGCAGGTTACTATTTCGCTGCTTTTGCATACGCTCGCTTCCAATTCAATAACTGCTCGTGAGCCGACGATTGATGCCTTATATAGGTCCGACCGAGGGTCCGACTAATTCATCTCGAATGTTCCATGCGTTTTCCAGCAGATTCCACAGTGACCCGGCATACGATTTTGCAACGACTCCCGAGGAATGATGATGATGAAAACAAGCAAGAAGATGGAGATTGATGATGGACACAAGCAAGAAGAGGAGGATTGAAGCGGAAGGGGAGAGCTCCTTACCGCGACCGCCAAGAAATAAGCGAAAAACGTTTTGTGCCGTATAGATAAATGAGCCAATTTGTACTCGATATAAGCATGAACCATTAAGTCAAAATATAAAAAAGGAAACCTGATAACCTTCTGTCGAAGGCCGATGGATGACGTCACAGCACAAGCAACTTTTGAAACCAGCTTAGCAACTGATCTTTTTCCAATAGGTTAAATAGTGATGAAGCACTTGAAGGACTTTGTTCTGGTGTCGGTTTGTACTTGATTTCTGGAAAATTCTTCAGGATAAATCCGCAGTTCTCATCTGACCACATAGGTCACAGCAAGCGAATGCCCTGTCAAAACCATCATCGGTGTCAGATATGTCATCGATAGCGGCTCTTATGGCGGCTTTACAGAACTTCGTATGTCGCCGGCGACAGTCCCCCACTCCACTGTAGTTGAATAATTTGAACGACACGACGACAGAAACTCGTGTCGCGGGAATGATATGGAGTACACAGGGGAGTACAGGCAGATCTAATCCTATTGGCCAGCGACACTGTCGTCGGCGACATACGAAGTTCTGTAAAGCCGCCGTTATAATTTTCCACTCAACGCAATAATGGAAACACAAACCTAACGAGAATGGATCAATCACTGTCAGTATCCGTAACTGGCTCCTTCCTCCTGGGTCGATAGAGATTGATTTGTTCACGATTGAAATCAATTTTTCCCGCCACAAGATGGCTGCCAAATGCAAGTTGAAATGAGTAATGACAACTGAACTGCCAATGACATCAAAGTCATATCTAGCAATGGCAACCAATCGTCCTCAACGTATTCCGCCTTTGGCAGCTATTTTGTGGCGGGAAAAATTAATAAAATCGCGAATTCTGCTGTTACACCTGCGTCTCCGTCTGTGCTTTTGTCGACTATAAATCGGGCTCAACTGTAGCAGCAGGTCTGATGTCTGATGAAGCAAAAGCTGTATTCCGAAGACTGTAAATTTCGACATTTCAGCTGCTCAGACCAAACATCGTCGGCAGTCTTGAGCTCCTCAAGTTTTTGCCTGCTGTACAAGGCAGATATGCATACTCAAAGGCTGAGCCACATACCTATTATTATCTAGCAAAACTTTTTTTTATGACCTTTCCACATCTACTCGCTGTCATGTCAGTACATGATATTTCAGAAAGTGTGGAAGAGGAGGTCGAGGAAGGCATGAGCCTTCGGCGACAGGATATGTCGCATCAGCAGGAAGGCTTGGCGTCTTGGAGGTGACATTAGTACGTTTCTGTCGGCCATATTGAATGGAATGGATTCCGCGAGGGATCCGCCTCTATGTCATGTTCCTGGTCTGATTTTGTCCTTGTGCTTTTATCAAGCGAGCAAACGCCGTGGATGATGAAACACTGACACGCATGCTATTTTTTTTCTATTATAAAGTCGACATTGAAGTACCTACATTATGCGGCCTCGTGATCAACAGCAAAATATCAAAGAGAGAAAAAATCAACCAAACACGCAGGGCAAGATATGGCATAAGCATAAAAATTTCACTCAGACGCGACGCCTAAAAAATTATTAACGATCAAACGGGACCGGACAGGCAGATCCGAAATAAACGCCATCATACATCAAATTAAATTGATATTTCACCATCGTCAAACGTGTAGGCAGATGAGCAGTGATGAGTATCCTCTACACCACCCATACATACATACTAAAAGTAAAACGGGAAAATATATTGCAGAAGCTCATGAAATTTCCATCCACACGCGCTCTGACAGAGTACCTGCCTCACTGTGCCCACCACCCACACCGGTCGGATCTGTTGTCAATCCGAAGTGATACGGATAAAATTTTCAGGAGCTTTTGCTCTCCTGCTACGATCTTTAACATCATCAGTGACGTCGTTTTCGTCACTGTAATTTATTTAGCGCCCTAGCTAATATCCATGACGTGTGCCGGGGAAAAGGGGCAATTAAAAATTCAACACTTCCCCTCCCTTTCCTTCCGTCCCACCTGTGCCTAAATGTAATAATGAGGAGTTGAACTTGATTCACTTCTCACACTTCCTTTCCTCACTTCTAAGATGATAATTAATTGAGACAGTAAACATGCGGCCAATTTGGATTTAATATGTGAGAGTAGGTAGGTACTTACCTAGTTCGAAACTTGTTGCTTCATGTAATTTCTCACAAATCTGTTTTCTCAAATACGAAAAGGCAATTGAGGTTTTTTTTAAATTGAAAACGGCAAAAATGCGAGGCTGAGGGGCAAACCGCTGGGAAAGTCTGGTGTACATGCCGGAGGAAGTCCAGGGGAAGTCCGGGGGAAGTCAGGGGAAAGTCCGGGAGAATTCCGAGGAAGTCCGGAGGAAGTCCGAGGAAGTCCGGGGGAAATCCTTACGAGGGGGAAGTCTGGTGTACAGAATTTGACCAGCGGTTTGCCCCTCGTGCGAGGCATGATTGTGACCCACTACTTCTTCAGGCAAGCTTGACGCAATCCAATACACAGCATTAGCTTCCTAATTCGTCTCTTGATTGCCTTTATTTGGTCTCTGCTGATAATTTCTTCCTTGCTGGTTAATAAACATGGAGTCAAACAAAGAACCCACCCGACTGGACTGGGTTGTATAGACTCATCTACGTATTAACCGATACCGTGACCAGAGAACACTGTGATTGAACTGACAGCAGCCTATTGTTGAAACATCGGCCGGTGGCGGCTTCACTCGCTTTCTTCTTCGACTAAGCTGCAAACATGATCACGACTCTGGATTTGGATCGAATGGGGGGAGGGGGGAGTTGATGGAACATAGTTCTATCCGGCTCGTAGGCCTCACATTTGGGTCCCTTGTACCACCTTTCTAGGTCAACCACCAGACCCGTCGAGCCGCGATATGATGCTTGAATGCTTAATGGTAGATCTAATCAAGCACTGGGGCCGCCAAGCGCACGGTTCATCGAGATTTCGCTAGACACCCTACACCCTACCGCCGGGGCAGGTATATCAATACACGATGGCCACGCTTTTCTGTTCTTGACCTGTCCGTCCCCTGCCTACCCTAGCGGTTATCCTCTACACATTACCCTACTGCCAGTTATGGGCGTAATACTTGGGAGATGCTTGCCCAAGGCCGTCTGAGAGGAATTTGTCTTCAGAATTGGATAAGGTCCTAATTCTAACTTGGCTTTCCCTATCACGGTCCATGATAAGTCAATGGTAACTTGTACTACTTCTGCACATTGAAGGCTTTTAAGCACCGCAGCATAGCACCCAGAAAAATTCCTAGTTCATCCGACGCCACCGTACATACGACAACAAAGCGCTGTTTGCAATGCTCCGGGAACATTTATCTGCCGTTGAGCTGGCTTAGCCGCGTCACACTCACACTACTGCTCTCCCAGCAGCCGCTAATCGATACCCAGAGTCTGCCTGCTCTACCGGCTAACGGCAGTTATTTATTTCAGTTTAGAGATTCTGACAAACATAAACTATTTCATGAATCAGTTCCTGTAATTGCGCCCTGCTCGGCCCTCCCTTCCCAATTAATTCTAACGATAACTAATCGAAATTTCTCGGTCCTGGTTCCAGGAAATTCCTAATTCTACCTTCCCTGGGATTATGCACTCCTATATACCGCTTCTCGCTGAACACCACCAACCCAGCAGCTATGATTAAACCTGTGGAAAATGCGCGCCATACGAAATGTACATCGGCTTGGAACTTCAATTTCATTTCATGTCGTGGTTTTCCGAACAAACTGGTGCCACCTCTAGCAGCGGCCTCAGCCTTAAAGCAATTTTAAAAGAGTGTACCTAAGCGATGGGTTTGTGGTACAGAGAGAGGCGAGAAGAGAGAGCATGCCTTCGGAATTATCTTTTACGCAAACATGGAAAGATAAATTGCCATTCTTCTGCTCGCGGAACCATCCGGGATACGCCGCCAATAAAGCAAACTTTTAAGTATTTGCAGTAAATTAACCTGCCTACCCAGTATCTACCAGCCGCGTGCTGAGCCGTTATTTTCTTTACATGAGCAAACAAATTGGGACACTTTCCGTGTAGCGCAGCGGAGCAAAAACATAAGTTTAACACGACCCATTTCGTTTATTTAATTTGATGAAATATTGTTGCGGTGGTCCTTGGGAGGCCTGCGCACATTAATAACCGGGTAACAGGCGAGTAGTAACTAATTACTGGCGGAATGGGGTGTTTTCACATACCAAACAACATCACGAGATCAAACATGGACTGTACGTGGACCACATGCAGACCACATTGTGCTGCACATGTCGTAGATCAACGGTAATTGTTGGTGTACATTCCTTTCCGGCAGTTAACAATAAGCCACACTCTCTAAAAATTCGTGTTTCAGTGGTATTTCCCGAGGTATTTCCTCTCAAAGTTAGAGAGGAGCTCAGAATAGTAGCTCCTTCGAGATCCGTAAAACCTGAAACCTGACATTGGAAAGCCTGTTTTAGTGTTTTATTGTGCTCTTACACACTTTTTGCCATTCGGCTGCGATCATAATCAGAGGGGGCAGGTTGCCTGAGGTTATTGTCATCTGATAATTTCAGTAATACATAGATGATTTTATTCCAAACAATCCAAACCGAACAGAATTTTTCTTCCTGTTGAAAAGGTTACAGTTTCTCAAATTAATTTGTCAATTCTGGCAATTAGCATGAGCTACAGGGAATCATGAATTTTATTAACCCTCGCCATAACCACTACATCAAATATTTAGTCATAATTAACCTGTCGGGAATAATCTACATGATATTGTAGCAAATTTGTCCAATTTGGATTATGGAAGCTAGTTGTAAGATCCACAATTTCAAAATATCATGGGGTTCGATTATGCTACGGTGCGCCTCGCGTGTTTGAACGTTCTCGTCTTTTGACGAAATTGTGGTGTTCGGCCCGCGAGTTTTTCCTTGTGCTTTTTGGATAACGTCCTGGATGATCCACTGAAGGGATAGATCGCCTTCCCATCATTCACGGTCCACCGGAAAAACGGCTGAGTCCAATTTAGTTTTCAAAACTTGCATGAATTTGTTATAAGCAGGCACATTATTATCTTATCGCACCGACAACAAAAAGGCCGCTTCTTCCTATAGTGCTTTTTGCGCTATAGGAATGGACTGCTGTTGTTTATATACACGAAAACTATTTTCTATTCTTGTTGATTGAACAAATCTTCAATCAAAACTAAGGCCCTGGTCACAGGAGCCAAAAAAAAAAAAACTCAAAATGTCACAACCCCAGAACAGAAATACCCAACAAAACTCAAATTCACCGAATAAAAACCTATCGTACTCTAGCGTAGCTTCAATAAATACAATGTTTCCAAGCAAGGACTTGGCCATAGTCCTTGATGTCGTAGATAAACTAAAGTTAAGAGACTACGTAGTACCAATCAGCAAGCTTGTAGGTCCAAAACAGATCACATTTGCATCACGAATCTCAAGAAACCGCATCTGCATATTCTTGTCAACCAAACAGAATGTCGATGAAATCGTGAATAACCACGGGAAAATTGAGATTGAGGGAAAAATTGTAACAATTCGAAGACTTATTTCACCGGCTAAGAGAATCATTCTGTCCAATGTTTGCCCAAACATTCCCCACGACCTCCTCGAGAACGCTTTGAGAGATGTTGGCTGCGAACCAATGTCAAACATGACATTTCTCAGAGCCAACATCGAAGATGACGAACTTTCCCACATTTTGAGTTTCAGACGCCAAATTTACATCAAGCCAAATGAAGATCTTGAGCTTCCCCCATTTGTTACCATCACACAAGACAACACCGACTATAGAATTTTTATTGGCACGGGTGAAATGCTCTGCTTTTTATGCAAAGAGTTGGGCCACAAAGCCGACCAATGTCCAAACTTGAATATGTCCCAAACAGAACCTGAATCTCCTCCACTGCAAAACCGAAACACAATCGAAACAATAGCTGACGTACACTCAATAATTAATGCTGACGATCAACAGATTACAGAAACAAATGATTCTACGGTAACAATTGTAACTGAAAATTCAAAAACTCCTCACTTCTCTACCGAAAAACCACCAAACAAAAGACCAGCATCATCTACCCTCAACAGCGGATCTACCGAAAGTTCTCCACAGGGATCCCCACTACCAAATGACGACCATACTGGGGATTTTCAGTTTGCTAAACCGAATTCCAGAAACAACAGACACAAACTCAAATCAAAAAAAATCAAAAAATCTTCTTCCATAGAAAACGTTTCACTAACTTCCAAAGAAAACACAGAAACAATAAAACAAATGATACAGGAAAATCCAAGCAAATACATTCTCACCTCAGACCAATTCGAGTCCTTCATTGAACAATGCACCAATGGTAAAGATCCACTAAAAACAGGTCTTTCCTTCACTGACAATATAGTTGGTCTCATCGATATGATGAATGACATTTACCCCAGCCTAACAAACCGACATGCGAAAAGCAGATTCACAAGAATCTGCAATAAGTTGAGCCAGTCTGCTGACAATGTTGAAATATCAGACCTCTCTCAATTTTCTATTGATCCCAGCGATTCTGAGCGATCCGAATACTGAAAACCACCACTCAACCTGACAACAAACAAAAATGGCGTCTGTGATTCAGTGGAATTGCAATGGTTTTTACACCAGATTCACTCATATCCAACGCCTGATCAGTGATCACAACCCCTCAGTACTATGTTTACAAGAAACAAACTTCAAAGGCAACCACAGCCCTTCATTAAAAGGGTACATAACTCTCACAAAAAACCGAATCACTCAACAAATTGCCAGCGGTGGTGTCTCAATTTCAATCAAGAAAAATCTACATCATGAGGAAGTTGTTATCTCAACTAATTTGGAGGCAATTGCTGCCTCGGTTTGGTGTCCCAGCAAAATCAACATTTGCAACATATACTTACCTCCAAATACAAATCTCGACTCCAATGAACTGGCCAACCTAATCACCCAAATCCCCCCTCCATTCATGATAGTCGGCGATTTTAATGCCCACAACATTATGTGGGGATCACACTCCAATAGTCTCAGAGGAAGAGAAATTGAAAACCTATATCTCAGAAATCCGTCCTTATTTTTGCTAAACAACGGCCAACCTACTCACTTCAATTCATCATCTGGCAGCTTCTCTAGCATAGACCTTAGTTTCAGCGATCCACGCAGTGGCCCCGCCCTGTGCTGGACAGTTCTGCCAGAACTATATGACAGCGACCACTTTCCCATTGCAATTTCTTATCGAAAAAACAACCTCAGTGACCCCAATAAACCTTCTGAAAAATGGAAAGATAAAGGAGTTGATTGGCTGGCTTATCAAAACATGGTTGACGAGAAATTGTCTACTTTCTCCCTCCAGGATGACATCAATGATAACGTTCAAAAATTCTCCAATATCATAACCGAAGCAGCCGAACAATGCATCGGAAAAAAAACTGTTACCACAAACCACAACCCAGTGCCCTGGTGGAATCCTAAATGCAGTCTTGCCGTCAGGGAATCCAAAACTGCCTTTAACAGATTCAAAAAACACCCTGACGTCGAAAATCTGATCGCGTTCAAGAAACATAGAGCAAAAGCCAGGTTCGTACTGAAGGATGCCAAAAAGTCATCTTGGCAAAATTATGTCTCCACTCTCACTAGTTCCACTCCCCTGAGGGAAGCCTGGTCCAAAATTAACAGAATAAAGGGCCTCAATTGCAACCCCTCTTCCATAACAGCGCTAAAAGACGAAAGTAACAACCTAATCACTTCTAACGACGATATTGTGAATCTACTAGCAAATCAATTCTACAAGCACTCCAGCGACAACTTCTACTCGAATGAATTCCTGAAAATAAAGTCAGAAAAAGAGAAGATCCCACTCAATATGAACAACTTCGAAAACCCCGAACTTAATGTTCCACTGCGGAGATCCGAATTGGATGAAGCCCTCAAAAACTGCAAAAATTCAGTCCCAGGCCCCGACTCCATCCCCTTCACTTTCTTAAAAAACCTATCTGACGCTGCAGTACAAACTCTCCTAGACATCTTCAATTTTATATGGCAGCGACAATGTTTCCCTGACTGCTGGAGAGAATCCACTGTAATTCCCATTCTCAAACCCAATAAACCCAAAATCGAACCATCGAGTTACAGACCGATATCTTTGACCTGCACTATGTGCAAATTACTCGAAAAAACTATCAACAACAGACTCAAATGGTTTCTTGAGGAAAACAATCTACTGTCCAACCGCCAGAGCGGTTTCAGAATAGGTCGATCAACCGTCGATAATATGGTCCTCCTGCAATCTGAAATCTCAGAAGCCTTTGCTACTAATAGGAATCTGGGAGCGGTGTTTTTTGACATTGAAAAAGCATATGACACAACATGGAGACACGGCATACTGTTGAAACTTTTGAAGTGGAAGATCAACGGAAACATGGTCGCTTTCATAAAAAACTTCCTCTCACACAGAACTTTCAGAGTGAAAAAAAATAATGTTCTATCTAAGCAATTCTTTCAGGAAAATGGCATCGCTCAGGGTTCAGTCGTCAGCGTCACTTTATTCCTTGTTGCTATAAATGAAGTCCTATCGAAAATCAAGCTGCCAGTTAGAGGTGCTCTGTACGCCGATGACCTCGTGATTTTTTGTAAAGGCACTAATGGACGAGAAATACAAACTCTGCTACAGGTAGCCATCAATGAGATCGAGGAGTGGGCTGTGCAGTCGGGTTTCAGATTTTCTCCTCTGAAATCTAAGGTAATGATCTTTTCCAGAAAGTACAAAATAAGCCCCCTACCTCCCATAAAAATATACAACACGGAGATTGAACAGGTTCAAGAACTGCGATTTCTTGGTCTCATCTGGGACACCAAACTAACCTGGAAACCCTATGTTGAACAACTAAAAGCCGAATGCGCCCAAAGGTTGAACCTGTTGAAGACTATTCCTCACCATCACTGGGGTTCAGAGGAAGCTCTTCTTCTGACTGTTTACAGAGCCCTAATCAGGTCGAAACTTGATTATGGGTCGATTGTATACTCATCTGCGTCGAAAACAACCTTGAGGAAATTAAACTGCATAGCTAACGCTGCGATCAGAATGGCTACCGGTGCCTTTAGGACCAGCCCGATAGAATGTTTGCTCCAGCTTGCAAATGAACTCCCTCTTGATATCCGAAGAGAATCTCAAACGTTAACATACTCTGCCAGAGTAGCAGCCTCGAAAAATAATGCAGCGTACCACTCAGTCTTCTCCACAAAATACCACCACATTTTCCAGTCGAAACCAAGACTCACTCCCCCATGTCACTACAAGCTCAAATCCATTCTAAACTCTCTAAGTTTGATCCCAACAGAAGTTTGTTCACCACAATCAAATAAGGGTGCCCCATGGACCTTCTCTTCCCCAACTTACCACACCAGCCTATCCAGCTACCCCAAACACTCCACTGCCCCTGTCATCCTTCAGAACTTACACAAAGAAATCATAGCTTCGAATCAAGGTTCCTCAGTTCTATATACAGATGCATCTAAAGGCAACAACGGCGTCGGAGTTGCGATTGTGACCGCAGCCGACTCCTACAACTACCGTCTGCCCAAATCTACCAGTATTTTCTCAGCAGAACTGTACGGAATCCTTCGAGCTTCAAAAATAGTACATGCGAGCCCCCATTCCAAGTTTTTAATCTGCACCGACTCCTTAAGTTCAATCCAAAGCATGCAAATCATATACTCCACAAATCCATTAGTGCAACAAATACAACATGCTCTTTCATCGGCAATAAAGCAAAACAAAGAAGTAATTCTGAGCTGGTGTCCGTCACATGTCGGAATCCGGGGAAATGAAAAGGCTGACCAAGCTGCCAGTAAGGCGGTAAATTTACCGGAGCACACTAATTTCAAAATCACTGAGTTTGACTTGAAGAATCATTACAAAACAGCTATTCTTGAAAAATGTATCGGATCCATGTCCAGCTATAGACCACTCACAATCCAGATCAGTCCAGCCATCCTGAGGATCGTAACTAAAACCGTCTCAAACCGAAGGGAAGAAACAACACTGAATCATGTACTAATCGGACACACGCTCATGACACATTCCTTCATTTTGTCAAAAGAAGAGCCCCCAGGATGTCTATACTGCAATGAGGTTCGAGTCACTATTCCTCACCTTTTGTTCAACTGTCAGGGACTTTTGAGACAAAGACAACGGGCAGGGTTTTCAAATGAAGATTCCCTTACTCGGATGGTTACTCAGAATGGCAATTTTGGTGTGCTGATGGATTTTCTGAAGGACTCTGGCATTTTTGACCTGATCTAAAAACAAGACCATCCTCTCATACCAGTCTAATACTGCAGACTTCCCAAGCATCTTCAAGCCTCCCAACATTTCCACTCATACTTTTTTCTACCAAGTCTTAGCATTTTCTGGGAAATTAGAAATAATAGTCCAGGACAACCGGAAAACATCTACCTACCGCCCAGTGTTGTTGGACGACTTTGGCGAATAGACCGGTAAAACCCTGATCAGGGAAAAAGCGCAAACAGCTAGCGCTTAAACCAGTTTTGTGCCGGGCCGTCCGACAACACTCCAAAGTTTCCAAACCTGAAAACCAGAAAATCAACCAAAGACACTGAAACTCAAACCCAACCGTGGGTGCTAATAACCATGCAGTTGATGCACCCTAACAAAACAAAATCCAAAAAAAAAAAAAAAAAAAAAAAGGTATCATGCTTGTGTTGTGGGGAATCCAAAAAGGTATCGTAATCGTACCCTAAGTCCCCAAACTGACAACCACTCGAATCCCCAGGCTCACCGACAATAACATAAGCAGTTGTGTTCGTTAGAAGACTTTTCTCAGTGAAACTAAATTCGTACTTTCGTTGTTTCAGATGTCCTGACAGCGGGGCCAGGGCCTCCAGAATGCCTGTGGAAGAAGACTATGGCCGAAGACAGATCACGCTACAGCATCAGCATGCCTCACAGCAGTCGCCGGTGCCGCCGTCGGCTTCGGTATCCCTGCAGTGCCCTGATGGTTGTCTGTCTGCACCTGCAGATCATCGTTACGCCAGTGACAAGAGCCTCCTGCTCGGCCAGCAGCAGCAGCAGCAGCAGGATTCCGAACGGTACGCTGCGGCGACCGGCGAGAGATTCGGTTCGGAGCGCAGCAGCTCCGACCGGCTGCCTTCGGGCGAACGGTATCAGGGTGTGTCCGAGCGGTACCCGCTGGGCGAGAGGCCTCAGACCTCGGTGTCGTCGGAGCGGCTGCACCACGCCGCCGCCGCCAAGGAGATCCTGCAGCAGCAGGAGCAACAGAGATTCGGCCATTGTCAGGACGATAGGCAGGAGAGGTACCACAGCCACTATGCCACGGCGGCGGCCGCCTGTCAGCGGTATCCCGCCTCAGAGAGGTACGCTCAGAGCTTGGATAGGTACCACGCGCATGGCACGCTTGATAGGTAACTATGCTTTTTGTTAACAATCCTAGTGTGAGCGTTTCCATCGTTCCAAATAATTTCTGGTGCGTTGCTTTTCTCAGTTTTCTCTTTGACCAGATACTATTAATCAAAGCCAAACCTCTACCTATAGTCAGAGGTCATTCGGTATCCCGTGGGCTCGAGAAGGGGGCAAGAGACCTTTCATTTCCTATAGTCCCATATGTGGAGATACCGAAATGTTTTGGTGCCACTTTCAAAATGGCGTCATTTCAAAATGGCGGCCATTTGTTTCCGGTAACATTTATTCGGACCTAACTTGCCGGTATATCAGTCTGACCCGAGGTCTGACCGGAGTTGAAAAAACAACTGAAAATTATGATTACTTTAAGCCCTATAGGTTTCTCGAGTTTTTCTCAACCCAATTCAAGTTGTATTGATCCTAACAGCATCTACAATAAATATAGTTCACTAAGAATTCAGCTCACCGAAAAACTAATCGCTACAAGTGATATAGTAGGGAAAAGAAGAGCGATATTCACGAAAAATTGCTCGAAAAATTGTAAAACTGAGAAGTAAAAGTGTAGTGTTTTTTTCAGGATGTAAGCTCGGAAGTAGGTATAAGTATATGTGATTTTTCAGTTACTACTTCTCTGGCCTATTAAGACACCGAAATGCTCTAGTACCAATTTCAAAATGACGTCGTTCCAAAATGGCGACCATTTGATTTTGGTAACATGGATTCACACTCAACTTAGGTACGCCTATTTTCGCTCGATTCAAACCGATTTGAATGATTTTTCTTTTGATCAGGTATGGATTGATGTTCTCTATTTGCTTTGTCCGAAATTTGCTTGTGTGCCAAATAGTTTTTCCAAAAAGTGGAAAAACTAACAAAATCAGTGATTTTTACGATCCCTATGGCCTCAGGTGCTCTGTGCTTACCCGTGAGAGACATGCCTAGCAAGTATTTTTTATCATTCTCATATGTATGAAGTTACCGAAATGCTTTGGTGCCACTTTCAAAATTGCAGCGTACCGATTTGGTGGCCACCTGGATTTTGATAAAGATGCATTCACACCGTATAGCCCGGTGTTTCGAAGATAGTAGATGGGGGCGATGGTAAAACACGGCATTCCATTCTTGACCTCACTCCTTATGGGGTTCAGAGTTTCACTTGAATATCTTCAAAAATCACTAATTCATCAAAAAATGTCAATTCTCATGCAACTGACTACTAATTTCAGGATTTTTCAGGAAAGGCTCAAGATATGGAGACGCGGTTTGTTTTATCTTAACAAGCATTGCATTGTAAATCTACCTTGTGACTTTCATGACTCCAACTCTTTTGGTTACCGGCTTTGGTTAAAAATATTTGCCTGGCATGCTTCTCACAGGGAAGCACACACACCTGAGGTAATGATTTTTTAGTTTTTCTCACTTTCTGGAAAATCAATATGGCACCCGTGTATGGCACACATGCAAACGGACTATAGCTAATAGAGAACGTCAATCTATACATGACCAAGGTAAAATCATTCAAATCGGTTTGAGTCGAGCGAAAATAGGTGTAAGTTGAGTGTGAATCCATATTACCAAAATGAAATGGCCGCCATTTTGGAACGACGCCATTTTGAAATTGGTACCAAAACATTTCGGTGTCTTCAAATCCCAAAAAAGTAGTAGCTAAAAATCACAGGCATACCTACTTCCTGGGAAAACACACAGGGTCCTTGCATGAATTTTATTTTTAGACGATTACTTCATAAAATCATTGAAAACGTTATCCACAATAATTTCCGCCCAAAAAAAAATTCAAAAAAATTTGCCCATCCTTTGAATGAAGATCAAAGTTTGAATTTTTTCTCGCGCCAAAAACGCGGTCGCTTCTGCAATGACCTTGTATGATCACGATGACGTCAGTCCGAGAGTTCTATTTTTTGTGTGCAAGTTTTTTTCTTTGCGAGGTTGCAGCCCTGCGCCCTAAAACCCCGCGAAAATTCTAATCCTCATTATTCTACCCAAGGAAACTATTTCACCTATCAACTTGCTATTAACCTAAATCAGTCCCGAAAAATTCAAAAGCATTGTATTACAATTATTGTATTTCTATATTTTTTTATTACCACAGTACCTGATTAAATTATTACAAATTCAGTCTTTGAACGAAACAATCAAATAAATAAATTATGTAACAGAATGTTGAACTTCCTTTTTGTCCTACGACCATTTGTCTCATCTTGCTTGGGTGATAATCATTAATATCATTCCGCCTTCTGCACTACCAAAAAATACCAAACATAGCAATGACGGATCTTCTATTACACAATTTCTTTCACGGTTTTTGCAAATAATCCAAGAGAAATCTTCTTTTGCTCTCATGTAGAAGTAGAATCTTGCATTTTTTCCTAGTTCTGCTCTGAAATCACATAGGTATACCTTCTGGTACGGAATTAATTCAAAAAATTGCAGGATGGTGGACCAAAACAATAATTATTGTATAGCAACGCGAGCATCGGACACTTCAAACTGGTCATCTGGTCCATTCCTTTTTCATATTAAGAAAGGATGTGCATCAGAACTGGCAATCAAAAATAGTAGTGACGTATTATAGGTGTGCTCTGCTTGGTATGTATGATGTTAGGTCTTCAGATTGCTGTTGTAGGTCTGGTATATCGTCGGCGAAACATCCGTTTTTATGAATGATGATTGATGACAAGATCGCTAGAACAAGCTGGTGTGTTCTTTCTTCTTATAATTTCATTAAAAAAAACTTGGTTTGGTGAGCTCGAGGGTAAGCTCAATCAAAATTTCATTCGTTGAACTTGTAACAGCTGCGATTGATTTGCCACTAGGTGTATCTGTAGGTACGGTCCTCGATCCTATGATATTGAACAAAGGCAATCTTCATTTAGCGCCCTAGCTGTGGATAAGTAGTGACCCCATTTTCCTCCACATATTTCCAGATCGATGCAGTCGTTCCAATGGACACATTACAGATAGCTTTTGCAACAGAAGGAGACGACTTCTCTTCAAAGTAGTACCTGTAAAGAATATAGAAATATTTTATTATTAGGTTCTTACGTAAAACAAACAATTTCGCCATGAAGCTCATTTTTAGCCTTTGTCAAATTTCAGTAACAGAAGAAGTGAAACAAATTTCGCAAGTAGGTAGTGAAATGAATTTAAAAAAAAATTGTATCAATTTTGAAAAACGTACTGATATCAGTTTCGGAGGAAAAAAATCTGCTCAGGAGGCGAGTGCAAAAAAACTGCAGAAATACTGACTCGAACATATAGGCCAGTCAAATTAGAACAAATTTTTCCGTTTGAGGGAAAAAACTGTTGGAGTTTTGAAAATTTGACAGTAATCTCCGATAAGGTGTACTGTTGAACATACTAAAAGTCCCCAACTCTACCTATTGAGCTCGAGCCGCCATCTTGAAAAAATGGTCCTTCGATCCAGTTTTCTGCTCATATTCCGCTAATCATCAGAGATATTCAATTAAGTTTGATAAACAATCAAGGCTATAAAATTGTCTACAAAAATTGTTTCATACCGATTTTTTCTCGTATCTGTTGAAATTAATCAAATTAAATTAACAAAAAAAAAATCAAAAATTGAGTGATTTTTTGCCTATGGCTAGAGATATTGTCTTCAAAATTTGTGAAGATGTTGGCAGTCTACATCAAAGCTAAACGTGACAGTTGAGATAGAAAAAAAAATTGTGAAAATATTTTTTAATTTTTATTTTGAATTAAGCAAAAATTTGGTTTTTGAGTTTGACATTTCCAACACGGCGGAGTAAAGGTTTCAATCGAACATCAATCAGTTTTGATATTTACATATTGCAAGACAAGATTCCATCAGTATTGTGCCTTCACGAGCTTCTGGAATGCTCTCGATATGAATTAAACTGAAAGAATAATAGCTAAGTCCAAAAAGTGTTGTCGATTGGTTCTGAAGGTAACATTTCAAAACAAAAGACATCAGCAAAGGATATACAGGAGGTCCAAAGGTTATTCAACTGTATATAAGCCCCATATTAATGTGCCTTGTTCAAAATAGTACAAACGAATCAATCAAAATGTTAAAATCCACCCTGTATAACAAAAAGTAACGATACAAAATAGGAGTAGTAGATCATACCTGGTGCCAAAAATACAGCCTTTAGATTTCTAGAAAAAAGAACAAAATTGATTGATTTATTTGAAAGTTATTAGTCCTCAAACTTGACTTCACAAATTTCAGCCAGTTAAATGGGGAAAAGTAGAGAGAAGTAACAGTCGGAGTGTCAGAAATTTGACAGGGATGTTCGCTAAGGTATACTTATAAACATACTAAAAGTCCCCGCCTCTACCTGTTGTGCTCGAGCCGCCATCTTGGAAAAATGGTAATAAACTTGATCGAAGGACCATTTTTCCAAGATGGCGACTCAAGAGCAATAAGTAGAGGCGGGGACTTTTAGAATGTTTATAAATATACCTTAGCGAACATTCCTGTCAAATTTCTGAAACTCCGACCGTTACTTCTCTCTACTTTCCCTATTTGACTGGCTGAAATTTGTGAAGTCAAGTTTGAGGACTAATAACTTTCAAATAAATCAGATAATTTTGTTCTTTTTTCCAGCAATGTAAAAGCTGTATTTTTGGCACCAGGTATGATCTACTACTTCCATTTTGTATCGTTACTTTTTGTTATACAGGGTGGATTTTCATATTTTGAATAATTCTTTTGTACTATTTTGGATAAGGCACATCAATATGGGGCTCATATACAGTTGAATAACCTTTGGACCTCCTGTATATCCTTTGCTGATGTCTTTTGTTTCGAAATGTTTCCTTCAGAACCAATCGACAACACTTTTTGGACTTATAGCTATTATTCTTTCAGTTTAATTCATATCGAGCATTCCAGAAGCTCGTCAAGGCACAATACTTATGAAATCTTGTCTTACAATATGTAAATATCAAAACTGATTGATGTTCGATTGAAACCTTTACTTCGCCCTGTTGAAAATGTGAAACTCGAAAACCAAATTTTTGCTTAATTAAAAAAAAAAATAAAAAAATATTTTCGCAATTTTTTTTTTCCTATCTTGACTGTCACGTTTAGCTGTGATGTAGACTGCCAACATCTTCACAAATTTTGAAGACAATATCTCTAGCCATAGGCAAAAATCGCTTATTTTTTGATTTTTTTTTTGTTAATTTAATTCAATTAATTACAACAGATTCGAGAAAAAAATCGGTATTAAACAATTTTTGCAGACATTTCTATAGCCTTGATTTTTTATTAAACTGAATTGAATATCTCTGATGATTAGCGGAATATAAACAGAAAACTGGATCGAAGGACCATTTTTCCAAGATGGCGGCTCGAGCTCAATAGGTAGAGTTGGGGACTTTTAGTATGTTTAACAGTACACCTTACCGGACATTACTGTCAAATTTCCAAAACTCCAACAGTTTTTTCCCTCCAGCTTTCCTTATTTGACTGGCCTAATACTTTAAATTGCGATTTCCGGGCACCGCACAGACACCTCAGAGGTAACAGTGGCTCCAAAAATCTCTCTTCATTCCTGGCATCCACGTTCGGCTGCACTTCCCTACAGTAATGCAAATAAATCCTGCATTTTTCTGAGATAACCTGGACAAAACTTCAAAATCTTCTGGAGACATGGGGGCGAGCATGGTGTTGGGAGAGTACCATTGATTTCATGTGAAGATAGCACAGAGGAATTTCAGACGCCACCAACCGCAGCCTTCCAGCATCGCCGTGGATGGCTACAAAAAAAAAATTCAGTTATGTACATCAGAAAACACAGGATAATGCCATGACGAGTGCTATGTACCCGCCATATGGAAAACTAACTGTGTTAACTGCTAACCCTAACTGCTAACTGCTAATTCACTTGTAGCCAACCCACAACAGAGGCAGACTCCAGATGTTTTCCATATTATTAATCTAAATATTTGGTTGGACCTTGAACTTCGCGTCATTTCTTGTCCTCTGGTGTGCAGTCTAATGAGTAAATTGCTGAAAAAAATTGTACGAAAGAGGTCAGCCCCTAGTTTCTTTGCTGAGTTTCTTCACAGTTTCCCCAGGTTCCTTCAGTCTTTTTTCATAGGCCCTCCGAGTTCCACGCAGTTTACCTGGCGAGTGCCAATAGAAGAGTTCTCCTTGAGATCCTTTAACTTGTACAAAAGGGGTCCCTAGCAATTTACCATTGGATTTATCCCTCAACGGAGTCATGTCTGGAATGCCACATGTGCCATAGTCATAGCCAGAGTAATACGGCTACAATCTATGTCCCATCGTCTGCTTCTATTTATTACATGAAGCGGGTCAGGCTGAGTCATTATGCTAGGTTCAATTCACAAGAAAAAGAAATGACCTTCACCTTTTCCGTTTTTCTTTGTGCATTCCAAGGCTTGATCGTGTTGAAAGCAAGGGTCCGTACTCCATAACTTCTCGCAGATTTCATTCCTGCAAAAGATCAGTAATGATTGTGCTATTATTTCAAACAATTCCTCGTCTTCACCTCTTCAACCGTGGATGTTCCAACCGGCCAACCCATCAACGTTCAAACCAATCCAACGGCACGCCACAACATACATAAAATAATGACTCGATCACCTCTCTTCAAGACTCCGGCAGATTGTCCCAAGTGCATAGGAATGACGCTGTCTCACCTTGTTCTTGCTCTTGTTCAAAAAATCACTTGGTGAAAAATGATCTCCACACTCTATGTCTCCACAAACAACGAAGGACGGTTAGTACTACCATTTACTACGTAGCGTCACTTGTCTGGCAAATATTCTTCCATTTCCGTCGCAGTAGGGGGTCCCTGGCGGAGCGCCAGGGAAGAGCGCCAACAAAAGAAAGTTTTGTTCGTTGCCTCCATAGCATAGCTGTTCCTTCCGGGGAACTCTTCTCTTGTCCTCCATGTAGCCCTATAGCTAAACAAAACAGATCTATTTCAATTTTGGGATGTAGCGCCTGTGTCAGCCAACCTTTACCTGTTAATATTGCACTTATTTCCGTACTCAAGACACCAGAATACACCACTGGAATACACCCACTTTTACTGTTACATCTTACAAAAAGCTGACCTCACGGAAAGCCGCCGTGCCATAGTTAATGAAAGTATCAAAGCCGCGAATAGCGCCGTGGCCCTTCCTTACGTGTCAGGGCGATCCCCCAGCTCGTGCTGCGCGCTTTTCAACCTGAACTGAGTTTCAACCTCACAGACGTCTGAGACGGTGACAGTTATAGATTTATAGCTTAGTCTACAATATGGTCTCTAGTTGCAAGTTGCAAGTCTCTAGTCGCAAGAGTTGGTCTAGAACCAACTTTCACTGCGACTAGCGACTGCAATTCCAACCTCACTTCCACCTTGCGACTTGCAACCAAAGACCATATTGTAGACTAGGCTTTAGTCAAACATTTAAAATTCGTAGTCGCAATCTGTTAGTGTGAAATCAAGTAGCCCCGTCCGGATGACGTCATCCCGCAGCAGTAGCTATACCGCAGCTGACACATCGGTGCATGGAAGTTGCATACCTAACAGTTTTTGTGTTTTAAATTTACAAAATAAAATATCAAGTTTTCGAAAAACCGTTCAGTCTGTGGTGCTATTTGGCTACCAAAGCATCATTGGAGGCAATGAAAAAAAATCGTACAAGGACTCTATTACACCATTTTTCGTGGATAACGCTCTTTTTCCCCTACTGTATCACTTGTAGCCTTTATTTTCCCCGCAAGCTGAGTTTTTAGTGAACTTCATTTATTGTAGATGCTGTTAGGATCAATACAACTAGAATTAGATTGAGAAGCAGTCGAGAAACCTATAGGACTAAAAGTCATAATAATTTTCAGTTTTTTTTTCAATTCCGGTCAAACAGACTGATATAAATAATACCCGATAAAATCAGCGGATAGAGAACATGAATTCACGTATTTCTGAAAAAAAATTCAAATCGGGTGAAAATGAAGCAAATTAGATCCGAATAATTGTCACCGAAAACAAATGGCTGCCATTTTGAAACGACACCATTTTGAAAGTGGCACCACAACATTTCGGTATCTCCACATATATGACTATAAGAAATGAAAGGTCTCTTGCCCCCTTCACAAAGGAGACCACGGGATCAGTTTTTTGAACCTACGGTACCTGACTATATCTATACATCTACGTCTGTTTAGTGCTGCCGTCTAAAATGTTGAAAGCTCGCGGCTGCTCGGCTTGAATTTGGATCCATCTGCAAATTCTTAGCTTCAGCCTGTTACAGAAGAATGTATTATTGAAGCTGCCCTGCTTCAACCCTGCTTTAACTAGAATCTATAAATATACAATATGTAAATAATTTAGTCAGTGCTCAAAGCTCAAAGTACGAAAGAATTTCGATTAATTAATGTTGATCGCAGAATACTATGCTTTATTCGTGATCCGCTGGACCGTTACACGGAAATTGAGTCCTGCTCTCTCTTTCAGGTACTCGCGAACGAGCACACCGACCGACAGGTATCACACTTTATCCATCGACAAAGACAAGTCGGAGCGCTACCACACCGCCGAGAACGATAGGCACCACAGCAACTCGGCACAGAGCGTTTGCTCGATCGAACGCTACACACCCACCGAACGGCACCGTAGCAATTCCTCCAAGTCCTCGAACTCGGACATGTACGGCAAGATGCGGGAACGGTCCTCCTCTTCCGACAGGAAGGCCGAACACCGGTACCAGCAGTACCAGCAACAACAACGGCAAGAGCAGCAGCAGCGGTACGGCTCCGCTACGCCCACCGCCAACGACCAGTCGTCTTACGTTCCAGAACGCTTCCCCGCCATCCCGTGTCCCGAACGGTTCGCGACGACCACGCAGGATTCACGTGGCGTGGTGGTGCCCTTCACGCAAGTACCTTACATGGAACCACCCTCTCCGGCGCCGGCGAGTGATCACCGATTCGTGCCGCCGCCGCCCCTCAGCCCCGACAATACACCAAGTCCCGACTGTTTTCCCAACAACGCCTTCCCATCGCCCACGACCGCGGTGCCGCCACCGGAGCGGTTCATCCCGCCGCCGCCTCTGTCGCCGTCGCCCACTGAAAAGTACTCGCCCAAGAAGGTGGAAAGGTGCGTATCTCCTGGTCATTTGATCATTATTGGACGTCGGTTTTTTAGCTCACCAACAGAAAGTGTGATAATGTTGTTACGGATTTCGGGTTCGTCTGTTTCGGTTTCAAAATGCTTGATTATGCTGCTTCCAAATTGCTTTTTATTCCGTATTACTCTGTATCAACAGTCGATTATCGCAAACTTGTAGTCATTGTTTGACAATAATCTCCAGTGCTCCTGTCGCTAGTACTCTGGTCGCAGTGATCGCCAACAGAACCTTACCTTAACTTGCCTCGTCGCGTTGATTTCGTTTCTTACAAAGGAGCTTTGATGCTCTGGAAACTTTCCGACGATCCGTGGCGGCTACATGAGAGAAAGTGGACTGTTTTTCGATCTAGGTTGCGCAAAGAAAAAACGGACTTACCAACGGCCGGTAATCCCTGGCTTCTGGGTGCAGCGTTGACTCGGTGGTGCACTAGAGGAGATGATGGAAAGGAGGCAGCACGCAGTACGCGCCACCAAGCTGAGGCATCTTTCTGTAAGGTCGCGAAAACTATTAAGTTATAAATAATCGACAACAACAACGAGCGGTGGTTACGAGCTATGATAGCGACGAGTTTCTGATTGCTACTGCCCTTTTTATCCCTCAACCCAAAACAAAAAACAATAGCCAGTGGCGCGACCAATCCGTCCGGAAAGAACTTCGCAACGAGCCTCCATTCTTCGCGAACATTCCAGAGAGCCACCGCCTCGACTCCACCAGTACACTTTTGCGCTTGTTCTCGAACGTATTGGAACCGCTTGAGAGCCTCGCAACTCGTAACAATATTTCCGTTTTTGCTTGTTTGTGTCTGAATCATTTCCTTGTATTTCTAATTTCTTGAGATGATTTTGATTTCCAGGTACGAAAACTACCGACGCCACTACCAAGAACGCTACAAAGAACAGCAGCGCGGACAGTACTATACTGGCGACCGCTATCACGTAAACGCCGCCGTTGGCGACCGATTCGCCGCGGATCGGTACGTACCGCCCAACGCGCACATGCCCGTCGATCGGTACGTGCCGCAGCAGCAGGACCCGTACTACGCCGCCGCCTATAGCCAATACCAAGACGCAGCGCGCTACAACACCGTCGGCAAGTACGCCACCAGCAATTCGGCGGCGGCAGCTGCGGCTGCGGCGGCGGCTGCAGCTACGGCGGCCGCTAATGGCGATCCGTACATGCGCCGCGACCTCACGTACCACTACCGCGTGCCGCTCACTTACCAACCGGCGTCGAACCAGCAGTACCAGCGGATACGCTACATGGGCACCCCCAGCCGCGTCAAATGCTGCCAGTACCAAGACGGGTACCAGTTGAGCAAATCGAGTCCCGGATCCAGCTCGAGTTCGAGCGTGACGAGCAGTCAGGGCAAGGATCTTCACTTGAAGGAAGCCAGTCTTCAAGACATGCAGTGCCAAAATTACCAGCAACAACAAAGCTATCACCAGCAGGAGAAGGGGACGCAGTGCGGGAAGGAATGCGCGGTCGCGGTCGGGTTTTCCGTGTCTCCGAACCTGCGCCAGGCCGCCTCCGCCAAGGCGGTGGTGACGGCGACGCAGTGCAGACACAGCATCTGCGCCAGCCCGAGCATAGAGTACGTGGGGACCAGCGGAGGACGGCACGTGTGCGCGACGCCGCCTCCGAGGGGCAGCATCGGTTCGGCCGACGGGTCCATCTGCAACGACACGTGCTGCATACGGCGATCGCAGAATTCGCTCACCGTCTCCGTATGGTAAGTGCTGATTATATTGTGTAGGACGATAAATTACTGTAGGTCAGGAAATGCCGGAAGGACATAATCGTTACCCAAAAAACGAAAAGTGAAACAATGATTAAAATCAACGTCTGGTTCCATTAACAATCAACTTTTCAAATTAATGAAACAATCCAACTGACAATCTTGAAAGCAAGTGGAAGACAGCGGTATGGTCATGGTCATTTGGTTCTAAAAAGATAAAAATGGGTGTGAGCATAACGCTACTCTCATGAATTGATCTCTGGTCAATTCGGTGTTGGATTCAACTTCAACTCAGCCATAAATCAATTGACTCTAAAACACTCCCACTCAGCTTCACTAAATACGCGACGTTGCCTTCTATAGGCATAATGGACTATGGAAACATCACATAAATACCAGCCAGAGTCTGAGTAAACACCGTGATAATGGAACGTACATGGTACCTCCAACGAGCACCTGTTTCCAATACCACATCACGTGTATCAAGCATGATTATAATTCATTCTTGGTTTGTCTACACGGGTGATCACCTCCGATACCAATAACTGACCCTGTGCCGATTCGTGCAATGAAGCCAGGGGATACTTGCACAAGGCTCCTGAATCCAACTACATAGGGCTATTCGCTAATCCCTCATCATGCAATGAGGCCAGGGGATAATGCACAAGGCCCCTGTAGCGTATTAGCGCAGACAACTAATACCGAATCGTGCAATGAGGCCAGAGGATAATGCACAATAAGGCCCCTGTAGCGTATTAGTTCGAACAAAACCTCAACCGTCTACTCTGTATAAGCAATGCTGAGGTTCTCATGTTTAATTATCTACACAAGCATAATCAATCACAGTAAATGAGTAGGTATATGCCCTGTGAGAAAGACTCACCGTTTGGATGCTTACAGCTTCGGTATTTTTCACAAAGCGAACATTTGCACCTTGTCATCAGTAACTATGCATAATTTTACATACAAAGGTAAACAAAACACAACCAACTGTTGTGGTCAATTGTTATGAAAAATAGGTAAGTGTCTTACAATTATACTGATGAGATTTTATTGCCATCAAATTTTACATGCTGTTTTATCGCTCTGACGTAGACGCCCCCCTCCAGGTACTGCACTCTGGCGGGCCTGCAAATTTTGCGAGGTCAACATTTTATGGAATATTCTCATCAAATACCACTCAAGCTAATGAGTTGTATCGCAAATTTTCGAAACTTTGTTCCTCAAGAGTTTTATGAAGCCAGTTAGCTCGTCGCATAAAGAGACCATCACAAACTTGTAAAATTTCTGGACAACAACGCTTTCGAGAAAGTTTGAAGAATTTTACCACCCGATAAAACTCGTGGCTCTTATGTTATTGCATACGACTTGTTCCATTGATTATCACATACAGCACCTTTGATTATTAGAGCTACAAGGATGCTAATCTGATGGCTGTCACTTCACACCTTTTTTTTGTGCAATAATCAGCCAAATTTTACTCGTGGTTGAGATTTCCCTAGATAATTTTGGCCAAGCGTTTCCCTCGGGCTGATTGTCCCTAGATAAATGCCATCCTCCTACGGAGTCTCCTACTAAAGTACGCAGCAGCAAACACAACACAAGTCGAGATTGCTACTAGAAGAATCGACACGACGGCGACGTGACCATTGACGGCGATGGGGCATTGATAGTTACGAACACAGATCCAAAAATATTCTTTCAATCGACTATCTGTTTGGCCTTGGTTTGGCCATTCAGTTTTTTTTTTGCAAAAATCAGCCAGCAAGCGACAAAGAAGACAACAAAAAGCAACGAACTAGTCTCATGTTAGGCACTGTCACTCACTACATATTGACAAAATATCGGCTGACAACGGCTGGTTGGCTGGCCGGGTAGACAATGCTGGCACAGATGTAGGCATGGTTTGTGACTTCATTCGAAAAAGTGCGCATGCGCCACATGGTCAGAATCAGAATAAAATCCACTATTTGAGTAGAATCTGTCAAGAAGTTCCAAAATATGGCGAAAGATTGATTTTTGAAGTTCATTTTTGTAAGCCTTTATCTTCGTTATTATTCGTTTCTGAAATATAGTATTTTCTTGAAAAAGCCCACCTATTTTGCAGTTTTGAAATTGACACACTCTGCAAGTATACTGACAATGAAAACGTATTGCAACCAAAGTGAGAATCACGAATCTCACGAATCCGACGCCTCACCCCGACGCTGTCTAGTTTGAGCTCAGTGCAACCAAATGCAAAGTTTCATAGATTTGAAAACTTGAAAACAAAATCTCACAGGTCACTAGAATCACAAGACGAAGCTTTTACATAAGGCGAAAATAACAAAAGATAATGCGCTCAAAATCGCCTGGTCGTTGCCGATGCAAAAAAAAACTTAATCACTTGTCAACATCCAAACACCTCTTGTAGTGTGTCGAGTGTAGCACTTGAGATTACGAACAAAAAGAAACAGAGTTCTATCAACCACTCAAGATACTAAATTAATCCCCTTCGATGACACACATATACACAAAGCCGAATTGGCGTCTCTTTCATGTCTCTTGACTACTTCGAGCTTTGACCTGGTTTTAGAGCCCGTATTGTAGTCTACGGTAATGGAGTTGTTATTGAAAACATGACAATAATTGCCTCAAAACAAAGGGGTTAATAATAATTATTACCACTACTGGCTTTAGAAACCCACCACAGCTTCTCTCTAACGGTGCCGTCCTTATCCTCATAATTTCGTGCCATTCCAGTAATTGGTATGGCGCTTATACTTGGGACTTATTTACTACTACTACTACAGAGGTCTTGAGTGCGGACTGGAGATTTTCTGCTCATTGTCTAGTTCTCGGCAGCTTTTTTTTTGAAGGGGCGTAATTTGCCCTATACCTAAGCGTGATTTTCTTTTAAAATGGTATGGCTTCAACGAGGGCTTCAATTAGACCTCTCACCTCGTAACGTTGCCGGTGCTCCCTAAGGTCGATATTTTCGTCTTAGTACAACTCTTCCTAATTATTATGCAAGTAATATGGATGATTGTTCATCTCTACAGGCCATGTAGGCCGTTGGCTGACTTCTTTACCTATTCATAATTCATTTCAGGTAGGGTTGTCTCCATACTCGGAAGACTTGACCATCAGAGTCTAGACCAAGATAAGTTTGCGTCAGCATCCGTCTCCAAATGGGTCCCAGCACAGCACTTTGTTCTGGTAGTCATCTTATAATTATTTTGTTCCGTTATTAATTTTTCTTAGGTTGATTGAATGTTAATGAACTTCAACTCTATTCATGAGAATAATATTGCGCGGATTTTTTTTTTCTGGAGATAGAAATACCGGTCCTTAGGGTTCTTCACAACAGCTATCATATATTTCTGTATCTGGAAAAGTTAAATTCAGTGAGTAGGATACAAAAACTCTTTGCTTGACTCACGGCAAGTCATGCGAGAAAACATCAATGTTTATGATTTCCTCCGTCGCGCCAGAATATAAGATCATTCGTTTTCGTGGAAATAACACAATCTTGCACGAACCGATGAATTTCCCCAAGTGTACGAGCGTGAGCCTTTTGTGAGAGCTGATTATTGTGCTGCTTCTATTTTCAACTTTATAGGCATAAAGTACCTTTACCTGGCGTCGTCCCTCTTGGGGGTTTCAAATTTCCAAGCCGGGGGAATATATTATTATAAATGTCTGCCCGGGAATAGTAGGTAGTGGGTATGAGTAATGCTTTAATACTTAAACGGGACCGGAGAAAGTGGAAGAAGAATAAAATGCTGAGGCTGCAGTGTTCACAGGTCGGAGAAGGCGGTATTTTATATGTAATTAGACTTAGCGTCAAAGGAACTGCTGTCACACAGCAGCCAGGGAGAGCGGCCCCAGTCAGGCCCCGATAAAGTGCGAGCAAAGCTACTTACACTCTTCAACCCAGAAAGTCTCCCCGATGGGAGGACGAGAGGAGGACAGAGAGAGAGCCGTTAGGGCAGAAAGGCAGACATTTTGGGACTGAATGCATATTATATCTGGGCTTCGCCGCCTCGCGCCGCTGCTCCAGAAACAGACGTTGTCAGCAGAACGCGCACCCCGACATTGTCAGCAAATGAGTTTATGCCACGGAGGCGTTAAATCCTTCCCCAATTAGACACAAAACCAGACTGGCTTGATGGCGCATACGCCTAATAATAACAATAACATGACAGGAGCACGTTTGTGTTCGTCTGCCCGGCTATAGCATCACCTTGGTCGTTGTCATGGAGGATGCGAAAATGTTCTCTTAACTTTCTTCTACTTTTCCTCACCTTATTCCAATAGTTCCTGTGATGTTTCTTGAATAAAATTGCGATTTGTTCCACAAAATAGTTGATTAAGACGCTTCTTTTCACTTTCAGACGTTCGATATAAGCTTGTACTTAGGTATAAAAATGTTTACTTTAAATGCTGACTTACTTGGGTAAAATCGCGCAACCGAGAAAATTAACATTGCCCTCTCTCTGGCCCTGACTCTTAACAACCCCAACACACAGAGGCCCATTCAAACCAGATATTCATTAAGTTAATGTACAATTGGGCTAAATATACTTTGGTCATAAGCACTATATCTTCCTTTATTAATCCCCTTAGTAGGGATCCGAAGGTCAACTAATAAAGCTCGCTTCAGCTTGACCGCACGCTCTCAAATTTACGATACTCAACCCAATTAGGCAGAGGAAATATCCAAGTCAAATTGGAAATTACCAAAACTTGCAACGTGCCGTCTACGGTTGTAGGGTACATTGTGCTTTATTTGTGTGAAACCGCAATAGCTTCCAGGTCCTTTGAGGAACAACCGCGGGAAGAAGCAAGGAGCTTCGCGAAATGTGTCGCATACATTAAACTCGCGCGCCGCCCAGAATGAATCGATAAAAATACGGTTCGTGATATCGAGACAAGCAGGCCAATTTACAGGCTTTATTCAGAAATGTAGAACTGGAGCAGGGATTCCTCATCTTTTTGTCGCCTGGAAAGTCCTCTTCGATATCCATTCGAACTCCTGGAAGTTTTTTAGCCTGGGAGGACCTAGGATAATAAGCCTAGAGGGAAAGAAGGTTTAGAAGAGAAATACCTTTTTTCAAACGGACCTTGGACGTTCGAGAAGCCCCCCGGAGGAATCACCTGTCGTTCCTATCTCCTTCTCGTTGAACCTCCCTGAATGGATAGGATACAGTCTATTGTTACGTATTTCGCGTACGGGTTCGAATATAATTGAGACGTACTACAATAAATACACGCCAACAATTATCTACTTGGAACTATCGCTGTGATTACTACTCGCTTTAATTCCGCTCGCTACCACTCCGCATTTCAATTCATAACTGCCCGCGAGGTTACGGTTGATGCCTTTTATAGGCCTCCGAATAGTGTTCCCGAACTTTCCATCATCTTCTAGCAAACTCGACAGTGACCCAGCATAGGATTCTCTAGGCCACTCCCGAATAATCCCATACATTTCGCGTATAATTCTGCCGTCTTGTAGAGCCGGCGCCGCCGCCAAATAGACAGATGTGTCTTCATCAGGCGTTGAAGTCCCCACGTATTTCAATGCCATCAAGTTTACTCGAGAAATGTCCAGAG